>OW121855.1:114086578-115448545 GCA_933228895.1 Platycnemis pennipes | reverse complement strand
AAACGCGTTCGCTGAAAAATGGTCTGTGAAAGAGTTTGTACGAATTCAAAACTCCCTTCTACGACAAGTAAGAGAGTATTAATTATCGTGCTAAATATAGAAATTCATTTATTTGATGACGGCAAATGGTATCTGCTCTTTCATAAACGCAGTGACGATAATCACGTCGATTTTGGACTTTGGCCTTGAAATACGCAAATTTCCTTTAAAGTTTCACAAACACAAAGTAGCATAGATTTATTGATTAAATATGTTCAATGCGCATAAAACTACGCTTTTAATGCAGTCGTCCATTGCATAAGGTTAAATATTTTTAAGATATCGCGTGCATTTACCACATTTATTGAATTTCAATATTTCTATACAAAAACAAGTCGCTGCCGAATGTATCTCATTGGCTCGTAGATATTGCGTCACAACAGTCGTAACGTGGTCCAAAGACACTTCTGCATTCGATATAAGAAATGGTGAACACACAGTAGACACCTATTGCAAAGTTGCTTTGCGAAGCCGAAGTCCATGCACAATGAAATACACTATATAAATGTTGAATTCCTGAACTATATATTTACAAGGTGTTTACTAACATTGAAAATCGGGAAAAAGATGCTGATTTCATTTAGGCCTTGAAATCCGTGAATTAGTCGGGAATTTGGGGTACTGACCTTGAATTTTAAAGAATTTCATATCATGTTCGTTATGCTGCGGTTGTTGGTGATCCAATGCGCTAACGTTTTATTTATAATTTGTGCTGGGAAACTGAGAAAAAGACCATCTTCCCAGAACTCCCCAAATGCTGCTATGAATGGGAAATGGGATGATTTATTTGGGGGCATAATTCTCTATAGCTTCTGGAATATTTACTAGTTTATTATGCTTTATATGAAGTGTATAATTTATTCGTATAGTAGAGTTTTGTGGAGTTGCGTTTTCTTCAGTCTTGTCCTCAATGATATCACATGAATACTTCTGTTTCAAATTTTAATCTTGCATTTTTGCTGATTTCACTGTTTGTTCTATGCTTTCGTAATGGAAATTTACATTTCCACCAAAAGGAATATCACTATTAGACGTTTTTGTTCTTTTATGTTTTTAAAGATTTTAACCTAGAAAATTTGGCAATCAGCCTTGAAAACCCCGTAAAGATCTGGCATTTTTGTTTTCCATTTTGATAGACACTGTTTTTTACATTTATTTCACAGTCAGTATTCTTTTTCTAAGATATTAAGGTATAATGAAACAAATTACATCATTCACGTTAATGGTAAGATCACATATTTATCTACATGCTATTAACAAATGCAAAATTAATGTAGCGTGAAGTTTAATTCTAATTTATTTGTTCAGATGGTAGATTGTTATTTCGATTAAACACGACTGTACTATGAGCTTGAAAATGTACTGAAAATCTTTTAAAAGTCCTGTTGGCTTGGGAATGAATTGAATAGTGTATTTAACAGCTCAGGTGAATTCACCTTATTATTCAGTTGTTAATCGAAAAAAGGTACTTAATGAATATTACCTACTTAGGAATACGAAGTCGGTACTTCATGATCACTTCGCTTAAAATCTGCAGTTCTGATCGTTCAAATTAAAGAATTCAGGAATCTCATGTCAATAGTAGTATTGATGTAGTAGTATGGCGACCCACTACGGTGCAAAACTCTCCTACTTATGCAATATCACCAATGTGAAGTAAGGCACGTCTTTGATGAGAGTTGGCACTAGAAGACTGCACAATACCCGAGGACTATGCCTAAGAAATGTTTAAAATAATAAAATTGTTTTTCTCATATTGATGCTAGGTTAGTTTCCTTTGTTCAGCAACTTTACTAGCGCGTACAGCTGAAGGAAACTATGAGCTGTAAGTGCAGATGATCAATATTGATGGAACTTAAAAAACTTAACATCTAACTCTAATGTACCCGCTTATAATTAACATAACCCTTATGTTTTGATATGAATATAGTTTTATTTTTCGTGGAAGTTCTATTACTTAAACATTGTCATTCATGGATATGATGGAAATGATAATTTAAACTTAATGAGCAAAGAATATTTGAGAAGTGTTCTCGACCTCATTGAGGTGTCCTGCATAAGGCATATAGTGAATTTAAGTGGAATATTCCGCACCATTCAATGACTTCTTTTAACTTTTAAATTCCCCGCATCCACTTCTTTAGAAAATTCCATACTCATATATGTAACCTAAACGAACGACAGCAACTTAACATGTGCTCACGTGGTCGTGTGTATAACTATACATGTGCAATTCGTATAGACACTTACACGCTCGTTTTATCACCTACATACATATTTCATGAACTCACTAGGGAGAATGAAGGACGCTTTATCACTGGAATACCTGGCACATATCATGATTATTACATCTTAGAAACTCTTCTGTGTAAGGATACCGCTGAGGGCTTAGGGATTATTCGATGTGAACGTGGTGAAAACGTTTTTAGGCGTGCATCGGCAACATTTTGCTGAATTTAGTTTTCATAATACTTAACACATATGTATAAAATATTCCTAATATTGTAGTTTTTTGTGCCATGTATTGCAGATGAATTGCCGAACTTGGTTGTGAAGTGCTTTCAAATGATGAAGACCTCACTTTGTGGAATATTTCCTTGAATGGGTGTATGGACACTTCCGTTTCCTTCACTTAACGTCACCCAATCCATTTCGTTGTACCTGTTGATGGCGTAACCGTCGATTCCGGTGTAGGAATCCCATTAGTAGATACATTTTATGGAATTTCGCCGAGACACACACCCAGTCTTGATTGTGAAATATTGATCCCTGCTGCGAGGAGCTGGTCTTTTTCTTCTCGACAATAGCTAAAGAAATACACTGCTAAACCTGTAAGACATGGTAGTCTATCCGATACAGGATTAAGCAAAGAGCGGGAGCGTTTACGGGGAAATATTTTGTGGCGTGCTATTGAACATCCAAACTCTTTTGACGTTTATTATTTCTCCAAGATCTCATGCGTACATTAGTTGAGGAAGACTGGATCCGTTTATTCAGGAAACTTGCGTGAATGATATGGTCTAGTCGTGGAAAGATTATTTCGTGTCCTTCATTGAGCACCATATAAAACACCATTATGAGTTATAGCGTGTAATTAAAATGTACTAATAATTGATTCTCTTTAAACTCTCTACATAGATATTGCAGTGAAAGCTAGGAGTTAAGAACAAGAGGTATTGTGATGGGGCCAATAACCATGTATTTTACATACGCATTTGGGCTCATTTATTGAGCATCATCTATTACAATTATAAAAGCCCTTGACTCATGCTTCAAAATGTTAAACTATTTGTAAATGGTATCCATATCTGGTGGCTAGACCTGTAGTGGCAGATTTTTCATTGGTACACCACACCCTGCTTGAGTGATGTGTTGTGAGTATCTATTCCAAGTTCAACCCTCCGTACGTGGGATGGGACGTTAAGCCATGGTCCCCTTTACTCCTTTCATTAGGATCATGCGAATGCCGGCACCGGGTTTCTCTCTACCATTCCTCCCTAACCTACATTCTAGCCTGTGACTAACCCATCGTAAATGGCGCATGTGGCCGAATGTATCGGTAGCCTCCTCTAATAACAACCAATCATCCAGTGCCCTTCGAGAAAGTGTTGCCATGGATCCAATAAATAAATATTCACACAGTCACTCATTAGGATTGGTGACCACGTAGGCGAGTCCTGGTCATCACAATTAGGATTTGGACGAAGAAATTATTGCGGGTCTCGAAGCATAGAGGAACAGAGGGATTCCTTTAGAGAAAAGTCACTCCTAGCCCTATCGCTGCGGTTAAGGGCTAAGTAAACTCTCTTTCGGTAAAGTGCAGGGAAAGGAAAGGTGTAGGCTCTGGGCGTAGTGGTTCTTGTTGGGAAACCAGTGTGAAATGAAAGAGGTAGGACTTATTCCCCTCCGAAGACTGAAGTAGTGTAGGGTCAGTAAGTAGTCAGAAAGTGTATATTGTATAGTTGTATATTAATGATATCCAAAAGGTGGTAAAAAGTAAGCTTCGTCTATTTGCCGATGACGCAGTAGTGTACAGGGAAATTCTATGCCCGAACGATAAAGAATATTTAAATATTGACCTACAAGCAATTGAAACTTGGTGTGATACATGGCAGTTAGAATTAAACTTTAAGAAATGTCTTGTAATGAATTTTTGGAAAAAGAATAGCTCTCCTCCTACCACTTACAAAATAAGTAATAATGAATTAACTAACGTGGAATCCATTAAATATCTTGGAATAAGACTGACAAATGATCTTTCCTGGGGTAAACACATTCGTGAAATAATTGGTCAAGCGAATCGCAAACTGGGTTTCATTAAAAGAGTATTGGGTAAATGTGACGATCATGTACGAGAAATCAGCTACTTTTCCCTTGTTAGACCTCATTTGGAATATGCTGCCAGTGTATGGGATCCCTACGAAATCGGTCTAAGTAATGAACTTGAACGTGTGCAGCGAAGATCGGCAAGATTTGTAAAGGGACGATACGATAATTATATTAGCGTAACCAGTCTATTAAATGAATTGAAATGGGAATCATTGTCAGATCGCAGGTTGAAATTCAGACTTAATCTCTTCCACAAATTCCAAGGCAATATTTTCAGTGATGATGTTAAAAATATTTTACGAACCCCAACTTACTATGGCAGACTGGACCATAATCATAAAGTTAGAGAAATTGATTGCCGAACTGACCGATTCAAAATGTCCTTTTTCCCTCGCACAATAAGAGATACGAATAACGGTAAATATGTCCTATTGGAGAGTAGCAATGAATAGCATTGGTAGCTGCATGTTGGTATGAGTACTTAAAGCTAACCCTACGAACAGAATGTTTTTGCATGTTTTCTTTGCAATTTCTATCTTTTTTAAATAGTGTAGTTCTGACTACTATATTAATACTATTCCTTTTTTATGCATGATATGTAGTGCATGTTTGGTGAGAAATCACCCCCTGCCACACACCCTTGTGGTGGCTTGCAGGGTATTATGTAGATGTAGATGTAGATGAAAGTCATGACGTGATATGATTCCTAAACAAAACCAATTAAAATCGGCAAAAGACTAATAACAATAATGAAGACAAGTAATAAGGTGACCAGTTGCCTTCCGATTCCAGCAATATTACAGCATATCGCCTGTATGGAACTTTCCTGGGGAGCGTTGGCTTGTCGACCGGACGTTAGACTTCGGAAGAGACCTTTGGAGAAGTCCAGTTACACCATAGCTGGATGCAGAAGTGTCTGTGAAACCTCGGGTTGAACAGGGAAAGTAATGGACTCCACTTCACTTTGATGTTTGAATTTCGTGCCCCGTTTGGCTTAATACTTGTTCTTGAGTTCAATCACATCCTGAAAAACAGACATTTGAGTTGAACAACGTGGAAACAACAATAGTTTTATTCCTCCACACACTCTTTGCTCATTAATAGTTTACAAAAGATGAAGGATTGGGATATCCTAGAAGGCCTATCGCCTGAACTTAGCCAACATTCGCGACAGCCATGCATTTATGATGAAATCATAATATGATAAATGGATTCCTTAAATTTAAATGCAAACATGAGATGTACATAACCGAAAAAGAATGATTAGTAAATTATTAAAACATTTTTTGGTAAATTTCTTTAGCAAAACTCTCCAACCATTCCGTGTGAGAATTCGCGGGAAGGCTAAAAGTGTTCGGGAGGACGTATCTAACTTGCACTAGACACAACGCATTTCCCCTCGTGTCTGTATTTACCTTTGGCGCGTGACTCTTATGCTCGGTGATTATTCACTCCCCCTGGCACAACCCTTTCGAGGTGGCTGGCAGGGTCGTAGATGTTGATGAATCATAGGGTCATAATGGTTCGACAAACAGCGCGTTCAGGGGTACTCTCTGGAAGGGTCGATGAGCGTCAGCAGGCAGCAGAAAGCGAAGGCGAAATTATTATGAGATTTAATTGTAAGTAATCGACCGCTTAAAGCGTGTTCTCAAGTCAGTTCGATGCTCTTCGCGTTAAAATGCACCAGAAGCGTGAACTTATGAGGAAAAAACAAGGAGCTGTTAAGAAAATGTTATACAGTAGGTAATCTAGTTGACTGTGCTGTGCCCTTGTGAATGTGCCAATAGTTCTGCAGTTTCTTAAGGCTCTCTAAAATGTGCCAGCTACTCAACTGGAGTTTTGTGAAACTTGAAACACTTATAGTACAAGGAGATTAATGGTATCGATGTTTTTACGATTAATGGTATTCGAGAGTTTTTTTTGGAGGTGCAAGGTGATAGGCGAATTATTCTGACCCCGAAATCGATGCTTAATGTTTTTGTTGCTTTAGGCTGCGAAACTTTTTTCCTGCTAAAACTCCAACGCACTTCAAAACATAAGGACACCAAAAAATAATATAGGTTTGATGTAATTAGTTTGAAGCGTTTCTGATGCTCATTCGACTAACTTCTTGAGGTGATCCGCGGGCTATGGAAACTTGCTGGATGAACGAAGAAAGCGTCCGTCACGATTATGCATTGTAATTTAGAAGCTTCCGTGAGTTGCAGTAAATATACGCACCGTGATATTTTAATGAAATTGAAGCTAAACCCTAGTTTTTTATGTAATATGCCTTGCGTCATGTAGCGAAATTTGAACAATAAAATGTCCAAATTAAATACATATTTTTATTCGTCCCAGGTCGGCCAAAGTACAGCGTACTCACCATGCTGATGTGCTTCGTAACGGAGATCGAATTCAAGTATTATTACACGTGGCAATCCTTTCGGAGGGGAATTTCGTTGGAAGAGAGCGAGCCTTTTATTCGAGGCAACCCCGCGCCGCAGCGGAATGCTTGAGTCGTTGTCGTGGAGGGAGCCTTCGGAGATTCCTCCCTTTTGATATACGACTGCGCCCGCTCGCCTCTCTCTCTCCCTTTCAAGTCCCCGCCGTCCTGCCCCCAAAGAGAGCTTGCAGCCCGCCCCCACCGGGATTCCGATGGACCGCTCGTGATTGGTGGGAGATCCCCACGGCCCGGGGAATGAAGTCACGTCAATCAAACGGTAGCCAATAAAAAAAATCCCTTTGCATTTCATCGCCATAAATCATTGTGCCTTTATTTATTATGAATTTCGACGGCCTCATTGTTGGTCCGTCCTGCAGCCATTAATTCGAGCGGTGGTGGCGACGGTGGCGCCAAGGCGAGTCACGCCGCGTGATTTATCGATCGGCAATTGTTTGCTCTTTTCAGCGAGCCGCCCCGCCACTCCTCCGGTTGACACTCGGGTGCCGCGGCGGCACGCCTTTCTTGGCATTTTAATGCTCCGCCAAAAAACAACGGGGGAGGTTTCTCCAGAATTTTCCCGCCTCGCTTGCTCGTCGCCGCCCTTTCGGAACATTCCGATCCACCCTCTGTGTTATACATTCCCTTTATTTTTGTCGGCAATATCCAACCCAGCCCCCTTTTCCAAATTGGTGGGAAGGCAGTTGAAACCTCATGGCTCAGCGTCTTTCGTTGTTACTTGGTCTTGGAAGTATGCTTGCATCGTGATGAATCTAGTTGCCAAATTTTGTTGTGTTATTCTGCCAACATCTCTCCAAATAATGGAGTGTACTCTGGTGTGAATTGTGGGGCTGAATGCTTTTGTTGCGTGGACCTAGAGAAGACAAGAGAATAAGAAATTCCCGGAGAAGTCTGAACTCAAGAGGGTTGGGGGGGAGGGAATGGTGTTAAGTAAAATGGGCGCAAGGAGTCTTTGAAGATGGCGCTGGTGGAAAGTTGTGATCAGAGTCCTCTGGCTGTGATTAGAGGCACTGTATTGGGATCCCAATACAGTGGTACTTACTCAGAATCAGTGGGAGGTACAGTGGTACTTACTCAGTGGGAGGTACTTACTCAGAATCGAACGGTGTGTCGATAAAAATGATGTCGCGGCCGAACGCGTAGTATAAAAGTAAAATTTGTTGTCCTTTTTGTCAATGTATTTTATTAGACTATATTAAAAGATTTGTCAGAAGAAGAGCACTCCGGTTCGTCCTCCATCCCTTCCATTCCTATCCTTATATCTTTCCTCCTGGTCTGAAGCGCCTATTAGAGCGGAAACTGACCTGAAAACACCCATGAAAAAAAATTCTTCGCATATACTTAAAATATTCCACCTGTTGTAATAGAGTACCTACTTGCGTATATTAGGCCGTGTTGTATTCCAGGAGAACGTCGCGTGTATTTCGTGCCGAAATAATATTAGCTATTATGGCGATTCATTCTTGACTTAGAAGCCCAAGTAACACTGACAATGAATGAAAACTGAAAATAATGAATAAATTATTAATTATTATAGGAAAACTATAGCTTATTCAACCAAACCACTCCGGATTAGCGGAGCAATAGTCGTTCCGTACATGATAAAAAATCGGCATCCAAAACGGTCGACATTTCTCGTGGTCTCCCCTTGTGAGTGAGTGCTTCCAATAATGATTTCATCATATATGTAGAAGTCTATGTATGTATGCATGCTTGTTTAAGCATCACGTACAAACGGCTGGAGCAATTGTTTTGAAATTTTAGGCATGCATGTATGATAGTACTGGGAAAAACATAGGCTACATTACTATGGCCCCAGGGGCCTTTTTACCAACTCTTATTTCCATAAGAAAAACGTAGTATTCAGTGCAGGGGTTTCTTTGCCTTTTTAAATTACTTATACTTATGATATAGGCTTAAAAGAGTTTTTAATTCTTGCTTTGTACTTTCTTGTACGTCTCATTTTTTAAAAATAAATTTTGCGTTTTAGGCTCAGAAATCTTTAACTGATTATTTTCCAAAAAATAAATATTCTATTTTTTAGGATGCAGTGATAGATTTTTGCGTAAAAAGTTCCATTTGACTTGCCCTACTTGTTGGCATTCCAAACTGATGACCCAGCCTCAGGAATGCATCATTCAATATAATATTTATTAATAACAGTTTTATATTCTCATTCGAAATGCACGTTTCCTTTCAAATTGCACCACCCACAGGAAATTTACATTTAAACCAATATATACTCATGGCGAAGATGAATACATAGCTGCATTTCTTTTGTCAAAATTTGTTGCTTATGAACCTTCAAATGAATACTTTGATTCATATGATGGCGCAAAGTAACAGTTTCTTTCACTTCCACATTCACAGCTGGAACTACATGGAAGTGTATATCTGGTGAGGAATTAACTCCGCTGGGGATTATCGCAGTGCTGATTGTCCGTACGGGGATGTAGCAGCATTAGAAGTGGATGGTTTACATAGTAGTGCTTGGCTGCGAAAATTTGTCACTTACTTTTGCTTACATACCGATTGTTTTGCATTTTTTACTTGGTCCTGTTTCATCAGAACACTCTCGATCAGCTGATTCAGGAATCTATTTCTTAAGTAGTCTGTAGTGTAGTCTGTCTGTAAGTGGTCTGTACAGACTAGTCGGTGCTAGTCCGTATGTTAGCGTAAACTGTTCACGAGTGTGAGCGACAAGTCGTTTTCTGTTTTTCTCCCGCAAGTGATCGAATTTTGGTAGATTTTGCATTTCTATCCAATTGGCACTCATAAATGTGGGGATTTCATATCCTGTTTTAAATCGATCGTTCCACTCACTATGGAAAGAAACATGAAACTATCTATCTTCCTGTAACTAAAGTAGCGGAAATTTATCTTATATAATAGAAATTATTATTTCTATCTGAACGCAAGGCCATCCACTTGTAGTATTAACAGTGAAATGAAACTCGCAGCTGTAAAATTTATTTATGCTCTAGATAAAATCTTCTATGGTCGATTTGAACGGTCGGTTCTTTTTCTTCTTCTTCTTATTCTCATTGGTAGATACGAGTATTAATTTTACATGTTAATCAAACGATTTTAAAACTTTGATTGTAATTGAATAAGTTGTTGTTGGGTTACGAATCATCACAGTGGGCTCGAACATCGTCAAAAACTGGCACATTTTACGTTACACCTGCTGTAAAGTTATAAAATGCGCCTCAAAAATTTTAATTTACTGTCACAACGTAAAATTATATAAGGAAAATGCCGGTGTGATTAGTTTTTCTCTTGATCTTCATGTTATTTTGTATCCAAACTCGAGTGCACATAACTGCTACATACACATAATTGATGCCTCCACAGTAGAGCTGTGTGCGTGTGCTAGTCTGAAGTGAAAAATCTCGTAGCGTGGCAGTGCATGTCCCCCCCTTCCACATACTCGCGAGGTAGCTTGCAGGGTAGTCAGTAGATGGCGCAGGGCATTAGAGAAAAGTAAAGTAGTGAACAGGTTGGTTGGTTATTAAGGGGAGGCGACCGACAGCTGAGGTCATTTGCGCCATATAGGATAGGTGGATAATTGGATAGTGGTAGGAGTTTTCAGGGAACGGAGGAAGGGTGGAGAGAAACCCGGCGTCGGCATTAGCCTACTCTTAACGAAAGGCGCGGCTTTACGTCCATCCGATGGAAGGAGTACTGGACTTGAAATGCCCTCCATTAGGCACTCAAGTGGGGACCGGTTTTCCACTTGTAAATCCGCCACTGCCGGGAATCGAACCCGGGCCCTCGGAATGGGAGGCCAGTATTCTAGTCACCACACCAACCCGATCCCCTAGCGAATAGGAGTGGTACTAAAAATCAAACTGGTGGAGTACCAGCCGAAATATTAGGGCAGAGTCTGGATCTGGATTCACACTCAACTCTACTCCTTCTCACCACTTCATGGTTATTATATGCCAATCCAGAGGTCTCTGGATGAGTGCGCTCAGTCGCGCCATTAGTTGAGTCTTGCGCGGGGGCGGTTCCCTCACCTCTTGGGCTTCAAAGGCGGCCCCGAAGGGCCCTCTCGTTAGCCGGGGCGCGATGAAGGGCGGTCGGGGGCGTGGCCGGCTGGCGGCCACTTGAAAGCGGGCCTTTCTTCCACGCGGCGGCGGCGTCGGGCCGGTCCTAATTGTGGAATGAGCGAAAGCATTCCGTGCCAGAAATGCAGGCTAACGCCCCCGTGAAGAATCAAGAGCGCTACAATTTGCACCAAGCACTACATTCTACTGTCACTACGTGGGTTAAGGCGGGTTTGCAGAAAAAAATAGCGTCAAATTAACGTAGCGTAGACTTAGCGTGAGATTTGAAAACCCTATCGACAGTGGCGGCGTTCATAGAAAAAATTAGCGTGAAACCCGTCTTAAGGTAGGGAAAAATTAGCGCTAGAATAGGTCGAATTTGGATTAGTAGCGTGAAATTAACTTAAGAGCGCACCCTATTTTCCTACAAATTTTCCCGAGAAATGTATAAGGTTTTCCCTAGAAAATTGAACCCGCATTTTCCCTATAAAATAGATTTCTAGGGAAAATTTTTCCGCAGAAACTAGATATCGTGGAAAATTTTCCTTAGGTAAATATTCCAATCAATAAAAAATAGTGCACAAGATTATCCAAAAAATCTTCAATCTTAAAAAGTATTTTATAACCAGGCAACACTGTTAAAAATCAGTGAAAAGGAGGGCATATATCACAATGAATGATGAAAAAGAATTCAATTTTACCATTGTTTATTCTTTGTTTAGCAGCATGCTTACATGTTTAATTAGCATAAACTTTCATTCTTTTTGCCTTCTGCTGGATGAAATCCTCGGCTTGCTGCCTCCTCTTTAATTCATTAATGAAGAATGAACCTGCAAATGTAAAGGAGCCCTAGGCTTAATTGATGGATGCAAAGTTGAGGACATTGTGAATATCATAATTACACGATTCTGAACCCATTTCTGCGAAAATAATCTCCATTGCCGTTTTGAACTCTGTTAACAATAACGTGATAAACAATGATACAATATTTTTATGAACGAAATCGCTGATTTCAATGGTTCACACAAAATTAAGGCATGCTCGCATTAAGCGTGAAATTAACTTAAGAGCGCAGTGTCGTAGTTCGTTTATTCCAGCGCCTTTCTTCTGTGTTTTATTAATACAAGCCATGCATCACCGAAAGAAAACATCACGCGCTAAAAAAAAATGTAATAGAAGTCTACTCTCTTTTCCCACTTCCTTTATACAGAAAAACTGCCGTGGCAGGCAGTTTTCCTGCATATATGACATATTTCCAGAATCTTTTCGAAAGTGAATATTGCAGAATGTCTACATCTACATCTACGCGATACCCTGCAAGCCACCGAGAGGGTGTGTGGCAGAATATGCTGAACACTAAGCATTCACAATTAGTTCTAAAAAACTGATAGATGGCGTCCAGTCCACTCTATTGTTTTTCTATAAACGCCCCATGAGCGTTTAGTTAACTTAACGTCAAGTGCTTAAGTTAAATAGGCGATAATATTGCCTTTACCCTATGTGCAGCTACATAAGGTGAAAAGACTGTCAAAGGCTAAATGTAAATAAACAAATAAGTACGGTGGATTGATTCCAAATGATAGTTTTCTACCGGGTAGGCGTTGATGGAGTGCCCCCTCTACTCTGCACTCATATCCATCTCTCTTCATTCTCTTCAGTTCTATCCCTTCGCTGTTCCTTCCTTCATGTCTCCTGTCCCTCTACCCCTTCCCTTTCTTCCCAGTCCTCGCTTACCCAGCACTCAATGCCAATCGATAGCGATCTTTAGCATTCCATAGTTCCCAAGTAATTCTTCATCCGCATGCATTTTTCTTTTTTGCCATCAATGCTCAACACATCGCATATCCATCTAATCTTCCTGGCCGTCGTACCTTTCTTCCATTCCCTCCCTCCTTTCCTCATAAACACACACACACACGTACTTCTAATGTTTCCAATCTTTTCTCGACCTCCTTTCCTAAGGCCTTATCACACTGTGCGGTTGTGCAGTCGACCAATCAGCGCCAAGCGGCTCTCAACGGCTGGATGATAGGAGCGCCTCTATTTCCGAGAGACCGGTTGTGCAACCGTGTAGCTATTGGAGCTCGTATCGTGCTGCTTGTGTTTACATTTCGCGAAATTTTGATTGTTAACATTTCAACTGCTGCCTAAGCTCTAAAAATATTATAAATACAATGTAAACAGCATTTTATACCCTCTTGCATCTCCTATTTTTCGGGAAGGATGTATTATAATAACATACGTTACATTATTGGGGCGAGATTGAATGTTCTTAATTCAATTGTATCTTGTATTTGAAGCATAAATCCTGCGTTGGAGGTAGCATAGCAACAAAATGTAAACAGAAACATCACGCGAGGCGAGATCCTATTGGCTGCGATTGCACAGCTGTCCAGTGAGATTACCGAGCAGTGTGATTGGAACAATTTACATCAACCGCAGCGGGCAACGGCTAGTGTGAGGCATGTCTATGCGCAGGGAGTGATTTCATCTTATTCAACGCCTACCCACTCTCCTCCTTCCCGTCCACTTTCGCAACCTCCCACTCGTCTAGACTTGCGCTACCACATTAAATACTTGTACCGATATTCTCTTCATCTTATGATGCAGCACAGCAATTAAACGTACTGTCTGAAAAAAAAGTCTAGGCCTTCAAGATTGAGAAGCCATAGTTTGGAGTCGAGTAAACTACTTTCAGTGAAATAATATGCATCTAATAGAGCGTTTCTACGTTCATGTATTTATATTTAGATTTTTTATTTCTGTAGGGTATTGGTATGCAATCGGTGAAAAGAAGCCAGGACCAAATTTAAACTAGCAAAACAAAAAAAATGAAGAGGTAGAAGAGTTCTGTTACCTGGGAAGCAGAGTAACTAGCGATGGACGAAGTAAAAGAGAAATTGCTAGTCTAATTTCCCGGGGGAAAAGGGCATTTTACCAAAAGAAGATCCTGCTTACAGATGAAAATAAAAGTGTGAAAGTGAGGAAACATTATCTTAGAACATACATCTGGACCATTCTACTATGTGGCAGCGAGGCATGGACGATAACAGCAGCAGAGAAGTCAAGGCTCGAAGCATTTGAAATGTGGTGCTGACGAAGGATGGTGAATATGAAATGGATCGACCGTGTGACAAACGAAGAAGTCTTAAGAAGAGCGGGATGAAAGAAATGTCTACTGAAAACGCCAAAAAGAAGACGGGAAAACTAATCGGCCATATCTTAAAGACATGATTGCGCAATGAAGACAATCGTCGAGAGAAAGTTGAACGAGAAAAATGGAAAAGGCATACCTCTTACGAAATAGGTGGATCAGGTGATGAAGGATGGGAAAGAGAAGAAATACGTAAATATGAAAAGATTATCCGATGATGTGGGGAGCTGCGTCGAACCAATTCCAGGATTGCTGACTGATGGTGATGATGATTTTGTCAATGATATTGTATGTTTTTGTGAGTGAAATAAAATATATTATTATTCCCTGTAGCTGCACTTTTATTAAGTATATTTGGTTTGGAAAAAGTACTCATTTTCGGCACTTAAAATCGGTGGCCCAACTTTTAACGATGGTCATTCACTTGATTTTCGTTGCTCTAAGTATTTTTATTCAGTATGCATTGGCAGTAAGCCATGTGAAATTGCAGTGTGTTCTTATCTTTGGTTCTCCAGTTTCAATTCAAAAAACATCTAGCACCCGACGACGGCAACTCCGACCCTTGCATGTGAAAGTGATGCATGCATGATTGGACGCCACTTGCCGGGAGGCAGGCACGCTTCACCGCTGGCGCGCGCGCCGGAGAATCTCCGTGACGAGGATTCGATATTGCTCATGTTTCGTGCGTTGGACAGGACGAAACCGTCTTGTCTCCCCCATCTACCCAGGGCTCCACAATGGTTCTTATATCAGAAACACGTAGGTAGGAGATGGTAGGTCGATTTTCCCGATTTTTTTGTCAGCTTTTAGTGAAAAACTTAATTGTATGCCAACTTAGATGAAAATGGGGGCGTTTACTCCGGACCGAAATCGCTTTTTTGTGCACGAAATAGTAGGATGGAAACGTAAAAGGAATTTTAGTGAAAAAATTAACCTTGTAACCTGAGCTATCCACTCATAAATCAAAATTTAAAATAAGCAAAAGGTGACCCGAACCGAAAGAGCTGCGTTACATCTATTTATTTAGAGATTTGAAATAATTAACGCAGTCTTCATTATGAGACTTCGTTCTTTTCAAGTGAAAATTTTATTTTTTCATGGAATACATATGATTTTCTTGTCTTCCCTATTCCCTCCATGCCCGACTTATTGATGTGACTGGATGTGCCTCATCTTCTTTCTTCCTTTCATTAGTCTCCCTCCTTTCCTTACAGTTTTATCTCGAATACATCGTACATTGCTCGTACCATCCAATTAATCTTCTGCATTTTTCATTCATGAAGCAACGTTTCAATTGTTTTGCCTTTTGGACGCCTTTAAACGTCCATGCCTCAAGGAGCATACTCCGCGTATTAGTTTGATTCAACCGTCTCCTTGGTTCTTACCTTAAACGAAGCAAGATTAAGGTATTGGAATAGCTCGTGTGAAATGTGCATTCTAAAGCCGCGTTTACACTATGTAGCAAAACCTGCTATATACCTTTTACTATATAAAATTGTTATATAAATTTTGCTATATAACATTGTTATGTAACTCTTGCTACATATAGCGAAGTTATATGTAGCACGGATTTCTTTTGATCTTTACCGACTCCCAATGGATAACACAATTTTTGCTATATATATAGCAGAATCTGATACATACAGCAATGTTATATAGCACTTCAGAAGTGACTGTTTCTACTTTTAGCAAATATTATATAAACTTGCTATATGGTACAAAAATTTGCTATTTAGCAGGTTTTGCTACATAGTGTAAACGCGGCTTAATTCTATAAGCATTGAGACTCTGTTCCCGGCTGGTAGCATGATCTTCACCTGGCCCCCTTTTCCTGGACACTGCTCCAAGAAGGACTTCTGCTCCCCTAACAGCCCTATTTTCCCACATTTTTAAGCCTCTGAAGCGGTTACAATGTTAATGTTGGAAGAGAACTGCAGTGCACTGTTCACATCGGGTACGGAGCACATCCTGGTCCGAGCACTCCCTTTATCGAGTTCGAATCCGTCCCCCTGCCACACCCCCTTGTAGTGGCTTGCAGGGTGTTGCGTAAAAGTATACATAATATCTACATCTACATAGGTACTACCCTGCAAGCCACCAGTCAAGTGTGTGGCAGGGGAAGGACTCGGTTTCCGGAACATGTTTCCATGTAGTAGCCTACTTGCGTGTCAATGGTGAATGTTTGGTGATCTTCACCCCCTCCCACACACCCTCTTGGAGCCTCGCAGAGTGTTGCGTAGATATAGACATAACATGTTTATCCTTGCTTCTTAACTGATTGGTCTGGAGTCACTCACTGCCACCAGGGTATTTTTCATAAACTTTTCTTCGCTCTGGCACCCCACACACCTTCAGGATGCGAAGCGTCGGATTGCAGCCGATTTTATCGAAAGATTTCCTTAAAATCGTAAATGGAGCGGGTGCCGGCCCCGCTCCCTCCGGACCCGAACCCCTTTTAATTGGATTGGGAGGCGCCTTTGGGGCGGAACGGGGCAACTGGACCGTGGAGATGATTTGAGCGAGAGACCCCAAGGGGTGTGCTTCGTCGGATGGCCTCCCCTCTCTGCTCGCCCAAATCCGATTACAGTGTGTTGATGCGACTGTGATTGCCGCGCTGCTATTGGTTGTGCGTCCGGTTACTGCTGTGAGTCAGCTCGCCTTAAATATGAAAGCGAGGCGTTGCTCAGTTAACCATTAAGAGGACTCAATCCATCCGTCGTGAATGTGGGATTCGAACCCAGACTTTAAATAGCAGGCGAGACTTCTTAATCTTTGACATTTATCAACGTCTTGTACGACAATTAGTCCACATCCTGGTTTAAGTGGATTTCAAGTATGATGTATTTGGGGTTGACGGTGCATGTAAATTCGTACCATAGAAGGCATGTACTTGGGTCCATAGGCAAAGGTCTGTGGACGCTTAGTTTTGGTCGTTATTCGGTGTGGGGGTGGTGGACGGACAATGTGGCAGTTTACTCGGAATCGAAATCTCTCCTTTGTGCACGAAAAATTCAGATGAAAACAAGAATGAATTTTAGTGAGAAAATTAATCTTCTAACAAGCAGCCGTTCGCTCATAAATAAAAAAAAATAAATAAGCAAAAGGCGACGCCCACCAAACGAGCTCCGTTAAGGATATCGACGTCATCCTCCTCCCTTACTTGACTGTTTTGAGGAAGTACGGGGATGGGAGGGTGTAGGGGAGGTCTGCCTGCAAATAACCCAAAACAACCGAACAACAAAATATTTCCGTATATGTTTCGGTGTGACTAAAATTATGTTGAAGTTTATTTGCTTATTCATAAATTACGATGTAGTTGAATATGCAATGTCTTTCAAAATAATCCGAATGGACTCTAAAAACCACATCCATCGGCAGAGTCAGCTGTGTGTGCCCCATTGTGATTGAGCGAAGGAGCTGCGCAGCCTCAGTTGTGATTGGACCAAGTGGATGACGTACGAGTCCTTTGCACGGCCACGTTCCCGAAAGGGTTAAACAGATCAGTTTTTTGCTGCTTATAATTCATGAACGACTCGACGGATCGAGGAACGGAAAAATACGAGTCTTTTTATTTTACGAACTCTATCAGATTCGGTAATAAAAATATGGTAAACGACCCCATTACGTCAAATGGGAAAGGTGAGCGGAGGTAGGAATTTTTCGACTATCTTTCGCTTATCATTTTATCCTTTGTTGAAGTTTCGTATTTTCAATTCGTTCGTTCAGGCGTAGACGTTTCGTGATCGGCACGCCGCACTTCAACGCTTCTGCGAACGCAATTTTTGCACTTCGTCGTCGTACAACTCTTGCGATTCCCTGGCGATGCAATTGCATTTAGAAGCACTCTGTAAGAAGCAATTGAATTTGCGCCCATCACTGTCAGATGGTTTCAGAATCATGTTGGCGTCTGAAATATAGGAAGTGCTTTCCTGTTGCGGGAGGGAGGCGGCCAGTGTTTAACGAGAATTAATGCTCGCCCTCTGCGGAGGGGTGGGAGCAATTCCATCATCCCCCCATACAGCAGCCAGCCATGGGTACACCCTTCCCATGAGCCCGCGCGCATTGTGCCGACGCGGCCGACTGGAAAATGGCCTCGTGCCCAGCCAGAGGCATTTTGTTGTTGCCCCCTGGAGAGGGTGCATTCGAGCGACAGACGGCCTTTGCCCCAGTACCCGGACAGTGCATCGCAGTGATGTAATTCGCCCTAGTGTTTCACAGACTTGGTAGGGAAGTGGAATCTTCCAGGAGAGGGTCGGTGAGGCGACAAGAACCACCGATCGAACTAGCAGAGGGAATTTTTTAGAAAAAGAAACAAGTGAAAATGAAGCTTCTAAAGCTGTTGTGTTTGATGGAGTTGTTAGACTCCCAAATTAATGAAATCCTTCTTGTCGAATTCTGGAATTGGCTTAAATAGGCAGTTTCTGGACTACGCAATTTGTTTGACATTTGCATGTTCCCGTTGACACCGTCGACTGCACTACTTTACGTGAATGTACGTCCTGTGTGTTGTTTAACATCTCTGCTGTTTTATACAATCCCTTGGCTGTTACATAACTATTTTCCCATTGCAACATGCTTGATGCAATCGACAAACTCAATCGAGTAAGTGCTGGGGTCATGGCAATGGACGTGACTCTTTGCGATGAGGAGGAGTGAGTGAATGGAGCCGGTAATTTGAGGGGAGGTGACTCAAAACACTCGTGAAACGTGCGTAGAGCATGCTAGGGGGAAGAGGAGAACGGGCGGTTTGGATGGAATGACGAGGCATGCAGAGATGAGAGGAAGGGAGGTGCTTAATGTGTGGAGGGTCAATCGGAAACCATAGCGATCCGCTCTGTGGAGGCAGTGCTTTGTCGCACACTACACCCGCCCCAGCAGCGTCCCTCCCGCGCCAGATTTGCATCCCTCCCCCCGGCGAATTGGCGTTGATGGATGGCAGCCGGGGCGAAGGGAGGTTGGCCACCAGCCGCCCTAATTGAGTTTTCGGAGCAGAGGGGGAGGGACCCTTTTGATGGGCCCATTTGATCAGGGGCGCTGCGTTGGTCGGTGGCGCCCTCCCTCGGAAACACTGAGAGGTGAGAGGGGCGGCGGGTAGGATTCAAGCTTCGACGGTTTCTTGCCAATGTGTCCAAAGCGAGCGCGTCGAGGAGACAAGTTGGGTGGACACGAGAGGCGGATGAATTTTTTTCCCCAAATTTAAACGCGAAGCAGGTGCTTTATTTCTAAAATTAATTGGAGTTCATATTATTTTCAGATTATATCATCAAAAATTGTACATATATATCAAATAGGACTGAAGGCGTCACTTTTTTGAATTTAGTAATTATCATAGTAACGAATAAAATAAAACCTTTAGTCAATTCAACACAATTTTTAATAAACTGACCTAGGTTTCGACAATTGTTGTCATTCTCAAGGTGTGAATGACAACAATCGTCGGAACCTAGGTCGGTTTATTAAAAGTTTTGAGGAATTCACTAAAGGTTTTAATTTATTCGTTACTAAGAATTTTGCATATGTTACACATTTTCTCGCTATCATTCACGACTCTTTGTTCAAAATGGTTCTCTCTCTACGGCAGCTGGTTCCAATTTTACCGCAGGAATGTTTTATTAAAGACCTGACCTTCGAGAGGTGACCCGCGTTTGTCAGCAGGATTTTACTGCAGCGGTCACCCTTCATCATCCATTAATTTATTTTTCCCGCGGGCAATTCGTGATCATAACGCAAATACGTTACATACATACATAGTATTACAATCCTAGAATTGGTATACTGCAGCCCGCCATTTCTCCCTATCCCATGCCAGTTCCTTCATTTCCCCATGGTTCTTCTTCCCCGTATCCTTCTTGACTTTCCCCAAGTACTTGTCTCTTGGTCTTCCTCTGGGGACTTTCCCTTCAATTTTTCGCTCCATTATGCTTCCCACGTAATTGTTGTCTTATGACATGTTCAACCCACCGTGTACTTCTTTGGCGCATGGTGCTCCACAGTGCTCTTTCTTCTCCAATTCTTTTGTATGCCTCCCCGTTTCCCACCCTATCCGTCCATTTGATCTTCAGCATCCTTCTCCAGCACCAGGTCACCAGGTCTCATCATTTATTCTTTTCTGGTCAGTTTTTCCAATGGTCCATGCTTCTGATCCGTAGAGTGCCACTGCCCACATGAATGTTTTTACGTACTGTTTCCTTGTCTCCAGTCTTATGCTCTTCGAGCAGAGTACATAGTGGCCTTTTGGCTATGAATGCCGTGTTATCTTGGGCTATTCGACGCTTGATGTCTGTCGTGTTTCTTCCATCCCAGGCGATGATGCTCCCGAGGTAGGCGAATGATTCCACTTGCTCCAATCTTTCTCCTTTGAGGCGGACGTCGGCCACTGTTTTCTCTCTTCCGTACACAAGTATCTTGGTTTTCTTCTTATTGACTTTCATGTTGTATTCCTGGAACACTTTTTCAATTATGTTCAGTGAGTTCTGTAGTCTTCCTCGTTTCCTGCTACGATAGCGATATAATCAGCGAAGCGTAGCATGTTGATTTCTCCTCCATTCACTTTGATCCCTCTGGTACCTTGTTCTTCTATTTCTTTTATCGCTTACTCCATGTACATATTGAAGAGTGCTGGTGACAGGTTACATCCTTGTCGGACTCCTTTGTCAATTTTTTCCTCTATATTTTTTCCGTCTTGCGTACTTATTGTGGCCACTTTGTCCTTGTGGAGCTGGTAGATGATTCTTCTGTCATTGTAGTCCAGGCCAAGTTCTTCCATAGTATGGAACATCTTATTCCATTCGGCATTATCGAATGCGTTCTCCAAGTCCACAAAGGCTATATACAATGGTGTGCTCACGTGGATCATTTTCTCTACCAGTAGTCTCAGGCATAGTATTGCCTCCCTATTCTTCCTAAATCCAAATTGGTTTTCTGACAGGTTTTCTTCGATTTTTCCTTCAATTCTTCTGCCTGCTATCCGAGTTGGGATTTTGGAGGCATGTGACACTAGACTCAAGGTTCTGTGCTCCTCGCATTTCTCAGCCCTTGCCCTCTTCGGTATGGCCACCATTGAGCTCCTCTAGAAGTCTTCTGGCAGATTTCCGGATTCGTAGCAATCTTGGATTATTCCATATAGTGCGTCTTGCGCTTTTTCACCAAGTGCTTTGATTACTTCTTCGCTGATTTTATCTTCTCCGGGCGCCTTTCCAGTCTTCAGGTCTTTTACTGCTCTCTCAAATTCACTTTTTAGAATTGCTGGACCGCGGTTGTCTTCCTCCACATGGTTCTGGTCATTTGTGAATGCTTCTCCTAGGGGTATCGGGCCTCGGTATAGCTCTTCAATATACTTTTTCCATCTATTGCTGATTTCTCTCTCTTCCATTAGCATTTCCCATCCGAATCTCTAATGTTTTTGCATCTTGGTTTCCTTTCTCCTAAGTGCCTCTTGATTAGGTTGTATGCCGTTTCTGAGTTCCCCTTCATCATATTTTCGTTGATGTTCTTACAGCAGCTTTCAGTCCATTTCTCTTTGGCCTTTTTCGATTCCATGATGGCTTGATTCCTTAGCTTCTTATACAGTACTTCTTCTGTTTCATTTCTTGCGTTCTTATACTTTCTTCTTTCTCCTATGATGGCTATAATGTGCTCCGTTATCCATGGTTTCTTGATTTCGACCGGCTTGCTCGCCAGTTGTACCTCTGCTACTTCTGTGATAGTCTTCTTGAGGCTATTCCATCTCTCTACTCCACTTTGGCTGGATTCCTTTGCTATTTCCAGCTTCTCATCAGTGGCAGCAGCGAATTTTCATCTCCTTTCCTCCTGTTGCAGTGGCTTTAGATTCCATCTTTGTTCAAGTTTCGTCCTTCTTATCTTCTTGTAGCTCAGTTGACTTTCCATTACCACCAGATAGTGGTCACTGTAGATATCCGCCCCGGGATAAGTCTTGCAATGCTTCACTTGGTTCTTGTACCTTCTTCGTACCAGAATGTAGTCAATCTGGTATCTGGCTCTGTCTCCTGGCATCTTCCATTTGTATCTTCTCCGTCGGTGTTGCATGAAGAGGGTGTTTGCCACCACCAAGTTCTTCTCACTGCAGAATTCCACAAGTCTTTCTCCTCTCCCGTTCCGTTTCCCCAGCCCAAACTCTCCCACTGCGTTCCCATCTTTTCCCTCTCCAACCACGGCATTCCAATCTCCCATTACTATCAGGTTTTCCTTCCCTTTGACAGTGCTCAGGACCTCTTCTAGTTGCTCGTACATTTCTTCGATTTTTTCTTCCGAATGGTTGGACGCTGGCATGTACACCTGCCGTATTACTATATTTGTCGGTTCCCCTTCTATACAATTACGTTAGGATAAACATTAGTATTTCCAACCACCCCGAATCCTGTCATCTGCCCCTTGTTCCCTTTCCCATTAACCCAATGACTGGAGACCTAACACCCCCTGCCATATGCCCCTGCAGCGGCACGCAGGGTATTGTGAATACGAATGAGTCTTTCGGGCCCTGGCAGGGCCACGGCTGTTCACCTACCAACCCCGGTACGCGCCCTTCCAGTGGCCCCGAGGGAAACATCTATATCCACACATCTTTGCAAACCACCATATAGGTGTAGCAGAGGGTGAATTTACACCATAACACCACTACGTATCATGCATGTAAAGGATTAGTAATTATATTCTAAGCAAAGCAAACATGAAAAAACATGCTGTTAGTTAGTCCTTATACGAACACGCAACTACCTACGCTATCCATTGATACACTTGTACATTTATACTATTGGATATATTTACTGCTATTCTTATCCCTAATTGTACGAGGAAAGAAAAACATGCTGTTAGTTAGTCCTTATACGAACACGCAACTACCTACGCTATCCATTGATACACTTGTACATCTATACTATTGGATATATTTACTGCTATTCTTATCCCTAATTGTACGAGGAAAGAAGAACATTTTGAATCTATCTGTTCGGCAATCAATATCTCTAATTTTATGATAATTGTCCAGTCTCTCTTATTGAGTCGGAATTCGCAAAATAGTTTTAACGTAAAGTAAAGATATTATCTTGGGATTTATTTAAGAGACCAAGTCTAAATTTCAACCTACTAAACATGTTGCTGAGGAAGTACTTCCTTCATCTGCCGTGCAGAGTTCCCTGTCCTGGGACGGTTAATGCTGCCAGCAAACCCTCCTTGATGATCACACCGCCCTTTGCTGGTACAGGTGCCCCTAGCGGTTTGAGTCTTCGTTTTCGTCTGCGGGTAGTTTATTATTTAGGGCCTACCTGAGTTTAACAGATGATCTGTTTGTCTAAAAAAGCTATAAACTATCCGGTGTGACTAAAATAACGAAATTATTGGAAAATGTAAGCGTGAAAACGTTTGAAATTGGGTTTTCTGTCGGCCGTGAGTTCCATATTTTTTTGCTGTCTGTCATGCTTTTGAAAAGTTATCATGAGTGCCAAATAAGAAATCACCTTTTGTTAAACCCTTATCGCTGTCTTTAATTACAATCCTCGTATAATATTCAATCTTCTAGGATGAGTTGAGGGTAAAGTGTGAATAAGCATTGCTAGTAAATAATTTTTTAACCAATTATAATCGTGGTTCAAAATAATGTGAGGCATCTATGGAAATTTAGTGAATGAAAAGCGGTCGCAAGCTACTTCGCTTGTTTAAAATTTTTCCACTTTGCACGCGAAAAATTTTTTTTTCCACTTTATGTGAAAATAGGTAATAAGACAAGGAAATAGGAAAATAAGATAAGGAATAGGAAAATGTTTAATGAGAACTTGGAACAAAAATAAAAATAAATAAATTATCCACCCAAAGTCTTAAGAAATACGTAAGCATTTCGAAAAAATGTTCGAAATTCCTAAAACAAATAGATGAAGACCACTAGCGAATGTAAAAACTCGATTTTTGCGGAAAATGCCGAGTTGAAGCTTTTCATGATATTTTCTCAATTTTAACTGCTTCGGTTGGGTAAACGGATATACCAAAAATCAATGTAGCTATAGCTCCCTACACCATAGATATTCTAATATCTGAGGGTACCATTTTTCCACCCCAACAAAAATGTCAAAATTTTGGATTTGTGCCAGCTTTTTTTCATATGCGTCCGCTCTTCGTCGCCTGGGACTCGTCCATCTATCTTTTCTTGAAGGATTTTCGTTGAGCTTTGAATTTAATTTGAGGGCGTGTGGGATTGGTTAATTTATTAGGGAATGGACGGAAAGTTTTGCGAGAATATATGTGCATACATTATACATATAGACGGCTGTTCTCGCTCCTCTCTTGCTATTAGAGTGGTATCTGCTCAGGAGAGGCAACCGAGAGCCAATGGACATGTCGTTCGACTGCTTGGAGCTTTACTTAACGAGCTGAATTTCAGTGAAGATCCTTTATTTCTCAACGATCTTTTTCATAATCGAATGACGAATATGGCAACTTATTCCGCTCGCTAAGATACGGAAACTGAGCTGCTTTTTGATTGATCAATTCAAGAAGCAATATTTAAGTGCTTTTTATAAATGAGCAATTTATTTACATATACATCTATGCAACACTCTGCGAGGCACCAAGAGGGTGTATGGCAGGGGTGAAGATCACGAAACATTTACTATTGACATGCAACTAGGCGACTACGTCGAAACATGTTATAGTGAGAAGAATGCCGCTATATGGTTATTATCTACATAGTAGTATAGGGATCATTGGTTACAATGGAATTTATCTAAATATATTTATCTTTAATTATTTATCATGCTTTGGTTAGCAGTGCCAATACCTGCATCATGCGCTTTACACAACAATATCTCACCCACCCATCCCTTTCCTATGCCTATTGTGCTCTCTTACAGTACGGGGGAAAATTGACATTTTGAATATATCGACTATTTATTAAACGTTTGAAATGTGTTATTTGAAATCTTTCCCTTGATGTATCCTAGTTGATGCTATTTTTCAATTTCTTTCATTTTTAACACTCCGAGTACGGATCTCACTGGCTTCACACCGAGTACGGACCTGGGTCCCATATGACCCAGACTTTTGAAACCAATTTCCGGTAACAATATTTACCAACCAAGTAAGAAATCAGTATATATTGATTGAGGACATTAATCTAAAAGAAAATAATGTAATCATTTTTATATTCCAGATATGAATTTCTTAATTTTACATAAAAATAAGAATGAACATTTTTCTCGATGATAAATTTTGTAATGTCCGGGTCTCCAGAGACCCGAAGTCCGTACTGATTCGAAGTGGCGATATGCAGCATTTCTCTAAAATAGTTGGATAGCAGAAAACTAAGACTTTGTAATTCCATTGAAACTTGGTGCAACCGGTTCCAACCCTTAGCATGGCGTGCAGCATAAAGGAGCTTGTAAATTAATTTGTAGGGGGAAGAATTAGGCCACGAAAGAGGGTGTGGGCGAAAATCGGAACGTGGCGGGAGGGAGGGGGCTGTCTGTCCCGCGCGGGAGAGAGGGAGGGCCACGATTGCAAAGGAAGGAGGGACCGGTTCCGGGCCGGGCCGAGAAGCAATGATCAGCTCCCGGGACAAAGGTCGCGTCTCATCCTGCCGCCCACGTGTCTCTCTCTCTCTCCCTCGGTGGATGCCAGGGGCCTTTGCACCTGGAGACACCCGATACCTCTGGGAAGGTCACTGCGCTCCGAGGGCAGCCCCTCGGGGCGGCAGAATATACTCACCCCAGGCCGGAAGGAGTTCTAGGGCCATTGGCCCATTGGCGCTAGAAACTGAGGTCCCGGGCATGCGAGCCCCATATGCAACGGCAGGCGGCAACGCCTCTCGCCGGGTTTCCCTCGGGAGACACCACCTCCGCTTGCCATCCATGGTATTCATACAGAGCGGTTATTGCGGTAGTCAGCACTTGCACAGAGTACCGTGTTCCAGGGTGAACGGCATCACCTGGCAAATACGAGCTACGACTTAATAGGGCACACGTATTAGGTATGCAAGAGGTATTAGGTATTCTCTTGTCTAAATGATTAGCTGCATGCGAGTATACTTTCAATTAGGTAGTGGGTTAGGCACGCATTTGAGTTAGCGGAGTAGTTTTTAACATGAAATTCGCAAGGGTGTACGTTATATCTTTTTGAAGGCGATTTAATATGTTTGAAGTTATTGGAATTCTTTTGATAGAAGTGAATTACCGTGCATTCTTCGGAAAAAAATTCAGCGCTTAGTCTTAAAACCAGCAATAAATGTAATGTTAAGATAGAATATTGGAGTTTTGAAGTCCGTTGCATTTATTTATCGGTAGGTGACGGTATTGCCGGAAAAGAGCTTATTTTTGCCGATATTTTTGGATCGTACATATTTTGGATGAATAACAAGCAAATAATCCGATAGTAATTTCCTGCGGGGCAAAGAAAGATCACCCTCGGAGCTACTCACTTCGATGCATACTATTTGCTTACGATGGGGTAGGAAATTGCGCATCCATTGTATTTGCCACTCTCGTAAATCAGTGCCGTTTAAATGATGCTTGTTTGATATTATTTTACAAGAAGCCATGTTGAACTACTTTTTGGAAACAGTGGATCTATTTCTGGTGTTCGAAGGTTATCTTGATAAGTGCATAACACTAGTATTATGTACTCCAGGATTGTTTTGAGAAGTGGATGTAGTCTACAGCATCAACTCTATTAAATACACTTTTCGCAGACTCGTAGGTTCCCCCTTCGCTTGGATACCGAAGCACATTGTCATTGATACTTGCAACATTATTGGTCTTTGGTGTTAAAATTGCTCTTTCAAGCAAACTCGTCTGAGAGTCGTTGTTTAACATGGGCATATTTGAGTAGATACAGTAGATTAGATCTTCCTAAGAGGCTATCTGGCCATTTCCTCTGTAACTTTCATGTCAATGTTTGTTTCAGGTACTGCAACCTTTGCCGGTTTTTCGGAGTAAGCTTGAAAATTATCCCGCAAGTATATCACTGCCCTTGCTTACTGGAGGAGTAAATTTTTCCTCAAACGAAATAATGCTTCCTTGATGCGTTGAATGCATTACCTTTTTTACCTCAGTGCATCATAGGTAGAATTAGTCGAAAATCTCTCGATAGTGCAATTGTTATACATCATCATCATTGGTCATCAATCCTCAGATTGGTTTGACGCAGCTCTCCACTGAGTTCTACTATCGGATTATCTCTTCACATTTTCGTATTTATTCTATTTCACATCCTTCATCACTTGTTCCATGTGTCTCGCACTAAGTCTTCCTTTGCCATTCTTCTCGTCCTCTTGTCCCTCGACGATTGTCTTCAAGTTTTTATGCATATAATTTATTTTTCCCTGTTTTTTTTTGTCCTGGAGTGTTAATTAAGGGTGTCGATTTCTACTTTTAGAGCTTTTTCACTTACTTATACTTATGTGAAAAAAAAAATTTGTTGCAAGGAAACTCTGTGATAAAACTGTTTACAGTATAAATAATCTTTCTTACGACGAAAAAGGAATATCTTAACCATGTAGTTTTGAAGGCGATTTCCACAATATCTTTGGACATCAAGGTGAAATTTTCCAGAAACGTAAAATTTTACACATATCGGTTTATTTTACCGAAGTTATCGCGAATCCAAAATTATTGGTGCTTGTCATGGTAACGATTAGAGTCTTTATGACATTTTCTATGTAATAGATTGTTTCCATTTTTTACGATGGTTACTTAATATTTCTTTTTGCAAAAGAAATAAAGTCTGCAGAACATATAAATTAACTGTGGTTGGTCTGAGTGATTCGGTATCAATGTTTAGTTCTTTTTCCCATTTTTTGATTTTTTGTCACATTGGAGTCATTGGCTAACCGTTGAAAAATTTCAATTTAGTAGCCTACCTGGAAAGGGACATCAAATTCTGTTGTTGCGTACTTTGTGCTTTATATATTTTTATGTATACATATCCTCCAATAATCTCTTGGATTAATATATTGCCTGTTTCATTTTTTGCAGGTGAGTACCGATGCTTCTGGTGTGGACGAAGGGAGCTCATCATAGGTTTGAGCAGTCCCCATTGCCACCCCTGCTGCCATTTGGTCCCCCCCCTGTGCTGGTCCGCGCATCAATCCAAACGCATGTATCTGCGCACACTCTGCGTGTAGAGTCCCTCCGTAAGGCCGCCCAAGCAGCCGCCGTGGTTTCCTACTCACAATTGACGGAGATGCGACACACAAAGCTTTCCGAGCGGTGTTGCCAGTGCTTTTGTTCTAAAGATGTAATTACCGATTTTCTGTCTTTCCTTGGACGGTCATTTTGGAAGCTTTTTATGATGCGCACGATAGATTCGAAGAACCAAAGGAATATTGTTTGAATATTACTCTGGGGTGGATTTGAGTCGCCATCGTTCCCGTCGTGGGATGAAAACAGTTCAGCGTATTGGCATCAACACAGCTGAGCTGAAATACAGGTTTTACACGGAATACTTTTTGTAATTAGTCTTTATCGAGGTCACTGTTATAAGGTGGAAAAATTGTCTTCAACTCCCAGCATGTCGAACACAAATTTCTATGAAAGACGCACTCGGAGAGCAGTAAATTGCCGAAAGCATAGATTGAAGCGAAGCTATTGCTGTCATTTGAATACGTATCTAACTGAGATTTGTATTCAGTCTTTTCGGTTGACTAAACATAGAAAAGAAATTTACGTAACATTCCCAACCTTTTAGCAACTGCGTACCACTTGAAATTTTTAAACATTTTGTCCTACCAACAGTCCTATATACCCTCGTCCTCTTACCCTCCATTGTGTATCACTCTGTAAGAATACCCCCTCGTCCTTCAGTCTTATTTCGCTTGATTCCAACAAATCGTAATTTCCCCATCCGTATCATGCTTCATGTTTTTTAGTTTCCCTTCCCTCAACATCGTTCTAATGTTCCATGTTCCGATTCTTAAATTTGTTGTTCTCTGCTCTGATTTCTTCTTCGCTACTGCCGTTGTCGTCAGCCATGTCTGCGCAAGGATTCCGTGAGATGACGACTGCAGAGTCCTTTCTTCCCCTGCTGCTGGGCACGACACCCGCATCACTCATTTGCATCCGGGCCCCGTAATTTCTAGGGTTCAAATCTCTATTGCTAAGTGAATCCTGTTCTTGGGATAGTTTAATTGAGGTAGTTTTCCGTTGCCTGCCTTAATAGTGTGTTTATCGTGACACCATCATTAGAAAAGCCACCCTACTGAGATCTGATACGTTCTCACAGCCGCCTCCTTGAGGAACAGACGCTGGGAGTACAGTACTTTGACTACCTTTCGTCAGGCTCCTTCCCCTTTGACCCATCTGCCAAGGGTGGCCCTACCAGATGGCCCCAGCCGGTAAAGCTCTAGGGGTCATGGGAGCAGGCACGTCCCTATACTTCCACGACAAGGCGTAGTACATGTGGAGGGGTTTAGCTGAATGATATCAATTGGATAGAGTGACAAACAAAGAAATTTTCTGAAGGGTGGGAAAAGAGATGTCTGATGAAAAATTTGAAAAGAAGACAGAACAACTTAATCGGCCATATCTTGAGAAACGATGTCCTGGTGAAGACAATCGTCGAAGGAAAGGTGAACGAGAAGAATGGCAAAGTAAGGACTCGTAATAGATTTGCTGAGATGGTTAGTGATGGTTTAAAGAATAAGCATTGAATGGGCGTGATGGGGTTTGCCGTTGCAGGAATCGAGGGGTCAAGCCAATCTCAGAGTCCATGTCTAATAGTGGTTAGCTCTTTTCATGGAATTCTTTCGCTAGCTGTAGCCTCGGATAAAATTATAATGTGTGCTGGAAGCTCGGGTCGATTTGTCGCCCTGTGGACGCCTAATTGAGGCACCGCGGCTGCTTTCATTGGGGAGGGGGGAGGTTGTGTCTCAAGCGGGGGGAATGGGTGGGGGGTGTTCGGCGTTGTCCTTTCCCCCTCCCCTCCCGAGACGAGAGCAGCAGAGGGGGTTGGGATGGGGTTGTCGTATCTGTGATGGCTCAATTTCTGGATCCCATTGGAGGACTGACGCCGAAATATTTATCTCGGCCTTATGTCGTGGAAACGCGAGTCGGTGTGAATTAATGACTGCATCGCACGATTTATGCCTATATTTCATCTGGATTTGCGTGTTTTTAAAACCTCCGTGTGTGAATGGGACAGGACAGGGTTTAGACTGACCGTATGGGAAAAAATGACTCGAGTTTCGGGATACTGATGACTGCGTTTCCGTACTGCTCTTAAATCGTGTTATTTCTCCCCTTTTCGCATCAGTCAAAGTATATATTCCATCAGCTGTTGCTAATGAGCGATTGAGTTATCGCGCTGCTCGAGTTGCTGTATAATCTACTGGCTTAATTTGTTTTCGCCTGAGGAAATGTATTCCAACGATTATCATTAAATGTTCGCGGTATATCTGTGCCATCAATAGGTCATTTCAAAATAAAAATAGACCCAACCCTGATGAGGAATAGAGGAAAACAGCTTATTTTAATGCCATATCAATTCTCTAATTCTCGAATAGTATATGAATTAGTTATTTATTTCGTGTGCCCTTTTTTCCTTTTTCTTATTTTCTTCTTTCTTTTTTTGCCCATACATAGACAGATTTTCCTTCTGAATGTCGACAGCCATATTTTGAATTCCAATCCGGAACCAGAATTGGAAGGTGCCGGAACGAACGCTATCAATTTCAGGAATATTCTTGCTTTCCGAATCTATTTTTCTTATTGTCTGGTAAAGTGTCGTCTTGGATTCGGTATCGGTTCTACACTCACGTGTTTCGTTATGAAAGAAAAAGAAAGATTTTCCTAGTTTGTTGTAGCAATAAATATGATTTATTAAGCGAAAAAAACTCTAATCTTGAGACTTTTTTCATTCAGACGTTATTTAATCTTCGGTTCCTTGGATCAACAGAGTTATTAATTATGTGTCTGTTGATATTGTATACCTTGGAAGGGAAATGTTAGAAAGACGAACGCTCCTTTAACGCTCGAATTCTTCAGCTCAACGTAATGATTTGCTTGGGCCAAAACCATTTCAATAGGATTCATGTAGCGAAGGTTGGATGGAAGTCGAAGTACTATTGCACCCTTGCGCTTTAGTAACTTCATCGACCCTCGGTTTTTCGAAATGTTCCCTGTAATTGAATGACTTAGTGTATAAGATCTCTGTTTAAGTAGTTTTCAGTAATTCTCATCTTCAGCTGCCTCTCTTTGATATCATTTTTCCTTCAAATTGTTGCAGGCAATGCCTCTAATTTTCTCAACTGGTGGAATGCATTATCCACAACTATTACGAAGCCTCTAGGAGTGTTCCATGGGAGAAATTTTTCAAACTAGCTCTCGTAATTATCCTCATAAATTTCTTCGTGTTCGTCCGCTGTGATTTACTTGCAATGAAAGAAGCGCTACGCAATTTGTATAAAACCCTTTTCGTGCATGTATCTATTATGACAAAGCGACCACCTCGGGTAGGGGGCGCCTTTAGTTCTTCTAGAAATGCTTAATGGGGCTGTACACGCCATGATTCTCATTGAGATGTACACGGGTGATGAAACGCCATAAGTGGACTTGCGGAACCCATAAACTCTTGTTAAAATGCTGTCCGAGTAAATCGTTGGTTCCTGGAAGTCACAAGTTAAAATTATGTAAACGGCATTGGCAAATGTTTTCCTGGGTATTTCGTATTTGACGAGAAAACTATTCTTTCTTCGTAGATGATCTTTCTATTGCTTCGATAGTCTTCTCTCGGCGACCAACTCAACTACATCCACACGAAACCCTGCAAGCCACCGCGAGGGTGTATGGCAGGGGGTGAAGATCACCAAGCATGCACTATTAACATGCAAACAAGCAACTATAGGGTTTCATGCAACTCTTCTCGGATGGTCACGTGACACAGCATCGCCTTGTTCCACCCTAGGATTTCTCATAGCAATCACACGTTCTATGCTTTCGGTCGTGAACCGCCGAAAGTTCTTTCTCAAATCTCTCCTAACTTTAAAAAAAAAATTGGGAAAAGGCTAGCAATCGAGGTGAGCATTTGAGTTTTTTAAATGTATTTTTTTCCTTTAGTTCTATAAATAAATTGAACTTCGCTACTAGCATGTCTGAGGTATATTCTATCTCTCCACCGCTTTCAAAGTCATTGAAATGAATATTTCAAGGTTGACCGATGAAGATGGTCCGAGTTGAAAAAAGAACGCTTTGTCCCCAGTAATGACGGGAACGGTGCAAAATTGAAAATTTCCTAAACCCCTGATGCCAGATATTCAGCCGTAAATACATTTATCGTGTCACATCTCTCTACATATCATCTGATACTCTTACAGTTAGGCTTCCGAATCCTCTCTTGTGGCACATTATTTTACTGCTTTCAATATCCTCTTCTCCTTCTTCAACTTGTTTATTGCGGAATTGTTACAAATATGTACCTCAAAATTAAAGCCACTACACGACTCGGGTTTCGACGATAGATCGTCATCATCAGGTGGAACGGTGCTGGTCTTCTCTCCTTTTATACCCCAACAGTCAGGGTTAGAGGTTGGGATAACGAGGCGACGACGTTCAGGAAGGGGTAGGTAGCAGGGAACAAGTATTCGTTGAGTACGGTGGCTTCACGGTAATTTAGTTCTTACAAAATTTCAAACAGCTCGCGAGCATTTAGGTCTAATTTTTTGCTGCAGCTACATAAATTATTAGCACTATAATTACTTTTGTGGCCGCTCTGCAATAAATGTTTTGCGAAATTACTTTTGTCGTCACGGTTGTTTGTAAAATATTTAAAATGTTCCTTCGTCCAGTAGTTAACATTTCTTGATGTTTGTCCAATATAGACACCGTCACGGTGTCTCCACTTCAGGGTGTGTACTTCAATTCCGGACATGGGATCAAAAGTATCCTTGCATTTAACTGATAGGTTTTTAAGAGTCACTCGTGATTGAGAGTCCACACGAATACTTTCTTTGGGCAATTTCCTTAAAATCCTGTGGGAGACCTGCCCTAAATATGTTAACGAGTCCCACTTTGTAAAGGTGCTTGGAACACGCTCTTGACTGAAGATTAGCCTTCTCCGTTTTTTTGATGTACTCGTATTAATTAGAGATGTGCGAATAATACTCGGATACCCCGAATGCCAGACAGTAATCGATATTCGAGATCTCAAATAATTATGCTAATTACGTTATAAATAACGTGTCGAGGAACTACATCGTGTCAATTCAAAAATGGAAAGAACATGGTGTACAAACACTTTCTGATAACATATTATTGCTTATAAAAGTTAATGTATTCAACAGTCCATAATTGGTAGTAAATTTATTTATTATATATTTGGCATTATAAGACCAGAATTATATTTTTTAATTTAATCGACTCGTAGCCCTTGTACTTCAACAGACAAGAAATTAATTGGCAGAATAACATTTAGCAATATCAATAAACATATCAATTGCAATTCTAGTGTTCGAGATATTCAAAATTCGATATATTCGAGTCTTGATTTGATATTCGAATTCGAGAAATCTGCTATTTGATCCATCTCTAATATCAATTTATCAATTAACGTGGTAGGGAAAACCATTGCCACGGGCAATCTGTTTCTTCTCCTTCTATCTACCAACGATTTAATTTCGTCATTTCCTACAGAAACCCATCGTGAAATTTCTAGCTCTTCCCACATGCCCCGCACCCACATGTATGTGGGAAGAGCTAGAAATTTCACGATTTCGATCCCTCCGTCAACCCTCTCCTCCGACGCATATCTTCCCCCAGTTCCGCGAGCATCTCTGGAGGCTGACACACCCACCTCCTCCTCTCAATCCTCTCCTCCTCTGGGCCTCCCTCGATGAGGCCCACAGCGGGCCAGAGATGGCCCCGCCTTTAATTTCAATCAGCTCGGACGGTCACGTGACCCTCCGATCGATGCCCGTCTTGATTACTCCGCCCAGATAATGTGATTGCGTGCCTCCTCCGCTTTGCCCAATTGCTTTCTCATAACTTTGTTTTTATTTCCGGCTCTGACGTGCACGTCGTGCTTCTCCGCGCCCCCTGCTTAGCGGCTCTCCCGCCGACGGATTGCATTCCCTCCGGACCGGGCAATCTGTGCGTGCTGTCGGTAATTACGTGGGAGGGGGCGGCCTCAGGCCTCGCCCGGGGCACGCCACGACGACGACCGTGTTTGGCTCAACTGTGGGAGCGGACCGTTGCTCATGGGGCTATCCATTTTTCATGTCTTCCTTTACTTTTGCTTCGACATCGTTTAGACGTCGAGGATTTCTTTTCGACAACCTAAGAAATACGTGGAAGGCTATGACTCGACAAGCTTAATGGCTTCGACATTGAACAATTTCGATTCTTTTTCCTGACCCTAGGGCCCTAATTGGGGTAGATAGTGGAATAGGGGGTGATTGTAGGGTGCATATCGGAAAAGGATCCCACCAACGATAAAGAGGTACCATGGCGATATATTTCTTCGATGTACTATTATAATTGGTGTCTAACATCAGAACACAATATATTTATCACGTTCCTTTCTTCCATCTTCTTAGCAAAATGAGCAAACATTTTTGAGCTGCTGTAAATAAATTCGAATCCAAACCTCCGGTACAATTTCCTTGCAACGTCGCACAGTGGTCGATTTCACTGATTTAGCGGGACAAAAGTATAAAATGCAAGTTCCTTGTATTAATGTGTAATTGTGTTTAGTACGTAGCCAATGAACCAACAAGTGCTATGGAGAAGAAATTACACCGAAAATGTTAGTTTTTTCAACGGTAGCGATACATTGAAGTGGAAGAATTAATTTCTGAGCCTCTAGTCACACTCCGTGGTCACAGCGCACCCATCAATTTCGGAGGGTATATCGGTTCGAATTTGAGTGATATTTTGAAAACCTTCACACTAAATAGAGAGGGTTGTTTCTGGTTGGTAATCATAAATTAATATTCAAGAAAATATGCAAGGTTGGGTGTTATAAGTATCGCTGAACAATTCATTACAAATAATTATTAATTTTTGCACAATTGATTTTTAGAGTTGACGTACAAAAAAAGTTTCACGAGGTTTCACGTAAAAATGTGGTGCACTTCAAAACTTCAACAGTTATCTATGAACCAGTAATAGCGGTATTTGCGCCTACTTGCGCCGAAAGAAGTTATTCTCATTTTCCAGGAGCCGTGCACGCCATCTTGCGAAGAGATTTCTAATTCGAGAGTAGTATCTGGCATATAAAACGTTGTTATTTTATGTATGTATGTATATATATATATATACATTAATTATACATTATTTATTTATATTAACAGTCAGGAGTTTACGCCAATTAGAACAAAATTTATCAAATGGGTTATTCAAGGAAATATTTCATAATTCCTAAAGCAAAAAAAGTTATGATTGAAGGACAGGCATTTCCAAACCAAGTAAAATTTACTTGAGTTTAAGAAATGAAACATAATTGTTCAACAATGAAATAAACCAAGCAACGAAATTAGTAATGTAAATAAAATATCAACAAACTTGAAGGTAAAGTAACCTTGAAGGTGTCTTCATATAATTTTCTGTGACGCGTGATTTTTGGTTGATTCTTCGATCATTATGGAAGGCGATGTTTCAGGTAAATACTTAATGGTAATGTTGTTAAAGTTCCCAATGAAATGTATGGTACAATACCGTGCTACGTGAGTGTAACTAGGATCTTATGTTGTGTAATATGCTGTTAGAATTCGGCCCACTAACAAGTCTTCTCGAGATAGCACGCTACACTTCCTGATATTACAAATGTAACCGTTAGTAAGTTGTTCAATGATAATAGCAATGATTCTGCCCACTTCCACCAAATAACGTTACCCTTGTTTTCAGGAGCTGTGCGCACAATTCGGCGCCGAGACTTATTTGAATTTATGAGAGAAAATAATCTCACTGGAAAATCAACATCACCGCAGACAACAGCGCAGTTAATCAATTTTGCATTTAAAAAGATAGTATCTGTCAATTGTGATATAGAAGAGAATTACTTACTGAAGGAGCGAATCAAACATTTTTCGAATAATTTCCTACTACGCTGGAAGGCATGTGGCAGGAGTTCGGCAAACTTCCTGGTAAAGTACTCAAAGTGGCTTTATGTGAACTTAAGTGTACAACAACAGTCACCATTGCCTCTCGAAATAAGCTTAGGGGATAAGGTAGGCCGCCCAAAGAAATTGTTCTCTTCTTGCAGCTCAAAATCTAAGAGAAGAAAGATTGAAACTCTTGCACAATCTCGAAGCCCTGAAGAACTTGCTTTAGCTGCGCAATCTAGCTTTACTTCAACTGGCAAAAGAAATGTAGCACAAATCATAAAAAGTGCTACAACGAAAAGCCCTCGTTCGGTGAAAATAATTAAAAAAGTATGTGAAAACCGATTTAATTCCTCCACCTCGAAACCCTATTCCCCTGAGGAAGCTTTAGCATTAATGGTAGAATTGAAATTAACTAAACATCAATATATTGCTATGCAGAAGGGAGCTAAAGAAAGAAATTTTGATATTTATCCTTCCTACTGCTCAGTTTTAAAGGCAAAAATCGAGTGCTACCCTATACAGGAATCGTTCACTGTATCAGAAACGTTAGCGGAGGTTAAATTACAAAATTTATTAGACCATACAGCAATGCGTCTGATGAAAGTACTAAACGCCGTATTTACTCAGTTTTGCCGCGGATATGACAAAGTATCCTTTCAAATGAGTCATAAATGGGGATGCGACGGCAGTTCAGGGTTTATAAGGAAAGATTTTCCGAAAATCAGCATTCATCAGATTCCGATGTTCTTTTGACGTCAATAGTTCCTTTACAGCTTCAACTTGAGCAAAAAGAAACAAATCAAAAAGTAATTATGTGGCAAAATCCAAGGACGTCCTCCACAAGATTTTGCAGACCAATTCGACTTCAATTTGTGAAGGAAACTCCTGAGAAAATTCGAGAAGAAATCAACCACATTGAGAAGCAAATAGCTAATTTGACGCCTACTAAATTAACCATAGGAAATAAAGTCATTGTTATTAAGCATTTGCTGTTAAATACAATGGTATATGGAAAAGTCTGCAACTCATTGATGAATAATTTATCATCTCAAGTGTTCTACATTTGTGGTGCTTCTCCAAAAGAAATTAACAATTTTGAAATTGTTAAAAAACGACCTGTAAATACTGCAGCATTTAACTTTGGCTTATCTACGCTGCATGCTCGTATTCGATTTTCGAGTGTGTCTTGCATATATCTTACAGGCTAAAAATTCAGAAATGGCAAGTCCGTGGAAGTCAGACAGTAAAAGATGCTTATCAGTTAATGAAAACGGAAGTAATAAATAGGTTTAGATCGGAAATGGGCCTCCTAGTCGATGTAGTAAAACAAGGATGTGGAACTACCAACGATGGAAACACCTCTCGCCGATTCTTTGACAACCCAAGGAAAGCTGCGGAAATTACTGGAGTTGATGAGAAGTTGATTGAACGGTTCTCCGTTATTTTGCAAGCCATATCAAGTGGATATGGCCTCAACGTAGAAGCATTTAGAGAGTATGCCCATGACACTGCTCTGCTATATGTTAGCCTTTATCAGTGGTTTTACATGCCCACTAGTGTCCATAAAATTTTGATCCATGGAGCAGACGTGATTGAAAGCATGGTTTTACCAATTGGCCAATTATCAGAGGATGTGCAAAAGGCAAGACACAAGGAATGTAGAGCCTTCCGGGAACATCACACTCGAAAAATGTCAAGAGGGAACACTAATCAAGACTTAATGAACCTATTATTAACTAGTTCCGACCCATTAATTTCGGCCCTCAGGAAATTACCAAATAAAAAGTATAGTCAACTGCCTTGTGCCGTCATAAGTTTATTAAAAACTCCGGAACATGTAGGAAATGACTCAACGGATACGGAGAGTGAATGAATATAATGTGATAAAACTGAGTAAAATATTTTATGCACAAAATAATTTGAAATAAAACATGGTAATGGTATAGATATTGAATAGAACACCTGTATTCATATTTGTTTAATGTGTATTGTAATGCAAATAATTTCTTTTTTATTTGAAAACAATGCAGAAACTTTTATTACTCCAATTATTAGAAGATATCACAAACTACGAAACTTGGGTAACAATGCACAGAACCCTTTTTTAATGCTATATTTTCATGTTTTATTGCTTTTTAGGTTTATAATTCCAGAAATTTCCAATAAAATAAGGCTATTCGATCGATTAAATTGAAAAAATAATTTTGTCCCTCTAATACTCGAAAATCGACCACTGTGCGTCGTGGTGATATATGCGAGATGTTAGTCTGGAGAATCCATTGCCATATCTGTTCTTGCAGTGTTTCTCCACTCGGTGCTGTAACTCATGGTCTACAATATGGCTAGATATTTTGACATCTCGGTCAACTTCGTATCTGCGGTATTTAACAGCACATACTTATCGATTCTACACGCCTTTGCGCTTAATATAATCATAATAATTTTATTCCGCACGTAAATGCATAAAGTATATATTGATTGCCATCCATTTAATCGAGGAGTGTAGGTACCCCTTAGGAAACAAAGCTTCCTGCTTTGGGGTTAAGGACTCCTTCACAGGTAAACATGGATTGTCATACAAAAGAATATAACATATGTAGTTCAAAAACACACTACATGCCGTCTAAGTATTCCATGGGAATAACCCGGTTGAATCCAACCAGGGAGGCTAGGAATCACTTGTTACGGTCGGTTTTTTGAACCTGTTGTAAGGATTTTTGTCTGGTAAAGGAGCTGGTATTGGTTTCAGCTATTTAACGAGGGTGATGATTGTGCTTTAATTTATTATGGGGCATTTATGGGACATAATCGGAGGTTATCCATGAGATTTCCGATGCATATTGTAAGCGGGTGTGCTGGATCGAACATTTAGCTTCACTGGCGAGTATTTCAGCGTCTCTTCCGGGTTATCTCCTGTAATCTCGTCAATGTTCTCAGATGAGCCGATGGACTCTTCCAATGCACATTGTGATTAATATTGGTTCAGGTGATAATGAAGTGTATCTACATGAGGCGATTCATTTGATTCCTTTGAAGGTAAATACGTGGGTGTATGACCAAATTTCAGTAGCTACAATCACTGTCACAACTTTCAGGGATTTGATTGTTTGTTGCACATGTAATGGGATTGGGCAATTTTTGGTGAGAGGTAGTTCCTGCACGCCAACTATCTCGAGGCCCTTATTCCTGCACTTCCGTTACCAGGCATAATCAAGATTCCGTTTTGAGAGAGCCAGGTACCTTGGAATAAGGCGCTGGTAATGTCAGCCATGCGCAAGGATTTGCTTCCGTTTATCCTTAGACGGAATGCCCTGATTGTCCCTGTGATTAATTCTTATTTTGTTGCTTCGGAGATTTTTAGGATAGCTTGTGTGGGAATTTTCCAAAGAGTACATCACGTATATCTCTTTAAAATGTTTTTTTTTTAATCAAAGCTTGGAACTTTTTAACTATAGGGGACAGGGAAGATAATACTTTCGTTTTAGGAGACGGGGAGTGCAAAGAGAATATAGGAGCACGCAGGTTAGGTCCTGGAGGAGTGGTTTCTGGAAGTGGACGCATTTAGAGGTGGTGAGTGTGTTCCTGGGGTGCGGGAGCAGGGCGAGGGGTGCGGCAGTGTCGGATGCAGTCGCCTGAGGCCCTCGTCGGGTCTTGCGTGGCTGTTGTCCGGCGGCCGCTGCCGACTTATCCGTGGCCCACATCTGCCCCCGCCAATTACCTCCTCCGGCAAACTCGCGTTATTCGACGCTGTTACGTTTAATTATAACTTCTCGGCAGGAAGATGACTGTCGGAACGTTTTTTGTTTTATCGCCTTGTCCCTAACTTTTTTTTTATCTTTTCCGAAAACTGTCCACAATCTGTTTTCGTATTCCCTCCTCCACCAATCCAAACGGATTTAATTCGAGGCCCTCCTTGCTGGTGTTCGTGTTTCTTTTGTTTTGGTGTGACGCCCACTCTGTTTATTCCGATTGCGTGGTTAACGACTCCTGACGGTAAGCGGCCCTTTGCCTGCTCTTCCTGGCACGTATATATCATGCCATGGTTGTGAAGTACTTTGCTTAGTGAGAACTAATTAGGGAATTGGGAGGCCTGAAGGTACTTATAAAGATGAATTTTAGAGATACTTCCTTCACTTATGTCATTGAATACGTTCGCTAATACATCTTCCTGGAATTTTATGTCTGCGCGTAGAGTTAAAACTGAAGCCACTTTAGATGAGCGGTAGTTTCTCGCCTTTCAGCATTTCGAGTTCATTCCGATACTTCCGCTACCAGGCATTGTCAGACTTTCATTGGGAGACAGGCTCGTGCCTTGAATCAAGGACATGTCGATTTCAGGCATGGAAAAAAGTGCAGGAATGGGGAACATGCACTATCTTTAAAACTCTTTGAATAAAAAGTTAATTAGGTAAAATGTACGTGGTGAAAATTTTGCTAAAGAATTAAGTTGTATTACAAAGATATTACTCTTTAAAAATTGTCCGTTTTCGATAGATTAAAACATGACGTCATCTCATGATGTCACGGAACGGCGTTATTTATCAGTTGTAGAACGTTGAGGGAGTTGTTTTATGAATACTTCGCGAAAACTTTTGTATTTATCTAATTTGGTTAATGCAGTAAACTAATGCATTTCGATTTTTCATTTAAGTATTGTGCATCTTTCCGTAAACCTTCCATAAATTACCTGTTCGTTTTCACTCCTCGAATCTGGTAGGGCAAAGCATTCGCTGTTTTTTTGAAGAAGGATGCTATCATAAGGGAGTCAGCCAAAGGCAAAATGTGGGATTGTGCTTTTTTAAATCGCTTTTCAGTCGTAGTGTCGATCAAGGAGCGTGTAAAAACCCCTAAACAATATAATAGCTTCGTTTATTCTAAAATAAACATTTGTTTCCGTAGCAATATGGAACCTTTACCGTGCAGTGACGTCAGAAGGCGTTTCAGCTCACGTGACTTTCGTCGGAAATTCGGGAACATTTTAATAGCGCTTGATAATTTTGGTGGTTGACAAAGTAAATTTTTGTTTATAAGTATATTTAAATTTGTGAGAAAATTTATTTCGTATCAAGCACAGCATGAATACATGAGAAAAAAATTTCATGCCTAGGTATTACACATTAGTCCACTTCTTCTTCGGAATGAATCCCCTCTATGTTCTTTTGGTGAATTCTCAATTGGTCGGCACGTCGTTACTGCTGCTGAAATATGCTCCACGGTGTTGTTGGTGGTTTTTCTTCGTCTAATTGTGCCACATTTTTATGTTTGCGATGACCGTGGAAGAGGAAAAAATCAGTCATCAGTCACGAGAGCGTCTTTTTGCGAGGATAGAAAATCTCGCGGCGAAGTTGACGACGTCTCTTAAGTCTAAGTGTGTCTTCCCTCGTTCACGTCTTCCTTTCTCATTAGGCCATCGTTGACAGGAACCTCTGCTTGGCAGAGAGGCAGCTCTCAGATATGTAGATGAGGGTGAATGTATTTTCTCTTCGCTTTCGCTTACCTTTAGTAGATTATCCTCCCTGTCCATGTGCATCTTTTCCAGAGCCCACAGACGTACATTCGGACTGTGGTGCTCTTTCAGACGCACACCCAGATCACCAAATAACATGGTTCTGAAAGATGTGCCTGGAGGAGGGTGCGAAAACCCACTGGCCAATTACGACAGTGAGGTGTTAATCAGAAATGACCTCCCCCTCCCCTCTCCTCCTCGCTGTCCTCCAATTACCACACCCCTCTGCCCCCACCCTCCTCTCTTCGACCGAGAGTGTGTATGCATGCATGTACTTACATACATGCATACACGCTTCGTTGGTCGCTGTGTTCCTTCAAAATAAGAATCATATGCGGAAACCATTGTCGGTATCAACAAAAATTTTGGATATGTTGCAAATTGCAATATTCCTAATAGTTGGTTCCACAAAGTAAGGCCTTCCTCAGGTTTATACATTTCTCTCTTACCTGGAGATAACCTATATGGTAGTTTCCTTCATCAAAGAAAACAGAATTCATTAAAAGTGATACGTGCTCCACCATAAATGCATTCATTATACGCAAAAATTAGGATTGTGAATCGTAGTACACCAGAAAATTTAAATGTTAATTTTAAGTTCAACTGAAGGATGAGATTCAAGGTGAAAGATTATTCTTTTCATCTACATCTACGCGATACTCTGCAAGCCACCACGAGGGTGTGTGGCAGGGGGCGAAGATCACCAAAACATGCACTGTTGACATGCAACTAGGGCACTACATTGAAACATGCTAATTATATGGGTCACATGCAGCTGCATGGTTAGTATCTAGATAATAGTAAAGGGATTGGTTGTTAATACATGCTTAATAAAAAAAAGTTGTGTTCAACCTGAAGGTTGGTTTTTGATAGGTGAGGGTAGAGCTCACCCCGTACTAAGCCATTGGTGCGTGAAATTCACACATTTAGTTAGGGTGGCCAGTTCCTTTCCTGGGTCACCTGCGACTTCCTATGAAGTTTTGACTCGCAGAAAATCGATTCGCGAGGACTTTAGGTCAGAAAGTCTTCTGTTCGGGATTTGATCCGATGATCCTCCGGTCGGTAGGTCAGCGTTCTACCCACTAGGCCACCACAATCCCTATGTCCTTAGTAATACAGCGAATTCAGGTCAATAAAGTCCTCTATTACTATTAACCGTGATTAATCATACGGACCTCCATGCTCCGGAAAGTGAAAATCCTCCCCGGCGGGACTCGAACCCGCGACCTCAAGTTCGGCGGGCAAGAGATTTACCCCTTGCCACCGAGGCCGGCATAACTGATTTCATAAATTGTTTAGTTATAAAAATTGGAAAGGTTTTCTCTCCGGTATGGTTCGTTTGAAGAAGAAGCGTTTCAAGCGTTTTTTTAAATTATTTTTTGCTCACCCATTACCAGTCGAGAGCCACTACTCTTCACTGATAACTGTGCGTTGGGGGAATATTGTGGGGCTGTTTGTCGCGGTGCATTATCCAGCCGCTGCTTTTAACCCCCGGCCACCCTCTTCTCCGCTCCCACTTAAGTCGCTCTTCGAACCACTCGCCTTTATCTCTTTCGAGAAGTGGGCGACAGCCTTCGGTGCCTCATGCTGCTCCCGATAGATGGTGCAGCGAGGCCCGCCCTGAGGCGCGCGGCGCTGGCCGAGGTCAGATCAAGAAACCTCTGCTACTCTGGGATGGCCCGCCACCGATTGGATTTCAACGAAATATCATCCTCCGGAATCCGCACCTTTGCAATCGCAAACAATCGGTCTTTTAAAGATTTATATTCAAAGTGGACACTCCTTTGTGTTGAATCGTTAAGTTTTGTTTGATCCTCAGTCCATCACGTTGAAACTGTCGGAAATATTTCCATTAGGTACCCAAGGAGTCACGCGGTACAAACAACAATAGTTCGAAAATTTTGATGAGTTTGAATCGCTCATTACCATCTCAATCTTTGTCTTCACGAGGGTGTTTCTCTTCCGTCTCGAGAATAGAGCCCCCGGATGAGAAAAAAAGTAAAAACAGTTCAAAGCAATTCGAATGCAACAAAATTTGCAAACTATTCGTGTTTATACCACGTGACTCCTTGGTTACCTATTGCAGAAAATCACCACTGTTTCAAACACACTCCGCTGGTACGCTGTATTCCAGTTCCCTCCTTGACCGACACGCGGCAGTGGCCATTGCTTTCGTGGCTCGTGCGAATGTTGAGTATTGCTGTCAATTCACCGATTCGGTTGAGAAATTGGGATTGCCGTATTCCGAACGCTTTCGTCAGGGCTTGCGATCGGGTGAAGTGGACTCGTGAGTGGATTGTATCCTCATTAAGTGGGGAAGGCGAATTACAATCGACCACAACGCCGCTGAGGAGCGATTTTAATTCCAGGCGCATGACGTCCGTCTTTGTTTTTTGAGTGGGTAGAACGGGATTTAATTAAAACAAGTGTGGGACGTTATCCATTTAGCTGTATTTTTACGTATTTATCAAATTTATGGACGGCTCCTATAAGAATAGTGCTTAAATTAATCACGCTGTTGGAAAAGCCACATTTTATTGTAACATATTATATAGGCAATCTTTAAACACTGAGAGTGTTTTTATTATTCTTATGACAAGCATTGGAACATATCATGAAAACTAGATTTTTAAAGAAATGTTGAAATAATTCCAAATGACTCTCATGCCATTGAAGATTTATTTTTACTGTTGCTTGTTATCACAACTGCCCTGACCTGGAAACAAAGTATCTAATCTTAAAATAGTCCACTTTCATATTCTTATAGATACTCCTACTCCGGGAATTAAACTTAATGTACCCTTATGAATTATTGTTGGAAACACCGGGGAACTCAGGATTCACCCGTCGTACAATTCTTACCGTCACAGCCTGCCGGGAACCGAATTATAATATTTCAGTGTTATGATCAATAAGAACATGAAACCGTGAACAAGATGTCTAACACTTGTCACAGAAATTGCTGCTCTCTTCGTTGTGTCTAATCTTTCATAATCATGTCTGGTGAGATTTTGTATTAAATTACTCGCACGTCCTTCTTAAAAAATTTACGATAGGCCTCACAGTCCTTTGATAACAGATCAACTTGAACCAGACTTAGCATATCTCGGCCTCTATTCCTCCTTTCTATCCTTCTCCTCCTAGCTTTCTGCAACGTTAACTGTGGCTGCCATCATAGTAATGGACAGAGTGGCGGCGGAGGCTAAAATTAAATCATCCCTGTCCATCGTTAACAGTTCTACTTCACATCAGGTTAACCGAACAGAAGTCTCTTCAAAGTTTTGTTTCAGTAATCACACGTATCAGACGGCGTAAAATAAAACCTTTCCGACCGTCGAAACGGCTGCATTGGCCGGAAATTTCTCGTGAATCGATTTGTACTATCGATAGCACTGCGCATCCTGTCGGTGCAGAAAATTCGTGGAATGGGGGCGTTTACTCGGAACCGAAATCGCAATTTTGTACACGAAATTATTAGATGGAAACGAAAAAGGAATATTAGTGAAAAACTTAATCTTCTAACCATAACCATTCGCTCATAAATCAAAAATTAAAATAAGCAAAATGTGATGCCCATCGAAAAAGCTGCTTTGATAACATTGACGTCATTTTCCTCCCGTCCTTGACTGCTTTCAGGGGAAGGGAAGGGAGTGGAGGGGGGTTCTCGGAAGGTCTTCTCGCACAGATCCTGTCGCAACTGCTCCTATTGGCAGAGTCAGCTGTGTCCCCCCCTTTGCGATAAGGCGAAGTAGCTTCGCGGGCTCAGTTGTGATTGGACGAAGTCGATGTACGTCAGAGGTTGCACCACGCCCACTTTTCCGAAAGGGTTAAAAACATCAGTTTTTCGCCGTTTATAACTCGAGAAATAATTGACGGATTAAGAAACGGAAAAATATGGGTCTTTTTATTTTACACTCTTATCAGATCCGGCAATAAAAAGAATATGGTAAACGACCCCATTGATTCGCATGTTCGTTCGCCTTGTGAAACAGCCTTAAGCGGAAGAAGCTATTTCTGATATTCGCGAATTTTGCTTGAATGATCATTCGCTGTGTAAAGGGCCGCAAGCCGCGTGTGATGAGGAGCCGAGCTTCGTGAACACGCCGCATGCAGCGCCACCCCCGCACGCCGCTCCCCACTCCCGGTATCTCGCTCGCGACGCATAAAAAGGGGGAAAAGTGAGGGTTGGGTGGGTGGGATCATCATTTGTCCCCATTAGGGTCTCCTCGGGCGCCCCTTTCCGTCGCCTCGCTTGCGTTTTTATGGCGGGCGCCCTCCCTCGGGAGGAGAACAAATGACTGCCTCCCTCCGCACCCACCCCTGGGAATGCACGGGGTGCTGCTCTTCCCGGGGAGCGCCCACACCCGCGCCATGCATCTCGCGAGGGAGTTTGGCCGCACCACGTTCTTCTGCCGACACGCAATAAGTCTCTTCGTACCGAGAGAAACGTTAGCATTCACTTCGACTTAATAGTACTTCGTACTGCAAGTAACTGATCAGTAACATTAATTTTTGTCGATTGGCTGTTTTTTTTCTATTTCCTTAAAATAATTTATAAATTAGGTATGCTTCAGTGTACTTAAGATGGGTACGTAGTAAATAACTTCCCCAATTGTACTTCGGAGTCGGCTACTGATGGCAACTTCTTCATTATGTTTTTATATTTATTATTCCCTTATTACACAAACTCTCTTTTCGATCGCGGAAGGAAAAACATTTCAACTGACTCTCCACAGCATGGTATCTCCTTCAGTTTTGTTTTTTAATCCAATGGATCGTCATACGCGGCTATTACAAAATATTTATATCGTCATTGGATCGGTTTCAATGTAGTTTCGGATACGTCTAATTTTTGTCCAACGGTTGGAAAGCAATTCGATCGAATTTCTGGAGAACTTCCAAGCGTTATTTATTAAACGGGTAAGAGCATGCACCAAGAATATTGAGAGATTTGTGTTGGTCGTGATAATTGTGGTTAGGCCTTAAAGGCACTAGAAGAATTGCCCATCGGAACACAATCTAAACTCAAGTCTTTTGATCAATTAAGTAATTTGTTCCTCATCTCTTAGCGTGTTTCATTAACATTTGCCGGATCCTATATGTTCCCAATTCATAATTTATCAGTAGTGCTTAGTTTGCGAATGAGTAGCGGAACTCTTCTCTCTTGATGGCGCGTAGTTCCGAAATGGAATAAGCGCGGGAAACCGTGTTCTCGTGTGTCTGGAGTTGCTCAGGCAGCATCGAAGGCAGCTGCCGCGGATGACAGCGCTCTCTGGCGTCGGAGGGAGGGCGTCCTCCCCTCTTCCCCATTCAGGGCCCGGGGTGCCCTGAATAATCTCTAAGTGGTCGGCCCTGCAAAGGGGCGATTTAATCTTTCATGCAACGACCGGGTGCACTCTTCAAGATGAAGACGCAGGGCGAGAGGCTGGCCTCCCGTGCTCCCCACGGACTCATTAGTCACACGGCAGCGGCCCACTCGCGCTTGTTGCTCCTCACTTATTCGGAGTCGCATCTTGATGGCATCCTTGCAATATCGTTCCCTACTACCATTTAGGAAGCACTTCAGTCATGTGATCGGACCCCTTGTCACCTTTCGTTTTCAGTTGGCTAGCATTGCCCAGCCGAAAAGGGCATTTACCAAAAGAATACTCTGCTCACAGCTGCAAATACTAGCTTGGAAGTGAGGATATATTTCATTGTAATATACATCTGGAGCATGTTTATGTATGGAAGTGAAGCATGGACGATGACTGCAGTAGAGAAGTCAAGGCTTGAAGCATTTGAAATGTGGTGCCACCGAAGAATAATGCAGATTTAAATGGATCGACCGAGTAAGTAACGAGGAAGCCCTAAGAAGAGTGGGAGAAAAGAGAAGTCTGCTGTAAACTAAAAATAAGACGGGACAACTTAATTGGCCATATCTTTAGACAAAATGGCCCGATGAAGGTAATCGTCGAGGGAAAAGTGAACAGAAAGAATGGAAAAGGCAGCCCTCGTATGAGATGTATGGAACAAGTTGTGAAGGATTTAAAAGAGAAGAATTACGTTAATATGAAGAAGTTGATCGATAGAAGAATCGAGTGGAGGGCTGCGTCAAACCAATCCTAGGAATGTTGACCGATGATGATGAACGCCGACACCACTTATGCACTACGTACTACATACATGCACTATTCTTTGCTTATACTAACAACTACATTGAATATCATACGGGACGCACAACATCTGTCCACATCAAACCTCCAAAAATCAACAGTTGTCACACACCAAAAGATACCCTACTCCTTATCCATCCGTGGCCTCCGAATTTGTAACTCTCATGCCAAGCACATTCAAACCCTACCCCAGCTACGGACCGCCCTTCTCCAGAGTGATAACCTATCACACTCCCTGGATAACATGATTTTACCCGCCATTTCTGACTTCACACTCCGCCCAAAAGACTGTTCAAACTCGCCTCTAACGATTTCCTTAGCGCCTACCGTTTAAAATATCCTGTCAGAACTGTATCCCTTTCTTAGGAACAGCAGGATAGCTGAAAACTTCATTTTCATAACCCCGTCCATAATCTTTCTTAGGTCCCCCACTCTAAATATCCTTTTCAAACTGGCCCTGCACACTTAAAACCCCTTCTCCTGTACCCTTACCTCCCGGCACATTCCCATGCAGTTGCCTCCACTGCAAAATTTGTCCGCTTCTCATCAATGATTCCCCAGCCCTAATCCACCCTTCAGCTACTGTATAAGTATGCTCCCACAACGCATGTACTTCGAGTAACATAATTCCCTCCCTCCTCCCTTCGTCTCTCCCCTCTTCTCTCCCCTTTCCTACCCCCGTCTCCGAACCGTGGTTCCCTCTAGCCGGGGAAGGCGGACGGTCACCGTCGAAACAGTTCTTCCAAAATATGCGTGTCTCCTTTATGTCCATGTTTTTATGTATTCTGTGTACTGTTCCTCGTTCTTCAAGTGCATACACATTAGCTCCGATGAGCGTTTGTTAAGTGGCATCATCATGCTATCTGGCTGCAAACATTCTGTTCTTCCCGTGATTTTCCTGCAAAGACGTCACTTTTCTTAGGCTAACCGTATCCCCTCGTTCACGTCTCTTGTTTGAGAGACAGGATCTTCATTTCTGCTTTGTATGATGACCAGAGGCAACTAATATGTAGATGAGGGTGAATGTATTTTCTCTTCGCTTTCGTTTACCTTTAGTAGATTATCCTCCATGTCCATGTGCATCATTTCCAGAGCCCACAGACGTGCATTCGGAGTGTGGCGCTCTTTCAGACGCACACCAGATCATCAAATAACATGGATCTGAAAGGTGTGCCTGGAGGAGGGTGCGAAAACCCACTGGCCAAAGCTGAGGACGAATTACGACAGTGGGGTGTTTATCAGAAATGACCTCCCCCTCCCCTCTCCTCCTCGCTGACCTCCAATTACCACACCCATCTGCCCCCCACCCACCTCTCTTCGACCGAGAGTGAGTATGTGTGCATGTACATACATACATACACGCTTCGTTGGTCGCTGTGTTCCTTCAAAATAAGGATCACCTGGGGATGATGTAGAACGTCGAAACCGGTCGCATTCAAGTGTATCTTGTGGAAAATTGCCAATCTTCTTCAACTTAAAAATAAGTATCATGTGCGGAAACGATGGTCGGTATCAACAAAATAACGGATGTGTTGCGAAGTGCAGTAAAAAGGTTCCACGTAATAAGGCCTTCCTCAGTTTTCTACATTCTTCTCTTTCCTTGAGATCATGAATAGGGCAGTTTCCTTCATCAAAGAAAACAGAATTCATTAATTGCGATTTATGCCCCACCATAAATATATTCAATATACGAAAATAATTTGTATGAGAAATTATGTTGTACTAGAAAATTAATTGTTAAGTTTATGTTCATTTGAAAAAGCTTCGTATGGCGGGACTGCGCAGCCTTTTTGCTTACGTAACAGGTATATAGTTTACGTTGTGAGGCATAGGGAATATTTGTCTCCTGAAATATTATATTTCAGAGCCTCTTAGCTCTAGTATACGTGTATTAATAATCGCCTATGAAAATTTCCAAAGCTCGGAAAGATTACTCGGTTAAACGTGGCATTAATAGTCGTAATATTGGCTCCTACGCTTCCTGATCTTGGAGTCCTCCGCCACTGCGAAGCAGGGAGTGAAGTTCGCGCGACTATGGCCCAACCTCACATTACGCTTTGTGAAATGAGCACTAATTGTTTTTTAAATGAATCAGCTGAATAAATCATATTAAATAAACAAATAAATATAAATCGTAATTGATTCACTGAATAAATATAGGTACCTCGGACAGTGGCGTACCAAGGCTACTTGGCGCCCGGGTCTAACCTATGGTTAATAAGCTTGCACGGAGTGTGGGGTCTACTTGGAAGCGTCATACGTATAATTTACCGGCATGCTATAGTTTACCGAGCAGTTGAATTTTTTCACTTTTAACTAATTAGGAAAATTACTCAAAGCTACTTTATAATCGGACAGTTTAAAATAAGTTCTCCCGAGATTATAAACTTTTGAGCAAGGCAATGGAAACTAATAGGAAACTACTCTATTGCAATGGTATCGTAAAAGATATTTACATGGCTTTGATTACTATATTGCTTTAGTAAATTCGTACTAAGCAGAAAGCGATGTGCAGGACACATATGTGCATCGAGAGAATTATTAAAACGCCAGATTTTGGGGAAGTAATCACGAGAGACGTATTGGAATCAACAAGCCTCTTCGTTCTGCAAACAGGAAAATAAAAATAGTTTCCCAGGTGCTCAAAAATTACATAAAATTTATTCCATGATTGAACACCTTAACAAACATTTCAAGAATTATTTTAATCGCCGAGGAATGGTTAAGAGTTAAATTCAGTTATTGGAATCGCTCTTTTGTACAAGCTGTGGATAATTCTTCGGTCGTGGTAACAGCCGACAGTACCTATATATTACCTCACTCACTTACCGTGAAGCCCGTGTTTCAGTGAAAAACGACGTCATGTTCCGTATCCGACCTTTCACCAGCTTATTATTTTTCAACACGTTTACTCAAATGCGTTCTCATTAGCTCCCTCCTACGAGTGAACACCTTTTACGCTGTCTGGTGAACATCGCAGATGTGACTCCCATCCACTCCAACAACCTTCTCAAGTCGCTAAGATGCCCCACCTGCTCTACCCTGAGTCCTTATTTCAAGTTTAATCAGGCCCTCTGACCCCCTTGCTAATCGTGGGTGCTCTCCCTCAAAATGTGCAAAATCCCAAGTGGACGGAAAACGGATATATTGAAGCATGTCGATTTTCGGATGGATTTTTTTTTCAACTGTCGACTCACATGTCGTTACATTTTCAGTTTTACTTGCCTTGCAATGTTGCTACAATATTGGTATTCGCGAGCTTATTATCAATTTCCATCTACTGTACGATTAGCCGTATTTCATTTGGTGTTAAATATTTTGCCCTTAACTCATGTTTTTAAAATAAGTCGCTTAACTCGTTGAATATACCAAGAATTGTTCGCCGTTATCGGTGCTGAGTTAACTAATCATAGAATCCGGAAATGATGATGATGTGGCAACTAAGTTTTTTCAGTTATTGGATAGCCAAAATTATTGAAATTTTAACTAATATATGTACGAGGAGAGTGGGTGACAGAAGTATCTATACGAAGTTCATCCGTTTGCTCTTTTTCAGTGTCAACACGAGAACAAATGGTTACCAGCGGGAAATGGGATTTGAATTTATTTTATATGACACCTAAAATATTACTCTTAACAAAATAAGAAAATAATCTTACCGCTTCATCGGCTTCAAAATATTAGATAGGTATCGGGAGATATTATATCCGTGGCAAGTTTAGCTAGAGGTGCTCTTGCTTCACATGCTCGAACCAATTGTTATTCTCATCCCGATCTTGCATATTCAACTCAAAGACTCCATTCCTTGTCCCTGTCAGAATCCTAAATATATTCCGTGGAAATCAAACAATACCGTTGACCAATATTATCCCGAAATTGGAAACGAAACACACTGTCGGTGAATATTTATATTTTCAATTCTTTCCCATTCCTTAATTTAAGAGGGAGGGAGAATCTGTGTGAGGAGCAATATCCTCCATTTTTTCGTCTCGATAAATTCAGATGTATGTACAAGGATGGAATGAGTGTTAAAACCCCAGAGGCTGTCTTTTTGGAGCAACCGACGGTGATGCTTCGGAAAGGGAGGCTGTAACATCTGTCGTTAGTTATCGTGTACTCTTTCTAGCGATGAAAGCACATGTGTGCGAATAATCGCGCTTTAGGTACTCCGCGTCGAATGTATAACTTCCTTTGCACTTATCTTACATCCAGTCTGGAGGGCGTTGTAGCGAGTGTTGAATTGCATTTAGTTGGTGTAAATCTTACTTTTCACTCTTTCACCTTTGTTATTCTGAGAGAAATAAAGTTCATTTAAGCAATTACAACCGACATGGGGACTTAAATTTCTCATGTTACCGCAAAATTACAAAAACAGACTCTAGGATGGGACTTGCTATGGCGACGCAATTAGATGCTTCTTTAAACATTTGAGCTCTGAGAAATAGATTGGTCCGTCTTATTCGCCTCCCGCGTGCTATAAACAAGCTGGGAACCCAGCCAGAACGAAATAGTTTATTGAGACACGGAGAGAGTTTTCGTAGTTAGCGAGAGGATATTTCGGCAAAGTTATCTGTTCAAGCGGCATGATTTGGGAGAGGCGGTCGCTTGGGCGCAGGGGAGTCGGTCGTGGGTCGGCGTTGCTCTTAGCCGGGAGTCAACAAACTGCACACCCCTGCCGTAAATAAGGGTCTTCAGAAGCAGCGGCATCACTTATTCAAAGCACTCTCTGGGCGGAGGAGGGGGAGCGGTGCCAAATTTACCGAATTTCCACCCCCTTGCCCCCCAAAAGGGGTCTCTCAAGCCACAACAAACGCATCCCCCCCACCCTCGCCCGGGGCGAAGATCTGGCCCCGCCCACTCCAGACGGCCCCAGGGGCAGAGACACGATTGCGCCGCTGGTTCTAAAGCCCGGGTTCGATCTCGGAAGCCACCCTTGCACTCGTCCTCCAAGCCGAGTGATATTATGGCTTCCAGATCTTTCTTGTAGACGAAAGCCGCGTCTGAAAAGGAACGCCCCCCTCGTCCTAATGTGTGAATTCAACGCCCCTTAGGGCTTCTCACCTTGTCACCTCTACCCGTAGACGGCTGTGATGTCGATCGACTGGACGATACTCCTTGCTACTTCCCTCCTTAGTTTGAAATCTGCTACGTCCACAGTCCACAGCGACCACACGACCCACAGCAAGCTCCTTTTCTGGGCGCATTTACGGTTGTGTCCTTTCGTACAGTGTGCTTGTATGACATCGGCCTCCACGACCATTTCCCTGTTCACAAAAATAAACCCGTTAAACACGTCCATACAATTCTCATAGGTATGTACCTCTCTGGTAAATCCAAACAAATCAATTAGTTCAAGTCAAAAGAATTCTCTGTCGTACCGCAGCTTTGCACAAATATTAGGATTTACAAATTCGGGAAAATAGCCAAAAATACTAGTGTATTTAGATTAGATTTAGTTCCTCTAATTCTTCTCAATGCCAACTAGTCTGTGAGTTGAAAAATGAGTTTAGATCTTAAGTTTCATATCGCACGAACCCAGCACACACAACCGCCAACGCAAACAAGTTTATTTTGGTTTAGGCTACAACGAATAATTTAATCCGTTCGGGGGTGTTAAGGCTTAACGGTTCCGAGTGATTTAGCGGCGCGCGCTCAATGAAGTAGGCTAAACCTAAATCCACGTTTCACTGGAGTGGAAACCAGAATTTGCGTTAAAATTATTTACCTCAAGTGTATGTCGATTGCCTCCTTGTCTGGCCAAATAATAATCAGAGCGATAAAGCAATTTTGAAAAAGGATCTGATGCTTTCCCGGCGTATACTGGTAGTGAAGGCTGCTCGGGAAGGCATGTCGGCAGCCATGGAGGAGATTACCCGGTGGAGCACCCGAGCAGCCTTCACTAAAAGCAATTTTGCTTTGTCCCTCTGAATTGCTTGGTCTATGCTTATACTATGAACCGCAACGGCTAATTTTTTTTTAACAGTGAGCCTGCCTGGAATGTCTTCAGAGTTCTTACAATCTCGTTTCAATGGCGCGGCCAGTCTCTCCTGCATGAACTTCACCACACTCACCTCTATGTATTAGGTATCCCCCTGGAATCCTCAAGTCAATGACATCTTTGACCTTCGCTAAATGGTCCTTAAGTTTTGTTGGTGATAAGTTACTCGATTTGTGTTATAACACCTCGGGCTCCTTAGATGGATGCAAAGCTGGTCAAAGTAGGAGGCCGAGGTCATCAGCGACTCGGTCGTGACTCGAATGTCTTCGAACGCGTGGTCTAACGCCTCCGGTGGAATCTTCACGAGTGACTTTACAGTGGCTACATTTAGAGGATTTTGTTAGCTCAGCTTGCAAGGGCTTGAGGTCATTTTTGATACGGGACGAAGGGAAAGGGCAGCGGGAAGGTCCAACATTGGCTTAAAAATAGTGTAAAGCACCACTGCGAGCTAAACAGAAATCAGTAGGTATTCCAATTGTGACGCTCTATGAAGAAAATCGTAATCGCCCGTAGATTTGAAATGCCTAGCTCCCAATCTCGTCGTCGTCAATTGATATCTAAGTGATTTAGTTGCCTAGAATTTGCATAGCCTTGGTGAATTTAGTCCTTGTTAAGTGCAAAGAGAAATAAATGATATAATTCACAAGTTCAGCATGGCGTGATAATCCCCGACGCAATATAAGCGAAGGTCAGTATTGCACGGCCCACGCATATAGATATAGATAGATTAGAACACGGTTTTCCTTTCCTGTATTTTGTGCTTACAAACAGCGCGGCGTCATGTGGTTTTTCTGCTTTATTGGTTCCTACCTTACTCTTGTTTGTAGAGTGTATCCTTCCCATGAAATATGTATGTCGAGAAAGCATGTTTACTGGTACCTGACAACCTGGCACTCTGTGTGGAACTGTGCTGCCGTAATTTAGAAACAGTCGTTTCTCTAATTGCATTCAAAAGAAAACTATTCCTGGAGGAGTGTGCTTGAAACCGTCGTGATTATCTCGAATAGATAACCAAGGAGTTACGTGGTACAAACACAATGGCTTGCAAAAATAGGCGTGTTTCAATCGCTCGTAATAATCTCAGTCATTGTTTTCATATGATTTTTTTTCATCCCGGAGCTCTATACTCCACAGACGGATGAGAAAAACTCAAGTAAAAACCAAATTTACACCAAAAAATACAAAAAAAACACCAAATTTTCGAACCATTCTTTGTTGCACCATGTAACTCCTTCGTTACCTATTCGAATTAATCCCGACGGTTTCAAACAGTCTCCCTTGTTGGTCAAAAAATTCCTTGAAATTTTTTGAAGAAAACAATCGTTGAATATATTTTATGCAGTGCTTGTGGAGCTTAGAAAATGTTATTGTATTTGTTTTAAAAGGAAATAAGCGAATTTACTTCAACCTGTCTCTCGTGGATGTTTATCTCTATCTATGTAGTAATAATTCTTTCAAGAATAGATAACTAATGGCGAATACCTTGGTGAAATCACCCGCTGGAATGCACTAGAGCAGGATATCCTTAGAGAAAAAGTTCTTTTTTACTGGGACTCGAACCCGCAATCCCTTGATTTCCGGGTAGGTACTTCGCTAACCAGGTGTTGAGAAGAGATTGGAGACGTGGGTATAGGGAATGTGGATTGGCGGAAGATGATTGTGCCGTGCGCATCGCTAGTAAGGAGTAGGTGCATGAGAGGCAGAGTGTAGAATGCTGGCGAGCAAGTGGGGAGGCTCATGGACAGGTAGGACAATGGGTGATCTTAAGGGGACACCGATGAAGAAAATCAACATATAAAAGTGCCGAAATAGATTGGAAGTGGTCCGAAAAAAGCTTCTCTGGCCAGTAGAATGCTGAGTAGAGTAGTAGAAGGGCAGGAGGAGTAGAGGGTAAAATGCTGGCGAGCAAGTGGGGAGGCTCATGGACAGGTAGGACAATTGGGGATCCTAAAGGGACACTGATGAAGGAAAGCATCATATAAAAGTGCCGAAATAGATTGGAAGTGGTCTGGAGAAAGCTTCTCTGGCCAGTAGAATTCATATACTGTATCTTATTATGTTTTATTTATTTATGCTCTGGCCAATCAGCTGAAGAGATTTTTATAACACTTCCAGAATATGACGACCAATTTCTCAAGCAGTCGAATGCCAGTGATTTGCTGAACTCATTTGCTGAACGCCTCTGTCGTATTTTCAGACCGCCCCCGTCATTGGCGAAGGGAGCCTTCCGCGGCAAAATTACGCGCATAATTAAGCGGTCCATCCCCCTCCGCGCTCCCGAGCGAATTATCGCATCCGCCCGCCCTCCCCCCCCACCCTAGGACCCCAATCGGAGGGTTACTTCTTCGTTCATCACTCATCCGTTGGGATTGCTATCAATGGACAGGCTCTCAGGGATTGATATGTTATTCTACGGAATATACCATCTCGAGAATTGATGCGGAACAGTCCGTCCTACGCGGGGAAAAAAGGAAAATCTAGCGATTTTGGCCTCCTGTTGAAGAACGGAAGTGGGAAGCGCTGGAATCTCAGGGAAATGAGAAACAAAGGAATATCTAGGCCCGCCCGCTGACTCTGAAACGTGCAAGCTGTTCTCTATCCCTGTGTACTGCACCGCTCGAATTTCTAATCTATGCTTTCCGCTGATTCCTCATTGTGTTGATTGCGAAGGATTACGTTCCCTCGAATTTTAAAATCAGGTCCGTTTGTAACTTTTCATGTTATCCACGTGTCATTCGAAATGGGCTGGGACGGGGGAGAGACTCGGAAATTGGTTTTTACTAGAGATGGGTCGAAACGCAGATTTCTTGAATTCGAATGCGCATGACTCGAATATTCGAATATCTCGAATTTCGAATGTCTCGAATGCTATAATTGCAATTGATATGCTAAACGTTATTCTTTTTTATTTTGAATCGTGACTAGCGATTACTGGTTTCGGCACGTTATTTATGGAGAAAAGGGAAGTTTTTTTCCGAAATTCCATTAGTTGTTACTGTTGTCTTTCTGCCTTAAATTACGAGGTAAAACCCATCAACGTTCTTATCTCGACCGTCTACTCGCGGCACATATGATGCAGTTCATCAACGCGCCAAATATAGCTTAATTAGCATAATTATTCGAGATCTCGAAGATTGAATTCTTTTAGCATATTTATTCGACACCTCGAATATCGAATACTTTACAGTATTCGAGGTATTAGAGTATTTGCGGGTAGTATTCGCACATCTCTAGTTTTTACCCATTGCTGAGGTGGGCTTAGTGATGGGATTTTCAAACTCTAGATAAGTGTTTGTTCCGGGCTAATAATGTAGCTGTAGATTGTCGGGCGTTGGGTATCATTCGGAATGGGTTTCTTTTCGTTTTGATACATTAAGGCTACATCTCCTCGGATACGTATCGATCAGGCAAACTGGCCTTATCAAAGATTACGTGGTGTGTCATCTTCGTTGCCGTGGAGGCCTGTGAGGTGGAGCAGGTTACTATCAGAATAGTTACGGGAATGTGGGTTGTGCAGATTAGTTTAGTGTGGTCTCTAAGAAATTTGGAAATTTTGTCCAGTTTTCGTGTATTAGGGGAGGCTGAAATTCTTCCTTCTCTTCGTGTTATGAGAGAGGCGTGTAAACAGTTGCCGTTGCGTGGCTGGTGATCTGCCCGTACACTCTCTCCCCTGCCATTGAGGCACTTCTCGATCAGGTGTGTACCAGGCTATGGTACAAGGTTTGTGAAGATTAATAATGGCTTTCGGACGTTCCTCCGCGTTATGTCTTTTAGTGACACCAGTTTCTCCAGCCATACTGCTAGCGTCTTCAGCTCTAAAGTGACGATGCGTTGATTCCTGGCTGTCTTATGCATATAAATATTTGCGAGAAAAATCTATTTATATAAGTTACACGGTATTTTTATTAGCATTTGTTCCAATTTTGGAACATGTTCACTTGTGTTCAATTATAGCAATTTGATCATATATTTGTCATTAAGTTGATCTGAAATAAGATTTCGAAATCAAATTGATAAAAGTTTCTTGAAATATTGAGGCTGAGCTACGTTTTAAGCCGCTTACTGCGTAGGATTCGGATCTTACCTATGCATATAAAATCATGTATTTTATAGTAAAGCAAGATGGCTTTACTTTAAAATACATGATTGTTTTAGAACACATAAAAATAATGAAGATAAATTAGTAAAAATTCACTTCACGAGTAATTAATATTCATTCTAACATCATTACTGGTAAAAATAACCATTAAAACGAGCGCATAATATTATATTTATAAAAAGTGCAATGGATAGTCTTTCATAGTATTTTCAGATAATCTGCATAAAACAGAGAAATCGATTTTTTCGAGAACCCCTCCGCCGATTTTCTTTTGTGACTTAAAATATTTGTGAGACACCGTAGAAATAATATTTGAAAAGATCACTTCGGTTCGGGCCCTTTTGATTTAAATAAATCCAATGGTATCAGGCGAGATGTAGTGGTACATTATCATTGAAAAAACAAGAAAAAAGTCAACCTTGTACTGTCCACATTTACCATTTTATTTTCATCGCGTTCCAACGCCACGGCATCATCTTCAGGATAAACTTTTAGATTTTCAGGGTAAAATTACGGATAATTTTTTTAGATTCCAGAATTGGAGTTTATCTTGAGGATCGAGGCGTTGAAACGCGTCGAAAATGAAACCGAAGCTGAGGGCAGTACAAAATTGTCTTTTTTCCTTTTTGATTTAAAGTTGATCGAAACCCGCTGTGGGCATCTTCCGCTCTGCACCGCTGATTCGCTAAATACATTCTTGCAGCATTTGCTGATAACGTGGCGGACGCTCACCCACACACCTGACGGTGTGCATCAGCTCGCCTTTTCACTTCTTCTTCCCTCCCCTGGCCGCGGCGACAGACTGCCTGTGGGGGAGCGCCCCCTCCTATTTCCGTCTGATTCACGGCCGTCGCCTCGCCGCTGTGTCGTGAGCCGTTCGTCACGGCGTCGTTCGCAACTTTATGCCCCGGATGCTGGAAGGGTGAAGCGCCAGGACCAATCCGCGCCCACGCGTGGTCTACAAGGCGATAAATGAACGTTCATTTGCGAAGAGGTGGATCCCTGCAAATTTCAAGTCATTAAATATACTTCATTTGATACTTAGTCATTAAATAATACTTAATAATACTTCGTCATTAAATATACTTCACCTAAATATACGCAATACCCTGCAAGCCACCGCGATGGTGTGCGGCAGGGGTGTGAGGATCCCCAAGCATGCACTATTGTTTAGCGCGAGTTAAAGTTATCCGTTAAAGTTAAAAATCTATATTAAATTGTCGGCAATTTTGAATTATATGTCACTTAACATTTAGGCATTTTTAATGTCAGTGAACGTAATAAGAATTTCATGTTCAAAAATACTTAATAAAGAGTATAGCTTAGGTAATGTTATGGTTAATGTTATACAGATGAGGTATGGATTTTCATAGTAATTTACCGTTTCCGTCAGTAAAGTTGGACCTGACGCTTTTTGTATTTGATTGTGGAAATAGAAACCTTGGGATACGCCGCTACTGGTACATGCGGTGCCAAACGATTCACCAATATTATGCTGGCGTAGTTTTTTTTGCCATTAGATGGTGAAAAAACTATTGCCAGTCCTATTGACATAAGAATAATCCACAGCTCTTGAAGAAGCCTTAGACTTGGTTTTCGTTTTCCCGCGAGTTGATCCTGCCTTTACTTTTTCTTCAAATTGAACGTATTTTGATGGATGCGTTCTCTTCATGTCTTGTTTAATATTATTTAGGGTGGTAACGTGAGCCTTGACTGTGTAAATTTTTTCTGTATAAGTTATGTAAAAGTTTGATTGCAGTACAAACGCTGAGTTCTGTAAATTGCATTCTCAACGCAACTCCTTCACCAATTTATTACATGGCATTCCAGATGGCTCTGAACAAAAGTAACGCACTTAAATTAACGGAATTAAAAGTTAACGGAAGTTAATAAGACCGTTAATAGTTTTTGAATTTAACTTAAAAGTTAAATCGTTAAGCAATATGTTAACTTCGTTAATTAACGATTAACGGATTAACGCTTTTCTGCCCAGCTATGTATAGTAGTGTATCAGAATTAATAGAAAAATTATGTAGGAGATTATTATCAGATCATAGGCTTAAATACAAATAATTCTCCTGCAAAAATTTAAAACGGCCAGCTTTACGGAAGATGTTAGATATAAATCAAAAACCCCTGAGTATTATCCTGGATTTTGACCAGATAAATGAGGGTACCAGTAAAAGAGGGTACCAGGTATTGTAAACCCCCCACGGTTTTTCCAATTGTAACATTAATCATTCAATAGAAGCTTTGAGATTGAAACATTTTAATATTTTTTTAAATTTTATTTCGGATCTCATTCAACACGTTCCTTGATTCTTATACGCGCGCATTTTTTTCGATCTTGAAAAATCTCTTCTTTTCTTGCTTCACATAAAAGGTCTCTGCTCTATATTGGTGTCTTCTTATCTGTTAATTGATATTCACGGATTTTCATTACTTTATTTTCGTCTTTTTATTGTCAGTGAACATAACCAGTTTTTCATTTTCGTTATAGTTATTTCCTGATGGAAGCTAGTAATTGAATTACTTATTTTCTGTGACCAGTATGTATTTTTCTGCCTGTGTCTTTCAGAGTTGTTGGCCACGTATCCAGTTTATTTTTTAACTGCTGTCTTTCTTTTTCATTTTTTTCTGAACTCAAATATTTCATGCTCTATGCCTTCAGTTATTCTCTTATTCCGATTCCATCTATTTTTCGCACTGAGTTGACCTTCAAGGAATGTAGAATGTCGTTTTCCTTCGTCTCCTTAGCTCATATTTCGCTGAAACTCATTGCATTTGATCAGGTGCTACGAAATAGGGATGCAGGTGTTAATGCGATTCAAAATAATTGAACGCCATGCCGTTGGCCATGATGATCTTTATTTGCTGTAGCAACGTACAAATCCCAGCAGTCGCAAAATGTCAATTCCTAGGCATCTTCTCCACACTTCGTTAAAATTCCCAACACAGTAAGCACACAATAATGAAATTGTTGCAGTATAGTGTGACTGGAACCTGAGGAATTTTGGTTGTCCCCAACGTGAATAGTTATCATTTTCATTGAATTTAACGTATTTTTCAATTCCATTGCTTTTATTTTATGTGTGACCGTTTTATTTTTTATTCCGATATAAGTATAGAATGGAAATATTTATAAACAAAATAATGACAGGAATATGTATTTACTATAATTGAATACAAAGATGGCCGTAACGAAATATCGCTATGGCTCGAGTGCGAGCTGGTGGACCATTTGCGAGCTCTGCGTCTCCCTACAGTCGTGGCACCGAGGAAGTCCGAGATGGAACGATAGATCCCAGAAGTCCGATTTCGTCGTTGGCGTTTCGTGGAATACCTATGCAAATGCAAATGGCATAATTTCGTCGAAGTAGAGCATCGTCGTTAAAATTAAAGAAAGATACCTAATCCCATCCGACGCTATGATGATACGACGATAGAGAGTTTGATCTGAGCTTAAAGTGCTCTCTACAAAGCAACCAAAGGGGAGCCCGGTATATATTATTGCTAGTTTTCTACCGTAAAAAAGGTAGGTCTAAATGAAAATTAACTTCTCCCAAACCCCTATATTTCACACGTGCGCCAATCTCGCGAAGTAGAAAGACAAGGCCCCTGTACCCCTGTTTTCCTGTCTTACATATCGACGGGGAGGGGAGTTAGGGGGTCGTGTGCTCGTCCCTCTCTCCACCTCACGGACCTCGACCTTGCCAGAGCCGTCGAATTCACACGATGTCCCTCTTCAGCCCCTCATACCTAATGCCTCTCATCATTCTATCTAAGCTGCCAGTTCTTCTCATCCCTCTCCCCCGCATACCCAATGTTCTTCCCTTAATCACTTCTTTCAACATCCCCTTTTATTACCTTTCCCATCAGCACTTTCTGCCCTCTCCTAATTTCATCAATCGAATTTCTTTTCTCTCCTACCAATTCTAGCTCTTCATCATTTGTCTCCCTTTCGACCCTCTTTACTTTCTCCATCCTTCTCCACACCCACATCTCAAAAGCCCCAAGTCTAGTTTCATCTTCTTTCCGCAACGCCCATGCACCATATAGTGCCACGCTCGATAGTAAATTTTTCACAAGTCTTTTCTTTACTTCTCTCCTCAACTCCCGTCATTAATTCACGCCTACGAGTAAAAGCTTCTTTTGCCAATGAGATTCTCCTTCTCACTTTAATGCAGCTATACCCTTTTTCCTCCAGCACACTACCAAGGTAGTTAAATTGCTCCACCTGCTCCAGCTTCTGACCTCCTACTGTATACCGGTGAAAAATCTCTTCCGCTAGCGGCACTGGAACCCGGGCCCTCGGAATGGAAGACTCTACCGGCCACACCAACCCGATCTCCTCTCGACAAACGTTTACACATAATGTCTCCGTGGTTAGCATCGGAATAGTCTTCCCGTCGGGCTGTTCGCCGCCGCCCTTTGGTTCGTACCTTCAGTTACCCGAGCCGTCGGGTGTCCGGCACGATGGATGTGCCGTTGCCGGATTTCCATTCGCAGTGATTGAAGAGCTCCGTCGGTCCGTGCGCGAACACACTCCTCCCCGCCATCTCGGGAAATCTGATCCTTGGGCGAGCCGTGGGAGGCTCCTCGCCCTTTGTTCGGCTCTGGGCGGTTACTCCAGTGACGTCAGCGAGCACGTGTCCCGGCCCCCCCCCACACTCTCCCTCGGAGGGGCAAGGGGTGCGATACATCGAAATCTCGCACCCGTTCTCCGGGTTGTACTTGTAAGACACAGGAGAAGTCTTCGTTTGCGTAAAAACCTCAATTCGTCCCGTCAACCCTAACCAAAGCATATAAATCACATGTTTTTACGCATGACCTACTATACTTATACTATATATTAATAGGAAAAACTTATTTTAGTTTTAAAAGTTGGTGAGTCAATTGTTTTATGTGCCCTTTAGGGAATAAAGCAAAATGTATTTTTTCTAAAAAGCTAATACATTTTACCTCTAATACTTCTAATAACTTATTAGTCATTAAAAACACATTAGCGGATGATTAACCTTACAGTTACAGTCAATTGTTTTTATGGTTATATCGAAAGTTCCTCACGAAGTTCGTTTAGCAACTCATAAAACGATTTGATAGACATTCTGAAATGTAAAAAAAAACTTTTCTGTTTGTGCCCTTAGCATGTGGTACATAACGTGGAACTGGCATTCTGGTATTCGCTTAATGTTTAAAGGATGAAGCCAAAACCTGCGAAATTTTGAGAACAAATTTATTTCTAATTACATCAAAGTAAGGCTAATTTTCAGTCTTTAGTTCTGTAAAAACATACTTCCAGATGCTTGTAACTTTTTGAAACTTCTTATTTGTGCGTTGCTGATTTTTTTCTTCTTCTTATCAAATTGTACGCCATAAATAAATAATAATCTTCATCAAAATTCGAAATCCTTCTATTCTATATGCATATTTCTATATGCATATTTCTGTATATATTTCTCTATATATTTTTGTGGTGTTCTTCATTTGCTCCGCATATTTCTTGCCTTTCTTGAGTCCACCGCGACGGCCATTGTCCCCATTCCACCCTCCTATGCCCCTCCGTCCTCTCTCCCTCATTTCCCGTTCCGTCCTCCTCTTTCTAGTCTTCTAATAGGATAGTTTCTTTGTATTTTTTTACTGTCTTAGTCAAAAGTTTCCTACCTCTGGAGTGCATATTTTAAGCCGTTAAATTTTAAAAGGACGTTAAATGCTCAATTTTTTTCTCATTGATTAAAAAGTGAAAAAGTTCCGCGGCGCGAAAACGCGACGGTGAACTATTATTGCCTCCCGGTAAATTATGCGTTTGACGTGACACTCTTAAGTCTACCTGTCACTAGGTGATGTTGCGTGCGGACGCTTCCAAGCAGACGGTTCACTCCGGTAAAACTAGTATCGTAGGTATATTTATTCATTAAATTTATTATGGTTAACTTTTATTTTATAATTTAAAATTATTTATTCAGTTTATTCACTGAAAAACTGTTATTATTCATTTTACTAAGCGTACTGTGAAGTTGGCCCATAGTCGCCCTAACTTCGCTCCATGCTTCGCAGTAGCAGGGGACTCCAGCAGCAGGATGACTCTGGAGCCTATAAAACGACTATTAATGCCATGACAGAGCAAAATAATGACAGGAATATGTATTTACTATAATTTAATACAAACTTATTAATTACGAACTTATTAATGCCATGTTTAACGGAGGAAACTCTCAGAGTTTTGATACTTTTCAATGACGATTATTAATACATATTTACTAGAGCCAAGTGGCTCTGAAATACAATTCTAAGTTCAGGAGACAAATATTCCTGATGACTCTGAATGTAAACTATACGACCGACCTGTTACGGCAGCAACAAGGCAGCGCAGTCCCGCCATTACGAGCTTTTTCAAATAAACTTAAAATCGACTTAATGAATACCGTTTTCTTTGATGAAGGAAACTAACCTATTACGATCGACGGATTTCCTTTTCTCCCCTGCAGACACCCCTATCCCACTCACCTTGCCTTCTCTATCTCCTCCGAACCCACATCTTTGTAAGCCACCCTCAGTTCTCTTCCTTTCCCCCCCAGGGTCTCATTTCGGCGCTCTTCAATGCCACTCTCTCCGTACACAGGTCTCTCGTGAGCAGCTCCCTGGTCGCCACCCACACACACCTTTCACCGCCCCTCCGAGCTACACACTCATACTCCGCTGACAGCCAAGCAATGATCCATTGCCGTGTAGGCATTGGTGTGACCACGGTCGAGAAACTCGGGCGTCTGCTCAGTGTTCGTTCCTTTAGCTTGAGATGACGAGTTGCAGATGGAGCTGGAGTGGGCGGCCCCTCGAACCCAGACCGTCTCTGTCGCGTGCCATCTCCGCGAGCCTGCGGGGCCTACAGTATCGCTTCTACCTCATACGTCCTAAAATACCTACAACGAGTCATATATGAGAGCACATCGGCATTTGCTTTGTGGAAACAAATCATATCTCTGTGAAATAAAAAGATGACTAGTACAATTTCCACACTTTAATCCCTTCCACGCCTCCGATCATATCCATCACTCTGACGATGGCATAATGTGCCGAAACCATAGTAGGAGGTTTGGAAAGGATTAAAGCGTGGAAATTGTACCAGGGATCTTTTTATTTCACATGGATACAACGAGTCAAATTGATGTATAGATTCTACCAGCAAAGGTGACATTACTTCTCAGCGTGAAACTGAGAACTCAGTTCAAAATCTGAATATGGCTGGACCATAATCAGAATCTCAACTGCAGTCTCACTTCAACTACTTCCGTCATAAAATCCCTATTACAAGTTCAAAATGGTGTACGGATTCTCCCCCGATATTGTTAAAAACTGTGTACTACATGTCGCTAATAAGTAATACCAACTTTGCAGAGTCAATCTGCACACCTTTTGGACTCGAAGTAGAGATGTTAGGACGTAAGTAGTAGAAGCAAGACTGTAGTTGAGATTCTGAATACGTCCCTACGACACAGATTGGTGTACAGATTCTACCTGCCAAGGTGCTATTACTCCTCGGCATGACGCTGAGAATTGAGTTGATATTCTGAATATGTCTGGGCTGTTCAGTCTCCCTTCTACTGCTTACGTCATAGAATCTCTATTAAGAGTTCAAAATTATATACAGCTTCTCTTTGATTTGGTTCGAAGCGGTATACAACGTGTGACTTAGAAATAATACCAAATTTTCTGAGTAGTAGAAGAGAGACAGTAGTTGAGATTCTGAATATGCTTCTAAGTTTACACTCGCTGAGTGAAAGACCTTTGCAGGAAGCTGGATAATCTGATGATTAGGAAATCGACGAAATGCAGACGCAGGTTCTTTCAAAATTTATAGTATGTCCGTTTTAAACGGTCATAGAAACTGCGCAGGCTATATCAGCCAGTTTCTTAGTCAGATCAATAGAGTTCTTGATGATAAATCTTGGTTGAAACGCTAAAAAATATCGTAATATGGTAGATGTTTAATTTAAAGGCAAGCTTATGAGCTGAAGCCGAAAAAGGTGACACTATGGGGTGAATAGGTACATTAATTTTGTGCGTCGTCTGCCATCAGTATCGCCGCAAATCATCGTGGCTAAGTAACAACGTGGCAGCCGAACAGTTCGTATGGAAAGTTCACACATTGGGGGCGCCCATTCAGGTGAAGCGAGAGAGGGAGCAGAAGGGTGCCGAAGAGTGCCGATCTCGAGGTTGGGTGATGATCGTGACGACAGGATTGTGACATCAGATTTGATCAGATAGACAAGATTAGAGAAATAGATTGCCGTATCGATAGTTTTAAAATGTCGTTTTTCCCGCGGACCATAAGAGAGTACGGTAGGCAGAACAGCAAAGGGTAGATAAAAAATTACTAGAGAAGTCTTTGGTTAATGTTTAAGCATTCCTAACACATGCATAATAGGACAATACCGATTAATGTATTTAGGAAAATGTTTTACCAGTAATCAGTTCATTAATATGTAGTCACTAACCACCTAGTTGCACGTGATCCTTATATCTAGCATGTGTCCATGAAGTAGTAGCAATGCATCTCATAGTTGCGTATAAGTAGTGCATGTTTGGTGATCTTCACCCCCTGCCACACACCCTCTAGGTGGCTCGAAGGGTGTTACGTGGACGTAGACAGAGGAGAAGCCACAAATCCACGCTTCGAAGCTTATTCCTCTGCAAAGGGTCGCACTCTTGTACGTAGCGCCGCTTTGGTTTGTGTTTGTTCACCTGTATAAACGCTGTGTGCTCCCGTCTCCCTTTCTATGGCTTCCCATCGGTGAGAGTCGAAAAATCTGGTCGTTCGCCGTTTGGCAAAATCGGATTTTCACGAACGGCTTCAGTAAATGAGCCATGAAAGTAATTTTTCGTGTAATATATTGTTGCTTCGCGGCTCTTAAGTTATATCCGCGAACGATGCTAAATATGTACCAATGTTGCAATGGGGAATATGCATGAAATTTCTTTCTCGTGCATTAATGATGTACTGGATGCGGATTTTTCCCACAAATTTAAATAAATGAGCCAAAATTTTCTATGCCCACCTCGAAGATTATTAAATGCCACTAAAATGTTTCCGAAAATTGACTTAAGCCACGTGACCTTAAACGCCTTCTGCCGTTACCGAACTGTACACTGCTGCGGACACACATTTATTTTGCAAGAAAATGAAGCGAAAATAAAAAGTTTTGAGGATTTAAGCCGTTCCTTGATCCAAACCGTAACTGAGAAGGGATTTAAAAAAGCACAATCCGGCAATTTGACTTTGGTTGAGTCCCTTAGGGTGGTACCCTTCTTAGAAAAACAGCGATTACTTTGTCGTAGTAGCGATTCTTGGAGTGAAAAAAGCAGGGCACTGTACAGTTATTATACAATTTATGGACGATTTGATCGTTAGAATCCATGCTATTTAAATAAAAATCGAAGTACATTCGGTTTTTTAATTAAAAAAATGAGATAAATACAAACAGTTTTCCAAGTATTAAAAAAAACAACTTACCTCCACTTGCAAGAGATAAAGAACACCCTTAGTGATACCGTGCCGAGACGTCATGCGATGAAGTCGTGTTTTTAAGCTGCTGGAAACGCACAGTTTTTAAAGAGTAATATCTTTGGAACACAACTTAATTTTTCAGCAAAATGTTTGCCTGAAACATTTTAGCTAATAAACTTCACATTCAAAGAGCTATAAAAAATAGTTCATATTCCCAATTCAAATTTGTCTCGTATATACGTCATTTGTGGAAGCTGGCTTCGTTCAGCGTACTCATGTTCCCCCGCCCTTCATATGAAATTCACCCCAGAGTCACCCCCGAAAGTCACCCACTCTAAGAATAGGGAGAGCAGCCACGAAAAGGGTTGGGTTTTTATTTCTCAAGATCCGTCCATTACCAAAGTTAGTTCTTAACGAGGAAATTCGTGCGTGATTTTTAGGTTGGTAGTCTATGAATGCGGTTCTAATAATAATGTGACAGTGCATCGGAAGGAGATGCATTTTGTTGTGGTTGCACCGTTTTTCCGCTGTGATGTTTGAACCGAGGCGACGCGTCGCGGCATTCTCCCGTCTTCGACAACAGCGTGCAATATATAACGTTCTCCTTTGATCTGCTTGAAGTCGGGACAAGAGTGATTACGTTCTCTACCGTTCCGTCTGTGCGTTACCGGGAAATGGGAGCATGGCTCGGAGTGAATTGAATGCGAGATAATGCAGAAAAAGGCAATTTTAGGAAACCAATGTTGGTTAGTGTGCGCTCGGAGAAGTCTGTCGGTTGACGAGCGAAACGTATCCGATGATTGCAAAGGCCCTCGGGGGTCCGACGGGCGGTCTCCTCGACCCATCCAGCCTCTCCCTCTCAACAGCCGCGCCTTTTCCCGACAGGTGTCTCTCTTTTCCGTCACATTCCGCTCTTCCCTTGCCATTCGGAGATAGCGCGTGTTTGCCCGGACACTCGCGCCACATGAGACGACTAATCGACATCTAGTACTCGATGCTTTTTTCAGGTGTAAGTGCGCTGCCGTTATTGCTGTTGTCTATGATGACATTTCCTAGCTATTTTAAATATTTCCACAGCTATCTGTTTCGATGTGCACTGAGTGTTGCAAAATATTTTCCACTCCACTCGTGCGTCGCTGGCATCGACCTCCTCTTCGCGTGAGACGCCAAGGGTCCACGGTTTAACGGCCCATCGGACGGCAGGAGGTGTGCACCCGGAATGCTCCCCACACCAAGAAGGCAACCGCTCACAGCTGAAAGCTATCCCTTCCACTGCCGGGTATTCGAACCCTGGCCCTCGGAATGTAAGTCCAGGGGAATTGTGTTGGAAACCGTCGGAATCTCGAATAGGTAACCAAGGGGTCACGTGGTGCAAACACGAGTGATTCCCAAATTTTGTGTGCTAAAAAACGCTAATTAAACCTTATTCATTGTTTATTCTTGTTTTTTGTCTTTCCTGGGGCTCTATAGTCGAAGCAGATGATAAAAACAACTAATGATATTGTAACGAGCGATTCAGACACACTAACTTAGCAAACCATTCGTGTTTGTACCACGTGACGCCTTGCTCACCCATTCGAGATAATCCCGACGGTTTCAAACACACCAGTACACACACGAAGCCACCGGTCGAGCCGATCTCCGTCCGGTGACTATAGCGCGCGATCTCGCGTCGAGATGTTGGGAGGGGTGAGGTTTAGGAGGAGGGCGAGAAGGGGGAAGGGGGAGCGGGATCCTGGCCAATGGCGGCCTCTCCTTTTGTGTGGGAAGGGGGAGGGTGGGGGGAGGAGGCGGTCCCTCCCCTTCCCCCGCCGTCGGGCTCACTTAGCACCGCTCCACTGAAATGCCGCGCGCCATTCTCGTTGCTATTAGATCTTCTTGCAACGGCAGATAAGGATTTCATCTTTGTTCCGTCAGTATTGGGTGAACGAGAATTGGATTTTGTATGCTTAAATTTCGTAATGTATTCGTAGAATGATTTTTTCATTCATTTAGAAATTATGCTCTCTCTTTTGCTAACTCACGTTCCTTTCTCATTGAGATACAGTAAACCCTCCAAATAGTCCACATGTTTCGCACCGGAACAATTATCCGCTATTTAGGACAGGTTTTTCTAAGCAGTAACTGCGACGAATCAATATATAAATGTATTTAATACACTGTATAAAAATTTTATTTTTATTCTTTATTACTTGAAAAATAAATCTTTAAAACCAAAAATACATGGAATTGCATTTTTTTATCCATAGTGCAACTATTGGCATCATCATAATCAAAACAAGTATCGAAAACTTGGTCCCTAGAAAAGAGATGAGTACAAGTGTAGGTAAGCAGTAAGTGGTAAGATATAACAGGCAGGAGCTCGAATTCGTAGACAGATGACATAATGCTCCCTGGTTGCTAAGAAACGTGTTTTTTTTTCCTAAAGAAGTTCCTGCAAAATTCATTCTGCATATATTTGGTCGAGGAAAAGGGTTTTTTTTTCAGGGGAAGAGAATTGTTTGCAGAATAGCTCGTAGTGTGTGTCCATTAATGAAGGTCGTTGAAGGAAAGATGTTTCTCTATTGTCCGCGTCCGTTATTTAGAATGTCCGCTATTTGGAGGTGTTAGTTCCATAAGTCTCCTCGTTCTGCTGATGGGGATGGGAAACTGCCAGTTGTTTTTGGAAGCGTCAGCTATTTAGAAGTGTAGTTAATGGAGTTTTGACTGTATTATGGCTGAGTGTGTATATTGAAATTTATGAATAGGACGTAATAATTGGGAAGTGTCATTCAGGTAACTGAAATGCCTTTTTAAGATTAAGTGAAACCATAATAATTTTCCCTTTATTTGATCCTCGATAAATGGTGACTCTCGCACGGCTCGATTAACTGACTGTGTCTGATTCAGTATCATTTCCTTGTGAGACCACTTAATACGTCTAGTAGTAGTGGCATCAGTAAATGTTGCCTTTTCTTCCTCTCACTTAATACTCGATGCCTTGTCTATCAGTGTGCATGCTGCAATGAATTCGATTGAAATCGTTGCTAGGGAAAGCGACGGACAGCTAGGGTCACTTATACCCTTAGGTGAACGTTCGTAATATTATCTGGACAGCGACAATCCCATAAGGCCTATGCTATAACATTATATGTTATAGTACGACGACCAGTACCACGACCTTATTGAGGTTCAATATCGGTCTAAACAAACCTAAGTGTGCTGACTGGATCTAGCTAACCAAATAAATATTTCTATCTAGATGTAAGAATACATGTTTCTTTCTTTCAAAGGCTTTCGCTTCAATATTTGGCGTGAAAAGTAAAAATAATCACTACAAATAAAGAAATAAAAGACCACAACACATTGATTTAAATACCATTTATTATACTTTGAGCGTAATAATATGTACAGTAAGATCAAACAACATTTCAATCTAATTACTTCATTTCAATTTAAAAATCTGTTTTTTTTAAACCGGTCTATTGGAAGGGTCTCATGAAGTTCATACATTTTTTTATAAGAAGGCCTGAAATAGTCATAAAGTTTTCCATATGAAAAGACCAATGTCTGATAAATAACTGAACAATAAGATAAATGCAAAGGGCCGTCTGCTCTACATGGTAACATCTTTCATTTTGAAGTTCACACATTCACATTGGCGTCGTATCAGAAGTGCATCACGGCAAAAAATTTAAATCCAGAAGTAAAACCAAGTCCATTTATTTACCCTAGGTGAAAAAAGAACGAAAATAAATATAAGGCACTCAACTCATTGCATCACAATTCTTGTTTATGGATGCTTAACTTCACATAGGTTGCCCAATGGAAACTTTCCTTAATGAATTGTTATGACAATCAAGCAGTTAAAGTTCTCGGTCAATTTGGCTTCCGCCGGATGCACCTCTTGCTTGCACCCAGCTTCCGCACATTACCTCTTGCAGTACTTTGTGAATTCTAACAAGATACTCTCTTCCACTCTATAAGTAACCGGAATCTAGGTTCATAATAAAATCACCTAGTACGTCAAACCGATGTTTATGCTGAATTCAATGAGTTCACCATCTAATTGTTTTCAATTGTTTGCGTCCGGAACGTCAAATCCACATTAAAGTTCAAATTTAAAAGTAGAGAATGCGTGTGTCTTTTGAACAAGAGTTGGGCTGGTACAAGTAACGGAATAATTTTATTCTATTAACTTGATTCATCCACAACGACCGAAGGGTCCAAAAGCCGGATGGTTGTGATCAAATCAGGATCCGACGGTGAAGAAGCCGGAATAATACGGATAAATATACGAAGTGAAAATCTCCCTAACCAGTAATCACTTCGCAACTTCATAGACACTTACCATCTAGTGGCACGTGACTCTTACACCTAAATTGTTCCCATGTAGTGGTATCATATCTTAGTTGCATTTCAGTAGTGCTTGTGTGGTGATTTTCACCCCCTGCCACCCTGCACCTGCACCCTCCCGGTGGCTCGCAGGGTATTACGTAGATGTAGATGAATAAGGGAAAGAGTGAGTCAAGGCTTCCATTTATCTCTCTTTCCGTGTCTTCCGTGACCCCATCAAATTGCAGTGATATTCTTGGATAAGCACATTCCCTTTGCCAATGGTCTCCTCTATGTCAGACGGTAGTGGTCGCCGGACGTAAGTGAGACGCTCTCTCTTCGCTTCTTCCCTCGCGCTACGACATTGGCGTCAACCGCCACTGCAGTCACAATTGTTTGCGTTCACCCTGTAACGGCTTGAACTGCGTTGGGATGAAAGGTCACGAGGCCAATCTCAATGCCTCATCAATGCGGCCATAGGTGTAGTCCCAAGTCATAAACCCTGGGTGAAAAAAGAACTTGTAGAAATATAAGGCACTCAATTCATTGCGTTTCAACTCCTACAGTATTACAAAGTATAATCTCCTGGTGTAATACACATCCAGTTAAATTCAATACTTTCCTTCATCAGAGCTCAATCGCAAATTATTCGTATCGATCCCCTCTACAACATGCTCAGTTATGCTGCTGAGCAGAGTGATCAGCGAGCATATCATGATGCTGTAATACTGGTGATGTCTTCGTGAGTTCTCCACCGGGTCAAGGATTCGGTCACTGCCGACATTTCGGAGTAGGACATGACGTAGCCTCTTAAAATACAATTCAATACTACTCATTTCAATGTGCTTCGTGGAATGGGATGCATTTTTAAGAGCTTACAGTCGTGTACATTTCGAGAGTCTTATTTTTGAGTTTATTTTCAAAACCAATGTATCGTGGGGCCAGTATTATTAGCGGTGGGAATGGTTAGCCTCGCAGTGGAAATGTCAAAGAGTCCAGTGAATACTAGAAAACAAACATTTTCTGGACTAATTTGTAGGATACATGAACTGTGACCCGATGATTTCGTAAAGACCATGCTGATTCTTACCTCTATAAATATGCAAATCGAATGTTTAGTAATGAGCCTGGAGAAGAGGGCATAAACTCCAAGGTGAAGATCAATTTGGTTTTAGAAAATTTACATAGCATATTGCAAGCAAATTTGCAAGAGCATTAATGGGAACATTTTTGAAAAGGGATATTGAGTGCGATCAAAATATTTTCGCGTGTTTTGTGGACTTTGAAGAGACGTTAGATTAGATGACGCAAATGAATACGCTGAGGAATCTAGGAGACTGGAGAGGTTGGAATCCTATTGGGAACATATGCATGGAGTAGTGTGCTCAGGCGTTGGTAGCAGATGAGGAATCTGGAATCTAAGAATGGGTTGGGTAGTTATGGCGGGGGTAGATCGTTGTGTACAGTGCATTTCAATGTGCATGCAGAGTAAATTGCTAAAAGCATGTTGGAGAAAATTGATGTCACTTTCTAGATCCTAAAATATGTCTTTTACTGCGTAAATGAAAACTTTGTAACTGTCACCAAATTTATGACGCTCTACGACGGTTTCAGCGCGTACGCAATATCCTCTGGTACCATGAATTATCACGAAGTTGATCCTGAAACCATTGAGTTTTTTTCAGTCTTTTGGTTTACAATGAAATTTGTTAAAGGATAGAAAAATGACTGCTGTATTTACAATGTGTATGGATAATTGTTGAAGTGTATAAAAGCGAATTGCTCCTGTGAGTACATAATAAGCATGGGTGCCGTGGCTTCAAAACATGTAGTATTTTAGATAAAATTGCCACATTATAAATTGTATATTTTTTCGTAAATGTAAAGCACCTAAGAGGATAGGAATAGATGTGTAAATTATATGACTCATGCGTCGAGGCAAATTAAATTGAACGGGTGCCGGTTTTTGTCATGATCATACCCATAGAAAAGCATACTGTTTCGGTGAGGTTACCCTGTTCCACTCTTAATCTATGGTGAATTAACTAGTTTTTTTATATTTTGTGATGAAGATTCTTTAAATGTAAATTGACTGTGATAGTATCAGTTAAGTGATAACCAGGTTTATGACCATTGAAATCTGATCTGAGTTTGTGATGTTAATTTTTCGTACTTAATATGTGAATCTTCAAGAATCATGGCTATGATTGTGATTATTTTAGTGAAATTAAGTGCTTTGATATTTTAGAACAGTCACAGAAGTGCTGAGGAGAAAAAACTAACCACAAGAGTCCTACGTAAAGCATGAGGGGACATAAAATTAAACATTTAAAATAACGTCTTACCTAAAAAATTAAAGAGATATATGCAAAAGAAATAATATCATATGTATCGGGGCATCGTGGTGGTCAATTCATAAGTAGGTACCCTCGGGTACAAACGTAATGTATTGAAAAGTTATAATATTTTAAGGGGTGCGAGAAGGTCTCGTTGTCGTTCTGTCCCTTCGAGTGAAAACAGAGGAGAAAGCGAATCGGTTGGGCTTGCCGACGAATAAGGGTTTATTAGCGGGACAGCCAAAGGATAACATACCTTCTTAGACGCTCTTTAAGTCCAATGTATGGATTTGGGGTGAAAATAAATCTCAGGGAGACTAAAATTGTGAGATTCGCGAGGTAAAAGAAGGAAAAACATTATTGTGGTGGGATGGTGACGGCTAGAACAGGTGGAACAGTTTTGCTTCTTGTATACCATAATGGACGAAAGTGTGCGTCGTATTGATGATATTAGAATAAAAATTGCTTCGGCTTAGAATGCGTCCTCCAAAAAGAGAAGGTGAATTATGGCGTGAAACTTGAGTTGGGATGTAAGGAGAAGGTTGGTGAAGAGCGTGGCTTTATAATACATCTGAGACGTGGGCACTAGGGAAGGAGGACGAGAAAGGAGTGGATGTCTTCGAAATGTAAGAAGAAATTGGAGAGCGTGCGATTGTCGGAAAGGTGGATGGATGTGTTCGCGCAAGAAAGAAGATTTCTGGCTGTAATTGGGAGGAGACGGAGTTGGTGTGTGTTGAGGCAGGTGTATGGGGGAAAGCCGAAGGTATTTATCAATTGGCATTGAATGCTTTCTGAGAGAGGATGGGAAGAAAGAAAAGTTATGTAATATGAAGAGGGGTAGGGAACTCGCGACATTGAGCGAATACGAATTGCGTGGGGACGGTTCTAACGGACGAATGGAAGGCCGACTGGGGACGCTCCATTGAAACCTACCCTAGCCTCTGGAAAACTTATCATCATCATGGATCAACAATCCTAGCAATCCACTCGATTCTTCTATCGGCCAACCTCTTCATATTAAAGTAATTCTTCTCTGTTACATCCTTCACTACTTGTTCCATGGAACAATTATGCATATACCTCATACGAGGCCTGCCTTTTCCATTCTTCCCGTTCACTTTTCCCTCGACGATTGTCTTCATCAGGCCAATGTGTCTTAAGACATGGACTGGAAAACTATCAATTGAAATTACTATTTCAATCATAATAGCTTTATTCATGGATATCCTCCAATAATTCTGTGAAGTGCGGCGCATTAGTTTGATGTGTAAACTGCGAACATTAACTTTTCTTTTCATTTGATTAAGAAATCATTTCTTTTTCAAATACAGTCTTGTTACAAAGATTTGAATAGAACGAATTCCCAAAACAATATTTGCTGTCGTTGCACGAATAGATGTAATTTCTTGCATAGAATATAATATTTATGTTTGTAACAAAACAGGATAGCACTTTTTCCACATTTTTATGTCGGTAAGACGCTTTTCAACCGTTAGGTCGTCATCAGGTACAAACCACAATATTATGACCTAACGGCTGAAACGCGTCGTACCGACATAAAAATTGTGGAGAAAGTGCTATCTTGTTTTATTACAAACATGTATACTTTCCACTACATCTCGCCTGCCTCAGTCAACATAATATTTATGTTCTAATGATACCCCTATCAACCTTAATAAACAAAATTACCTTTTGCAGACGGTGATTGAAATCCACCAAACCAAGGAATCATCTTGGAATGTAGCAATTAATGCGTCTCCGCAAACGCATAGGTATTTTCATTTATAGTAAAGACTTCTTGAATCGCGTTAAATATCCAAAATTATACCTTCCGCAAACGTCCTGTAAGGTACTGATTCATTCCCCCCATTAGGGGGATGATTGTGAACATTTAGCATTGTGTCTTGCAAGCTTTCGTGAGCAAAATCTAGACACGGACATCACTTATCTATGGAGTGTTAAAAAATAATGGACGATAACGTACGAATATAGTTCATATATATTCCGCCTGAAGCAGACTAAAATTGGCAATAAAGCGTAAATTATCAATTTCATAAAATTACCAGTAATATAAATACCATATCCTAATACACAGCAACTAATGTAGGATGTAACTGCATACATCTGATTCATTATTCCAAATATTTTAAATGATAAGTTCCGTAATAATCTTAATTAATTACTAATGATAATTATAACGGTGTAATAACAATTAATTAGATAAGTAGTGGTAATCATATTTACAAATATCAGGATGGATACAAGTTCAATTAAAATTAAAAAAAAAAAATTATTAGCTATCCTTTGGTAGGATGCTGACGAAATCATTCGAAGGAACGATAAGTATTCACGAAAACCGTAGACGATAGTACTTCAACCCCTGAAGGTACACATATATTTGCCTTTTTCGTGAAATTCCTCTAGGTCACCGTGCGTGAATCCTATCATTATCATCAGTGCTTCACTTACTTGTCGGGCTCCGTTACGTCTTTTTACGTCTCATCCGTAAAAATATCTCCTATTCTCGCGATCAGTCCCTCTTAGGGCCATGTTCAGAATCTCAACTACAATGACGCTTTTAACTCATATGTCCTAAATTCTCTATTTCTAGTCAAATCGTTGTGCAGATTCACTCTGCAACGTTGGTATTACCTCGCTGTGTACAGCTTCGAAGCATATCGAGGTGAATCTGTACACCAATTTGACTCGTTGCAGGGATTTTAGGACGTAAGCAGTAGAAGCGAGACCGTAGTTGAGATTCGGAACATAGAATCTTCTTTTCTTCCGCTTGCTTACAGAGTACACGCTTTCTTCTCGTATTCCTGTGGTGCGGTCAAGGGCCTGTTGTCGCTGCAAGCCCCACGGTCACCCTCCGCGCGTCCTCGTGCCGCGCTCGCGGCGTAGAGGGCCCTTCCCCCAACCGAGGGCCCTTACTCACAATCAGCCCTCGCCCTGTACTCACACAACACGGCGGTGGTGATAGTAGTACAGGCAAACCTTCCGATAGGGGACATGTTTGGGAAAGGGAAAATTGTTCGCTATTGAGAGGTGTATGCTAAACAGAGGGTCTTGAATTAGGCCTGGTTTTTCTATGCAGCAACGCCGACGAATTAAAGTATTAAATGCGTTACATCAAACTTTTATCTTTGAAAAGTAAATCCTTATAACATTAAATATGGAATGAAAATTATGTATTTTTTACTTGTAAAGCGACTATTGACCCCTAAAAAAGAGATAATTAGTGGTGTAGTAAGCATTGAGTGAAAAGGAAACAGGCAGGAGCACCAACACGTAGACATACGACCAGATTGCTCCCTAATTGCTAAGTATTTCTGGAAAATTTCCTATAAATTGTACTCATATTGTGCATATCTGCTTCAAGAAATGATGCTTTTTCTTCAGAGGAAGAGAAATATTTGCAGGATAGATCGTAGTTTGTGTCCGTTAATGGAGGTAATTGAAGGAAAAATATTTATTTGTGTTTTCCGCGTCTGTTATTAAGTGTTAGTGCCATTTGGAGGTGTTAATTCCACAAGCCTCTTTGATTCTGCTGCCAAGAATTGAAAAACAGTCCGATTTTAGGAGGTGACCTCTATTTAAAGGCGTCCGCCAAGGGCGGTTTGACGGGGAGTGAGAACTGATGCTTCGGAAATCGTCGCTTCTGCCACTTCCAACGCCTAATGGCCTATCGATTTGTGATTTTCCGAGGGATCGGTTTGTGGCTAGTCACCCTGAATAACCAGGTTCGAGTCCCAACAACTAGAGATTTTTCACTGTATACCCTTCCCCTTCTTCAACGGTGTTTGTGTAGAGCACCCAATGTTCAGTACTCCTTCCGTCGGACGAGACGTGGAGTACAGGACGCCTTTGCACCTATGTTTAAGATTAGACTAATGCCGTCGCTGGGTTTCTCACTACCCTTCCTCCGTTACTAGGAAAATTTCTTCCCGTGTTCTCTTACCCGCCTATCTACTGTAGCAATTATGTAACATTTATGAAAATAATATTCTTCATTACATTTTAAATGTCATTATAATATTTTCCATTATATTTTTAAATTTATAATAATATTACACCTTGGTTGCGTTATACTTCAGCAGCATGCTTAGAAACGGGTTGTTTGTAAATAAATTGTTAATAACTGGATTGGATTCTTAATGTTGAGATTGTTGAGATGTTTCTTTTGTGAAAACATTTTTTGTGAATAATAAGTTTTACAATTGTGCATTATATTAAATTGTTAATTGTTTGGACGAAATCATCAGTCACTCATCCTTACGTTCTTCTCAAACTGATCAATTCCTTTGGGTATTTCTCTTTGATTTCGGTGCCCGGTCTAACTCAACCGTTATTGTCCGCTCCCATTATTTCACTCCTCAACTCTTTCGATCGCTTATCAGGTATTTGGGAGCAGTTCCAATTGATTCAAGTATTATAATCAACAAAATTCCTTAAATTGAGGGACATATTACGGAAGGGAAAATTAAAAGGTGGGTAGAAATAAGAAAGCGTAGGTATGTGCAAAAGATCCAGATATCAAGACTTAGCTTCTTGGTGCGAAATTACATATTCTTTCTTAAAACCTTGAATAGACTAAAAACTGCATAGTTGCAGGTTCGTCTCGGGCTTAGAATGGGGATGTGCGAGAAATTTGGTTCTCGTGTATTTATGATGTAGTTGACACGACATTTTTTCACAAATTATGTAAATATAAATTAGTGTATAAGACTATAAGACACAAAAAAATATATAAGACAACATTTTGTATCTTAACCACAAGGATAATTAAACGCTACTAGGGAGTATAGGTTTCATATTGCAATGGAAACAGACGTTTATTTAGAAGTAAACGAAGCGAATATATTTGTTGAGGTTTTTAGCCGTCCTTGATGGAAACCAAGGTGAGTAGAATAGGTTACCCTAGAATACTCTAATCTACTTACTTGGACGGAAATAATGACTGAAAAGGGATTTCAAATATCCCAATCCGACAATTTGCCTTTGTTTGATTCCATTAAGGTTATATCCTTAAGGTTATATCCTTTAGAAAAAATAGCAATTGCTTTGTCGTAGCAGAGATTTACGGAGAGAAAATAAACAGGGCACTAATACAAGCATGCATTGTGTATTTTATAGACGATTTGCTCAATACGATCCACACTACTTAGGTAAAAAATCGAAACACATAAGTTTATTGCATTGAACTAATGAGATAATTACATATGTTTTCCCCAGTTATTCTTTAAACAACTTACCTCCCCGTGCAACAGATAAACAACGCCCTTACTAGTATTAGTAGTAGTTTTTAGTAGTGATACCGTGCCGTGACATCATGCGATGACGTCGTGTTTTTAAGCTGCCGAAAACATAACTTTTAAAGAGTAATATCTTTGTAACACAACTTAATTCTTCAACAAAATTTTCGCCACGTACATTTTAGCCATTAAATTTTTCATTCAAATAGTTGTAAAAATAATGCATGTTTCCCATTAGTTTACAGCCCAAAAGAATACGTTTGGCTCCACTGTCGTTATGCCAAAAATCCATTCCATATCCTTTGTAAGAAACTCTTTGTGGAAGATGCACCTCGGAAATAATGTTCCCATGGGTACCTGCTCATGCTACTAGTGCCCCTAATTTCACTGTCTGTCTTTAAGACATCCCTGCCCATCATCAATCCAGAATAATTGCACGCTTACGCCTCTTGAACACTTTCGACGCTCGACGGCGCAACTGGCTCCAAGACATGGGAAAAGTTGGCTTGTGTCGCCAGCTGTTGAATCCGATAGCGCTTCTCGCGGAGGAAGCATCTCTGAAAGAAAACAAAATAAACTCGTGATTCGGTGAGCGATGCTTGGGTGCCGTGCTTGGAATCTCAATCTGGATGCTCTTGACGATGAACTCTCTCGTGCACTGGTGTATTTGTATCCCCTTATACTCGTATGGACGGTGCTGTTTTCCTTGCTGCGTGACGCGATATATTTCCCATCGTGTACGTTTTTCATGCCCGTTGAATTTAATGATAGAAATAACTATGCTAGTAGTTATCTATTCGTATTTCTAAAATGATAGCACTTTTCATGTTTACGATTTTGTGCGCTTTTCACGAGTTGGCGGATTGCGGTGAATCTATTCGTTGTGATCTATCAAGTGTAAGAAATTTAATTTTTATTACCTATTTCATGCAATTATCCGCCGTAGCATATAAGATTAAAATTATATTTACAATTTTTACATTTAAAAATTAGGTTTTCCATTTTTGATGAATGCACGATTCTTTTCCATCGCCCATTTAAGTACTTAAGTATTGATTGATGTCTTACATTTTTCTTCGTTATATGGGCAAAGTTTCAAACTATCGTATTATTGCAGTCGTTTTATTTTATGCATTATAGATTTCTATAAAACGTACAATTTATGTCAAAATGTTTCGTTCTTTTTCGAGCATTGCCATTGTTGCCTCCGAATGAAATCATTGATGATAGTTAAACCTTTGGTCGTAAAGAGATACCGTGAACTGCAGTGTTTCTCGCGAGGAGGCTGGAAGGTACAAATTAGAGGTGGAATTGCAGCTGATTCGCGAATCAAGACCGGCCATTTTATTTGGTGCATGCATACTAGCTTACTACTCACGGATCAAGTTATTTCTACTCGTAGTAAAACTGAAAGAGTAAGATAAATATTGGATTGCACTTTGAAAACTCGTCAAATAAACGGTAGAAAGTGCACAAATATGCAGTGAAATAAAACATTCAACAATACTTCCCTAAACTATCCTTTGGGAAGTTAACTGACACCACTGCGACGAATTCCGGGTATTAAAATGCCGTTATGCATGTTTTAATAACCAAGAAATCTCCATAAGAGGCCACTGAAAACGCACTGTTTTGTGCCGAGGGTGCGGGGCCTAATCCTTCCCAAGCACCCCCGCTCTGGCTGCATTGAACCTCAACCATGCGTGTAGGACCCCTCCTGTGTCTCATAAACTTCTTGGTCTCTTGCTACCCGACAAGTCCAAAAACTATTCCCACTCTGGCAAAGACTTTAGATCTACTCCTAAAGCTTGCGCTTACATGGCTTAAACTACGGTTAGAATTCCGATATGAATCCATCTTCAGCGCGCAATTGCTGTTTCCGCTCTTGTTGGGAAATGTTAAAATACTTTTACAATGAGCATTTATGAGTTATCTCCATCCGTTTGAATTTCAATGGGCACCTCTGCTAATTGTGACTACATTAAAATTCCCGACTTTGCGTGAAAATTTCAATCGGAGACTTGTGTTGGCATCGGCAAAGAGCGTCTCCGAATAATCTGAAATCCTTCCAATTCATGTACTGTTTCTCAACTCAACTTCGCAGCAATTCGAATACATCGATCTCCCTTATATCCACTAAACCGCCAAACTGACCTATTTGATAAAGTTAACTTATCACTTATTGTAATAATGTTATGCAATTTATTGGTAATGATTTAAAATGAAGAAAAACGTGTTGAGATGCTTAGGAAATGGGATTCAGAGATAAAGTTGGTGTTTGGAAAATGTATCGCTCTTTCATTCATCGTGTGAACATCTCCCTTTGCTAGTGTTATTCTGTGAAATTGGTTGGTCCGTCGCCAGTAATCTGTCGTGTGGGGATCTTCACATCCAGGCCTCTCCCAACCCGGGACTCGTGCCCACCGTCCACTGCGGCCGTTATTCTGGGCTCCTATAGTGCTTCGCTCGCGCGGATCGACCCCTCAACTGACAAGCATTGGCTACGTCCCTGTGCACAGCTCATCGAGAGCGATCCAATGTCTGTGAGCACGTTTCGGCTCTAATTGCGGTTGTACCTCTAATTGTTCATTCATTTTGTGGAATAAAACTGGCAGTTTATGGTGAGATGTCGGGTAACATATCTGACAAAAATTAAGAAACAAGCTGTCGTATTTGTTCAGTTTTATTCGGTATAAAAACACAGCGCGTTCAAAGGCAAGTTTTTGCCATTTTCACCTGCATATAGTTGAACCTGACATAAAGTGTCGAAGCTCGTATATTTTATGCCAAATAAAATTGAACGAATACAACAGCTTGTTTCTTTCTGTAGTCCGTGGAGTGCTTTAATATCCCCATGGAATGCTTTCATTCAACTGCTGCTGGAAGATTCGAAGATTTGGGAAACTGCGCAGTGGGCCTCTCACCCTATTGCTTGTATTATTTGAACTTAAGTTCTCGGTTTGAAATCGTGCTCCTTTGAAATTAATGGTTTATTTAGGCATACATTTTGGAAGCAAAGCATGTATTTAATTCTTTTGAAATTAATTGTTTATTTAGGCATACATTTTGGAAGCAAAGCATTTATTTGATTTCTGTGTACTTAATGAACGGGGAATATTATCCAATATTCCAATCGTATGCGGGTATTGTCAACCGATCCTTGTTTACATGGTTTTCAAAATTGTTCCCATTACTGCTCGGCCATTCGATTGAATCCGTGAGGGTGCTACGTAGCCACGAGTCCTTGCCATGAAATCAAATCTTTCCCTGCTTTACGTTATGTTCTATCCTCCCCTCTATTGAAATACACTAAACGCGTCTTTTGTTCTTGATAATAAAAAAATAAATTCAAATATCGCGAACTAGCTGCGAAAACTTTAACGGCGTTACCCGCTGAAATTGCACAAAAGCAGATATTCCACAGCGAAAAATTCATTCGCCTTGACTGGGACACGAACCCGTATCCCCTGTTTTCCGTCCAGGTGTTCCACCACTTGAGCTATCAGGACGCCCTATACCCTCTTTCGTTATGGAAATTATAGAGGCTTTAAAGGAACAAGATGTAGCAAGAAGGAGCCAAGCAAAATCGTGCAGTCTCGGAAAAAGAATTTTTCTCTGTGGAATATATGCTATTAATAAAAACATATTTTACCTGTTTCCTCATCGTTTGTATTACAAATTTTATTTGCCTTTATGAATAATGGTAATCTGTTCCACGATGGACAGCTTGCACTGCAAATTATTGCATTCTCTTGGTGAAACTTTTTTCTTCATGACCTCAACGCATGTGTCCATTTATATTTCTAATGCGTGGTTTCTATCGTGATTTGCCAATGACATCATTATCGGGATATGAGAAGCGGAGTATCGTTTAGCTTTCACGAAACATTTTGGAGTGCAAATAAACCCTCGAGCACCCTTGCATGGTGCTCAGTAAATGAGTCAGGCAGTGAGATTGAGGCGGGCTCCGCCTTTTCATGCCCCCACGCTCATTTTTGCAATCACTGCGGCGCGCAGGTATGTCTGCCACTTTTTAATCGTGCCGCGTTCGAGAAGTTGTGGTGCTCGTTGACGGTGACTAGATCCGTGACTCCGCATGGCCCCTTCTTGCCCCTGAGGGTCAAATGGAGTTCCTGTCCTCGCAAAGGGATATACTCACGAGGTTTACTGTAGTGCGGTTCAAGTGGAAATTCAAGTATTCCTTTGGCTCGATATTCTTTTAGGGAAATCTGTCTTTATCTGCAAGATTATAAACGTGTTGGTGATGCTGTGTTGTTGCATTTTGAGCGTAGTTACCTTCTTCTTACTGTTTTATTGTCGTCTCTCAAGAGGGCAATTATTCACCCAGCCGGATGCAATATTAGCGGTATAATAGCAATATTTCCGCTGAGAAAATATCACTCCCCTTCACTGTGATCCTGGTTAAGGTGAACGATTTTATTCTCGGTGTAAATCTAGCTTTTGTACGTATCAGCCTCTATATCCGTGGAGTGTTTATTTGCGGGTAGTTTACATACATCGAGTAGTGTTAGATTACGAAATGGTTACCACTAGTTTTATGCAGCCAATATATGCAGGAGGGACTGTGGATGTAACCTCGTAACCCAAGGACAACTACCAGTGAATATACATTGCATATAATTTGATATTTCACCCTTATAAATAAATGAATTTCTGTATCGGTACGCTAATTTTTCATGTTGAGGCAATCGAAAATTTTCAATTAAATTAAATTCATGGAAATAGATTAGTGGCGAAGAAGGTGGCTAAAGATATGTGTGTGGTGTTAGCCTTTCACTGCTCCAGATATTTCCCCGGGTCGAGCTCCCATCACTCTCATTTCTCAGCGCTCGTATCGACGAGGAGCATTGCCCTTAGTCCTCCGCCGTTGAAATAAAGAAGTAAGCTGAAGGAATTTCGATTCTGTATAAGAGTGAAAAACTAATTATGCTTCAGTTTTCGTTTCTTTACTTTTAGACAGCGTTTTAATGAAATATAAATTAGTAATGTCCTGAGTTTTGGTGCCTTTAATATATAGTGATTCAGTCGGCATCTATTTGCTTTAACTTGATCGTCATAAATTTCAATCTAATCCTCTTTTCACAGTTGTTTCTTCCGTTAAACCTAGGCACATAGGTACATTCGCCAATTCCGGCTCTACTCTTTTAGTCCAAGGAAAGCGGACTGGCGGCGAAAACCTTAATTGAGTCACGCGCTGAAATGCACAACAGCTGTATTTCCACTGAGAATTCATCATTCGGCTTGAACGGGACTCAAGCCCGGATTCCTCTCATTTCCGGCTAGCCAGGGGCTTTAAGCTACCATAGCTTCCTTCTTCCATTTCTTGAGGCTTCAATAAACGAACTGAGTATGAGAAGCCTCAAGAAATCTACTCTGGATGCTTTGCTGTCTTAACTGTTTTAAATACCCTGCTGAAAATCAGGGGGATCCGGTTTCAAGTCCCGTTCAGGGTGAACAATTGTTTTATCTATGGAAATTTTGCTACTCTTCGGGTTCTCTTCCTCAGGAAATTTCCCGTAAATCAGTCCTTGAAAATGGCTTGCTGATAATATTATCATCAGCGATATACCGACACTTGCGAGTGGCACGGGTGTGACGTTATTTCAATATGAATTTTACGTAGCCGAAATCCTCAAAAAAGTATAATTTTCGTTTTAGCATAGAAACCTATGAAACACTGAATTAGATTCAAGCACACTCTTGAGTATGGACAGAGTTTGTGGGAGGAGGGGAGTGGCCGGTATGCCCTCCCCTTTAATCCCACGGCTGCTCAGCGGGTGCAATCGCCAGTTGCGGGTGCTATGCTGCGAGTGGTTCGGTGTTTGCAGGGAAACTTGACTAGCAGCCGTTAACTTGATCTTTGAAGAATTAAGACTTCTTAGGGAAACATAGTTACGATTCAAGTTGAAAAATAACTATCGGAATGTTCAAAGATTTGTTTGGGTATTCCTAATTTCCGTTCAGAATGAAATCTATTCGCAATTTATTCGCATCGCCCTTGAGTACGCCGCCATTGTGCGCCTCTTCAAACCCTTGCCTCGCCCTTGTGAATCACCCATACCTTGATGCTGAAACGGCCGTCTTTGCGCTGATTCTCATCCGTATGCAGACCGTGACTTTTCTCTGGAAATATAGTGCATTCACGTTTTACGGCAACGAATAATGAGTATCTGAAATTGCTCGCCACCATCCCGTCAGCATTCCCGATTCTTTCGAGGAACTCAAAAATAAGAAAGCTAACATCACCCAGGTAGGTGATCAAGAAGCCTTTCGGAGGTATTCCTTCCCTGCGAGGTTTTGTTTGAAACCTTCTGGATTGTATCGAATAGGTAACTAAGGAGTCACGTGGTATAAACACGAATTTTTTGCAAATTCGGTGTGCTAAAGCCGCTGATTACCAGCTCATTCATTGTTTACACTTGTGCTTTATCACATCTGGTGACTCTTTGATCGAGACATAAGCAAAACTCGAGTAAAAACAACTAATGATATTGTAACGAGCGATTCAAACACTTAATTTGCGAACCATTCGTGTTTGTACAACGTGAATCCTTAGTTACCTATTCGAGATAATCCCGACGGTTTCAAAAGCAACCCCCATGGTGGCCAAACTGATAAATATACTGTTGTCTAGATTTGTGTGCGATTTTTTAAGTTGGTGCACATGTTTGAGTGTTTTAGACGCCTTCACTCTAGCCTTACTGCCATGTAGAATGAGTTTAGCGCTTATTAAAATTTACCTGGCCCACTTCTCATCAGATTCTTCCGATAAAATATCAAACGTTTTGATTATTCATCAAAAAATAGTATTTTTCTGCGGTTTCAACTGGAGTAAAAATGTATGCATTCTGAGATCATGTTTGAGTAGAATTACGGAAAACTACCTCGATCCTTATTGTCCAATTTAGCTTAAAAACCGCGAAGAATCCCCCTTTGAATTTCCTGCCCGATGATCAATTTTTTCAACCGATTTCTTTGTGTCTTGAAGGATTCAAAACTGTGTTCGAAAAACAGTGGTGCCGAGATCAAGAATTCTATTGCTCATTGGATCCGTCCAGTCTGTCAACGTGAGGACGTTTGGTTTTCGCTCTTAGTATCGAGAGCAAAAGCTGCGCGACTCCGCGCCTACAGGCGGAATGTGTGTGGGCCGGCGGTGGCGGTTGAGAGGTCGCCGGGTGGTTGCTCGAAACGTCAGCGCTACTCCCGTACGCTCAGTTGCCTAGCTCGTTCAAATTTTGCAATCAGCGCACACTAATATCATCGATCCAGAGGAAGTGTTATCCTCCGCTTAAGTAGTTCTATGGTGCACAGTGACTCATTTCAAAATAGGTGGGATCACTCAATGGCAAATGAAAATTACTGCCACGGATTACAGCCAAAGTTCCCATTCCCGCTATTGAGAGGTGTCCGCTATTTAGAGGGGACCGAAATCAGGACAGGTTTTTCTATGCAGTAATTACGACTAATTAGAACAAAGGTGTTTAATACGTTTCATCAAAATTTTATCTTTAAAACTTTGAAAATTAAATAATTATGAAAAAATGATGGATTAAACAATAATATATTTTTTTATCCATAGAGCTACTACATCATCATGATCATAACAGGAATCGGAAACTTGAACCATAGAAAATAGATAAGTGTAATTGTAGTAAGAGGCGCAATACAAAGGAAACAGGCAGATGGACTCATAGACCCTAGACAGAACCAGACCCTAATGACTAATAAAAAAAAGCTCATTCCGGAAAATGTCTTTAAAACATGTTAGGTTCAAGAAGTGGGGTTTTTATGTTCTGAGGAAGAGAAATTTTTGTACTAAATAGCTCATAGAGTATGTCCGTTAATCGGGGTGTTTCAAGAAAAAAATGTTTCTTTCAGTTTTCCGCTTCCTTTATTGGCAGTGCCCGCTCTTTGGAGGTGTCTGTCCGTTAAGGGAGGTTTGATTGCGTTTGGGTATCGTTGCCGGCGTCGAGGCGAGCATTGGCGCACTTGGTGGAAGCGGGCCTTGTTGTCGTGCCGTGGACGCGGAGAGGGCGCTTGGCGTCGCGGGTGGACTGCTCCTCGGTGACGTTTATCGTCATTGCACGCTCCTTCAGGGGCTTTCAAAATGATCGATAGTTATTTTAAGAGGCTGCGCTGAGTACCTTGGGCCGCATTGACGAGCCTTTGAGACTGGCCTCGGGACCTTTCATCCCAACGTAGTTCAGGCCGTCATTCGGTTGCCACTAGTGCAGACGCTTGTGAATGTAGTGCTGGTCGACTCCATGGCTTGCAAATCGCGAAGGAGCGCGAGTCTTAAGACGCGGAGCTAAGAGAGAAAAGGGAATTGTCTGCCGCACGCCTCACTCACCTCAAACATTAAATAATATCATGATTTAAAAATCATCATTATGTACATATATATTGCAATGCAACCATAGAATTTTCCCCGTAATGTGTTTATATGTTTTAGAAGGCTATGAGCCGATGTAATTGTCGTTATCATGTCACGAATCCTGATATATTATGTCATCCAATATTTGTTATTAAATAGGTCTGAAATAGGAATTCTGAATCCAATTGATTAATTTTTTTTAACTGCGAGGTTGAGCTACGTTTTTCAGTCACTAACTGAATGGAATTCGGGTTTTACCTGTACCTACTACCATAGTTGGACAAGACTAAGCACCTTTATTATAAATACTATATTGTTTTGGAGCACATTAAAATAACGGATTTAAATAAATAAAAATCACTTCAGTAATAATTAACTTACCATTTATTCTAACAGCACTACTGGTAAAAATAGCCGTTAAAACTAGTGCATACTATGATATTCATAAATAACACAATGAAGTCTTTCGGAGTATTTTCAGATAATCTGCACAAAACGCAGAAATCGAATTTTTTGGCGAATCCCTCCACCAATTATTTTCTTTTGGGACTTAAAATATTTTTGGTACGCAGTGGAAATAATAGCTGAAAAGACCACTTCAGTGCCAGCACTTTTGATTTAAAGTTGATCGAAAGCCGCTGTAGCGCGGTGAGAAGCACGCTCGCGAGCTCCGTGCCGCGGGCGTCGGACGCGGAAGCGGCCCAGCCCGTGGCCGGCCGACCGCCCCACAGGCCTCCATTCCCTCCGCTTGACAACAACGCGCATGAAATACTCACTCGGATTTCAATATTCACAAAAACTCATTCGGCATCTAATTTCTCCAGTTGTGCAAGTGGTCATCGCAGATGCCCAAAATCGTGTTTGCGTCGGTTGCTCTCTTGTTTTTATCGAGTGAACGCACATAGGTCACGAATCGAAGTGAAGACTGATGACTACTTTAGGATGAAAATGAAAAAAAAATTATTTCAGGTTAATTTTCAGATTTTATGAATGGAGAGGGAAGGGTGAATGGGGAAGGATGAGGCGTTGCAAGAGATGGATGGAGAAATGTAAGTGAGGAGAGGATCTTGGAGGACGATAGGACGTAAGAAAGGAAGGCCGTGCTAAAACTGTCTTGGGGTGGCGACTCACTACAGTTCAAATCCGGAGCACAATTGCATCAAAGCAATGCAATCAGAGAGCGTACTCAGTACCCTGAGATTATAAAATACTTTTAAGTGGACGGTCGTGCAAACAAACCTTGATTGAAAGGAGACCGCCTTCAGATGCTTTGCTGCTCTTTGTCGCCGGCGTCCAAGGGGGTGTGTATTTGAACCCCGTCGCGATTATCTCGAATAGGTAACCAAGGAGTCACGTGCTACAAGCACGAATGGGCTGAAAATTTAGTGTGTCTGAATTTCTCGTTACAATAACATTAATTGTTTTTACTCGAGTTTTCCTCATGCCTCGACCAAAGAGTCACCAGATGTGATAAAGCACAAGTGTAAACAGTGAATGAGCTGGTAATCAGCGGTTTTAACTCACCAGATTTGCGAAACATTGGTGTTTATACCACGTGACCCATTAGTCACCTAAATACGACCCTCCAGGGGGCGACCGTCTTCAGTCGTGGGGACACCAGCGCCCTCCACACCCAAGCGGTCGCAGCGCCGTCATCGGGTGGCGCCAGGGTGCAGCATTCCTAGTTCGAATACCTAAACCCCCCCCAATAGGGTGAGTGTGCTCCCTGCTGTGCAGCATTCCGTCCGTCGGAGGAGACGTGAAGGTGGTTCGAGCAGTAATCCTGGGTCATTGGGTGTACATGGTATTAATTTTCCTAGGGCGTCAAAAAAATGCTGTGGTCACAGTTCATTTCAATGCGTAATTCCGTACGGAATGGTTGCTAATTACATGTCGTAAATATTTCTAATTCCGTATAAAATGCCGCTGTGGAAAAAATAGAAGAATTTTTGTACCGTATTTTACTTCAATCAAAGCATGTTTAGAACTCAATAGTCACTGTGGTGAGTGGCAGCCCCATTGCTAGTTACGAGAGCCTCTGATGATGATATTCAAGGATTGCGAATTGTCCTCGGATACCTTAACGAAGTCTTCCCCTGAGATGCACTAGAGAACAAGGAAAAATCATCCCTGACCAGGACTCGAAACCCCTGGATTCTGAATTATATTGTGTTAATTTTTCAAGCAGGTCAAAAAATTACTGGGGCCACAGTTCAATTAAGTACATCGATACCGTGCATGCCACAATGGAAATTATTTGAGTATTTTATATTTCATTTTAGCCTTAATTAGAGCATGTTATGGCTTAGCAAGACAAAGAATGTCATGGTTACTGTTGGTAGTTTTCGTCGCGGTATTCGAAATTAAGGGAAAGGTTATATTTCATTATGCTTTTTTGTATTTTTGAGTTGGTAAAACACAATGATATTGGTCAGCAGTCATTTATAATAGTATGCTATTTATTATTTTACGGCTGTAAGCTTATACATTTGTTTCCGAATTATAACGAAGTGTATAACATGTACCATAAGGTTACATGATTACAGAGCGTCGAAATACTAAAAAATGAAATCGGTAAAGTGCATTTTTTTTACATGTTTTACCCATAGCTATCACTAAAAGGGACTCGTGTGTAAAGTTCCACTCCAATCTGTGCATAGACAAAAATCGCTGCAGCCACCGTAAGCTGCCGACATTCGTGAAGAGCCCGTTTTTGGCGACTTCGAGTGAATCTCCGACCTCTGAGGAAGAGTCCCACTGCCGACCGTTGAGATTCATATTCGCGCCTCGAATTGAGTAGCAGCCTTGAGTTATCTCTCCTCTGTTTTGTGTGAATCGAACAATGAGGGCTGTAATCTGGTGGTGCGAATTGTCTCGTGGACGCAAGCGCTCTTTTGTAGCAATGAAGCCGTGGCAGGGCAACGCGATTGATTGCAGAAGAGTCCTATTTCCGCGATTGAAATGAGCAATATGTATTGGACTTGATCGCCCTTGCGTCAATGTTCAATCTGCCGTTCCTGCAACGAAAAATCGCATTGCATCGACGAAGCGGACTTGTTAAATTAGCGTGAGTTTCCTACCCGTCGGGCATGATAGAGTCTCTTTCCATAGCACTTTCCGATCGTCTCCTTCTCAATTCAATTCCTCCCTTGTGAATTTCCAGCCGGTTGGTCCAGAATGGCCAGGCCGATAATTGCGCGACAATAGTAGCACAACGGTCGTGTGATTGAATTCTGTCTCAATATGGATATCGCCGTTATATTAGGATTGTTCTAAAATTAAGAAAGATGTTGCGATAATCCCATAGTGGAACCTATGATGCGAACCATTTATTTGCGCGCGAATCGTGAGTGCGTATCTGAAATTTCTCCACGAAGTAGACGCATTGAAGCTCTAACTTGCATGCAAGTAGTGTATGTTTGGTGATCGCCGCCCCCTGCCACACACCCTCGAGTTGTATCGCAGGGTATTACGTAAATGTAGTAGTTGCAGCACTTAAAAAAACTTCTGCTCCTTATCTTACCCACCTCTCCTCGCAAAATCCACAATTTCTTCTCCTTTTTCGTCTCTTACCCAGCATTCCACCTTCAGTCATTTCCTTCGATACCCCACTGCCCCTTTCTTGGTCCATCTACCTACCCTGCCTCTTTATGATTACTTGCGAGGAACTTGTTTCCCTCGCCCAAATAACCCTTCGCATTCGTCGCCGTTCAACAGAAACTCGCTCTGGGTAAAATTTCACATTTTGGTGGAATCGCCTGACGGAGATTGTGACTTCTTATTAATTATAACCTACCTAGTGCAGAGAATTAATCTGGCGTCGGGCCAAAATGAGAGACCTTCAGCAGTTAGCCGACTGACTGTTTTGAACTGTGTCGTGTTCTGTATCCGGGACACGTATTCCATGCACACGAGAAAGGCGTCGTCACTCGTCCGGACGACACCGCCGTAACTATTCGCTCCCTTCTCGCCAGCTTAAATTCCGGTACACATTCGAAACAAGCATGGAATATGAATCAGTGGAAGAAATCCTCGTGTTCCTGAGTCTGCACCGGCCTATGGACACTTTTTTCGCGGGCGGGTACACTTAAGAAATGTGCTCGTCCACTCAAGGGAAGGAGGAAAATCAGAATCCGATATTAAGTGAAGATTGGCTAACGAAGCGATATGCTATTCAAGGTTTTCAACGGGAACATGACAATGATCAATTGATACAGTCGCCTTGGAATCCTGGAAGGAGGGTGACACGCGACATGTTAGAGGTAATTGAAAGCAAGCGTGGAGTAGGATACCTATTGGGTCAAATGGTTAGATAAATTCAATGACATGGTGAAATTAGTGCAGAATAACTTCTTGTTCACATCAATAATAATTTAATTAAAACAGTAAAGTACTTACAGGAATTATATACATTGGAGATTCACACTATCACACTAAGTTCACTGACTTGCAATATAAAATCTCGGCGAAAAAAGTAACACAGTGACACAGAAACACGTATTTTTTTGTGTAAAGCGCCACGAGAATGTTTAATCCAAAGCTACGCACCAATCAATCATTCATGGGAACATCCATCTAGGAGGAGGAGAGGGAATTCACTCATTCGTTACAAAGCGACGGAAGGAAATCCTTCGGTAAAGTTAATGATATATTCCAATTAAAATCGTAAAAAAAACTCAGCTCTGTGTCCATTTCGGATGAAAAAAATTATCCTTTGGTGAAGAGGTCAGAGGGGAAAATGGGACTCACACTTGGTAGTGACTAATCGGTAAGCATCCAATCTCTATTGGGATGACGAATCGGCACCATGTGAGGCCGTTTGAAAAGCACTTCCCACTCACAAGTGCACGAGTTCACAGCTTCTCGAGGGAGCGTGAATTGGTGAGCAGTTCCCGCGTGAGCCTCCACGCCTGCTTGGCGGCGTTCTCCAGGGAGCTGGGCGACTTGCCCTTGAAGAGGTCCAGGTTGGGCAGGAAGTAGTGGGGGCAGCGCCGGCACTGGAGACACGAGATGAGCTGCAGCAGGATGCCGTTGATGCGGTCCCCGAGGCACGCCTCGTCCCACTCCATCTCCCGCGGGTGCTTCTCGCACTCGTACAGGAGCAGCGTCTTCATGTGGTAGCCGGACACGGGGTTGCCGGGCAGGTCCAGGTGGCGGTCGCGCAGCGTCTTTAGGATGCTGAGGCATCGTCTCCGGCACCCGCCCTGCAGCAGCCGGCCCTCCGCCTCCGAGAAGGACAGCACCCACGCGTCGCCCTCCATCGCGGACTGCTTGCCCTGCATGGCCACGCTCTCCTTGGACAACAAGTCGAAGCCCTCCGTCTTCACCTCGGCCACGAGGTTGGGGTGTGGCCACGGGATGTGCGGGATGGGCCAGTGCGCCGCGCTGCGCGGCCACACGCCCGAGCACTTGAACGCGGGCGTGATCTGCACCACGAACCGCTCCCGGATGCGGAGCCGCACCTCGGTCGTGTCCGCGATCATCTTGACCGAGTCGCGGTAGCTGCACTTGTCGCACGCCTGCGCCACCAGCGTCTGGAAGCGGGAGCGGATCTTGCGCGCGGACAGGTAGCCGGAGGCGGTGATGAACTCGACCCAGAGGGACATGGAGCGCTTGCGGCCGTCCGAGAGCTTGAGCACGGCGCATCCGGGCAGCGTGCCGTCGTCCACGAAGTTGAACACGCCCATTTGGTTGAGGTAGAGCACCACCTCGAACTCGGAGGGCGACACCACTTCCAGGCCCTCGTAGCGGCCGTTGCACTCGGTCAGCGACGAGATGAAGCGCGGCTCCTGCACCTCCACCTCCTTGAGGACGTCCTGAACCACTTTGCACACCTCCCGGATCGTTTTGGCCACCTGCCCCTTGCGCGTCTGCACCCGCTCGCCGTAGTACTTATTAAGTTGGTATAGCATCTTGGACTGCGCCGCCATCATGTCCGGTGGCACCAGCATCTTGGCACCGTAGCCGGGCGGTGGTGCGGCCGCCGGCGGTGCAGGCGGGTGCCGAAGGTGCTAAGGCGCGCTCGCGCGAGACACGCGATTCCCCCGGGACTGGTTCGGCCGCCGCTGTAGGCAGACTGAGGCTGCCGCGTCGGGACGCCTCGCTCGCCCGCCCCCACCCCGCCCCCGGGGGCGTGGCCGGCGCCAATTGGCCACCTGTGGCTCCGCCCACGGAGGAGGGGTCGCGTCGGCCAATGGCAGTCCGAGGCGTCACCGACGGAGCCACGCCCATCGGGACTCTTCCCATTCCGCGGCCCCGGCTCCTAATCCCGGCGATGGCACTTAACACATAAATTCTCGACGGTCTCCGCCGCTGCCTCTTGGAGCCTCACCGTCCTCCCAAGCTCGCCGCAATGGTCACTCCCGCACCCATTGCTCGTGATACGACGCGCCGGGTTTCCGAGAGCCCCGGAGTCGTGTTCCGTCAAGGCCTCTTCTTCCCTTGCTGGCGCTCGTATCTCTTTCTCCCCCATTCTGCTGTGGGATGATCGAGGCGTGGTCCAGCCCTCGTCTCTATCTCCACTCGCCTTTCATCGCACCCCTGTTCTTGCGGGCGCTCGTCTGTGTCGTTGTGGTGCCGCTCCTCCATCGCAGAGCTTGCCAGCCACTCCTTGGTGCACTGTGCACACTGTGCGTGCCATAGCGAAGGGCACAACCCCCTGGACCAACTCGAGCAAATTCTGTTGAAGTCCGCGAGGCAGAGGCAAACCCAAGAGTCTTCCCGCATCTTAAGCATCGGAATCTACATAATCAACGCGAGAAAATCATTTCTTTTGGGACAAAATATTCTGTTGGATTAACACTCTTATTTCTTGATTCTGTTATTCGCAAGGAGTAAAGGATCATGACTTTGCAACATTCCACTAAGAATTAGTTAAAATCCAGCCAAGAATTTTGATAAAATCTTGGTGGAATTTTACAGAGTCGTGCGCGTTATTCCGTAAAGAGAAGTTCCAGAGTATTAAGTCGGAAACCGTTTCTTCCATCTTGTATTCGGCTCTTCATTCTCCATTGGCCTTTGGAATTCGTCGTTGCGCCGTCCTCCTCTCTTCTGATTTCCCCGTCCTCGAATCGATCTCCTCTTCTTCCGTCCTCAGCTTGTCGTTAGACGCTCGTCGTCCGTCCAGCGTTGCGACAACGTTTCGAAGCATCCCTTCAGGGCACACATCACGAGCCAGCAACTACCTCCCGTGGACCACGCACCGACCACTGTTTTGGTTCCCCCCTCTTAAATGCTTTCACTTGCCCGCCCTCTGAAAAATGGCATGCCTCACCATTCATCCTAGGTACATATTTTTCATCGTCCATTAGTAGTGGTGTCACGTGCAGTCCCTTAATTGACTCAATATCCGCAAATCGAACCTCCTTTTTATCAGCTTCCCTCCGTTATTTCTCACAGCATTCCCATGGAATGCGAAGTCAAGTGCATTGGTGGTCTCGGGCACTTATCCCTCCGTGTGCTTACCTCACTTCGGTACACGAATCAGTGGGCGAGTGACATAAAAACTGCCCTCTCATTTTCTTTTGGCTCCTCTGAAACACGATTGGAATATTATCCATGAGTTCAGGATATGCAGGATAGAGGAGCTGTAGGAAGGCCACGGATGAATGAAACGGAGGATTCTGTGTGGATATTATAGTAGGGCACTAACCAGGCAGCGGCCTATTGGCCGATCACCCTCTTTTGACAGGTTTGTAGTTGACGAAGCGTTTCTCCGTGTACCAGACTGGGTAGGCATTTAAGATTTGAGGGAAAAAGATACATGAATGGTTTTTTACTCTGTTGTTTACAAACTATTTACTATCGTAATGAATGGGAGGAGAAAGAGCCATTTTGATGCTTTGGATATTTGGAAGAAGGGTTTGGATGTGGTTGTCAGAGGTCAGTTTTTCGTTCAAAGTCACCAAGAAATTTCACTTAGGTGTTTTGTGGAATGAATAATTTTACAGCGTCCGGAGAAAGCTGTCACTTTCGGCGTGTTAAAAGGTGAAACATCGCTTGGTGCTCTTGAGGGAGTTCATCTTCATCCTCCATTCATCGAGTCAAGGTGGTCCAGTACTTGTTGGCGTTTTTGTCTCGCCTACAGTTGCGTGCTGCTATGGTAGCATCGTGCGAGTATAGGCAAAGTTCCGTAAAAGGTAGTGGTTCCCAAGTCGTCGGTAGAAGTGTAGAACAGGATTGGGTTGAGTACAGCATCTTTTGGGACTCCAGTGAACGTTTTTTTTAACCACTAAGGGGTATTATGTTTTATTTTAAGGGCTACTACTAAGATTGGATACTTTCTATTAGTTAAAGTTGAATAGGTAGTTTACTCAGTTTGGAGATTAGTCCGTCATGTCAGACCTCGCCAAATACTCTCAAGGAAAACAGCTGAGGTGACCTTATTGGAGTTGATTCCTGAAATAATATATTCCGTCTTTCTATTTATCTGATGAGTCCTGAAAGTCCTCGGGGCGAAACCAAACTTTGCCGAGCGTAATTTACAGTTTCTGGAGGAGACCGAGAATTATTCTCTCTAAAATTTTGAGAAGATGTTGGTCAAAGAAATAGGGTGGAAATTCTGAATTTCATCTTATTTTTACGGGGTTTATGGAGCATAATAACCATCGATATTTTTTCCAGCTTTCAGGGAATGCGGAGGATGAAACACAAGCATTGAAAACTTTTAATAAGTATGATTGGAGTTGTAGAGAAAAATGTTTGATAGATCTTGGGTGAATGTGATCAGGGGCAGAAGAGTATTTATTAGGAAGACAGGATATGACTTGGTTCAGTGATAAAATATATAATGGTGTCGTGGATACGGAGTAGGGAGAAGATCATGATAATTGGTTGAAATAAAATCAATGCCAAAATCATCTCCAGGCAACGGCTGAGAGCATGGTCGGTAAAGGCTTCTCAGCGTCTGCTTAAGAGTGCTCTGTTGTTTATTATTAAGGTCAGTGTTGTTGCGTAAATTTCTTGTGAGTAGTCTATTGCGGAAAGAGCAGAGATTTTTTCCAATTGTATTTTCTGAATGTTTTTATTTTGTTATAGAGGACGTTACCTTTGGATTTTGAACCGGTATTTATCTTGAGCTGAAATAGTTGTCGTGTTCTGTTTTTGTCCTTAATAAGCTAAATGATATGGCTTAGAATAACTAAGGAAATTAGAGGAATTATTTGAGGTTTGTTGCAAGGTGTCTGTAATGCTTTTTTGGTGAAGGAAGCTAGATTATCTGTTGTATTTTTCTTTGATGCTGGAGTTGGGAAAATTATTGCAAAAACAGATGAGGATTAGGAGAGAATACTTTCTATTGGTTCCCAATAGTGGATAACTGAATAATGGTGGGTAATTTGTTGAAAGTAAAAGTATGAGGTAGGTGGTTGGATGTATGTACAATGGAGGGTGGGTGGCTTTAGATGGAATATAATAACGTAAAAGTAATTGAAGGATATCAAGGATGTCTGAACCATCCATGTCATATTGAAGGACCGCGAACTGGCCTCGAGAACCTTAACTGCGTTACCCGCTGAAATTGCACAATAGCAGAAGTTCTACAGAGAAAAGTCTTTCGCCTTGACCGGGACTCGAACCCGAATCCCCTGATTTACGGCCAGGTGATTTAACCAATTAAGCTACCGAGGCGTCATCTTTCCCTGTGGAATTTTTAGGATTTTTCGTTGGAATTTTTAAAAAAATCCTCAGGGAAAGATGACGCCTCGGTAGCTTAATTGGTTAAAGAACCTGGCCGGAAATCAGCGGATCCGGGTTCAAGTCCCGGTTAAGGCGAATGATTTTTTTTCTCTGTTGACCTTCTGCTTGGGGTCGTGGTGGCCTAGTGGGTAGAGCACTGAGCTACTGTCCATAGGGTCCCGGGTTCAAATCAAAATTCAAGAGCCTTTCTGGACACCGCCATCTAAAAATCCTCGCTATTCGATTTTCTGCGTGTCAGAACTTCGTAGGAAATCGCAGGTGGCCCAGGGAAAGGAACAGGTCCGCTATGTGGGAATTTCACACGCCGTTAGCTTATATCTATCTATATCTACGACATACCCTGCAAGCCACCTCGAGGGTGTGTGGCAGGGGGTGCATCCACACCAGGAACAATGACACAACAAACAAAAATGAACACTACACCTTTAAAAGTAATTCGGGGAAAAAAAGAAGAAAAACTACTAAATCCCAATCATGCAGGACACACCCATGAATACCATGCATGCCTTGAAACCCGACACCAATTTCATAGATACCTTCTGCTATTCTCCATGTCATCAAAATTGTGTTCTAATATTGTATGGGAGAGTCAACCCGTTTGGGTTGTATGCCAATCAGTTCCAGTCGAGGTGTTTAGAATTGAGATCGCTAAGTAAGAAGGTGGGGAAGGTTGAGGAAAAATTGGGTTCATATATGTATAGCAGGGATTTTGTGGTTTGGGAGGATATCCTGCTAGAAAAGGATGGATTCAAAATATAGTCGGTGGCGTCTTTGGTGAAGTGCCGTAAGCGATGGAGTGCTTCCCTTGCGGCTGTCTCGACTCTCTCACTCGGATGCGAAGAGAGGCCTCTCCCTTGGAAGCGGCCACCGCTGAGGGTCGTGTCGGCGGCGGCGGCCTCTCGGGACCAAGGCCTCTCCCCTTCCCAGTTGGAATTCTTCGCTCCGCCGCGCTATCCACTGGGGACTGACAGCTGAGGCTCCAACGGGTTGGGAGTTTGTTGCCGGTTGGATTTTTATGGATTGGTTGAAGAATGGGGAGAAACTTAGTGCCGGCATTAGCCCAAACTGAACCGTTGAGCCCAAATTCTGACGGCAAGAACGAATACTGATCCCTGGTATCTGCTCTCAAACCGTGGACGGCCGCGTCGCGGACAGCGCGTGGGAATCTCATTCGTGATCGCGTGAGGAGTCTCCGCTGCTCCGTGAGTTTTCATTTGCCTGCGACTCCATCAACATTGGAGATGACACTTCGGTATTCCGCCAATGACGGAATCTAAAAATCGAGCACAACCCTTCGTCTTTTGTAGGCTATTGAAAAACCGAACAATTGATGCCCGCTCTGGCGAATTACCCCGCGGGAACTGCAGATGTCTGACTGGAAATTTTATTTCATTGAATCATTATAAATTTATTTAAATAGTCAAGGATAGTTACTAATGTGATCAACTCTCATCTTGAAGGAATTCGTCCCAAGTACTCTAATGATATGGTTTTATTACCACAACCTCATACCTCTACCCGATAATTCTTTTTTTTCAACTTTTCCTTTCGTTCGAATGTTAGTAAAGCCGCTGTGGCGTGCTTTCTATTGAAATAGCTTTAGATTTGAAGAAAGGTGACAAAGAATATTTTTCAGGAACATGAAATCAATTTATACCTTATACTTTTAGAGAATAGCTGACTACTAAGTTTTTATCAATTAGCATTGCTTAGCAATGAAATAAATCTTTTTCTCGAACTCTAATGTGGAATGTATGTACTATACAGATATTAGATGTATGATTCCTCGATTCTATTTAATGAAAGGTCCAAAATTAAATTTTCTCGTTACTAACCTCTTTGTACTCTATCTCACCTCTTACACGATTGTTATTAGAATGTACAGTAGACATCTGTTAATATTCAAGTTATTCTCTCAGGAAGTCAAGTACATTAGATCAGCAACAGGCAGCAGTTTGCAGCACGTTACGGACGATGGAATGAAAATCAATTGAATTCATAGGAGCCCACTTCAGCTGTAATTAAATAATGAGCCTAGGCTCGGAAAATTATGGATGTAATGTTAATCTGCTCTAAGCCCTTATCTCATGAAACTACTTATGACAAGTTTATTTGAACTCAAAAACTTGCTCGTGTAGGATGTTTCTGAATGGTGGGTGGTTTGAAAATACTTTGATGCTCTTAGTTTTGAAAATTGCCATTATATATTAAAGCCATCAATAAAACTGGAATACATATCTTAAAACAATCCGAAGTACCCTAGTTGACTTATATATTCTTCTCTTTAGCCCGCGTCAGTATCTGATTCTCATTGCAATTCTCTCATTCACTAAGCTGCTCCTACGTTATAAATGTACGCTCTGACGGTAAAGGAAGCTACGCCTGTCTACATTTCTACTTTGTAACAATACAGTTCCCGTTTTTCCATAAATGTACGTACACCGTACTTGTATTGCATTAATCATGGGCATCAATCACGTGTAGACTTCTCATTTCATTCATTCATCACAAGTCGTAAAAATAATTTATGTAACCATCTACCATTTCACTTCAAAGAATAAAACCGATGCTTTCTCATAATCACTCAACTAATCACCTAAAAAAACTGCATTGTGAATTTGATTATAGTACGGTGAATGTGTCCCGAAGAATTGCCCTCCCCTCCACACCACATCAAGGCACCGCAGATAATCCTTTTTCTGTTACAATGCTGCTAACGGCAACTTGCCACTTGACACAATCTTTGTAAATTTGACTGCACCAGCTGCACTTTTGAATTAAGTAATATGCATGTTGATACCCCGATAATGAGACGCGCGTCATTGCGCGTCAAACAATTTGAATTTCCTCAAACTAAATCCCAAAAAATCCATGTCCTACCATTTATCCGGGTTCAAATCAGCATCGCCGGCCCTTATAACACCATATTCGTCATTAGAAAGGGGCTTTTATGAGGAAACGACAAAATATGAGAGTACATCACGAAACCAGGATGCTTCAGCTCTTAGAAAACGTAGAATTCTAATTTTAATATCACTAGCCATTCCAACTGTAATAGGAGGTAGTATTAATGACGATAATATCCGAATTATTGCCTCAAAATTCTACCGAAAACCTTGAGAAAAAGTAACTGATACACCGCATTAGAGAGGAGCTTACATTTATTGTTGGTTTGTACTAACTTTGCCGTCACAAGTGTGTGCCTCGGTATAGCACATCAAATCATAGTAAATTTATTGCATTAAAATTTTTCAGTTCATTTACTTAAGTTACACTTTTTCCTAAGTAATAACCACTTCCATCGTCAATGCCCGGTCATCTTACAACCTAAGGCTGAAAAAAACTAATAAGTAAGAATTTAGGGACGTCTGATATTCTTGTTAAAGAGAATTAATGGGAAATTGACTGAAATAATTATTTTTACCTAAAATATATTTTGTTTGAATATTTTGTTTGGTAAACTATGGTAAATTTAGCTCTGTCATATAGCTTCTGTCAAAGTGAGCGAGAGAAAACGAAAGAGAGGGTCCGAAGAAGTGGCAACTCAGCAACGTGACGTCTCTGCCAGCTGATGATGCACAGACTACTCCTGCAGCCACCCTTACTGAGACACACATTATCTACGTAATACCCTGCAAGCCACCATGAAGGTGTGCGGCAGGGAATGAATCCAAGCATACATTTCATGTCATCCATAAAAAGGATTAGTAATTATGTTCTATTCTTAACTTCACAATTTCAAAAAAGAGATAAAAATAGCCAAGAAAGCATGCAAAAACATGCTGTTAGTTGGGCTGGCTTGAATTCCTTATACCAACATGCAACTACCTGTGCGATTCATTGAGATGCTATTTACACATGTATTTATAATATTGGATCTATTTACAGCTATTCTTATCCCTATTTTATAAGTCCCAAAAAAAATTTTACATCACCAATGAAAATATTATCTTAGAATTTAATTAAGCGATTAAGTCTGAATTTCATCCTACGGTCTGACAATGATTCCAATTTTAGTTCATTTAATGGACTGGTTACGCGAATGTAGTTATTATACCGTCAAACGAACCATCGAACTTCTTGAGGCATGAGCACAGGGCAGAAATACGCACTCGAAGATAGCGCAATCCATGTTTTACTCTTCTATTGAACAATAGGAATTAGAAGGCATTTCTTGCATTTCCTCCTGTCGATGAACAGTGTTGTTGCGAGGGCGGTCATTGGTTGGCTGCCTCGGTGTGTCGAAATGGGACCTTGCCTGAGGGTGAGGCCCACGTCCTTTTGTAGTACAACTGCGAGTCTTCTGCAAACCCTACGAGTGAATTGGAATGGTAGGAAAAGGTTGGAGTACTCGCCCAAGCAGATGGGAAATTTGGAATACCTATGAGTGATGTCTGAGCATTGATTCGATCGTGTGCCAGGCAGGCCTCGATGCGTCTTTGTTCTTTTCTCCCGGAATACTTTTACAAACCGCTCTCATCTCATTATGCTCATTGATCAGCATTGATACTCGCCGTTTAAATTATTATTTAACTCATTTCACCCCTTTCTCTTGGCCACGTGGCGTCAACAGCGCTCGTTTTGGCTTTTTGCTTCTTTCCGCTTCAATCCTCGATATTGTGATCCCTCTCCATCTCTTCCTTATGCGACCGATTTCCCATTGTATGTACCAGTATGATAGCGTAGGAAGTCGCATGTTGGTATAAGGACTCCAAACTAACCCAACTAACAGCGTGTTATTGCATGCCTTGCTATTTTTATCTTTTTTTTTAACTGTAAAGTGGACTAGAATGTAATTACTAATCCTCTTTATGCATGATATTCAATGCATGTTTAGTATGAAAGCCCCCCCTGCCACACACCTTTATGGTGGCTTTCAGGTTATGATGCAGATGTAGTTGTATGTACCATTGTTGCGTCGGATAGTTCGGGGTTGGCGTGATTCGTCGAGGGAGGGTTGCCACAGGGGATGCTCCCAGCGCCGGTTCTGTTGAATTCGAGACTCGAACCGAGGCCGCGAGGGCGGGAGGGGGCGCACATGGTGCCGGCCAATGGAGAGCCGTCTGGAACGTTGCCAAGCGACGCATCACTGAGTCCATCAACGCCCCCACCCCCAACCGGCGGCCTCTTCTTCTTCTCCGGGGCCCTTGGAAACGCAACAACATGTCCTTTCTGTGAGAGCCGCGATCCTTTTGGGGTTCGGGCACGCGGAAGAAGGGCCCTCGTCGGCGGCAGGAGGGATTAAGGGCCGTCGCGCGTGAGGCCCCCCTCTCTCCACCAGGCTCCGAGATTTAGAACAGAGAGAGGAAGGATTCCCGGCGCGGCACGACGCCACAATGGGCTTTAAAAGACGCCCCCCCGGCCCCTCAGAAAAAAAGAGTACCACCAAGGGGCCCTCTCACCCCCCGAGCACAGGGTGACCAACTACAGGTTTCCAATTGCGGATGGCTCGCTGGTGGAGGAGGTGACGTGGCTTGGATGAGTCCAATGCTGTCCACCGACGAAAGTTATGTGATGTGAGGCTGTTATTTCTTCCGTGGCTGCCGTGAACAAGGCAAGGTAATAAATGAAATTTTCCGCCAGGGCTGCGGAAGGCTGTTTGCATTCGTTTGTCGGACCGAGTTAGTGGAGATAAAAAGACGCTCTCTCATGGATTGGAGCGTGTCAGCGTGGGCTGAAGGTACTATATTGATGAAATAAAACTTTGGTCTATTCCACACAAATGTTATTAAATACCGCTCCTCTTCCTTTTGGAATTCCTTCTTTCCTGTGCTCCGTACTTATATATACCCTCAAGTTAGCACTCTATGTCACTCAGCTCTTGTTAACGACCTGGAGAGGTCGGAACCGGTCGAGAGGTGCTCAATAATATTTGCGTGGAATGGAACAAAATTTCATTTTATTCATATAATGTCGAAATTCCACCAAGTTAACTTGCCTGCTATTTCTATGAATGTGGGTTGAAGGGCTAAAAGGTTGACAATGTGAGTGTTGTCGGTGAGTTTGGAGAGCAATTGGTGAGGCTGGGGGCTATCAGGCGTGCGACCCCGAGGACGCTAGTTCGAATCCCGCCTCCGTGCCTCTTCGGAACAGGCTAGGCGGTGAGATATGACCTCGGAGCACCCGATCATGATACCACTGCTTTTTATTAGCCGCAAGGAAACGAAATGAAGTGGGTCTCACCAACAGCTCGATGCGCTGCACGGATGTGCTTGTGAGAAAAAGGAAGCAGACAATAAAGTGGTCGTCAAGCTAACAGTTAAAGCTACGCAAATAGACTGTTTACAGTTCACCCGTCGAGAAATTTAACTGGTATGTAAGCTTAGCTAACTAGGATCAGGTAACTAAAACTAGGCGTGGGAGTGATGGTACCAACATGCAGTTTCCACATAGACGTTTATTAGGCACGGTTATGGTTTCGTAGGAAGGCTACATCATCACGCGAACATTAAACAAATTTTCCAGTATATATAGCAAAAAAAAAGGTAAGAGCAAAAAGGGAATGGGAAAAAAGTGTGGATACTGCAGTGTTGGTACCTTTACTTCCAGTATGATTGACTTCCAAAAAGTTTTGCCTGAGACTGTGTTGTATAAAACTAGGAGATTTAGAAATATAATTCTCTTTAAGTTAAAATTTAAACAAGAGCGTCGTGTAAAAGTTAGATGGATCCTGCTTCATGGGAATGTAAGGATATATTTAGAAGGTATCTTCCTAATCTGACCCCACCTCTATTCGCACGAGATCCCTTCTTCGTTTGCCACCCTCAAGATGTTACGCTTCCTTCCTATGCTTCGCCACCAATGCCGGTGTTTGGGTGTCCTCTCGAGAGTCTCGTTTGTATGCGATGTTATTTTGATGCCGAAATGGCGTGTGTGCGCCAATCGGTCGAGAGACACAGCTAGCCTCTCCAGGTGATGACAACCGCACTGCCGCCATCGATGTTGCCCTTGTCTGAATCCATCGTTAACTCGTCGGGGAAGATTTATATGAGATGGTGCCTGCGTTAGGAGGGTTTTAGGAAGACACCATGGGGACTATTTTACAAGCCATAACTCCGGAGTTACGGGGTTAAAAAGAGCCATAACGGCTGCCATAACTCTATGCCCAATTAAATAACTGAAAATAGCTGCAGTAGAGGGGGAGAATTCACGAAATAAAGTTATCTCCGAACTTAAAAGGCGTGAAACCTAGGCTGCCCATGCTTCAGTTTTGAGTTGGTTCAGCATTTATATCTCCAGAAATATCTGATTCCTTGCCGACGAAAGCAGTTTGTGAAGGTTTATTGGGATTTCCACGTACGGGTCAAGTCGGCAGCGATGGCGGACGTGACCCGTTGGAGAAAATCCCGACTAACATTCGAAAAAATATGTCAGTCGTTGTGCGGCAAAGAATCTGATGCAGTTGAAGTAATCAATCACCTCTTTCCATGAATGAACTGTAATACAATGGAGAAAAAGCGTGCTCTTATACAAATGGGCAAGAAGAGAAAGAATGAGGGACTAGTTAATACTGTGCAATGCTATACATTTGCAATTTTTGTGGTTTGATATTTTATATAACATTGTTACGCTATAGATAAAAGGATAAAGAAGGGATTCGAACTCGGAACCCACTGATTTCCGGCCAGCCAGTGCTTTAATCACTCTTAAGCTGTCAAGACGTCCTCTTTACCTGTGAATTTCTAGAGGCCTTTTAGGAGCAAGATGTCCGTGAATATTGAATTTGGTTATGGCAGTTTTCAGGGCACTTACCTATAATTTAAAATCTGTAGTAACGCGCCAAAGGAATGGGGGCGGAGTCTAATAAAAGAGGTGACATAATTGGGTTCTTACAAATGTTGGGTGTGTAAGCTAGAGTAATAATAGTAAAACCACTTTTATTGCTGCAAAGAAAATTAAAGGAGTGCTTAATTAGTGAAATGGAAAAAAAATGGAGCGCTATCCTCCCCATAGACCTCTCGGAGTGTGTTCATATTGGGAGAGTATACTCCAACATTAGAGATTGAGTCCATTTGATTGCGAGGAAATTCATTTAGCAACGGATTTTTCGATATGCATCAGAAGAAGAAATATTATCGACCATGCGGAAGGATTGTTGCTTATTGGTAAAGCAAATCATTTTTTACAAACAATAAAATAAAAAAAACATTCTACCTTTACCTAGTTAATTAGCCAATTTTAAATATTTTAATAGAATTACTTCAATCTCTGACGATGTAACAATAATTTGTGGTAAAGAATAAACCCTCTTCTTGTGTTGTATTAATCCCCACTGCTCCAAGGCATCCAACCGAGATCCAGTTTCTTCTATGTGTATTTCAATTGTGATTTAAATTTGGAAAATAAAATCCGAGGCTTGGGAGGTCTTGCGAGTAGGGATGAGGAAAAGCTGTTATGTTCTAAACTCAATGTCCGGTGATCCTGTAGTCAAAACTCCACATGGGCGCATCCCGAGTGCACTTGTCTCTTCTGTATCAATTTTGTCCTTGTTATTAAGTAATTTTTGGAGTGTAGTTGGCGCCTAAAATGTCTCAAAAATATCTTTCGTTGGGAGAAACCTAGCCACACTAAATTATGTTCATGTACATCTACGTAATACCCTGCAAGCCACGGAGAGGGTGTGTGGCAGGGGGTGAAGATCACCAAACATCCACTATTGACTTGCAACTAGGCTACTACATGGAAACGTTGTTAGATAATAGAATCACGGGCAGCTAAAGGTTAAGTATGTGATGTCAATTAGACGGTGGTTTGACCCATGTTCCTTTTTTCTTGGATGTCAAGGAAAAAATAAGAAATATTTAAAATGGCACGATTTCGTTATTAAATTTTTAGAATTTTGTTGATCATGCCGATGAAAAAAATTGATCCAGGGAAGAAAAGTGGTGTGTACAACGTGGCATGCGCCAGCTGTGAGCTATTTTAATCGGCGAAACGTGGAGGATGATTGACGACGGGATCGTTGAACATTGAAGGAGATGTTATAGACCATGTGATTTCTAAAGAAAACTTTGGACAATAACGATAAATTGTTTCTTGCTTCTGTGGCAGAGACGTTCCACGACATCTCACCAGAATCTGTTAATTTTGTACTTTTATTCTTTCGTTAACTTAACTGCAATTCCCTATGTAGAGTAATGAACATACTTATATATAACTTGAAAACATTCCAGGAGACTGCGAAGCATGGAAGATATATTGTGAAAATACTAACTCAGTTTATATTCTGCCTTATTTAAATAACCTCTTTCGACGCCTTTCCTGAGTTGCCCTTCCCGAGTACACTTGTCCCCGAAGCGAGTTGCTCTTTTCAATCTCTCAAGTGCAGATTAGGAATAGTGGTTGAACAGAAGGGCCTACGAATAAATGGCTGAAGTTACGGACAAAGGTCCGCTCAGCGAAAAACCGTGCTTGGGAGGGGTTGGGGCTGGTACTTGGTGAAAGCTAGATCATTTAACAATTTCGGTCCCCATGTCATAACTTAAAAATTTTTCGAAGAGGGACTTTTTCCAAATATGATACGAGATGTGGATCATTTCCCAATTGCTGACTATGACTAGCGGTGCCGGGACAATGAAAAGTTCAGTAATGAATAATAATGATCTTTCTTTACTCTGGGATAAAAATCTATCCAATGAAGCATGAAAAGAAATATAAGTCAATCCAATTGGTCAGTCTTTCACTGGATATTTGCTACAAATAATCGCGGAAATAGTAGAAGAAGTGGTTGGAAGTAGGTATTACAAACAGTGTATAATGTTGCATTTTACAACAAAGTTATATTCATAACAAAAGAGTTTAACATAACCCAGAGAGTTTAAAAAAAGGGGATCAGTTTAAGAATAAGTCAGAATAATTTCAGATACATTTAATTTTAACTGCTTCAAACTGCTTACATACTTTATACTGATTGTCATTGAGTTCCATAATTTAAATGAAGAAATATTAAAGGAATTTTCTTACACATTGGGGTGTTAAGAGGTTATTCACGGAGACACTCTTTTCCGAAACATGCTTGCGAATGAGGATTTCCCAATGAGAGTGAATGTTAATTCATTTACGATACCACATGAAATAATTCTTTTAAAATTCTCTCTGTGAATTATGTGTTGGCAATTGTGATAGAAAGGCACCAAACCCGGGACCTTAGGCTCAATTCCAGGAGACATCCTCAGGTGAATACTAGGTACGGTGTTTTCCCGTGCACCTGAATTGGGACTCGTGGCTTGGGATACGAGAACGTGGCGCACCACTTTCCGTCGCTGGTGAGCTCGTGACGACCTTCGCTTCGAAGGCGCTTGGAGTGCAGCCGAGGGCCAAGGAGGAGGAGGAGAGGGTCGGGGGCGGGGGCCCCCGGCGGCGGCCAATCCGCGCTCGGGGCAGCCCACCCGGCCCTCCCTTATCACACGATCCCCCCCTTCCCCCTTTCATCCTCCCTGCAGGGGTGCCAACGCCCGCGATCGTCGAAGAGGGCCCCTCCTCTACCGGCACCCTTTGGGTTCGACTCCCGAGCGGGGCCAGGGCTACTCCGCCCGCACACGCCCTTCGTGAATATTCCCTAATTGCTCAACGCTTAAGTTTTTTTAAAGACACCATACCGGTGTAATCAGGGTCATTCGGGGTTGCTATATGTTTTCTTCAGGGGCGGACTGCCTCGGATAACCCTGGACCCCTTCATCGCCTTCCGTTTTCCTAAGACCCGACAAGTATGTGAACGGTAAAATGAAAGGACGCGCTTAGTTTTTACGAGTGTTGAAAGATTGCTAGCTTTTAATGTAGGCAAACAAATTCGTAGGTATTTTTACTCAAGCATTATAGAAGAACTGAAAAGACTTGTTTTGAATTGTTAATGGGACAGTTTTGTTGGAATCAATAAACATGCTAACCCAAATTTGTTCTTTCAATCTTTTTTTTTGGGGAGGGGGTGGGTCGTTTGTCCGTTGGGGCACTTTGACCACGTCGCCTCCGGGGCCCTTGGGTACCCAATCTGCCCCTGGTTTTCTTAGCACCGATTCCCGACACTTATTTTTGTCTTATTAGCGGCAATGCCCCCCTCCCCAACTACTCTCCCCACTGTCTCACGCGCCGTCCTACGACTTCGATGCTGGTCACGAATGCCTCGTGACGATTCAGCCCGTGCTCTCTTTCTCTCTCTCTCTGCCAATGATTCCTCTTGTATTCATGTTGCCAGGCGCGTACTTGAATTTGGGGGAGCAAGAAAAATATTTCCCAGTTAGTGAAGGCTAGACTGAATGTAACTTCAATATTAATAACTCCGAGTACCTATTGACTTTGGAGATATCACCATGTAGTTATAAGTTAACTATCGATTTTCGTGATGCAATCGACTTTCTCGGCTCTACACCGAAGAGATGATTGTCTCCTTAGTGAATTTTGGCTATTACCAAGTTCTTCACTCCCGTATTTTAATGTATGTCTATCGGTATGTGTCGTTTTGTCACGGTGTGTCTGGAGTTGGGTTAAATTGAATGATTGGCGATTTTATTTTGTTGAATAGGGACTTAATGTCACAAAAATATGCATGGTTGGATTCTACACATTTTATTACACTCACAACTCAACCGGTTTCGACCTTTTCAGATAACTGTAAAGAGTTACTATACGGAAGGATGGAAGGAAAAGAATAGTTAATTGAGTAGGTGATCATCATGTACATTAAAATAAGATAACAGTACGAAATTTTCAAGTAATTCAAGTTTCACACCCATGCCTCCTAAATGTAACATCTTGGGTATAAAATTAGAGGAAAGGTCCTCATCAATTAGATATTTGACTAACATAGCTTTGTTAATACCATTTATAAAAGATTTAAAGTGCTCAGAGTGATGAAATGATGCATTCTTATTTTTACGAAGTGATGCAGTGTAAAGTGTTAAAGTGTGATTCCTTCTCAGTTCGGCCGTTGCAAAAACATTTTCCACCATGGTCATCACACTGTAACGGGTACACACGTCACTTTAGTCACCGATGTTTACATCTTCATGTACATAATACCCTGAGAGCCACCATAAAGGTGTGTGGCAGGGGTGAGTTCAAACCAAACATGCATCGCACATCATGCATAAAAAGGATAGGTACCTACTAACTATATTCTATACTACACCTCACAATTAAAAAATAAAAATAGCAAAACAAGCATGTAAATACACGCTGTTGTCGGGTTAAAGCATAAAGTCCTTATACCAACATGCAACTACCTATGCTATTTATTGATATGCTTGTATTCACACTATTGGATGTATTTAAAGCTATTCATATTCCTAAATCTACGAGGAAAGAAGTACATTTTGAATCTATCAGTTGGGCAATTAATTTCTCTAATTTTATGATCGTGGTCCAGTCTGTCATAGTAAGTTGGAGTTCAAAAAATATTTTTATCAGTGAAAATCTTGTCCTGGAATTTAGTTAACAGATTAATTCATAATTTCAACGTATGGTCTGATAATGATTCCCATTTTAGTTCATCTAATAGACTGGTTCCGCTAATATAGTTATCATACCGTCCAGGTCATACTACTTACTTGTTTTTAGAATGTAGCAACTATCGGTCGAGATTTACACGATTATGCGAACAAATTTAAAATTATTGCGAGCAATGGATTAGTGCACATTGAGAAACAATTTTGACGCGATGGGCAACTCCATGCAACTCACGTATAGGGCGTATGGATCGGGGAAAGGGCCTTGGAATCGGTTGCAGCCCTGAGTTCGGCGTAAGTGGTGAAATGGATTACGTCTATCTGCAAGGGAATCATTGTAAATATCACTGAGCTGTGTGTTGAACAGTATTGACTTCTGTTGGAAAATCCTTTAGGGAGAAATATATGGGAAACAGACGATGCAACGGATTGAGCCACTTTTTATGCCAATTTATGAACATTTTATGCCACTGGCGGTGGTTCGAATAATTAGGCATGAAAATATCAGTAAATTTATTTCTTCAGTAAATAAAAAGTTCTGGCTCAATTCATTTAGAGAGATAGTTTAAGTCTTAGAAATTAATCTATTACTGGTCGACTTCCATAGTTAAGGGAATTGAGGGGTTTAGCGATTTAAGAAGAAAGGAACATGTTTAATTGTCTTGTACTCCTTGTCCATGGACGGATGACATTATCCACTTGGCGGAAATAATATATTAAGTTTTTAAGAAGGAAAGTTTAGTTTTTATGATATCTTACTTTAATGTACTTGACGACAACCTGCTCTATTCCCTCATACCCTCCCCCTACCTTTTAGCTCCGTATCTGCCCCCCCCCCCTACACCGTTGTCCGTTTCCCTTTGTCCTGACGTCGACAGCTGTTTGCTAGTTCCATCCTCCCTCCTTCCCCCTAATCTCTGCCTTTCCCCCCTCTCCTTTGTGCTTGCAGCTCTCTTTCCGTACCTCTTGACAATGGCCTGAGAAGGTCGAAATCGGTTGAGTTGCAAGTGTAATAAGAAGTGTGGAATACAACTGACCAACGAGATACTGATCGAGGGTCCCGAGTTCATATATCCAGCATAGACATGTTCACCTAAACATAAGCAGAGTGATTGTCAGGGCCGCAGAACTGCCTAGGGGACCACGGGGGGGCTTAGGGCCATATTCAGAATCTCCACTACTGTCTCGCTTCTACTGCTTACGTCCTAAAATGTCAACTTTTAGTCAAATTGGTGTGCTGATTCACCCTGCAAAGTTTGTATTACTTCATAACTCCATGCTGTATACCGCTTCGAACCAAATCGAGGAGAATCTGTGCGGCCTTTTAGACTCATGACGGAGATTTTATAACTTAAGCAGTAGAAGTGAGACTAGTTGAGATTCTGAGCCATATTCGGAATCTCAAGTCAGTTTGCAGCGTCACGCTGAGAAGTAATACCACGTTTGCCGTTTGAATCACACAGATACACCAATTTCACTGGTTTTAGGGAATTTAGGACGTAGCAGCATGACGCAAGCTGTTCTAAGACACCCTTTCATGCGTGTTAAGCAGAGCAACAGTGTCTAAATTCTTGAGTAAAATCATCGTGGTACTTCTTAACATTTGATTAAGCTATCTCACCGCCAAACACTCTTTGCCATCTTGGCTGTGCAGTAGTTTTGCCATTGCTGAGTGCGATGCCCGCGGGGAATTCCTTGGCCTATCGGGTGTCTAACCCGTCGGTCCAAATATGTACTCATTTAAATTCAAATGGGGAATCCAAAAATTTGTTTTCGAGTCTTGAACCCGGGTATCCGGAGACGGCATTATGGGCCAACTCCTCCTCAATATCACGAGGGGATCCTTTCCGACTGGTAGTTGGAGTCCCACGCGAGAGGCAATCCCTTTGTGGCATCCTCTCAGGGTGAGCCTCTTGCAAGGCCCCTGGGCCCATTTGAGGAGATTGTCTCGAGAGGCCCTTCCTCCGAGTAAGCACCTTTCAGTGGCGTCACTCAGCCGAAGGTGCTCTCCTCTGCCGGGTAGGACGGAGTTGGAACGGAATGGGCAGAGGGAAACCCGGCGGCTGCTCTTAACAGAAGGTGACAAGAGGTTCACAGCTTTAGGTCCCATTCTAAGGAGAATTGAGCTCTGAGTGCTCTCCTTAGGGCCTTCAATAGGGGACCGGTTGAATAATAGACTCTGGCCCCTGGAACGCATGCTTGAGCCCTTCTGTCGGGCCTTCACTCCTAAGCTATGCGTTGATTGCGTCTCCTACGTCGCCTATCTCGAGCATTTGTGCTCATGCCTCCTTGCTCCAATGCAACTTATTTCCTTCTTTGGGCCCCAAATACTGCTCCAATCGTAAATAATGCATCTGATTAATAGAGCTGTATCCACTTGTTTTTTTAGTCGTTTTGATTAAAAATTTGTAACCTCTGGAGTGCATATTTCAAGCCGTTCGATGTTAAAATGACGTTGATTATTTTTCCTCGTTAATTACAAAGTGAAAAAAATTCAACGACGCGAAAAGGCGACGGCAAACTATTGCATGCCGGTAAATCATTCGTGTCACGTGACACTCTTTCCTCTACCTGCCATAGGTGGTGCTGCGGACGCTTCCAAGCAGTCGGTGCAACCCTTTTTAGCTATCGAGCTATTAACAAGTTATCCGAGGTACATTTATTCAGTTTATTTATTATAATTTACTTTTATTTATGTAATTGGAAATTATGAATTTAGTTTATTCATTTAAGAACTGTTAGTATTCATTTTACTAAGCCTGCTGTTAATTTGGCCCATAATCGCGCGAACTTCACGCAATGCTCCGCACTAGCAAAGGACTACGAGCAGGATATCTGGAGTCTTAGAATGACTATTAATACCATGTTTAACAAAGGAGACTTTCCGGGCTTTGATGATTTTCATAGGCGATTATTAATGCATGTTTTGTAGAGCTTAGGGGCTCTGAAATACAATGGTAAGTTCAGGAGACGAATATTTCCTGTGCCTGGCCACGTAAACTTGGTGCTTTCGATTTGCGGTTACAGCCGGCGATAGACGGCGATCGCCACTCCGCGGTGCTTTCGATTTAGTTGGATCTCCGACTCCGCGGTGCTTTCGATTTAGCTGTATCGCCGTCTATCGCCGGCTGCCAGGAGCTCTCTGCTCTAAGGAGAGCCGAACAGATGAAAAGCTATTGGCGTAATGTGATGTCACGTCAAACAATGCATCAAAAAATGAAGTTTTATTTGGCGTCTCTGTTCAGATCCCAGATCATAATTTTTTGTAAACTCGCAGACACAGGAAAGGTATTCTACGGCATTTACAATCAGAACTCAAAAAATACTGTTACGCCATTCCACTAACATGCGTAAAAAAGTACTTAAATCTATCACAGTACCTTTTACCGAGCAAAATTGGTGAATTGTATGGCTGATTCGAACTTTACCGGACGATTCCCTTCCTTGCTACTTTCTTATTTACCCTCCAATTCCCTGAACTGACTGCGCAAGCGCGAAAAGCCCGTGCCAGCTGTGTTTCATTTCATTGGCATCCTGGCGATTGACGGCACCTGCGTCCTATAACCGGCTATCGCCGTACTTTAATGAGAAGCACCCACTATGTACCTGTTACGTCAGCAACAAAGAAGCGCATCCCGCCATTTCTGAGCATTTTCAAATGAAGTTAACATTATCATTTAATTTTCGTGCAAACTGGGATTAATCAATCCAAATTAGTTGCATGTAACGAATACAGTTATGGTGGGGCACGAATCGCAATCAGTGAATTATCTTTTTTTATGAAGGAACCTACCCTAGTATCAAGGCGTATTGTCCTTTCCGTCCTCACCACCTTCAGTTAAGGCCGTTTTACACGGTCATTGAAACTGCACAAGTTGATGTTGATTCCGTTTGAGCAGTCGTCTGCGAAAGTCCGTGACGTAGAAAATTGCGAGGACGCTCGCTTGGCAGCTTTACACGGTGCATTATGTCATTGACAATATACCATTCAGTTGCGGTAATACCGTCAATGTATCGCATAACGTCAAGATCTGTTAAGTAGCAATTAATTGGACGTGAAAGATGCGATAAATTACCACCACTTTAAAATATGTTTTAAGACTTAGTCTAAACATAATGGTAATAAAATAAAATAATAAAACGCTAATAAAATACTAAGACCCTAGTCCCGTATACTTCGCCCAAAATTTTGCACCACGAACGAACGTATGTGGGCCAATGTAATGAGTTCTTCCTTTACGCACGAAATTTAAGCTTCCACGTGATTAATCGCCCAGCTCACTTGCACTTTATTCACTACCTAAGGAGTTGAGTGCAAACAAAAACACCCTACTCAATCGTCCACAAACTATTTAATTGCTAGAATTCCCCTGGCATTTCGTTGCCGCTACATCTGCACTATCTAGTGAGAGAAATAAACTTGCGCCAACGCATGTATCATATTAGAACATGATTTAATTTGCTCGCAAGCGTTCGCGCAGCGGCGCTGCCTGTCCTCGCAAATCGTCGCTTTACACGGCGCAATATTTCTTGAGCAAGTGTTCTCCCGACAACCTGCGCAGTATCAATGACCGTGTAAAATGGCATTTACGGATTTGGATTGTATGCACTAAGTTGACGCCCCTTTGAATTGATGCATTGTGCTCCATAGCTAACAGGCAGAATTACTATTTCAGGTCACACTACATATTGAAGTAAGCCAATAGGGTAGTTTCCTTCATCAAAGAAAACGGACTTCATTAATTGCGATTTGTGCCCTGCCATAAATGTATTTAATTTATGCAAAAAGTTTGTATTGAGAAATCCCAGTTTACTAGAGAATTAAATGTTAATTTTAAGGCCATTTGAAAAGGCTCTGAAATGGCGGGGTGCGCTGCCTTCATGCTGACGTAACAGGAAGGTAGTTTACGTTGCGAAGCATAGGAAAATTCGTCTCCTGAACTTACCGTTGTATTTCAGGGCCCCTCAGCTCTAGTGAATATTTATTAGTATTAACCTGTAAAAACTATCAATGTTGGAAAAGAATTCTCAGTTAAACATGGTATTATTAGTCATTTTATAGGCTCAAGGACGTCCTGCTCGCCGTGTCTTCTGCTACGTCGAAGCATGGCGTGAAGGTCGTGCGGCGATAGGCGAACTACATGATATGCTTGTGAAAGGAATACTAACAGATTTTAAATGAATCAACTGCATAAGTAATGTTAAATAAATAAATAAAAGTTAATTATAATTAATTAACGGAATAAATATGCCTCCAATACTTGTTCATAAGCTTTAACGGAGTGCGGCGTCTATTTGGAAGCGCCCGCAGCACCACCTGGTGGCAGGTAGAGGAAATAGTTTGACATCACACGTAGGATTAACCGGCATGCAATAGTTTGCCGTCGCGTTTTCGCGCCATTGATTTTTTTCACTTTTTAATTAATGAGGAAAAATACTTAACGTCATTTAAAAATCGAACGGCTTAAAACACGTACTCCAGAGGTTATAAACTTTCGATCAAGACATTAAAAAAATAATAGGAAACTACCCTATTGTTTTAATTTTTAAAGGTTTCCTGCCCAACTTATATCTATCGCTCCGACTTACCTAAAGTGAAAATGCGACGCGTCCTCCTTACCACTCGTGGAATTCGAATCTTTTGGTGTCTCAGGCCGGCGCCCGTGCCTGTTGCGAGGAGCATCACTTCGGTTGGGCGGATGGAGCGCGGCACTCTGCTCCCAGGACGGGTGCGGCCCTTCTTCCGGAGAGCGCTAGTCGTAAATCACGCGCCCTATCTTAACTCCCGAGGTGGACCGAGCACGAATGGCTTTTAAGGCACTGTGCACTTCTTTAACGACGCGAGATAAGCAGAGTGGGACCCATCAACTCCAACGCCTTCTCCTTTTTTTGTTCCGCTTTTTCATTCGGCTCTCGTGTAGTGTTGAGAGTGCCATCAGCCGTTTTTACCCGAATATCTCTTTCCAATGACTTTGAGATGTTGCCCTTACGAGTTCGAGCGCCCCGAGACGGCCTTCCAGCTGCTGCTCTCCGCGCCTGCGACCCTTGTGCTCCCTCAACTGGTTTCGCGCACCCAATTTCAATGTCTACATCCATATAATAGGTACTCTGCAAACAACCATAAAGGTGTGTGGTAGGTGGTGAATTCACCCCAAACATGCGTTACCTATAATTCTTAAAGAGGAATGGTAAACTCCATGGTTTAGGCTCAACTTTTTAGAAATTCATCTCAATGGGGAAGGTGCACTATTTTTTATAACTTTTTCAATGTGAAGTTCATAAGCTAAAATTTGTTTGGTGAAAATTCTGCTTAAGAATTACGTTGTGGTACAAAGATATTACTCTTCAAAAATTATGCGTTTTCGGCGGCTGAAAAATACGTCATCGAATGACGTCACGGCACGGTATCACTTATACGTGTCCATTATCTGTTGTACATAGAAGTAAGTTGTTTAATTGGCACTTGGAGAAAACGTGTGTATTTATCTAATTTGTTTAATGCTATAAACTAATGTATTTCGATTTTTTATTTAAGTAGTGTGGATCGTATTGAGCAAATCGTCCATAAAATATATAATGCGTTTATAGTGCCGTTTTGTTTTCACTCTCCTTTGACAAAGCAATCGCTGTTTTTTTTAGAAAGATGCCGCTACAAGGGAATCAAACAGAGGCAAATTGTCGGATTGTGCTTTTTAAATTACCTTTAAGTATTTTTTTTCGATCAAGGAACGGCTTAAACCCTCAAAAAAATATTATTGCTTCGCTTTCTTCTAAAATAAACGCCTGTTTCCGTAGAAAAATGGGACCTATACTGTGCTGTGACGCCAGAAGGCGTTTGGTCACGAGACTTCCGTCAATTTTCGGGAACATTTTAATAGTAGGTATATAATAATCTTTGTGGTTGGCATAGAAAATGTTGGCTTTTTTATTTGAATTTGGGAGAAAACTTCGCATCAAGTACGTCATCAATACACGAGAAACAAATTTCATGCATATTCCCCATTTTATTAAAAACTTTGTATATTCCACACTTTAATATTAAAAACGCAACACTACCGGTGTCATTCTCAAGAGGACAACATCAGGTGAGTGATCTCAGAAGTCATCAGGTGAGAAAAATCTCATTCCTTATATAGCCTTGTTGAAGTGAAGGAGGGGGCAAGAAGGAGTTCATCCTAGTGGAAGAGGGCACTTAGGTCAAATGTAAGGAGCCAAAGAAGAGTCAAACTGGATTTAAGGTATTAGGGCAATGTTAACGATGGGGAAAGGTCCCGAAAACATAACGTCATACACAAAATGACCGTGGGCTGAGTGTGTCTTAATCTCTAGCACCTCTAAAATGTCGAGCTTCTTGCCTTTGATCTCGAAGTGAAGGAACCTTGGGATGAAATCACTCGTCTGGCCATCCTAACACAGTCCCGAAAAATGGAACCATACTACCTTAAATCCACTTTGACCACTCCTTGGCTCCTTACATTTGACTTGAGTCCCCCCTTCCACTATCCTTGCCCCTCCCTTAATTCACCAAGAGTATATATAACTAAGATAGGACTGCACATTCACCTGATGATGTCCTCTTGTGGATGAAACAGGTCGTGTTTTAATATTAAAGGGTGAAATATGAAACCTTTTTAAATTTAATTGAGTATTAGTAGCTATATTCTAGTGTAAACTTAACTATTAAAAAAAGATTAAAATAGCGAAGCAAGCATGCACAAACATGCTGTTAGTTATGTTGGCTCACAGTCCTTATACAAACATGCACATACCTAAAAGACGGTGGACAGAGAGCACTGTTGGGCTTCTGGCCGGAGGTCCCGGGTTCGGAAGACGCCTTTGTCCGACTGAATCTCTTTATCATAAATGGTTCGCGATTCGCGTTCAGTTTACTTTGTGGAAGATCATATTCGAGATTGAATTCAAATAAACCTTGTCATTCGATACCGTTTATTGGATATAGCCTGACCGGTTTCAACACTTCCGTGTCATTATCAAGGGACAATACTGTCCCTTGGTGTACCCAATAAACGGTGTTGAATAACAGGTTTGCCATCTCTTGCATATAAACCACGGGGGAAGGGACTCCTCCCCTACGTTTTGCGTGATACTCACATGCTCCAGTCCTGATGAGCTCCACCTCTACCGCCATCCGTAACGAAAACTGGTGTATGGTGGTTGGAACTCTAAAAATAATGCAATTTTAATTATAGGAAATCCTACAGTACTTTTGAATCAATCCTACATGCGTATGTGTAATTTAAAAGATCCTCTCGGCATAACTTCGTGCCGTTTCTGTTCTGCTTGTAGGGTGTCCGTTGGTGATTTTCAAAATTTGTGTAAGGAATGGGGAAGGGAGTGTATCGCAGCAGAAATATCTCGGAGATTGGTGCCTTTTACAAACCTCCGTGAAAGATAATGGGGGCGTTTACTCTGAACTGAAATCGCAATTTTGTGCACGAAATTGTTAGATGGAAACGAAAAAAGAATTTTAGTGAAAAAATTAATCTTCTAACCACAACCATTCGCTCATAAATCAAAAACTAAAATAAGCAAAAGGTGACGCCCACCGAAAATGCTACTGTGATAACATTGGCGTCATTTTCCTCCCGTCCTTGACTGCTCTTATGGGAAGGGGAGGGAGTGGAGGGGGATTCTCGGAAGGTCTGCTCGCAAAGATCCTGTCGCAATCGCTCCCATTGGGAGAGCCAGCTGTGTCCCCCCCCTTTGCGATAAGGCGAAGTAGCTTCGCGGGCTCAGTTGTGGTTGGACGAAGTCGTTATACGTCAGAGGTTGCACCACACCCACTTTTCCGAAAGGGTTAAAAACATCAGTTTTTCGCCGCTTATAACTCGAGAAATAATTGTGATTATAGTTGAAAACGCCTGCAAATGGATTGTATTGCATTTTCTATGATTTTGGGAAGATAATTACCTATTTCTAAATTTCTGCAGTCTCACCTCACATCCGATAGGTCTCTGCGTTGAATGTTTCACATACAATTTTCATGTAAATCGGCGACTTCACCAGCGGAAAATATTGCATAAGTATACGTTTTTTAAAAACATTGAGAAAATTAAGTCTGGGATGCCTCCAAAAATTAAATCCAAGTTATGACTCGCCCAAGAAATAGTTTCGGGGACGCCATCGAAATGCGTTTGCGCTCACCTATTATAAGCTCCGTCCTTATCAGCACCAATGGCCATAGCAATCTGATTATTGTAAATCCAATTGCGAGAAAAGAGACATTGTATCTTCAGGTAAACCTTTTCCTGTAGTATTCGTCGCAGCATTAAACTTTTTAATCATGTTCCTTCATTTCCTCACCAGTTATACAAATATTCGTGAATCGAAACATAATAGATAATTAGATCTGATTACTAATATTAGACGTGCACTCAAGAATAATGGTTTTATATTGTGATTTTTTACCATAGTAAATTTCGTATCCCTTATTTCTATTCATAAGACATTGATTAGTTCAACAGGTTCTTACAAAGCCACTATAAGGTATCTTAAGTGTATCAATACATTCTCTAAACGCGTAGTTACGATCGGCCAGATACAGAATTGCTGCTTTTATTTGTTTTAAAACATGGCTTTCACCTTATTAATTTATGATTTTCTCCAAAGGTATTTCCTAGACTCCATATGCATCGAAAATCGCTCCTGGGTTTGTGATCTCTTACTTAAATGACCACTTAATCGGAGTAACCTTCGGAGCTATGTGTTAGTGCATCTAAATCTACGTAATGCCCTGGGTGTGTGTCATGGGCTGTAGATAACCAAACATCCATGCAGAGATTCGACGTTGCACTATTTACAATACAGTTGTACTATAGAGTGCATGGTGCATCTATTAACAACCAATAATTCCTTTATTTCTATGTAGATATTAACCATCTAGCTGTATGTGGCCCTATTATCTAACATATTTCCATGCAGTAGCCTAGTTGCATGTCGATAGTGTAATATGGTGATCCTCATCCCCTGCCACTCACCGTCGCGGTGCCTTGGAGGGTATTGCGTAGATGAATATTTATGTTCGTGGTCGGAGAATAACACATTAGGAATACAGGCTATCCGACGTGTATCAATTCACCTTTATTTTTGTGTATCTCTGCAAGCATTTTTCATTGTTAAACAATTTGTGCAAATGGATGTATTTTCTAAATTGCAATCATTGTAAGTATAAATCATTAAGGAGGTCCACTGGCAGCCTCCGGGAATGAATTCCAATCCATTCAATTGATTGATTAGTGTTTTGTCGCATTGCACCCTCGATCGACCCTGTCTCATCCCTCTCTCTCTTTCTCTTTGCAGGTGAGTCCCCAGATTAGTGTGGTCTTCTTGGTGTCTGCTGAGTGCTTGGGATAAGAGGTATGTGCCGTCAGATCCGGCATAGGCTGCGACATCTATTCTACTGTATGGAAAGATAGGTCCATCACTATTCACGCATTTGCGCAACTTTCAATTTTTTAGAGCACTATCAGTTGCACGAATTTGAAACTTGAATGAATCAATCAATACTGTCAACCTACAGAGTGTAGGCTACTTTTTATTCGCCTTATAGTCCCGGGTTCGACCCTATACTATTTACGTCTTACCGAAAGAATACGCATTGAAATTGTTTTTTTTTCAGTAAGCAAAATTATTTTCTCTTCGAAATTATATTTAATATCGAAATATTATTTAATATCGTACAATCAACGTAAATGGACAACAAAAAAGGAAGCATCACAAAGAATCAAGTTCTAATCATCGAATATAGTTTTTCCTTTTCCAAATCCGATTAGCTGGAGTTTGAACTATGCTTCAAGGTGAAATTTTGCGTGAAACATGGAAAATCATTTACGGAAACCTTATTTTTGAAAAAGGGCAACAAAGTGCGCAGTGTTATCATTCGTTTCCCCGATTCAAAACTGGTCGTAAAAAGGTCGAGACGATCTTCGACCAGGGGGGTTGTGTACGAAACCGTCGGTATTATCTCGAATTGGTGATAAAGGAGTCATGTGGTATTAGCACGAATGGTTCGCAAATTTGGTGTGTGAAAACCACTGATTGAAACATCATTCATTATTTACACTTATATTTTATATCACCTGGGGGCTCTGTATTCGAGACAAATGAGAAAAATTCATGTGAAAGCAATTAACGATATTGTGACGAGCGATTCAGACGCACTAAATTTTTAAACTATTCGTGTTTGTACCACGTGACTCCTTGGTCACCTATTCGGTATAATCCCGACGTTTTTAAACACACCCCCAGGAAGGCCTTCTCCTTCAACAGATGACAATAACACAAGATATTATTGACCGGTGCGGCGCTCAACACTACCGGTACCTTTTTTTTCGGGCAACCTTTTCAGCACATCTCCGTCGAATTAGCGGTTGAACCTCAGAGAGAAATTCAAAATGCACAGCATCTTCAAATTTGAAAGAAAAAGATTGTGAAGATCGTTAAAAATGTCTCACTGAGGTACACGGATCTGTGGGAGAAATCTTTGATTTTTCCACCGAAAATGGCCTCGAGAAGATCATGTTTCATTGTTCATATCTTCGCAAGTTTGCAGTGCTTGGAAATGTGAAGTACCTACACAAAAAGAATGGGGATATTCTATGGAATCTAACATTATATCTTTCATTGCTGTACCCTTAAATTCTTTGGAGTGGTGAATTTTAAGCCGTCACGCATTTTCTTTGGCATTAAGCAGATTAAACTAGAGGGCTATTAGACTAGAGAGTAAAATTCGGAAATAGCTAGAAAAAAACACCATGAGCAGCCTCGGGCGAAAATTGGTTCCCGCCTTTGTATAGGCTGGCGGCGCTACTCTCGAAACCTCGCTTGCCAGTGACCACATAACGATGCCGCCCCCAAAGGTCCTTTGGATTCCAGGGGAAGAGGGGTGTGCTGTGTTGTGTTAGGGGAGACAGCCCTTGGAGGGAGAGTGGGGCGGGATAGAGAAGAGGTGGGGACGCCTGAGCTGGGGAAATCACCATAGAATGCCTATAGTCCTTAGCAGACTTAAACGTCCTCAGTTGTGAGGTACAGATTGATATTTTTAGGAAGACACAAACCGTGAGATTGATTAATCTTACCATAATGATGAGCGACCAATGGACACATTTGTTTTTTAGCAATTTAATTTATGGCTATATATGAGTTGAAATTATGTTAATAATTTTACGCCCCAATTACCGAAAGGGTTGCTCTTGCTTTTTCAAAAGCTCTATTTTTAAATCTTGCTGTTTTTTGTCACAGGAGTTTATTGCACAACTATTTATTGAGCAATCTAGACTTCAACAAAATACCACAGAGTTTGACACGCTCACGACACAAGTTTCAACGAGTGATCGTCATCATCAGGGGAAGAATATGGCTTCATTGTGAGCAAATTCTTCTCGGGTTGTCATCCGGGTTAGACTCTCCAATCCCGCTGACGTTTCGATGACCGACCCGCTCATCGTCTTCAGCCCTGAAGTCTGTCATCGAAACTTCCGCGGAGATGGAGAGTCTAACCCGGATGAAAACACGAGAATAATTTACTCAGTTAATACGCTGGGAAAGCACAAGAACTTATTTCGTTCCCTCTTTTTACATCTCCCAATCAAATTGATGGAGAAGGCACTGAATCGATAAGTGATACACATAATCGATAAGTGTGGCTATAGGGTCTTGCATGCTCTTTAAATTGCTCGTATAATTTCAGCGGACTGAAGTTACTAGGGGGTAATGCTCAGGAACTGGGAGCTCGCTCTACAACAATATAAAGGTTCGCGGGCTTATCATTGATAGGGTATTTATTTTTACTTTCATTTTAAGTCATCCCCCGTCCCTGAAGATACGGTAGGATATCTATCGGAAAACTGACAACTGAAAACTGACTGAAAACAACAACGAACTGTAGGTTTTAGGAAAAGCAGTCTTAAGGCCGCTTTACACGATACATTTTTTTGTACAATTTCTTGTACAAACGCTTGTATAAACTGAACGAAATTTTATTTTTGCCTGAATGGAATTAGAACAGGTTCTATTTTCCTTTCAGTCATCCAGACATTCGCACAAGCGTTCACACAATTTCCCGCTTTACCCGATACACTTTCCTCATACAGGCGTTTGTGCTAGAAATTGTGCAGAAAATTGTATCGTGTAAAGCAGCCTTTAGAGAAGGTAGGTAATGGAGCAGCAGGTGACTCAAGGTGTGACCTTCATGATCCACCCGACCCCAAGCGTCAAGGGGTTTTAAAATGGATGTCGTAGGACAAGGGTATTATTATTGTCCTCGAAGAAAGCAAAGGGATGCCTTGTAAAGGCTATGTTGCCCGCTTATGAGAAGCTTACGATTTTGACGATTTTTTGTCCGGAAATTTGCACATTAGCTCATATTGCAGTACGATGAAAATGCAAAAATATTTATGTAGACCGGTATTCTTATTGGTAAATTTTTAATAATTCAACAATATGCATGCGTTAAATTTATACGTTTAAAAAACTATCTACCTTAAATTGGTATGTTTAAAAATATACCCTTCGGATAATTAGTAAAAGGTCGAGTACATCTATTGCGTAGTGATCACCGATGAGTGCATGTTAAGTACTTCTCAGAAGTTGGATAATTATTAAAAATTGGAAATCAGTCTGTGATTTCGCACTATGCTCATTATTTCTCTTGTACTTAAACGGCGGCAATAGAGTAGTTTCCTATTAAGTATTTTTTGATTGCCTTGATCAAAAGTTTATAAACTCTGGAGTGAGTATTTTAAGCTGTTCGATTTTAAAATGACCCTTTATTAATTAAAAAGTGAAAAAATTCAAATGTGCAAAAACGTAATGGGAAACTATTTCATGCCGATAAATTATATGTGTGACGTCAAAGGTCAGGAGATGAATATTCCCTATGCCCCGCAACGTAAACTATGTACCTGTTACGTCAGCAACAAGGCAGCGCGGTGCCGCCATTACGAGCTTTTTCTAATGCACTTAAAATTAACTTTTGATTCTCTTGTAAACTGGAATTACTTAATCCAAATATTTTGCGTGAAATGAATGCATTTACGGTGGGCGTAAATCGCAATTAATGAATTCTGTTTTCTTTGATGAAGAAAATTACCCTATTGCACTACCCTGTATGCTTCCACAAAGGCAAAAATTATATTTCGGGAGAGTTTTTTCTCAGCTTTCATTCTTCTATTAGCAGTCCTCTTCGTACTCACATATTTCATTTCTTTGAAATCTCTTTCAATGCAAAAACCTATCAGGAGAGATCGCTTTCTACCAGAGGAGGAAGGGATCCGCCAATGAAATGCAAGGGGTTTGTCGCGGGGAGTGCTCATTGTTGCCACCGGAAACAATGTCTGCTCTTTCTCCTTCACTCTGGGCCGACAAACCCCTCCCAAGGAGAGTACTCTCCTTGACCCCTCCTCTCCGCAAGGGGTCGTAATGAGTGTTTGGCCTCTTCTGGTCCTTCAGGACACTTGAGGGGTGTTCGCCGCGTCGAGAGCCCTCTCGGGTGGATGATGGGCCGCAGAGGGCCCTTCTCCCCCCGCCTCCATGGGATCACCCCTCTCCCCGCCCCAGCATGAGCCCGAAAGCGTAGGGCCATGGAAGGTGAGAGAAACTGCCGGAGGGTGCTGGCCGTCGGAGGTTTTCGACTGCTAGAAGTTTTTTTCGCACCCGCCAGATGGTGCTGAAGCCACTCCCAGGGCTACAATGTGGACATACATACCTATGCGTGCTGTAACAAAAGGATATGAAGAAGATGATAAAAACCGATGCATTTTAATTGTTGAACGACTAGGACCCGTGGATTGAAATGTCACCTACCCTTATGAGCATAATTTACACGGCTGGAATGTTTGAAAATGTATGTAAGTGTCGCTTCGCGAAGATTTTAGCATTATCTGTTTTACTGTTGTCTGCTGCTACTACCAAATTATCATGGACCAAGTTATCGTCCATCAAACTTTAAGTATTGCAGTTATAAGGGAAGAAAACAGCTAGAAACAAGATGTTCCCGAAAAAGAAGAATTCCGCGCAAGGCAACAGAAGGGGACGTAGGCTAAGTTGAAGGGAACTCAAAGGATGAGATCCACTCGAGAGGTTGATGATTGACGGAAAATGATTTTTAGCATTTGAATCTCAGGGGTGCCGACAGATAAATTACAGTAATGTTAATGAGGACGTACTTAGAAAACTCCTGTTGCATACAATATCAACCTACATCTCGCCTAATCATTTAAAAATATATGATTATATGCTAATAAAAGCGTGGAAGTGAGAAAACATTTGATTATGACATGCATCTTGAGCATGCTACTATATTGCTGCGAAGCATGGACAGCAGCAGAAAAGTCCAGGCTGGAAGCATTTGAAATGTGGTGCTACCGAGAATGATGGAAAATAATATGGATCGACCGAGTGGTAAACGAAGTCTTAAGAAGAGTGGGAGAAAAGAGAAGTCTGCTGAAAACCCTACAAAGAAGACGGGAAAACTTAATCGGCCACATCTTAAGACACGATGGCCTGATGAATATAATCGTCGACGGAAAAGTGAACGGGAAGAATGAAAAAGGCATGCCTCGCATGAGATATACAGGGCAAGTTTTGAAGGATGTAAAATATAAGTATCCCTCAATATGAAGAGGTTGGCCGATAGAAGAATCGAGTGGAGAGCTGCGTCAAACCAATCCTAGGGTTGCTGTCCAATGATGATGAAGTAATCATAATATAATCCAGCGAGTGGATCTCATTACGAGAAGAGTTCTCAAAAGCGAGGTTAATTACTGCATTGATCTACCTCCACTGTATTATGTTGAGATTTTGACTTCTGGGGTGCTAATAATGCAGAAAAAACGTCATTTGGCCATTTCCTGAATTATTAAATTACCATAGCAGAATTTCATCTTTGTAAGTAACTTTGACGAACATACTCACAGTTCTTCCTCAATTAAAATTTCTACAGCAGTTTATCGAAACATAATAATGGATAAGTTCGTGCAACTGTAAGGAAGAACCATTGGATTAAAAACAATTTCGGGGTTCGGAGGAAGAATGGAGAAAAACCAAGCATAGGAGTTTGCCTGATCTTAACAAAAAGCGTTCAGTGGTCCGCGGTTTAACATTTCATCCGACGGATGGAGTACAGATCTTGGATATCTCTCCTCACAGAACTAAGTAGGGAACGTTGGGGGTCTCTGAAAAGTCTCTGCTACTGCCAAGATTCAAACCTAGGCCCTCGGGATGAGAGCCCAGTACTCTAGGTAGCGCAACAACCCGATTCCTGTTTCAATTATTTTTTATGTTTAACAGGAATCATAACTCCATAGGAGGAAAAAGAAAACGAAAAAGCTTCGCACCGAAGAGGATGGGCTTAATCTTTCCCAAGCACCCTCTTTCTGACTTCATCATCACCTGTAGGCCAGCTGGCGTGTTCGCCCATACGTATGCCTTCTAACCCCCTTGGGCCTATGAGAAATCTCTGGAAAACAAACAGAATTATTGGTCAGAATTGAAAAATAATTGCGAAAGGAGAAAGGGGTTCGGCCGCGGTAGGCGGACAGGGGGGCAGACCCCCTCTTTTGTGTGTGTGTGGGTGTATGTATGTACGTATGTATGTACGTATGTACATACACCCACTTGTCTTCTCCTTTTAAAAGGGGGTGGTCACCACCGAAATATTGAGAATACTTTATTTGAGTGTACTGTGAGTGAGTGAGTGTACTTTTATTTAGATCACAGTCTCAGGCGCCACGTAGTGGAATTTATACATATTGGATGAGTAAAAAACTTTAGCAATTTTCCACAATGTATTTTAAAATAATAAAAAAATTACACAACACGTGTTTCGGCTTACTAAGCCATCATCAGGTGTACACTTATAAACTTCCGTGACAGCAGCGCAATATATAGGAAACGGGAAGGGGATGGGGATAGGGGAATTGGTTGGGGGGGGGGGGGGAAGAGGATGAAGCACTCTAAGGAGTTTGTCCTTGGGACTGTATTAGGTAAGTGGTGGGTTATTTTAAAAAGGAATAGCTAGCAATGGGGAATGGATTCGGAAAAGTTGGTCATTCAACAAGAGGTCATTATCACTATGTATAATTTCCCACTGTTCCCATGCGTCCAGTCTTGGGCCTTTTCTTTCAATATGCAGGATTTCCGGAACAAAGAGGCAATGGTGCGATGTCTCCAGGAGGTGTTTGGCCAGCAGTGACGATTTGTCTCCCTTATCCACACACCTTCGATGCTCTTGAAGTCTGGTGGTAAAATCCCTGCCCGTCTGTCCAACGTAATATTTATCACAGCTGAGGCACTTGACTTTGTAGACGCCTGAATGGAGTTTTGGGTCAATGGCGTCCTTGCTTTTGCACAAAATGTTCGATAAGGTACACGGATTGTAAAAACACACTTTAAATTTGTCCTTTGGGAATATTCTCTTAAGTTTGTAAGAGAGATTACCAACAAATGGTAGCCTACACCAAGTTCTTTTATCCGGTTCAAAAGCTGGGATAGCGGTTATTTCGGAAATAGCTATTTTTGTGAGCTTTTTACGCAGGAGTTTGTTTATAATATCTCTTTTGTACCCATTGGACGTTGCAATGTGGCATATGATTTCCAGCTCTTTGTTGAATTCTGGGTTGGAGAGGGGTAGGCTCACTAACCTATGGATCATCGTTTGGAATGCCGCAAGCTTGTGTGACATGGGATGGCAAGAGTCTGCTGGGATTACTAGGTCGCAGAAGGAGGGTTTTCTAAATATACCAAAATAATGCTTCTTGTCCACTATTGAAATGTCTAGATCCAGGTAGCTTAAATGTCCCTCTGTCTCTTTTTCCATAGTCATGTTGATTCTAGGGTGTTGGGAGTTTAGCACTCTCAGGAAACAATCTAGTTGACGATCGCTCCCTGTCCAGCAGCACAGAATATCATCCACGTACCTATACCAGTAGAACACATTATTTAAGAGTGGATTTGCCGATTTGAAGAAATTGTTTTCGAAATTGTTCATGAAAATTTCGGACAACAGTGGGGAGAGAGGGGATCCCATGGCTAGACCCTCCACTTGTTTGTAGTATCTGCTGTTGACAAGGAAGTAATTTTGGTTCGTACACATTTCTAAAAGCGATAGTATTTCCTCTATTATGATTGGATTTGACCCGGAGTCCTGTAGCAAGCATTTGGTTAAGTGTAAGGTTTCATTAACTGGGACAGAGGGAAATAGGTTTGTCACATCGAAAGAGACTAATTTTGAGTTCGCAGGCACCTCTAGGTTATTTAACAGTTCCGCTAATTTATAGCCGGAAGTTTATAAGTGTACACCTGATGATGGCTTAGTAAGCCGAAACACGTGTTGTGTAATTTTTTTATTATTTTAAAATACATTGTGGAAAATTGCTAAAGTTTTTTACTCATCCAACAGTACTTTTATTTGTTGAATTATATTAGTCACGCCTGTGACTCCTACATTTTTATTTCACTCATATGCGAACTTTAGCAGAGTTATATAATTCTGGTAAAGTATGTATATATAGGTATTGAGTTTCTCACTAGAGGTTGAGAAAGATAGCCACGCTGTTCGAAGGCTCCCGTGTACTATACATGTGTGAGTGTTTCTTTTTTGTGTTTTCTGTGTTTTTTTTGCGTCGTCGCAACTAGTGACACATATTTTACTGGTAAAGTTTGCATTTGCGTACATAAACATATACACAATATATAAACGATGTTTACAGGTGTGAAAAAAATATATACATATATACATCACAAAAAATTAACACACACTTGTGTATGGCCTTGCGCGCATGGAAGATGTGCCGGGAGTAAGATAGTGATCGCAGTGGGCGGAATATCATCGCTCGTGTAAATGGGCGTTCGTTGCAAGTGGAAGGGAGCTCGGGTTCCTCGCTCCTAGGGAAACAAACCGCAAGAGATGTGCATTATAAATTAGGGGAAGGGCACACACTGATATATCGCCTCAGTATCGTGCCCGGTGTGGACGAATGTGAAACGGAGCCCGCTCATGATGGTCCCCGGAGATAGGAGGAGGGTATCGCTTGCGTCGTCTGGAGTGGTTACGCCCGGGCCTACGTGATCGATGGGGGCCGCGGAGGGAGGTTGTAATTTATGCTTTCATTGAGACGGGTAATGAACGGCCGCTCACGGCAGTGGCCCTCTCCTGCTCTTTTCTGGAGCTGCCTCGAGGCTAGGCATTAGAAGAAGAACGGTTTCTTGCACGACGGCGTGGTGGTTGGCGTGCTGGACTGAGGAACCGGGTTCAATACTTGGAGAGGGCATCGTTCAGTCCTCCAGTTAGACCCGAGATGTGTGATTTTATTAGCCAGGGTCTGGAAAACTCTCGTGCGGTCCAGGTCCCTCGTACCCTTTAGCCTAATTCAGCCCAGCATTGACGTAGAACCTCGGCAGTGACGTCATTATGACGCCTCAGCCGATCCCGTTTGTAGTATTGGGTGATTGGGGAGGCAGGTGTTGGTTTTTCGAGTTCGACAGGTGTTCATATCGACGCCAAAGACCAGGGGAACCGCCGGTGTATCAGAAAAGCATCTTCCCCTGGAGAGTGGATTTCAGGCGCCTTCGGAATCAGTACTTGGTTAGCTCTACTTCTGAATTACTCTTTTCAATGTCATCTGCATTTTAGGACGTTGGATTGTGATCGGATGTGTCTTCAGAATGCAACGTACATATCATTATATATTGCCTTCAGTGTTGGCAGTATGGCAGACCTAATGGTCATTGTGATTACATATGCCTATGCTGCGCGTGGAAGGGGAGGGATTTGCGGTATGATGTCACGGATGAATATTGGTTCAGGACTTCCCGTCACATCAGCGTGGTCCACTTTGGTCAGGAGGTTTTCGCTGGCAAGAGTTACCCGCCTGAAAGTGGTTGGGACCCCGAGCAGCCGTATCATGTTTCGGATCCAGCCAGGGAGTAATGCTGCGCGACATCTTCTGACGAAATATGTGCGTGGTAGCTATCGGGTCGTACATATATTAAGTGTGAAATATTCTGGTAGGTCGCACAATAACCCAGAGTATGTTTGTTAATTTATAAAGTTTCTGCGAGAAACTTACCGGTTTTCCATTTGTGAAGACATGGAAAGATTTTTTTATACACGATCTCATTGAACCTGCGATTGTAATTCCATCTACAGTGAACTCCCGATTTGCCGAGCTAATGCTGGTAAAGGGTGCACGGATAATCGGGAAACACGGGCAATCCACTGTTTGATTCTTTCCGGTTTCATTTATCTACGATACGCTGCCAAATTGAATACATACTCTCCCTGAGAAAATAACACAATCTGCCAATGAAAAGATCTTCGCTGTAAATAATGGCAATTTATGGCGAAAAAGAATCCAGTAGAGCTGTCCCGGCCGCAAAGGGGTCGTTTACCATATTTTTTTATTTCCGAATCTGATAGAGTTTGTAAAATAAAAAGACCCGTATTTTTCCGTTTTTTGATCCGTCAATATTTCTAGAGTTATAAGCGGCGAAAAACTGATGTTTTTAACCCTTTCGGAAAAGTGGGCGTGGTGCAACCTCTGACGTATATCGACTTCGTCCAATCACAACTGAGCCCGCGAAGCTACTTTGCCTTATCGTAATGGAGAGGACACATCTGACTCTGCCAATAGGAGCAGTTGCGACAGTATCTGTGCGAGCAGACCTACCGAGAACCCCCCTCCACTCCCTTCCCTTCCCCTAAAAGCAGTCAAGGACGGGAGGAAAATGACGTCATTGATATCAAACCAGCTTCTTCTGTGGTCGTCACCTTTTGCTTATTTTAATTTTTGATTTATGAGTGAATGGTTGTGGTTAAAAGATTAATTTTTTCACTAAAATTCGTTTCAAGTTTCCATCTAACGATTTAGTGTACAAAATTGCGATTTCGTTTCAGAGTAAATGCCCCCATTAAATGTCCGCAAGAGTCGAGTGGCAGCACGAAGCCTGCCGTAAGGCATCGGACCAGTCGGTAGGACCTAGGTGAAAGTCACGATTGGAGGAAAATAACAAAAGTTTACTATCCTTTGAGACCACTGCCGATACATTACATAGCTCGGCGATGCGCGGATTATCCGCAGCCCTGATAATCAGGAGTTTACTGTACTGGAGCCAATTTCCGGTATCTTTTCTCTACTTCTGCATCTATTGCTGCCCTTCATTTAGCCGATTTAGAAAAGAAACTTCCACATCCGAAGAGGAAGTTGAAACATATTTTGCACCGCTGAAAAGCTTAGAAAGATTGAGGTAAAACCAAATCAAGTTTATGAGCATAACAATGCATAAAAATTGCTTTGAGCATTTGTCTCCTACTCTCGTTCGAGGGCCGCTGATGTGTTTGACAGACGTTACGGCTGACCTCTCATACATCTGTGCTACTAGTTTATTTTCAATTTTAAAATCTTGTAAAACTAAAGAAAGTTAATCGAGGGAACTAGCTGATCGGTCATTTCTCACGTATTAAAAGACCTTCTCATCCTTCCTCATCAGCTTTAGTCATCAATCCTCAGATTGGTTTGACGCAGCTCTCCACTGAGTTTTTCTATCGGCTAATCTCTTAATATATATTTACGTATGTCTTCTCTTTCACATCCTTCATCACTTGTTCCATGTACCTCATACGAGGCCTTCCTTTATGGTTCTTCCCATCCACTTGTGCTTCTACGATTGTCTTCATCAGGCCATAGTGTCTTAAGATATGACCGATTAAGTTGTCCCGCCTTCTTATGAGAGTTTTCAGCAGACTTCTCTTTTATCCCACTCTTCTTAGGACCTCCTCGTTACCTATTCGATCCATCCATTTAATCTTGAGCATTCTTCTGTAGCACCACATTTCGAATGCTCCCACCCTTTATCCTATCAACTCCATTTATGGCTTATAAAAATCGTTTCCTGGATTTTTCCCTTTTTATCCTACTTTGACTGCTCATTTCTATCTTCTCGAAGTCCCTCGTTGCCATAAACGCCTGAGTTATCTCATATACTCCGTAGTTATCACGAAGTATTTTATATAATTTATTATTTAATGAAGCTATCAACGTGTGCGGTTGATCAAGAGCTAGTGTTCGCTAGTTTCGCCAAAAGTCGTGTGTTTCAGTTCTAACTAGGGCGTTTTCTGGTGATTGTCGTAGGTTTGAAATTTATATCAGACGGTGCGGTATAATATTGACACTTGGAGGACTTCAAACTTAAATCTACTTCTGCGTATCCAAAACAAGGAAGATTAGATGAAATTTAATAGTGGCAGGACAACAAGTAGAGCAGTTCCTCGTTTGGAGCACTTACAAAGGTCAAAGGCGAATCGCAAGACAGAAGCAGAGAATGGATAAGGGACAGGATCGATAACAGGGGGACGTTAAGAATGAGGTAAAGGATTAGTCCTGCTGCATGGCATTGTATAGCACCGGAATGTGGACTTTAAGATAGGAGAACGAAAAATGTGTTCTTTTTCGGATCTAAATGCTATAGTTAAACTTGAAAAATGGCAGTCCTTCCGACTCGTTCGGTCGTAAGTCGAGGGTAATTGGGTAGTTTCCTTCATCAAAGAAAACAGAATTCATTAATTACGATTAGTGTTCCACCGTAATTGTATTCATTATACGCAAATAATTTGGATTGAGAAATCCTAGTTTACAAAAAAATAAAATTTTAATTTTAAGTTAATTAAAAAGCTCAGAAATGGCGGGATTGCGCAGCGTAGCAAGCAAGGCATAAGGAATATTTGTCTCCTGAGCACACCATTGTATTTCAGAGCCCCTAAACTCTAGTAAACATGCCTATGGAAATTATCAAAGCTCAGAAAGTCTCCTCCGTTGAACATGGTATCAATGGTCGTATTATAGGCCACTATCCTTCCTGCACGTGAAAACCTCTGCATGAAGGTCGCGCAACTATGGGCCGACTTCATAGTACGCTTAATAAAATGAAAACTGTTTTTTAAATGAATGAACTAAGTAAATGGTTTTAAATCAAACAATTGAAGGTAAATCATAAAAAATAACTCAATAAATGTGTCTCAGATACTAGTTAATGACATTTAACGAAGTGTACGGTCTGGTTGAAAGCGTCCGCAGCCCTACCTAGTGGCATGTAATGGAAAGAGTGTCACGTCACACGAAGTTTACCACAATGAAAAAGTTTGTCGTCACGTTTTCGCACCGTTGAATTTTTTCACTTCTTAATTAATGAGGAAAAATACCTACTTAACGTCTTACTTACTTACGTAACTTACTTACTTTAATATCGAGCGGCTTAAAGTACGTACTCCAGAGGTTATAAACTTTTGATCAGGGCTATAAAAAATAACCCAATTCCGCGCGTCGTGGTGCACTTCATTCCTAGATGTCGTCGCATAGCGCCGGTTCGATGTCGCGTGTGCCAGTGTGGCACACCCCTTGGCCGATCGATCGCAAAGGACCGCTCTGAGCGGGCTGCGAATCGATCTACGGAGAGCCATTCCTTGGAGGACTGACTCCCTTGCTGCCCGGGGACTAAACGCGTTGCTCTTCTGACGAGAAGAGCGTTAACATATCCACTAGGTGGAATATTACCGGAGGAGTATACATTTTTCCATATTTTCTGAAGTAGGTACCTCGTTCTTTCTCCATATTCAACTGTAACATGTTATTGGGAAAAATGCATCTACCAACAATGAACGTACGATAATCCGTAGTGCCTTGTGACGTCATGATGGCTTTTTCAAGATGGCCGCCCATTTTTGATTCTCTGATATTTCCACATCACTCTGCCTTCTCAGGAAAACGAACAAAGTAGTATTTGAAGTTTAAATTGGTGTTAATACGACCACCACTGATATTCCTAACTACCATTTTCAACTTTTATAACAGGTATTTTTAGAAGTTATGCACGACGCGATCGCATTGGAATTGGTTTTGAGAGCGGGAACTCGGTGTGCACATTCACCCCGCGAAGTTAGTATTTTTCCACGATGTATACCGCTTCAGACTACATCAAGGAGAATCTGTATACCCTTTCGAACTTGTAATAGAGATGCTGATGTGCCCCAGCCATATTCAGAATATCAACTCGGTTCTCAGCATCACGCTGAGAAGTAATGCCACCTTTGAAGGAAGAATCTGTACACCAATGTCTCGTCGTAGGGAATTTGGACGTATGCAGTAGAAGCGAGACTGTAGTTGAGATACTGAATATGGCCCAAAGTATCTAACATAAGATTGCCCCCACCAGTGAGCCTCTGCTCATCCCAACCGTTGACATTTGCAGCTTATGGCAAATTGATCGGATGTTTTTTCTTTGGCGGCCATGTGAAAGGAAACCGGTTCATTTTTACATCTCTCAGTAGATTTACAATCGCATGGAATAATGGGAGGTACTACTACTAAAGGACTCCGCACGGATCTCCGTGGATGTTCACCGCTTGCGTTTCTTTGGGCGACAACAGTTTCGCTGGTGTTCCAATCGGCATCTTAATGCAATATTCTGCATTCGACCTTACAGTTTTAAAGACCAACGCCACGGAACTGATACCAGATTAAATCTAATGTTTATTTGGTGAGTCATCCCGGTCTCCAATGATTTTTTTCTATTTTTGTTCGATTTTGTACGCATCATTTTTTCAGGGATTTTGGGCAGTGTTTTTCTTTGGCTCTGGTGGTTAATGTTGGATGGACCCATGTGTTTGCAGTTTTATGCCGCAATACGACCTTTACACAAACGTTCCGAGATGGGGGGTCGCGAGTTGTGGGGGGGACCTTCCTCGCGAGGGCCCGCCGCCTCGTCACCCCTCCCCGAAGGCGAGGTGGGAGGGGGCGTGGCCGGGGTGGCGTGGCGACCGTCCAGCCCCGCCCCGCTCTCCCCTCCACCGACCAATCAGGGCCTCCGCCCCTCGCACGCCACGCCCCCCGTGGAGGTGTGAGCGGCGTCCTCCTCACCTTCGCCCGGGCATTGATGCATCGCGGCGGGCCTCCCGGCGATGGCCGTTCTGCAGCAGCCAACACTCACCTCGCATGACCACTCAGCACGAGACTTGATCTTGTGCTAGTTCGAGCGTGCTGCACAAGGGGTTAGCGGTGTCGTTTGATCCGGCAACATCATCTCCCTCGATCTCGAGCGCTAATATCCTCGCAGGTGTCCTTGATTTCACTTTTGGAACCATCGTATTAGTATTGCACTGGTATTTTCTGCTAGGAAGGGCGATTTGCTGTCGGAAAACCTAGGTAGTTCTCTTGTTCTCACGTAGAGTGAGAATCTTCAATTTTCCTGTGAATTCCGGGATATGCTGCAATCTGGCGCATTTTAACACGTTTCCCGAAGGGAGGCAGACATTTCCATGAACTTAGGAACATTTTTATGCATAAAATTTCCATTGCTTTCAGTGGTTATTATAAGAGATTCTTGTTTCCAGGCTAGTATTTCCGCTGTCGTTCAGTGATCTGGAGAAATAACCATATTGTAGATTCATCCCCTTTCTTCTTCTCCCGGAATTTTCACCAATTAATTTTCCGACAGCAATCACCGGTAGTGGACCGCCTACAAGGTGGTAACCCAACTCACCGATAATCGTCGGTTAGTGGGAGTATTGTTGCGTGGCTGGCCAATGTAGACAGAGGATGCTCACCCGCTGCTGGAACTTGCGTCTCAGGTGAACTTCCGCATCGATGCACGACACGATACGCACCGACCCAACTGAAAGCCACATAGTAATCTATGGCGGCGAAACGTCCGTGTCCAAACAAGACCTACGACTACATTTACGTAATACAGCCTGGTGTAGCAGGGGGTGAAGATCATCGAACAAACTCTATTGATTTAACTAGGCTGCTACATGGAAACATGTTAGATAATAGGGTCACATGAAGCTAGATGGTTAGTATATCTACATAGTAATAAAGGCATTATTGGTTGTAATGGCATTTATGGACGAAGAGATGAGGGGCATAAAGGCTTGAGAGAACGTCGTCAGATCTTAGGAACGCGCGGAGGAAATTTTCCGTGTCTTGAGGAGCTCACTCTAATGCCGTGCTTAGAAATGGGCGGAATGACGCTTCGCTCGAAGTCGACGAGTTGAGGTAGATATTTGGTTTGATCCAGGTGTGGCGGTTGAAATCACTTGTCCCGTGTGGTTGACGCGGTGCAGCTGATCGTGGAGTCGACCCCTTTCTGTTTTCACAGGGGGGGGTCACATATGCTACGCCACTCATAGCTATGGGCCCGCTCGCCACTCAGTGCGCAGTCCTACCCAGCCCAATTGCATGCAAGTTCTCCTTACCGTACGAGTTACGTGCTATTTATGGTTGATTCATTCCACAGCCGGTTTGATCGTCTGCACTGAAATTCGGATCTATGTTTTCTCATTTTTTTCAACTATTGATTTATGGAATATGGAAGTTAACATGCATTGATTTTTTTAACTTTCCGTGTTCTTATAGTTTACCTGCCTTTTACATGACACGTACGCCTATTATGTTTACGAATTTAAATCAAAGTTATTGGTAACAAAGTGGAATAAGACCGTGGAAAATCCAAATATTTACATGGAAAACTCAGGGAAAAAATATACCGAGATGCGCCAGACACCCTGTCTTGGAATAGGCATATGGAGTAAGGAATGCGTACGTGTGGTTCGACAAGGGACTCTGAAATTTATTGTGTAGGTACTCCTCGGTGGTAATGAGAGTCAGGAAGGACATATTTGGACGGGCGCTTGAAGGCACCGAGACCCCATCGCGTGGAAGCTAAAGACAGTACTACGAATTGAAGGATTGGACAGTAGTGCCATGGCGGGAGAATGGGGTCGTTTACCATGTTTTTTTTACTGCCGGATCTGATAGAGTTGGTAAAATAAAAAGACCCGTATTTTTCCGTTTTTTGATCCGTCAATTATTTATCGAGTTATAAGCGGCGAAAAAACTGATGTTTTTAACCCTTTCGGAAAAGTGGGCGTGGTGCAACCTCTGACGTATATCGACTTCGTCCAATCACAACTGAGCCCGCGGAGCTACTTTGCCTTATCGTAATGGAGAGGACACATTTGACTCTGCCAATAGGAGCAGTTGCGACAGCATCTGTGCGAGCAGACCTTCCAGAAACCCCTTCCACTCCCTCTCCTTCCCCGAAAAGCAGTCAAGGATGGGAGGAAAATGACGTCAATGTTATCGCAGCAGCTTTTTCGATGGGCGTCACCTTTTGCTTATTTTAATTTTTGATTTATGAGTGAATGGGTGTGGTTAGAAGATAATTTTTTCACTAAAATTCCATTTTGGTTTCCATCTAACGATTTCGTTTACAAATTTCGATTTCGGTTCCGAGTAAACGCCCCCATTCTCGCCCTGCGGAACGAATCGATTACACGCTCTCTTTTTTGAGACAGAAATGATAGATTTGTGGAAATCCTAAACTGTAGCGCTGTGGTGAGTGAGATTGTCGATCAGGAGGAAGGCTAAACGAAAATTGTATCGGCAATAAACGCATGGGCGTGATTTGATTTATTTCTTGTGTTTTGTACGTTTGAAAGGACGAAGACGATCTCTCTCCCTCCCCCCATCTAAAATGGTCCTCATATCGAATGTACGTAGCTATGAGTCCAGGGTTCTTGTAGAGAGCGTGGGGTGAGGGTTGGCTGGATGGAGAGGTAGACTTGTGGGAGGGGTTAAGATGGTAGGAGAGGTAAAGCAGCTGTTTTGACAAACTCGGAACATTTACAATGTTTTGACCTTTGCGGTTATTAGGAGCCGGCTTAAAACGAAATCACTCCGCGAAGGGTCATTATCATTATAAGGTTATTTTAAGGCTGAAAATCCTTGTATCACTTAAATTTTTTGGAAATGTATTTTTGATGCTTCGAAAGTCTTGTTGTCGCGTATTTATTGACGAATCGACGGTATTTACCCAGAAATTGGTTTATTATTCTATTTTATTTTGGGAGTTGCTCATCTAACAATGACTAGGTGATATTCATCGACTTTCGCTTCGGCTTCAGATTCCGAGTGAGATGATAAATATAAGTACGCGTTCCTCCTGCCTGTTCAGAAGATCATTACCAGCATATTTTGGTGCTTCATTAATTTTTTCAGCGTGCCTGGGGGTTCATAAAGCTATTAAGAGTTAGTTCCTTCTGGGGCTTGATCGTGCTCCTTAACAGTTCGGGACTACTTGGTATCGGTATCTTTTGTTGCCCGAAGGAGAACGAAATAGGGAGTGGATTGAATAGGGTGCAAATTAGGAATAGCACGTATTTGACGTTACGCACCTGCAATATATCTTTTGCGAAATGACATATAACTCGCTATTCTTGAAGCCTATATATATACCGGTATGACGGTGTTACGGTGTTATTTTTCATCATCATTAACTTACATTTTTTCATCTTTTATTTAAATAAATTTATAAAGTTAAGTAGAAAAATGGATTTAGGAACATTTGTGAATAAATTGAATTTGCCACCACCGGTAATTAAAGAGTAGACTCTAAAAAAGTTACTCAAAAGAATTACGACTTCCCGGTAACATTAGTAGGTACTTATCTTTGGCCGCTTGGCTCTGATTCTCATTGTCTGTAATTAGGCAAGGTCTTTCTACATTTTGCGAACACCTCCTCGAGTCGAGGAAGAGGTGCAAAATCAATGATTTACAAGCCCGCGGCACAAAACCAACACTCTGACCAGTTTTATATGAGAACACTGGAATTAAAAAAAAAACTGTTGGGGGTCAGGCTCTTCTCTGGGTGAGGTTTCCCGATTTTGACGCATTGACAAAAGAATGGGGGCGTTTATATGGAACCGAAATTGCAATTTTGTGCACGAAATGGTTAGATGGTAACGAAAATGAATTTTAGTGAAAAAATTATCTTCTAACCGCAATCATTCACTCATAAATCAAAAATTAAAATAAGCAAAAGGTGACGCCCACCGAAAAAGTTGCTCTGATAACATTGACGTCATTTTCCTCCCGTCCTTGACTGCTATAAGGGGAAGGGAAGGGAGTGGAGCGGGGTTCTTGGAATTTCTGCTCGCAGAGATCCTATCGCAACCTCTCTGGTTGGCAGAGTCAGCTGTGTCCCCCCCCCCCCCCCCCCCACCCCCATCGCGATAAGGCAAAGTAGCTTCGCGGGCTCAGTTGCGATTGGACAATGTTGATATACGTCAGAGGTTACACCACGCCCACTTTTCCAAAAGGGTTAAAAACATCAGTTTTTCGCCGCTAATAACTCGAGAAATAATTGACGGATCAAAAAACGGAAAAATATAGGTCTTTTTATTTTACAGACTCTATCAGATTCGGCAATAAAAAATATGGCTAACGACCCAATTCTCATTACTTCCTTATCCTCGAGGAAGATGTAGGTGCCTATGAAGTGTCTAGTGTAGGTTTTTACTGCCCCGTGAGTTCGACTCCGTGGTGTTGGTTCTTACCGGCGCGGCGGCGGGTCGTTGAGTACTCCGGCCGAAGAGATCGGCCTTCCGTAATCGTCTGGGAGGTATCGACACGATAGGACGGCGTCTTCTTGGAGGACTCCTGTCCGCCCTGCCGCTGGAGGAGAGTTGGTGGGCCCATGAGTGCTTCGAGACGCGGCGTGGCCCCCCCAACCCCCCCCCCCCCCATCCAAAGGGACAGACCCCCTCCCCCTGTCGCCTCGCGTCTCCTCTCTCGCACATCTCTCTCCCCCGTGACTAATGGGCCACGCCGCCCCCGCCTCCTCCGTTGCCATGGCGACACAGCCGGCAGCGCGAGGACCCTCCCCCGCCGCTGCGCAGGTGCTCGGTTGGCGCTCCTCGGCAGTGCACCGACGCGACGAAAAACGACGTGTTGTTGAAAATACCTGTACATTTATACAGGAATGTTAGGAACCAGAAATAACAGGATAATCCAGTGGAATATTTCTGTTTTCTTCTCATGTTTTCACTTCGTGATCGTATATCAGTAGATGCATGTTCAAGACAAAATTTCTTCGCCATTTGCGCTACTTTCTCAAATGATTTTAGCCTCGTATAATCCTTTCCTGTGTATTTATAAAGGAGTAGCAGGAAGAACAGGATATCCTGTGTAGTATTTCTATAGTTGTGTAATTCAAGATTGGACGGTGCATTTTAATCATTGTATTCTGTCTCCTTTATCATTGTAACTTCTGTATGGAGATTATTTTGCACCCATATGTTAAAATCGGTCACATTTATGATTTAGAAAATAGTAAAACATGATAATGTATCGGGCGCATGTATCCACTAATAACATATCACGCTATACTGGTTTATAAACTTAAAATTTAACGATATATGCGAATGTTCGGGATGCATATAACGGACATACCGGTGTGTAGGTACCCATTTCCTGTTTATTCCGCCCGCCCCCAGCACGCTGCTGCTACCTACTTTAATTCAATCGTAAATGTTAAAACAGGCGTTTATTCGTATAAGAGGCTCTTGGCCAATGGTGAATGCTAATATTCGGGACATTTCTTATTCACGGTTCTTCGTAACTCGCATCATTATCATATTTTAATTCATTCAAGTGCGCTATTACGTATTCGCCATTATTTCAATTTTGTCGACGTTATTGTTATGATACAATCATTAGTTCCAGGGTTAAAATAACGCAATCAAATTTCGTGCAAAATATTAATGTTTACCCTGGTAGTTACTTTCTTCAAGAACTGAGGCAAGCGCTCAAAAGAGGTTTTGGGACGAACTAAGAGTGTTAACAGTCTTCGTGAAACGTCCTTGCATGTGAAACCGAATGGATGTTAGAGCAAGTGGTCATATGCTAATGAGACCCAGAACTCCGTGACTGAAGGTAAGACTGCTCGGATAGGGGAGTGAGAGAGAGAAGAGTGTGCGTGCGTGATGAGCATGGGGAAGATAGGGAGAGGGGACGTGCGGATCGGAGGAGGCGAGATGTAAGGTGCAGTGTAAAGGGTCGTTGGGGAAGGACGACGAAAAGGAAAGTTAAGGACACTCCATAACAAACCTATCCCAAATGGTAGCCATAACGGAAGACATTTTGTACAGCTTTACGCAATTTAATTCACATCCTAACGCCCATTTACGTGTGCATTAATTGTCCGGAACTGTAATTATCATGTTAATTACTAGCTGAAGGTGCCCGTGGAAATTCAACGAGAGGGAGAAATATAACAAATACATATTGTATTAAGAAATTTAAACATCCATCATGAAGGGCCGGAAATAAACTTGTGTTGTGGAGTTAGCTATGGCTCCAAGTCAGTATCGGAACCATTAATATAATTTAAACCATGTAAACATATAATGGGGGCGTTTACTCGGAACCGAAATCACAATTTTGTACACGAAATTGTTAGATGGAAACGAAAAAAGAAATTTAATGAAAAAATTAATCTTCTAACCACAACCATTCACTCATAAATCAAAAATTAAAATAAGCAAAAGGTGACGCCCACCGAAAATGCTGCTGAGATAACATTGACGTCACTTTCCTCCCGTCCTTGACTGCTCTTATGGGAAGGGGAGGGAGTGGAGGGGGGTTCTCGGAAGGTCTGCTCGCACAGATGCTGTCGTAACTGCTCCGATTGGCAGAGTCAGTTGTGTCCCCCCCCTTTGCGATAAGGCGAAGTAGCTTCGCGGGCTCAGTTGTGATTGGACGAAGTCGATATACGTCAGAGGTTGCACCACACCCACTTTTCCGAAAGGGTTAAAAGCATTAGTTTTTCGACGCTTATAACCCGAGAAATAATTGACGGATCAAAAAACGGAAAAACACGGTTCTTTTTATTTTACAAACTCTATCATATTCGGCAATAAAAAAAATGTGGTAAACGACCCCATTACTACCTGGACTCATACCTGGGCCTTTGCAAAATTAAGAATATTATTTAGAAACTGTCAGTCTAGAAGAAACAAAGGAGGTTAGAAGGGGGGTGCTTACCAATGTCTGTCTATTGTTGGGAATGAGGTTTGGGTTTTTGCGAATGAGGTTTGGGTTTTTGGGAATGGTAGGCATCGGCAAAAAAATGTTTCTATGGCCTTTCATGTTTGTTATGTTAGTCTCAATTCTCCATCTTCATGACATTGGATTCAATGAACTTCCTACGGATACGTATTAATGCCTTTTATTGCAATTAGATTCTTTTCTTATAACCTAGTATAGATTTAAGAGATTGGAAAAGGCAGGCCTCGTATGAGATATATGGAACAGGTTGTGAAGAATGCAAAAGCGAGGAACTATGTTAATATGAAGAGGTTGGCCGATAGAAGAATAGAGTGGAGAGCTGCGTCAAACCAATCCTAGGATTGTTGACCGATGATGATGATGATGAAATCAGGTACTTGTCGCTCGGTTACCTATGTTCACACCTTTTACGGTATATTTGATGTATCACTTTTTTCATCTTGTTACTCCTATTTTGGGTTATACTTCATTTAAGTTTCCTATCACGTTCTTGTGTCTCAAAATATAACAATTTTGAAAGCGGTCCGCTTCGGAGTGCGGTATAAATGTATAAAATATTCTCTTTTTGAACCTCACAGAAACTTTCACTTAAATACTTTTAGTTTTACCGAATACACATCTACTTAATCTGGGAGTAGCGCAAAAAGTTAGCCCGTATAATTTTGCCAAATGAAATAGTCAATGTAGATTCAAGAATCAGATGCGATATCTTTTTTAATGCCTTTCAATATCTTCACAAAAAGAGCAATGCAGTTTACTGCATCTCTTTTGGACGACCTTTTAGCATCATTGCAATGGCATAAATGAACATCCCACGGATACGTTATGAGTCATCATGTTACATTGGGATTTGATTTTTTTTCCCTGGTTAAACTATCTCAAATCTCAAGCTATTTCAATCGACGACGATTTCGTAAGCGTTCCATCTCTTCTCTTCATGTCTTAGGTTGGGTCATATGCACCAACCCGTAAAGAAATAAAAAAATTTCACAATTTGAACACCGCTGAAGCATTCATTTAAATACTCCTAATTTGGACCAAATACAAACCTTTTAAATCTGTGAGTAGCGCTAGCAGTCAGCACGTATCTTTGTGCGGAAAAATATGGCTGACCTTGCTTCACGAATAGCTTACAATGCCTTCAGTACCTTCCTATATCCTCGGTAAAAGCTCAATGCCGTTTACGGCGTCCCTCTATGACAAACTGTTTAAGAATCAATGATGTTTTCAATTCGGAGGCGACAATTGCAATGACCTTAGCGACGCTCGGAAAAGAACCGAAAAAAAGGTAAATTTCAACGTAAATTACACATTGCCCAGAAACCTCGAGAACAAAGAGTTGGACTGGCAGACAGACACCTCTACATTTTTATATACTAGTATGATTATGTACAACTTCGGTGCCTTCTGTTGGAGAAGGCAACTTGCTGGAACATCGCCGCCTTATGCGAAGACCTCGGTTAAAGAAAAAGAAATTTTAAACATTTTTCCATTAAATACAGAAGGAATGAAAGAAAACGATTAATATTTAGTTATTTTACTGAGCGAAAGAAAAAACTCTTGCACTACCATAAATTGAAAAAGTCGATTCAAACCAATGTAAATACATAATTTGCACCATGAATCGAACCCGGGCCCTGAGTAGTTTGTTATATAGAGTATAGCACCTTATTGTGTATAAGATAGAATCCTACAAAATTTCAGCTCATTTGGTTCAGTAGTTTTTGAGGAGATGCGTAACGAACGTAGAACTGGCAGACAGACACCTCTAAATTTTTATATATTAGTATGATTATGTACAACTTCGGTGCCTTCTGTTGGAGAAGGCAACTTGCTGGAACATCGCCGCCTTATGCGAAGACCATGACGACTTAAATTGTGCACCAGTCAAGATGATCACATGTGAAATATAATTCTTCCGCCTTCCTCCCAGTATGCCCCAAGCTCCAAATTCTCATCATCAGAATCCCTTAACCTCTCACTTTCTTCCTAAAGGCCTATAAACTGAAGGCGATCTTCAAAAATATGTCCTGTCCTGTCCAAAAAGATAATGGCAGAGTATCCTCTCTCGTGCCCCAATACCCCGTAGTATCCTACAAGCGACCCGCTAACCTTAAAAACATGTTTTAAATGGACGAATTCAATGGCACGCCCCGTTAATAACGCTGCCCACCGTGCCACCTCCCGCGCTGCAATATCTCCCCAAAAATAAATAATTACATCCAGCACCACAATCACTGGCACCCAATCACCTCCCGTCCACTCCTCTTCCCATCCGACTGCCTTTCCAAATATTTGGTATGCATGCTCACATGTAACCCCTGCTCTACTTTCTACATAGACTAATGCGCATCTCCCTTATCGCTCAGAATCAAGAATCACCATTTCTCTAATCAATCTCCCCATGATCCTCCTGTCTCATTACATTCCATACACCCTTCCCTACAGTTTCCCTTTGATAGTATTTCTCCCTCACAATACTAGAAACACTTCCAGTTCTATTCTGATATCGCGGTGAGAACAAAAGAATGTCCTTTACCCCAACTCCACACACCCGAACCTTAGTTCTCTCTGGCCGAGAAAGGCGAACGGTCACCGCCCATACAGTTCCACCGAAACATGTAAGTGTCATTTTTCGTGTCTGCTGTTTTCTTTATTCTGTGTATTAGTGTCCCATTCCTCGTGCGCCGAGATAGGACATGGGAATGAGTAGAAGAACACGCAAAAGGAAGAAAAAACCTACTCATGGGAAGATGAAAGGAATCGTAGAAACACCAGGAAAGTTAACTCGGTGGACTTATATAAGTTGTTTAATGTCGGTTGTCGACATTATATAAGTTAAATAAAGCTTTGTTATATTCCACATAAATATAATCAAATACTGCTCGACCGGTTTCGACCTTTTCAGGTTTAATAAGAGCACGTTGACTAGCTTATATTTGTGTGGAAAGAAACAAAGCTTTATTTTATTTGTATAAGATGGAATTAATCCCGATCACAGTGGAAGAAAGTCCGACTGAGCCAGAACGTGAACCGTGTAGGTATGTACGTACATAACTACATCCTCATCTGTTTTCTCAAGTGTGCTTCCGCACTTATGGGTGCTTCAGACCGGGAGGAAAGGCACAAGGATGGAAATGGAAGAGATAGGAGGATGGGTGGAGGAAAACCCGGTGTCGGCATTAGTCTGCTCCAAACGAAAGGGACCCAAGGGGACCACGGCGTAACGTCCCATACAACGGACGGAGCACTGTACTCGAATGCTCTCCATAAAACACTCACGTATGGGCCTGTATACCAATGAAAAATAAAGCCCACTGCAGGAAATCGAACCCGAGACCTCTGGGTGAGAGGCCAGTCCTGGAACCACTGTACCAACGCGACCTCTACGGATCAATACTGTGATTGCTGTTCATCTTTGATGTCCTACTTGTGTCCGTCTCTCTTCGTGTAACTTGCCAGCATAATCAGCAAATTGAAGGTCCTTGGTTCTAGTTCCGGCTCAGTTGCGCTTTTTTCATTGAAAATCAATCCTTCTTCATTACCAGATGTGTGATCTTCCTTTTATTGTGTTCCCTAAATATTTGATTTTGCTGACCAACTTATGTATGTAATCGCTTCAAGCGTAATTTAAAATAATCTAGGTAACACGTTTTCTCTGTTTCGGCGCTAGCCTGCTTCAGCCAGCTCTTTGTAACTGAGGAGTCGTGCAAGACGCAGCACCCCTTGCGTCGCTGATGACTCGGTCGAGAGGGAAAGTGATTGAAATACGTGGATTGGGGAACCCTTATATTTTTTGGGCGGTCGAGAGGTTTTCATGGAATCGTTGAGCTAACCAAGGTTTTCAGAGTTAGCCCATTTTCTTCATGTCCCATCTCCTCCAGTTTTTCTATCATATATGCACTTCCCGCATTCTGTCGAATATCAACCACATTCACCTCTCAAATTGCTTGACACTGATTTACTATTAGTCTAGTTAGTGGCCCCTGATTTGGGTTTATGCTTATGCCTAAAATTTCCGTTTAAATCCTCGAAGTGCACACCTGTTTCGGAATATCGGCGGTCGTTGTGAGTCTGTGCGAATAATTGAAACCTAAAAGTGGTACAATGAGGCGAGGAGATGGACCGATTTTGACGGCGGGTTTGACAGCGAGATCACCAATTAACACCTCGTAATTCCTGGCGCCGTGTCTAGAAAGGACCCCTTCTGGCGCCAAGCGATGGTAATTGGAGCGGACGGCGCCGTCAGTCCTGATCGGTTTCATTTGAGAAAAGTTACCTCTCGACTCAGGCACTCTTTCAGCGCAGGCCTCTCTGCTGGTCGAGCTCCCTGCCATTTGTTTTCTGTCCCTTGATTCTCATCCCTGCTTATCGCAGCATTCGTTCCGTGGCGAGCTTCGGGTACACTCGTGACAGAAGCGAGTTGTTTCGCTTCCGACGTTTTCCCACGGGGCGCGACCTTTTATAGGATCTCGTGTGGGCGATTGAGAACCGTGTCCCTCTCTTTCGTGGACATTTCGAATGCAGGTGGCCGGCATCGGCGATGCAACTTGCCCGCTGTGACCAAGTCCGCCTTCCTCAACTTGAGTGTTATCATCCCCAATGAGGGCTCCCTCTTCGAAGGAAGGCAGAAATGCCTTCAGCCACCGATGAGTCGCAAGAGAGACTCCTTTTTACCCAGGATTCCTCGCGTGCGTCGGTCGTTCCCGCTGTTGTTGCTCCCTTGTTGCGGGGGAGCTAGGGGGAGGGGGGCGCAAATTCGATATCTGCCCGGGAGCTGACGTTAATTTTGTTTATGAGTCGTCGTAGCAGGCAGAGGGGGGACGGTGCGTAGCACTTGTCATCGTTCATCCCGGGTTAATTCGATCCCGCTCTCGTCGTAATCGAATTGCCGAGGGCCGTCGAGTGCCCCCCCCCCTCCCCTGGAGGGACAGAGGCCGAGGCTCCTCTCAGCTGCAACTCGTAGAGCGCAAGCGCGATTGCCTGTTCACGAACGGCGATTGGCAGAGCGAGTCGGTTGCCGTGAGTCTCATCTCGCCTGTGTTTCCTAGTCTGTTTCCGCACTAACAGGCGCTTCAGACCGGGAGGAAAGGTGCAGGGATGGGACTGAAAGGGTGAACAGGAACACGGTGTCAGCATGAGCCTGCTCATGACGAAAAGTGCCAAGGGGACCCAGATGTTACGTCCCATCCGACGGACGGAGTACTGTACCCGAATGCTCTCCTCGAAGCACTAGCGAGTAGGGTCTGGTTTACCAATGAAAAATATCTTCCACAGCCGGGATTCTAACGCGGGCCTTGTTAGTAAGGGGGCAGTAATTCGACAACTACACCAACCTGACCTCTCAGGCCGAGTTTGAGTGGTAAAGCAGTTGGCGCAATTCATTGCCTGACAACCCGTAGGTCGCGTTTGACAATCCATCCTCGGGCATTAGTTTCATTAAGATTTAAGTCTAAGATTAAATCAGGTTAGACGGTGCGAAATATCCTTAGCAGAGGGAGCGCCGAATAAAACCTAATCCCACCTCTTTGTGCACTCTTCTCAGTATTTCTGCGGAACTTTCCGCTTCTGGATGCAGCCAGACAAAATTGCATTTCGCCTGTCGTAAAGACACAAGGAAAGTCATTGCGCATTCTGGTGCTTGGAGAAATGTGCAGGGAACATTGCAAGCATGGGAAACTTCTCAAATCGTGAACGCACGATGGATGAAAACGGTGCGCAAGACAGCCAACGCTCTTCTTTCCATAGATTCATCTCCGCGATGCCACTGCCCTTTAAACTGTGCAATTCATTGATTCCTGTAAAACGGCCTCTGACCGCACTAAAACTGCGCACTGCGTTACCTTGTGTAAAATGTCCCCGAAGTCTGGCAAGGGGACGCCAAAGCACTAGGAATAAGAAATACGGGAGTTTTGCCTTTGAATAAATCGACGTTGGCGATGAGTTCAACGTCCGTATTGGCGCGGATGGAAGCCATGGGACCGTGAAAATGGCAATCCGCGTGATTACATATAGAGAAAGTTTTTTTTCCGAATACTCGTCCATATGCAGAGTCTATAACCAGAAACAATGCAGAGATCAAACCATCACCGAGGAAACCTTCGTTCTAACATTACTCGTCCATACTTTGAAGGAAGTTTACATATTTCCTCGATCCGAGACGGAGAATGTCATCAGAAAGATGTGATAATAAGTGGTCAGTTTCTCTTCGAGTCAATGCTAAAATCGCTATCGCCGGCCAATGCAGTCTACGTGTGCTTAATACACTGCGGCCACGAGGGGCAGGGGGTGAAGATCACCAAACATGCACTACTTACATGCAAATAAGAGTTATAATGCTACTACTTCATGGAGAGTTGCTAGAATCGGTAAGAGTCACATGCAACTAGGTAGTTAGTAACTACACATTAATGAATTGATTACTGGTTAGAAGAACGTTAACCTATATATGTATCGGCATTTCCCTTGCATGCACGTGTAAGTAATGTCAATACATGCGTCATGCACTACAGATTACTCTAGTAATTGTTTCCCCACTTTACCCTTTGCTATTCTCCTTATTGTGCTCTCTCATGGTACGCGGGAAAAATGAGATTTTAAATCTATCGGAACGACAATCTATCTCTCTAAACTTGTTATTCTGATCAAACCAAGCATAATATGCAGGGGTTCTTCTATCGATAATATCTAACATCAGTTATAAACAAATCAGCTTCGAATTTACTCTAAAGATTTAGCCCAATTTTTTTTACCTGTTTTCTGCTAGTAATTGCTATCCTAGTTCTTCTGTTATTACTAATGCAGTGGAAGGCACGCATGCTTCCGCGCATGCGTGCCTTTTCCTCCGCCCTCCCCCTTTCCCCCCCTGTCTCTCTCTCTCTCTCCGCTCCGAATCGCTTTCGAAGGAATGTTTCTGCATCGTGGACGGTGTGCAGCCGTCGACGGCACGCCCCTGTTTCGCGGCCGCATCACATGGGACGCAGTCTCTTTTCGGTGGTCTGTTATCCGTGGCGAAGCAGTATTAAAAGAAGGACTATATCCTAGGACGAGACTCATGATATTCTGCTCAAAATGGACACCAAGGGAATATTCAGAATCTCAACTAAATTCTGCTTCCACTGCTTACGTCCTAAAAGCCCTACCACGAGTCAAATTGGTCTGTAGATTCACCCTGCAAAGTATTACCACGCTGTATACCGCTTCGAAGCTTATTGAGGAGAATATGTATACCCTTTTGAACACATAATGGAGATTTTATGACGTAAGCAGTGGAAGTGAGACTGTAGTAGAGATTCCGAATGTGTTCGAGCCATATTCAGAATCTCACCTAAGTCCGGTGCGTCACGCTGAGAAGTGATGCCACCTTTGCAGGTAGAATCTGTACACCAATTCATCTTGTTGTAGGGATTTTAGACCGTAAGCAGTATAAGCGGGACTGTAGTTGAGATTCTGAGTATGGCCCTTATATTGAGAGATTCGGAGCAGCGCAATACCGCTGACAGCATGCGTCTTGACATTGCCAGTCTTTCTCCTCCTTATTCGTCTTCACGGAAAGTCTTTCTTGACGGCGAAAATCGGAGCATCGGGTCTTTGCCTTTGTTCCTCCACCCTTGTCTTCGGCCCGCCTAGGGTCTCAGGGACCGATGCGCTTCTCTCTGCCAGGGATTCTCTGGCAGCTCTGAGGGAGGGCGAGGATAATCCCCTCGCCCCTGGTCGTGTAATTCGCCCCCTCGAACCGACGACGCCGGCCCTTAAAACCCTATTAGCCGCCGCCTCCGCCCCTCGTCGCTGCGGCGGGTCTCCCATTACACCCCCTGCCATGCTCCCTGCTGTTGTTGTTGTTGTCGCCGCCGCCCCTCCCCCCATTGTCCCCCCACGCTTCTCGGGTGATGATGCTCTCCAAGGGCCGTCCTCTCTCTCTCGAATCGCAGCCACCGCTGCGTGCGACTGCCGCCGGCCGATCGATCGATGTGGAAGCGGTCGCTTCGCGTCTCCCGTTACCGTGCGTCGTTCCTCCCACCTGCCGATTCCGGCACAATGGGCCATCCATATGCAGAATCTCCTCTACAGTCTCGCTTCCACTGCTCATGTCCCAAAAATCTCTACTTCCAGTCAAATCGGTGGGTAGATTCACCGTGCAAAGTTGGTGTTACCACTCTGTATACCGCTTCGGACCACATCAAGTAGAATCTGTATACCCTTTCGAACTCATAATAGAAATTTTATGACGTAAACAGTGGAAGTGAGACTGTTGTGAAGATTCTGATCAGCCATATTCAGAATATCAATTCAGTTCTCGGTGTGACACTGAGAAGTAATACTACTTTTGCAGGTACAATCGGTACTCCAATTTGACTCGTTTCGGGATTTTAAGTCGTAAGCAGTAGAGGCGAGTCTGTAGTTGAGATTCTGAATATGGCCCAATAGCTTCTTCTTGATAAAATATTCCGGAGGCATGAGTAAGGAATCCTTCCCGTTGGGGAAGGTTTTGATGGAGTACTTCTACTCTGCTTAGCATTTTCCCTCCCATATTTATGGCCCCCCTCTAATGTGCTACAACTCTCTTCATTTCATCTTACTTTTCTTGCTAAAATATAAATATTCCGGAGGCATAAGTAAGGAATACTTCCCAATAGTGAAGGTTATGATGCAGTACTTCCTCTCTGTTTAGCATCATCCTTCCCATATTTATGGTCTACCCTTCCAGGTATTATAACTCTCTTAATTTAATCTTACTTTCGGCCCTTATTCCGATTTAAACAACGGGTACCTCTAGCGGAATATAAGCAGAATTCAAGTACTTTTTGTGCTTTCGTCTTTTAAATATTAATAGGCACTCATGCCCACTCTTTTATTTATAAACATCCGATACATGTACAATTTGTTTCCTTGTCGCTTATCCCTATTTCTGTTCACGCCCCGCCGCTAGTGCTGACGATCTTTAAGTGGCAGTGTTGATAACTACAAGGTACGACAGTCCATTCACGCGTTCTCCGGTTACCCTGGTGGTCTTGGAAACGGTACGCAACCACATTCGCGGAATAAATTCTGCTGTCTGGTATTATTTTAATAAAAAATTAAGAGTTCAACCCGAAGATTGATTTCCGATAGTTGAGGGTAGAGCTCACCCCGCATTAAGCCATTGGCGTGTGAAATTCACACATTCAGGGTAGGGGGGCCAGTTCCTTTCCCTGGGCCACCTAATATTTCCTACGAAGTTCTGCGATCGAATCGCGAGGATTTAGGTGGGAATGTCCACGGAGGCGTCTGCCTGGGATGTGTACCCGGGACCTTCTGGTTCAGCTGTCTACCCACTAGGCCACAACGACCATCTTATTTTAATGGCATGTATTGGAAATGCTCCGTCTATTCATAGGTTGCACTAAGTATTGTCCGAGGCGTGGACTCTAAAATGGTCTTGTGGAAGGTTTAGATATGTGGATGTGCGGAGAAGAACGGTAACAACATGATATCCGAAAAGGAGAACGATTGAAGACGTATTTTGCAAATTGGGGAGCAGCATTTAGCATAAAAGGTAGAATAAGTGGACGGAAGTGGTAGTGCAGGGAACACTGAAAGCTGTTGTAGAATGCTGGATTTGTGATGGCCCAGAATTAATTAGGATCTGTGGTTCGTGTACTTTGAGGACTTTTTTGCGTTGTAATAGTGTATTGTGCAAGGGAGGTTTCGCTCCAGCAGGTAGCCTCTTGATTTATTGCTTCCGTCTTTTCTACCGACTTAGTGAAGGAATGTAGGAAAATATCTGAATTTTACGTAGGTACCCTTAATTTTGCGAACAATCTTCTAGTCTCTCTAAGGCCTAAAGTCTTCCAATAGCAGAGTGGCACTTTCTGTACATTCGTTTACAAAACTCTGTTATTGACGGTGAGGTCCTACATTTGCGAAATAACATCTTTCATTCACATTTCTAGAAAAGCACGTTTCCACAGTTCGTTTGATAAATACCAGTGTCTTCAGCGCTATGTCACAAGTATTTCGAATCTAAACTACCCATTTCAGAACTCATTTTTTATATCTGCTCAAGACCTTGATTTATAATACGAGGATAAAATCACATACACGGATCAAAATGAATATCTAGGGGTGAAATTTACAGAGGACGGAACCTAAGATCAAGCTATCTTGTAAATAAATAATAAGGGAAGAAGATGTATTAGATTGCTAAATAGAATTCTGTGACATCGACAAATATCGAAGGAAAATGAATTAAGAATGTGCAACACCATCCTCAATAGCATAACCTATGGATGCTGGGTATGGCCATTAAATGAATGCTCAGGAAATAGTTAAGAGCCACAGAATAGGACTTGTGGGGGCGATTTATCAAGGATTTGATTGAAATACTACGGAAAATTATGGGTATTATCTTTGGCTTAAAAAAAGACATAGTGAAGAAGGGCATGTTCAGAGACAGACCGAGTAGGTACTCTCTAACGGGAGATTCTTAAATTGACACCCCAAGCCGAAAGACGGAAAGAGGAAGCGGAAGGCGGTAAAGTTGATGAGAGGGAGTATGCACAATACTGCGATTATATGCTTCAAAGAGTTAGCCGATTGGCGTATCAGCGTATTGGGAAATATTTCTGGATGTCCCGGCGCATGCTTGGTTTTCTTCCCCTTCACATCTTTTCTTCGGAAGTGATTCCTGCGTTGCCACGCGGTCGAGCCACGACAGTTGACGAACGCGCCCCGGGCACCAAATGGATTCTGGCGTGATCACCCCTCTGCTGCCAGGCGTCGACAGCCGCCGTCCCCTCCACAGACGCCCCCGTTGTTTAATAAATACATCCGAATCGTAATCCGCCGTGAAATTATTATCCCGGGCTGTCTGTCTCCCCTTCTCCTCCCCGTTGAACCCCACCGGGGCCTTGAGCTTTCGATCCGGGCTGTCTTTTGAAACGGAAAGCACCTTGACGTCTCACGGATTCTATGCTAATATCGCCCGAGGCTGGAAGTGGGAAATACATTCGTGTTTTGATCTACCCGAGGACTGGAAAGGACCCATTTCGAGCTGCGGTGGAGAAATATCTCGAGGTGTGCTGCCAACTCGTCCTGAGAGAACATTCCTGGAGTAATCCTTTGCAAGAATAGGGCCTTCCTTCCCTGCTGCCGCGGAATGTGCTGTTCCTTGAACAGGAGCATGGAGATCACTTGGATTATGACTGAGCCATCCCCACCTAGAAATGTAATTTTGAATGAATGAACACAATATCCTCATGTATATAAATATACAATCAATCATGAATACACGCTCTGAGACGAATACAAATATACCAAGGATAGGATAAGGGAAATGGATAGGTACCACGTAAAAGGACAAAAACAAAGAAGGCGGTGAAGATGGAATGGAACCAGATCACTAGAGAGAAAATTTGACTGAGCCGGGAATTGAACCACGGACCAACAAGTATCCCGTTCGGCGTGCTTGCCATGCAGGTTTCTGCTTTCTTATGGCCCATCTAGTTTTAGTGGAGTTGTTTTCCCAGAGTTACCCGACAGACAAGTAAACGATCTCATTTACTAGTAAACTGGCGGAAGGAAAGTACCTCTGTCCGTAGATCTCGTCACCAAATCCGGTAGTGTAGAGGAGACGGCTGGCGATGGCGGAGACCGATCCCTGTCAAACGGCTGGCCTTCTCCGCGGGATTGTGCCGGCAACCACGGAAAGTCGCGTAACTTCCGCTCGTAATCCAGTGGACTTATTTTTAACAGTCATATCTTTATTGCTTTTGTCGTTAAACTTTCTTCCATGAACTCTCGCGGTCAATCGAGACGAGTTGGAGAAATTCGCCTAATCAGCCAACAAAAACATATCCAACGACCGGTTTAGTTCCACTACGTTTCAAAACGATTAAATGTCTCATAGATTTGATTAGAGGAAATATTTCGTGTTGGAAATAGACAAAACATTTCGAGCACCATTGCGTGTGCCAGAACATAGTGACCAATGAGAATCTTGCTACTCTTTGTTTTCGTGTTTTGAGAGTCACTTGAGCACAGGCCGGTGAAGCATTAGCCCTCGATTTCAAATACTTCCAGCCATGCATTCTCTGCGGCCAGCAAATAATCCAAAAAAGAGCATGTTCCAGAAGTAGGTAATTCTAATAGAGTGTACCTAATCGAAATATCGTTTCTTCATCTTGCAGAATGGCACAATGGCTGTTCTTACATCATGTTTTTCCTTCTCCTGCGTTGGCTCTTGTGTCATTAATTGTTATCGAGCTCCTATATTAAGGACATGTGAGTTGTGCAGGGAATTGACAGACGACTGAATTGATTTGCGCTATGAAGTGGAGAATCCGATCGAGGTATGATTCCCATGAGGGAGCGTAGGGAGAGTGTTGTGGTAGGTACGCCATCACTCTCGGCACGCAATGGTTCGCTTCCTCCAATCGATGCACGGAAATGCCATCACTTTCTTTCGGCAAGGTGCACGTGGATAGGAAATGTAGTGCGACACCCTGAATGTATTCGTGGTACAACGATCATAGTGATACCGTGCCGTGACGTGTGATGACTTTTAAGCTGGTTGTTTTTAAGCTGACAAAAACGTACAATTTTTAAAGAATAATATATTTGTAACACAAGTTCATTTTTCAGCAAAATTTTCACCAAGCACATTTTAGAAAATAAACTTCACGTTCAAGGATTTATAAAAACAATAGTACATGCTCCCCATTCATGCACGGAGCTCAAGTGCACGTGGGTGGAAAATAAAGTGCGACACCCTGAATGTATTGGTGGTGCAATTCATCCTGGCCGCCCCTGCTCTGCCGAAGGACACCCCCCTGCATCATTCCACCCCCCTCCCACCCTCCCGATCCATTCCCCACCCTCCGCAGCCTCCCAATTCCACTCCACTCTCCACTAATGGACCCCCGCAGCCCCCCCGTCTGCTATTCATGACTGCTGGAGCATGCCCTGACCTCCCCCCGTAAATCCTCCCGCCTCGCTGTAATCCGGGGGCGGCTGCTGGTGGAAACCCCATCTCGTGCTTCGCCCCCGGCTGTGCTGGTGGGATTTGCGATGGGGGGGCAAGGGGGGGGGGGGGCTATGTGGCGCGTGTCCGCTCCCCTTCTGAGAGGGGTGGGGGGCGACTGAATGCTCATTCCGCCGCCGAACGCCCTCTCGACAGTGTTTTGTTTCCGCCGCTGCTCATATTTCTGCTTCTTTTTTAATCTCCCCTCACCCGGATGCTGCGTCATCAGGCGCCGAGCCGTGCCTCCGAATAAGCGCGGTCCGTTGTCGCGCCCGCGAGATAAGGCACGCCTCCGCAAACAGAAGAGTGCCCCCTTCCGTCGCGTGCGGGTGTTGATCGGAACACACTCTCTCCCGGCCGGAAGTTGCGCAGCTCGTGGGATGCTTTCTATTGTTATTTAAAGTAACTGTAAACGTTGAAACAGCTTTTATATCTCCTGGTCAATATGGCCTGACTGTTTATTTGGGCGCTAAGCGAACGTCGGAATGAAAACTCACGGACAGTGTGGAAGTACTTAGATTATTATGGGACCACCAGTTTAAACACTCATATGGTGTCATCCAGTTCCCGCGGTTAGCTATCATTGCAACAGAATCTCTTCACAGGTCTGCACCCTAGTCCCAATGTGTAATGTGCATCGGAGAGCCGACTGTGGCAAATGAGCTATAACTTTGGAACAAACAACGAGTCTCGTGCATTCCAAACTGCTATGAGTAAGATATTGAACGATGATGTATGGAATTAGTTCATGAAATTCTAATGGTCACGAAGGTCACGAATGACACTGATTCAAAAATGACGGACGATTTGGTAATGTGAGTGAGATTCCATACTACTCCTAAGAGGTCTCAAAAGCAGAGGGTGGAAAAGGCTGGTATTAGGGGAAAATTGCAGCACTTTCGGTGAAACGAGAGGATATTGTCTTCTACGCGGAAGTTAAAGGTGAAACTAAAGTAAAAGTGGTAAAGATGAAAAAGAGTAAATAATTTCGGTCCTACGAAGTGAAAATTTTTGTGAATCATGCAAATATAAATGCATCGTGTGACTATAAAATCCGTCTAATAATAACTAGGAGTGGTACGTATGTAAAGAAACTATGAAAATGGTTGTAGTGCCATATTTTTAAAATATACATTTTCCAATTGGTATATATTTATAAATATGTACCGACATAACTTGAAACTTTTGGGCCATTGGCCTGACAATACATGCCTCAAGATTTTATAGACCTTCAAGAATAGAAAAATAAAACAATTTACTGAAGTTGATTAAGATCAATTTGGATCCGGGAAAAGCAAGGGTACACGAAAAGAAAGCCTATCTGTAGAGATGTTCGATGTTTACGCATCGTTCGATACGTTTGTGCATTTAGATTAAGCTATTGACAGCTGGAAAAAAATTCTTTGAATTTGAAGGAAAGTTAAATACTTCTTTAAAATATTTATGTAAAAACCAGTTGGCTTTGGTTAACGTTGTATTGAGCTGTGAAGTCGTGAGAATGTTGAAAGAAGAAGATTGAATGTCCAAGAAGGAAAAATAAGCATTTGCTGATATTTCAAAATTATATAGTGAGCATGTCGGGTACAGAAAAAGATTTAACTATAGTTAACGTGAAAAAGACATTGGCCATTTGTCACGAGATGGTCAGGGAAGAAAATATAAAGTTGTGTGTGGCAATTGAATTGTGGAGGCCAATATCAATATGTGCAATCAACGCTTTAAGCTTTTTGGAAAATCGAGAAACCAGCGACGGGCAAAGCAAGAAGATTCAGTACAGTAGCCGAACAAAGAGATCATTCTACTGGCAGAAGAATCTAATCCATCATTAGCAGTCGACAGTGCTAAGATTGGAGTGACGCAGTACTCAATTCTCATATTGGCCAATTTCTAATTTCTCACATAATCTATCTCTTTCACTTCCTTCGCCATTTGCTCCGTAATCATCTCATACCTTTTTTCCATTGTTTCAGAGTTTTCAGAAGAATTCTCTTTTCTCCCACTCTTCTGAGTGCTTCTTTGTTACACGTTCGATCCATTTTCACTTCGTCATTCTTCCGTGGTACCATTCCAGGCTTTGTGGCTGATGTCGACCATATCGTACTGTCACACAGTAGCACGCTCCAGGTATAAGTTCTTATAAATATGTTTACTTTATTCCAAGCCTGCATTTCCAGTCGTAAGTATAAAGTGAAACTGCTTGGAGCGAAGAAATCCTTCTCGGTTTTTCCACCGGTTCAGATTGTTCATACAGTACAACGTTTCGATGCTCAACTCGGGCATCGTCTTCAGAGCAGTTGAGTGTCGATTGCTTCTTTCACAAGGCGGTTCCAATATTTCGATGAGCGGGTCAAAATCTCAACAACGGAGTGCTGCCGACGCAATTGGTCACCAAGGAGCCTTCCCACCACGGAGGCCAATCGCGTGGCCTCTGACCTCCCAGAAGGATATTTTAGACGGCCAAATCGTGAAATCGACACTCAACTGCCCTGAAGACGATGCCCAAGTCGAGCATCGAAACGTCGGCCAGCAAGGACATTCTGAACCGGTGGAAAACCCTAGAAGAATTTCTTCAATCTGTTCGCCGGAAAAGCACGCGCATTTGTTTTGTGCTTGGAGCGTCCAAAAAGTTGCTTCTCAATCGAAATCCAATTTTCATTCTTGGCCTAGGCGAGGGTGGATGGTTTTTTTTTGTCTCCGGCCGGCAGCCCCTGTGGGTCCCGCTGGGGCTCCTTGGGCGTGTTTCATGCCGTACGTGTTTTAGTGCTGAGCTCGTGGATGGGGGTATAAACTGTCGCGTCATTTGTCAAGCCCCCCGCAGGGAGTAGTCCCCTCTGGAATCAAAGCAGGGTTAGCATCCCTGGGCTTCGCAGGGCCGGGGAGCTCTTCAATTTCACGTCCCAATGATCCGCTCCCCACGGTAATGCGCCTTTCCCGTGGACCGACGCCGCCTTCCAAATGGTCTCTCGGAAACCACTCTACGTCATCAAGTGATTGCTAGTTGCCAGTGTTTCACATTTCCCATTCGACATCCTTGTTAAGGAAGAGGGTGGCTCCCTAATTTTCATGACAGGAAGATATAACCTTATCGTGATCTGTCGATTTTTGTGCATTTACCGTTTGATTGTTATGCAGATAAAATCATTTAAGTACCATTTCTTACTCAAATTATCCATACACGGCGCACTATACCTTCATTAGAAATCAATTATTTTTTCTTACTTTACCGCTTTGATGTGACCCTCTCTTACGATTAACTCACGATCAGATTCCCATCCCAATTCTTCTAATAATCCTGACATCGTGTTAAACCTATCGTAACACCTAACAAGCCTAGGTGCTCTTCACTGCGCAGTATGCAAGTAATTCCGAGTTCAAGTCTAATTTATTATGCTTTTCATTACGCATTATATTTCGCTTATAATCGTACTATATTCCAGTTGGGCCTAACAAGTGCAAAGGAACATTGCGCTTTGGTATTTATTGTTGATATATTTCCTTAGTGCTATTTTTAATAAATCTTAACTTTGGTTTCGTATGGATTCACCCCCTGCCGCACACCTTTATGGTGGCTCGCAAGGTATTATGTAGATGTAGCTTTCTGTTAGCTTGACTACATATCTCCGGAGCGTGCCATCTCCACGGTAAATCTTTAGTTACATCCAGTGCCCAGTAGTATTTGAGAAGCAGGAGCTAAAGAAGAATAAGAGAACATTGTGTTGTGTCCTCCAATGTCTAATATGTCGACAGAGAGAAATTCACAAAATAATTCTACGAGAAGGGGTCAGGGGAGAATTGTTTGATTCATAGTCTTCTAAGAGTGGGTGGAGAGGTTGCCAATGGGGTGACCCTACATGTTCATCACATCTGACATCTTCTAGTCCACCCTGCAGATCGGTGGACTTACCACCTTTCTTCATGTTACCTGTTACGTCAGCAACAAGGTAGCACATTCCCGCCATTTCAGAGCTTTTTTCAAATGAATTTAAAATTAAAATTTAATTCCCAGGTAAACTGGGATTTCTCAATCCAAATTTTTTGCTTAAAGTGAATACATTTATGATAGGGCACGAATCGCAATTAATGAATTCTGCGTTATTTCATGAAGAAAACAACCCATTTGTTCGGATTGATGGGATGGCCTGAATGTTAATACCAAAAACTTCTTACCCTTGATTTGGGTCAGTATTTTATCAACTCCACTGTTGATGTGAAGAGATATCTTTGTCTTCGTTGAGACGCTCGACTCCAGACTGCATCGACCCTTGAGCAGTCTCTGCTCTAGTTTGGTTCGGCGCGCCAGTATCCCGTGGTCTGATGGTGAGTGAATACACTCGGTACCGTGGGGAAGGATGACGTGCTTCGTGGTGATTAGTCCCCCATCAACCTCCGCGCAGACCCCTCCATCCTCACCCCTCCCCCCTTCCTCCCCGATGCCGATCTGAGGAGAGATTTATTCCCGGGGGAGGAATAATCCCTGGGGAAGATGTCCACCTGGGCCGCCGCGCTCGACCCACCGGAAGTGCGTGGGCGGGGAGGTGGCGAGACCGGAGTTGCCAACCCTGGGACAGTTGACACTCGGGGTTTTGCCCGTTCCATGAGGCCACGATTGTTACTGCCATGGAATAATAATTAATTTTATTTGCTCTGCTTACCCCTAATCCAATGTGTTGTGAGCTTAAGAGTACAAGAATAAATTTTCTAATTTTACACGAATTTGATACATAGCAATGCAATACATCTTAGTAAAGTGAGTAATGACCAAGTATGCCATAAAATGTGTAAAGTGGTTCAACACAGTATGAATAATGATTTTTAGATAACATTTAAGATAAAATAAATGTTTAAATACCTTTAGGTGTTACAAAACAGCTATAAACAAAACAAATTTTGAATTATGACCATGGAATGCGTGGTTATTTTTGGTTAACTTTGTAAGTGTGAAATGGATACTATTGAATCGGAGATGTTATTTTGAATGATTCTCATTTATTTCCTGCCGAAAATAGTGTAAAATAGCCGATAATTATCGAAGGAAAGTTCCCGAAGTTATGTTATATAACCATAAGCCTGCTATAACTCACAATGGACGTGAGGATTCGATTCAGTTTTAAAAAGATCGGTCAAATTACACTTCGTCTTCGCTCATTTCTATTCAAGTGGACCTCCATTCACCACTTAGAGAAATAATCTTATAACCCAATTGATTATCGTGTAACTGTCACTGGCGAAAGTGGAAGGCGGGGTCAGGAGAAAACTTTTGCCCTTTCCGGAAGTGGTGCAACTGGGAGAGTTGGAGACCCTGACGGCGGCAAATAGCAATCCCTGTGGAGATGGTTGGTGCTGGGGCCTGTGGATATAGAGGACGGGTCGCGTCCTCCGAGATCACCCCGACAGGGGGCAGCGTTTCCCACACCACTGCGCGTGGCGCTTTTGTTTGGAGCTGCCCCTATTCTTTTTAAGCAGACGTAGCACAGGTGGAGCAGTTCACCTCCCGGGGCGCTCTCTTGAAAGGAAACGGGTGGGGCGCTTGCGGTGCGGAGTGGCGCTCGCGAAAATGGGAGAGCAGGGTCGTTGAGCGGAAGAGAAGCAGACTGGCGAAGAGCGGCGGGGAGCGGGTCGTCGAAACGTTGACTTAAGAGGGAAGCAGACGCATTAAGACACTTTGTAGTTTTCCACACTTTTTTATTAAACCTCAACCGGTTTCAAGGGCTCTGCGTCATTGTCAAGAGTACAGTGTTGGAGTGTACCTTGTCTACTCATAGGATACGGAGTGGGAGAAAAAGGAGGAAAGCGGGTGGGGGGTAAGGCAGGGCATTTGAAGGATAAATGTTTGTTTAGAAATACAATGGGACCAAGGTTGGGGATTTTAAGGAGGTAATTGTGGTGGGGAAGGCACTGGCACAGACTAATGGTGAGGGGTATAAAGATACCACCTCATTTAACAGTTTTCCACCACATAATTTGTAACATGACACTATCTCAAAGTTCTCCATAAAATCCAGTTTACTACCTTTCTCACACAATTGAAACTTTTTTGGAAAAATCGGATTCTTGACCATCCTTCACTGCATACATAGAAATGCTTATATGCTTATTTCACTCGAAGGGGTATCACTCATTAGCAATGTATTATATCGGATTTAAAGAAGTTTCAGCAGTTGCCATGGAAGGCTGCAGTGCTATATTTCATTCTGAAGAAGCAACATTTAGAGTTACTGACGATCTAGTATTTTTTGTCTGTAGCGAAAAATGAAGTGTTATTTTCTTAAAAAAACCGGAGCTCTCGGTGCCCCTTAAACATGAGTGAAAATGTTCGCTGGCCAAATTTGTGCCAATCGCTGTTCGAAGGTCATTACCATCTTGATCTGCGGTAAGGGCTTCAGAAAGGATTTGTTGTGAGGACGGGTGTTGTTTGGGATGAGATCGAAGAAAGGGGCGGATTTGGTGGAATGACGATGGTATTCGCACGAAATCAGTTGTTTTTTGTGTGGAATCTTGGATTATTCATGTTCATGAATTAATCCAAAAAAACATTGTTATTTCACTTAAATAATTTCATTTATCACGACCCGAGTTCCGACGTAAAACGCCATCTTCAAGGGTCATCGTGAAAAATCGCATCTGAAGATGACGTTTTATGTCGAAACCCTGGTCTTGAAAAATGAAATTCTTTGAGTGAAATAACAATGTTTCTTTCAATTAATTCATCGACATAAATTATAGTCATATTAATTGAGAGGGAGTGATGTTATGAAGGAGGTGCCGAAATCGTAAGGTGGATAGATATATAATTAATTTGCACTAGGACGTCGTCCCTTGAGTACTAAAAAACACAGTTTAATGTCAAGGTTCCAATCTTTAACAAAAATAACATATATAGTTGTAGCATCAATACAATATTTAAAAACAATAGTTATATTAAAAGACAAAAGCATTCGAACAGATACGTAAAATTTGGGAAATGCATGTGCATGGAAAGGAAAAGGTAACTAATTAACCATGGTAGCGAATGTTTTTGGTGGATGGGGGTTGAAGAAGATCTGTTGGAATGGGCAGCAGCCGTAGGCTGGGGGAAGGGGAGGCATTTGCATCCAGGTCGGCGGCTGGGGGAGGCGGTAGAGTGCTTGCTCCACATCCGGGCGCATCATTGGCGCTCTGGCTCTAGGGTCGGCTCACGCAGGGCCCACGGCGATGATCAATCAGCCACGTGGCCACTCACCTATGACCCCCCCTCGTTATGCTACCTTTGGGAAAGAAGGCACCTGGCGCAGAAGGGCGATCCCTGCAGTGCGGGCCAGCGGACGTGTATAAGGGGAAGTTCCTCCCTGGGTACGGTGTCTACGCTAAGCTTATACAATACGCTATTTCTGTTTGCAGTAATATGCAGCTGATAATCTTGCAAATCTAGCCAAATCTTGCAAGTGCATAGCAATTATTTGCTCCAATAAATTAATTAGGACTCTTATAGGGATCACTTGCTATAGCTTTTTCTGTTACTGCGGATCAGTTGCATCTGGATACTTCCATTATTTGCAGTTTGGTGTCGGAATGAAAAGATTAACTGTTTTTCCTCACGTAGCGTCATCATCAGGTGGGGGCAAGAGCTTATCCACATTGAAATAAAGGTTCCCGTCAGATCACCGAAGTTGGGCATGGACGGAGGTTGGATTGGTGACCCTTCTCTATACCCATACCGCGGTGCTCTTGTCCTGTGTCTGCAAGTGGCGGGCAGGTTAAATGTGGGTTGGCACATTGGATCTAAAGAGGTCTAAGTGCCAGGGGTGCTCCAGAAGGCCCCCGCCCACCCTTCCAATTTACATTTTACATCATCGGTGCTGCTCTTAAAGAAAGGCGCCACTGCTTAGCGTCCCCTCCAACGGAAGTAGTGTTGAGCTCGAATGCTCTCCACTAAGCACTAGCAAGTAGGGTCGGGTTTACTAATGAAAAATGTGTTCAACATCCGGGATTTGAACCCGGGCCCCCAGGATAAGAGGCATGTATTCTAACCACTGCACAGTACTCCCCGGAGAGTGGTATCTATATGATCTTCCTTTTCCAAGAACCTTTCTTATAAGATTTCTATAAGATCTATAAGAGGTTCCATAAGATCTTCGTTCTGGTCTGGTCACTAATGGTGCGGTTACTGCGTGCAGGCATGCTTGTGAGGGCTGTTGTGTGATTGATCATGATGAAGAAAACGAATTATGCCCATCTTCAATGAGGTCCTTGATAAAGGTATTCCACAAAATGGATTGCGATCACGGAACTTCGAAAAGGAACAGAACAAGTGATCGTGGCCTCACGTATCGTGACAGAAGGAAATTGAAATGAATATGTATTACCGGCGAAGGACAATAATTTCGTAAGACGAAGACTCTCACCTCTCTCCCTCTTCAATACTGCGAAGGACCGCTACTTCCGGCGTCTGTCACGAGGTACCAATTGCTCCTGTAAACGGAGGAATGGATTGGATCGGGAAATGGAATGTCGTCATCACTCCTAAGATTAGTTTTCTAAAATTTCTCTTTGCGTGTGTTCGTGAGCTTAAGATTGAGGCGATAAGCCAATGAGGTTTAATAGTTCACAGCTGGGCCCTAATTGAATTTTCTAGAGTTTCCGCTTAGGTGGGTGATTCTGTTAAGTTGAAGTCGAGATTTCAATGTCACATCTAATTAGCTCTTATGGAGATCGCTGTAGCTCACCGGAGGGAACGATTTGTGACTCGTCGTTCTGCGCCGGAGACATGAAAGGATTAATCACTAGCTATAATTACAGGCGTTCTCACCTTGTGTTTCGCGCGAAAAAGATCAACACGTTGTCTGCTTATATCGCAGCTACGACAGCCGTACACAGTAATCGCAGCGCCTGTTTGCAGACAAATGTGTGGCGACCGATTATGAACGAAATGATCTGACTCCGTCGCCGTGACTCGGGACGACCGTTGCGCCATCAAGGCAGCATGGATTGTACTACCAACTTTGACGTTTATTCCATGTCTATATATGTTACGTTGAAATCTCGAATTCCAATTCACAGAATCGCCCTAGGTCGTCCACGTCGATCCACGAGATGGCAAAACCGCGGTGGAATATAGCGCTCTGTTTGATCACTGACGCGTGGAAGCAACACAAAGTATTGTGCTTGGGATCGATAGATATTTATTACTTTCAACAATAGTACTAAAAAATAAATTTTAAATTGATATAACAGAATGCTGTAGGCAATCTTTTAAGGTTATTTACCCGTATAAACATTACCTACAAAAAATTTCCTCTCAAATGTAGTGACAAAATTAAGTGTGCTCTACGTATTCAAGAATATACAAAAAAAAATAAATACGATAAACAATAAATGCAATTACAGCAAATTTTTACATATTGTTTTTAAATACGTTGAGCAGAAGAAGGAGCATGGAATTGTCGCGGATTGGATTGACAGTGGACTGCAGCACGAGCCGTCCCGTCCGCCGCCGCCCGAGGATGCATTATTCATGGTCCTCCGTTTGGCCCATTCATTCGTCGTTGCCAATTGCGTTGCGGTAAGGCCAGTCGCCGCGGCGGGAGCGCGTCAGTCGCAGAGTCTCACCGAGCTGACTGGAGAGGGTGTTTGCTTTCTGCTTGAAGGACAGTCTGCTTGCGCATATCGACATTTAAGAGTAGCCCAGGTCCTCGAATTACCATAGTGTCTCTTTAGCATTTCCATCATCCTTTACGTCTCTCGTGTGCATCGTTATCTACGCTCTGGGGTATACACGGCAAGTAAATGGAGTGGGTGATTGCATCGCTGATAGGGCACGGCTCTTCATCGGTTATCTACTTCTCTGATTCCCATTCGCTATGTTGTCATCGGCATCATCGTCGGTCTTAATCCTAAGAATATTTTGACGCAGCCCTCCACTCGATTCTTATATCGGCTACATTTTCATATATACGTAATCTTTTCTTTCTCAGCCTTAACTTCAATTATCTCATTCGAGGCCATTCGTGTGTTCGTCAAGCCATCTTGTCTTAAAACATTCCCGATAAAGTTGTCTCATATAATATTCAAAGTTTACAGCAGACTTCCCTTTTTACCAATCTTCTGAGGATATAAAGAAAGAAAAACTTGTTATAATCCACGAAATTTGTTACTATCACCGTCCAGAGTTTCCACAGATCAAGGTCTTTGAAGATGACTTATCCGTGGATCACGAAGGAATTCCACGAAGTAAAGCCTGAAATCATCTGTTTAGCTCTTCTTAGGACTTCTTCGTTTGTCACTCGGTCGATCCGTTTTATCTTCGTTATTCTTCTGAAGCATCTCTGAAAATGCTCCCAGCATTCGAATGAGTTGCTTTGAAACCTCACTGCTTTTATATTGACCTCGCTGTTTTTATGACTTGTGTCCTAACTTTCACGGCTGTATTAGAAACCTAGATAGTATTCTAGGATAAAATAACAAAAGCATCGGGAATAGAAATAGAATACGCATCGGGCTGTATAGGAAAGATTTAAAAATGCGCTCAAGAAATCAATTTTATTCTCAGCATTTATTTATGAAATGGCGTGTGCGGGGCATCGTGCAGTGAAGCAGAAGTCCTTGAAGTAAGTCGTTTGTTAAAGCGTGTCAGAGTGATCGAGTTGTGTGAAATTCGTTTATTATTTAGGGAAACAAAGGTACTCGGTATCAGCCCTGTTCATGAAGGCCTTGTCGTGGCGGCAATAGGAATGAGAGAATCAAGTCGATCGTTCAGTTGTTTTTCTCAAACTAGAGAGTCAAATGTTCCTGTCGATCCCTCCCCTGTCAATCGTAGAGTCGCGGGTTCGAATCCCTCCCAGGCAGGATTTTAACTGCCGTAGGAATGGATACCTGTGCATCTGTAATTGATAGGTAATAGTTAAAGTGCCCGATGTGGGACTGTCTGTGTTGTTTTTGGGTTAACGAAAATTAAATAAATAATGTCGGAACTTATTATTTGATATTTCGGTGATTAACCAGTCGTATCATATTCTTATTGTGAAATAAGTGCTACATTTTAAACTTCCAGCTCAGTCTTATGCTCATAGCACTTAGAGTCAATTTTTTCCGGAATTCGTTCTCGGGTTACCGTCTATTGATTCTTCTCAACTTATAGATGACAGAATCTTCGCGGCTATCAAAAGACGTGCTTGCTGTTCCACGCGCTTCCTTCTTCCTTTGAGTGTGTGAGAAAAGGAAGGAGTATGTGAATGAGACACAGGGAGAGATTATTCGAGCTTTAAGCCAGATGGACCCCTGCGTGCTTGGAGTGCATATACATCAATGGCAGTCGAACTTTTCGGAATTCGTTATCCTCGCCTCGTCCCGCATTCGAGTCACAAGCGTTCGAGTCGTGGAGCGTGTGTAGTTTGGATGCCATCCGCCACCTCCACACACACCAGCGGAAGAATTCTCATTTCCCGCTTACAGCGAAGATGTTGAATCCCCAAATGGAGGATGTGAAGGAGGGCAAACGAACTCTCGTGGGAAGATCAGTTTGGATTTCGTAAGGGAATGGCAACTCCTGATGCGATTTCAGTGAAGATTATAATGGCGGAAAGGAACGTAGAATATATAATAGTGGTGGAAGAAAGCTGTTTTTTTTTCAATGCTTTTGAATTCTGGGTTGTTGCAACCCGTCTGATCGAGAGATAGTATGGGGAAGGTAATTTAGCTGGGGGGGTAAGGTGATCGTGGGTGATCCAAAATGGTCCACGAGCCACATGTGAGGGCTGCAACAGATTGGAAATAGGGTCGTAGTCTCTGGGCAGCTAATCCGAGGGAATAGCGAGAGAATCTCGGGAGGATAGGTGTGGAGAAAGTCCGTCTGCGGATCCATTATTAGCCAGTGGCTTGCTTGAAGAATGATAACCGACGCTGAGTAGATTCCGTCTAGATGTAGTGGATGGAATACATATTCAATCAAACGACATTCTTCACAGTATCTAATAATTAAAATTAGTATAAGAATTTAGTTTCCTCAGAATTGTATTATTGTAAATATTATGGAAATTCGCGAATGGTGTTTCATTTTATTTCATGACAGATTAGTTTTAAAACCAGTGCGAATGAGCTAGAATTGAAGTAAACCGCAAGAATGCAAAAGCAGCGATGTTTTGTATGTGGAGGAAGAAAGGTAGCTTAAAAGGGGGAATAAAGATGGTGGAAAAATGCGCCACTGATGAAATGTGTGTCTGCAGCGAAGATGAGCCAAGGACATAGGCTTCAGTAAGGCTACGGCGTTTTCTCGTTGGAGATAACTAATGACACGGGCATAGAGTAGAGACTATAATGAAAGAATTATAGGTACGCGTAGCATTGCATGGCGCTGAAACGTAGACTTAACGGGAAAGGGAAGGAAGATAGGTGGCAACAAATTGTAGGATCGCGAACTTGCCGAAAGAACCTTAACGGGGTCACCCGCTGAAATTGCACAATAGCAGATATTACACAGAATAAAATCACTCCTCGGCCGGGACTCGAACCTGGATCCCCTGATTTCTGGCAAGGTGCATTAATCAATGGGGAATTAGCATGAAATTTGTTTCTCGTGTATGGATGATGTACTTTATATAAAATGTCTCACAAAAGTCAAAATGTAAGCCAACATGTTCTATGCTAACCACAAGGATAATGATATCCTATTAATATGTTCCCGAAAATGGACGAAAATCACGTGACTTGAAACGTCTTCTGACGTCTCTGCATGGTATAGGCTCCATATTGCTGCGGAAGCAGACATTTATTTTAGAAGAGAACGAAGCAAATATATACATTCCTTGGAGTTTTTAGCCGTTCCCTGATCGACTGATAAGGTAAAAAATCACAATTCGACAGTTTACCTCGAAGGATCGGGAACTTGCCGTGAGAACCTTAACGGCGTTAAGTTCCTGATCCTTCAATTTGTTATAAAGTAAGCACATTAGTGTTTAAAATTCGGCTTTAACCTCTTGGACGGTAGTGCCATGCGCATGGCATCGGCTGCTTTGTGACGTGATGTCCAGCAGTTCCTCTACATCTTGTTTCTAAAGGTCTTTAAAATTTCCCCTGGAAAAGAGGACGCCCTAGGTAGCTTAATTGGTTAAAGCAGTTGGCTGGAAATCAGAGGTTCGAGTCCCGATCAAGAAGTGATTTTTTTCTCTGTGGAATATCTGATATAAGGTGGAAGCGTGTGTAAATGGTGGGAAAGGGAGATGAGCGAGTAACTGCTCGGAGTATTAAGGGTGGAGAGGAAAGGGACTGAAGAAATTTGGAGGAGGAAGATTCGTATGTCGCGAGAGGTGCGAGAGGGTATGTTGAAAGGGCAGAGCAGAAGAGTGGGCAGTTTGGACATCGTGCGAAAGGTCATCAATCACGTCAACCCATACGGACCGGTAGATCACGAGCGATGCCATAATATCTCGCCATCCTCAGTTTTCCCACCGGTGGACATGGTCGCCGCAGTCCGGGGGCCTTGGCCCATCCGCCTACGGGCCACCGACCGTCCCTCCGGAATCCCAAATCAGCCCCCCCTTCACGCACCTGTCCGAAGGCTCTCTGCCGTTCCGAATGCCGGTCTCGTCCGCCCTTTCCGGGCCCGCGGCGCCTCCAAGGGCCCTCTCAATGGATCCGTGCCCCCTCTCCCCCTCATCACTCAACCTCTCCACGGCGAGAGTTGAATCGCAATCGCCTCTCTCGCCGTCGCCTCTTCGAGGGAAGGCTCTATTTGAAGTCGGCGGGATCCTCCGAGGCCGTCAAAACTCGGCCGGAAATATTCCCCATATCGCTAAAACAAAAGGAAGTCTCATGTAGTACATCTACGCAATACTAAGGAATGGGGACGGTTACTCGGAACCGAAATCGCTGTTTTGTACATGAAATCGTTAGATGCCAAAAAATAATGAATTTTAGTGAAAAAGTAATCTTCTAACCAGAGCCATTCCTTCATAAATCAAAAATTAAAATGAACGAAAGGTGACGCCCGCCGAATGAGTGGCGTTTAGGATATCTGTGTCATCCACCTCCTGTCCTTGACTGTTTGCTGGGAAAGGGAGGGTAGTGGAAGTGGGGGAGGAAGGTCTGCTTGCACAGATCCGTCGTAACCATTTACTTCTATTGGTAGGGTCAGCTGTGTGTCCCCCATTGGGATTGGGTGTTGGAACTTCACAGTCTCAGTTGTGATTGGACGCAGTGGATGACGTACAAGTCCTTAACATGCTTATTTTTCCGAAAGGGTTAAAAAACATCAGTGTTTCGCCGTTTATAACGCGAGAACTAGTTGACGAATCCAATAACGGAAAAATACGGGTCTTTTTATTTTACAAATTATATCACCCCGACCGGTTTAACACTTTCTTGTAATTCTCAAGGCACAATACGAACTTTCCAGTGGCGCGTTCACAGTTATACATACGGCGTTATAATGGCGTGGAACTTGCGATTGCTGTAGTTTGAAACGTAAAATTGGGGAGAGTGGTATTAGGTTCTTTATAAGAAATAATTGAGTGAATAAACACGCACTATATGTGAGTAAAACATCAATACTGGCTCAGTTAGCTCCTAAACTACTGGCAAGCACAGGAAAATGTCTCTTTTAAGAAAAAAAGTAAGTACTTCCCGGGTGCCAATTCAGAAACTGTATCATAGCAGTAAGTGAGGGTTGATATGCAAGGCGCTTCGAAGGAGGCGGATGAAGAAGTAAGTGATGGTCTGATTGGTGTGAAACGGATAGCAAATCAATGGAAGGAGGTGAAAAGAGGGAAGATTTTTTGAGGGGTGGGAGAGTGATGGACGTCGTAAGAAGAGCATGAGGGGAAACGATATCAACCGCAGGGGAATCATGAATTGCAGAAGAAAATTGCGGTTGGAAAATATTGAAGAAAGTGGGAAAGTTTGAGGAGAAATGATGGATAATTTGTCATGGGAGACGGAGATGAATGGGGATCGGATTGGGGTGGTTGCTAGAGTAACGGCTTTCCATCCCGAGGGCCTGGGTTTGATTCCCGATAATGGCGGCCTTTTCAGTCGCAAACCGGTTCCTACATGAGTGCCTAGTGGAGGGTGTTTCAGGTTCAGTACTCCATTTATCGGATGGGACGTTACGCGGGAGTCCACTTGGCGCCTGTCGTTAAGAGTAGGCTAATGCCGACGCCGAGTTTCTCTCCACCCTTCCTCCGTTCCTGAAAACTCCTATGATTGCCCAATTACCCTCCTATCCTAAATGGCGCAAATGACCTCAGCTGTTGGTCACATCCCCTGAATAACTAAGTAACGAAGATAGAGATGGAGAAGATTAAGGGAAACTTGTTGCTTTCAAAAGGTAAGAATATCAACTAGTTACAGGAATGGGAAAGGATGTCATATTCTAAGACAGTAAAAGCATTCAGTATAGTTGGAAGCACTCATTGATAATAATAATGGTCATACAAAACATATAATGCAGGAATTGCTAGATTTCCCTCAATCGCAACCATTTGAAGCTCTCTGTTAGTGTGAATTGTAGAACCCTAATTTCATAGAGTGTTCTGCGGTAATAAATGAAATATAATTACCGAGTAGGAGACGGAATGCAGCCGTGAATTTTCGATGCTCCACACATGTGAATGAACCGTTTGGTGGAGCCGAGGCCGACCATTGGCGCTCTCGGCGGACGTCTCCGGAATTAGAAAGAGGGACCCTCACACATAAAATGTTCCCGTAGTCTGCGGGACGAGGTGCGTGGTGTCCACCGCTTGCTTGGACACATGGAATGCTGCAGTCCCCCCTCTTCCCCCCCCCCCCCCCCCTCTCCCCCCGCCCCGAAGACTCGTGGGAAATTTTCGTGTGGCGTCCGTGGGAACTCGCAAGCATTGGCAGTAGGGCCGTGCGCGCCCGATTCTCGTTTGTTTGTACGCGGGGGCGTGATCGCGCCCTGTCAATCGCTGCGTGAGCGGAATACCCGCGCAGCGCCATCTTGGCATCGAAGGGTCCTCCCGTCAAGGCAGCAGTGTCAGCGAAATGGACAAACACTTGAGTAGCCTAACTCTTTGAGACTCCCTGCACCATTTAATGTCCTTTCCACTCTCGCTCCCAAATCACTGCTATCATCTAGAAGGTGTGTGTGTTCAACCCGAAGGTTGGTTTTGTTCGGTGAGGGTACTAAGGCATTGGCGTGTGAAATTCTCAAATTCAGGGTAGGGGAGTCAGTTTCTTTACCTGGGCCACTTTCGATTTCACATGCAGAAAATCGAATGGAAAATTAGTCCAGAAAGGATCTTGGCCAGGATTTGAACCCGGGACCCTCCGGTAGGTAGCTCAGTGCTCTACCCACTAGGCCACCTAAGCCGCAAAGAAAACAGCAGTGATATCCAGAAAGTCAACGAAAAGAGGTGGTAGAGTAGACTGGACCATAATCATAAAATTAGAGAAATTTAGTGCCGAACTGACAAATTCAAAATGCCCTTTTTTCCTCGTAGAATTAGTGATATGAATAGCTGTAAATATATCCAATAGTATAAACACAACTGCATCAATGGATATCATAGCAACTACGTATGTTACCATAAGGATATTTAGCTAGCCCAACTAACAGTATGCTTTTGAATGCTTGCTTTGCTATTTTATTTTTTTTTAATTGCAAAGGTTAGACTAGAATATAATTACTAGGGACCGGAAAAAATCGCATGTTGCGATAAACGTGAATTTGCTGCGAAAATCCGGGATGAATGCGAAATATCTCGAATTTAGTAAATATGCGAAAATTATGCTAAATGAGGTTATGAATACAAAAAACAAGTAGGAAATGGCAATGAAAATATCTTTACATGTTTTTCTTTGTGAAATATTCCTTTTTATCCATTAAAACTATGATTTTTACCATATGAACATATCAAATTAGCATATTGTCAACTTAAACGTAATAAAACACACATATATGAAATGATTATACCGCGCAATGAGCAGAGGAGCGTTGTTACGCATTTTTTTCACCTTTGTCAGTAAACAAAAGTTTGGGCGCACACTTGGATTCACATGCGGCGAATTCACCCCCTGCCACACACCTTTATGGTGGCTTGCAGGGCATTGTGTAGATGTAGATGAAAAATCGTATGAAAACCAGAGTGCTCTCTCAAAATGAAGTCCTTTCGGGCTTTCCCCCATGTCAGGTAAACGACTACTGCCGACCGGCGCGCCGGAGTGTCGACGGTTCACTCTGCTATCACCCTCAGGCAGTAGCCGTTTTCCTGGCTTAGTCAAATGCCGGAGAAGACTTCATTAGTTGCATTTACCTGGAAAGAACCAGACCCTTCGTCATCTCTCCAGTTCAGTGTATCATATGATGGCCTTATGGCTCTAACCCGGTTCGAATAAATTGTGGGCGTCTTACAGCTAACAAAAAGTCAAGTTATGTTTGTAGTGGTTTTGTTCAAGCCGAGATTTTGTGGATTTTTATGCTGAAAGGAAAGCAAACAGAAAATAGTTCCTCAGAGTTTTACTATTTTACTACGACGTGTTTCACTCAAAATGCAACTGTGTGGTGGAACATGTAATTTATGGCACTATTTTGCCATGTGGAATGCTTAACTTATCCATTCGAGTTCTGTTTGTTATTTCGGTTCTCCTTTCTCCCTTTCCTTTCTTAGCTCTCGGAAAATAGAGGTCTGCTAGAACTTGCTTGTGTTTGTCGCAATATACGCTTTCACCCAGTCCTCTCCGAGAAAAACTTATTCAGTTGAACGGACAAACTTCACATTTACAATTTAACATGATATCATCTTGATGGTGTTTGGCAGGGGGTTAATAATTAGTACGGAGATTGTACCAATTGATATGTCGCTTCTTGATATAAAATTTGCGTTACTTTGCCATGCACCAGGAAGGTACAGTTAAATGTTTTGGCATGAAAATGGAATTACATTTATTTTTTATAGATTAATCATCGGTTCAAGTGCACTATTGTTTTTTCCTTGCATGAATGGAGCAGTTTGCATACGTAAATGGAGTTTCGAAAAGGCTATTAAAACCAGACATTACCCCTACCGCGAGGGTTTGTGGCAGGGGGTTAAGATCATCAAACAAAGGCTATTGATATGCAATTAGGCTACTACATGGAAACATGTTAGATAGAGTTACATGCAGCTAGATGGTTAGTATATTCAGAGTAATAAAGGGATTATTGGTTATAATGGCATTTATCTGCATACATTTATCTGTATTTACCTATCAGGCATAGGTTAGTAAGGTTAATACATGCATCATGCACTTCAGACTACTCTACCATATTTCAGTTACCTGTCCCCTTGCTATGCTGCCTATCGTGTTCTCCTACAGTACGTAGGAAAAATGATATGTTGAATCTATCGGTAGGACAAATTGTCTCTCTAATCTTATTTATCTGGTCAAATCTAGCATAATACTCAAGGTTTTTAAAATGTATATCTAGCCTATTCAGTAAAGCTTTTTGTTTTAAATTTCTATACGAGATTTAATCTGTACTTTAACATACGATCTGATAATGATTCCCAACCTTATTCTTCTATTAATTCTGATACATCACTAAACATATCGTAGCACCTTTTAACAAACTTAGCTGCTCTACGTTGCACACTGCCCACTAGCTGCTCTGATCAAACCTAATTCATTAGAATCCTATGTACTGGCTGTATAAGCAATTATCAGCCAAATGTCTCGCAGGTCGCCTGCTTCCATCGCCGGTCCCGGGCTCCAGAAGGGAGACGCCCTCGGTCGTGGCTCGACCCGGCCCTGTCCCATCGATCGCCACCCCTGTCGACTCCCCCTCTGCGCATCGCGACCAACCCAGCGTGACTCCCCTCCTCCAGAGGGCTATGGAGCCGATTGATGATTGCATGAGAACTAGTGGTAGTGGCATAAACTGTGACTTCCTTGTCATCTCCTTAAATGTGACTGTTCCGTTACAATAACTGTGATTGTAAAATGTGATTGCGATCACGTTTTAGGGGACTGGTCATACGTCGTTACGTCAATGTTCCAAAGCACACGGTGAGCATTGATTAGTCTTTTATAATAGTGTGATTGCTTCTACCACTACCAACGTTCACAATGGAAAAAAGAGGGAAAACCAGAGAATTTAGTTTTAATTATTCCATTTAAAGTTACCATTTAGATGGAAAAATTTTCGTTTTTCTCAGCCATGTATATTAATTGTAATAAACATCATCAAAAGTTTATGAAGAATCTTCGATCAAGTGATAAAATCAATTTGCGTAAAAAAATTTTATCATAAATTTTTGAAGATATTTCTTCAAAAAATACATATGGCTTAGAAATACGACAATTCCTTTCCGTAAATGGTGATAGAAAAATGTTCACTGGTTTTCCTCCCTTTCTCCATTGAGAACGTTAGTACTTTTAAGAATCACAATATAATCACAGACTAATCAGTGCTCACAACGAGCTTATTCTCAATCTCATAGCGGTACGTGCGGCAGTTGTCTGCAGCAACACCATAGATCGCAGATCACGTCAAATCACAGATCACAGGTTTCGCCGGAACGCATTCACAAGTCGTGACTGTTACTTTTACACATCTGGGACTTCTTCACAGTTTGCGATCTCTTGCTCATCACTAATGAGAAATTCTTGGATCCGCAAGTTAGGCTCGGAAGTTTGTCCAAAGCATCAGCCGTGGACTGTTGTGCGAGGGATACTTTGGGACGAGAGAAGCAAGTGTTGCTCGAGGCAGTATTGCCGCTTTGCGCAGTGACCTCACTAGACTCTGGGCAGATGTGCAGGTTGCGGGGGACAGCGCATCCCTGAAAGCGCCGCTCTTGGCCAATCACTGTTGACTTCGGCGTGTACTGGGATAGCTCGGCTCGGTATGGGAATGGGAGGCGATGAACTGGCGAAGTCTCTATACTCTGAGAGTCAACCTTCAGACACTTGGTTGCGACCCAATCGGAGCCTCCGCATACTGTATCCACTGGTCATCGAGATTGATATTGACGTTATATACCTTTCACTGAGGAGACATAGCGCTGTCGGTGATTTTGCAAATCTGGCTTCCTCATTAATGCTTCCCTGAATGTACAAAACTGCCCATTACTTTATTAATAGCGACTTATAGCGAAACATATATACAATAGCGACAATAGCGATCCCCCTGCCACACACCCTCGCGGTGGCTTGCAGGATATCGTGTAGATGTAGATGAAAATTATCTAATTCCCAGTAACCCACAAACCCCGCAATTTTCTGTTATTCTACATTCTTCTCCAAATGATTAACCAAAATTCAAAATTACTTCTCACATCTAGTCATAAATCAGTGCAAATTGATGTTCATTCAAGAAATCCTCTGCGGTTCGCTCCGTATTTTGCATGTACTCGTGGCGCTTCTCCTCCGCCCACGTCTACGTAATACCCTGCAAGCCACAGCGAGGGTGGGTGGCAGGGGGTGAATATCATCAAACATAATCTACTTACATGCTACTATGTGATGCAGTGCTACTACTTCATGTACACATGTGACATATAAGGGTCATGTGCAACTGGGTGGTTAGTAACTACATATTAATTAGTTGATAACTGGTTATAAAAATATATTCCTAAACACATTTATCGGTATCTCCCTATCATATATGTGTTAGTAATGCTTAAAAATGCATCATGCTCGTAAACTATTCTTCACCCCCTACCCCACACCGCACCACACTGCCGTGATCTACCCTGCCACACACTCTCGCTGTGGCTTGCAGGGTATTGCGTAGGTGTGGATGCCTATTACTCCGCGTATTGGGAGAGGTTTCCGTGCTTTGCGTTATCAGCTGCGTCGCAATCGTTGACGGTCATGCTCTCAGGCGCGCGAGTATTAATCCGGGCCTCTATGTGGGAGGCGGGACCAATTCAAAATGGCGCTGTTCTCCTTCTCTGTGTGCCCCGAGGTATCGATTCGCTGCACCCGGATGACTCTCCCCACCGGCCCGAGGCTGTGGGCCCTCCCGTGAATTTATGCCCCTGCATCAATAGAATATCGTGTTGGGTTGCCGCTGGCTTCCTTTGCGAGAACTCAAACATTACACGAGAACACGAAATACAGCTCATGTTCATAGAAATTGCTGGCAAGTTCACTTGGTGGAATTTTGACATGTTATTATTAAAACAAGTTTATTAAGTTCTTCAACTGCTTGCCGTAAATAGATAATGGCCGTAGTGTGTTTTAGTCAAGACAGATAGTACAGCAAAAACATTCCACGTAAATTATTTGTAAACATACTGTTGATGATTTAAGTGGTGAAGACACAGTATTAGTATTTCTGTTGGATAAACAATTCAAATGTACCTTTTATGAGCATTCCCTGAACATCTGCATAAAAATAGTTACAAAAATGTTCGATCGTAGTTGCAAAGAATTAATGAAATTTTAAGGTAATAGCCTTCTTAGGCTTAAAATACCCCACAACTGTGTAGAATGAATTCCTATATATTGTGAGAACCAAAAACTAATTATTGCCTTACGATTGGCTTATCGCCGAGTGATTACGCCGTTCATATAAAAAATGAATAAATGAAGGTAAAATATAAATTGACCCCCTTTTACGAAAATTTCACCAGACTGACAGATATTTTGAAGTTGAATTAAAAAAAAATAGTTTTTGACTTCCTTGACTAGAAAAAATAGTTAACTTCCATCATCATCTAAACTCACCAAACCAATGTTCCTATCCGCTGCAGGGCATAGGTCTGTTCGATTTAAATGAAAAATTACGCAATGCCAGGTTGTTTTCCGAGTATCTTCGCACGCGTGTTTCAAATAGGGGAATATGAAGGATGAGCAAGAGATTTGAGAGAGTGGAATTTAAAGAAAGGGAATTGCAGTTTTATTTTGTCAATCTTTTAAGATGGGGAAGGTCAAAACTTATTTTAATCGATCCGTCGGTGGAGTTGTAAATATCTTGTCAGTTTTGGACCCTCTTTATTTAGAGAATTATGTTGTAGACTTATTTTGGATAAATTTTAAACTTCCGTAATTTGTTCAAAACGTTTTTCCTTTCATGGTATTAGAGAAATAGTTTTTACTTATGTATTCCTTTCGGGACTATAACGGAATTAATTTTACGAATATATTTTTTAGAAAGAGGGAATATTTTTAGATAAAAATTTGTATTTTCTATTCCTGCAAGGTAGTGAACATAAACCCGGTGTCTGTTACAACTATGGAAGTTGAGATCAAGTCAGATGCAACCAACGCAGTCATCATCCAGGCGTATTTGCCGACGAGTGGCTCTACACAGAGGAAAAGTAGATAAGGCGTATGGCTCCCCAAAAGAAAACACTTAATAATGATGTGGAAATGGAGGGTTGGAAATTTTGGGATTGGTGAAGTCTGGGATAGGGATGACTTGGGGGCCTTGGGAGTGGGAAGGAGAGGCCTTTTAGCATCTTAATTGAATTCTTCAGCGTAATCTTAGGGCGGGAAGCTGTCAGAAGCAGCTAATGTCAGAAATTACTTAATTCAATCTTAGCTATTATTGTGTCTTAAGTATTTAATCAAATTTTGGGAATTAAAGCAATATGGTTGGTGTAAATTGGCAGTTGTTTATTACATTATTATATAATTAATATGCGAAAATTTTTATTGTTATTTCACTAATCCGGTTCATGGGGAATACACTTTTCAGTTTGACTAACGGAATAAAGCTGTTTTTGAAGCATGCTATGTATATTTGATAAAAAAATTGTGTCTAGATTTTGCTGAAGCTGATTTACGGATCCTACATGAATTGTGGATGTTGGATTTTCTTCCGTTTGGTGGGAAAAAATTATTGAAGTGAGCATATTTTGTGGGAGATTCATTTTTTCTATTTGATTTTTTTTTCAAATAAAGTTTGATGTGGCTCCAAAGAGTATTGAGGCACGGGTTGTCCCTGCGGAGAGGCTGTTATGCGATTTGGGACTGGTCACGATTCCCCTTTGCGGGCCCCTCGCCGATCCGGAAGGGCCTTTGTGGGGAGATGGGGCCTTTACAGGGCGCGGTAAAGGGTGTGAAGGAAAGCTAGACCCTGATGGGGCACTTGCTGCGCGTATGTTGAGAAGCCCATCTCTCCATACAGCGTCGCTTCTTGGATCCACGGAGCATCTATTAAGCACCCCTGTGATATATTTGGTCATTACTTTGAAGGGGTTCACATCTTATATTAATAATAATAGGTATACCTACTTATTGGTGCGAGATTGAGACAAAACTGTCCCTGACTTTAAACAATTATAGTCTGAGGTTAAAGAAATAAAAGAAATTTACAGGACATAATTCAAGCAGTTAAAGAATAATAAATGAATAAAAAGAAATATATACACATTATAACAATATTAAACAACAAATAAATTATGGTGTGTGAAAGTATTTACTACCGTGGGAATAACGTGAGAGTTATTATGCTTACATCCTTTAGAAAAAAGGCAACAACAGATCGGTGTAATGGAATTATTTAGTTATTCTTGCGCTGTTCATTGACTCGATGGGTCGATCCAAACCGTAGTCGGAATGCAAATATTACATTCCCATTAAGGTCTGGATACTACGCAGAAATTTGTCTTTTGTGGCGATTCCATAACAGTTATTAGAAAAGTAACTACCGAGTTATTTTATGTAAAGATTTAATAAAATATCTTGTGGAATTTTCGTCATCATTAGTCAGCAATCCAATTGGGTTTCACGCAGCTCTCCACTGAATTCTTCTATCGGCCAATATCTTCATATTTGTATGTTTATTCTTTTTCACGTCCTTCAACGATTGTCTTCATCAGATCATCATGTCTAATGATTTGGCCGATTAAGTTGTCCTGTCTTCTTCTTAGTGTATTCAGGAGATTTTCTTTTCTCCCACTCTTCTTAGGACTCGTTACTCGGTCGATCCATTTAATCTTCAGCATTCTTCTGTAGCATCACATTTCGAATGCCTCCACCCTTGACTTCTCCGCTGCTGTCATCGTCCATGATTCACTGCCGTAAAGAAAAATGCTCCAGATGTACGTTCTGATGAATTGTTTCCTTACTTCTACGTTTGTATTTCCAGCTGTAAGTAGATATTCTTAGGATAGAATGCCCTCTTTGCCTGGGCTATTCTATTTCTTTCTTGCTTCGTCCATCGTTGGTTACTCGGCTTCCTAGGTAACAGAACTCTTTCACATCTTCAAGTTTTTTTTTCCTGGTTTAACGTTCGTTTTGGCCTCTTCTCTCTTGCTGCAAGGCATTATTTTAGTCTTCTTATCATTGATCTTCAGCTGATATCAGGCAATTGTCCTTTCCATGGTAATTAGAATCTTATTCAGATCCCTTCCCTGTCTCTGCTATCAGTGCTATGTCATCAGCGAATTGCAGCATGCAATTTTTTTCTCCGTGGATAGTGTGAATTTCACTCAATGCATGTATGTTTTGAGGACGGAAGAGTAATTTGGATACCCAATTGTTGGGGGTGCATTGCTGGTCGGCCCTGGGGCCTAAGGGGTCCTTCCCTCACCGAGGAGCCTTGGTCTCAGCTTTTCGGGAAAATCGCTGTTGTTGGTGTGGAAGATGGCCGAGCGTGAGTGCCCTTGCTCTCCCCGAGATGCCCTTTGGGCCGGCGCTTGGCGTCGCGGCGGCGCGGCGCCCAATCGATCGACAATCGCCATTTTGTTTCCCCGGCCCCTGTAAATGCAGCAGCGCTGTTGCCATCCCATCATCCTCCTCGGTAGCAACAGTACTTCTTCTACGGCGCCTTTCGCAACTTCATCGGTCTGGCGCCACTTTTTCCTCTCATGTCACACGATTTCTAGTGACCAATCGTGGATAGAAACTCATCCGGGAAATATGAGTTCAAACTATCGCTAAGCCTGGATTAAAAAAGGATAAAATGAATGCAGGAAAAATAAGACTGGAGAACACTGCTATCTTTCATTACCTAGGCAGCTTCCTAGAGTATGGTGTTTACTTAGAAGCAGCACTGCGTCCAAATTGTCAAAAAAATTAGGCTTGGAATGGCTATCAGGTCGTAAGTTGAAGTTAAACTAATCTGATTGGTGAATGAGATGGATAATTTTCTTGAAGATGTCAAATATATATTAAATCACTGTTATAACTTGTGCGATGTGTCTGGTCTAAGAGTTAACATTAAAAAGATTAAGGGTGAGATCTTTGAAACGTTTGTCCACTAACAATAAGAAACAAAATTTTATATTAATTAAGTGACGATGGAGATAGTTAGTTATGAATGTTAATGTTATTCTTCTGGTGTCAGGTTTGTTTTAGTAGACATGGAAACACCAGAGATACATAAGGAACCAATCAAAGAGTTGTATGGAAATAGATGTGCCCGTAGATTTATCCTTTTAATGTGGATTTATCGCACATTCATTCATTATAATACTCGATATGTCTGCTGTGGATTTATGGAGAGGAAAATTTTAGAAAGTCAGTACCCGTATTGAAGTCATTGGCTGAACGAGTGTGTCTGCCAGAGGGGCGGAAACGGGCCCATCATTACGAGTGTGCCCTCTTATGAGGCCCTAGTGAATCACAGTGGAAATGTCTGTACCTCGACACTTTTCTCTCGTCCATCTCTTAGTTCTGCGACCCTTTACTAGCCTCTCCCCAATTCCCCTTTCCTGTATGCATCTACGTACGGTTACTTCTTTTTGAGCATCTTTGTGTGAAGAGTCGATCGTGGGACCAGAGAGAGCGAATTGCGATATTCCCAGCTGCTGCGGCCGACGATCGATGACTTGGCGTCGACCTCCAACATTCGGCGCACGCGTAAATTTTCAGCTCCATCGATACGACGTTATGGTTCGATAAACTATACAAATATGTTGCAAGGAATCAATTGATAACCACGATATCAGCGTATCTAAATTCGTTGATCACTGACACAAATAACTACTCGAAATAGTTGCTAAGTTTAATGAAATCTGAATTTGATTGTTTTCCTCCGTTTTCCCTGGGAAGGATTCGTCTACATTTTCATAATACCCTGCATGCCACCATAAAGGTGTGTGACAGGAGGTTAATTCACACTGAACATGCCTTATATATCATGCATGAAAAGGATTAATAATTATATTGTAGTGTAAACTTCACAATTTAAAAAAATGATAAGATTAGGACGTAAGTAATCTACATTTTACCCTACGTGATGTTCTAAACATTGATGTTCGTCCAGAAGGCACAGTTTGAAAATGACATTTGGTATGTAGATATACATAGACACCCTGAGCGTATTCGCTGGTATGGATCCAGTCATTGCGAAAGGAGCAGAAGTCTCTGTTTGGGCTTCAAAGCTACCCTTGCCTGTATGTGGGGATCACAGAGTGGGTGGAATGCTGAGAGGCGCCAGAACTTTCGAGGAAACGGCATTTGGATGAGTGCTCGCAACGGCCGGATGCGACTTCATCTCGAATGCCTCTTCTCAGGGTCATATTCAGAGTCTCCACTACAGTCTCGCTTCTGCTGCTTGCGTCCTAAAATCTCTATTTCGTGTGAAATTGATTTGCAAAGTTGGTATTATCACTCTGTACACCGCTTCGTACCATATTGAGGAGAATCTTTATAATCTTTCGAAGTCGGAATAGAGGTTTTTTGACTTAAGCAGTGGAAGTGAGACTGAAGTTCAGTTTCTGAATAGTGTCTAGCCATATTCAGATCTAAACTCATTTCTCAGAATCACGCTGAGAAGTAATGCAACGTTTGCAGGTTGAATCTATACACCAATTTGACACGCTGCAACGCGTTGTAGGGATTTTAGGACGTAAGCAGTGGAAGCGAGACTGTTGCTGAGATTCTGAATTTAGCCTCAGCCTCGTTTTCAAGTTCCGCGCGGGTGACTTGCGAAGGTTGGATGAGAATCATGGAATTCCTAAGATATTTGCTCGCCAAGAAGCTTTTCCTTCATATTTTAATAGGAACCACATCTGTGTGTCATCCTGTGCTTGAATCGCTCGAGATCTTTGAGTGGGGTGTGCTTGAATCGCTCGAGATTAATTCCGGAACAGAATAATCCCGAACACAATGCTAAAGCATACAAGCGAGTCCATAGTTACGTCCGTTACGTCCCGAAATTAGTCTCGAACGATTCAAGCACACCCTCCTGTGGGGGTTGTTTGAAGCCGTCGGGATTATTTCGAGTACGTAACCAAGGAGTCACGTGGTACAAACACTAATGGTTTGCAGATTGACTGTGTCTGAATCGCTCGTTACAGTATTAGTAATTGTTTTCACTTGAGTTTCTCTCATCTGTCTCGACTATAGAGCCCCCAGATGAGACAAAACACAAGTGTAAACAATGAAAGAGGCTCTAATCAGCGGTTTAAACGCTCCAAATTTGCCCACCATTCGTGTTTACACCACGTGACTCCTTGGTTACCTATTCAGGGTATTCCCGACTGTTTTAAACACAGGCCCCCGGGTCGTGGGTTTTGGCCATCGAGTGGCCCACTACCCATTTAGCTGGGGATGCCGAACCGATCTCTGTGTCCGAGAGAAGCTGGGGCCGGGAGAAGTCTTGTGAGGGGGGGTAGGAGAATGATGGAGTGACGTTTGGCCAGGGCGGTCGCAAATTATTCCTTTCACAACCAGCGCGAAGAAGTAAGGGAACGACTAAAGAGTGACAACATTTTCGGGAATAAGCGTGGCCAATTGAATTACCTTCAATAACAGTGAAATGCCGTGGTTTTGGCTTGTTAATGTTTGCAATTAGGAAGGACTAGAGGGAAGTAGGCAGTTTAGGTAGTGGAGGATTGTTTTTGCGTGGGTATCAGGGGAAGCGGAGACAGACCCTCGTGAATTACAGCCAGAAGGTAGCGCCTTCGCCTGCGGTGGGGACAAGTGCATGGCATGTTATGGCTAAAGTAAAATAAATATGGCTAAAGTAAGGCCTCGTTACAGAGTATGGCCTCCACTGTGAGACGAGGGGGCAGGATTTACCCTTCAGGCATAGGAAGGCCCTTGGTAGGCGATGGAGGTTCAAGTCCCGAAAGTGTCCTTTCGATGACAATGAAGTGAGCTTGTTGGCGGTAAGAAAATGTTGAAAAAAATAATACAGATGCCACAGTTATATATATTGGAAGACTCCTATACCGATATTTCGGTCAACTGGGTGACCTTCAACGGGGACAGCGGCGCACAACACCCCGAAACGTGGGGGTGGGGGCAAACTCCTTGAAAATCTGTAAATCCGGGTGGGGGGGTGAGGGTGGTTGCATAACTTAGAGGGGGACATATGAGGTCCGTCAAGTTAGTTCATTCCATAGATCGCTGTTGTTCATTCATTGTAACAAAGTTTAATGTACAGTTGTTACACCTCTCAATAAAATACGTACGATACTTTACGTTGGTGGGCACTCAATAATTATTACGACGATAATGACCATAAAGCACGTTTTGTATGTACAGTCGACGCAAAAAGGCTCAAGTTGAAGGATTTATATCTCAAAATCGGAAGAAGTGATATTCGTACAGAGCATATCGGCGTGTAGATAATTCGGTCTTTCGTTTAATGCAGGTTGGACTTTTTTTAATAATCACTTTTGTGGCATCTCTTTGCAGTGAAGATGAAAAATTACACAATTTTTTTCGAGTCGCAGAGGGCAGCGTCACTTGGGCGGTTGTCATAACAATATGAAATGGACAAATGAAAGGGAATTACAACAGAATATGAATTGTACATTTTTCATGATGTTCTTTGAGTTTCAAATGATTTACTAACATTCGTTTAACTTATTCAAGCAAATTTACGAAACCGGGTTTTCTCCGTAAGTATGTAGCATTATAAGCACGCAAACACCTTCGTCTTCAATTTAAAATTTGTAATGAGAATGTATTAACGTTACAACACTTGACCAATCCGCAATACTTTATTTGAATTATATATTTTTGAAAACGAGTTGAGATCGAAGGCGGAAACGCCGAACAACGTATGCGTTGAGTAGAATGATCTCGAGTTCAGTATTGATGGCAGAACTTCAATTGTTGCCGCTATTTCAACACGCTTCATTCGTGGATTTTTGTTTCCTTTAGAAGGAGGTTGAGCTTTCCAATTAATAATTTTCTTTTCTCCTCAGACCTTCCCAAGGCTAATGCTAAGCAGTTGTCTCACATTTAATGTCGGGAAGTACCGGTACCTACTCGCGTATTTTTGATATCTAGCAAGGCCGTCTCGATATACAGGCCTGCTACATGGGAAGAAAAATCTCTTTTACGCCACGAAAGAAATCTGAACGAAAGGTGTTGCTCAATTGTTTACCGGCTTATTTATGGGACCTTTACTGTTGATATTTGTGTGTTCATGCTTGGGAGAGTGAAACGTGCTGTTTTAATCGTACGTATTTACATTTTGTAGTAGTAGTTAGCGTTAGTATTTGCATTTTTTATGCAATATTACTATCTTGTTTGCATCTTTGTGGTTTTGGAATCCTAAGACGGCGACATTAACGGCGGTAAAACAAAATTAAACGGTAATTAACATGCCTGTTTCATTCTTTACCTTGGCGTACTAGGTTGCAAGTTAAATTCCTTTCACTTTCCTCGTAACTGATTTCATTTTGTGTAACTTAATTTGTTTTCTTAATGTTCGCAATTGTATTTCCTCAGTATTCTTCACCTTGGGGTTAGCTTGACAGCTGAATTTCTTTTCGTTCTGAAATTTAGTTTCGTATCACCATTGTCATCCACTTTGTATTCGTGGTTTAGTGGACCCGGGAACATTTTGAATTATGAAAGCCTCAGTAGCGTTATTATTATGCAGTACTACTCACTTAGAAGTAAATGAAGTTTCCAACTTAATTGAACATATAACTGTTACTGACGACAATTTTCATGCTGCACGCTTGTTCTACTTTTCGGAAACAGTGATAAAAATTTAATGAAGAGCTACAGTTTTATATGAAGAAGCCGGCAAAAGGGTCGGTGAAAGCTGCCCTGACGAGAAATTTATCTATCCAATCATGTGTAGGAATAAGTTATACTGTGTAACAATACGTATTTAGCAGAACAAGCTGGAAATGGAAAAATACATTGCAAAACTTAGGTAAATTAAAACCAATTTTTATGGTTCACTTAAGTAAATTGTCAGTTTCTCATGTTGAAAATTTTAATTATTTGTTCTATTGTGCGCTTAACATCGGATAGCTTAACTGAAGATGTTAGGCACATATTAAAAACACCAGCGTATTATGCTAGATTCGACCAGATAAACAAGATTAGAGAGATAGATTGTCGTACTGATATATTCAAAATGGCATTTTTCCCACGTACTATGAGAGAACAGAATGGGCAACATAGCAAAGGGATAGGTAGGGGAAATATTTTAGAGTAGACTGTAGTGCATGATGCATGTATGAATTTCCCAAGGCAAATGATAAGCAGTTGTCTGTTTTAAATACTGTAATCCCTAAAATACTGTAGATACTAACAATCTAGTTGCATGAGACCCTATAGTTGCATGCTTGCATGTCGGTAGTGCATGCTTGGTGATCTTCACCCCCTGCCACACACCCTCGTGGTGGCTTGCAGGGTATCGTATAGATGTAGATGTAACATTATGAATGTTAGAATACACTTGGTATTTCCACAGTTATTTATCCCACACTACGACCATGGTTTCGAGGATCCATAAAGTAAAGCCTGAAACCATCAATTCTATTTCGTGCTTTTTAAATAACAATAGGCGAGTAAAAAGTATTCTTACGTATGTCAGGTGGGGGGAAAAGCTCTATGTGCCGTATGTTTTTGAGCTGAGCGGTTTGTATTTGAGTGTCACTTACAATGCTTATAAGAAAAATATTGGGGCAATGACCAACATTCTTTGTGAATAATTAATGTAAAAATAAAAGTGATGCTATAAAACGGCAAAATGTTACAAAATCTAGGAACAGTTGTTTCCGTAAACGTCTAAATTATTATCATATTTAGGTTGTTTTTTTCAAATTGGGATGAGCGTGGTAAGTGTATTAGGTAAGATTATGGAATATTATTAGTGTAATGAAAACAGATCGAATTACCACTTGAAAAGAGTCAGCATATTCAAACATCTCGCATTTTTCCGCGCTACGAGTTTTCGTCGGATCACTCTCGTGACGTCATAGGAGTGCGGGTACGTAGCCAGAAATTTGCTTCGGGAGGGGGAGAATTGGCGTAACTTGAAACAAATCAGCCTTGCCCATTCGGTGCCGACATGTTACAAATCTCTTCCCTTAGTTTTCAGTGCTTGGTATTTACTTTTACAGTGCCCATACTTATCTCTTCTCACTAGTAAAGTTCACTGCTAAAATCAGAACAAAAAAATTATTGGGAAAACATTTCGGGGGGGCTGAAGACCCCTCCCCCCCTGGCTACATGCCTGTAGGAGTGAGTGTCCGGCATGTATGTTGAGACGGCCTTTTATCAAGTCGACACTTGTAAAACAAACGAATACGAAAACGATAAAATTCGGGGCTTTTGGGTACGCTTTTAATTCTACATAAACATTTTTTCACCATATTATCCCTGTAAAAGTATTTTTTGTAAGCAATAACAATCATTTTAATGTAAGATTTAAACCTTTTGCGAGATATCCATCGTCAAATCAACCTCTACGGCGATCATTTTCCTGGGAAAAATTTGGTTTGGTCCTCCTTTGAACGTCCTAAAGAGGTAAGCAAAACGTGATAACTGGTATTACTCACATGCACTGTGACGCGGATCTGAGGAAACGAACGTGCTAACGAGAATAACGTGCTATCGAGGAAAGTCGTAACGAGAGTTCGCTGTAGACTGTGCCAATGTTGTGCAGCGTTCAAAATCAGAGCGGAGTCGCTAGTAATAATTTTACAAATCGGGGAGTGTCCATTAAAAGTGAGCCACAACCTCTGATTTCTGGGGGGGGGGGGGCTATCCCCCCCCCAGAAATTAGGGCTAGCAATTAGGGCGCAACAACGGGGGGGGGGCTATCCCCCCCGTTGTTTTACCCCTGAACATGGATATATGTTTGGAGGCACTTGTCTCAGGAAGAGCTCAGTCGTGAACCACTCGATAGTGACACTTGCTCTAGGACAGTGGCCCACCACTGACAATGAAATATTCCCGAGACAATTTTCTTCAAAATGCTCTTTCGATGAAGTCGGCTGTATTTATGTCGAGGCAAAGTATCTAATCGGAATTGTTGCCTAGTAATATCTTGATGATTGTGTATCGTATCCGTTCATGCCTCACGGCCTCTTTAGGAGCGCACCTGATTTAAAACTGGGATTCGAGGCTTTCGATTGAGTTGTATCCGGCGTCCGGGATTCGTTTGGTGAAGAGGTTGTAACGGCCGGGATACTGCATTCAAGGACTCTCCTGGCCGTTAGGTCCAGGTGTGCAGACGATACAACCTTTGCCTCAATCCTGGGTGCAATAAACGCTCATCCTTATGAGGTCGTAAACCTGCTCTCGCGTGCTTTTGTCTGCTGAGCTCTCTTCGCGTACCTTTTTTTCGTCCACGGCTGTGGGTGGAGCTCAGCGTTGGGCATCTCCCGGCATGCCTTGCTCTTTGGCTCCAGGGGTGATGGTTATAATGCCTTCATTTGTCGGGAATCTTTAGCACTATGTAGGCCCCTTTATCACATTGGGGTCGTTAATCATATGTTTTTAATACCGAATCTGACGGAAAATATCCGAAGTAGACTACTTTGATTGGAATTCTGATATCTTGTCTTCGGACATTTTCACTTAAGCCAATTAGTAGCTCACTTTTATTCATCGAATCTGACAGAGTTTGTAAAATAATACCATCCGTATTTTTCCGTTCTTCGATTCGTCAATTACTTGTTGATTTTTAAGTGGCGAAAAACTGATGTTTTTCAACCCTTTGGGTTAAAGTGGGCTGCAAAAGACTTGTGCGTCACTTCGTCCAATCGCAGTTTAGACCGCGAAGCTCCTTCGCCTTATCACAATGGGGGACACACAACTGACTCTGCCAATGGAAGCGTTTGCGACAGGATCTGTGTGAGCAGACCTTCCGACCCCCACCCCTCCACTCCCTTCCCTTTCCCTCAAAACAGTCAAGGACGGGGGGTGGATGACGTAGTAAGTTTCAAAACAGCTTCTTGGGTGGACTTCGACTTTTGCTTCTTTTAATTTTTGATGTAAGAGTGAATGGCTGTGGTTGGAAGATTAATTTTTTCACTAAAATTCATTTTTCGTTTCCATCCAACGATTTCCTGCCCAAAATAGTGATTTCGGTTCCGAGTGAACGCCCCCATTAACTCATCCATGCCCCGTGAGGGATTGAAACCCGCGACTTTTGGGTTGCCAGTCGAGGCCGACAATCACTTTGGGTTGCGTCCCGAACGGTTCCTTTGAGCTCGCCTCTTGACGTTGAGTACCAAGATATGTCGCACTGTTGCTTTTTCACAATTGAGTTCCTCCTCTCCCTCACCATTCATCTTCGTTTGATTTCCTTCCCAGTCACCTTTCTCCATTCCTCTTTACACATATTCCTCAATACTTAGCAAAATAAGTGCCTCATTCCTTAATTCCTCTGTGCAAAGTGTTTGGTCAGAAAAGTGTTCAGTGTAAATTTAACCCCTGCCACAAACATTTATGGTGGCTTTCGGGGTATTATGTAGATTTAGATGCAAACCCTTTCAAAACAATTAACAAAGGTATCGTTATCAGCTACAAAGCCATTGTTCTGTCCAGTCAATCATATTTTCCGAGGAAAAACAGTAGATTATCGTGTCATTATTGTTTGTATGCTGTTAAGGTTGTAGGTAAATGCAGATTAATATATTTAGATAAATGACGTTATAACCAACAATCCCTTTATTGCTATGTAGAGATTAACCACCTAGCTGCATGTGACCGTATTATCTAGCATGTTTACATGTAGTAGCCTAGTTACATGTCATTAGTGCATGTTTGATGATCTTAACCCCCTTCCGCACACCCTCGCGGTGGCTTGCAAGGTATTGCGTAAATGCAAATGTAGATGAAGCTTTAGAAGGTGGTAAAATACTTCCCACGAAACCTTCCATCCGCAAGATGTAATACTGTAACTCCAGTCAGTGGCGTGCGGTGATTATGAGCCTCGGTGGCCTCGGTTAACCTCTCTGAGCACATCAGGCATAACATGCATCCCGCACGTCACGTCGATTAGTTATGCATTTGTGAAGCGTCAACTAAAAACTGGAAAACAATTCCCGAGAAGGACGGTATATTTAAATTATCCTATCATTTATTTGAATTGGGTCATTTGATTGGTTAAGCTCCTATGATGCACTTTAAAGTAATTTTTCAAGATGCTCTTCAAGTATCTCAAATAGGCATCTCCGAAAATTTTCGTCATCGAAAAGTTTTTCCGTAAATGTGATTGGATACCTAACTTTACAGTGAGTACAATAATTGTGAGGGACAATGAACACAGTATTTATTTAACTGAAAACAAGCCTTTTTTTATCAAAACATTTATATGAGGTGTCACACGTATATAAATTTACCCTCACTTTCCTTCACACTAGGTGATAAAAGTGCCATATTGGATTTCTTAGAATATTTTTAAATTGTAACCTACGTTTAATGGCCCCATTTATATGGCTCCAATCTCTTTAACGACCACATCCCTGTGAGACCTCCTCCACTGTTAACCGTCCCGCTGCCTTCTCCACTCCTTTTCACCAAGGCCATGGATAGAATTCTATCCATGGCCTTGCTTTCCGTTCTCTCATCATTGCCGTAATCTTGCAACACCCCCAAGATGAAATAAAATTGTGGCTTTTCTTTCATCTTTCTTTAAGTTGACCCAAAAATGCAACCACAATATCGCACCTTAAACCCTCTCTCTTTTGAGTGGCGTGACCGTAGCGTCGAAATCGGTCGAGGCCAAGTAAATTTAGTGAAATTTTACCAAGTTCTATGTTTTTGATTTAATCATGTCATAGTACCACATAGTGAACCCATCGACGATCAACCTCATAGTAGCTGCAGCTAGAGCAATACTTAAACGAGCCAATAAACAAACGCCGTTCCTCGCAACATTTCTAACTAGCGACTATCTCCTCTCTCCTCCCGCTCACCATTTTGTCCTAGGCACCCGACGATTACATACTATGGCAAATCTATATATATAAAAATGAAAGTATGTGTGTGTGTGTGTGTGTGTGTGTATGTCCTTTATGCATTACTACACCATTCATCGGATCGCCATGAAACTTTGGGAAGTTGTTCAGTACATTCCTGAAAAGAGGACTACGGAATCGATATTTCAATATCGATACTTTATCGATATAATATCGCTAAAGTATCGATAAATCGATACATTATTGATATAGAATTGAGGTGAAATTATTTAGTTTTTTAAAAGGAAAGTATCGTTGCAATATCGATACTGTATCGAATGTATATAATGTGTTTGTCCTTTATGCATTAGTACACCATTCATCTGATCGCCATGGAACTTTGGAAAGTTATTGAGTACGCTCCGCGAAGGTTTCTACAAAATCGATGATTCAATGTCGATATTGTATCGATATAATATCGATAAAATATGGATACATCGATACATTGTTGATACAAAATTGAGGTGAAAATATTTAGATGTTTTTTATCAAAGTTTTATAAAGTATCATTACAATATCGATACTGTATCGATACAATATTGATAACTTCATGCATTACCACAACATTCATCCAATTTCCATGAAGCTTTGGTTAGTTGTTTTGTTCACTCCATGAAGGTTTGTACAATATCGAGAATACAATATCGACACAGGAGACGGGATGTGCATCCCATTGAACTTGCAATCCATTGAAACACTCACGTGCAACATATTCAAATCATCCGGCACGGGACAAATATTTCAGAAATGCCAACTTATTGCTTGGGATGAATGCACAATGGTGCACAAAGCATCGCTCGAATCTCTGGATCGATCATTGCAAGATTTCCGTTGAATCCTGAGACCATTTGAGAACGCATTAATATTGCTTGCACGACATTTCAGGCAAACATTACCTGTAATTCCTCGATTGACATTAGCGGATGAAATAAATGCTTGCCTGAAATATTCTACTTTGTGACGACATGTAAAGACGTTAAAATTATATACAAATATGCGTGTCCAGCTGCAAAACAATCGATCGGCTGAGATATATTGTATACCCATAAGAATTGTGAAATTAAACATACTATAAACGTGCGCTTTCCATTCAACCAGATTGAGCCACAGCAACGCGTGGCCGGGTCAGCTTGTATACTATAAAAAGCGCTCCACAAATATATTAATGGTAATAAATACATTTTATTACATTGTAAAGGTGGGCGAATGCTTAGAGGTTTAAGCCGTAATTTATACACTATTTTTATTGCTTTTAAGACTTTGCAAAACTCTCGCACATACAACCTCCCCCACCCAAAATGATTAGCTATTTTATTGGGTTTGTTTAAATGGAATAGGAAGTGTGTACAGAATAGCGCAGAGAGTTTATTAATATGAGCGTATTTACAATACCTTTTATTATTAAGTTATTTGCGCGATTAAAAGCAGTATACACATCTCCTACCATGAATTATCCTTTCTTCTTAATTGTTTATTTACGACGTCTCCATGACGTTCTTGTTTCGTTACGCTTAAAGATTTTTCTTTTCATCATCATCTCCTGTTAACAATCCTAAGATTGGTTTGACGCAGCCCTCCACTCTATTCTTCTCTCGGTCAACCTCTTCATATTGAGGTAACCTCTTCACTTTTCCATTCTTCACAACTTGTTCCATATATGCCATACGAGGCCCGCCTTTTCCATTCTTCCGGCTCCCTTTTCTCTCGACGATAGTCTTCCTCAGGCCATCGTGTCTTAAGATATAGCCGATTATGTTGTCCCGTCTTCTTCTATGAATTTTCAGCAGACTTCTCTTTTCTCCCCCTCTTCTTAAGACTCCTTTGTTTTTATCTTTTCTCTCGCTCTTCTTAAGACTTCTTCGGTTGTCACTCGGTCATTCCATTTTATCTTCATCATTCTTCGGTTGCGCCAGTTTTCGAATGCCTCCAGTCTTGACTTCTCTGCTGCCATATACAAGCATTTTTTAACGTAAGTTGTAAGCAAACAAGGTGTTTGAACGCGCAGAAAAATGTGAAGTCAGAAGTTGGTCAAAAATCCTATCCGCTGATACTTTATTCATCGCTTGTGGCATTCATAAGAAGCAATTAGGGTCGTAGCCTACCGCTTCATATTTCCCATGGTATGGCATATGTTGATAGTTGTTGGCGCTCGCTTAGCAGTCCTCCGCTACTCATTTCCGAAATCCAGGCATTAGCGTTGAGAGCGAGAGATGGAGAGAGTGCTTAGGGGATGGAGCAACTCGTAGCCATCTATTGACTGCCCTGTGAAATGTCAGAATATTCCCTCTTTGCGAAAAAGAGCCTTTTGTAGACGACGTGTGTATTTGTATACATCGCTGCGTGGGCTAGCGCAGCTTACCCCAATGCACGCGCCTGGCCTCCACATTTCCTGATCCTACCCTTTCCTCTCACCCAACTTTCTTCTCTTCCCCACTTGACTAAAAATCTCACCTCTTTCTCGCCCTATAAAACACCCTTACCCCTTATTACCATTTTAGCCATTCACTCTTCCCCCCCCCTTAATTTATTTATTCTAGTTCCTCTCCCTCCTCCATCCCCAGTGCTTTCTCGTATGTCTTTCGTTAACTACTTTATCTTCTCCACTACGCAAAATATCTGAAATGTTGCTACTGCCTTCCATTTAAGTCGACGCACCGTTCCACAACATACATAGCAGAACTGTCCTGTGTCTTAGCGTCTTCCCATCCCGGTTTTCATTCATCATCTCCTATCAATGGGCAGGTACACTGCAGGTGGTATTCCACTCTTTGTCCTGCATACCACCGAAGTAGATGAATTGTTTACCTGATATAGTACATTTGGAATGGTTATTGGGGATCTAAGCAGTTCTATGATAACGCATGCTGGGAATTTCATCGCGGAATACCATTCGAAGGATATCCCTGACTCGTTGTCGTTCGGCCTCCCTCGAGACGCGGCCAGTGGCCTTTATTCCGGCAGCCGTCGACGACGAGGAGGACCGGGCCTCTGTTATTCGTCAGAAAGCATTTCCACTCACATGATTCCTAATGACAGGGGGGCTGTATGGGAAGCAGAGCGTTGAGCTACCGAACGGAGCCTCCGGATCTCTGCAGAGACGTTTTGTCTCGTCCAGCTGTCTGTGGTCTTCCTGGGAAGCCGCAGGTGCCCTCCGAGTTCTTTTACTGACAAAACCATATATATACATTACAAAGTAATACCCTGCGAGCCACCGCGAGGGTGCGTGGCAGGGGATCATACTTGGGCCCTGTGCCCTTTCTGGTCGAGGTTGGGAAGCTATATAGGAGATAATCAGAGGTTTTTACAGGTGCCCTTGAAAAGGAACTGGCTCTAATGAGTGTATTTCATTTCGCTCAGAATTTACTGTGCGACCTTCTGGTTGAGCCCTGTGGTTGGTGGTCATCCTAATTCCGGATTGAAATCTCCAAATCAAGAGCGCCCCTTGACATTTTAATGGTATTCGTACAAAATAAACTTCCATTAATAATATCTATATCTACTAACCACCCTGTAAGCTATCTCGAAGGTGTGTGGGGGGATCAGTTATCATCAAACATGCACTAAGTACTTGCATGCACTAAAAGTGTACTTAAACTGCGTACCTAAGGAGAGATTCCCATGAATATCATGCGGGACACGCATTGTCAGTTTTCATTTTCATCCAACATTGGTATTTCATGTAGGCATGCTGAAATCCTTAAATGAAAAAAGCCTAGCATCTTAATTTTTTCTGTTTCATAAATTCGTATTAATTTAATGTGTGAAATATCTTTTTTCATGCTTAGGTAAACTTAGTTTATAAAGGCATCTTGGTGTAATCTCTTGAATTGTTGAGGGAAGCCTTCTAGTTATTATGGTCAATAATTGTATGAGGAAAGAACGAATATTTTAATGTTTGTGGTGCAGTGTATTCCGCTTATCTCTGTGGTGATGTCCACCAATGTAGTGTTGGGGTCTTATAATTAACTCGGTGTCAGAGATCTTAACTCTTCAGCCCTGTAAGAGGCGTCGTCTTTCTTCCTATCTTCGTGTTTGAAGGTTCTCCCAACGCAATGTCTCAAGCAACGAAGTTACACTTACACCTTTACATAGCAGTTGTTCTTCAATCTAGCTGATCTCCTCTGAATTTTTTGTAACTCCTTTATTTATCCCTTTTCCCACGAGTCCCAAATACTGGGGGCATATTCCACTTGTGGCCTAATTAATGCCAAGTAACACCTCTCCTTAACTCTTGCGTTGCGATAGTAATAGGTTAGGCATCGTGATGCCTCGTGATTATTGACTTTGGGGCCCTTGACGATGTGCGTGAGTTCGGAATGTGGCGCCATCGTTCGTGCCGCTTAGCGTTCTCCTGTTCCGTATTCGAGTACGGCCCCTTTTGGGCCCGAAGGCCCTCTCTCCGTCACACTCTGGGGCGGGCGAGACGCCCGTTCACGGGACGGGGATGCGTTTCCGGGCTGTGGGCGGCGGCGCGTGAAATCCAAAACAGAAGAAGGGGGGGCCCCTCGTCGCTCCCCATGAACCACCACCATCTGACATTCTGGGCCTTAGAAACACGGGTCATCCTAATTTAGGGCACTGTCATTGTCATCAACTATCCCAGGGTTGATGTGACGCAGTTCCCCTCCCGATACTTCCGTCAGCTAACCTCCTCGTTTATGTAATGCCTGTGCATCTAAACTGAAGACCCAACTTAAAATGTCTTTCTTTATTTTTTAACTGACAGTGGTATTGATAAAAGCCTCAACATGTAAGTTTTGGTTTGTGATAAAGAAATTTTGATATTTATTTGTTCTTTTTTTTAGTGTGAAAGGTACTAATTTTACTCGCTGCACGATTTTATGTTACTCTCATTACAACATCCTTCACTCCATGCTCCACGTTACTGAAACGAGGCCTTACTGCAGTCGTTCGTCCCATCCCCTTCACGTATATCCTCTGACTTTGCCTTACCTCTAGATATATCCAGTGAGGTTGTTCCTTTAAGAGTTACCGTCAGATTCCTTCACCCTCAGAGTGCCAACACGATATTCCACACCAAGCTCCTCCCTAATCTTTTCTCTGAAAATTTGCTCAAGGCTGTCGTCAGAGGATCTTTGTCGTGGGTAAAAATATCAAAATAATCCTCCTATCGTCATCGTTATTACGCCCACCTTCAATTAGATTTGAAGTGGAATCTGTAAATTCTGTAAAGCACATTTCATTGTCAACGGGAATAATTATGTTTGATTTAAATAGTGATGATATACCAATTTTCTCCAAAATTTTGTTTCTCGTGAATTCAAAAAATCCTACCTTTAGTGCATTGTGTTCTGTATAAAAAATTCATTGCCAGAAACAAATGCAATTTTGTGACTCAACTCGCCCTCAGTGTTTCATCCGCTGCTTTAATAATATAATAAGGGTTTGAGGCAATTTGGGGATGAGGTCATCTGGTCATTTTGCTGGCCGAAATGCCTGTCTCCCGTTCCGAGGGCGCTGGTTCGATTCCCGGCAGTGGCAGGGATTTTTCATTTCCATAATTGCCCCTATTTGGTCGCTGTGTGGGGAAAACTTCGAGTGCAGCACTCCGTCCGTCGGATGGGTCGTTGGAACGTGGTCCCCTTGGCGCCTTTCCGAAGCCAGGTTTCACTCAACCCCTCCCACGTTCCCGAGCATTCCTACTCCTCCCCAATGAAGAGCCACCCCCATCCCAAAATGGCTGAAGCCGTGGGTCTCCTCCCTCGGATAGCGAATGCTTCTTGGATGAGATATTTTCTTTTAAGATTTCTCTTCGTATTGCCAGAGAGCTCCAGTCCATGAAGAATGAAACACATTCACATAAGGAAACAAGAATTCTTTGTGGGCATGGCATCTCGGTCTATTTGCGAGACACTTCTGGGTGGAACTTTGCGATGTTCTTCTGTCATCGACTTATAGAGGACGCCCCTGTAGACGGGCGGCCCCCAGCGACAATCGCCCGCCCAACCCCTCTATCCCCCCACACCACACCGACAACCTTCCGTGGCACTGGAAATATTCCGACGGCCTCCGAGAGACTGTTCAGCTGTCAAACGTAATTGCTGCAAGCAGCTCGCTCCAATTATTCTTCCCCTTACGTTTTCCCACGGACCATGTAAAAAAGGCCTTCCTGCCTCCCCACCCCCCTCGGCTGAAAAATCGCCCCCCACCACAAACACCGTGTGTCGAACCGCAGTGCGCGCCATCGTCGTTGATTTGTTTCGCGATGAGAAGTGACGGTGGTCGCCTGTTGGGCCACATTCCGCGGCATGGCCTTTGCCCGGGCCTTTGTCTCCAGGCCCCCCTGTCAACCGCCCTCATAAATCTTCGTGTTGCGTTAGCTATTTCACTCTCGTAATATTTTCGCTGAAATATTTACACATTCACGTGCTGGCCATTGTCCACCAGGCCACTCTTATGGTTAGAATTGAAATATTTTCGGTCATCGCATATCCAATACCTAGTTGATAATCGGATTTGGAATTGTGTCGCTTGCCCCGAGCGGATGGGGACTGATTTATCTATCTATATCTATATCTACGACATACCCTGCAAGCCACCTCGAGGGTGTGTAGCAGGGGGTGCATCCACACCAGGAACAATGACACAACAAACAAAAATGAACACTACAAAGCAAACACTACACCTTTAAAAGTAATTGGGGAAAAAAGAAGAAAAACTACCAAATCCCAATCATGTAGGATACACCCATGAATACCATGCATGCCTTGAAACCCGACACCAATTACATAGATACTCATGCATGCAAAAAAAGGCAATGCATGCAAGTCACACGTTGATTTGAACATGCAGGTAATAAAAAAATATATACTATTGACCTACTCTGAATATTTCCTCTATAATTATTACCGTTTTACGCGATGTTTAATGTTCTGATCACTGATTTTAGAGTTTCAGAGTTAGTTTTACGGTGCTTCAACTTCTTAGGTTACGTAATAATAAAAATAAAGTTTATTTTCTCCTGGTACGTTCCCCTAGAAGTCTAACATTAAACAATGTGGTGAACTTAGTGTAATAGAATGAAATAACTCTAGAAATAACTATAATACGTAACCAATTGAAGTACCATAATTTCAAGGGTAACCAAACATTCCATGATTTTAACTCAACAAAACAGATCCCCCGCAGTTTTTTGTAATATGAATAGCAAACACAGAAATCTACAATTTTAGCGTAAGTAGTGAAAGTAAATAGGCTTATGTCCTTCGATGCAGTGAGGACACAAGATATTTATTACAGCTAAATCAAATTATATCTGAGTCTAATTGTAAGACTGCAGTGCATTAGAGGAAATGATTAAGTATCTTCTTGTGTGTTATGACGTAATTATGGAGTTTTGTGTTAAATATGACGCATGGTTTTTTTAATGGAGAGGTTGCAGAGATATTTTGGTTCTGAAGCTGAGAGTAGGAGGCATAAAAGTGCCTATTAAAGGTAATTACGTCTTGACTCAATGTCTAACCATGAGACTTAATGCGGAAAGGTTATTATCATCTCGTTGAAGTTGAGTGCAGGGTAGGTTGAAAATTAATGTAAGGCAGCTCTGCATTCCTTGATGTTTATCACTTTGTTCGTCGGTTTGAACACCAAAAACCTGGGAACAATAATATAGGGGGGAAACAAGTGTTGAAAAATTGTGTCTGGACGTCATGCTGGTACAGGATGTCGTTCAACCTGTTTGAGATGTAATGTATTTGATCATGCCAAGTTAGATTATCGTTTATCGAAATTCCCAGGTTTTGGACGTTAGAATATTTAATCGGTACCATCCATTTCCAAACGGGGAATGCTTTCAAAAAAAATGTTGTTGATCATTTAAGGAGTGAGGAAAGTAATTGACTTAGTTTCTGTGTGGTTGAAAACTAAGACGTTTTCTGTGGTCCAGTTTGATATGTCAGTCTTGCATATGACAATGAAAATAAATATGCATGTCGTCAGCGTATAGCATATACTCGCTGTGCTGGAAAAGTCTGAAGCTCTTAACGAAAACGCGCCACGGCTTAACGCCCCATCCGACAGATGGAGTACTCTACTCGAATGTTCTCCACTCAACACGCAAGTGAGGGTCGGTTTACCAAAGCAAAGTATCTTTCGCTGCCGAGATTTGAAGCGGGGCCTTCCCGGTGAGAGGCCAGTACTCTGACCATTACTCCAACCCGGCCCCCACCAAATTATTCGACTTATTTATAAGTCTTTGTCGGCGTCGCCGCAATATCTTCTTTCGTTGTTTTTGCGTAGTTCGACAATTTCCGATTTCATCCATCGAGATGGCTATTCCGGCGCGGAATATATCGCTACATCTGCATAATACCCTGAAAGCCACCATAAAGGTTTGTGGTAGGGGGTGAATTCACACTAAACATGCATTACATTGCATGCATAAAAAGGATTAGTAATCATATTCTAGTCTAAACTTCACAATTTAAAAAAGAATAAATTGCACATCAAGCATACAAAAACATGCTGTTACTTTGGTGAGCTTAAGGTAGGTATGTACATATACCAGCATGGAACTACCTATACCTAGCTAACCATTGCTACGCTTGTATTTATACTATTGGATGTATTTACAGCTATTCATATGCATAATTGTACGAGGAAAGAAGGACATTTTGAATCCATCATTTTGGCAATCAATTTCTCTAATTTTCTGAACATGGCCCAGTCTACCATAGCAAGTTGGAGTTCACAAAATATTTTTAACGTATCAGTAAAAATATTATCTTCAACACGTGAGGTCATGCTCCGTAGAAAACCAGTCCACCTAAACCCTCTTGAATTGGTATGTCGTTGTTATCAATAACTCTTTTTGCTGTCCACACTTATACATGTCATGCTTAAAAAGGATTAGCCGCTATATTCTATAGTATTTTCGTGCCTCCGTACGGTGAGAATGGAAGGATGGAATATTGCCTCGTTGGATTGTGTCCTCAAGGGTGGACGGCAGTGCCCGCATGGCGAGGACGAGGGTCCCAGCGGACGTGAGGGGCCCGAAATACGAAGCCGGGGCGGCGAGAAAGAGAAATCCTTGTCAGGCAGACGCTTCGGATAAGACGCAGATCCCTCGGCCGGGTCCGGCGCCTCGAGAGGCTGGCGATTCGGCCTTCGATCACTGCGCTCGATCGAGAGACGTCGATATCCGAATGGGTGCCGGAATACATCTGGTGCGTGAAACTAGTGATATACGTCGGAGTTTCGAACGAGAATACATCACCGCGAGCATAAAACCCTGTCCACAAATATGTGCTAATTCTTCAACGCCTGAGCCTTACCGGAACGTCATCTTGAGACGCTCACGACATCGTGTTCAAGGGGCGAATTCAAACCTTTTGAGTGCCAACTATTTTTTTAGTCGGTAATCCAAGGAGAGCCATATGTATTTTGAGCATATTGCGTACTTTTTTATATTCACCTCTTATTTATTTACCACTCTTTTTTCTTATTTTTTCCTCTTTAGAAAGTATATAATACCTTTTTAATGCATTGCAATAAAAATATGCTGTTAAATTTAATATTAATTTATGAGTATCTTTTAGGGGCCTCCTCAAAGATGAGGTTATATCTTTTTTTGCACTTCTGGAACAAAAACAAATAACGATATATCGTCGTATGGCACTCAAAGGGTCCATACCCTGACTGAGAAATAATTGACGGATCATAAAACGGAAAAATACGGGTCTTTTTATTTTACAAACTCTATCAGATTCGGCGATAAAAAAATATGGCAAACGACTCCATTTCCGTTAGCTTTGGAAGTGAGCTCAGTTTTAAGACTTAAAGTTGTTTGTAAAATCCAGAGTCCTATTTATTTTTTCAAAATTTCATTAATGAATTCTCTCATTACGAAACAGTGTTTGCAAAAATGTAAAAATGACCATGTGGCCAGTTCACATTTCTTTTCCTATTTTTTGGTGTAATTTAATTGTCAATTCAACAGAGTCTTTCACACTGTTAGTTGAATATTTATTCAAATGAGTAGGTATATTTAATTAATTATCAGGTGTCCTGCCAACGCTTCTCTTCAATCAACGCTCCCATATTTTATTTATCAATTCTATGTTATAATTAGAACAAAGGAAATATTATAAGATTAAGTATTGTAAACTAAAAGAAGCACTTGGTTGTTTTAATTCCTACAATGACCAATTAATTATGTAACGGAAAAAATCTCAGAGCGAAGGTAATCGAAGGAGAAAATGAAAACTTGAGGGATGATGTGGGAGACTCAGGGCTCAGGATTCGGCGAAGCATTAAGAGACCTGCGGATAAATAAGGCTTCTAGAATTGATTATGTTCCTACCGAGCTAATGAAAAATGCGGGATAGAAGGCATTCACTCAGCTGCACAATACTATTTGCGATATATGCTTAACTGGACTTCTCTAATAGAGGACGGCAGAGAACTGAAAAATTTAGGACCATAAACCCGATGACATATGCCCAAAAAAGATTTGCAAGGATCATCTATAGATGAATAAACGAAGAAAAGAGGAGTTTCTGGATGAGAAAATTTGGATTCAGGAAATCAAGGGTACAAGTGAAGCAATCTTAACCCTTGTGCTGCTCATATAAAAGAGACTGCGAACATGTTAATTGTAGGTGTTGGCGGGGGCCTTCTGGTGCTCCTCTGGCACTTAGACCTCTTTAGATCCATTATGCCAACCCGCATTTAACCTGCCCGCTACTCGCAGACAGGGGACAAGAGCACCGCGGTAGAGGTATGGAGGAGGGTTACCCATCCAACCTCCGTCCGGGCCCTACATTGCTCAACTTCGGTGATCTGACGGGAACGGGTGTATCAACTAGGCCCTTGCCCGACTGCAAATATACTTGGGGCACAATTTGCATGATAATCTGTGGTCATGTACGACTGTCAACCAACTTTCCATACAACTTCTTGGTCAAAAGTTGCCGTTCAGTTTTTACTGCAAGATCTTGTACAAAAAATTTTACCGTGTAGTTACAACGGCCTTTACAATGACCACAGAATTGAGCATCATCTGTGCAAAAACCGTGGAGAAGTGATTATATCTGGACCCAGCAGTGAAGAAGGAAGAACAAGGAAAGGAATGAGACTACTTTAATTTTTCCTTCTTACAAAAATATATTCATGGGTCTTGAGTTATTTTAAAATTGTTGTGAGAGATGGGTTTGGCTTTTCCGATAAAGCTTCCTTACCCCTGGACTATGTAAACGTGTAGGTTGAAATGATTCAACCAGTTCTTGGAACGGAAGTGGACTAGCTTTCGTCCCGAAATGTTTTGCGTTGTGAAATATTCGTCTCGCCTTGTCCCCACATTTTTGTCTCGTCTCGTCCCGAAAAGATTATCGTCTCACCTTTCTTTTTGTCTCGTCTAGAACAATTTTCCAAACCAACCTTCGGGTTGAATCACAGAGTGAGTGAAAACAATTATTGGAAGATCTCTCTTCTGTTCTTGATTTTGGTCTTCGTCATATTTTTCTACCCTGGCTCATTTTTTAAATTTTACAATAAACGCGTAGAAAGACGATTTTTGTAGCCTGCCGGGTATATTTTAGAAGCATTACCTTTGAGCTGAAAAGCGTCTTTGTAGCGGTAGCACTTTCCTTGGCTAATAATTTTATTCCACATTAAGGACGTATCCCGTTTTAGAAGCCCCCAACACAATCGATGTTTACTCAATTACGTTCTTTTATTTAAATTATTGAGTGTATTCGATCCATCCATTCGGTGTATTAAGGTAGAAACACTCCATCAAAATTACGCAATTAGTGAAATATCTTTTATTATGATGGTAATTGAAAGCAAAAAAATTGTTTTTTTTCTGACTCATACTTTTATTAAGAATTATTTTGGAGTATAAAAATTAGCATATCAAGAACTATTGAGTATTCTGTATAAGGGGAGACCTAGAACAAGTTCTAGGATACGATCTTGATCGTCTAAGCCGAATTATATATTTTTTAAAAGCAACTGGCCTTCTAAATAAGATTTAATATAGTGTCGTATATTTTTTCCTTTTTTCTATCGCCGACATATCCAATTTTTATTTTAGAACACCAAATAGACTGCGTGGTGCAAATGACCCTAGTCGTCGACGCACCCATAAAAACATAAACCTACCTACTATTGAGTATAACTCTTGAATTATGACAGATCTAATGAAAGTAGTGTCAGGTTTTTCAATGCATGGCTGTAAAAACTGCACAAAATTCATCTTTACTTCAGATATCGTTGACGTTACCGCTGTTCGTCTTTTGGTGACCCAATGGGTTCTCTTTTTCTCAGGACAGGCGAGAAATATAAAGGAACATTGTCCTCCTTTTTTCTCGTGTACTGTTTCTTCCTCCTAAAATGTTTGTTATCTCTCGATCTACAGCATATTTCTTCCTGTTATTTTTGCCTCTTCCCATCCTGCTCAATTTCTTCGTCCCGTGATTTTCGTCCAGTCTTGTCCAGATATTTTTGTCGTGAAAATCTCGTCTCGTCTCAACAGTTCTCTCCGTCCCAAAATTTTCGTCCCGTTCCCAGCAAATTCTTCGCCTTTGACGATTTTTTCGCCTCGTCCCAAATCGTTCCAAGCTGCTACACAACTAGCAAGAAATAGGTAGCGAGGTCTAGCGAGATGAAAATTTTTCGCACGGAATTGATCAATATCATAAAGAGTGAGTCTGCTGTTTTGCATTGTATCGAATTACAATAAAAATGCACAGCTTTTCCACGACACAAATCTTGGCTATCTAGGGGTTTAGGCTCTCGAAGGTAATAACAGGAGAGCGTGGTGGCCTAGTGGGTAGAGCGCTGAGCTACTGATCAAAGGGTCCCGGGTTCAAATCCGGGTGAAGCCTTTGGACGCCCCCAAACGAAAAATCCTCGGAGTGCGAGGTGGCCCAGGGAAAGGAACTGGCCCTCCTACCCAAATGTGTGAAAATTCACACGCTTGAGGCTTAGTTTGGGGTGAGCTCTGCCCTCACCTTTCCAAATCAACCTTCGGGTTGAATCACTGAGTGAGTGAGTGAAGGTAATAACGCACCGTCTAACCCAAGGTGTTAACCCTAGAATGAACTGAACAGCCATATCATCGGCGAGATTCGATGCTGCGACTTTAGCGTTGTTTGACCAGCTCTTTACCGACCATTCATGTGAGCCACATATTCGTAGCCAATGTCTCATTCTTTCGAGCAGTAGGGAGGCCTCTTGAGTCTCCTCTACAGAAACTTGAAGTTGTTGTAATTTTGCCTTGTTTTGTTATGACTTTAGGATACTGAGTCTTATGTAGGCCAAGAAACGCAACAGGATTATTACAAAGTTTGAGCCAGGTAGCAGCTACGATCTCTTAAAACTCGCCTTTGCGTGCATGAAAATGCAGTAAATGTTTCCATGTAGTAGCCTAGTTGCATGTCTATATTGCAAGTTTGGTGATCTTAACCACCTGCCACACACCCTCGCGATGGCCTGCTGGGTATTTCGTAGATGGATGTAGATGTAGATGAAAATTAAAAAGTATGGATTATATATTTGTGATAGCCAAAGTGGGCGGTAGCCCAGACTTTCCCCTTAGTGAGAATCCTGCTTACATTTTAACAACCGGTTTGTCGAATACAACAAAAAGTTAGGTATCGGTTCTACCAAACCGGTTCTAAATGCCACCACTGGGCGCAAGAAAAGGAAATGGGTCCCTTTTATCCCTTTATTTCACTCGCCTTTGGAATTAGTGATTATCGGCCTCTCCCCTCGACGGCCAACGTTCCTATAGCCAGTTAATATAATTCCGTATGCTGGATCTGGCAAAATGAATTTAATTAGAACTCTTATATCCCATTTACGTCCTTGACTATGCGTTTTACTTGAACTGAGAACGATTAATGCACTAAAACAATACAACATGTCGTCTGTATTACCGTCATGTGCGGAAAGAAAAATGCGTAACTGGAATGGATTTCCGGGGATACCTAGGATATGTTTTATAGTAACAACTACCAGTTTAATTCAAATGATTTCCCTTTGGTTAATGCTATTTCGTTATCTAATCTTCAACTCGTATCTAGCGGTATCTTATTTTCAATACCCCGCCATTTTGTCATTTGTGATTGCCCTGGTTACAGTTCTACTGCCTTAGCCGCAGCTACTAAGCTGCAGTAATGACAACCAGTTGTAGGGCATTGATATAGCACGTCATGAGCATCATCTACACCCCCGCCAGTTGATTTAGGAACGATTAGGCACTGTCAGCGCATTCTGGGATAAAAAAGATGGCCGCGGCGCGTTCCTATTGTGTATCGCAGTCAAATCGATCGCCGTGTTCACTCCGGGTGGAGCATAATTGTCCAGCTTCGAATGTGTTCTGGAGTGTTCCGCCAGTTGTAATAATAATCATACTGCGCGCGAATTAAGATAAGGACAACACGCGTTCAGCCATTACGCATTCGGCGTGTAATGCCTCTTCCTCCCCCCTCCCTCCCTTTGCGTCTTCTTTCCCCACCTACCCCCTTAGGGCCTCGCTTCATTAAAATGCTGCCGGACACTTGTTTATTTACCCCGGGACTTCATTTGCATGCCGAGTGTCCGTCGGCGGCAGACGGACGTCGGGCCCAATTAAATGCCCCGCTCGCTCGGGGTGCAAAACAAAAACCAAAGGTGGTCCCCTGCCTCCCGAGGGTCGAGGCATTATTCACGTCCCCCCCTGTCCCAGCCTTTCCCCGCTTTTTATGACACGGGGGCGGCCGTCTTATCGCGCGCCAGCATCGCTGCCAGGAATGCGACCGGTCCACTCTGGCGGCCCGGGATGGATCGGGTGTCGCGCCCACGCCGTGGAGTGGGGGCCCAATTGCGATGACCTCGGACCCAGGGGCGCCCCAATCCCCTGCCGCCATTTTCGTGCAGCAATCGAGATCCGTCCTAACAACAGTGCCTCTTTGTTTCAAACAATTCCAACGACTTCATTTCAGTTTTCATGATGATAGTATGCTGTGTATATCATGTATAAGGTTGTGAATAGTTGTAAGTATGTTCAATAGTATATGTATGTACAAGTGACATGATCTCTCTTGGGTTAAATAAATGATGGGTCAAGCTAATCGTAACCTAGAATTTATCAAAAGAGTACTGGGCAAACGTGACGATCATGAACGAGAAATTAGGTACTTTTCCCTCGTTAGACCTCATTTAGAATACGCTGTCTGTATATGGGATCCTTACGAAATGGGCTTAATGAACTGGAGTGTGCGAGTGATGACCGGTAAGATTTATAAAGGGACGGTATGATAACGATATTAGGGTAACCAGTCTATTAGATGAGCTAAAATTGGAATCATCGTAGACCGTAGGTTGATTCGGACCAATTCCGACTTAATCTCTGTGACTCGCATGCATTGCTTATTTTTGCATGCATGAGTATCTATTGGATTGGTATGAATTGTATGAATTGAATTGTAGATGTAAAGGAGTACAGCATTTTTGGGCTTGCTTGCTTTGCTATACTAATTTTTTTTTAAAGTGCTAATTTTAGACAAGAATCTAGTTACTAATCCTTGTATATTTTAAGATACGAGTTAATACCAATGAAGACAAGCGAACATCGGAGTCCGCTTGTCCCTCGCTGAAATACGTCAAAAATGTTTCGTATGCTATGATTTCATTCCCTAGCTTCTCGTGAATTCTTGGTGAAAATTGTATCGTGTTGTATTAAAAGTTTATACCGCTTGTTCACAGCGTGTTCCATTGTGTTTTGTTTCTGAGGTTTCTTTATATTTTATAAGAACTTTATGTGTGTTTCATAGCAGTCGAGAACTCAATCATTAGCAAAACAGAAATATTTCCCGAGAACCCCTTGGAATGTGTTTGGTGTTCATAAACATGCCCTAAATCCAAACCAATATCTGTCTGCGCATTCTGAAGGTCCCCAAACACTGATGTTGACTCACTATTAGAACTGGGAAAGCAGATAAATTATATTACGTCCCGTAACAGCGAGCGTAAAATAATAATAGGTGTAGATTTCAATGCACCATCAATAGACTGGAGAAATTACTGCTTCAAAGCTGGAGGGAGGGACAAGGACATCTGTGGAATCAGTGGACAATGGAATCAGTGACCACAGAGTCCTAACTGCAAAATTTTCTCTAACATTAGATAAAAATTTTAAACAAAAAAGAAAGATTTATATTTTTAAAAGAGCTGACTTTGATAGCTTTAAAATTTATTCAAGAGATTCCTTATCGGATTTTAAAAAGTCTTCCATAAACGTATGTACGGAGGGTTCATGGAAGTCGTTCATTAATATCATACGCTCTGGGATCAATAGATATATCTCTAGTAAATTTAAAAAAAGAAAGCACTGAACCTAGGTGGTACAATGCCGCAGTGAGAAAATCCCTGAGACGGTAGCGAATGTGTCGTGCAAAAATGAAAAGAATTAGTAAATATATGCCCATTGATGAGCGTAATGTAATTATTGAAAACTATAAAATTTCAAAATCCACTGCAAAGACGACTCTTCGTAATGCATTTTCAGAGTTCAAAAGAAAAACACTTGGGGAGCAAATTCAAAGACCGCGAACTGGCCGCGGAAACTTTAGCGGCGTCACCCGCTGAAAATTGCACTATAGCAAGATGTTCCACGGAGAAAAAATCATTCGCCTTGACTGGGACTCGAACCCGGACCCCCTGATTTCCGGCCAGGTGCTCTGCCAGTTAAGCTACCAAGTCTTGGTAGCTCAATTGGTCAAGGCGAATGATTTTTTCTCTGTGGAACATCTTACTTGGGGAGCAATTGAAGGAAAATCCAAAAGTCTTCTGGTACGTAAGGGAAGTGCAAGGCCATATCTCTGCCGTCCATTCACTAAAAAATGATCAGGATGAAATGGCCACAAACACTCTTGACAAAGTTAACTTGCTAAATTCCTTCTTCCAAACCGTTTTTAACCCACCTTCGACGGCTGAGGTTATTCCGGCGCGTGTCGTCTAATGTTAAACCAAAGACAAACACAACACCCATGCCAGAGGCGTGGTTTGAACGCGAAACCTTTGTGTCACTATCGTCGTCACGTGATCGACCGGCGAGTAATTGGAAGGGGTTTTCATGGAACATATGAAGGGTCGGCGTATGCCTGCCATTCTTAACGAAAGGCGTCAATGGTTTCATCCGGCGGTTGGAGAACTGAACTTGAATTCACACACCTCTCAAGTGGGGCCCGGTGCACCAATTAAGTCCACTTTCGGAATTCGAACCCGAGCCCTTGGGATGAGAAGCCAGTGCCTAAATGGGCAACCAACCCCGTTTCTGCACGAGCTTCTTCATCGCTGGGCGATGTAAAAGCTCGTCTCATGCAAAATAACAATGCGCAGAGAGCCTTCACGGAGTTGTCCCGTCAAACGACGAAAACTGGCGACGAGTCCTCCCGCTCTCTAGTTTAAGGTTCACCTGCCCTCCACCCCCCCTGATTTATGAGCCTCCTGTTCTGCGCCTGGAATTCTCGATGTCTTCCATTCGCTCCTCTTCCACATTGCTGTTCGGTGATGAGGTGCTCATCCGTTATCTCGGGACTAAACCTTTTTCATGCTTGCTCGTAACCCGAGTATCCAATCCGCCTCCTTCCAGCGACATCCTTCCTCGCCTTGCCTTCCATCTTAGGAAAAATTCACCGATGCTCATCCCGGCATACACTATTTTCTAATCCAGAAGCGTAAGCAGAAGAGAAAAGTTATATCCTGCGCATTCCGCCCCCGACATTTATTCCTTCGTACCAACCGCAAGCTGGACGGTGGCGCCCTGCGCATGAATGAGGATGTTTCGTGAACTTGTGTTCTCGGCAGTTCCCCGACAAGTCTGGGTTGCTCTCAGGTATCCATCGAGGTGGTAGCCAGACTGGCGAAGTTACTCCGCATTATTGTCAGGGCTCCGATCACCACTTACATTTTTTCCCTGCGTAATAGGGTAGCTATCTATTATTTTTTATTGTCTTGATCAAAAGTTTATGACCTCTGAAAGGCATATTTTAAGCCGTTCGACTTTAAAATTACGCGAAGTATTTTTCCTCATTGATTCACAACTGAAAAAAATCAATGGCGCGATAACGCGATTGCTAACTATTGCATGCCAGTAAATTATACGTGTGACGTGACATTCTTTCCTCTACCTGATACTAGGTAGTGCTGCGGACGCTTCCAAGCAGGCGTTACACTCCGTTAAAGCTTATTAAGAAGTTATCTGAGGTACATTTATTAGTTAATTTATTATGATTTACTTTTATTTATTTATGTGAAAATTATTTATTCGGTTTTTCATTTAAAAACCGTTAGTATTCATTTTACTAAGCGTGCTGTGAAGTTGGCCCATAATCGCGCGAAGTTCACTCCATGCGTCCATGAGGCCTTTTGATAGTAGATAGTATAACTTCGATAGTATTTATAGGTTATTATTAACAAATGGATCGGTCCGAAGGTTTCTTGGGGAGTGGGGAGAGTCTGAAATATCACCCAGTCCCAGTCCATTTGTTTGTCCGTGAAATGTCTCCAAAGGTTGTGTGCGGTGTAATAGTAACGCTGTTTTCCCTTTGCTCTTCCTCAGGTCCTCAAGTACTGCGACCATCTTCACGGCAAGTGGTACTTCTCGGAGGTGCGTGCCATCTTCGCCCGACGATACCTCCTGCAGAATGTGGCCCTGGAGATCTTCCTCGCCAGCAGAAGTAAGTAATGCATTAAAAAAGGGATCGCAAGTTTTCCCGCCGTATGCTGGTAGTGAAGGCTGATCGGCTTTTCTACCGGGTCAAGTTTTACATTGGTCTCGCTATTGGCGAGCAATGCTACTCTTCTCCGAAGGGCTTTCCAAATCGCTCTAAATGATTGCTATATTGCGAGCTTTTAATGGACAGTGACCAGACTCAAATTACTTTCGGATCCATGACCGGGAGAGATAACCACTCGTCGTAAAAATGTCTTTCCTGAAGGATTCTTAGTTTGAGCTGTCGCGCAACTTAGTTCAAACTCTCCCACCGTATAAGGTTGCGGAAATACTTCAGGTTCTAAATATGCCTGTTTATTCTCCATTCAGGGATTGAATTTACTTCTCTTTCGAATGCCTAAGGAAACTTCTTAGGAATTCATTCGCGTGCTCATAAAATCATTTCTACGCAAGTGAATCGTTTGCTTACGAATGGCCTTGTAATATTGCGCGACAATAATCTACCACAAATTTCAGATGCGTCTCTGTTCCAATTTTAAAATACGGGAGATAACTATTTTTTTTACTCTCTCCAACAAAAGTTTACAACCTGTTGAGTACGTATTTGAAGCTGTTCGGTTTTGAAATTTCGTCAAGATTTTCCTCATTAATTAAACAGTTAAAAATTTCAACGGCCCAAAACCGCGACGGCAAATTATTGCATGCCGGTCAATTCTAAGGTCCAAACGTACACTTTTTCCTCTCCCAACCGCTAGGTGGTGATGCGGACGCTGCTAAGCCTTTGTGCTAATCAGACGATGCACTCCGTGAAAGCTTATCAACAAGTATCTTAGGAGCAATTATTGAGAGACCTTATTATGATTTACTTTAATTTATTTAAATATATTTTATAACTATTTATTTTCATTCAAATATGTCTGATTAATATACAGACTATTCATTTAAAAACGAATAAACTGTATCGTACAAGAACGACGGACGAGTTTTGGACGAGTTATCTCTGTAAACCTAGATCTAGTGATCGGTAGATCACTAGACGGCTGTATGCTGCACTTATGAATCGATTCCGTCACAATATGAACACTGTGCCCGCATAATGCAACAGATGTAGCGTTTAATTCGCATTTTGATCCGAAATATGTGAAACGTTACTTGATGAATTTCCACGCAACTATTTGGCGCAGATCTGCGTGTAACGCAAGCAGATGTAGTGCAGTAACGCTTCTGAATTGCTAGATATGAAGGGTGCTCACTTTAGTTCTGGGGCATGGGCTCGAGGGAAAGATGACGAGGAACATCGGATGCCTAAAGAGATAAATGAAAATGGTGAGCTCTTACGGCTTACAAAGGTGAATGATCAAATAACTTTCCAAATAAAGGTGGGGGTATCCTAAATTTGGATACCCCACCCTTATTTTGAAATGTATAAGTATTTACTTACGGCTTTTGGAGACATTTTTACTCATTCACACCTTGAGAGATGTCGAGGAGAATGGAGAAATTGCGGAAATTAGATGGAATGAAGAAGTGTTAAAACTACGCGAAGAAGTGGTTTTAAAACAATTGAGCGTGGTGGGACTGGAAAGAATGTGGTCGGCAGCAAGTAGGATCAGCGTGTTAGGAGCTGTGAGAATGCTAGTTGAGCGGGTAAGATGGCATCATCATCATCAGCAGTCAACAGTCCTTAGATTAGTTTGACACGAGAGAATACAGGTATACTACCTCCGACATCTTCTCTGTGTGTCACTAGGAACACTTGATTACAAGTACTCTTTCCAAGAAGCGTCATCATGGGTCAACCATCCTAAGATTGGATTGACACAGCTCTCAATTCAATTCCCTATCAACAAATATCTTCATATTTACGTAATTCCTCTTTTAAACATCCTTCACTACTTGTTCTTTGTATATCATCCGAGGTCTTCCTCTGCCATTCTTCCCGTTCACTTGTCCGTCGACGATTCTCTTCATCAGGCCATCAGGTCTCATAATATGGCCCATAAAGTCTTTTTCTTAGAATTTCAGAAGACTTTTCTCCCACTATTCCTAAGCACTTCTTCGTTTGTCACTCGGTCGATTTATTTTCCCCTCATCATTCTCCTGCAGCACCACATTCGAATGCTTTCACCCTGGAGATCTCTGCTGCTGTCATTGTCCATACCTGACTACCATAAAGAAACACTATAGATGTAAGTGGTAATTGTTTCCTTACATCTACATCTACGTAATACCCTGCGAGCCACCGCGAGGGTGTGTGGCAGGGGGTGAAAATTACCATACAAGCACTGCTGATATGCGACGAAGAATGATACCTACTACAATGATACCTACTACTACTTGGAAACAAGTTAGGTATAGGAGTCACGTGCAACTAGATTGTTAGTGTCTACAAAGTAATTAAGTGATTACGGTTAGAAATATTTTCATTAAATATATTTATCTGTATTTCCCTAGCATGCATTGTTTAGTAATATGAAAACATGCATCATGCACTACAGACTACACCAGCAATTTTTCACCTACCTATTCCTTTGCAATGCTGCTTATTGTGTTCTCTTATGGTACGCGAGAAAAATGGCATTTTAAATCCATCGGTACGATAATCTATCTCTCTAATCTTGTTTCCACGCAGCTGTAAGTAGTTTCTTCTTTTGAGGAAGATGTAAGCAAGGAAAGCGTATTTAGGATGGCGTGAAGGAAGGTGGTTAGCCGAAAGAAGAAATAGCGTTGGGACGGAACTGGGGTTGAGAGTGTTGAGAGGAGAGAGAGAGAGCGGGCCCAAGGAGACGCCCGGGCGGCGGGCCCTCTAGTCCCTGACTGCGGGGGGCGCGTGCGCGGCCCGGGGCGCCTGCGCCATCGCCCCCGGCCGCCATTGGCCACCGCCCCCACCCCACGAGCCACTGGGACCCCGTCGAGGGCTCCAGAATGCATCCACTGCCACTTCCGCTGGCTCCCGTCGCTCGCCGAGATTGCCCTACCAATGAGTTGCAACCCCGAGGATCGAATGCGAGAATCACTTATCTCAACAGTGGCACGTAAACGATAAGGGTGTGGTGATTACCTATCGAGGAATGTGTCCCCGACGATCTCGTCGTTAGAGTTCGAGGTGAAGATCATTCGATCTCCGGAATATTTTACTGGAGAGGGTTCCATCGTCTTGATAAAAGGAAAAGAGTAGCTGCGACTCCTCAGGATAATTATGTGGTGGTTTCCCCTTGCCTTATACATCGCAGTACTACATCCATTAAAGTAAATGTTTCCACGCCTGTAGTGAAATGAGTGTCGCTGTACCGACCACTGTGGTCTCCACCTTCAATCATACGAAGTAGAGCTGCTGCCCTCTCCTCCGGGTGATGAGAAGCGTAATTGTTGGAGGCCTCCAGTCGCCAAGTAAAGACATATTCATGGGTGTCTGTATGATTGATAGGCATATCTTACATAAAGATAGACACCAAGACCCCCTGGAATGCCGTCTAGAGGTCAACCCACTATCCGTAACCCGGTGGAAGCGCTCGGTGGCTTCCAGCTCAGCCCCGGGGAATTTTGCGTAGGGGTGAAATTTATTGCATTCTTGCAAATACCATCCGAACTATGTGCCCAAATTAGATCGTCGAAGCCTGAGAAAAACTTTCCTGAGGGTAAGCGAATGTTTGAATGAACATTTTTACGTTATTATGCTTTGAAAGATGAAACACCGACAAATTTACTGCATAATAGGCTTTTGTTTCGCAGAACTGATTTGTCTTCGGTTTGGAGAACCTAGGAAAGACCTCAAGAGCGGAAATGTCGAATGATTTCTATTTTTATCCTCCGTGAAAGTAGCTTAGCTGACACTTCCACCAATGTGTTTAGGAAACAAGAAGACCATGAACAATGAAAATACGGAAGTATCCCCCTCTCTATCGTGTCATGTAATCCAAACTCATTATGCAGCATATTTTTAGATTTGCACGGAGGTATTATATTCTCTTCTTAAATTTTGTTGAAATTTGGTTAGAGAAATATTTAGCTTGAATTTCAGTGCCATCCCTAATTGCGATACAAGTCTTCCAAGCCTAACGTGGATTGGTAATTTACGGGAAATATACAGGGGATGTATGCACGAGAATGCTATCGGACTTATTTTCCAGTCACAGTGAATTCTCTTACCTTACAAACTGACCTGTAAGAGGTACAATACTGATATTTCTTATTCTCATTGAAAGTAGGGATGAAGTTGGTTGAGAACCCAGTCGAGTATTGGCCTCCCATCCCGAAGGCCCGTGCTCGAGTGCCGTTAGTGACAGAGGTTTTTCATCTGTCGACCGATAACCCTTGGGTGCATTGTTGAGTGCGTTCAGCGCTACATGCGTCGAATGGGACGTAAACCTTGGTCCCCTTAGTGCCTTTCGGTAAGTGTAGGCTGATGCCGACGCTAGGTTTCATTCCACTACTCTTCCGGTTCTTGAAAAATCCCTACCCTCATCCAGTTACCTGCCAATCTTAAATGGCGCGAGAGACCTTACATTGTCGGTCACATTCTCTGAAATACTAACTAATAAATCGAATGTACTCGAAAGAGGACGTTTGAATTTTATTTCTCCGTGAGTTTCATATTGTTTGGGTGTCTATCGCGTCTTTGGAAACTAGTCATGTGCGTCACTTAGCATTCACTTTATTACGAAAATATTTCTTTATCTTCTAAGTACTTCTTATTTAACTGTCATAGAAAGGGAAAGAAGAACAGTCGTGGATAACTGATGATGAAAAACCGGACTGCTTTTGGAATTAATGAGTAATAATCAGAAAAGACCTCACGAGTTTCATCAATAGTGGCAGTATAGTTGGCAATGAAATTACAATTTAAAAGTGTTTGGACTGATGCACCGAAATACTTTTCTAAATATGCCCATTGAAAAGTCGGCGTGTGTAAAATATGTATTGCTCTCCGATATTACATCTTGTCAAAATCTACGCAGTGCCCTGCAAGCCACCGCGAGGGTGTGTGGCAGGGGGTAAAGATCACCAAACAGGCCCTGTTGACTTGCAACTTGGCTAATACATGGAAACATGTTATATAATAGGGTCACTTGCAGCTAGATGACATTTATGTAAATATTATAATCTGAATTTACGAGCCATGCATGGGTTAGTAATGTCAGTACATGTATCGTACACTTGAGACTACTCTAACAATATCTCACCTACCTATCCCTTTACTATGATGCCCATTGAGTAACGGGGGAAAATGACATTTTGAATATATCGGTAAGACAATCTATGTCTCTAAACTTATTTATCTGATCAAATCTAGCTTAATACGCAGGGGTTTTGATGTATCAGGGTTTATAGGAACCTGGAAATCCTGGAAAAGTCAGGGAAAATGAATACGGTCATGGAAATCCTGGAAAAGTCAAGGAATTTAACGTGTGGTCAGGGAAAATCACAAAAAGTTTAAATTTATCACCTGAAAATGCCAAGAGATCAAAAACTGCATATAGGAGTGGAGGAGGAGGGTGAAAGAGAGGACGGCTGGCTTCGCTGTGGAGGCAGCCCAGGGGGCCTATTCTGGTTCTTTCTGGCTATAGCCTGCATGATTTGGTGAATAGAGTGGCGAAAGGTGTGCGCATTCATATTTTCATTTTCATTCGCTTGCACTTTCGCCAGGAATGCTTCGCTTTGTCCCTCTGGCGAGGAAAAAGTTATTCTCAGTCAAATTTGAAGTCACTTAGCCAAATTTGTAGAAGGATGTGAGGAAGAAAAAATGTAGATTGATTCAAAGAGCTACTTTAACATGATATCAGGTTTGAAGGAAAAGCCAGGTTAGCCTTCTTTGCATATATTTTTCTGCAATTAAAACCCTTTCTGAAGGCATATCAATGTAAGGAATGATAATTTTTATTTATTGACTTAAAGTTGTTGATCTCTTATTCCTGGAAGTTCATATGATTAATATGATAATAAACCTACAATTTTTCATAAGCTTAGACTTCTTTGCTTCCTCACTACCACTTTTATCTCTATAAATGACCGAAATCTTGGAGTTTTCAGGCGCTCAAAAGTCAGGGAAATTCACTAATATTGGTCTGGAAATCCTGGAAAAGTCAGAGAAAATGAAAATGAAAACTCCTATAAACCCTGTATATATCTAGCATCTTCAGTACAGTTCTCCGTTTTGAATTTCTGTAATGCATTTAATATGTACTTTAACCTATGAGCTGATAATGATTCCGAACCTAATTCTTCTATTAATCCTGATACACGACGAAACCTATCGTAACAATCAAGCGTACTTTTAACAAGCCTAGCTGCTCTACGCTGCAAACTGCCTAGCTCTCGGATCTATTATTATTACCACGCATTCCACCGATGCGTGTAGGTTTTAATAGACTACCACTTCCCTGTGTCCAACCCCACCTTTCTTGAATGTTTCCTACCATGAAATACATTTTCCTAAAGCTTTGCTTCATTTCATCTTCAATCCTTCCTAAATCCCCATTCTCTTCTTCGCCTTCCTTGCATTCGTGACATTCCATGACTACTTTCAGAATCCCATCGCCAGTGGTAAGTTCCTTCCCTGCCTCCTCATAATTTCCCCCAGCATCCTTTCCTCCCACCATCTCAAGAACTTCCTCCTTCGTCGTCCTCTCAGCCCGTCACAATTTCCCCTCCCCCGCCAAAGCCCGACAATCTTTCCTTATTTCTGTCCCCGTTGCCACGCAGAACTGTATAAGGACACGCTCCGCAATTGCCATATCCTGACTTCTTTATGTTTCTGGTTATAACTTCCCTTATCATGTATATCTCTCTTTCACCAACGCACTTCTCCCTCTGATGGCTTCGGTACTGTACCCAACTTCGGACAAAGGTGGAACCTTGACTACCACTCGTAAATTATTCAACCTGTCATTTTCAATGCCCCCACAATTTCATGTTTTCCTTTGATTTCTTTCTCCTGGAAAATCTCTTTACGTTCTTTTTGTGATTTATCTACTTTCCATACTTCAAGGCTCCTGGAAGGATCACTTCATCACATACAGAAATTCGATTCGCTTGGTGAGCTCTCTTCCTTCTATATCACCTGTTCCAATGCCATTCCAGGCTTCTCTCACCATTGTTTGGCTGTCTTGTATATTCCAGAGACCGGGCAGCCTTTTCTTACTCTACTAAGCCCTAATTCTACCAAACTTCAGTTCCATCGGCAATCTCTCTGTTCACAAGTTTCGTTTAACTCTCCTAGCCTTAAGTTAAGCACTACTTTATACGGTACAACCAATCATCGTTAGCCAGGTCAATGTGGTAAGTCCTTCATTGAGTCGAAGAAACCAATATTTAAAGAAAAATTAGTGCTCATCCCGAAGGTTGGTTGTTGATTGGTGAGGTCAGAGTTCTCCCCGTACTAAGCCAATGGCGTGTGAAATTCACACATTCAGGTTAGGGGGTCATTTCCTTTATCTGGGCTACCTGCGATTTCCTACGAAGTTCTGACGCAGAAAATCGAATCGCGAAGATTTTCGGTCGGGACGTCCAGAAAGGCTTCTGCCCGGTATTTTAACCCGGGACCCTCCGGTTAGTAGCCCAGCGCTCTAAACCAATGTAGACACCCTGATTGTACTCTTAGATTTTTTCTCACCTTTCATCTCATCAATGCATTGACCTCACGAGTTTCCATCTCTTCCGTAATTCCCAACTATAAATCACCTTGGAACCCTTCAGGCCATTTTCCCTTGGCCCTTGGCTATTTTTAACAGTACTGATGTTAGAGTAAATGGTAAGTTAATTATTTATGAATTTTTATTCATATAAATTCATAATTTTAATGTGTTCTAAAACAATCATGTATTTTATAGTAAAGCTATTTAATCTTGCCCAACAATGGTAGTGCATATATAAGATCCGAAATGCTTGCAGTAAGTGACTTAAAAACATAGCTTAGCCTCGTAGTTCAAGAAAAAATGATCAATTTGTTTTCGAGTTCCTATTTCAGATGAATTTAATAACAAATATGTGTTCACATTGCTCTACTTAAACATGCGTGGACATGTTCCGAAATTGGAATAATTATAACAGACAAATGTTAGTAAAAATGCCGTATAACTTACATAAATCAATTTTTATCGCAAATCCCTCTACCGATTTTTTTTCTTTCGGTGCTTAAAATATTCGTAAGGCACCGTGAAATAAAATTTTAAATTATACCCTCGGTGAAAGAACTTTTAATTCAAAGTTGATCGAAACCATGTCGTAAAGTAATTGTTGTGAGGTCCCCGCGAGGCGTAATTAGCATCTGGAGAGGTTTATGTCATCATTCGGCTGGGGAGGCGGGACGCTGGAAATGATATTCTGGAGGAGCCCACTGCCGACAGTATCCATTGTATCATATTCCTAGATCATCCAAAACGATGGTGCGTACATGACGATGGATCACTCGTATCGCCCATTCACATGCTCTTTTGCCAAGCGGTGCCACATCTTAGGAAATGCTGCTTAGGACTGTGATACCTAATTCCCAGTTGGATACGATAGTGTTCCAGGGAATGGAAATCCTTAGAGGATTAAGGAGGAAATTAACTAGAGAGACTTTTTCTGCTCATTAGAATGGTGTATGATACCTGAAGGTTTCATTAAAACAGTTCATTCGTAAACAATAGGAAGGTATTTTCTACCGCAATTAATAATTTTTATTTTATTTTATATTTTTTACTAAGTTTCTTCTAACACATTATGCTTGTGATGGTTAGCCCTGCAATTTTGTATGCTGTGTGAAAATAACATTTTTTTCTGTGCTTAGAAGTATTCTTCTGTTACATGTAAGTAATGTTAATACGCATGAGCTCTGTTAATAAACATGTATTTTGTAACTGTTCTTGGTGGATGTATTTTCCAAGAACGTAAATGAATCTTATTATAATTATTATTGAATGCAAACAAGTTCTCCGTCCTTTCTTGTGATTGTCGACCAGCTGTTGCTGTGCTCCTTTGTGCGCTGCAGCTAATATTTTATTGACAAACGGTGCAGGATGTGACTGATGGCTTTTGTTGTGGCATTCTGCACACGTATCTCTCTCTCATATGTCTCCCCCTCTTTCTCTCACCTCAGCATCCATCCTGTTTGCGTTCCCGGACCAGGCCACCGTGAGGAAGGTCATCAAAGCCTTGCCCAGAGTGGGGGTGGGCATCAAGTACGGCATCCCGCAGACCAGGTGAGAGCCAAATGCTCATCTTGGTATTTACATCGAGCGAGTCAAGCGAAAATGCTATTTTCCTCAAATTGGGGAATTTACTCAAAACCTAGGTTTCAGTTTGGTAGATCTAAACTTGAGTTGGATCATAGTTTTGTGGAGGGTTGCATTTTATTCTATTATTAAGGGTAAATTCCACCGTCTCACCAGAGGTTTATCCTCCTCGGACCTGAAAAATACGTGGCCTATGAAAAAAAAATTCTCACTTTTTTTTGAGCACGTAGTGGACCTCTGACACTAAATGTTGAAAAAAATTAGTACTATTTTTTATTGAAATATTTCTTGTTTATATATATGTAGAGTTTTTATTTGAGAGATAGAAAAAAACATGGATGATGAAGTAACACCTCAAGTGTTAATATTCGGTACATACGTGAATAGGAAAAAAATGAAATATGAGCAAGAGATAAATAGATGAAATATAGTTCACTTTATTTGTGGCCGCCATATTGATTTATCAAAAGAGAAAGATAAGAGATTTTAGGGTATCGAATTGGCACTGTCAAGGTGGAGAATTTAAAATCAGGTTCGTTCACAGATGGGTACATCAGTATAATATTCTACTGGTTGTCCACATACGTGGAAAAAGGGGACCGAAGAGTTCATTATTTATTTTTGGAATTAAGAGGTTGATTTTTTCCACATTATTAGATTATTTGAATGCTATATGATAAGTCTAATTACCTGACTAAGCTATGTTGAGGAGCGAATCCTGACTTCCGCGCCCTGAATGAGAGATAAGCATCTCACAAGAAGAGCAGACGTCGCCCCATCCGCAATTGTCTGATTAGTGTCGTTGTCTCTCCGCAGGAGGGCGTCTATGATGTCTCCGAGGCAACTGATGAGGGCGTCTAATATGACTCAGAAGTGGCAGCGCCGGGAAGTCTCCAACTTCGAGTACCTGATGTTCCTGAACACTATCGCGGGTAAGTACATATCAGGCTCCGCTGGGGATCGAGTCCCCGCCTCTGGATTGGCGGGCCCTCAGGGCACGAATTGTTGTTGCTGGCCCTGAATGACATGTCTCCCAAGTCAAAGAAGTGACCATGGGTTGGTCTAGTGGTTAGAGTACTGGCCTCTCACCTGGAGGGCCCGGGTTCGTATCCCGGTAGTGGAAGATATTTTCCATAGGTCATCCGGCCTCTACTTAGTGTCTTGTGGAGAACATTCTAGTGCAGTACTCTGTCGGATGGGACGTTAAGCGTGGTCCCCTTGGCGAATTTTCGTTAAGAGCAGACTGATGCCTCTCATTCCTCTCCACCCTTCCTCCTTTCACTGCCCTTCCCTTCCTTATACCTTTCCTCCCGGTCTGAAGCGCCTGTTAGAGCGTAAACAGAGTTGAAAACACAGGTGATCACCATGTCTGATTTCCATTTTGAGTCATATAGCGTTTAAAAAAAAAGCAAGACGAAAATCGTTCAAATCAGAGTATCCAAATCAATTATTGTTAAAATCTGCAGTATTTACATTCGTACATTTTTATATCTCCGAAAATTGACTTTTTTCACCTTGTATTGCCGACCAAACAAATTCAAAGACAATTCAATGCATTAGCTTATTTTTAGGCCTCAATCTTGGATACATTCGATTATGAGGTCCGAAGATATAAGGTAGAATTACACTGACTACGGCATAATGCCGTGACTTACTTATCTTCGGCTTGGGACGGATTATCGCATTTAAAGGGAAGCTTTTGTTTACCGTACCTTCTTATGTACCGTCCCTTTTCACATCTTGCCGATCTTCGCTGCACACGTTCATTATTTAAGGCTATGTCGTAAGGATCTCATATACTAATCACATCGTATCCTGTCGAATCCCATTTACTCTAACATCGTAACACCGTGGACAAACATAGAGATGTAACCGGGAGAACTGGATATTATTTTTCTTTTGTTTACCATTCTATACTCGGATTGTCAGCGCGCCAACCTAAGGGCACGTGGCATTTCTCTCTCATTCCTCTCTCAACTCCTATTTTCTTTCCTCATTCATTGCAGAAACCATAAAATTACTCCAGTGACCTGATTGAGAATTTAATAGTATTTCTCAGTCGTAAGATATTTTCATCATCATCGGTTCACAATCCTATGGAGGATGGGTTTGATGCAGCTCTTCTAATTCGTAATTCATCTTTTTCTAGTCTGAAGTGATCTCACGTTTCTACCCTATCACGCCTGACTGTTGTACTCTCTCGGGTAGTCCTCGCCCACGGAATTCCTATTTGGGGACTATTTCAACCCCGGAATATTTTACTCGAGAGGGTTCCATCAGGTCTTGATAAATAGAAAAGAGTGGAGTGGCTGCGATTTCTCGGCATAATCATGTGGTGGTAACCCCTTGCCTTCCACATCGCAATACTACAGCCCTTAAAGTGAATGTTACCACGCATGTAGTGAAATGGGTGTCGCTGTACCGACCACTGTGGTCTCCACCTTCCCCCATAATAAGAAGAGCTGCTGCCCTCTCCAAGTGATGGAACGCATAATTATTAGCACCCGTCGCCAAGTCACGGCGTCTTCACTGGTTCCTCATTATTTAAAGGCCTACCTTACCCTGGGATGGACCAATAACCTCTCGGAATGCCTTCGCTTTTTGTCCTCGAGTGCTTATTCGACAAGTAAACTCGCTTATCTCGCAGCTATCTAGAGGTCGACCCACCATCCCCAATCCGGTGGACGTACTCGGTGGCTTTAAGCTCAGCTCCGATATTAGATCTGTTAAAGCTTCATGTATTCATCTGCGACAACTTTGAAAACATCAATAGCAATTTCATTTTTTATCACATGAAATGTATAATAATTATTCGTTAACATGATACATAAAATTTTAATATGAGACGGGTCTAATGGGAGGTGAGGGCAATATTTACCATCAATGTTTCTGTCATCGTGATAGATTAAAATGGCACTTTCAGTATTCCTCCCGCCTCGGACTCAATGAAGCATTAGTCATTTTCGAATCATCACCAGAGATGTAGGATCTTGTTTTTTCCCGGCGTATAATGCTGGTGAAGTCTTCACGGGCTCTCCACCGGGTCAGGGAAACGGCTAAGGCCGACGTTTCGACGGCTAACACTTCAATCGTCCTCAGGGCGTTGAGTGTCAGGTCCACCGAACCGAACCGAAACGTAATGTGAATACTTTCCTCCGTTTCCAGCCGTAGGCTGTTGCCGGAGTGGTTTTATTGTTTAGTTGCAGAATGATTTTTGCAGAATAAGTATAGGGAAGGGCTCAGTGAAGGGGCTGGGTAGCAAAGGAAGATGGGAAAGGAAAGCGCGTGCCGGGATTGCTGTTTGTAGCGATTTGGCGAAGGATCGGGTTGGGATGGGATGTCAGGGTTTTGAAGAGGTTTCGGGCTTCTTGATGCAGGATTTGCGGAAAGGTAGGGATGCGGAGGTCTCTGTGGATAACTTCGTTTTTGACGAAGTATGGAGCTCCTACTGCCCTACGGAGCCGCCCGTCGAAGAATTGCCTGAAGACCTTTATTGTGACAGGCGCCTTGAATGCCCATGCCGGTGCTGCGTATTTAAGAATGGGCTCTATTGTGCCTCTAATAAGTGATATTTAAGCCTTTAGGTTGAGTGGAGACTTGCGTGCTGTGAGGGGAGCAATGTGTGACCACATTGCTTTTCCTTTGTTGAGGGTGCTTGTCCGGTGCTTGACAAATGTTAAGTTTTTGTCGAGAATCACTCCCAGATATTTGGCATCTGTTGCGTCTTTGATTAGTGCACCATTTAGGAAGATGTCCTTGTTGGTTTTCTGCTTCTTCCTTCCCGAAAATGTTACTCGAACGGACTTGGACGCATTGGACGTTGATTTCCATGTTTTTTGATAGTTTTGGATGTCTTTTAGGGCTGCTTGTAGCCTGTTGGCTGCTGATCGGGGAGCCAGTCCTTCCGCTGAGATGACAATGTCATCTGCGTAGGTGTAGGTAATGGTGTTAGGTGTTGTGGGAAGGTCCGAGGTGAAGAGATTATATAGGAGCGGTGAAAGGATTGAGCCTTGGGGCACACCTGAGAGGATTGGGTGACGAGGAGAGGTTGTTTTGTTGATAGATACAAAGAAGGTCCGGTTGAATAGGAAGGAGGAAACAATTTTTATTAGGTAGAAGGGAATATTGAAGGAGTACATCTTGTAGAGGATGCCGCCGTCTCTGACTCTGTCGAACGCCTTCTCGGCGTCCAGGAAAACTGCGCTTCTTATCTTCCTGGCGTTGAAAGATCGCATAATATCATGTACTATGTTCACGAGCTGGTGAGTGGTCGAGTGTTGCCGTCTGAAGCTCATTTGATGGTCCGGGAAGGCCGGCTCTGCGACCGGTTGTAGTCGTCTCAGGATTATTCGTTCCAGCAGCTTGCCGAGGGAAGGGAGAAGGGAAATTGGTCGGTAAGAAGAAGGTAGGTTAAGAGGTTTCGAACGTTTGGGGATCATGGAAATCTTAGCGGTTTTCCAGGAAGCAGGGAAGTAGGAATATAGGAGGCAGGCGTTAAATATGGAAGAAATAAGAGGGTGATAGGATGAGGGAAGTTTTTTGAGGGTGAAGTTGGAGATTAGGTCGTGGCCAGGTGCGGAATGACTTTTTAGTTTGGAGATGAATAACAATATTTCTGCTGGTGTGGTAAGGTCAGGACATGGGGAAGGGGTGTAAGGAAGGGATGCTTGAAGATCATTGACTTGATCTTCAAGGGGGGAGGTAAGCGTGTTGGAGAAGGTGCCGGCAAGCTGTTTGGCGAATAAATTAGCCTTTTCCTGGTCCGAGCGGATTATTTGCCCGTTGGCCCTCATATCCGGGTATTTGGATGATTTCTTTTTTAACTTCTTTAGGAATTTCCAGGGATTAGAGTAAGTGCCTTGGTTGGCTTCTTGAAGGTTCTTTGTGATAAAGTCACTTTTTATTGTCCGGAGTTTGTTCCTGACGCCATTCCTCAGGTTTTTATATTCCTCGAAGAAGGCAGGGTCCCTGGTGCGCTGGTATATTCGTCTGGCTCGGTTACGGTTGCGGATAAGATTAAGGACGGAGGTAGGTAGAAGGTGATGTGTTGGGGCTGTGGAGATCGGGGGTTTCTGTGATGAGGAGAGGGCGTCAGAGATGGCGTGGGAGAGGAAATTGACTGCGGTATCGATTTGTTGAGGATTGTCTAGTGGAAGTGGAAGAAGGTGTCTCAGGTGTGCCTCGGCGAGAAGGGAGAAGAGGTTCCAGTCGGTCTGACGGTTAGGATTGAGGAGAGATAGGATGGGACTTAGGTTAAAGGTGAGAAGGATTGGTAAATGATCTGAAGCGGTGGGGTCCATGACGGATATGTCAGGACACGGTAGGGAAGGATGAAGGATGGCAATGTCTAGGATGTCATTTTTTGAGGGATCATTTGGAAGGAAGTGTGTCGGTTCAGGCGGAAGGATGAGGTTTAGGCCGAGATTGTTGATAATCTCCTGGAGTTTGGCTCCCCTGGCGTTGTTTGATAAGCAGCCCCAAGATTTTTGTTTGGAATTGAGGTCGCCGGCAATTAGGGCAATGTGGTCAAATATGGCGTTCAAGGCTTCAATGTCAGTGATTGACAGCTTCTTTTGAGGCGGGATGTAGGCGGACCAAATGTCCAGTGGTCCGTGTGCCGTGGTCAGTCGGACTCCTGTTAGTTCCAGTGCGGTGGTTGCTGGATTTGTTAAGGTGGTGGCCGAGAAGCAATCCTTGAGTAGAATTGCAACTCCTCCTCCGCGGCGGCCTCCTCAGGGCGTTGAGTGTCAGGTCCAAGAAAAATGCCGGTATATATACTCTTTGCCTTGGCTCAGGTCACTCCTGATTGGCTCTTCTCAGGTCACACGTGAATTGCTCCGCAAGGTCGCTCCTGATTGGCTCTTTCCAATCCTCTCTCTCTCTCTTCTTGTATGTTCCGGATCACCGGCTTCCACACGTTACTGAGGGCGTATCCTGTGTCGCGGTTAAAATTCTTCGCCTCTAACCTAATTTCAATTGCCTCCTTGGTTAAACGGTCCCAATAACCATAGGATCTGCTAAGTAATTTAACCGTTAGCCGTTAGTAATTTAGTAGTTAGCCGGCCTTAGCCATTTCCCTGACCCGGTGGAGAACCCGTGAAGACTTCACCAGCATCACCAGAGACATTTCGGTTAGTATGGAGAAAACCTTTTGAAATAATGTTTCGTTGCAAAATAGGGCTTAGTACGAATAAAATATTCTTAGTCATCTTTCCAGAATTTTCCTCGTCTAAATTTATAATCAGAGCAAAATCCAGTTTTCCATTGCAAAGGATTTCAGAGCGGGAAACCTCCCTGTGACGTTGAGAAGAGACCTTTGAAAAGAGGTCGAAAGGTAAACTGCGTTGACGTGGCCCCTGTTGTAAACCAATTACGTCTTGTTTCCTGGCCTATTAAACAAACGTGTGTCGGTCTCGAGGACAAATGACTGCTTTATGGCGTAACGACCGCTGCTGTGAACTATTGGAACGATTCCCTCTTCCTTATTTCGCCTTCCGGCCGCCCCTTGCTGCCCTCGCACCGGCGCTGCTCGTGTAAGAGAGGAAGAGGCCCTTCACAAACCATTTCCGGATAAGACTCTTCAAGTTGGAAGAAGGACAGAAGGGCCCCGCAGCTGCTTTTCCTCCTCGCGACGACACCTGCGCCGCCCTTGAAGAAGCTCAGGGGAACGATTCTGTCAAGTCGAAAGAAATTCGGCTCATGTGGAGAGCTGTGGTTCACCGGGTAGAACGATTCGCTGCCCATCTTTCACCGTCGGAGACACGAAAGGAAGAATCAGTAGCTAGAATTACATGCGTTCTCACTTTTATTCCGCGCGAAAAAGAATAACTCGTCGTCTGCTACTACCTATCTCAGCTACGACAGCCATCCACCTCGATCCCAGCGCTTGCTCTCCAGCAAATGCGAGGCGACCGATTATGAACGAAATGATCCGACTCCATCCCGACCCTGGACGACCGTAGAGCCATCAATAGAGCTTGGATTATTCTATGACCTATTACGTTTACTCCACATGTGGGTATAGTTGTGACGTTGACGTCTCGGATTCGACCTTACAGAATCGTCCCCCTGGGGGGTTGTGTTTGAAACAGTCGAGATTATTTCGAATAGGTAACCAAGGAGTCACGTGGTATAAACAAGAATGCCTCGCATATTTGATGTGTTAAAACCGCTGATTACAACCTCATTCATTGTTTACACTTGTGTTTTATTTCATTTGTGGAATCTGTAGTCGAGAGAGATGAGAAAAACTGAAGTGAAAACAATTTTTGATAATTTAACGAGTGATTCAGAGTAATAAAATTTGCATACCATTCGTGTTTGTACCACGTGACTCCTTGGTTACCTATTCGAGATAATTCCGAAGGTTTCAAACACAACCCCCCTGGACGACGTCTACCTGCATCCGCGATTTCGCGTCCCGAAAATTGTGGGACGGTGTCGGCAATACATCTCGGGCCTAATATTGCAATAGAGCTCTTTACCTTCCGCGAGATGTGAACGAAGATGTTCCCTCCGCAGTGACTGCCCCCCCTGGAGGCCATGCACTCGCGTAGCAGGAGTAATCTATCTGCGATGGACAATGGCCAGCCGATGCGAGTGAGGAACTGGCGACACGGCTCCCGAGAACAACGGGAGGCCATTTATCCGCTCTGAATATTTCATCCTCCGTGTTTCAGAGTTAACTTCCTGCTAAGCTCCTCTATTCCCAAAAGTCCTTGCGGACGAAAATGACCTAGCAGTCTTTCGTTGAGCGTCTTCAGGAATCGAAAGACAATAGGTCACGTGTGTGTGGGGTTGATAACAATTTGAAAGGGCTGCCAATGGCGTAGTTTCCTATTATTTTTCTATTGTCTGGATCAAATGTTTGTATATGCATATTTAAGCCGTTCGACTTTACACGGGCGTTAAGTGTTTTTCCTCGTTAATTAAAGAGTGAAAAAATTCAACGACGCGAAAACGTGACGGCAAACTATTGCATGCCGGTAAATTATGCGTATGACGTGACAGTCTCCTCTACCTGCCACTAGATGATGCTGCGGATGCTTCCAAGCAGACGTTGCAATCCGTTAAAGCTTATTAAGAAGTTATCTTAGGTACATTAATTCAGTTAATTTATTATGATTTACTTTTATTTAATTGAAAATTATTTATTCAGTTTAGTCATTTAAAAACTGTTAGTATTCATTTTACTAAGCGTGCTGTGAAGTTAGCCCATAATATCGTGAAGTTCACGCCATGCTTCGCAGTAGCAGAAGACTCCACAAGCAGTATGCCCTAGAGCAGGGGTGGCGATGTTTTGGCGATTGAGTGCCAAAGGTTATGAAATAAGAGTATACTCGCTCGAGTCGCATGCCAACCCATCGAGTGAGATAGAGGTACCGATCGAGCCGCCTCCTAACTCCGCGTGCCTTTTTTTCCACTTTTGCACGCTTGCCATAGGTTCGCGACCCCCGCCCTAAGGCATATAAAACTGATATTAACTCCATTTTTAATGGAGGGGACTTTTCGAACTTAGATAATTTTCATAGCTTATTATTAATGCATATTACTAGAGCTGAGGGGCTGTGAAATACAATGGTAAATTCAGGAGACGAATATTTTAAGTATCTCGCAACGTAAACTATATACCTGTTTCGTCAACAACAAGGCAGCGCATCCCGCCATTTCTTGCTTGTTGCACTGTGTGTACGACATTCGTAAAAAGCATTTTGAGGGATTCTCTTGAGGTCCTCAAATGCCCACAGCGCGCGGCGGTTACTCACCTCTTTCAAGTCCCTGAGGTTACTAGCCTTGACTCAGCTACCTTGCTAGACTTAGCCTAGCCTTAAATGACTTACTCGAGGGGGTACTAGCCTCGTTCCGGAGTAGCGCACTGAAGGTCAAGGCTCAACCTCAACCAGTAGTATTAATATTTGATAAGCTTATTGAGGCCTATTGAGAATTAGAAATTTGAGACGGGGAAGGTGAAATAAATATATTACTTTTCACGTTTTAATCGTGAAAAGTAATATATTTTTTATTCCACGTTTTTATGACGAGTTTAATAGTGTGAGATAAGGTAGTAAGATAGAATATTCCAATTCTTTATAGTGCATAAAATTTAAGCTATTTTTACGCCAAGTTTTTGGGATTATTTTTATGCCTTTTCAGACGTTATGTATAATTTAATTTTAACATTATCATGTAAATTAAGAAGTATAAGCATTTTTTTCTTTATCGTTTTGTCTAAAAGCGGGAATATTTCCGTGGAAAGAGCCGCTGGCGGTGGGCAAGTGTGTTCGCTGGCCTTTCACGCTGTCCCGTGCTTATTTTGGGGGTCTCAACTTTCGGCCCCAATCACCGCGGCCCCTCATCTCTGTCGCAAGCAATCGAGGGCATCGTAGTCGGGGGCGCCAGCACAAATTAACTCTCTGCCGACATGTGCCGTTTATAAATACTTGCTAGAACCCCCGCTCCACGCCTTCTTTCCGGCCTTACGTCTTGCGAGGACCCTGGCTGGCTCCGAATTCACCCCTTCCCTCAGCAGGGCCTACGTGAGGCCCAAAATGCTTTCGTACAATTGACATCCTTGCCAATGAACAGTAAGTTAAATGGGAGAAACGGTAGGCACGGATCCGAGTAAATATTTGCGATCGAAATACAAGGATTCATCTACATGTACACAATTCCCTGCAAGCCACAATTAAGGTGTGTGGCAGGAGGTGAATTCACACCAAAAATGCATTACAAGCTAGCATACAATAATATGCTGTCAGTTGGGTTAGCTTAAAGACCTTATGCCAACATGCAACCACCCATGCTATCCATTGATACACTTGAATTTATACTATTGGATTTATTTACAGATGTTCCTATCTCTAATTGTAGGAGGAAAGAAGAACATTTTGAATCTGTCAGTTCGGCAATTAATTTTAATAATTTTATGGTTATTTTCTATTTCCCATAGTAAGTTGGAGTTCGCAAAATATTTTTAATGTCATCTGTGAATATATTATCTTAGAATTTATTTAAGAGATTAAGTCTAAATTTCAACCTTCGGCCTGACAATGATGTCCATTTTAGGTCATCTAACAGACTGGTTACGCTAATATAGTTATCATAACGTCCATTTACGAATCTTGCCGATCTTCGCTGCACACGCTTCAGTTGATTGGATTGTGCTGATTCTGCCTCCCTCTCCTGCTTCTCCACAATCTTCTCCCCTCCTGTTAATCTTTTCATTTGCATCTTCGACATCTCAAACTTCATCGATATTTAGCCATCGAATTATTCCACTTTTTTCTACATTCTATGCACGATCTCGCGAACACTGCTATTTTTAGTTCGTTGCAACCATTTCCGCTTCAATGCTACTATGCAGCAATATCATGGTGTGTATGGCCATTGTAGCCGGAAAGGTTGCAATTTCGTATTAGAATGCGGGGCCCTAAAGGGAGAGAGGCTGACCTCGTTCCAATCCAAAGGGCCCTTTTTTATATTTAAAAAAAGCACCTCTCTGGATACCAAAAATCCTTTATTTTACTATATTGCGGTTTTAGAATTGTTATTTTTAAAGGAAATGATTCGGGCATTGTGGGATCGATGATGATGGCCATAAAATATATTTTTTGACGGGTCGATTGAAGAGAAAAAGTTACGAAGTCTGCAGTGTCAAATAGCTAGTAACTGGGTGGCCGGACTATAATATCTTTATCTATATTAATTGTAATAATTCTTTAAGGATATTTTATTGCTGAGAGATCGCAGTTGTACGCGTGATAACTGAATCTTGAGACTTTTTTTGCAATTCACTTCTCAAATCCTCTACCACTCTATTTATCGGCATGAGGGATACGTAAACTATATCTGGCTGTAGGTGGCACGCATTGATATGAAATTTGTAGGTGTTGTTAATGGGCAACGTTTGAGAATTTTGTATGAAAGTCGTTTTATCTCAGGATGCTGCACTCGGTGCTTGGCGGCGTAATAATATGGAAATTGAAGGTCAAATAAAGAAACAACCAACTAAGTATTTATCCTTAGTACCTACTTATACCTCTCTCTTAAAGTGGAAACATACTTAGTTGGTTGTTCTTACTTGAAATCTGTCCCGAACTTCCGGACTCTTTGCAGTAGACCTATCGTACCATCCTCTTAGGTCTGGGCTGTAGTTTGCTGTGAGTATGTATTTTAAGCTCAGAGCAACCTATTAGTAGTATTCATTTCATATAATTAGGCGGAAAGATTCAGATTTTTGATTGAGAGGGTATTTTGCTTTTGAAGAGAAACGTTATTTTGTTTTAAATTATTATTTTTGCAGTAATGATTCCTGGGAAGAGAGGTTATTTTGTTAGGGCGTGGAATTTATTTGATTTTTCGGGAACAGACGGGTTATTTTATTAGGGAACGGATGACCAATTTGTTTCTGTGAAAAAGGGTTATTTTATTAAAGGAAGGGTTGAGAAATTAATGTAGGGTATGATTTAAGGAAAGGAGTTTTAATCATGAAAGGGAGGAGGAAGCATTGGCTGTTGTGCCACGCCTCTACCGCAGCCGGGGTGTGGAGGGATTATTATTGAAATAATGGGATCCGATAGACTTATGGCGGTTTCTTCTTCGTTGGCTGTTGCTGGAGTTGTGTGATGTATTTCCACCGGGTCTTGGAAGGGAAAGTTTTAAATTTAAGGCTCAGCTTTTAAAGAAGTGTTTTGCATTTTGGGAGTTTGGTTTTGATTTTTGGAACGGATTTAGGAAGAAAATCTTTCGGGTTAGGGAGAACATCGTTTGTCAGAGGGAAGAGTGGTGACCAAAGATTTGAGATCAAGTCGTTGCTGGAATATCTGATTGTATTATAATAATTTAGCAAGTTACGGTCAATTAATTCTTGTTGTTCCATCCTTTTCCACATCAGCTGGATTTTGGGAGAGAAGATGATTTCCTCGCTCGCGACTGCTCACCCTTTACACCTCCCAGACGATAGAATCGTCAGAAAGCAAATGTTAAAACGCTGTAAGATGTCATGCACTGTGTATTCTTTGAACGTTGTTGTGTTTGCAAGCATTGGAGTCCACTTGAGACATCTCGTCCGTCCGGAGAGGTGCGCGATGACGTGTGTCCAGAGGAGGTGTGGTTCTCCGCACGTGACGAACATAAGAGGGGAAATCAGCGCGGCAAGGAAGACGCTGTCAAATCTGTCAGCATACTGCGACAGGAGCACATCCAGTCGTTCGTCTTATCTCGGTGACACTTCAGTTAGAGCCGTTCGCGCATCGAATATGTAAATTACCGCGTCACTGCCTTATTTGAGTCACTAACGTCCTTGCGTGCATTGCAAATATTGAAGGTGTGAGTGAGGAACCGTTGATTTCGGCCTGCACTAAAACATCCAAATCCGGTGTTATACAAATAACATTAAACGTTGTTGTATTCCACAAAATACAATAAAATACTGCTCGACCGGTTTCGACTGTTGTAGGACATTTACAAGAGCTGAGAGGCCCAGCTCTTGTAAATGACCTGGAAAGCTCGAGACGGGTCGTGCAGTATTTAATTATATTTTGTGGAATAGAACAACGTTTTATTTTATAATTGTAATGACGAAATTCCATCAAGTTACCTTGCCTGCTATTTTTATGATCCAAATTCTGTGTCTCCCGAGTACAATTTATCGGAAGTAAACTCATACTGACCAGTATTTACGCTCAAATTTATTACTTAAACATTCTGTTAATTTACCCAAGATAAAAGACGTCCTACCATTGGCTAAAGATCCTCTTCCCGCTTAACGTACGCAGGGAATACACGAAATTCTGCGGTTGGTGATATTTATTCGTGGGAGCTTTCGACAGCTGAGGAGGTAATGTGCGCCATTTAGGATAGGTTGATAATTGGGTAGCCGAAGGAATATGTCAGGGGGGAAAATTTTCGTGTTTTTGAATCGCTCACTACCTTATTTATCATTCTTTTCACTCACGTTTCATCACGTACGGGGGTTCTATACACGTGATGTATAAAGGCCTGGTTACACGATACATTAACACGCACGGGTTCATGTACATTTGCGTGAATGGTTTCAGCGCACCTTGTGCGAATGCATGAACCAAATAGAACAGGTTCTATTTTCTGTTCACGCATTCATTCATTTGTACATTTTGGTGTGGTTACACGGTGCATTTTCGCGTTCATTCTCGCGTTCATGCATTTACACATTAACTTGTACGTGTTAATGTATCGTGTAACCAGGCCTTAAGAAAAACTCGAGTGAAAACCGTGAGCGAGATTAAAATGAGCGATTCGAACACAGCAAATTTGCGAATCATTCGTGTTTGTACCACTTGACTCTCTTACCTATTCGAGATGATCCCGTCGGTTTCAAACACACATCCTTCTGGCCGGAAATCAGGGAGTTCCGGGTTTGTGTCCCGATCAAGGGGGATTATTTCTCTGCGGGAATTCTACTGTAGTTAATTTCAGTGGGTGTTTCCGCTAAGTTACGTATTGGCGCTTAGTTCGCGGTCCTTCGCAAGCCCAAGACTGTTGGTTTTGGAAGCACCGGTTGTCTCAAAAAAAGAAAACCAACAATCGCAGCCAAGTGACAATCGGAGGCATCCTCTGGGAACTCGCATTCGATGGCGCCCTCGTCGGAGTCTGTGGCGTCGTGATTTATGCGTCCGCCCCTTGGAGAGGGGGAGAGAGCAGGTGCCCCCGATTTAAACGCCATGCGTCACTCTGGGGGCGTCTTCCTTAGGCGAAGAAAAGAGACTGTCGTCGCCTCGGAGACAGCCAAGGGATGAGGGAGGCGTAAATTGAGCGCGAAAAAAGTATCGAAACACACAAATATCGTTCCGCTTGTCACATTAAATCGGTTATGAAAATAATTAATCGAGAAAAAAAGAGTAGCAAAGAGAGTGATAACATGTAGACATACATTATGGATAGGATACTAGTCACCCCGGGCCTTTTTTTTGCTGTTCTTCCCATTCACTTTTCCTTTTATGATTATCTTTGCGTGTCAACACCTTATTTTCCCACACCTCCTGTTTTTCCCCTTCTTTTTTACTGAATCTTTTAGTCCGCTTCTTGGTCGACCCATTTACCTTCCACCGTAGCACCGCGTCTCAAATGCTTCTACTCTTTGCCTTTCTTGCTGCTATTTCCGTCCGTGTAACGAAGAAGCGTGCTCCAGATTTAAGTCCTAATGGATTGTACCCTTACATCAAAGTTTGCGATACCTTCTGTGGCTGGTCTCTTAGCCCTCCCCGTCTATCCTCCACTAGCTATCCCTTATTCTTCGTTTGCCGCCGGTCAGTCTGCCTCCAAACAGCTATACATACTTTCACCTCTTCATCATTATTCTTCCCGAGTGTAGCTATGGTTTTCGTTTCTCTACTACATGCATATATCTTTGCTTAGTTTTTGACGACCCTCAGCTGATATGTAGTTCATTTTCTTTCTCCGTTACCATGACTCTTGTCTCTTTCTACGGGAATCATTGTCAGACCGTAGGTTGAAATGTAGACATAATCTTTTAACTAAATTTCAAGATAATATTTTCACTGGTGATGTTAAAAATATATTGCGAACTCCAACTTACTATGGTAGACTGGACCATAGTCATAAAATCAGAGAAATTGATTGGCGAACAGAAAGATTCGAAATATCCTTCTTCCCTCGTAAAATTAGGCATATGAATAGCTGTAAATATACCCAATAGAATAAATACAAGCGTATCAACGGTGTACAAGCGTAATAACGGTTAGCTATGCATTGGTAGTTGCATGTTGGTATAAGTATGTAGCTTAAGCTAACCAAACTAACAGCATGTGTTTGCTTGCTTGCCGTGCCATTTTCAGTTTTTTTATTGTAAAGTGTGGACTAGAATATAATTACTAATCATTTTTATGCATAATATGTGATACATGTTTGGTGTTAATGTTTACTCGGAACCGAAATAGCAATTTTGTACACGAAATTGTTAGATGGAAACAAAAAAAGAAATTTAGTGAAAAAATTAATCTTCTAACCTCAACCATTCAATCATAAATCAAAAATTAAAATAAGCAAAAGGTGACGCCCTCCTAAAAAGCTGCTGTGATAACACTGACGTCATTTTCCTCCCGTCCTTGACTGCTCTTATGGGAAGGGAAGGGATTGGAGGGGGATTCTCGGAAGGTCTGCTCGCACAGATGCTGTCGTAACTGCTCCGATTGGCAGAGTCAGCTGTGTCCCCCCCTTTGCGATAAGGCGAAGTAGCTTCGCGGGCTCAGTTGTGATTGGACGAAGTTGATATACGTCAGAGGTTGCACCACACCCACTTTTCCGAAAGGGTTAAAAACATCAGTTTTTCGCCGCTTATAACTCGAGAACTAATTGACGGATCAAAAAACGGAAAAATACGGGTCTTTTATTTTACAAACTCTACCATATTCGGCAATAAAAATAATATGGTAAACGACCCCATTCACCCCTCTGCCACGCACCTTATGGTGTCTTGTAGGGTATTGTGTATGTGTAGATGTGTTGGAGACAGCTATGCCATCGGCAAATACCGGCATTGTCTTTTATTCCCCCATGGGCATTCAGTCCGCAAGCTGTCGCTATTATTTCTTTGATTGGTCTCTCGATAGTTGTAATATACATAAGTAATTAGGTCTTTGAGTACTGTAGCTGCTTGGGTTGGATCGCATCGCGTAGCTTACACTTTATCCGACGAGTTACAGTCCTCACAACCTCTCCTTACTCCTCCTTTATTCTTGCTTTTCTTCGCTTGGTCCGTGATTTCCTGGTCACCCGCTTATTATACACTCAGTTGATATAACACATGGCCATTTTGAAATATCACGGTTTCAGATTTTTAGTCCAGGCTTATGAACTTTTCATCAAGGCAATAAAATTTAAAAAATAGGAAATGCCCTATTCTATATTGCGCGTCATTCCATTGAATAAAAGACTATCTCGCCAGTGTCGTCCTCATTGTAAAGACGTTCTCGACTGACGTAAGTCTCCTTGCATCCAGTTGATTTTCAGTTCTGAACACTTGGGGCCATATTCAGGATCTCAACTACAGTCTCGCTTCCACTGCTTATGTCCAAAAATCCTTATAACGAGTCAAATTTGCTTACAGATTCTATCTGCTAAAGGAGGTATTACTTCTCAACGTAACAATGAAAACTGAGTCCAGTTTCTGAATATACCTGGGCCAAATTAAGAACCTCATCGACTGTCTTACTTCAACTACTTACGTCATAAAATCTCAATTACGATTTCAAAAAGGTATACAATTCTCCCCGATATGGATCGATACGGTACACAGCATGGCGCTAAGAAGTAATGCCAACGTTGCGGGGTGAATCTGCACACCTATTGGACTAGAAGTAGAGATTTTAGAACGTAAGCAGTAGAACTGAGACTAGTTTAGATTCTGAATGTGACTCTAAGGAAGTCCTAAGTGGAGCGCTATTCAAGCAGCACTGATTGTAATTTACTGGCCTCCCCTTTTTTTGCTGTGCCTTCGTTGAAATGGTCTCAGCTCCACTCAAGAGTGACCGACGCCTGCGATATGGAAGTCCTTCCCTCGCCTTCCCCCTCTCCTGGGAAATGCGTCTGACGCGACCGCTTCCAGGACAACCAGTGCTCGCTAAGAGACGGCGACCCGCCGTCGCTCTGTGAAGAAGGGACCGCCCGAGCACCAAGTGCCGACTTAATCTCTCCATTCGCAGAGGGGCATTCACGCCTCGGGCGGGACTCGAACTCGCGACAATGACTACCAGGACCAGTGTAAAAACTCGTGTAGGCGTGGAATTATATTCAGAGTCGGTGAAACGCTTTAAATTACAAGATTTACGCTTAGATTTTCCCCGGGTAAGACCTCTTTTGAAATACGCTGCCATTACATAGAATCCTTACGAAATAGGCTTAAAATAATGAACTTGAGCGTGTGAAGCGAAGATAGGCAAGATAAGTAAAGGGACGGAATGATAACTATATTAGTGTAACCAGTCTATTAGATGAACTAAAATGGGAATCACTGTCAGACCGTAGGCTGGAATCTGAACTTAATCTCTTGAATAAATTCCAAGATAATATTTTCAGTGATAACGTTAAAAATATTTTGCGAAGTAAAACTTGCTATTTTAGACTGAACCATTATCATAATTAGAGAAATTGATTGGCGACTGACAGTTGCAAAATGTGCTTCTTTCCTCGTACAATTAGGGATATAAACAGCTGTACATATTCCCTACAGTATAAATGCAAGTGTATCAATGTATAGCGTAGGTAGTTGCGATAGCGTAGATAGTTGCATGTTGGCAAAATGACTTTATATCAACAAAACTAAGAGCATGTTTTTGCATGCTTGCTGTGCTATTTTTATTTCTTTCAAATTGTGAAGTTTAGACTAGAATTTAATAACTAATCGTTTTTATGCATGATATGTAATGCATTTTTGGTGCAAATTAACCCCATACCACTCACTTTTACGGCGGTTTGCAGGGTATTGTGTAGATACAGATTTTAACGAGAGATATATTTTTAAATGTACAAGTAAGATGTAGTCTACCGCACCATATTTTTAATTTGTCATTTTCTTGCAAATGGTGCTCCCTTCCAATGATATATGCTTGCTTTTTAAAAATTTACAAGCACTAATTCCCATTTCTGAAAGAATCACGATGTATATCTTAACTCATGCTTTTAATGATAAGTAAATGGCTACTATCTAAGAAGATACAGAGGAATATTTCGTCGAAGATGATTGGCTCGTCACATACTCGAAGTTTTCAAAGGCACCACGTATTTGCCAAAACATTTGGAATCAAAGTACCACTAAAATGACTAAAATGTACATCTTTATACCTACTCGTAAATTGAGTAGGTACCTGATTAATTTTAAATCTTCGTATGCGTTCTTTAGCGATACCCGTTCAATCTGCACGTAGCGTTTACGGTAGATTTGAGGTATACATTTTTATACCAAAATCCCTAAAATATTTTTTATATCTATCTATCTACTGACTATCCTAAAAGATACCTCGAGGGTATGTGGCAGGGGGTGAGTTATCGGCATTAAACGGCACTACGTACATGCACTAAAGTTTACACATTCAACCACGTACCTTAGGAGAGATTTCTAAGAATAATATGCGGGACACACATTGTCATTTCTAATTTTCATGCAACATGCAAAGAAACATTTGATAAGTGCAACAGACATGCATTACAGATACTACTAATATATGCATGCTTTCTTAATTCCTAAAATGAAAAAAATCCAACATCTTAATTCCATCTCTGTATTATTGTAATGGGTGGAATTGCATTGCCATAGTTAGGTAAATTTATTTTATGAATGCATCATGGTGTGAGAAGACTTTGAGTTATGTCTATTAAACCAGTTGTTTTTTGGTGAAACTACTAGTCAAAACTTCCAGTAGTGGACATGTTTCGGACAAGAAAAATTGTCCACTATTGAGAGGTCTCCGCTATTTTTAGGGGGCCAGAATTAGGACAGGTTTTTCTGTGTAGTAACTTCGACGAATTAATATAAAAAGGCATTTAATACGCTGATTTAATTTTTTAGTGCTTAAAAAATAGATCTTTAAAACAAAAAAGTATAGAATTAAACAATTATGCAGTTTTGCATCAACATAATCAAAATACGGATCGAAAACTTGAACTCCACAAAAGAGATAAGTAGCAGTGTAGTAATTAGTAAGCAGTGCGTGGAAAGGAAATAGGCAGGAGCACGAAATCGTTGGCAGACAACCAGATAACTCCCTAATTGCTACGAAAAATGTTTTTTTCGTAAAAAAAGAATTTCCTGTAAAATTCATTCTGTATATATTAACTTGAAGAATTGTTTTTTTTTTGTTCAGGGGAAGAGAAATGTTTTCAGGATAGCTCGTAGTTTGTGTCCGTTAATGCAGATAATTGAAGGAAAAATTTTTCCGTGTGTTGTCCGCGTCCGTCATTGAGAGTGTCCGCTAGTTGGAGGTGTTAGTTCTATAAGCCTTCATGTTCTGCTTCCGGGGATTTTAAAACAGTTCGTTTTTTTGTAGGCGTCCGCTATTTGGAGATGTCCATTAATGGAGGTTTTACTGCATTGTTATATAAGTAATTGAATAATTAAATCAGAATCGGGTATGGGTGTGAAGAAAATATCACCAAGTCTACCGGTATTTCGTATATTATTATGTATTTGGTCCCCCGTTTAAGTTATGTTTTTGTGGGTCCTTGAGGAGATTCCCGTCGAATCCAAGTCGGCGAAAGCAGCATTGCCAGAAATGTGACGGCGACATTTTAACTTCGTCAGCCGGCGTCGTAATTGCTTCTAATGAGAACGATCTTCAAAGGGGTGTGTTGCCAATCGGTTGGCCCTCCGCGGCGGAGCGTGGCGCCTGCCGAGCGGGGCCCCCTATATTCGTCCGCGCTCAATTTCGCCCCTAATGGCCGGGGGAGGAGGGTGGGTGGGTGGGCGGGAAATGGACCGAGTCGCCCCGGCGACAGACTCTGGTTCCCATCACAGCACTTCCTGTCATCCCGTGTCAACCGAGGGCGCTGCCGGCAATATTTCTGGGGTTCAGAGGGGAGGCACAGACCGTCGTCGGCGTCACGGTGAGCCCTTAAGTCTTCATCCTAGCGCCGTGATCATTGCAAAGAAAAACAACAACTCCGGGAAAATACAGTTTGAGTAAATAGAGGGTATCGGTGTCATCACAAGAACCGGATGGGTGTACAAATATGTCGGAATGTATCGCATCTGCACCTGGCTTCATTTTGTGCCGCTAGGGACGCTGTAGTCGTGCTGTTTGTTAAGTCAATATGGCTGCGGCGTGTTGTCTACACCAATATCTGTGGTCTACACTGACTGGCTGGGTGGGTTGCGATAGTGTGCAAACGTGTAAGGTGATTAATATATTCACAAACTTTTTGCGTGACGTATTACTGTTTACAGATATCGCGTTCGAAAACCGAACTGTTCTCCATGCCGCGGCTTTTTTTGTGCGATTTGTTTATATTAATGGATTTTGTATCTATAACTGGAAACGGAGTGGTAGGAGCGTAGCAGTTTTTGGAGAGACTAATCGTTACCTCCGACGGGAAACGTGACGCTTCGAAGGCAGTGGATCATAGTCGGAAATCAATCGTTACTTCCGATACCCACCGAAAATTAATGCTATAGTTTACAGTATCTGCAAACAAGTTTGTATCCCATGTTTTCGGTTAAATAAATAAATTAATAAAAAAATTTTAGTAACAAGTTAAGATAAAATATATCAACACATACCATGGATTTTAGATTAACACATAACGGAGCTCATTTATTAAAATTTACTACACCTTTTAAACGGTATCTCCGATAGTCTCCGCGATGTTACGTTGTTAATGTAATTAGTTAAGGATGAAAACAAAGTTTTCTTTCTAAAGTTGATTAATAAATTACCCTTATATTTTTTCTCTAGTGCTAAACCTTACTTTTTATGCTATTTTGACAGGTTTCTGATATAGATTTTAAGTATCAGATTTTTAATGTTTATTGATAACGTTTTTACTTTCTTCCATTTCCGCTTGCAGCATGAAATACAGTAAACAGATTCAGTGTGTACTTCAGCTGTAGTAAAGTATAAAACAGTGGATAAGATTTCTCAAATTATGTATAAAATCTCTTACGAATTTTAGAAATTATTTATAAATAAGCACATTGCATAGCAATGGCATTTTTCTGAACTTACGTCTTCAGCATCGTCCGATATTTCGTGAAAGACTGCTGTCTCCAAGTAAAAACAGGGAATCTGAGATAATGTCACTGTTGTACTGAATATTTTTGACTGTGGTAATATAAAAATAGTCTGGGTAATGTTGCATGCTAAGGTCAACTCTCCGTGAATTTTCAGCTCTGTGGCTGATATAGGTATAATCATTCAAACAATGCCATCAAGATTACAAAAAATTTAACCGTTTGGACTACTAACTTTAATTGCTAAGTGTTCATCTACTTTCTCTCTCGTAATCAACTCGTTATTAGTCAGAAACTTTTAAGCAAATGGATACGTTTCCTCGAGAACAATGTTTTCCGAACTGGGTGAGAAGTTGCTTCGATTGCTTCCGCAGCACTACCTTGCGGCCAGTAAATGAAAGACTGTCACGTCACACGTCTAATTTACCGGCTTGCAATAGTTTGCCGTCGCGTTTTGGCTCCGTTTATTTTTTCACTTTTAATTAATTGAGAAAAAACTTAACGTGGTTTTAAAATCGAACGGCTTAAAATATGTACTCTAGAGGTTATAAACTGTTGATCAAGACAATAAAAAAAATAATAGGAAACTACCATATTAGTTTCGCACTCCGTTGGAAGACTGACGTCACGTTTCGGAGCAATCGGATTGGATCCCCGCAGACGAATTCCCAGCACCACTCGCTAGGTGCTGCGCTCTGGATGTGTCGGGGTGAGTTCCGTTCCTTTTTCCAATTCCGTTTGATGCGCGGCACTCCGTTTCACGCACTGGAGTTTGGCATATCGGTGTTTGTTGAAAGAGGCCCCGCAGCGAGCATCTTGGCAAATGAATGTTTGCGCTCGGAGCTCACGGTGCACTGACGTCATCGGGCGATAGTTTGCCTTGCATTCGAGGTCATCGCTTCTCAATCTTTCTTCAACCTATCTTTCTCTCTCTCCCTCTCTGTCTTGCAGTACAACGCACCTTGCAGTCCACCGCCATGCCGTGGGATTGAGTCCGCCATTATATCTCTCGATAGCAGCCAGGAGACCCGTTGCGTCATGTAAATTAACATTTTCTCGACACTCACCTGCGGTGAAGTTTCTATCATAATTATGGCGTACAGCCACATCACAAGTAAATGGTAGTTTCCTATTTATATATTGTTTGGCCTTAATTTTATATGTTTTTCAAACCTTTTGAATAAAAAAATTTCACCAATAATTTATCCTACAAAGTTAAATTTTCAACGGCGCCAAAACGCGACGGCAAAATAATGCATATCGGTCAATTCTACGTGTGACGTCAATCAGGTTCACTTTCCTTCCCCTGCAGAGCAGAGAGCGTAGGTGATTGGAACACTACTATTAAACCCTGTGCAACGGAGGAAACCTTCCGAGCTTTGATAAGTACCAAAAGCGATTTGTTAATGCATGTTTACCAGAGCTTAGGGGCTCTGAAATACAATGTTCAGGTGATGAAAGTTCCTATTGCAATAGTTATGGAGTACCTACTCTAAATAGCGATGGACGAGCTAGGGAATGTCTAAAGCAGATACTTTTAAGCGCTGAACATACATCAGGGATACTTGTCTCGCAGATGTGTTAAAATCCAAAATCATCGTTGCTTATTATTTCTAAATATCACTCCGTTAACATCGATATAGCCAGCGGCGTCGGAAGTGGGGTGGCAGAAGGGGCCGAACGCCCCCCTCCCCCCAGAATTTGTCCCCGGGCCCTTTCAGTCGAAGCGGGTACTTTCTGACACATTCTCACACCTTAATAATTTCTTTTATCGAAATTCTAGTCTCTAACCCCTCCTATCCGTGAAAAATTCGGGCCCTTTTCAAGGTTGCCCCCCCCCCCCCCCTCCCGATGAAAATAGTTCCGACGCCCCTGGATATAGCCTATTCTTCCGTAATCTTCCTGCCGAACAAAAATATTTTTAAAATATTTCTTAATTCTATAAACTCATAATTTTTTATCATCTAACGGACCTTAATACCCTGAGTTTTAATTTATTTTAAACATATTATTAGCATTTAATTACGAGGGTAACCACCAATTACAACGATTGCCTCATAGTATAATTTGTGGGCAGTAATATTTGCAAAGACTTCCCGTTTGGAATCCATAGCAACAACTCTTCGCCGTTGTTATTTGGAATTTCAGCGCAAACGTTCGATACATCACCCTAAGTGCTACCTCGTGGGTAAATAATCACATGCAGAATAGTAGATGTTTCATGTTTCGCATTCGACGCGCAGTCAAGTGGGAAGGAACAACCGATTTAATATCGGTGGCTGCGCATCGATTCGGCATCATTCACAATGTGACTGGAGGTGAAAAGTCCATGAAAACAGACGAATGCCGCAGTCCACTTGTTTCACTTGTGACGGTACATCCTTGAAGCGTTCATGATGCACACGTATTTTGTTTGGAAATGTTTTGAATGCTCATGCAGAATCGAATCCCTGTTTGGGATTAATTGGAATCATTAATTGGACTTTCCGTCACAACACCTCATCTGCATCAACGCAATACCCTGTGCAAGCCTCCGTGATGGTGTGTGGCAGGGGGTTATCATCATCAAACATGCAATATTGGCATGCGACTAGGCTACTACGTGGAAATTTCCACAAGTTAACATGTTTGATAATAGAGCCACATGCAGCTAGGTGGTTAGTATGTACATAGTAATAAAGGGATTAATGTTATAATGGCATTTATATACATATATATATTTATTTATTTATTTATGTGTATTTACTTATCATGCATGGATTAATAATGTCAATACATGCATCATGAACTACAGACTGCTCTAAAAATATTTCTCCTACCTATCCCTTCGCAATGCTGCCTATGGTGTTCCCTTATAGTACGGAGGAAAAATGACATTTTTAATCCAAATTAGGATCTGAGCTGATCAAATCTAGCATAATACGTCGGAGTTTTTAATATGCATAGGTATATCTAACATATTCAGTAAAGCTATCCGTTTTAAATTTCTGCGGGAGATTTAATCCGAACTTCAACCTGCGATCTGATAATGATTCCCAACCTTATTCTTCTATTAATTCTGATACACTACTCGATCTATCTTAACACCTTTTAAGAAACTTAGCTTCTCTACACGGCACACTGTCTAGCTCTCCGATCAAACCTAATTCATTCAGATCCCTAGCTAGCTACATATTCAATATGGGACCTAAATAGTGAAAAGGTACATCGCTCTTTTGTCTTCTCGTCACATTTCCCTAGTACTCTTTTCGTAAATCCTAGCTTTCTCTTGGCTTGTTTCCCTGATGTGTCTTCCCCACGATAAAGCTTTGGTGATTGTTACACTAAGTATCTTATGGATTCAACGCAATTGTCGTTTTACTGATGCAATAGGATCGCTCTAACAAATTATTCCTCTTCCAAAAATAAAAAGCTACACACCTTTTAAGGATAAGTTCTGCCATTTTAACGCCTTCATTAGTCACGGCTGGAGAAGGCGTCGGCCATTCTCGTTTCTGCTGGATTGGGGCATGCGTTGGTTGCACAGTGACATTGGGTCCTCTTGGTGTTGCCACTCGTCCTCTTGGCTGGAGCTCGACCTTTTTGCGTGTCACGCTCGAATGGGGGCCATGCACGAAGTGCTTGTGGCCCGAGCCCACCGTGTCGGGCCGGAACCTCCCTTTCCCGCGGAGTCGTCCCATACTTCATCCCTAAGGGCGCCCCTGGCGACAGCGGCGCTCCGGGCGTCTGGAGGTCCAAGACACGCCCCTGACGTCCGGGGCGTGATTTGGTCGGCGGCGCTACAGACGGTGGGGCGCCAGACAGGGCCGCCAACTGCCCAAAAGTTTTTTTTTTTAGATTTCCGCTGACGCCGGTTGATATACCAACCAACACTGCGGAAATAAAAAAAATAGCGCACGAGGTTGTAAAAGCCGAAGAACCATGAAAAATATGCTTGCGGGAGTTGCAGTTGGAATCCATGTCATTCCAGGAATCTGATTTAGTTTCGAGCGTAATTGTAATTACCGTGGAATATGATTTCTTCCGACAGCATATGTAAGCAGTTATATTTAAATGAAGTAGCCATACCTGGATATGTAATTTTTAATGATTTTAAACCCATTTCCTCCGTAGAATATTCGAAAATTTGCCATGGAGTGAGGTCGTAGAATATGTATTCTCCATCGCTATACGGCACGTGTTGAACGCCACAAAATGAGTATTCCCTTCCGATGACATTTATATACCGTAAGGAACGCTTGAGTTCTTTCCAGACGTTAAGAGGAACTCTTATTCATCTCGAATCTTCTCCCTTTTTTTTCATCGTTTTTCAATCTTGATTCTTTTCCTATGCATACATATTTACTTTTACAACCCCTCGTCATCTTCCTCGAAATTATTCCTTTGGCAGCCTACACCTTTGAAATGTTTCGTTCGTGCCCTTATGCCTGTGATAGCCCATTTCACGTGTTATTCTTTTGTTAAGGATTTGATTGAAATGACGAAGTCTCCCTTCCGACGAGTGATATTTTCTGTGTTTGAATCCGTCGGTATTTTCTCGAATAGGTAACCAAGGAGTCGCGTGGTACAAACACGAATGGTTCGCAAATTTAAGGTCCTTGAATTGCTCGTTACGATATCATTAATTATTTTCACTAAATTTTTTCTCATTTGCCTCGACTGTAGAACCCGCAGATGAGATAAAACACAAATGTAATCAACGAATGAGGTTGTAATCAGCGGTTTTAATACACCGAATTTGCGAACAATATATGTTTATATCACGTGACTACTTGGTTGCCTGTTCGAGTCAATCCCCACGGTTTCAAACAGTACCTACCCCGCAGTGGTGCGACTCCAACGCTCTTTGCCCTGCGTCGGCGAGATGATCTCGAAAGAAAAACATTAGCTTTGGACCCCTCAGAGCGACTCATTATATCGAGTGCTTCTCTACGTTTAGCCCTCGTAAATTGATTGTTTTTACGGATCGCTATTCTATCTCAAAGGCCCCTCTCGGCTGAGGGGCGCAAATAAAAGGCCCAAAGAGTGCGCGTGCCACGCGAGGCCTGGGGAGAGAGTGTAGTTGTTCCCCGCCAGATGTCTACGCTCCCTTTGATCGCTGCAAGCAGCTCCTCCGAGCGGCGGCCGCATAAATCACGACCACCTCCCCCGCCTCCTTTCGCCTCCTGATTTAAACGCACTTGAGTCCATTACACACCTCTTTGGGACTCTTTGATCCTTGCCCACGGAAAACAACATAATTTAAGCGCAATAAACTGCTCCCTGTGCTCTTAATTATTAGACGGCGAGATTTTCGTGGGCTGAAAATCGACGTCCGGCCGTAAATCACCAGAGATGGTTATTTTATTTTCAGAGATGGATATCCTCTCTTCGGGGATGAATATCTGGGGGCGGAGGTGCTTGGAGTTCCCCCAACCCCCCTCTTATCTTCTTGAGGGCGAAATAATGGTCACCGCCGTGATGCTGGCCATCATTTCGCCCGGGCGCGGAAGAGCGGTCGGATGAGAAAGGTGTGGAAGGCGGGGAAAGGTTCATTCAGTATGTGTTGAGTGTTGGCCGTGGAGCAATTGCAGAAAGAGACAAACTTTGAAGTTCTTTGAGATGCGGGCGTGGAAGGAAAAGAAGAGGGTTTTGCGAGTGGAGGCGTTTGAGAAAGCGTTAAAGATAGAAGGGGGGGGGGAGTTGGGAGGCGGAGGGTCTAATGAAGTACGTCTACGTAATGCCCTGCGAGCCACCGCGAGGGTTTGTGGCAGGGGGTGAAGATCACCAAACATGAACCCACTATGAGATGCATTGGTACCACTTCATGCACACATGTTAGATATAAGGTTAACGTGCAACTTGGTGGTTAGTAACTACACATTAATGAATTGATTACTGGTTAGAAAAACATTTTCCTAAAAACATTAATCGGTATTTCCCTATCATGTGTGTATTAACAATACATAAATATGCATCATTCATTACAGACTACTCAAGCAATTTTTGCCCACCTCTCTGCAATTCTGTTGTGCTCTCTTATGGTACGAGGGAAAAATGACATTTTAAATCTATCGGCACGACAATCTATCTCTCTAATCTTCTTAATCTGATCAAACCTAACATAACACACAGGTGGTATATACGTGGCATTCTCTTAAGCACAAGATTTACAAAAAGATGGCCAGTTTTTTTTTGTTTCCATAAATATTTGTATTTGCGAGACAAGTGTATTACTTGTATTTTGTTTTCCTCTTCGTCGTTTTAAATCTGGAATGTCGTTTTAAGTCTGGAAATGGCATCCTTTCTTTCGCCAGTATTGGCACACATTTTTATGGAAGATGTTGACGTGATTTTTTTCTCTTGCATTTGTAAAAATGTGTGTTCCGGTGGTTTCCCTTTGTCTGCTGCATTTTGTTTGTGGAGTGGGTCCTTATGACAGTTGAATTTATTCACTAATGCCTTGGACAGACTTAAGCAACCAATGAGCTACAGCTAAATGGGTCGCTAAACTTTTTGGATGTAAAGGCCGGGACACAGTCAACGTAAACGGGTAACGTGAAACGTGTACCGTGAAACGTGAAGAGATGATGCATGGGTGGGAGAACGGAAACGGACTCGATCAGCGCGTAACGTGAGACCGTGTACGTGAGAGATGGTCATCTTCCATCTCTCACGTTTCACGTACACGGAAGACCAATGAAAACTGCCCCAGGAGTTGGCGATAAGGAGTGTGGGGAGATACCCAACCTGTGGGGAGTTATTGAAGTTACAAGTGGATGCGTACTTTTCTTAACTAAAATTTTAGTCTCAGATACTGTAAAACTTATTTCAGTCTTAGGTTTTAGCATAGATAATTTCCTGGCTTTTTTGTGATAAGGGAATCAATGAATGAATTGTTATTTGAAGTTATTGTTTTTAGTGAGATTTTATAAGGTAACTAATGACACGAAAAAGATTGTTTGACATTGCTGACATTGGTTAGATAGTAAACAATTCGTTAGGAAGGATGAATCACGTTTCTCACGAATTAATTCTCGTGAACTATAATGAACTTAAGCACTCTAGTAACTTCATTAACGGCATGGATTACGTAAGTACCTCTACAGTCTTAAAAATTAATTGTGAGCTCCTGTTTACGTTCACTGCAGATGTCCTGTGCGCCTTCGTCAGTCAATTGTCCCGGACTCCCGAGTCGCGTATGTTGTTTGTGTCCACTAGAGGAAAAGTTCCCGTCTCACGTCCTCCGTTTACGTTCATTGTATCCGGCTGTATCACACTAGCGGTTGCCGATTACGGTTGCCGTTGCTGGTTACGGTTGATGTAAACAGCTCCAATCACACTGACCGCTTGTACAACCGGCCGGTTGTGAAATCGCAGCCAATAGAATCTCGCCTCACGGTCACGTGCTGTTTCTGTTTACATTTTGTTCCTATTATGCCTCAAATGCAGGATTTCTGCCTCAAATACAAGATACAAATGAATTAAGTACGTTTAATCTCACCTCGATAAAATGTATGGTATTATAATATATCCTTCACAAATAAATAGATGATGCAATAGAGTTAAATGCTGTTAAAATTGTTTTCTGACTAATTTTAAGGTTTAGGACGTAGTTGAAATGGTAACAATGAAATTATCGCAATATGTCAACACAAACATGATGTGACCGCGAGGTGAGCTCCTCTTGGCCACGGTTACACAACCGGCCGGTTGGAAATAGACGCGCTCCTGTTATCCAACCGTTGAGAGCTGGTTGGCGCCTATTGGTCGACCGTACAACCGCAACCTGCAATCGTAACCGTCAACCGTTAGTGTGATACGGCCTTTAAAGGTTTGTAGGATAGGAAAAACGGCAACATCAGCATTGTTTGGAAAGACCCGGCTACCGATTAAGGAGGTTGATCCGAAAAGTGAAAGTCATGTCATTTTTTTATATTTTCAGAACTTAGAGAACTAAAGTTCCTCTGTCTAATAAAATAAAGATAAATATACCAACCCATACTCCTTTTTGCACAAATTGCATTTGAAATGACATACGATTAACGGCGATAATGGCCATCACATGGGAATATAACGTTTAAAAATACCATAGTGACATGTCATTTTTGCAAATAACTGCTATTTTATGCGAAATTTCACAAGAAATAAAATGACACGAAAAAAAAGGCATCAACCCACCGTATTTTTTCGCGAAATCCACCAATTTCTGCGCTTATAGCAGACGAAATGCGTTAGTTGTCTTCAAGTGGCGCTGCGGTCGCTCTAGCCAAAATGTATGGCGTATGAATAATATCATTACTAATGAGATATTAAAGCATATTTCATAAATTATTATAACATAATGTTCGATAGTAATATTCTGCTGTTATAAATTAGTAAATTCATTGAGTACATGAATATATTTCTTTAAAGTAAATGCTGAATTGACTCCATCGTCGAGCTGATTAAAATTATCATAAAAAAGAAATCCTTCGACTTTACATCGTATTTATTGTGATACTTACGATTTTCAATAGTTTAGGTAATTTTCTTTGTGAAGTAAGGATCACTTAGCAGGCATATACTCGTACTTAAATTAATAAGATTCCTCTGACAACTTGACTCAGCAGTCGCGAGCCAACCTCCTTAAATTAAAAACGCTTTCTCTCCGCATCTGTTACCACGATAATTGTCGGCGCTTTACAACTTCCTTCGCTTAATTCTCAATACTCAAGCCTCCGGAAAATCAAAAGTGGAAACTCAACGTAATTAGTGTAATAGCCATATGGCTACCCGGGTTTTATTAAAGGTTACCCAGGAAATCTCGTAATGAGATTGCACTAGTATAATTATCCGTGAAGCCAGAAGAATTGTTTTTCGGGTCGAAAACAAACGGTGAAGTGACGGAAAATGGTATTTCTGGGCAAGATTAACATCCAATTTCAAATAATTATCACTGAGATCGAATTGCCTTTAATGATAAATCTGAGTGTAGCAAAACACGCTACTTTTAAAATATATGTACCTTTGCCACAGCAAGGCTAAAAATGAAAGACGCGAGAGATATTAGTTTGCTGGGGTGTTATGATTGTCCATAAACAAGTGTTGTACAGGGAGGGGGGGGATATTTAGTGAAATATTGAGGGAAAGTAAAGCGTGCTTGTAGAATGGTGATTCCGCCTCACTTCCCGAGCACATTCACAATCACGAAAGCCATGCCATCTGAACGATTGTACACACGGAAGGCAAGGTTTGACTAGCAGTGGAAGTTCGGTCCAATTCTCCGTTAGTCATTGTGTTCACGTCTCCTGCTTGGGGCTCTGCCTTATAACCGCATGGGTGCGTGGAAAGAACCCTGTGGTACTCCTGACCCAGAACCCCAAGTGAAAACTGTCAGTTTTTGTCACATAGTGACATTCGAGTGGCTTTCTACTGTAAACTTCAAATGGTATGCACTCATTTCCTCTCTTTCCAAAGGTCGGACCTACAACGACCTCAACCAGTACCCCGTGTTCCCGTGGGTGCTCACCAACTACGAGGACCGGGAACTGGACCTGGGGCAAGCGAGGAACTACAGGGACCTCACTCTGGTACGCCACTCAACCTCTCCCACCTCTTGTTGTTGATCCCCGATAACAGCCCAACTTGCAGTCATAGCCATTTGTGTGGCGTTCCGACGTAGCCTCGGGTGCAGAAAGATGCGAGGCCATGGGAAATCATGGGAACGTAGATCAGTCCACAGATAGTCAGCTCGGGATATTTTGCGAATAGTGTTCCCCGATTCTGACCTTCTTCTTGCATCCAACATTCCTACTGTGCATACTTCATGCCTCTCACTTCAAGTGTTCAATCTTTTCCTCCGTTTAGCTTTTGAATCTCGTATTTGAAAGCACCCTTGGCTATAGTTCCCATAATATTCTCCTTAAAATCTGCGACTTTCTGAAATTTTTACTTATAAATCCTTGGACATTTTGAAAAAAAAGTAAAACGTCATGTATAAAAATATTATAGTTATGCTGCTTATTCATTACTGCTATGATCGAGTGTTAACATTAATTTTTTTTTACAATGGAAAGAAAGAGCATAGCCTCCAGTTATTTATATCATGTAAAATATCAGTGAATATTATTATCGACAGTGGATAGAAATAAGTATGTATTTATAACGTGAAAAAATTCGTTTATTAATTTTTCACTGAAAGATACGAAAAAAGGGGGACTCTACGAGTGAACTGGGGACTTTTTCATTAAGAAACGGGACGGATGGAAACCCTACCCATTGCATCCAATCTCACCTCTGTGTCCGTTACAGCCCATCGGCGCGCTCAACCCCAGTCGCCGAGCCTACTTCGAGGACCGCTACAACCAATGGGAGCACGACAGCATCCCGCCCTTCCACTGCGGCACCCACTACTCCACGGCCGCCTTCGTCCTCAACTGGCTAGTGCGCGTGGTGAGTGAGAATTTATCCCCTTTTTCAGGACTATGTGAAAAAACACTAAAATGTTTAAGAGCCCAAGTGCTTAGCAATGTCTCCTTGTTATTTCTGAAACACAGTCTTAGTTCATTCGCCCAGGTTTTTAACTGCGACCGATTTTGCCGATATATTGAACGCCACATTCATCACATAAAATTTTATGAACACCTCTGTCTAATTTGTTGTATTTGTCTTTTTTGTTAAAAAGAATTTACTTCCCCTTCCCTCCCCATTTTGTGTTTATAACGATGTGACACTGTAAATCTATATAACATATTATGATGTCATAACGTGCAGAAACCATGGTTGGTTGCATTCTGGGCAATGAATGTGTGCAAATTTTTACGAAGTGTATCTCTCCTGTGATAGAAGGTGATGAGTAATTAGGGTGACCGGATCAAAATTTTCAAAATCAGGACGTTTGAAGGGAAAAAGCCGGTAATCAGAAGCAGGTAAGCAGAAATTGAATACATTTGCTATCACGGTTATCTATGTGGCGCTAAATGACACCAATTTGCTGGCAAGTTTTATCATGTTGAACTTAAATGGTCCAATACTAAATTTATGTCGAGGAATAAGTGATGATAAATACTGCAGAATTTCGTTGGGAATTTCCGATATTCCGGATGTAAAAACCGATCCGTGGCAGAATACAAAGGTTTCTTGGTCGTACATATAATCAAGAGTCACCTAATTGGGTTTATACGATGTCGTTGCACTTGTGTCGCCGCCATTTCCTGCCCTTGTTGGCAGCTCAAGCCGACTGACCTTAGCCCTTTGTCCCCTCAGGAGCCGCTGACCACCATGTTCCTGGCGCTGCAGGGCGGCAAGTTTGACCACCCGAACCGCCTCTTCTCGTCCATCGCCAACTCCTGGAAGAACTGCCAACGTGACACCTCAGATGTGAAGGTGGGTCCCATTTGCATACCTACTTAGCTGCGGTGCGTGGCAGAGGATGACTTGCACTGGAGTCCAGTAAAAAAATTCTATCGCCATGGGGACTTCAACCGGGTTCATGGAAACTCCACATGCAACACCTCAACTACGCCATTCTTGCGAAAATTTTTGGCCATGCCAAATGTACCAGGAATTTTAAAAAACAATTACACTTCTGAGTTGTACATTTTCAGTCTCAATCAGACGCTAATACGAAAGCGTCTGGGAATCACGTAGTCAGTTACGAATAATAATCTCGATCGTATATTTTCCATTACCTCGCATTAAAAGAATGGCATCGAATATCTGTTTCTATCTATGTATGTTATTTTATCTTTATTATTTAATCTACCTTAGTACGCTGGAGTTTTTAACGTATGTTTCATATGTTCAGATCACCTTGGATTTCTAGCGCAAGATTTCGCAGGGTGTGAAGCCAGCCGGGAATTTTCTTGAAAGCGGGTTTTTATTAAATGTCAATGGAAATTTTCTCTGATTTTTGTTCCATTACGATGTTGTTACCTAGTAGCGCACTAGATGCTCGCACTAGAAGACATCGCGAGGCAGATGCTCGGAATCCAAATGACGCAATTATTTTCTGAAAAACTAGAGGGAATGCAGGAAAAGTGTCTCGGCTTTCTTCCACATGGGCCAGGGTTCGCGAAAAAAACGCAAAAAATTGGTCGTGGGACGCCCATCGAAGCCCATCCCATTCACGGAAGCATCCTTGTGTGCTCAAATCTAAAAATATTAGGCCTGTCGGCATATGAAGCCATATTTCGGGCAAACATAGAATCTCGAAATTTGCTTCGAAAATCTCCCAAGGGGGTTGATTGAAAATCCAGCAAATAGTTTGAAAATTAAAAAAATATTGTTGATCATACTGTAAATGTATGGAATAGGACACTAAATATTCGAAAGGAAAAACATTATCCCGACAGGCACTCGAACCCGCATCATATCGGATTCATTTCATAGCGCCTCAACCCACTCGACCATGACGAAGCAGCGTCGCGAGTCATCGGTATAAAGGCCGCTTTACACGATAAAACTTTTTGAACAATTGCTTGTTCAAACGCTTGTATGAGAAGATTGTACCGTGTAACGCGCCAAATTGTAAGAACGCTTGTGCGATTGCCTGAATGACTGAACGGGAAATAGGACCTGTTCTAATTCCATTCGGACAAACATACAATTTCGTTCAGTTCATACAAGCGTTTGTACAAGAAATTGGACAAAAAATTGTAGTGTGTAAAGCGGCCTTAGCAGTCATCCTTTTTGACGCTGTTTTTCATATCTCTCCCTCTCCTATTTATCGGTTTCGCCCGTGAAGAGTTTCAATGCCTTCGTCTTTCCCAAAACGACTCCAGGCACTTTTCGCTCCCTCAGATGTTTCGCGATTTCGTCACTATGATCGACTGACGTTCCATCGCCGGTGTTGCGAATGCACCCGCCTCCGACAGATAGCAGAGGGCGCAATGGGAACCGTAGCTCAACGTCCCATTCGACGGACGTTGAACAACGGGTGTTGCACGGCGTTGCAGTCATTTGGGACTGCAGTGAAATTTCCACCGGGACTATCGTGCTCTTCCTCCACCAGAGATCCACTGCACCTAATTCGGACGCCGCGAGGGAGGAATTTCTTTGAATGTCAAAATCGTTCTGGCTCTAAATCTCGCACGAAGCACCTACTTCCCTCAGAAAAAAAACAACACGGTCCCCCCTTAACTAACTAAGAAGGTCGTAAAGAGCGAGCGTTAATTCTGGAGTAGGCCGCGGCGCGAACAGAGGCCTCTGCCGTCGATGCGGCGGCACCGGCAGTCGTAAATCCTGGAGATGACGCTGATTAAGGCATAACGACGGTGGCGGGCCCGTGCGGGAGGTGCTCGAATTATTGCGGCCGTTAAAAATGCCTCTCGGAGAGGGTTCATTCTGCGGAGAGGGACCCATCTCCAGAATTATGGGGTCGTTAAACGGCCCCCCCACGCCTCATATCACACCCCTCCTCTCTCCTGTGTCTTTTCTTAGGAGCTCATCCCGGAGTTCTTCTTCCTGCCGGAGATGCTCGTCAACTCGAACAACTACCGCCTGGGCACGCTGGAGGACGGAGCCACCATCGGCGACGTCGAACTGCCGCCGTGGGCGTCCTCGCCCGAGGAGTTCATCCGCATCAATCGAATGGTGAGTCGACCTCGGAAATCCATGCGTCGATCGGTCGACTTTACCATGGAAATGAGGAGACGTGCTAGATTGGCCAGTCGATGGATTTCCTCAGTACTGGTCCACTCTTGACTTTGGGAAAAAATATTACCTTCTCTTCCCTTGTAACAGTTAAATTGAATGAAACAATAGATATTAACAATTAAATAGATAATAACAATGAAATAGGTAGTAAGAATTAAGTATTAAGAATTAAGTAAGATAGTAACAATTAAATAGAGAGTAACAATTAAATAGAGAGTAACAATTAAATATATAGTAACAATTAAATAGATAGTAACAATCAAATATAATGTTAAACAATTGCTTATGCTTCTCAATCATTTGTGAAACCAATAACTTAGTATTTTGCTTAAATTATTCTTCGACCATGGTTTCTCAATCATTTGTGAAACCAATAACTTAGTATTTTGCTTAAATTATTCTTCGACCATGGTTTCAGCGACAATTGATTGTCGGGAGAGAAATAAATGCATTGCCCTAATTCCACAGTAGTCAAATATATTCATTTGACCTGTCTCATTGCACTGTAGCATCAACAGGACCAAATACAAAGTTAACCACAAGTGATCAGTGTGTAGTCACATAGGGAGGGGAAGGAGGTGGAGGGATGGTGATGGGTTGGAGGAATCTTGGGCATTAGAGGGGTGAGGGGGAATCGATTGGGGGTGGGGAAGAGGTAAGGGTTGGTGTAGTGAACTGTGTATGGATCTGTGAGGGGAGGACAACCGAGGGTGTGGTGAGGATTGGCTGTGGGAGGTCCAGTAGTAGTAATATCTGCCTCCACCATCTTATCTATAATAATAATTGCCAAATATTGTTTCTTGCACACCCCTCCGTCCGTTTGTCCATTGGTTCCCCCTTTATCTCAGAAGCAGTTTGTCCTACAGAGATTCCTTAAATGGCAGTGTACCTATTTATAGCACCCCAGGCAAGCCCCAGGAAAACTATTATCATTTTTGTAAATACCCAAGTTTGATTCCCGGTGATGATTAGCTGTTTGCATTTGTTTAAATTGGGTTTATTAATTTAATAGAATGCAAGACTTGTCTTTCTATCAGTTGAATAGGTAAATGTTACTAGAATTATTTCAGTTTTTCTTTTTTTTCTGGCTAGACTTGGAGCATTCTATTCTTTCAATTTTTTTATGCTTTGCATTGCAGTTTTCTCTAAATTGTGTAATAATTACGAAATTTACTGATTTTTCCAGTTATTTTCTGAACATTGCATGGGAAATTACCATTGTTGCCTCTGTATAAAAACACCTGTGATGGTTAAAGAGTTTGTCCAAGGGAGATGCTGTAAACTGCAATGCATCTACAGAGCATGTGATCAGTTTTGTCTTTTTGTAGAAAATTTCAAAAATACTTAACACTAGAATGCCGGACATATTGGACCCCCCGAGAATGCCGGGAGGGTGTAATTTTTTCACCCATATGTTTATGTGTTCATAATAGTGCTTTTGTGTGGATTATTTTATGTTCTATATTTGAGTGTGTTAATGTGGCAACTTCAGTATTTTTTGCCATTTTTTTACAAATAAAAATTAAAAAAATTTTAAAGTGACTCGATTTTAGCTAATTATTATTTGCCAAAATTTTCTTTCAACTGCACTATTTTTCGAAGATTGTGCTGAAAAGCTGAAGGGCACTCGTTAGTGGTTAGTAAATAATCATTGAATGTTTTTTACAATCATTTAGTGTTTATGTAAAATCGTGTATAATTTATATGTAGGTAAACTACAAATTTGTATAAAGGAACCCTCAAAGAAATCAAAGGTCTCTTTCATACAGGGTTACAAAAAACTTCGGTCGGTTGGTTGGTTATTTAGGGGAGGCGACCGACAGCTTAGGTCACTTGCGCCATTTAGGATAGGTGGGTAATTGGGTAATGGTAGGAGTTTTCAGGGAACGGAGGAAGGGTGGAGAGAAACCCGGCGTCGGCATTAGCCTACTCTTAACGAAAGGCGCCAAGGGGACCACGGCTTAACGTTCCATCCGACGGACGGAGTACTGTACTTGAAATACCCTCCACTAGGCACTCAAGTGGGGACCGGTTTTCCACTGAAAAATCCGCCACTGCCGGGAATCGAACCCGGGTCCTCGGGATGGGAGGCCAGTACTCTAGCCACCACACCAACCCGATTCCCCAAAAAACTTCGTCTCAATTTCTTAACATTTATGGCTCTTTCGCTCTGTTTTAGCTGTATGCGTGCCTCATACTTATTTATTGCACAGCTTACAAAATCTAATAGTTCTGTTTTATTGCCTTTTATCTAGACTTGTACCGATACCTCAATACCAGTGGCCGATACTGATAGTATTATTTGCCAATACGTTACTTATTTTTCTAAAACAATTTGATAAGTGCTTTCCTTCTCGTGAAGTCAACTCAGTAATCAAAAGTGTTTTAAAAGAGCCACTAATTATTGAGAGAAATGACATGGTATTTTGTTTTTCTCTTTTATTTTGTTACTCTTACAATTATCACTGGAATTTGATTTTATGCACTAAGCCCTCTTGCATTTGTAAATACTGAAATTTTTTTTTAAGAAATAAGAGCTGCTGAGCATACTCATTGACATATTATTGACATGGCTGCTGAACATGCTCAGCCGGTGAGAGGGTTCTTCTATCTGGACCATAGCACTAGTTTCTGAAAACATTTGCTCTGGAAACTCTAAACCTGCTGGTACACCCAAATGCAGTGGTCTCATTAGAAGGTTTTTGTAGGGACCCAAAATCCTGAACATAGTAACGAGGAAAACTTGCTGAACAGGTTAGGTCTTCTCGGGTTATGTTGGTTTTTTATTTGAAGTTGTCATCAAAACACATTTGACGTTGTCATCAAAACGTGAAAATCTGAAGATTTCGTTGACCGATCTCTACTCATTGTCATAAAAAAATGGTTTTTCCCATTGCTTGTGCCACATATCATTTACATGGTTTATTGAGCCCAAAAACCCCATGTGCATATAAGATAGAAAGGAATGCGTAGGAGATTGGATAAAAGGCACTGTTGTAAAAATCTTTCTCTAAGTGCTGCTTAGTGTAGCCGGTGGGTTCCCGTGATTCTTTGGCAAATGTTGGTGTCGAGTGTCAAAATGACACCCTTCGGCATTCTAGTGTTAATACCATGAGTATTTTTTTTTATCACTCCCATTAAATTTCAACGGGCACCAGCAGGTAGTTTATAAAACATAATTGATTGTCATTTTTCACAGAAGAGCTATTCCAATACTGTGGGCCTCCTGTCACAGTTATCACACTTGAAGAATCAGTTAAACATTTTCCCTATCTATCAGCTTTACTTTAGCATTTGGCAAAATTATTCCTGTTGTCAATGGCTTAAAAATGTCAATGGCTTTTATAACATTGTTCATAGATGATTCTGTAACTGTGCATCTGTACATTCGGCAAGGTGTGTGCCTTGTCTAAAGAAGTACATTGGTTACACAGCAAGAGAAATGAAGAACTAGATGCAATTAACACAAAAATGCTTGGAGGAGGTTGGACCTTAGTCTTGCTAAACCTTTTTTTTAACAATGGGCTTCATAATAATTTGTCCATGGAGTGTTACTCTTGTTATTCAGTGATTTTGTGCCAGGAGTGGTGAGAGTAACTTTGACACAAAAGTATGGAAACTCAGCTCTTTGGAGCGATTGCCCTTTTCCCATTGAATGGTTGCTCCTTGACCATCTGATTGGTTCCCACACCCCGCTGATAACAGTAACCCTCCGAACAACAGTTGGAGGGGGGGGGGGAACACCAAGACTCGTCACTTCCACTGAATGCTTCACGTAGGTTACCTCTTCATCCACACCAGCCAACCCGCTGCTTTGGCCAAGGTATGACACATGCAATGGCATGAATTGCTGTGTCTTCAAAATGGCAATGAATTGCTGCTGAAACCACAAAACCACAGCATGAAATATATAGAGTAAATAATAACTATACCGTTTTCTACTATTTTGTATAAGAATTACTATTTCACTGCCTTTTGTTATTTACTCTCCATAGGTTGTTAAAGTATGGTTGTCAGTTGTTTCCTTCTCATGGCAAATTTGGTATAGGGGCACTATTGATTGAATTCCCTAACAACCCCTGTTCGTTGAAGCATCTTCACTCTCCTCTTTTAAGCACCCATGTTTTCAGCTTGGAGGGGGAGCAATTGCCTGATGCCTTGAATTCACTTTGACTCAATGGCTACAGTCACATTATCATTATTATTATTACATACTAATTATTAATTAGGTACTCCATGTTTGTCTGTTTTATTTTCGTAAGATATATGCCATTTTTCTACACATAGTCTTGAAGTAAATTGTGTATACTCTGCTGCATTTCGTATTCTCTTATGCCTGTTGAATATTCTTAATTATTTGTTTTATTTTTTGTCTTGCAATATATGTAGCATTTTAGTTGTAATTTCTACTTTTCTTCCACTGCAGTTGGAAACCTTTGTGTATAAATCATTTTGTTGATATTTGTGCAACATAATGTACATGAATACATGAAATAAAAAATATCTATCCATCTACCTTCCTCTTTTTAGGCTCTTGAGTCTGAATTCGTGTCTTCACAGCTCAACCACTGGATTGACCTCATCTTCGGCTTTAAGCAGAGGGGTAAGTGGACTGCTGGGCAGGGAATGCATGGGGAAGCTTGTGAATGTCACCATATCACAGCTGGTATTCTTTATATCTATTATCACAGATACAAAAAGAAGTCCAGAAATACACTATTTAAGCCAATAGAGTTGATGGTGACATCTAGTGAACCAATAATGGGGGAAAAAATTTGTGTTCAACCTAAAGGTTGGTTTTTGATAGGTGAGGGTGGAGTTCACCCTGTACTAAGTCAATGGCGTGTGAAATTCACACGTTCAGGGTTGGGGGGCCAGCTCCTTTCCCTGGGCCACCTGCGATTTCCTACAAAGTGAAAATTGAAGCATGAGGATTATAGATTGGGAGTATCCAGGAATGAATCTGCCTGGGATTTGAAGGGAGGACTCTCCGGTTGGTAGCTGAGCACTCTACCCACTAGGTCACCATGACTCCTCACAAATTTTATGGGTGCAGTATTGTGTCTACTACATCAGTGCACGTGGCCTCAATCTCTATTGCCAGGAAGCATCAGGAGCCAATGTTAGCTCTTCTGATTAGCAAAAATATACCATAAAACATGAATTATAATGGTTTATACCTGTGTTAAAAATGACAATGGTTGGAGTTAAGGTCCTGAAGCAGTACAACCCAAGTGGTTGATAAACCTTAACACTGAAGTCTATGGCTGAGAAAGACAGCTTTATTGGAATAATCACGGGGAAGTGTTGTGTGGTGTCCTATCATGAGATACAGACATTGATCAGCTCTTTGCACTTCAATTGTTTCTATGTGTATAAATGTACATAAGAAAAGGTGGATAGGTGATTTTGGACTGTTTTCCTCGTAGTGGTTTGTTTTCATTGGTATCCTATCATTTGCTGGTAAGCATCAGTGACCCAAGTACATATCTGGCCTGTTTGCCAGTCAGCCTTGGGTTAGATTCCATGAGACCCCTTTACACATATTCAGCTCTCTTACAGAAAATTACTGCTGAATAGTGGTAATTAAATACTAAAGATTAGTAAACAATTACTTTAGATTCAGCAATAATTTTTTACAAGGGCTGAACTCAAGTTGTGTCATTTATGATCCACAAGATGATTTGGGGAAACCTTTGATTGGCTACTGGGGAAGGAACAGCTTCCATTTCTTGTTCGGAGGCACACCTGTCTCCTTGAATGCAGACATTAATACTGCTCTGTGCTTTGCTGGGAGGATCACTACATACTGGGTGTGGTGGGTTTCATAGTTGTTCAAATAAGGAATAGATCCTTGTGTCAACAGAAGAGATCCACATAGCCCCAAAGGAATTTAAGTGGGAAAACATTGTTTCTCTGCATTTCTTGTAAAGACTGTGATTGTTTTTCTCGAAAAGCATTCTAATGCCCAGCCACTCCAGTCCATCAATGAGGCAGAGTGGAAATATTTCAATTTGTTTGACGCTCACTTATTATCAAACAGGTTTATTCACTGTCTGTACTCACTTTAATTCTCTTCATCATAGGACCAGAAGCTGTTCGCTTGACAAATGTGTTCTACTATCTTACGTATGAAGGCAGTGTGGATCTTGATAGTATAACAGACCCTGTCATGAGAGAGGTGAGTTCTTCATCTCTTTTCCTCTACTGCACATACCATAACCACCCTGTATACATATACAAACTCATGCAACCTAGGCACTCAAAAACGCACTAGTATTTTACTGATGATTTTATTAAATTCAGTAAACTATTAAAAAACTACAATGCTACTCATTTTACAGTTACTATGAAAGAGGAAATACCAACTTACCACTGTATGGTTGATGAAATATTTTAATTAGTTGAAAATTATCATATGTCTAAACCTAATTTTCTGGTATTTCAGAAAATTAGTATGTATACCAGTACAAAAAGATATAGGAAATATTCCAAAGGCTAATACTTTTAACATACATTGGTGATTCAGTAGATACATTTTAAGTAACACCATTGATTCTGACTTCATATTGCAGAGAGTGTACTGTACCTAAGATTATTAACTGTACCTTGTGTATACATTTATCATCCAGCCATTTACACAATGAAAAACAAGAATGACTTTACAGTGAATGCTAGTTATCATTGTTACAATACTAGAAGAAGAAAAATATACATGTGATATCAACACACTTGTCTATAATAGCCAAAGGGCCAATATCAATGTGCACAAAATTGTTCAATAACCTACTGAAGTGTTTAAAAAGTGAACGAATAATTCCTCTGTGCAAGAAAATTTTATTTGCATATCTGGTCAATAAGTACCATTATAGTTCAAATGAATATTTGTCTTAAACTTAAGTGCATGCCTAAAACTTTGATGTATCTATATTTTGTATTACTTGTTAATAAATTGCCTTTTATATTTGACGTGCCCTATACACCTGCCATATGCATTTTTAAATGCTGTGCATTGTTTATGCTGGGCAAATAAACTTATTATTATTATTATTACCAATGGCAATGAAGCTGTGAGCACAGGAGTGGATAGACTCCAATTTGTGTGTAGAGTGCAGTTTATTTAATCCTTCCTTTGTGTCCACTTCTCTTTGCAGGCGATTGAAAATCAAATCAGGAACTTTGGTCAGACTCCGTCCCAGTTGCTCATGGAACCTCATGCGCAGAGAGGCACTCTCATGCAAGTGGTAAGTACTGCACATCTCACCAATCGCCCTCCTCTCCAGAATATGCTGGACTACGTGCATTGCCTTGCTGATTCTTATTTTCTGACATTGAGTTTCAATTTTCAAGTGCTCTGAGTTAAGCATGGATTTCTTCCCTTTTGCAGTCTCCCTCCATGTTTCATGCTGTGGTTGAAGATGTGTGCATGACGATGAAATTCCCGTCCAACTCGCCCATTGTCCACATTTCAGCCAACACTTATCCTCAGCTTCCACTCCCATCAGTGGTCACGATAACGGCCAGTCAGCAGTTTGCGGTGAACAGGTGGAATCCCAGTTATGCAGGTGGGTTAGCTGCTGTGAATGTTTGGGACAATAAAATGCACTTCGTACTTTGTTGACAATAAATGTGGTTATTCTCATGGTATCAGAAATTTCATGTCAATTTATAAGTAAAAACAATAATAATATTTGGCATTAGTGAAATTATTGGAAAAGTTTCTTATTACAGAATTAAATCGTGGAGTCATTATGTTAATTTTACAATGTATTTTTGAGTGATGCATTTGTAAATCTAGTTTAAGCGATAGAAGTACAAAAAAGTCAGTATCCACACACAAAGGTTGGAAATGAAGGATGATAAAGTTTTTGATTCAATGGCTGAAAGAAAAATTTTAAACAGTGATAAGAATCGAACTTCGTTGCCTGCAGTCCACTACCCACTCTACTATTGTCAGCCTACCTGAGTTTGGAGAATGCAGGCTCCCCACATGTCATTCTACTTTTTTCCTGCAAACCTGGGCCAATTCAGGAGAAAAAATCCGAGACATTTTTTAAAATATTGCTTCTAGTAGCATGAAAAAAGGATAATCTCATTTCAAGATCAGAGTTACACAACCTTTCCTTAGGAGTATAAAATTCTCAAATTTCATTTTAAAGGTTATTATTAATTGGACATTGCAAAATTACTAGTTTAGCAGCTTGAGATATTCTATAATAATTTTTTCATCTTAAAAATGGAATCCTCAGATATTCCATAAATGGCCGCATTAAAAATTATTTTTTGTTTCCAAAAAAGAAAATGAAAGCATTCAAAGATTTGTTCAATAATTGGAAAATAAATCCTTAATAATGAAAATGAACTTATAATGTTTTTTTTCTGCACTCTAAAGAATAGTTGTACAGGTTCAAAAAATGTATCGCTTGATGAGTATGTGATAAGGAAAGTGATCTTTATAATAGAAGTAATAAGATATAGTTATTGCATCTATAAATCTTGATCCAGGAAAATATTATCCACATAGAGGATAGGAAGTTGATTTTTTCTCCAATAAATTTACTTGTTTTTTAGTAATTCTATTGTTGCTACATTTAGATATTTATTAAAAATCTAGGATTAGAAAAGGAATGAAATTCATAATCGAGTATCTGAAACTAAGGATCCGAAACTAAGATAAAGATCTGAAACCCAGGCAAGGATCCGGTTCCAGATCTGACACAAAACCTGAATCCATCCATCACTATGTGAAACTGTAAAAATGTTGATTTTTTGCCATCAATGAGTACCATATTATCATCAGACCATTTATTCATTTCATTGATATTTTCTCGCAATTCATCATGGTTAAATTTTTTTGAATAAGTAAGGTGACTTGTGTTATCTGCATGCATGAACTTAGAGCCAATTTTAAATAGGAGGGAAGATTGTTAGTATAAATGAGAAAAAGAAGAGAACCCAAAATAGACCCTTGAGGAATAACTTTTGTCTCTTAGGGTGATAGTTTTTAATTTGAAGAATTTCTATTCCCATGTGTGGTAGTTTTAAATTAATGTTTAAAGAACTTAATCACGCAACCCTTGTCTCTTGATTCACTTGTTTTCCTAATCTCGGCTTGCCTCTCTTTCCACAGCATCAGTGCAATCTCCGAGCTATGCGGACGCCCCTCAAACACAGACTGCTAATCTGCCGCTCACCATGGACCCAGTCTTGTGTAAGAACCTTTTTATTTGTTTTCATAACATAATTGTAGCCTTCTGCTTTTGAATCAGAGTTAGTATCCATCAATTCTTTTTTAATGTCGAATCAAATTGGAAGGCAGAAGTCATTTCAGCGGCACAATGCCAAGTAATATAGATTCAAATGAAGCCAGTTGTGACCAGACTCAGAATTATTCATGATTAATGGACAACTTAAGGATATTTTAAAGTTTCTTGGTAGCAAAAATAACAGTTTACCCATTGGTAAATGAAACAGAAACATTTTGGATGCTTGTGGTCTTTTTTTATTTTTTCCAATACAATTCCTTCTAGAGCGCCAGAATATTCTGTATATTTTTTACATCTAATGCTGTGCTTCAACTATCTTAAATACTTTCACTATTTAATAAGGCTTTATTTATTGGAATTTGTCCGAAGTAGTTATACCATTATTTATATTCAGTAAATAGTAGTCTTTAATTATATAGTAAATCATAATTAAACATTGTGTACTCCTTCCAGAACAACACAATGTTGAGTGAAACAACATTAAACAAAACATTCTTTTAAGTAAGATCCTGGCATACTACCTGCACAAAGTCTTCTTGGGTGTTCCATTGGGTCAAGGATTGGCCAACATTTTGACATTTAACTTGAGCATCATCTGTAGGGTAGATGTCCCAACAGAAATCCAAACATGTGCCCTGAGGATGACCCAGTGGATGATGACATCAAACCTTTGACCCAGTGGAAAATCCAAGAAGACTTGATAAAGCAATATTTCCCATGAGAAACAGCATTAAAAATTAAAGTAGCTTCCCAACTTACAGATTTTGCATTTCAGCACAAATAATTATTTCCAGAAATATAACATAAAAGGTTGGCCGATAAAAGAATGGAGTGGAAAGCTGCGTCAAACCAATCCTAGGATTGTTGACCAATGATGATGAATTATTTCCACATAACACAGCAATAAAAGGTTGGACACATGGCATCACAAATAGATGAAACATATTAACCAATTTCCCTAAAAATCAATTGGTGAAAACTTTAATATTTCCGCTGTCACTGAAGGAATTTTAACTGCTTTCACTGGACATTAAGGGATGGGGTTCAGGAAAATTGGTGGCACTTCTGAAGTGATATGCTTCAAGGATTTTCTGGGTGGCAGCCTTTTTTTTTTCTTTCTTCTGTGATATATGCGCTGCCCCAATAGGAGTTGCTACTCTCCCAGTTTTTTCTTTCAATTTTTCCTTGTATTTTCAATGGTTCTTGTTGCTGTCACTAGAAAACCTAGAACTCGACCAATTCCCACAGTTGTTGCAACAAGTTCACTGTGTTTAATAATATCATGTTATTGTTCTCTTGCTATCATTTTCCATTTTGTATTTCTGATGATACGCAAGAACCGCCTCTTCTCTTTGTAGACGTAATTTTTGATTACACACTGGAAATATAACAGATATAAAACAGATAACATGATAATTATTCACTACAGTAAATCTGTTATGCACTCTATGGAAAGCAAATGTCTACATTTCCTGCCAAATGGACATTATACATCAGATGTGCACCAGGGTCCTATTCCCTTTCCATTTTTTTGCTCACATTGCATACATTTTGCATTTATAATTTGAACAGTGTTATCATGAAGCACTGATAATGTTGGACAATTAAGGGTTTTAATTGTTGGGCTAAATTATCATGAAACAGCATTAAACGGGACAACTTTAAACAGGGACACATTGTATCCTATATATTATTTATGCTGTCAGCAACTCTTTTTGTCCACTATCGCATACTCTATAGCAATGGATAAGGTTTTAATATATAACAAATTGCAAGGTTTGACTTCGTGGAACCACATATTGAATATTTTAATATCGCTTAATAGTATTTTATACTGACTTCTAACATTGAATAGATACTTAGTTTACATTTAAACACATTGTTTGTTTATTATGTATGATAAATGAAAAACCTTTCAGCATAATGAAACAAGAATGCCCTCAAGGGAATGTAATCAATAAACTACAAGCAAGAAAGGATTATCATTGGCAAGAGACATGTATTAATGGATTTTAATCATGTAAATAAGTAACTAATAATAAGCATTCTAAATTGTAAATCTGTTCACATCAGCAAATCATCCTCTCTATTTTGTACATACACATCCTTGACTTCCTTTCATTTCAACAATCCATTCATAGACTGAATCATTTTTTGAAGGGGAGGTAAACTTTTGCACAGATGTACAGGTATGGTAAGTAGTAGCCTTATCTTAACAGATTGGACATATAAACTAATCAAAGAAACACATTTCTAAAAAATCTGGGACTGTCAAATCTTAACCATCATATTATGTTCAATTATTTTGAAGGCATTTAAAGATGTTTCAGAACAAATTAGTAGTGATGGCCGGATCGGATCCGTCGGATCCAAAGATCCGCGGATCTTTCATTTTTTCGGTTCCGGATTCGGATCCAAAGACACGGAGCAAAATCGGATCCGGATCCTAGATTTTTAAATTTTCGCGGCTCAGCGATCGAAGCTCCCCGTGAATGGAATGCAGTTGCGGTAGATATTGACAAGAAGAGGATGTGTAACTCAGGTCACGAAATAAGATGAAAATGTTCCCGTTCAACTAGAAGCAAAATAAAGAAATATGACTTTTTTCCCCATTACCCCGGTATCGCGGGAAAAATTACGTAGGGTGTCACGCGGGTAGCCTACATTCGCCGGGATCAGGCGGACTAGTTTACTGTGCGAAGGTCGATCCCTATCGCATTTTAATTTTTCTTTCAGTCATTGCATCGAAATGTTATCATCTTCAATTTCAAACCATAACATCTGAATACTCACTTTATTATACTTTTGTTGTTTAAATTAGATTTACAAATGTACCATTAATAAATTAAGGATGGTCGGGTCGGATCCACGGGACTTTCATTTTATTCGCTACTGAAATGAATCCGAAGACAGTAAAAATTCAGATCCGGATCGGAGATTTTAAAATTTCGCGGCTTAGTGATCGATGAGCCCCGCGAATTGAATGTAAGTATGGTAGAAACTAACAAGGAGGGTGTGTAACTCGGTCACGAAATGAGAAGATTTTTTTCGTGCCACAAAAACAAAATAAAAAAACACTCGTCGTGATTTTTTTACTCCCGGTTGCACGAGAAAAAAAATAAAGCCGAATGTCACGCGGGTCGCCTACATTCGCCAGATTCCCGTGAACCTATGATAGCGTGGTTGTTAAAAATGAGGGCTAGTGTACTGCCGGTCGCGAGTTCGATCCTTAACACTGCCTAGGAATATAGGCTATGTTGTATTCCTAGGGTGATGCAAGTAGGAGAGTTAAAAAAGTGGATAATCAGAAATTTCATGTCAATTTATAAGTAAAAAAAATTTAAAAAATTGGCGTTAGTGTAATGATTGGAAAAATTTTTTATTGCAGAATTAAATCGTGGAATCATTACATTAACTTTCCCATGTATTTTTAGCAATGCATTTATAAATCTAGTTTAAACAATAGAAGTACAAAAAAGTCAGTATCCACACACAAAGGTTGGAAATTAAGGATGATAATTTTTTTGATTCATTGGCTGAAAGAAAAATTTTAAACAACTACATATAAGAATCGAACTTCATTAGCTGCAGTCCACTACCCCACTCTGCTATTGTCGGCTTACATGATTTTGGAGAATACATGCTCCCCACATGCCATTCTACTTTTTTCTTGCAAACCCTAGCCAATGGAGAAAAAATCGGAGACTTTTTTAATTTTTGCTTCTGGTAGCATGAAAAACGACTAATCTCATTTCAAGATCAGAGTTACACAACCTCTCCTTAGAAGTATAAAATTCTCAAATTTCATTTTAAAGGTTATTATTAATGAAACATTGCAAAACTACTAGTTTAGCAGCTTGAAATATTCTATAATATTTTTTCGTCTTAAAAATGGAATCCCCGGATATTCCATAAATGGGACCCTTTGGCCGCATTAAAATATTTTGTGTTTCTAAAAAAGCATTTGAAAGCATTCAAGGATTTGATTAATAATTGGAAAATAATTCCTTTATTAATGAAAATAAACTTACAATGTTTCTTTTAACTGCACTCCAAAGAATAGTTGTTCAGGTTTCAAAAATGTATTGCATGATGAGTATGTGATAAGGAAGTTGATCTTTATATTAGAAGTAATAAGATATAGTTATTGCATCCGTAAATCTTGATCCGGGAAAATATTATCCACATAGGTGATAGGAAGTTGATTTTTTCGACAATAAATTCACTTTTTTTGGTAATTCTATTGTTGCTTTATTTATATATTTTAAAAAAATTAGGTTTCGAAAATCAGAATCGAGTATCTGAAACTAAGGATCCGAAACCGAGATAAAGATCCGAAACCCAGGCAAGGATCCGGTTCCAGATCCGGATCCGACAAAAAACCTGGATCCGTCCATCACTACAAATTAGGTTCATGGTGTTCATGTGGCCCTTGATGTGTGCGTACATTATCAAAGAGGCACTGGGCAGTCAACTGCTCTTGTTAACTTTGCAACCACACATGTTTAGCTCATTCATTATGAAAATAGAACTCTGGGAGCAAGCGAATATAAGCCTAGGTTCATAACTCTTTGATTCCTCATTACAGCTCAGATGGCGAGTAGCACCAGCCCTGCTCAGCGCCGACACCTTGGTGATAACTTCAGCCAGAAAATAAGAATTCGATCAAACTGCTTTGTCACTACTGTTGACAGTCGTTTTCTGGTTGCCTGTGGTTTCTGGGACAATAGCTTTAGAGTATTTTCTACTGAAACAGGTGAGCTCTAGGTTTAATTTCTTTATATAATAAATATATATATATATATAGATATAAGTTTATGTTTAACATGGTGACATATGAACAAAGACTGGGAATGTGGTAAAGGGATGGGTAACTTGTATGAAGTCCAACAGTGAACTTTGTTAGCAGATGTACGAAGGGAACCAATGATCTGTATGTGGTAATGAGGAAAACGTGCAAAACAGGCTGAGCTTTCATGGGTAAGTTGTAGAAGCTTTGTGAGTTGCAGAACATCCAGGGGAACAATATGCTATATGTTCAATTCCTTTGATAGCAGGTGGTCATTTATTGTAACAAATGTTTCCTCCACCCTTATTATATCTCCCAAGAAAATAAATACAATGCCTTATGTTGATTCACACTTAATAATTAATTATGACGATAATGACCAAACATCATGTTTTGTATATTCGGTTTGTGCCTAAAATGTATAGACTTGAGTTAGTCAAAAATGGAAGAAGCGATGTTATTACAGAACATATAAGCTGGTAGATAATTTACACTCATGTTTAATGCAGAAAATGGACATTTTTTAAATAATTATTTTGAGGTATATTTTTGCAGCAAAAATAAAAAATGTTCCAATTTTTCAAGAGTCTTCAGCCTGGCCTGAAGACATAAGCAGTAGAGTGGGTAAAACATCGCCATTTTAACAGAATGACAATGCAAAGGACTCCCGAAAGCTTTTTACAATCATCAGAACACTGCGAAAACCTTCACCAAAAATTTCATTCTCTTGCTTAGATATTTGAAAATTTTAAGGTAAAGTACTAAGTACCATAAACTAATTTAAGTACTTATTTTAATTTTAATGTAAAAAGTGTGTTTTACCTGCAAAGGAAGATGCTAATAGTAGATGTTAATTTTTTCTTTCTTTGCGCTTGTGTTTGTCTGTTTTACTTCTCCCACATTGCATTCTGTAGTTTATGAAACCTCACTTCATGGAAGAATGGAATATTCATATTGATAATAAGCAATTGTATCTACAGACCTTTGAAACACTGATATTTATTTTATTGTACATAGAAATTATGTGTATCTATCTGTGGAAATGTATGATTAAAAATAATACTATTCATTATATCCTGTAAGGTACACCTTAGATGCATAGGTACTGTATCTTAGGTGTTGATACATAGATCTAGTACATAGATCTGTAAGATATGTACATCCCATAGATGTCATCAAAAATAAAAGTATATGGTAACAATTTACTTGAAAATAGTGGTAAAAACAAAGGTACATAGAAACACAGAGACACTTAATTTGGAATATGCATGACTGTTGGACTTTAAATTCAAATCAATCCAGCTTGCGGAAACTGAGATATAATGTATCTTTTCATCAGCAATGACAATTGGAACACTTACATCTTTTGATTAGTCTGTAAGATAGACTACCATGTCATTACTCTTAATCTGCATTTTCTCTAATGTGTTATGTTTCTAAGCTCTGTGAATAACTAAATAAGTTATTTAAATTTTGATTCCTTGGGGAATGTAAGTATGAATGCTTTCCTTGGTTGCTATGTCTCTCATTCAGTGGGAATGCCAATCTGAAAAAGTGTATGTCCTCATGTTCAACACCATTCCCACTGCAATCATCCTTTGCTAAGACTCCTCTTTGATCTGACAAAAATCAAAGTGATTTCCAAGTGAAAGTGAAATGTATTCTCTCACCTCGGGAAAGTCCAACTTCAGTTTTCGAATTGAGGCAATCTCTAAGAATTAATATTTCCTCCCGTTTCCGCCTGTTTAGCAAAAATTGTCCAGATCATATTTGGGCACTACGGAGTGGTGACGTGCTTGAGCCGTTCCGAGTGCAACATTACCTCCGACTGCTATGTTGCCTCTGGCTCTGTGGACTGCACGGTGCTGCTGTGGCACTGGAACGCCAGGACGCAGTCGATTGTTGGTGAGGGAGAAGTGCCCACTCCACGCGCCACACTGACTGGCCATGACCAACCCGTTGCCGCTGTCGTCATCTCAGCCGAGTTGGGTCTTGTTGTCTCAGGGTCCAAGAGTAAGTCCTTCCTCACCCCTCATCTCTCTCTTTCTCTCTTAGCGTGCATTCAATGCGTGACTGGCTGTAATTTGACCCCAGTCTTTTAAATGTAATGTATTGTAAAACAGTTAGTGTTTTTGTTATTTTGTATATTATAATGAATTATGGACATCTTAGCACTCATTGTCCCTCCTCTGACAATTTGGTGTTCAATTACAATGATGAGGAATGGTGAATGGGTCAGAAAGGAATAAGGATAATAAGGAAAGGGAATGGAGAATATACTCAAATCCCCATGTAAAGAGAGTGTTTTCATAATTGTTGGTGACAGGTACGCTTATTTTCCTAAAATTCTGCAGTAAAATTAATTTTGGATAACTATGTATGACTCTTATCTTGGAAATAGCTTGTCTTAGAGAGATTCTGTAGCTCGAATCTTGTTTCTAGCAGTATTAACGGCCCCAAAAAAATTGTTCCCTTTTTCGCAAAGGCCTGGATTCATTTTCTGAGGACATTTATGCATATCGATTAGTTTAAATTAGATTCTAAAATTTTTGAGAATGCAAAGCCTTCTTTTTTCACTCAGTGACATTACTAAATATTTACCAATCTCATTAGTTTTTTCTTAATTTGAATAATAAAACCTCCTTGTGTCATATCCTTACAACTGTTTTTGGTTTTGCTATCCATGTATCATAAAAATGCATAATTACATAGCATTGTTGCCTCAGAAGCAATGATGTAGGTTTCCAGTCAACATAAAAGATGCAAATTTTAATCTGATCCCTGTAAGATAATGAGTACTGGGGCAAATTCAAATATATATACTAGGGTGTTCTCACTCCATATTTGTTAAAAAGTCAATATGAATTTCTGTTCCAGATGGACCTGTCCTTGTCCACACAACTTTTGGTGACTTATTGCGATCTCTGGAACCTCCGAGTGGATTCTTCTCTCCGGAGAACATAGCCATGTCACGGGAGGGCGTCATTGTGGTCAATTATGAGAGAGGCAATGTTGCAGCATACACCATCAATGGGAAAAGGCTGAGGCATGAATCATACAATGACAATTTACAGGTGAGTCCGATAATACTTGTGTACACTTGGAAACTGCTTGTAAAGTATAGTGAATCTGTCTGAGGACCCAGTCACTTTGTTAGCATTAATAAAGTTATTGATAAAATCAAACACCGTGGGTGGGTGATACATTCTGTTTTGCCCCAAAATGTGATGAATGGAGTGTTAGAGCTTTAAATTAGGGCCTCAAATGGTATATTTTTACTGAAAAGGGGTCATAATTGATGATATATGATTCGGTTTTGGTTATTTCTGCACAATTCCTTGAATACCAGGATTCTGCGACTGGTTTTGGCAGTCAGGCCTTCTTCAAGTGCAATGAAATGGATTTAGACAAGATGCCAGGTGAAGTAAATGGAGGGGTTTATTGGGGTGAAGGGTCGAGAGGGAGAAGTGCAAGTTTATTGGTTTATAGTAAGTGTCACTTCTTTTGCTAAAATGGAACTGTTTTGTCACCGAAGAGTGAAGCAAATGGGGGGTCTGGAGGGAGGGGAAGAGTGTAGGGTGACTCAGGTTGGTGGGTGCATTGATCGTTTTGGTGCCTGTTGGTTGTATGGGGAAGGTGGGGATGGGATGAGAGCAAGGGGTGACTGTTATTGTGAGATAGACAATGGGAGGGAGAGGTGGAAGAAAATGAGCATGTAATTTTTGCTCAGAGGCTAATTTCCCATTGTTCCAAAGTATCTATTTTCTTTTCATTCTGAAATTGGTGGAGCATTTCAGGCTGGAATGTCCTTCTGTGACCTTCCTCCATGAAATGGTTGGCAACGGTCAATGTGGTTTCACTACTGTGGAGACAGTCTTTGTGTTTTTTACTCCTGGTTGAAAAACTCCATCCCATTGGGCCAAAAGACTCACATTGGTCACAATGGAGTCGGTAAATGCCTCTCTCCTTTGGAGAATCAAACACATCCTTTGAATTTGAATGAATTATTTCTCCTAAGGCATGTAATCCTAATATTCATATCTGCTCTTGAATAACTTGACACATCTTAATAACTTAACCCAATTTTATCATGATTTTTTGAAGTTTGACTTTTGATGTTCCAATCCTCTTATGGTGGAGTGTACAAGATAACATTTTTCAACTGTATTTTCTGTGATAATTAAGATGTATCAGAATATTAACTGAAGTCATGATTTAAGTTCTTGTACAAAATCTTTATTTTAGCAATTTTCAACAAAATCAGGTTATAGATATAAAGATTGTGATTAATAGAGAGAGGTATTCTGAGCAAACCTAAATGTCTTTCATTTACGTTTATATAGATGACATTGTGAAACTACCCAGGTTTACCATTAATAAAATAAAAAATGATTATGGTTTCTTTAGCTCTTAACCTTTTACTCATATCTTTGCTCAAGGTTATCGTTCTTATGCTCATTTAGTTATAATATAGTGAGGGAAAAAACCAGAAAAATAGAAAAATTACTGTAAGAAGGAGAAATGGTAGCTCTATGCACTCAAAGATAAAAATGCTGACAGAGTGTAAGAGAGGCAACATGTTTATCAAAGGCTGCTGTTCTTGGTTGTCATAAAAGGTGACAAGAGCATGTGGCAAACCAGTGATATGAGGGAAAAGGAGTTAAAAAGTGGCACCCTTCTTACAACTGGTGGAATGCCACTGATGTCTGTACCCTAACATTGTGGGAGAGAGTTTGTACCATGCTCCAATGATTTAATAATGGTGTCGTTTACCATATTTTTTATTGCCGAATCTGATAGAGTTTGTAAAATAAAAAGACCCGTATTTTTATGTTTTTTGATCCGTCAATTAATTCTCGAGTTATAAGCGGTGAAAAACTGATGTTTTTAACCCTTTCGGAAAAGTGGGCGTGGTGCAACCTCTGACGTATATCGACTTCGTCCAATCAAAACTGAGCCCGTGAAGCTACTTTGCCTTATTGCAAAGGGGGGGACACAGCTGACTCTGCCAATCGGAGAAGTTGCAACAGCATCTGTGCGAGCAGACCTTCCGAGAACTCCCCTCCACTCCCTTACCTTCCTTGAAAAGCAGTTAAGGATGGTAGGAAAATGACGTTAATGTTATCAAAGCAGCTTTTTTGGTGGGCGTCACCTTTTGCTTATTTTAATTTTTGATTTATGAGTGAATGGTTGTGGTTAGAAGATTAATTTTTTCACTAAAATTCTTTTTTCGTTTCCATCTAATGATTTTGTGTACAAAATTGCGATTTTGGTTCCAAGTAAAAGCCCCCATTATAATAATTATTTATTTGTTCCAAGAGATCACAAATGTAATGGATGGAGGAATCCATCAAAGATGAATATATGAATGATGAAGCATAGAGAACTTAGTCTGCATCACAGTTTGCAAATTATTTTCCTCCCAGGATACACTCCTTATGCAGTACAAGAATGCTTTTACCATCTACGCTTATTAAGACTTGCACTGATGCACTATATTTTTAGAGAAATATATCCAGCAAGACTTGTCTGCTTTTAAATTTAGAATGTTGTGGTCACACCATTCAATGAGAACCTTTGTGACACTGATTGTTCTTGCTGTTACATAAATGCATTTGGCGTTAATTCATTTCTGCTCAGTGTAACACAGTAATGTTAAGTTGTGTTATGACCCCAATTACTTTTTTTTCTGATTTTGGAGAGTGAGTCTTTTATGTGTTCTGTGGTGATGAATCCTGAGATGCTATTTCCTTGCAGTGCTTGCTGCTGAGTCGTGACGGGGAGTATGTGATGACGGGTGGAGATGCAGGTGTCGTGGAAGTGTGGCGGACATTCAACCTGGCTCACCTCTACGCCTATCCCACCTGCGACAGTGGAATACGCTCACTAGCCCTGTCCCATGACCAGAAGTAAGACAACCTTCCTTCTTTTCCCTCTAAGAGGCAACAGCCAATGGTTGATATAACTAGGGTGACCAGATGTCTGGATTTCTCTGGACATGTGTTGCTTTTTTATTTATATCTGAGTGTCCAGCAGGCTTTTTTGCTATAAATCCAAGTTATCTGGCTTTCTGCCTTTCAAAAACGTTATGTACCAAATGCTGAAATACAGCATATAAGACAAATATTAGAGGGAAGCAGTATTATTTTGTATCTGAAATTATATGAAAAATACAAATTTTAAAGGGAATTTTTTCCTGTTTGTAATAAGATGAGTTTTGGTCCCGCTTCCAGTTAACAACCACAATGCTCGCAACATTCTGGCTTGCCTGGTATTTAAATCATTTTCAGCTTCCTCCTCTAGTTAATCTTTCAATGTTTTTAAAAATTAAATTATCACGCTGCATATATGCCAGTTATTTTTTTCTATAACTGCACATAAATCCAATGCTTAAAGGGTATTTTCACTAGTCAACAGCCAATGGTCAGATGAAAAGAACTGATTATCACTGGAAAAATTAAAGGGCATGATAACAGTGCAATAATATTTGGAACATTATACTCGTAAAGAATTTCACACCTGTTTGTTGCAATCTCCGAAGCTACTGAAAGAATTTTCCTCTCTGCAGAAAAATGCATAATGAAAAATAAAATTAATAACAATGTATGAATTTAGTTGTGTATTGTTTTTTATCAAATGAAAAGGATATAGTTAACTTTATTCAAATTAACCTTGGGTAACTGCTCCATAATTTAATTAAAAACGTTGCTTGGTACCTTAAGATGTCAATCCTTGACAAAACTCGGGTTGTGTAGCAAATATTTTTATGTGGAACAACCAAGTAACGTTTTTATTTCAATTATTTCAAAATTAAAAGGAATTTAATGTGCTGTCAGGGTTTTTTTCAAAATGTCCTGCTTTTTTCCTTCAAATGTCCTGCTCTTGAAAATTTTGATCTGGTCATCCTAGATATAACTTTCATATGATTGTGGATAGGGTTGTTTCCTATTAATTTTTTTTTGTCTTGATCAAAAGTAAATAACCTCTTGAGTACATATTTTAAGCTGATCAAATTTTAAATTATATTAAGAATTTTTCTTAATTAATAAAAACGTGTAAAAATGTAATGGTTGGTAAACACGATGGCAAACATTTGCATGCTGGTCAATTAAACATGTGATGTCAAAGGTGCACACAGTCTTTCCTCTCCCTGCCGCTAGGTGGTGCTGCGGACACTTCTAAGCAGACGGTGCTCTCTGTGAAAGCTTATAAACAAGTATCTGAGGAACATTTATTCAGTTAATTTATTACAATTTACTCTTTATTTATTTTAGTTAAAACAATTTATTCAGCACATTTATTTAAAATAGTTGATATTCATTTTGCAAAGTGTGCTGTGAACTTGGCCCATAGTCATGTGAAGCGGTCAAATAGGATTCCATAAGCACGAAGTGTAAGAGCGTATAAAATGACTGTAAAAACCATGTTTTATGGAGTAGGCTTTCCGATCTGTGATGATTTTCAGAGGGGATTATTAATACAAGTTTACAGGATTTTATGGGCTCTAAAATACAATGGTAAGTTCAGGAAACGAATATTCCCTATATGTCACAATGTGAACTATTTAAAATACTTTCTTCGTTTAGTTATTCAAAAACAGTTAGTATTCATTTTACTAAGTGTTGTGTGAACTTGGCCAATAGTGGTGTTTAAAATGTTGGGCTGTAAATTTCTACTACCGTATTTACACACGCATAAGACACACTTTTTTATTTTTGAGGCCCAAAAAGTGGGGTGCATTTTATACGCGTGTGTCTTATACAAGTGTACAAAAGAGGAAAAATCATGAAAAATCGCATTATGGATTCATACAAATTCAAAGCTCGCGAGCTAGCCGCGAAAACTTTAACGGAGTTACCCGCTGAGTTGCACGATGGTCAAGATATTCCACAGAGAAAAAATCATTCGCCTTGACCGGGACTCGAACCCGGACCCCCTGATTTCCGGCCAGGTGCTCTACCAGTTGTGCTACCAAGGCGTCCTCTTTCTCTGTGGAAATTCTAGAGATCTCTAGAATTTCCACAGAGAAAGAGGACGCCTTGGTAGCGCAACTGGTAGAGCACCTGGCCGGAAATCAGGGGGTCCGGGTTCGAGTCCCGGTCAAGGCGAATGATTTATGGATTCATACTCACCAGCCTGTTCTGGAAATAGGTTCATTCAATCTTTGTAGAAAGTGGGATTACCCTATGATTAAGTGGTTTTAAAATAAGGGAAATGCACCATTGTGAGGTAATTTAACCTCAAGCCCATTTATGTGACTGGTTAATTTTTGTTCTGGGTGCATCTTATGTGCGTTATTAAACCATTTTTCATGATTTTTCGCCTCAAATCTGGTGCGTCTTATACACATTGTGTCTTATATGCGTGCAAATATGGTACAATCAAGCCCATTTATAACGAAGTTGATGGGGATGAATATTTACTTTGTATTAACCGAATTTCGTTATATGTGGATCTCTTCAATGGGGAATAGCCTTCACTTCGTTATAACTGAACTTTGTTATATGTGGATCTCTTCAACGGGGAATAGCCTTCACTTTGTTATAAATGGGTTTCATATAAGCTGGCTTGGTTGTATTTCATTTGCTCAATGGTTATGTCAGCAACAAGGTTTCAGCAGTCCCACAATTTCTGAGCTTTTTCAAATGACCTTAAAATTAACATTTCCTTTTTTAGTAAACTGGGAATACTCAATCAAATTTATTTGCATATGTATAATGAATATATTAATGGTGGGGCATGAATTGCAATCAATGAATGCTCAACAAATTCTGAAGATTCAGGCGATATGGAGTGGAAGCGAAACATGATAACACAGAAAGAAAAACACGAGCCAAATCCACAAAAATAAACTTTACTACGACCCGGGTTTCACTGTATTACAGCATCGTCAGGTAGCGTATATCAAAGATGCACCAACGTATATATGAAAGAACCGAAATGGGGGGGGGGGGGGGGAAGGGAGGGAGGAAAGGGGAGGAGCGTGGGAGTGGACGGTTATTGGTGGTCAACAGAAAAGTGACCAGTGTGGGGAAAAAGGAGTGTGGGAGACGTGGGCAGGTAACAGGGGGTGAGGTGGTCACCAATTTCGAGGAACCTTTCCAGACTTTTGTTTTGTTTGTTTTTATATTTGCCACATTACAGACTTCTTTTATCACCCCCCCATTTCGGTTCTTTCATATATATGTTGGTGCATCTTTGATATACGCTACCTGACGATGCTGTAATACAGTGAAACCCGGGTCATAGTAAAGTTTATTTTTGTGGATTTGGCTCGTGTTTTTCTTTCTGTGTTATAATGAATGCTGATTGATGAAGGACGCTACCCTATTAACACACTTCCTCATCTGGCACACCTCCCAAATAGCACAAAACGTTTTATTCACATTTTTTTTGCATTTTTGAAAGACTTCTTTTATCAGAGAAAAGAGGTTTTTAGAAGTTTTAAATGTCTACTTCCAAAACGTTCTTATATGGTTTTAAGAACATGTTATTCTCGCTTCAATAACCTTTTTTTCCCAGTGATAAAAACATTTTGTACCCCTTAAGGCACCCTTTTTACAAGGATAAAAATGTTTTATTCAGTACAATTATAATATATCTGTTCGATGCTGTAACTTGCACACTAAAGGGCTTTTAATCCATTTTTTTTTCCAGTCATCGACAAATAGACATTTCAGTATTTTTATCCCGATTTCTCAAATATTTTCTTCTGCATGGATTCCATGGGTTTCTTTATCGCAGTCATACAGCTCACTAATTCACGTAAAAGTAACATCACAAATCTTTGATGATGAAAATGACAAATAAATTAATTGGTGTAAAAAGTAGTCTTATATCAGACTCAGAAACCATACCAGCCTCGAAGATTTAAGGCAGTTGACAAACTTTTTCTTCCATTCACACCTACCTTCCTCACGTGATCATTGCCTGAAATTGGTAGAAATCTGAGCTGGCCAGTGAGAGCAGGAATGGGGAATTGTGGGAAGGTTCAGATCTGCTAGCAGAAAAAAGGCACTTTAAAACATTTCATTTTCAGGTTGCAGACCAAAAAATGTGTCTGCTTATCTTGAAATCAAGAAAAAAGTTTTATTTCCGTGCTATTTTCAGACATCCATTAAAAATGGCTTTTTGATACTTATGAGACTTAAAAAATATTTTTAAGCAGAAATGTGCTGTGTCAGCTATTTGATCATTATGGTATAACTCTTGTTTTCTGATAAGATTCTGGTCTTATGCTATGGTTTTCTGACAATGTTCTTGACTTAAATTAAATATTTAGTGAGATCAGTATAGCTTTTTTTAGTTATATCAGTAAGTTAGCTTTTATTTCTGCCCTTTTTTTGGGCCAAGGATTGTTTTCTTGGTTTCTTCCTCAGTAGTTTTGTTAGAATGATGACTTGGTGAAAACTTAGTCTTGGTTTGAAAACTTGCATTCATCAACTTATTTTTGGTGACAAGGCAAATTTTAGCCTTATTGCGCCAGCTAAAGCTATTCTGCAATGTTGCCTAAGGAATTCTACTTTTCCATTTACTCTTTGAATAATCCCCAGAACCCAACAGTTCTGCCATATTTTAGTACCTAATTTATGGATTCACCAATGCATTTGCTGTTGTAACTTGATTCTTTATTTAACGAACACAATTTGTGACAATGATTATATGGCAGGTAATGTGAAGGAAATGAAGTAATAGGCACTGTCGGTTGCTAAGGCAGTAAAAATAATGCAGCAATTTGTTTAATATTGTTTATAATCTTTGGGTAACTCAGCAGAAAGATATAATAAATCTTGGAGGTCATAGTTTTCCACCAGCTACAACATTTTTTATATCATAAAGGTTTTTTCATTTGCATGGATTTGGTCATGGCAGTGTAAATACAACTGTGTGTTGTTTAGCAGATAGAATACTCATGTGTAACCATGATAAAAATTATTTTTGCAGATTCCTCTTGGCTGGCTTGGCTACAGGGTCCATTGTTGTGTTCCACATCAATTTCAACAAGTGGCATCATGACTTTAAGCAGCAGAGCTATTAAGCATGGAAGCTTTTGATGAGTAGGAAAGTCATGATTTCAATCAATGTAGGCTTCAATTTATAATTATGTACAGTGAAAATGAGGGCAGGGTCTTCTTCCCTGTAATGTTTCCTATCATCCTTGCTCTCCTGTTGGTTACTTTACATTCCATTGTTGTTTTTTAAGGTACTTAAAAGTGATTTATATTCTCATCATCCATTCCAAAAAGTAGTGTGCATCTTCATACATTCTAGATTAGCATTGAAGATTATTTTATGTGTTTTCCCATGGTTATAGTAATGAAATTACGAAAAGCAGATTTGTTGTTTATTTTGTTTTTTTAATGGGTATGCACATAAATTGTACTGTGGTTGAGAAATTATTTTTAAATTACTACTATTGCCAATGTAATAAAACCCATGCACCAATAGATTGATTGGAGGCATATGGAAGAATGAGTTTTGTGCTTTATGGAGATTATATTTGCAAAGATTCTATGAGAATTGCTATTTATTCAGAATATTGAGTGCTGGAATGTGTCACCTGACCGACTATGTGCTGAATTGCAATTAATCCGGGAAAAAGAGGTATGTCACTAAAAATGACAAAAAAGTCATATGCTCACCAAGCTAAATAAGCAAATTATTATTTTCTCAATATTAATGAAAAGTAGCTGCAATTTCTGAAGTCTATGGCGTGATATGTTTATTTGTAAGTGTAGCTATTACATAGATATTATAAAATGCTATTATTTCATATGTTCATATTTAAAAGTTGTTTCTAGTTATACCAATTAGGAAAATTTTTTCTACTGGTTAATCTAGTGAAGAATAATTGATACTTTATTAAGTATAATAAAAGACATGTAAGATAAAATGTAAACTGTGCATTGACTAAAAACTTTTGTCAGACCTTTAATCCAGGCAATACATCAATATTTCTAAAAATTGTTGACCAAGTTGAAATGTGAAATGTTTAAATTTGGAAACTCTAGTCATGCATCACACCTTGTGCTTTGCTTACTTTTGAAAGAATTCCCTCCAGTGACTGATGCTGTCCATTTAAAAAAGTAAAAATGCTCATATGTAAATATAAATATGTACTACTACTACTACATGAAGAGAGAGACTATTTGCACTGGTTCTGTTCTCCTCATTTTTATATCTGATGCTGGCAATAATTTTTGAGAATAACAATCCGTTCCATTCATCACCTCTGGTGAATTTGCAAATGAGCAAATCTGTTTGAGTAAAGGTATTGCCAGATTCAATATGCCTTTTTGAATGGCTGTCATTGGAATAAATATATTTGTCCCCTGGGGCAGGAGAGAGATTGTTTGGAGGGGGCGTCGCTCTTCTTTTAGTAGTTATTGGCTCTTAAGAAATTGTAAAGGTAGAGCATAAATGTATGTCGAGCAACGGGACTACCTGTCAGGAAACGCATTGTGGGGAAAGTGATTTTTTTTGTCAGAGTGGCATTGCTTTGGAGACATTTTGAGAATCGGCCTTTTGTTTATCTTTCTACAAGTGGAAATGATGTGTGTTGTTTGTGGCAACATGTTATTGTCATAGTTATGATCTCTGGAAAAAGAAGACAAGGGGGCCTGATAGGACATGCCAGGACAAAGCCAATGTTCAAACTCTGAGAAATATGTTGTTATGTATATGCAGAGGTAATGCTTTTACACAGTGTGCATATTTTATAGGCCATAATGTATAAAATAAATTCTTGGCATATGTAGTGTAGTAAGACATGGATAAATACTAATAAAATATATTGTACTAGAATTTGTTTTTGCAATTAAATGAATTCTTTTGCCTACAGAGTTACTGAAGCATTTAATTTATTATCTAAACACATTAGTTATAGAGGTGCAATGGAGTAACTGAGTGAATGACGTAACAATGAAGTCATTTACCAAAATTTTTTATTACCAATCCTGATAGAGTTTGTAAAAATATAAAGAAATACCTGTATTTTTCCATTCTCCAATCCATATCCAGTTCTCAAGTTATAATCAGTGAAAAACTGATGTTTTTAATGCTTTCAGAAAAATAGGCATTCAAAGGACCTGTATGTCATCCACTTCGTCCAATCACAACTGAGACCACAAAGCTCCTTTGCTCTATCAGAATGTGGGACACACAGCTGTCTCTGCCAATGGAAGTGGTTGCAACAGGATCTGTTCAGGCAGACGTTCCACCCTCACCTCCCTTCCCCTCAAAACAATCAAGAACGGAAAGTGAATGACGTAAATACCCTTAACGCAGAGTGTTCGGTGGGCGTCACATTTTGTTTATTTTTGATTCATGAGTGAATGGCTCTGGTTAGAAGGTTAATTTTTTCACTAAAATTAATTTTTCATTTTCATTTGATGATTTCTTGTACAAAATAGCAATTTTGGTTTCGAGTAAATGTCCCCATTACTCTTCAGCAATTTTTTACTTGTAATTGTTGCACTTATTACTTGTAACTCTGTATTACTTGAAATCTACTCATGGTTTTCTGAAGGCAGTTATTACATTATTGATTTGTGTCATGCATGATAAGTTCAAACTCAATTTCAGGAAATACTCTTCAACGCTTTTGGAAATTGAATGCTCCTGTACTATCGAGAGTGAAGCCAGAAGTTGTTTCCATATTTTGTAAGTTTCAATATTCATTTCAATCAAATTTTGTCTCACATTCATCTTTCCCATTAACTACCTCCTTGGCGGAGATTGAAAGTGAGTTCCCTTTTGGGTATTCAGAGCCCTCTTTTCGGAAAACTTGAGTGCAGAAGCCCTGAACATACTACTTGAGATGCAAACTTTGCATTGGAGCTAAGGTTCTTAAGTTTTTTTTCGAGTTTGTTGTCAAATTAAAGGAAGCATGTATGGTAAGCAACAGACTCTTAATTATGTATTTTGATATAGTTTTAAGTACTTTAATTGGAATTCTCTTTTTCAGTGTAAAACATTCTATTGTTTGCAATGAAATGGTCCAATTTTGCTTTTGAGAATCCTAATAAATGAAGTTGTTTAAGTATTTCACTGCATAAGGTATGTATTGTGCATGGGTAACATAGCAATTAATGTACCAGAGTAAACCCTCAAATAGTATTTAAAGTAAATATTTGAAATGTTATTGCTTTAATGAGTGGTGTGTTCTACTTTTATATCACATTCTTCATGACTATTATGTTTCATTTGTTTAATTAGTAAAGAATTTCTTTTGCCAAGGAGAGCTAATTTGGGGGATAAAAAATTTGAGATTCAATAATTTAGTTAAATAAATGACGTCATACAGTGAGTTTAAAGAGGGTACTGGAGAGTGGTCATATTTTTAATCAGGGATTGCGGTGATGCTTTGAAACATATTGAAATGAAACTTGGTATGCATAGGTGTGTATAAATCTATTTTCCATTAAAATCTATCAGCTATTAGAAATGAAATGTAGGTAATTGAAAATTCTATAGGGGAGAGGTTAATTTGGGAAGAAAGGTATGAATGTGGAATGTCTAGGCACCAGAGAAGAGAGAAAATAATAATGGCAGACCAGTGCAAAAGAAGGATTTGGAGAGGGTTGAGATTTTTTCTGGTGGTTACTATGTGTCTACGAGCAAGATTTTGAGGAGCAGAGGAAAGTAGGCCATTGACATGAGGAAGGAATTGCTGGGAAGAGAGAGAGACATCCTTGAAACAATGGAAGCAAAAAATTTCATCGAAAGAGGTAAGATATCTGACATACCTACATATGTAATCCCTTAAGCTTAACCCTCTCCCTCCTAACTCGGCCAAAACCAGCCGTATGGTGTTCTCTGCCTTCTCGCCGAATTTAAACACCCAGTATCCCCAGCATTCGGACAATTAATTCCCAAGTGGCACCAGCAGTGCTCCCAATTTAACATCTCTAAATATAATCTATAAATTCTGAAACCCTTTCGTCAAATTTACAAAGGATTTTTATTAAAAATAGATTATTAAAACTAATAGACATACCTCCAGGTTCATAGCTTATGGCTGGCCTCCATTTCTTAAACGACTTATCTGTGGTACTCGAAGTAACATCCTACTTTACACAATGGTAAATCACATTGAAGACATTTCCAGGATGTCTCTACAATCCTTCCAGCTCTTGTCTTCCTGTTTTGTGCACTACAGCAAGCGCACACTCTTTTTCTTCCGTCAATTGTCACAAGTTGGTGGGGATTCACTGGAAAACTAGGCGCATGAGCGTAGGTTCTTTTGTGGCCTAATATGTTGCGAGAGTAGTTCCCTATCATCTGTCTGTATAGAGCTAGCCGAAAATCCTTTTGTGTTGTTCCATGCCTTGAGGTTGAGGGAGCATTTTTTTCCTTATTAAGTATGTACATAATTATTTACAATGGCTGGGTTTACTATAAACGCAAAAATATATTTACACCACTTCGTCTTCCTTCCAAAATCATAGTAAGACCTGTTTTAATCGGCTGTATCAACTCCACCCATAAATTTGTTTTACCTTCCTATGGGTTTTGGGCACGGAATAAGAACATGTTTTCATATTGCCCAGCCCAGTTTACCTGGGAACCATCTCACTCAGGTTTGGATCGCAGTTTGTTGATAGAACACAACTGTCTCATCTGTCATGCCAGACAGTGGCCATCACTTCACAGATTAAAAACCCTCATATACACCAAGACACCCAAATATGCCCTAATTTCCTCATCACGGGCATCAACCCAATGTTATCTATTTTTCCAGCCCTTCGTTGGCAATATTCTGCCTATGTATTAACATTTCCTACTATGGGTGAAAATAATCTTCACCTCCTAACATACATTTCAAATAATCTTATTTATTCGATCCTACGGGTAAGTCTTGCTTTGGCTCCCTTCCTTTAACACATTCAACCCGGAATATTTCTAGTGTGCAATCGTGAAAAACGGAAAGGTTTATCCTCCACAGTAATTTGGCCAGTCAATTAAATTTAATTTTAAAATTATCAAAAAAATTTTTTTTGTAACAAAAGTCGATAATTTATTTAAGACATGAGTTCGCATCCTTCAGAGAAGTCTTCAGAAAGGTCTTCAGTGAGGTCATTAGAGGGGTCATTAACAGATGCGAATGCGCGTCCTTCGGTGTCTTGGCAACGCACCTCGGACGTGCATTCGCGTCCGTCGGGTTGAACGTGTTAACAAAAGTGCATGGAACTTCGTAATGCAGTATTAGTAACAGCAATATTCCTATTTAGGGCGGAGTGCATTATCACCTGTCGCATCACTGACACTGGGAGTATCATCCTCTTCTTTATCACAATCATCAGAACTGGCACGTTCAAGCAATTCCTCCACTTAATCTGAAGACCCTCAGAACTGTATCACTAAGGGAAACATCTCTATCCACTTCTTTCGCTATATCATCTGCACTCAGAAGCTATGGCCAGAACTTAGGGGCATTTGGACAGAGTTTCTTGCTCTGAAACTATTCTGCATTTTCCACGAACACCAGATAAGGAAAATGCATGTTTAGCGATGGAAAATCCTCGGGGTCACACAGCTTTAAGATATTAAAAAATCATGCATTTCTAGAGTCAACTTGGGTCTGTTTCTTTTCAGTATACCATTTGAGTCTCTCTCTCCCCTGAAATAATGCTCCCTCGGACAGACACGACCTCACAGGTCCAGGGAACTAGAGGTCTTATGAACTAAGGAGCCATCACTCAGCACCTCACTCCAAAGGGGCATGAAAAGGTGGGCTAAAAGATTTTTTTCTTTTTTTGCGCCATGTGTCTCTTTGACATGATGTAGGAATGGGCATTTTCTTAGACAAACAAATGCTCCCTAGAGGAGGCAGAAGTGTGGAAGGACCGAAAGAAGGCTCTTCGCAAGCGAATGCTGGTCATCCATTTTCGGCTATCTTGCAGGAGAGAGATAGGATGCCTGGACTGCCTAAACTAGCCGTAGAAGCCATGGTGTTTTCATCTTCTATTCTCGCATCACAAAGTGTCCCATTCATTCATTCAAGAAATCATGGCTTATCACGTCTCAGCGAACAAGCCCTCTTCTAAAATGACTCCAGAATCTTCTTTCATTACTTCGCTGGCAATAACATGCTATCCCAAAGACATTAGGTCTTCGGGATCTTGAGGGTGTTGTGACAGATATTATGAGGTTCTGTTTCATCTCAAAGGAACTAAGGATAAGAGAGATGCGTGCATTAGTGACGATAAACACTTTCAAGTTGAAACAGAATCATATAAAGCTCAAAAGATTGCCCTTAGTATAGCAGAGGAAGACGGCCGGTTTCGGCCGACTTAGAAGGGAGAGATTTAAAAACCACCGGCCGGCTTCGGCCGAGTTAGGAGGGAGAACGATTTAAGACATTTAAACTTTGATAGGGAGAGGGCTAAGGGATTACAAATCCCCTACCCCATAGGGGGCTTCCTACCCGTACCTATTATGAGAACTGTCAAATAGAGAAATCCAATTGCTAGGGGAGAAGGGAGCTTAAACACCATTGCAATTTCAAAGTGGGAGGAATCATCCTTCCATTATGGCCCCCATTGCGGCCCAATCCATCCTTTGAGCTACCTAGAAGAGAGGTGGCTGATCCGATTCTCCATCAGCTACTCTCTCTCTGCGTCTTCTTTGCCATTTATAAATTCCGGATTAGTCTCTCGTCTCTCCAGTCTACTTCTATCTTCCGCAATATTTTCATTATAATGGTTATAACTTTTCCCACGGCACTCTGACGAATGCCTCTTAGAAATCACCACATTACACCAAAACTTTCATCCTATTCTACTTAGATTAATTTCCACTTGTGTTCTCATCAATGCATTCGCATCCCAAATGATCCTCCCCTTTCTAAATCCAACCTGACTTTCACCCAGATATGCGTTCGCTCTCTTTTCCATCCTTTTGTTGATGATTCTTAAGTTCTAAGTGCTTTGCCGCATGAGAAATCAAACCGATCGTTCTAATAATAATATATCTAGTCTTCGTATTCCTTTGTCACCACATTTTTGGAATAGTTATCAGTACGGTTTTTACTAAATCCTCCGGCCAAGCCCCTTCCTCGTATAATCTGCCAACAAGATCATAAAATCTCTCCCTTCCCCCTCTTTTCATATGTTCTTCAAAGTTCAGCTGGGATGTTATCTATCCCCACCGCTATAGCCGCCTTCATTTATCGCAATGACTTTTATATCTCAGAATTTAACTGAATTTACCTCAAGGTTTTTGCAGGATGCGATAATATAAATATTTAACTTGAATCACGACTTCGTATGATGACGTATTTATAGAAGTGGAAAAGTCGTGAATTCTAATTATTATACTTACTCAAACTCAGGGGTTTAAAATCAAATCGCACTATTTTAGCTCTATGAGCTTGAGATTGTTAGACTCCCTTGAAGGAGTTAAATAACAAGCATTTTAAGGACAGAAAACGCATCAATTAAAAATTGTGGAAATTATAATTTGGCACACGTTCTCACTTATCGTTACTCAATTAATTTCAGTGGTGGTTGTCATGATTGTCATTTTACACGTTAGATGGCAGTACTGCGGCATGAGAATAGCGGAATAGCGGCATTTTCAGTATCGGAACCCCAGTCGTCCTAATTAAAATACTGTGTGCTAATTTCGGATTGAAAAAATAGCACCGCAGGTATTCGTACTTCGCCCTTTTTTACTCTTGCTTGCACTTCTTGATTTCGTTATCTCCCCAATCACTGCCCTCCCCGTTCAATATCTTACATTTCGTGTCATTTGACTTCTCACCGTTCGGGTTGGGAGATGTTAACTCCCGTGATGTGCAACGTTAATCGTGTTGTTGTATCGTGAATACATGAAATTTGCTAATAATGGACGTAGCAATTGAGTTGACATCGGTGAAGACCACTTAAACGGTCAAGTGAACTGAGAGAGGTAAAATATTGTTAAGATTCTCCGACTATCACATCAGATAATTTTGTGCATATTTTTGAGTAGCTTGTCTTTTGTAGCTGTCACTGATGCTGTTTCGATAAATCAAAGTAGTGAAAATCTGGGTAGATAAAGTGCATAAATAAGTATACTTATGCTATAGCACTTTAAAAGTGTTATTAAAGATTTTGCTGTCCTCGAAGACAAGTTTACTGGTGAAGACACGTGTGCGAGAAAGCCACCGCGGTGGCTTTCTCGCACAAGGCTACCTCCCGTTAGCCCACATGGTACGATTATGTCAGTATTCACCTCTATATTAGTTTGTGTAACTTGGGAGATTACTTAATGTAGCTCTCGAATGTGATACCTTATATATATATGTTTGTATATTCTTTTGATGCTCTCGACCCAGCTAGCACAGAGCGAACCGTCTCCCCCGAATCTGCAGAGACTGTCCGCAGAAACGAAAGACACCGTCTCCCGGAAGTGGTCACCGTCTCCCTAAGAAAAGGAGACGGGGTGAAGATACAATGAAGATCCCGGGGAGACACGGTGAAGAAATGTCCGCAACAGTGGAGAGACGGTCTCCAATTATACAAAAGAGGACCGGATTGGCTCCCTAGGGGCCAATGAAAAGTGTTTTTGGAAGTAGATAGATCGACACGCCACCACTCGGTAACACCGCGAACTACGTAAATTGCTGAACTTGAGCGCCATCTACTGGCCTTTACACGTACTAGTAGCAGCAGCTAGCTATGAGCGCCATCTACTGGGTTTTAGACGTACTAGTAGCGGCAAGGGATGGATACCCACTTACTTAGTTTAATTAGAAAATTCGTAACTCGACCACTTATAAAACCGTGGCTCATGCGTACTAGACCGTACAGAAACATGACATTTAAGCACATTACTTACGAGCTTGACAACACTGGGGGAGCGACGAACATCGTTGATAATTGACGAACTAAAAACCACCATGCAGCTAACAAGAGGGAAAGGCGTTAAAAAAACGTAGATACTTTCAAATATTGGTTTATTGAACAACAGATAATAACAAGCCATATCAATATCCATGTCTGTGAAGCTACAAATGTATCTCCCCATAGGGTGGTCACTGATTTTCCTCGGGACGTCAAGGAACTGCATTAAAGCCTGAAAAGTAAAAGAATAATACTTGGAGCAACACCACTCATAAACAACTCACAATGTTAACAATGGCTCAATACAGCAGAACAAGCATTCACTCAGGTCAGTCAAGAAGTATCAGTAATGCTCATTTAGCTAATGCATTCTGAAAAAAACTTTACGTAGAAGAGGGCCGGCATTTGGGTTTTGGAGATAAGACTAATGAAATTACAAAAAAAATTGTAATAATCCATCTCCTGTTCAAATTCTGCAGTAACCTTCAACAATTACCTACATAATCCCGCACTCACCTTGTACTGTAAATGGAAACATGTTGGCTGCTGTAAATCATGTGGCACTAAGGTTAACTCTCCCAGAAATAACATAAAAAAATAAGGATCCACTAGCCATGCACTTAAGACAAACAAGAAAGTCTGACAAAGCTTTGAAATGCTGAGAATTTCAATTAAATGAGGAACTACAAATTTTTCAAAATACAATCCTCAACCCCTTAGCAGTAGTTAACTGCTGCAAGTACAACCTCCTGAGAAATTCTGAATGAAAACATTTTAATTTGGAATCTCCAAAAACACCGATTGCCTAACATTACAAACTTCTTCAGGTCACACACTAGCATAACTAGTACAAATTAATTGCAGATAATTGACATGGTAGTACATTTTGCCGAACAGCATTAAAAACCCATACATGTCCCATTAACCACTACTGAATATAAACTCCTATCTTTCAAGGAATACAAGAAACTGTGTTAGCATTCCATACATTAACCTCAGCCAAAAAATGACCAAAAATACATAATATATATCATAACTTAACAGTTATATAACTTGACGAGTTAAGTGTATCTACACACTCCATCAAGCATATTGTCAAAGCAACCCATCGATATAAGTTCCATCCTCCTGCATAATAGTATCACTGGTGCAATGTCCGAAAGAAAACCATCCAGGTAGTGAATACTCTCAACAGGATAAAGAAACTGAAATAGGTAACATTACCGATACCAACACACAGCACCTATCAATCAAGAAAAACCAAAACATTGATTAAGCATTCCATACATAAAACAGTGTCAAAAAATAACAAGTACTGCAGAAGGTAATGAACAAGTTAAACGGCTGCATCCAAAAATTAACAGGAAGTGATTGAACAGAAGGTACTTCAACAGAGTAAGCCATCGATGCCAGATCCTGTAAACCGTAAATCTGCCATAAAGTAGCATAAAGGTGAAAACACTACAAGAGCATTATCCTGGTAGTGAATATTCCCATTGAGCAAAGAAGTCAACACAGGTTCCATTATCGGACATCGAATACACAGCACCTATCAATAAAGAAATAAAAAACTTGTGTTAACATTACATACATTGACCTGAGATGCAGGAAAAAACATCAATCCAGAAGAGAACTTACTCAGTTAAATGTCTTCACCCAATCATCAATAGAGGAACTCATTGAACAACAGGCACATCCGCTAAATAATCCATCTATAACAGTTCCTTTCAAACTTCATTTCGCCACACAACATTTCGACTCGTACTATGGCACAATAAACTAGAACATGTGCAGCGAAGATCGGCAAGATTTATAAAGGGGCGGTACGTATATTAGCGGAACCAGCCAATGAAATGAATTACAATGATAATCATTGTCAATTCGCCGGTTAAAATTTAGACATTATCTCCTAAATAAATTCCAAGAAAATATTTTCAGTAATGACGTTAGAAATATTTTGAGAACCCAAACCAACTAACCATGGTAGACTGCCCAAACAAACTATGGTACAATGGGCCATAATCACGAAATTAGAGAAATTGATTGCCGAACACACAGATTCAATATGTCTTTTCCCATCGTACAATTACGGATATGAATAGCGGTAAATATGCTCAATACGAGTGTATCAATGGCTAGCATTGGTAGCTGCATGTTCGTATAAGGACGTGAAGCTTACCCTAATAACAGCATTATATTGCATGATTGCTTTGATATTATCTTTTTTAAATAGTGCAGTGTACACTGGCATACTATGTAATGTAAATGTAATCCATTTATTGACTATCATGTCCGAGAAATCAGCTACATCTCCCTTGTTAGAGCTCACTCGGAATACGCTGCCAGTGTATGGCTACAAAATCGGCTAATTAACAATAAACTAGAACTAATACTTTTCTATGCATGATATGTAGTGCATGTTTGTTGATAATTCACCCCTTGCCACGCACCTTTATGGAGACTTGCCGGGTATTATGTAAGTGTACACTCATTGCTTTATGCGTCCCATAATAAATCCGCTGTACACATTAACTTTACTCATTGCCGGGAATTCAACGTCACTTCATAGTCCACAAAGTAGGTAATAGCGTCGAAAGGGTAATAGCAATACTTCGTGGACATAATGGACCCGCACGAGCTGAGTTATTTAAGACAAATACTTGGGCAAAACAAGTAACGAATACTATCTTTAAAGAGGTAAATAAGTAGCAAATTAAAATACAAATGTAAATGGAAACCATACGAGAATGGAATTCACTAGGGAATAAATGCCGAAAATTAACTCATTTGGGACACGTGGTGTGTAGCGTACAAGCGAAGGCAAAATGATAATAAAGACCCAAAAATTGGCAGGCATAAGCAATAAATCAGTACTTACCTTAAGCAGGTGAAAATAGATGCAGTTTTGTACGCTACTGAAAGAAACAGCAACACCAACGAGGAGGATTAGCGGCGTTTTCGAAACTTTTGTACCACAGTCACGACCACTGAGCTTCAACTACTGGAACAAAGTGAGCGGATGTAGCAACGAGGGCTCCTTTCCGGTATCGCCGGGACTTCCGCCGGGGTACAGTCAGTGGAATAACTATAATAATAATTGTCGATTTCGTGTTATTGTTTCTGGTATTAGTAACAATTAAATTTGGTAATAATTAAAATGATTGCTGTGATCATTCAGTCCCCGCATACTGCTTCCTGGAGATAATTTAATTTCGGAAAGGCGAAGTGTTGTCCTCGGTTGCCTCGGAAGTGGAAGGGGTGTACCCTCCAAAAATGAAGAAACGAGGGAAACGAAAGGGAAAAGGTTACCGTTTCCCCGGAATCTCCTTTATTTCTTCAAGAGACCGTTTCCCTTGTGCTAGCTGGGGAGAGATTTTATTTCTGGGTGGCTTGTACTGGTGGTATTACGTTCTAGAAGGTTAAGCATAATATTATATTTCTTTATGACTCTCTGGCGATTACTTTTTGGCGACCACGGTTGGATATCCATAGGAACTGGATTTGGACGGCAACGATGCTCTAAAATATCCTGCCTTGGTCCTACCACCATGAGTGACGATAGATATTAGGAGGCAACGTCACATCAAGCTATGCTTTTCAAATCGGGAACTTCATCATTGGAGCACATCTGCAGTTATCCATATGTTTTAACAACTGGAGGGGGAATGCAGCCAAGGCTTAGGATGTTAAACCCATGCATCTAAAGTGGAAGGAAACATTGGTGCCTCTTTGTTAGAGTGAATTGCCTTCACTATACTACCGTTTGAGCTGCTAATTATCCCTCAGAAAGGTAAGTACACTTTTTGTTGTAGTTCGATTTATATATTTAATTAGAGAATTCATTTCTTTCCAAACTTTATGAAGCAACATTTTTGAACGTTTGGATGAGGTTTGACTTGGATATGCCATGAATGAATTTCTTGATTTTGCTGGCTTATTGTGTATACTTAAGTTTGATGAGTATTAACCTGATGTTTCACAAACAGGCTGCAAAATTTATTCATTTGTCATTTAAATTTTATATTGAAGTTAGTCTGTTAGGGTAGGAGGTAGGTTTTGACGTAGTGCCCCAACACTCTGCGTTTCAATCATTTCTCTTCAGGTTTGTATGCTTCTTGCCCCCCCTTCATACTAATCATTTTCCCTATCCTCTCCTTCGTTACCCTCACTTATTCAGCCTTTCTACTTTCCAATGACCTTCAGCAATCCATTGCCCGTAAGTAACTGTCACCCACCTGCTCTGCCAAATCTTATTTTCTGACAACAACCTTTTCTCCTTCGTGATGGGGAATAAAACAATGGTACTATTTTCACTCTGTCCTAAATGCTCAACATGGTGTCATCATATTCAAAGTGATACCTCAGGTGTCATCTTGAGTAATGGAACTGGGGTGTTGAAACCATGGTCAGTATTTAGTACAGTGTGAAAATAGTATTACGTTCTTTGTTTTACTTCTCCTCATGAATATCTTATTTTCACAAACTGACAATTTATACCATGACCTAACCTCTCCTTGCCAGCTGTGTTCAACACCTCTTAATTCATCTTAACCTTTCCATCCAATATACCCTTGGTATCATTGGTGGACCCAGATGTCAAGTTTGGAGGGGTTGGTCACTAGTGTTGTCCTCCTCCTTATCCCCACCCCTCCAATCAAAAGACAGCCTATCTAGTTCTGTTCTTTGAGGCTTTGGGGTGGGGAAGAATGGGGGGGGTGTCCACCACCTTCCTCACTGTGCCTGCCCCTGCTCTGTATTCTCCTCGGCACCCTCATTTAGAAGACTTCCAATCTTTTCTTGTCCTCCTTCAATAGTGTCCAGGACTCAAGACTCAGGAAGCCATGCTCCACATTAAATGCTTCACTTAATCCTTATTTTTACATCCATGCTCAAGTTTATCATTGTGAGTTCTCTCATGTTGGCCAATGTCTTCTCCGCTTCGGTAATTCTTCTCCTAATATCATGTTACTATGCCCACATTTGTTCAATATCCTGCCCAAGCAAAAAAATATTTTACCTATTCTAGCTGGCACCCATTTAACTTAATACACATTTAAGCTTTGTCTTCTATTTCTTTGGCAATTTCATGATTTTTAAAATGATTTACTTTCATCCAAAATCATTCACACCAGATATGTAGTGTCCAACAATGATTTAAATCCTTAGGTGTCGTATTATGTATGTCATTCTTAGTCAGTGGCGAGCTTAACAAAATGAAACCACCCTCCTACCATTTCTATGCTGGCATGAATATCATCCTATGTAGGGCTGTGCGATATGCTGTTTTGAATATCGTACGTCGATATCATTATGATATTGCGGATTTGCCGATATATTGGTTTCGCTATATAAATAGGAAATATCGTGATATGGACATATCGAGATATCGGGTTATCGGATATCGACTTATAATATAATAACTTAAGGCGAAAGAGCATATAATTTTAGATCTTAGAGGTTCTTTTCAATTTTTTGATACGGCCCATAATAGGTGTAATATAACCATTTTTCCTTGGTCGAAGAACGGTGAAAATTTTTTAAATTTCGTATTATGGTTTTTTAACAATAAGTTTGTAAACAAATTGAACTTTTCTTGTTGAATTTGAGTTTTCAGTGATGAAATCGCACCATGGCCATTCCATTCCCTACATCCAAATTTTATGATAAAAAAGTTATAGTTAATAGCAACAAATGAGACAATTTAAAATATATAATTAATGATTGAGGAAGTGTAACATTTTACAAGGAAGAGACAGTTTATAGCACTTCAATCCGATCAACCATTACCAAGAAATTGCGCTAAATAGAGACGTTATTAAGGGTGACAAAAAAACACCGGGATCAGGATATCGTCATATCGGATAGCATCAAATTGTGATATCGGATATTGGGATATCGGATAGCGTCATATCGTTATATCGCGTTTCGAAATATCGACTCAATATCAAGTGCATATTGAGTATCGTCGACGATATATCATTGTATCGCACAGCCCTAATCCCATGGGTCTTAAACATTTTCCTCCGGGTATATACCAAAGAGTACTGGGGACAACAGGCAACCATGCCTAACCCCCCATCCCATGCTTGCCCATCAAGCATGGGACCATGATATTCCAGTACCCATGTTACTCTCATCACCCTCGATAAATATTTCCCTTCACTCCAGATATTTTCATCGTCCTTACATCTCACCTTTCATAGGTCTCATCATCATGGGTCAACAAACCTAGGATTGGTTTGACGAAGCCCTCCACTCAATTCTTCTATTGGCCAACCTCTTTATATTGATGTTATTCTTCTCTTACACATCCTTCACGACCTGTTATATATTTATCTCATATGAGGCCTGTCTTTTCCATTCTTCCCGTTCACTTTTCCCTCGACAATTGTCGTCATCAGGCCATCGTGTCTTAAGATATGGCCGATTAGGTTGTCCCATCTTCTTTGCAGCAGACTTCTCTTTTCTCTCACTATTCTTAGGACTTTTTCATTTGTCACTCAGTCGATCCATTTTATCTTCGTCATTCTTCGGTAACCTCATATTTTGAATGCTTCCACCCGTTTCTTTTTCGCTGCTGTCTTCAACCATGCCTCAATGCAGTAAAGAAACATGCTCCAGATGTACGTTCTGATGACTTGCTTCCTTACTTCTAAGCTTGTATTTCCAACTGTAAGTAGATTCTTCTTTTGATAGAATGCCCTCTTTGCCTGGGCTATTCTACTATTTGTTTTTGCTTCATCCATTGTTAGTTACTCGGCTTCCCAGGTAACAGAACTCTTTCACCTCTTCCAGTTTTTGCTTCCCTAGTTTAAAGTTGGTTTTGTCCTCTCCTCTGTAATTGCACACCAATATTTTAGTCTTCTTCTTATTGATATTTAGCTGATATCTGGCCACTGTCCTTTCCATGGTTGTTAGCATCTTATTCAGTACCTTCTGTCTCTGCTATGAGTGCTATGTCATCGGCGAATCGAAGCATGCTGAATGTTTCTCCGTCAATGTTCACTCGAGAACACTTCTCTTTGATTTCATTGATGGCTCTCTCCATGTAAACATTAAAAATTATGGGATACAGTGCACAGCCTTGTCTCACTCCTTTCCTTATGCTTGCTTCTTTACAGCTCGGTCCAGATTTAATCACAGCTACTTGGTTTTTATACAAACTGTGAATAATTCTTTGGTCATTGTACGACATTCAGTTCCTTTCAGAATTGCATGCATTAAATTCCAATCTATGTTGTCATAAGTCTTCTCTAAATCCATAAATGCAATGAACATCAGCTTGTTTTTCTCCATTCTTTTCTCAATGAGCAGCCTAAGGGCCTAATTGCTTCTTATGTACCCTTACTTTTCCTGAATCCGAATTGATTTTCATCCAGGAACTCCTCTGCTTTTCGTTCTATTCTTCTGTAGATGATCCTTGTCAATATCTTCTATGAATGTGTCGTTTGGCATATAGCCCTAAAATTTTCACATTTCTCCACTCTCTTCTTTTTGGGAATGATGATGTTTTTCTCGAAGTACCTAGGTTTACTTCTATTGAGTACATGTTGCAGATGGTTTTGTAAAGATGAGGTGACCTCTTCTCACCTGCATTTTTAATTAATTCTACAGGAACATCATCCATATCAGATGGCTATGTAGAAAATGAAATTTGTGCTCATGTTGCAACCAAGCATTTTGAAGTTTTCAAGAATTGCTGGACTATTTGTAATTGCTGCCTTGTTGTAATTTTGTGCTCATGTATTTCCAAGAAAGCCTTTGATAAGGTTTTTGAATGCCAACCAAGCTTTCGTTTGGAGTTCTATCATTGCTGTTGTAAAATTTTCATCTTTAATGAGCTGCTAAATCATTGGACTATCAAACACATAGGCCTTCATCTTTTCAAAAGTCAGGCAAGGAAATGCTGAAATGAGGTAGTAATTAAAATAAGCTCCTACAGTTGGCAATGATTTAATAAATTGTTTCATCAGACCCAATTTTATATGCAGAGGTGGAAATATAATCTTCTTTTCATCTACAAGTGGCTGATTTAGAATATTAGGATCACCAGGTTTGAGGTCAGATCTTGGTGGCCAACTCGACTGCCCCCAATGATTCTCCATTTGTGCATGTAATATTGCAACAAATCAAGGACTCTCTTTATATCTTCATACTCTTTCTGCAAATAAACTGAATGGCTTATGGGGACTGCACCAGATAAAATAAATTTCCATTGTGAAGGAGGAAACTCTTCAAGCTCCGTTTTGAGCTATCTATGAACAGTCTCCATTCAGCTGTATCATAGACTAGAATTCCCAACTCCATTTTCATTATGGCAATAAACAAATCCACCGTCAATTTGAAAGTATTGCAGAAATACAGAGTCTCTTGTTCGAAAATATGATACCTTAGCTGCTTTTTCAAGCAAGTTTTTCTTCTACAGTCTAGACGCTAGGAGTTCTGAAGCCTTTTCCAATAGTCTCACATCTTGTGTCAAATCATTCAACTCATGCTGATCAAATCCTTTACGAATGGAGTCATCTTCAACTTCAAAATCTTTATCGTCGGTTTCACCTCGATCTTCACCATTATCGATTTCCTGCTCTTCAAAAGATGGTAATTCTTTGAAAACTGGTCCTGGAATTTCAGCTTAACGAAGCACTGGGCATATAGCTGATGATGCACTAGGATACTTTATTTTACATTTGCTTTTCTTGTTATATCCTGAAGTTTTCACTGTACAAAACTAACACACTTGAATGGTCTCTGGACTCTCACCAAATCATAGGTATACCAAATTGCAATTTATCATGTGTTCCCTTTCTCCACATCCACAAAATATTGATACACTGCTTGCCCACCTTATGAAGAGCCCAAGTTTTATCTTGATCACATATTTTCACTTTAAACTATGCAAAACAGGCTGGCCTGACAAATGCGCTGATGTTTGTCCTTTCACTTGGAACGGCGAACTGCCACATATGTGGCGTGATTTGGTGGTAATCCTTCATTGTTGGAGCATTTGAAAAAATTTCTACTTTGCTGTTTCAACATATTGATTTTATTGTTGCCGACCATGTTTTTGTCAGTGAGTGACATTGTCAGCGAGCACCTTGAAAAAGCCACTCAGGAACAAAACCATGATTGGCTCAATAAAATTAATTACATGTGGAAATAGCCAAGTAGAAATTTTTTCAAACACTTCTATAATGGATAGCCCTGATGCTGTTCTCCTATGGCATCATTCATCCCTCACCATCCAATGGAGGTTTACCTCAGGGAGGGCACTAGTGCTTCCTATGATTCAGGCTCGATCCAGCTAAGTAAGGTCACCTTAAGATAAGCTGTAGAGAAAAAAACTTGACCTGATAGAACAAAACTAACTCATCATCATCGGTCAACAATACTAGGATTAGTTTGATGTGGCCCTCCACTCGATTCTTCTATCGACCAACCTCTTCATATTGATGTAGCTCCTCTCTTTTACATCCTTCACAACTTGCTCCATATACCTCATACAAGGCCTGCCTTTTCCATTCTTCCCGTTCACTTTTCCCTTGATGATTGTCTTCATTAGGCCATCGTGTCTCAAGATGTGGCCCATTAAGTTGTCCCGTCTTCTTTTTAATGTTTTCAGTAGATATATCTTCTTCTCTCCCACTCTTCTTAAGACTTCCTTGTACGTCACTCAATCGATCCATTCTTCGGTAGCACCACATTTCAAATGCTTCCAGCCTGGACTTCTCTGCTGCTGTTATTGTCCATGCTTCGCTGCCATATAGTAAAATACTCCAGATGTATGATCTAGTGAAATGTTTCCTCACTTCAATGCTCCAGAAAACTAACTACAGTTTTGAAATCAGTATGCCTGTTTTACTTTAAGTCCGCTGAAAAATCGAACTCAACAGAAATTTTGCTAAACATTGTTCCCCAATGTAATAGCTTTATTGGTTGTTAAGTAAGTTGTTACAATTGATCTCATCAGTTAGCTCAGGACAAAGATGAACATGAGACAACATCACAATTTAAAACACAGATAAAAATACAGGTTCCTTCAGAATACCATGTCAGCTGCATGAGATAAAAACTCATTTATAGAATACAATGATTTTGATACCTGCAATGAGTATATCACAGATTTGAATTTTGTAATGCTGATTCCTCTTGCATTCCTTGATATCTACCTCAGATATCACTCATTGAGGATGATATTTATTTTCCATATTTGTGTATATCATGGCTCTTGTGTAGTCCGTCTTACCTGGTTTAGGTATGAAAATCACCTTGGTGACCCTCCAGGCTTTTGGATCATATCCATAAAACAGGCAGGAGCGAAATATTCTTACCATTGGAAGGAGGAGCAGATTCCTGAAGGAGTGCAGGGAGTACCCCATCCTCCCCAGCAGCCTTAAAGGGGCTAAAACTCATGATTGCCCATTTTGTAACTGTGTAAATCACAATGCTGGAGGAAAGTCTCCATTCCGTCCAAGGCGGACGGATGGGATTCCTCCCATGATGCATCTCCCTAAACTCCCTGGAGCCTGGAAAGTGGGTCTCCAGCATTAGCTTTAGTGCTTCCTTGTCGGAAGACGTGAAATCTCCTGAGGGAAGCAGCAGAGAACCCACCCCCGCTTCTGAGTCTTTCGATAAGATCTTATAAAGTCTTGCCATCTGTGGAACAGTCTCTATGCTCTCACAGAAGCTCCTCCATGAGTCCCTTTTACAGCGCTTGATTGCTGCTTTGTACCTCCATTGGGCAACCTTAAAGTTTTCCCAATCCCGAGGCATTCTTGTTCTATTTGCTTTAATAAAGAGTTTCCTAGTCTCCCTACAGAGACCGTTTAATTCTGCTCCCCACCGGGGTAATTTACATCCTTCCTTCCTGGTCCTTAGGGGGCAGCTGTCTTCGTAAGATGTGATGATGCTTCTCTGTAGATAATCAACAGCAGCATCTACCTCATCCACATTTCTAAACTTGCACTGAGGTGCCCCCTCTAGGGCAGCTCCCAGCCTTTCTCGATATAGTCCCCAGTTGGTAGTCTTGGGGTTTCTATATGTTATTTCCCTGTGATTGGATTCTAAAAGAGTGAAACGTATGTGTCTACAGGAAGTAAGTAATTTTACGGATTTTCCTAGGGTTTTAATAATTTTCCTTTTGTATGCACGTAAATGTCTGTACAGCTGAGACAAAATTCACATTATTTTAAAACATTTTTTTCTATCAGAATCGTTCCCACTCATCACGTCACTCATCTTGCCCGGGATTTGAACCCAGGACCCTTCGGTCAGTAGCTCAGTGCTCTACCCATTGGGTACGTAATCGATTATTATTATTAATTCAATTTCGTACTTTACGTAATTGAATGTATTTTGTTTCTACTTGTCTATATTCTGGCAGTTTTGTGTCTTTATGATAATAATTTTTTATGTATTTTAATGTTTTGTGTAATTTTAATTTCTGTATTAGCTTTACACTACTTATGACATTTTATGCATGTATGTACCCCTGGTGATTTTTTTAACGTTTTTATTATATTTCTTGTTCTAGTCTATCTAATCTAGTTCTAGACAATCTATAGTTTACATTGCAGAATTTAGGTCAAAATGCCACCATGATTGTTATATTGTTCCTACATGAGAGATAAAAAAATTTTAGGAAATAAAAATCCACAAAAACAGCAATTTATTTGATAAATGAATGTTATCATCAATTAGATTTATATCACGTTGATAAATACCATGAATCTTTTAGAGGACCTATGTGAAAAACTAGGAAAAAAGCAGAGTTTTGATCAATTGGGAATTCTTTACAAAGTATATTCTGTATATTTGCAAATAGCCTAGCATTGTTATATTTTCAATTCAGAAGCTAAATTATAAAATCGAGAATAAATATACATGAAAGCTGCATTGAAGCCAAATTTATAAGTAATTAACGAAAATAAACCAAAAGTATCAACAGTGCAATTGTAAAAATGAGGCTCGATAATGGAAATAATAAAAAATTACGATTCATTTTCTCTTGAACAATTTTTATATCATTATAACAAATCCAGTAGTTGTACACACATATGAGAGGATTTTTAATAAAATATATAAAAATAAAATACAATTAGAAAAAATCAGTCGGATGTTATAGTATTTAATGAATTATGGGGTGCGGAGGAGGAGGGGGTGGGGGGAGGAGAGAGAGTGTGATTCAATCAATTAAAAAAATTACACAAGTACATACGAAGTATTTGAGATCAAAACTAAAATTGTTTAAAAAGTAATGGGAATAAACCCTCAAAAACTAAAAATAGAGAGCTAATACATGCACTAAAAGCATTACTTACCTTGTAAAAAATAAATTGTTGAAACAGCGCTTCTCAGTGTGGGCAACTCTGGCTGCGTCAACTGCACATGCCCTGAGGGCTATTGAATGACTGACAACAAAAATGGAAGAGCTACGAGATGGCGTCTTCCGACGACGGCTGTGAGAATGGATTAGGAACTAGGAACTTGGATGACAATCATCGTCAGTGCTATCACAGTCGGTGGATAGCACCCGGTGGACAAAGATTGTCGTTAGTCAGCGTTGAACGTGTTAATTGGCCTTTTCCTAACTTAATGCTTTTGACCATTAGTGTATGACATTCCGAAAACAAAATGCTTTTTTTTTAAATAATAATGTTTTTTATTCCCTGGAGACCATAACAGAGGTATAGGATCATCAGTAAGGTAAGATCAAAAAAACACTGTTGCACAACATGAGGTTATATCTATAACATATTTATTTGAAGAATAATACTTTCAATGTTAGGAAAATTTTTAATCTTGCTTTGAAAGTAATGTATGCTTATATGATTCCTCAAACCCAGGTGGTTGTCTGTCTTAAAGGTGTAATACTAAGGTTTTACACATGGAAGTCTGGCTTATGTTTTTTTATTATAATAAATATTTTGTCATTCAAATAAAGACAAGGAGCCATTTATGAAAACCAAAGAAAGCACCCAAAGCCCAAAACATCTCATAGAAGGCTCAGGAGGTAAAATTATAAAATATGCAATATTTTTTACACACATCTAAGGATACAGTATTGTGAAGGAACATAATTGTGCATACAATACAGTACACAATTCCTAGCATACTCTTTTTGCTCATTAGCTGAACAAAGTATAACCCAAAGAATTTAAAACTGGTGCAAAGTTGACCATTACATTGTTGATGTTTAAGTTATTAGCTCCTCTTGTGAGTGATGTAATGTAACCACCGCAGTTTTTTCTCAGTTTAGTTTAACCTTGTTACAAATTCACCAGTTCTAGACATCATCTAAAACGTTTAAGACTTTTTGAGAGTATTCTTTGCTATAATTTATCATTATCTAAAACTGATAGGACCTTGTTGATAGCTTTTGCTTGTATCTACATCCACATCTCCAGTTTACCTTGCAAGTTTTATACAAGGGAACAAGGCAGGTAGGTCACAAGCTGTGATGTAAGCTGTTAAAAAAACTGTTAATTAATAATGAAGTATCATGTATAATTGTTTGAAAGAATTATTGTTGTAATTGACCCAACTTTATACACAAATATGTGTGTTTTGTTGTTCACTTGTTTCCGTTTAACAGTTTGTAATTATGTACTTCATTTGTTTTGTTTACTTTTGATATATAGAGCCCTGTCAACACAAATTTGTGCCATTTATGTTCTATGCATGTGTCAGTCATCTTCTATGCACTCTAGATGGTGTACCTCATGTAGTGCTCCGTATATTGTGTGCTGATGTTACGAATGTATTGTCATTACTGATAACTATTTTCAACAATTATTATTTGTTTTATGGTCTTGCATTGTGTGGAGGAAGACAAATTCTTTTATTTGATGGTCTGGTAAATAATCTTTTCTAATTTGACAGCTGATATGTCTTTATTTGGAAATGAACAATCCCATTTTCTTCATATGAATGGTTTATCGTGACTGACTTTGATTTGTAGTTTTTCCTCCAAAATCCAACCCGAAACACGCAATTCATGTTTCAAACTGGGATAGGCGTGAATGTGTGAATAGTGAGACCCCCTGCTGTCATGGTAATGACTGTTAATTAATTTGTGTTGGCTGTGTTTTAGATATTAACTGGTGGTGCAAAAAAGAGACAATTTAATTTAATCAAACCTTATTATCTTATCACTAAGCAGCAATGATAACCTTAAGTTAATTTAAGTGTGGACCAACATACAATATTGTTTTAAGAATTTATAATTATAGATTCAATGTTAGTAGTAGAAGAATGCATTCCGTTCTTAAATCCATTCTGTAAATCATTCCGTTCTTTTTTAAGTTAAATCAGGATAGGTCCATAATAGGTAGGGGGCTTGGGTGTAGTAGAGGTCAAGGATAAGTCATATCAAGAGAATTCGGAGCAAAGGAAATGATTGAGGAACACTTGTTCATTTAATATACGTTTGCCGTGCGGCCTAACTTGAATTTTATCAATCATGTCCAGCTTCTAGTCTTCTCCCTCCTCTGTGTAGAATCAGCAGCAAAAACTGATGTTTTAATGTTTATAATATACGTTTAGCTAATGGAGAGAAACCATCCTTTGCCATTAAAGTGAATCCTGAATTATTTTTGATGAAGACTGCTGTTCTATCTACTGATATTGCTCAAATTTTACTACAGGCTATCAAGAATTATAGCTAGTCCATTTGAAGGTCCAAAGTGTACTGCTAAATACTCTTTATTGGTTTAATTTTCCATAACATACATCTGGAGCACTTTTCTTTCGGTCATTTGTATGAGATATGCTACAGTAGGGAAGTTGGGGATGGAGGCTTTGATATTTGTGGCTGTAAAGAAGAATTATGAGCATCATCAAATGATTTCTTTTCAATTGATCAATGGAATATTTCAACATGATTGATTTGATGGAAATGTAAGAGTTACTAAAAAAGAGGTTCGTCAAAGATTGGGAGAGAAGTTAACTAAAAACATGAATAAAAGGATGGGAATTTGTAATTGGCCACATCTTGAGACATAACGGTCTATTGAAGACAATTGTCAAGGGGCAAGTCAATGAGAAGAAAGGCAAAGGAAGGCTTTGTATGAGATGCATAGTGCAAGAAGTGAGGGATGTGAAAGATGAGGAATAAATAAATAGGAGGAGGTAGCTGATAGAAGATACATATTAAGTAGAGAGCTGAACCAAACCAATCTTTGGATTTTTGACTGATGATGGTTGGTTTTTTGTGAAGGAGTGTTTCATGAAGATTACATATTCTTCAAGTGCCAACCTAGTGTCTAAACATGGGGTTAAAAAGATTCATCTATTCTGCAAGTCTTGATTATCTTCAGTACAGTCATTTCATGTAGTGCCTGCTCCTCTATCCTTTTCTCAAAATGCAATGCCTTTTCATAGGGTGAAGTTAGTCTGATCCTATTCCTGTGTGTATTTTTAAAAGAATTTTACTTTATCGGGGGGTAAGGGATGGGATGCATCTCAGAAAGCCTCTCCCATTCAAAAGTCAACTTCTCCTGCACGTGGCACCCCCTGCGTTTGCTGAGGAGGCTCTGGCGACCGAGTTTCCCGGTATAAGGAAACCCCCGCTATCAAGAGTCAATGGCCTATACAGAAGGTGCATGAGCAGATATTGGATGGGGCACTGTATGGGGGGGCCGGGAATCACCTCTAAAGGCAGAGGAATCATTGTTAGTCAGTGGCACTGGGGGAGATCGTAGTCCTTCATACATGGATGGAGATGAGGTCTAAATGGCTGAGAAGGCAAAAAGAAATTCTTCCCATTAGAGGGAGCAGCAGAATGTGTTATATCAGCAATATGTAAGAGAAGTGACTCAAAATGAACAATGATGGAATACTTACTTGCATGGTCAAAATAAGTTTGTTGGTAGTAAAAGTGCAATGTGGAAGGAAATCAAAACCATTGCATTATTTTCCTGTAAATATTGAGAGCATAAACGGAGGACTGTAAGGATAGATGTGTTGCTAATCATGGTTAACAGAACCAAAATCAAGCTGGAGGAAGTGACAAGGGTTTTTAAGTTGTTATCCAATAAAATACTTGATGTGTAAGACCAGTCAACATTTCTTTGTGAAACTTAAGGAAAGAGCCGAGGATTGGAATATTGGGGTGAATAATGAATGAGATGTACAAATGAGGTTGAAATTCTATGTTTATGTACAAATTAGGTGGGCAAGTAAGGGAGACTTTTATGGTGATGTATTAGGAATGAAATAAAGTGGGGGGGAAACAAGAGGTAGGAATGGTGTGGGTGGCCATGATATAAATATATTAAATAGCAAAATCATTATGTGGTAAAAGTTCTCTGAGCTTAATAGGCAAATATTATTTGTTACTTCACTTCAACAATAGGAGGATGTTGGTGAGAAACAACTCTGAACGATTAGATACAGTGATAGAACTCTCTCTCTCCATGTCTCTCAACCAGTAATACAAATGAAGATGAATTCAAGATTGTGAAGTAGCAATAAAAAAACCCAATGGAATTACCTGCTGAGATAGAGGTGGAATGAGAATCCTGTCAATTTGATCGAGGTGGATGGTTTTTCTCTCGGGCATCTGGGAGGCACAAGACATGAGAAAGTATCAGATTATTACATTCTTGACAAACAAAGGCATATGCATGTAGCAAAACCAGCCATAGCTATCCAGGGCCAGCTATGGAAATTGATCATAACAAACCACAGCAAAATTCTGCATTAGAATTCAGGAAATTGGTAGAATTTCTAGGAAGCTCTGGAGCTTCGGAAGATTCATGCATTTACCAATAGCTATATTCTGTCAAAAAAGATCCAATGAGTTGATAAATCCTGGAGAAGGATATGGTTTGGAAATGTTAAGAAAGGAATAATTGAAGCTACAAATAAAATTTGTGGAAAGAGCACACTGGAACCAAATAGGTATTGGATTGGTTGGGTTTAATAGTGGTATAATAATAATACAATACTTGAAAAGGGGATAAAAAAGAAAGGAAGGAAACTGTGATATTTAAAGGCGATCGAAGAAAGAAGAAAATCATAATTTTTGCAGAAAAGATAATTTCACCAATAAATGCAGGTTAGAGGAAGAGATGTGGACCAAGCAAATAGGAGAAGAAATTGAAGAAGACACTAAAAGAGGGCAACTAGACAAAGCATTTACCAAACTAAAATTTTTCCATTACAATACAGGAGCAAAATGTACATTTATTTAATACACATTAGGAAATAAGGTAATGAGCCTGTGGTACATAGGAATAGTACTTAGAAGAATTATCTTTTGGCAAGAACATCAGGAAAGAAAGGGGATGTACAGAAAAAGAAGATTTAATATGTCGAAGAGGAGAAACCTGGCACACCAATAATTAGAGAAAAATAAACTATTCCTAATGAAGTCATATGTTTCTGGGCTGCCACTTGAAATTCATCAATATTCATTTCCTTACTGTCTGTCTCTCCATAGCCATTTTATTTTGATAATCCTGAATCATTTGATTTTGATTTCAGCAAGGCTGTGTAATATCACCCATCATATTCAACATAGTTGGCGAATGGATCATTCGCGATGCCCTAGGTGACACTATAGGATGCATCAGTATCGGCGACAGACAGATTATGAATCTGAGATATGCAGATGACTAAGTTCTTTTCAGCAGTGAAGAACAAAACTTAACCACTCTACTACAGTGTATTGAGACATCCAGCACGGAGGCAGGCCTGCAGCTCAATTGCAAAAAAAATGTCATCCTATGGTGATAAATAGAGATTCCCAACTGTAGAGAGAATCTCTTTTGTGATATACTGGTTAAAAGGAAGTCTTATGCCTGGGCGCCCTGCTGTCAAACAATGGTGACAGTGAATAGGAACTCAAGCAGAGAAATTTGATGGCCAAGACTGCAGTTGAAAAGCTGCAAAAAAATGGAAAAACAGAGGATGTCAAGCAAAAGTAGACTTATTCGATCATAAGCAAGAAGACTGGGGTGTTCAAATTGTATTGTAGTTGAAGAATTATGTGCCTGTCATGGGCAGAGTGAAAAACTAATGTCTATATTCTAGCCCAATTGAAATTGCAGACAGACCAACTGCTGCCAACAATTCAGCACAACTGTCGCCAACAATTCAACACAACTGTCTCAAATTCTTCGGTTGCATCATAAGGCGTAAATACTTAGAGAAGATGGTAGTACTCAAAGATAAGGCCTGGGGTAAAAGTCAATGAGGTTGGCTGCCCTTAAGATTGACGGATGAAATTAAGACCCTCTCCAATCTGAAGCTTAAGGGCCACGTGGACTCGATTCGAAAATCGAGTCCACGTGGCCCAAGGTAGAGAAGACTGGTGTCAGATTGTGCACATAGTGTGTACTTATTCCATTTGGGTCTCAGAGCTTAATATTGAGCTAATGACCAAGAGAGAGAATCATTTGAAAGGTTCCTTGCCTACCTTTCTTCACTCCCTCTTACAATGAGGGTCATCCAGAAAATAAGTTCCATTTTTTTCTATTTAATCGAGTTTTTATTGAAAAAAATTTAAATCTACAGAAAATGTTCTGGATAATATGTATTATTTTTCCACATAATCTCTGGAAACCTCAATGCACTTCGTAACCTGAGAAATGATCTTTGAAATCCGCTCCTCGTAGAAGCTTCCCACCACCTCCTTGGTCCATTTGGTGACAGCTTCTTTCACTTCCTCGTCACTTGTGAAACATTCTCCGGCTAATCCCTCCTTCATTTTGGTGAACAGATAAAAGTCTGAAGGGGCCAAGGTGGGACTGTAAGGTGGATGGGTCAGAACATCCCAACCAAACTGATCCAAAAGTTCTGTAGTGGAACGAGCGATGTGATGCCGTGTGTTGTCGTGGAGAAGGCACACACCAGAGGTCAACATTCCTCTTCTCTTGTTCTGGATGGCCCCACAAAGCTTCTTCAGGGTCTCAAAATACCGGGAGGCATTAACTGTTTCTTCTTGAGGCAAAAAATCAATCTGGAGAATTCCTTTTTTGTCCCAGAAAACAGAGGCCATGATCTTTCTGGTGGACTTCACCACTTAGAATTTTTTCTCACTTGGGGAGGTGGTGTGTTTCCACTGCATGGATTGCCTTTTGTTCTCTGGGGTATAGTGTGACACCCATGTTTCATCTACGGTGACTATGAACTTCGTCCCCTTCCATTCTGTAGCGGCCCAAAAATTCACGAGCTGCAGCCACTCGTTGCGACTTGTGTTCGGGCATCAGCTCTCTCGGAACCCATCAGGTGCAAACTTTTCGAAAATCGAGTTTTTCTGAGACAATTTCATGAATGATGGATTGTAAGACCTCTGGGAAACACTGATGAAGTTCATCCACGGTGGAATGGTGATCTTTGTGAACAGCATTGTCGACTTTTGCCACAAGTTCGTCGATGACAAGTGAAGGTCTGCCTCTTCCACTTTCATCCTCAAGTGAATGTCTTCCCGCCTTAAATTCACAAACCCATCTCCTCATCATTGACTCACTCATTACACCCTCTCCATACACAGAAACAAGCTGTTGATGAATTTCAACCGATTTGAAACCACGGGCATGAAGAAATTCAATCACTCCGTGCACAATGACTCGAGACGGAACAGGCACAGAGGTGGCGGGATGTGACGTCAAGGACTCCATTTCAACGACTTACTGTGACCGTGTTTTCAAGGCTACTGTGGCCCTTCACCTCTCATGCTATTCAGAAGGGCCCTCTCTTTCGTACAGCATTGCCAGATTTAATTAACAAAAACCCTAGCAATCTACAGACCAAAACAGAACTTATTTTCTGGATGACCCTTGCAACATAGCTATTCAGAAACTCTCCACAGCACAAAATCCTAAAAAATCCAATTCTCCCTAACTTTGCCTCACCAAAAATACCCTCATCCTTAGCTTTCTACTTTTTAGCATCCAGTCTCTAATATGAATTTTTAATTACCTCATTTCTGTAAGTCACAAAACCACCATCAATATTTTTTCCACATGTTTCTTATCTCCAAATATGTTCTGCCTTCTTATCCAATCTCTTTAAATCCAATAAACCAACTAGATAAATCAGCCTCATAAACTTGACTAAATCATTATTCAAACCTGTGCTATCAGGCTTCCTGGAAGATTGTCAACAAAATTTACAGCAAAGGGGTTTCAGTTTTCATTGGTTATGTAATTCCAAGTTTTTATTCGCAGGCTTAAGTAGGTGGGTCTCCTAGAATCTTTCATTTGTATTTTCTAATTTCATCTTTTCATATGCAATGCAGTAGCATTTCCATTGCATGAAGTGGTCAATTTTCCTTTCAAATACTTAGAAATGACAATTAATGGTGGTGTCACCAGTTAACAGCCTCCAAAAATCAGTAATCCAGTAGTAGCATCTTATAGTCATTTGTTTGTGGTCAGCATTTTTTTAACACCCTGTGGATAAAGAGTGAACTTCACGGTTAAATCTAACCAAGAAAAAAATCATCATTAATGTGAATGTAGAAGCAGTTCTTGAATAATCCCTAAAATGCATTTCTAGGAGAGGCTGAAGCTTAAGTAAGTTATTTTTAAACCACCAAAGGACTTTTTAAATCGTTAAAGCAAAATTTTTGAAGTTACATTTTCTTACCATGTGGGGCATCCACATGTCCTATGCTCTTGATAATGTATTTGAAGTTCTTGTTTTCATTATGATTTCTTCAAACCCATGTTATTATTTTCATGATTAAGAGATTTTTTCACTTAAGAATAATAGTTTTTGGGTTAATTCATAACATCATATATTTTGTAATATTGCACATTGTCCCATGTATTTGGATAGCTATTCTTTTCTTCTGAACTAGCAGATTTACTTGTCGAGGACAAAGTTTGTAATATCGAAGTTTTTATAAATGTGTTTTTACTGCATATCTAAACTAAAGGGGAGCAGGCGGTACTGTTTATTTCAGGTGACCCACTAGATAGTGGATGGAGATTAGGACTGTTAACCACAGGCACAGGGTTCAAACCCAGGAGAGGCCTTGGGTAGGGTTCCCTGTTATTTTCCGTAAATCTAGGATATTATAAAATTTTCACTCAAGAAACTCAAGAAATTCAAAGAAATGGGATGTGTCAAACAATATTCAGTCTAAAACTTTATATAAACATTTTCATTGATTATATTATAAAATGAAAGGAAACAGCCAATAATTATATATCATTTATAACATGAATTTTTTGACCCCTAATATAAATAATTATTATCATTATTACTATAGGTGACAGAAATAAATGGGAGATTATATCCATTTATTCATTTTTAGAGATGAGTGCTTTTAAAATGTGGTATTGTAAGAATTAATTTGGGACATTTTTATTAAAACAATAGGATTGTTTCGGGAAAAATAGGATGAATGGGAACCCTATCCTCGAGTAAACTCTTGCTGTGCAATTTTCTGGGTATTGAGGCTTTCCCCTCTCTAACCTGACCAGTATTTGGGATGAATCTGAATTTAGGTCTGGATAGCAATCACCAAGTTCCAACCCAAGAAAGGTTGTGATGTACATCAGGATAGGGGCCTGGTTCCTTACCTTCTGGCACATTCTCCTCGAAGATCTGGCCCTGAGTCCAGGATTTTTGTATATTATCTGAAAAGTGTTTGTAATAAAGGATGATCCCTCTTGCCCTATTACCATCCACCAAGAAGTGCAGGCCTAAATTGTACTTTTGTTTTCTGTGCCGTTACAGTGAAACTTGCCCCGAGTCTAAAAGGATATTGACATTTTTCCACAGAAAAGTCTTCCATGCAAAGCCCATATTGTGCAAAGGTTGCCAGTTATGGTTGTAGTTGCCAGTTTTGCCCTTGACCAATAATACTGAACTGACTGGCGTTGGGTTACAGGTACTGATTGGGAGATGTCTATTTTGAATCGATTAATGTTTTGAATCATGAGCATTATCTCACTATGTGATCATGTGCCACCTTTGTTTACATTCTGCTACTTGTGTTTACATTCTGTGAGATTTTGATTGCTGCCATATATACAGTATTAAGGAAACAGATGAACAAAGCATGTTTAACCCTCATACTACCATGGGACAATCTATTGACGGACTTTATGATGTTTTGATGATGGTTGGCCTCTGCTTCATATTAGTTCAATCTTTTTCCAAAATTAAATATTTTGTCGTTTATATAAATATGATGTAAGCTCATTCAAAATAAGGTAAAATCAGGAGTCTTACAAATTTCATGAAAATTCACCTAGTTTTCTTTGTGCATTCTAAAGCAAGGGACTGGTAGTGAAAGAGTTAATATGATCTCAGTAATAATTTTGCTATTTCAATGTATCTTTCACATAAATTAATATAATAAGATGAGTAATATTTAATTTCACTGCCCATCACTTTGTGCTTCATTGATATAATCATTATTCTAGTTTGTTCTAGCTCAGTTGATAGATACCCTCTCTATCTGAAGGTTTTCTTGTTTAACTTAAGATAGCACAGTTCATTTATGAGTGGAGGAAAGTTTCGTCTACTGATGTTGGTAGCCTTTTTTTCTCCGAAAGGGACAAAATAGGTGGTTATTGACTCAAATTCTTTTATTGGTAGTTCTTAATTCAAAATTGATATGCAACTTTAGTTTCCCATTATATTTTGACAAACACCCTAGTAGTACCTTTAAAATGCCATAGTTTTCTCTTTTTTTTCAACTCTCAGCCTTACCTTCGTCTACAAACATAAGAGACTTTTCAGCCTCATGCTGAGTTTCATAAGTAAGATAAATACTGCAGTATTTCTCTAACTGATATACTTACTACAGTCAAGCCCACTTATATCAAACCATTTTTAACAAAGTTATGGTTGCAACAAAGTGAAGGCCATTTTGTCATGTTAAAAATCCCACTTTAAACAAACATTTATTTATTGGTGGTCCGTTTTTAATGAAGTTTTTTTGTGCAATGGGTAATCCATGGGTACCCCCCAGTTGTTAACATATTTTCAGTATTATCTGCAAGCTAAACTCAAATGAAGGCATACATATGATAATTTACATCCATAAATACACCCGCCCACCCCTTACTCTGGTTCCCTAAGTTGTCTTGACTTGAAGTGAGATTAGCCACGTAACCCTTAGTCTAATACTCAAGGTGGGATTAGAATGGGTAGGATCATATGTTTTTAAACAACTCTGAGATAAACTATGTACCCACCTGTTGGAGGTGAGATTTGAACATTTCAGCTTTGTAGGCAGTGCGTTCTCTAACCAGCTGCTATGGTCGGTCCTTATTGATGTATTCAACTTCCATTCTGCTTTAAATTTAATGCAGTAACTTCCAGGTGGGGCGACATGCAAAATTCATTGTTATAGGAACTAGGTATGGGTCATTTAATATTTGTTCTGGAGCATCTCTTTGGCTGATTAATTGCCCTATAATGCCCATCCCCTGAGAGTTTTATTTTGTGGTTAATTTAAGCTACTTTTGATAATTACCCTTTTTACTGAAGTATTAGTTGCCATTTTTATGAAATGGCATCATATTACTTAATAATCTAAAAGTATCACCATCTAAAGTCATGCAACAGAACACATTTTTTCTGCTCATGGAGAATTCAATGTGAAATTAGATGAATTAAGGATAGTGTCTAGTCCTCTAAGGTTCAACCACATGTCCATTGTAGCCAATTCTGGAGTTGGGTCACGAATATTTCTTTCTTGGGGTTTCCGTTCTTATAAACTGAGCAAACTCATTGACATGCGCACTGCTCACAGTAGTGGTCCTAATGACTTTTTTTTGCCAACTGAGATAGTTGATTTGTAGTGTAGGACACAACGTTTTGACATTTTTAGCTTTCCTATGCACAGTTTAAATACAAAGGTAATATGTGTGTGCATTATGAAAGTTAATGATCAATCCTCAGAGTCTAAGCAAAACAGTTCAATAACCTTATAGCGTTCATTTAGGAAAATACAGTGGTTATACCTGATGAGAATAAAGATGTTCCTCCTCATTTTATGATGATTAAAATCCTGTTTATGAATGAATGATAAATAATCTTTTATTCTTTGGCTTATATCCCACATTGACATGCAAATTTAGCCTGCCAATAATCATTCATATAAAAAAAGTAATTTTATTAATCTGAATAAAATTTTGGTGATATATTCTATCTCTTATTATTTCCTTTGATTTCCCTTGTTAATCATTAACCTTGTTAATCTTTGTCTTTTATCTCACAAAAATGATATTGCATCATGTCTCTTGGAGTGTAAACCCAGATAGCACATGACTGCGAAGACCCAATTGGCTGTCCTTGACATAATGCATGTTGAAAAATATACATTATCGTATCTTATAATCAGCACTCATAACCATGAGATGCTTTGCCAAATTGGATGAGAGTACATTTTTCAACGGCAATCATAACTGGCAGCTGCTTGTGTGTTATGGAGTTATCATATATGTAGTTTCTTATTAATGGGAGGATGTGTTACCATGATTACTGTGGTAGGAAATGAGTCTCATTGGAGTATGAAGCTGTAATAATGCCTGTGCAATTTACAGTGAATAAATAACATTGCCACATTATACGTAGAGATGGGTAAATTACCGTAATTTTCAATTGAGGTATATTACCGTGGTAAATTACGGTAATTTTGGAAAATTACTGTAATTTTCCGGTAATGTTAAGTATTGAGCTGCAAATCCTTATCATAAGGACTCCAAACGAAATCAAATAACATAGAGATATAAATGCCGACGTTTATATTAGACATATCACGACATTTATCAATAATAACTCATTAAAAATTAAAACAAAGTTGGCAGTAACACGCAATTTGCCTCTCTTTTCTCACACTATGAGAAATTTTCATTACAAAGACATACCTCTGCGCAATGTGCATTTGTTATTTTACTCTGAATTAATTGGAATTAATCATGGACACAATGTAAAAAAAAATGTTTTAGCTTAATTTATAATATTACCAATGCCAATGGTTTCTTCATGAGGAAGAAATTTTCTGAAAAAGGACTACTGATAATTACCGTTTATTACGGTAATTTTCAGGGGTGTTGGTAATTTACGAAAAATACCATGGTAATTTACGAAAATTACCATGCTAATTTACCAAGTTGCCCATCTCTAATTATACGTTCAGAATTAGGTAAATTTGATGTATTACAAACAGCATTTATTTACAATTAATGGTCATATTTGCATTCCTTGCTTTGTTCTTCGCAGTTCTATGTAACTTACAAACTTCCCAGTTTTCTCATTGAAATAATGTGCAACTCAGAATTTCCTCCTACAGGCTGCAATCAGTCAAGTTTTTCAACTAGCTCAGAATTTTTGGTCCTCAGATTTTCCTTCTGTGACATTTTTATGGAGAATTTACTTCCAAAATGGCTCCTTTTTAGATACAGATTTATTCTTGTGACAAAGAGTTGTGGTTTGAGAAATCAATTATATGGGGTAATTGATTTAAAAGAATCTGATTTTCTACTGATTCCCCTCATTAAAGGCTCAGTCAAACAGAATGCAGGATGGGGAGGGCGACCTCAGTCTTGGGATGTCAAACAGCATGTGGGATGCCGAAGGTGTTCCATTTTGGCTCAAGGGTTACTTGGGCATTACCTGCGTAGTTGATGCATTTTGCCTTGAAAAGTTACTGAAGTGCTAGAATAGCAGGTAGCAGCAGTTCTGACAAAGGACTTGTACTTTTTCTTGTCAAATTATTGAGGATCCCTGCTATTTCCTTTGATCATTCTGCCTTTATAGTGATATTTTAGTATTCTACATGGAAAGTATTATATAAATTTGGGAAAATATGGATTAGATTTTTAATTTTTCTCTCCCATCTGCCATATTTATAATATGCCCATTGTGGACTCTGTAGGAAAATACATTGGGATCTCTGCCCACTACAGTCTAGACTAGTTGCCGTGTCTGCCTGCGTTCCATTTAACCAGGATAAAGTAAACATATAATATAGTTCCCATGGGAAGAAACCTGCTGCCTGTTTGACCAAGCCTTAATGCTCAAAAAAATTGTATAATATCTCAAATATTCAGTAATTCTGCAGATAAACAATTGGTAAGCTTATTCACTGATTGTTTGTATCATTGTTTTTTAGGCATAAACTTTGTTCTGTCACTTTCTCCTAATATGATTGAGAGCTGGATTTATTTTTTTTAGATCCTTATGCATATCGAAATAAATTGAGCCCTTATTTTGGCATTTGACAGTTTCTGTAACAGTCAGGATTGTAATGCATGTATCAAAAGCCTGTGATGCACACTTGGATCAAATTCTTTTTCAAGAACTAGAAGCTTTTGACTGGTTCTGGATTTATTAGAGTTCACTTGTATGTAATGTTGATTTTATGCTTTTTTCACCTTCCTATATATTGCTCCTTTACATTCCATCAGTCAACACTTGATGAAATCATGTAATTTTGGTTACAAATCTTTTGTGAATGGTAGGGCACTTGCTCTTTGAATACCTTATTTATTCCTTAATGCTCTAATGTACTCACAAATTATCTTTTGTTTCATCATTATCACTTGAAATAAGAACGAGTTCATCTTTTTTCCAACATGACTGGACCCCCTCCTGTCAATGTAACATTACATGGTAATTACTATCCTACCCATTGCCCCTTAAGAGTTGCATAATGTATGTATGCATGTGGATTATCCCGTATGGCAAGTTTCACTGTACACATTTTGGATTGGAGTCCAATCCTTCCAATTTAATTGTTTTTTGCAGCAACTACCTCACTCTTCATAGAATAGGTACTAGTGACTTAATATCAACTTATTTTGTGGACATGACATGGTTGCAGTTTCCATATTTTCTCATTGCTACAATGGAATGGGACTTAATTTTTCATGCAGGCTGTATAAGGAGAATGGGGTGAGGTATTCTTCCAGGTAAGAAATTTGGTTATTTGAAGAGTGGACAAGAGATAGATGGTATTGTTAACCCAAACTGGTCAATGCCCGAGATGTTGTTCTCCCATTTCTCCAGTTCTCTTATTTATTTGTAGTATGGTTAGCTATTGGTTGGATTTTAATGTGCAATTACAAACTTGTTTTCTTCACATGCTCATGGCTCTGTATTGTGTGATGTAAGTTTTAGTGCAGTTTTATCTTTCAAGGAAACACATATCACTTGAACATTTGGATTTGCCTGAAAATTTCTCATATTTTGCCCCAACAATAAATGAATCTTGGTATAATTTTTCTGCTTTAAAAGTCATTTAGACAGTTGAAAGATCCTCTGAAAGAAAAATTTTAATAGGTCGTGATGACGGCATTCAGTTTTCAGCTACTTTTCAGGAAAAAATCACAAACAAACATTTCCTGGGATAAAAAATATACTTAAATAGATTCCCACCAATGAAGGTTAGGACAGCATACAATATTTCTCATAACTCCTGGTTTTGATGTATTTTCTTCTAATGTTTCTTTCTTCTTCTATTTTCTTCTGTTCCACACATTTTATATCCCTGTTATATTATCCAAACTGCAAGTTTTCTCATCCCTCTTCAGTGCTTCCTCTCTATTCCTCCCTGTATTATGTCCTTGAAACTCAACCCTTTGCTCCATCTTAGTCAGTTAACTGCCTTTCGGCTCTATTGTACCTAGCCATTCCTCATTTATCTACTTTTTTGTACCATCCACCTTACATCCAACACCCTTTTTCATACACTTATCTAAAATCTGACCTATTTCTTTAAATTACACTGTTTGGTGCCAAACAATGGCACGCTCGATATTTAACTTATAGAATCTCTTATTCATGCTCTTGCTAACCAATCTGCCATTATAGTTTGCTCCTGCGAGCCTTAGCAATTCTCCCACTAACTTCAATACAACTTGCTTTAATTGTAACTAGCTAAATTTCTCTTCTTGCTCTCGCATGTGACTTCTAATTTTAATCCTTTTGTTCTCATGGTACATATCTACATTTTTCCATCCAGAAAGCTTGTGGCTACACCTTAAGCATTTAGGCTGTTTGTTTAAACAGTCTTTTTTTAAAGACTAAAATTTGACTTAAAAGCTTTAATTTTTAACTTTTTAGTACAAACTTATTTCAATTTAATTTTTTGCCAATAAATTTTAAAATTTATTTTTCAAAATTAAATTCTGTTTGAAGATAATCTATTCACATCATGGGATGAGATGTCAGCACCTTGAGCATTTTAAAGAAATCATAGTATACTGAGAATTTGGCACCTTGAGCATCTAAGTTAGATCTGTGCCCTTTTGTTCAGAAAATCTAATTACTTCAGTTTTCATACAGTTTATTTTTGTTCTGTATGTTTTGCTCAGCTCTTCTCAGATACAATTTCAGGGAAATCATGGGAAATATAAGGATCATGGGGAGAAATGAATATCCATTTACACCTACCTTCACCAGTAGGATGCTAATAATAACAGTAAACTTTTGCACTTCTCTTCCAAGGTACCTATCTAGTAAATGTTGCAATTCTTTGGCTGGGTAATGCTCGTTGACTGTGAACCTTTTCAACATTCCCCCTGCCTTTTCCCCAACGTCCATCATGTGCCTTTCTCTGAATTTCCTTGGAATATGTGTTAAACATTACCATCATGAACAGCCCTGTCTAACAGTTCACTATGTCCCCATGATCACCCAAACCAATTTTCAGTTTTCTACTATGACTAGAGCCATGTATAATTTGCCAATCAGTCTCATATCTCTCCATTATATGTCAATATTCGTTGATTTCCTCATTCCCTCTTCCAAATTTACCGTCAACCACCTGTTCAAATTGAACAATACTCAAATATTCCTGATTATATTCAAGGTCCCTTTTCACTTATCATCCCAGCTATCTCATTCTATTTTTTTACTCTTCTGAAATGCAAACTTCACATAACTTCAGAAAGTTTACTCTTTCCATATTTTTGTGGTTTTTAAAGTAGGCTTTAAGATTAAAATTATAGTCCTATATCTTGTCCCTTTTAATTACTTTTTTATAGAAATTAATGCATTTTTACAAGTCCTCAGGCCAAACTCTATACTTTTTTGTATGCTTGATGATTACAATGCACTTTTTTAAATTCAAAGTGGATATCACTGCATGTATTTTCACAAGTTAAAAAATATTGGATAATTGTTTGTGTGTAACTTAGCCAACATTAACTTTGGTCAATAATGCTTGCATTAGTGGAATTGCACTATTTAATAAAAAGATTATTTATCTCCAGTTACATGAATTCTGTTGAAACAGGGGAAAGCTAATGTCATTGACCTTATTGTTAGTTGTATACCAGTGTAGGTAGATCAGAATAGACATTTAATTCTTTCCACGATGCCTACAATTCACACGATGTCCCTCTTCAGACCATCATACCATCCGAACTATTAGTTATACCTGCTACCTTGCTTGTCCAGCATTCTTTCCTCAATCACATGCTTCAAAACACCCTCGCCACATATGACCTTCTGACCTCTTCCAATTTCCTTTCCTTCTACCAAAATGATGTATTTTTTTGGTGTTTTATAATAAGTAGTTCATAAAAAAAGGTTATACAACTTTTTATTATCTTTTTGCCATTATATATCAGTGAAACCCAACAAAAAAGGTAATATTGTAATTTGTAGGCATTCTGTCACTCGTTATATGTATATAGCCTATGGTAGATAAAAATTATACCAATTAATTTTTCTGGTAATACCTGTGTATTAAGTTCCTTGCAACTCCATATGTTCAGGTTTGTTCACGTTACCTTGTTAGTCATTTCACATAACTCCTTCCTCCTTAACACTTTGTTAACGTTACTAGGACTTTTAACATTTCCTCTGATTCTTCGTAGATTTTATTAAATTCAGGAAGCATAATCAAAACCATATGTGCATACGTTTAGAGGATCTAATATTGTGTCAGTCTATCTTTTCTCTTCCACCGGGTTTGGTCCTCTACTTCTGCTGACGTTTCAATGTCTGTCGGGCATCATTCTCAGAGCTGAGTGTCGAGAGTTAGAAAATGTCCACTTTATATACACCAGTCTATATCTAGGTATGTGGAGTGTATGTATTGTGGGCATTTTCTCACTCAGCCCTGAGGATGATGCCCGACATGGACATTGAAACATCGGCAGAAGTCGAGGACCTGTCGCGGTGGAAGACCCAAATAGACTTCACAAATTGGATACGCCAGGAAAGCATTAGAACTTTCTTCCTATCTTTTCTCGTATCTCAGCAATGAAATTTAAATACCAATGTCACCCTGCTGCCTAGCTGCTTTTTTATTTGTGTTGGGATTGGCAATGTTTTCCTGCATGAATTTGTCTGAAATGTTTCCCACATTTTGGCACCAGCAATACATGAGTTATTCTATCAAATAAATGTCCAAACCCATGTCTTTTTGTTACAATAGCACTAGTGTTTATTTTAAAACCGTAAGTTGCACAAGCTGGATACTTGGTAAATCATTAAATGTTTTCACCTTGCAGATTATATGCTACTTCTTATTTACCTGATAATTTGACCCTATGTACTTTGTATAATTTCCCAAAAAGAATGCATGCCTAAATGGCTTTTTGGCATGCAGCCGCATTTTGATAACCTGGGAGTTGATATTATAACTAAAACTGGTTCAAATTTAAACTACTTATATGACACTTTTTAGTGATTTGCACACGCATCTCACTGTCCAAGATAAATTTTTAAAATAACGTCCTTCATTTATTATGCTACAGTGTTTTACTACATTCAAAAACAACTTCATGCATTCTAGAATAGTGAGTAGCATGTCCTAGCAACTTCGTAGTCACTGCAGATGGTCACTTGCTTCCTAAATCAGCTGTGTTGACTCCTTCAGTACATTTTAATCTCCTTGAAGCTACCTCTCATAGAAAAATATTGCCAAATGCTGGTGAAGTAATGGTGACTAAAGTGGAGTAGGGCTGTCATGGGAGGGGAGCGTAACTACCTCTAGTATTGGTGTAAAATTTATCTGCTGTAAAAGCCATTTATGGTGTACAAAGTAACCCACGAAAAACAATTTTTTTTAGTATTTATTTTGAATAGTTTGTGATATGTAATTTGCAGGATAAAACTTGGAAAAATGTGTGCCTTTTTATTTTTTACAAAAAAATGTTCTTATTCAGTCAAAATTAAATCATTTGCCTTTTTTTAAGTAAATATTCAGACTTAATCCCTGAAAAATTAACTATGCTCCTATTTCCAGTCATAGAATATTTCTGTCTTCATTTCACGGGCTTTTAATTCTATAATTTGTGGGTGGAATATTTAATAATAAGGCATTAGAAATTAGTCAGTACTAGAGCTCTCTGGAGGTGGAAACACAAACTAAAAGTTACATTTGAGGAGTAATTTGGTAGCCAAGCTGTTACTTTGAAACCACAATGGTATATGGAGGTAAAGAAATAAAAACAAGGAAAAGTGAATTAATGTGGTATGTCAGTCTGGGGTAAAAAGGGTTCAACATTTAAACTACATACTTGCTCACCTCAATTTCTCTAGCTTCTAAACCACCTTACACCCTTCTGCATAGGCACCCAGATTTAAAAAGCCCATTACCTGGTCATAGGGAAATTAATGTGAATTCCTCTTTGCCCAATGCAAATGACTATTTTATTTTGAAAACTTCATCACTTTCATTTGCTTATGGCTTACCCACATTTGGTATCTTTCACACTGCTTTTGAAATACATCTGGTGATATTTACAAATCTTTGGCTGACTCTTGCTTAATCATGTAAACCTCAATCATTCCTGTATCAAACCCATTTCATGCCACTCTAATCTGAATATATTTAATGTAAATGTAAAGCAGTGAGGGTACAAACAACTCTATTACCAAGCAGTCAGGGAATAGTGCCAATTAAACATTTTCCAATCTACTCCCATCACCCGCAATATGCATTTCCTCTCTTCTCCAACCTCCTGTTTATGATTGCTAGCAAACCCTTTGCCAATTGCAAGATTAAAATTAGTCCTCGTTAAACTTATGGTCTTGGCACCACTGGTCCAATTACGATAGTTGTTAATGGTATAGACAGTTACATAGTTTATAGGAATAAAGTAATTTTATGTATAAAAGTCCTATATAACATTGTTATACTTGTGTAATGTTTTAATTTGGGTTTATAAATTCAACATTACAACTAAATAAGAATGTATGTTACACAGCATCAGATAAATAAAAGCAACAGATCAGATCACATAAATGTCACTTTGATTGAGAACATGGTTGGATCAGCTTAAATCAAATTGCTGTACTTGATATTTGTAAACTCCTGTAATATATGTGATATCAAATCATGTAAAAGGTACTGCCTTCAATGGAAGTACTTTTTATTTATTTATCATTGATAAATGAAAAATTTCATTCAATGAAACAAACTATTTTTGTTCTCAATTTATTAGCTTTCATCTTATAAAGAACAAAAAGGCACTTCATTTAACAAGATTTATTCTGAAAAAAGGAATATAATATCACAAACCATGAAGTCATGTGCAAAAATATAATTCTCTAATTTTTTCAGAGATCGTATTTACCCTCTTTGTCTGTTCTTATGCTGCAGGCTTTTACGAAACTGATGTGTTTTACTTAGCAATTTTATCTGCTGGGAAATGTTTCAAGCCGATATTCATGTATTGCTGTTGCCAAAGGCATTAAGAAATCATTGCCTGGTTAGGGAATGTCTCCTTGTTGATTGTAAAAGGATCTCTTTCTATTATGCTTCAATTTAAATATGCTCTCATTCCATGATTCCTAACTTCCCTAATATGAATTAACTTTTTTCTAAGTCACTCTTTTCTGTATAATTCTTAAGCAGCCACATTGTTATCTTGTTTACTTCTTTGTGGACAAATATTAGGTAGAATTTTCAAATTACAATAATCTGATTTATAAAATAGATCATCATTGATTGGTTCCAATAGTTTTCAGGACACATAACAACTTCCTTTTAAGACCTAAGTGAACAGATATACCTCTGAGAAAATGGAAATATGTAGTTCATGACCATGTCTAAAGTTATTTCAGCTCTGAGAGCACAAACAAAAAATTTACTCTTGTGGTGCAGGTGGAACGTTCTCTATTGTATCATTGAAGAAAAATAACCATGAACAATAGTAGACTTTTCAGTACCCGATATAAGTCTATACCTTCTAATTAGTGGTAATAAGGTCAACATTATATTTGCTATTTTATCTTAAGACTCCCATCATAATCTAGGAAGATTTAAACTCCATTATGATAATGAAGAGCACAATACAGAGTCATTGACATGTCATGACTGACTTTTTGTGAGGGAACTAAAAAAATCATTGAAAAATGACTGCATGGTTTGATGTATATGACTAGTTATGTAACTACTCGCATCTAATTTGTCCACTTATCAAATGATACAATAAACTATGAGGAAGAATGTCACCAATTTAGGGGAAAATGGCTGTATGGAACTATGATGAGAATACAAATCTCAGGTAAGACTAAAATATAATAAACCAACAAAGATATAAAAATCCACTCAAGATTTTATTTGCAATGAATTACTGCGTTAAAATAGAACTTATACAATAATATACATATTAAAAGACAATTTGAAAATTTAAAAGAAAATAAATATTTCCTTCATGATGATAATAAGAGGCAAATTAAAATTTCCTCCTTGATGGTAAAAGTGGAGGCAATGTTCCTCCAATGGAGGGGAATTCTTGCCTCCACTTGGGGAGGGGGGGGAGACTTTTCCCCACCTGGGGAGGGAGGGAGAGACTTCTCCCCCACTTGTGGAGAGGGGAGACTTCTCCCCTGCCCCCACTTGTGGAGGGGGGAAACTTCTCCCCTCTCCCCCACTTGTGGAAAGGGAAGACTTCTCCCCCCACTTAGGGAGGGGGGAGACTTCTACCCTCTCTCCCACTTGAGGAGGGGGGGATACTTCTCCCCTACCCCCACTTGGGGCAGAGACTTCTCCACTCTCCCCCACTTGGGGAGGTGGGGAGACTTCCCCACTTGGGGGTAGAGGCTTTTTCCCTCTCCCCCACCTGGGGAGGGGGGGAGACCTCCCCTCTCCCTCACTTGGGGAGGGTGGGAAACTTCTACCCTCTCCCCCACTTTGGGAGGGGGGATACTTCTCCCCTACACCCACTTGGGGAGGTGGGAGACTTCTCCCCTACCCCCACTTGGGGAAGGGGGGAGACTTATCCCCTCTCCCCCACTTGAGGGTGGGAGACTTCTACCCTCTCCCCCACTTGTGGAGGGGGGAGACTTCTCCCCTATCCCCACTTTGGGAGGGGGGAGACTTCTCCCCCACTTGGGGAGGTGGGAGACTTCTCCCCCACTTGGGGAGGTGGGAGAATTCTCCCCCACTTGGGGAGGTGGGAGAATTCTCCCCTCTCCCCCACTTGGGGAGGGGGGAGACTTCTCCCCTCTCCCCCACTTGGGGAGGTGGGAGACTTCTCCCCTCTCCCCCACTTGGGGAGGTGGGAGACTTCTCCCCTCTCCCCCACTTGGGGAGGTGGGAGACTTCTCCCCTCTCTCCCACTTGGGGAGGTGGGAGACTTCTCCCCTCTCCCCCACTTGGGGAAGGGGGGAGACTTCCCCCCTCTCCCCCACTTGGGGAGGTGGGAGACTTCCACCCCCTCCCCCACTTGGGGAAGGGGGGAGACTTCCACCCTCTCCCCCACTTGTGGAGGGGGGGGACTTCTCCCCTATCCCCACTTTGGGAGGGGGGGAGACTTCTCCCCTCTCCCCCACTTGGGGAGGGGGGAGACTTCTCCCCTCTCCCCCACTTGGGGAGGTGGGAGACTTCTCCCCTCTCCCCCACTTGGGGAGGTGGGAGACTTCTCCCTCTCCCCCACTTGGGGAGGGGGGAGACTTCCCCCCTCTCCCCCACTTGGGGAGGGGGGAGACTTCCCCCCTCTCCCCCACTTGGGGAGGTGGGAGACTTCCACCCCCTCCCCCACTTGGGGAAGGGGGAGACTTCCACCCTCTCCCCCACTTGTGGAGGGGGGGACTTCTCCCCTATCCCCACTTTGGGAGGGGGGGAGACTTCTCCCCTCTCCCCCACTTGGGGAGGTGGGAGACTTCTCCCCTCTCCCCCACTTGGGGAGGTGGGAGACTTCTCCCCTCTCCCCCACTTGGGGAGGTGGGAGACTTCTCCCCTCTCCCCCACTTGGGGAGGGGTGAGACTTCTCCCCTCTCCCCCACTTGGGGAGGTGGGAGACGGGAGACTTCTCCCCTCTCCCCCACTTGGGGAGGGGTGAGACTTCTCCCCTCTCCCCCACTTGGGGAGGGGTGAGACTTCTCCCCTCTCCCCCACTTGGGGAGGTGGGAGACTTCTCCCCTCTCCCCCACTTGGGGAGGTGGGAGACTTCTCCCCTCTCCCCCACTTGGGGAGGTGGGAGACTTCTCCCCTCTCCCCCACTTGGGGAGGTGGGAGACTTCTCCCCTCTCCCCCACTTGGGGAGGTGGGAGACTTCTCCCCTCTCCCCCACTTGGGGAGGTGGGAGACTTCTCCCCTCTCCCCCACTTGGGGAGGGGTGAGACTTCTCCCCTCTCCCCCACTTGGGGAGGGGTGAGACTTCTCCCCTCTCCCCCACTTGGGGAGGGGGGAGACTTCTCCCCTCTCCCCCACTTGGGGAGGGGGGAGACTTCTCCCCTCTCCCCCACTTGGGGAGGTGGGAGACTTCTCCCCTCTCCCCCACTTGGGGAGGGGGGAGACTTCTCCCCTCTCCCCCACTTGGGGAGGTGGGAGACTTCTCCCCTCTCCCCCACTTGGGGAGGGGGGAGACTTCTCCCCTCTCCCCCACTTGGGGAGGTGGGAGACTTCTCCCCTCTCCCCCACTTGGGGAGGGGGGAGACTTCTCCCCTCTCCCCCACTTGGGGAGGGGGGAGACTTCTCCCCTCTCCCCCACTTGGGGAGGTGGGAGACTTCTCCCCTCTCCCCCACTTGGGGAGGTGGGAGACTTCCTCCCTCTCCCCCACTTGGGGAGGGGGGAGACTTCTCCCCTCTCCCCCACTTGGGGAGGTGGGAGACTTCTCCCCTCTCCCCCACTTGGGGAGGGGGGAGACTTCTCCCCTCTCCCCCACTTGGGGAGGGGGGAGACTTCTCCCCTCTCCCCCACTTGGGGAGGTGGGAGACTTCTCCCCTCTCCCCCACTTGGGGAGGTGGGAGACTTCCTCCCTCTCCCCCACTTGGGGAGGGGGGAAACTTCCCCACTTGGGGGTAGAGTCTTCTACCCTCTCCCCCACTTGGGGAAGGGGGGAGACTTCTCCCCTTCCCCTACTTGGGAAGGGGGGGAGACCTCTCTCCCCCTCTTGGGGAGGGGGGTGCTGTCTGTCTTTGCATTTCTGTATTGGTGAAAGAAATGCAAAGACAGTTACTGTACTACAGAAAATGTGAAAAAAGCAAAGACTAGGAAAATGTGAACTTCATGTTAATAGCTGCCGAATACACACTTCATGTAAGATTAGAAAAAATTGATGTATTGAAAAAAGTCAGATCCAACTATAAGTAAAATCAGAAAGAAAGACTTTTGTGTTATAAATGTGTTTAGGTGGAGATAAACCTTAATTAATTTCCTTGCTTTTGTATGGGAAAGGAAAACCTACAAATAATTGAAAATAACCAAAACACTAGGTAGACAAAGTATGTTGACCATAATCACAAATCTTGGGGGTTAAAAGAAAATATGTATTAAGAATTGTTCTATCAATAATGCACAGTGGGGTTTTGGCTAGCATATTATATTCTCGCTAATAAGAGAACTATAAATGGGAGATTAATAGGTAAGCCCCCTAGAAAAGACCAGTTTGTGTTTAAAATGATAAACGTATAATAATGCGGTTGAGCATCTTTTATCCACAGGCCAAAGTGATGCCGGATTAGGGATTTTGCCTGACTATCGGTTATGCATGGCAACTCTTCTGTTTATATGTCTTAATGTTTTCATTGTAAGGAGTCAATTATTTGTAGCAAAATATATTAGTTAACCATTTACTGAAATTCTTTTAAAAATGTTAATTCTTAGCATATCGCAGCATTTGATGTTGTGACGAGGTAATTGACTAGCACTGTTGACCTTAGGTTGGTGCTCTTTTTGGTCATTCCCATGTATAAACAGGTTTAGTAGGACTAGGACTAGAGACTCATGTACTCAGACTCTTGGAATCATGGACACGGACTCATGGACACTGACTCAGATTTAAAAAATGAAGGAGTATACCATGCATAAAAGAAGGAAGAATTATTACTTTTCTAGATGATGAACCAGATTTATAATTTAAGTGGCAGTGATGTACATAGTGAATTTGTCTGTGATGTTATGTGCTGAGTATTAGACTAAATTTATGATACATGGGTAATAACTGATGGAAAATAAAAATGCTTAGCCACAGATTACAACAGGTGAAAAGGCAGCTAACATGAAATAATAGAGTAGAGAATCTTGAAACTTGTGACTGCTGTTACATAATTGATCAAAGTATCAGAGCACTGATGGATGTGATAAATGGCAGCAGCATAAGAGATTTCAGGCCTAAAGAATAATGAGCAAATGCTAATGGGAGATCAGATAACATCCCTGGATTGGTTAAGTAAATTGCAAAGACAATTATTATTCTTCATAAAATTTGAAAAAAAAGTAAAGACAAGGATTGTAGGGAAATGAGAAGTCCATGACAACGGCTGCTGAATACACTTCAACTAAGATTAGAAAAAAATGATGTACTGCAAAAATCACATCCACCTATAAGTAAAATCAGAAAGAAAAACGCTTTTGTGTTATAAATGTGGTTAGGGGGAGATAAACGTTAACTGATTTTCTTGCTTGGGTATGTGAAAGGAAAACCTACTAATAATTGAAAATAACCAAAACACTAGGTAGACAAGGTATGTTGACCATAATCGCAAATCTTGGGGGTTAAAAGAAAATGTGTATTAAGAATTGTTCTATCAATAATGCACAGAGGGGTTTTGGCTAGAATATTATAATCTTGCTTATAAGAGAACTATAAATGGGAGATTAATAGGTAAACCCCCAAGAAAAGACCAGTTTGTGTTTAGAATGATAAACATACAATAATGCGGTTGAGCATCTTTAATCCACAGGCCGAAGTGATGCCGGATTAGGGATTTTGCCTGACTATCGGTTATGCATGGTAACTCTTCTGTTTTTATGTCTTTGATGTTTTCATTGTAAAGAGTCAATTATTTGTAGCAAAATATATTATTTTACCATTTACTGAACATAATTTTAAAAATGTAATTCTGAGCATATTGCACCATTTGATGTTGTGACGAGGTAATTGACTAGCGCTGCCGACCTTAAGTTGAAGCTGCTCTTTTTGGTCATTGCCGTGTATAAACAGGTTTAGTAGGACTAGGACTCATGGACACGGACTCATGGACACAGACTCATGGTCATGGACTCGAACTCATGGACTCTTGGAACGGCCTCATGGCCTCGGACTCATGGAATGGCCTCATGGACTCTGTCTCATGGACTCGGACTCATCGACACGGACTCATGGACTTGGACTCAGACTTAAAAAATGAAGGAGTATACCATGCATTAAAGAAGGAAGAATTATTACTTTCCAGATGATGAACCAGATTTATGATTTAAGTGGCAGTGATTTACATAGTGAATTTGTCTGTGATGTTATGTGCTGAGTATTAGACTAATTTATGATACGTAGGTAATAACTGATGCAAAAAAGAAATGCTTAGCCAAAGATTACAACAGGTGAAAAGGCTGCTAACATGAACTATTGGAGTACAGAATCTTGAAACTAGTGACTGCTGTTACATAATTGATCAAAGTATCAGAGCAATGAGCAAATACTAATGGGAGATCAGATAACATCCCTGGATTGGTTAAGTAAATTGCAAAGACAGTTATTATTCTTCAGAAAATTTGAAAAAAAAGAAAAGACAAAGATTGTTGGGAAATGAGAACTCCATGACAATGGCTGCTGAATATACTTCATATAAGATTAGAAAGAATTGATGTACTACAAAAAGTCACCTCCAACTATTTGTAAAATCAGAAAGAAAAAGGCTTTTGTGTCATAAATGTGGTTGGGTGGAGATAAACGTTAATTGATTTTCCTGTTTTGGTATGGGAGAGGAAAACCTACAAAGAAATCAAAATAACCAAAAGACTAGGTAGACAAGGTATTTTGATCATAATCACAAATCTTGAGGGTGTAACCCTTTCTCTGCAGCTCACTCTTCGGACACGCTCGTTGCATGCGGCAGAAAAGTAGTGAGAACGAAAAGGTACGTTCACAGTGGCGAAAGGGTTAAAGAAAATATATTTTAAGAATTGCTCTATCAATAATGCACAGAGGGCTTTTGGCCAGAATATTATAATTAGAGGTGGGACGAATCCTAAATTTTCTTGAATCCGAATCTTAAGAGGTTCTCGAATACCTCGAATCTTACTTATAAAGTTGGTAATAACAGAAAAGAAAAGACTTTAGTAACTGCATTTAATGAAAAACAAATTTAAGAATAGTTTTCAAAAATACAGCTCTTTATTGCAATAATACAAATAAGATTTGAAGAGCTAACATAGATAAGTGATAAACATGATATACAACATTTTTTGCATGAAATGAAAGATGTGAAAGTTCTAAGAGGCATAGCAATGATATGTTTCCAAAAAGTTATCAAACTGATACTGAATTGCATGTTTAAAAACTATATCTTTTTCCAATATTGTCGCCTCTTCAAGACTCATTCACAGCGATAGACGAGCTGCTTGCAGAAGACAATTCCTCGTGTGTTAAACATTGTATTGCATTGTATGCAGGGGGACACGTGGAAATATATTAACTAGATTACATATGGTTGGGCCAAGATTAGGAACAGTGTGAAAAAATTGTAGTTGTAAATTGGAGAGAATATTAGGAATTAGTTTACAGGTGTATGACGAAAGATGCAGAAAAGCAAGCAGTATGGTGCAGTAGATACAAGAGTGGGGTGGGACACATTGGGTGTTGGCACAAACTATGGAGGAAATTGAGGAATGATGGAAATAGAAAGATTTAAACACAGCAAGGCGAAATAAAATTTAAGGAAACAAGCAATAGACTTAGCAGGGGTATGAAGAGTGTGAGAGAAGTGGCAAAAAGGTCAACGTAAATAAGTTGAGAGGTTCCAGAGAGAGGGAGAAATAGGCGCCCTGTACTCAAAGGTTAGAAGGTTATTCAGCAGCAAGAAGTGGAATGCGATATTGTGCATTAGTGTTAAGTCAGGAGAGCTGCTGGTAGAACTTACAAGAGATTCAGCATAGGGGTAATGAATACATGGCAAGAACTGCATGGCACTAACAATAGGCTAGGGATCTTGGGAATAGAAGAGAAGGATATAGATAAGGATGAACTGGGACCAGGAGTCCAGCCATGCTAGTACGTTAGGGTAAAAATTATGAGAAAAGAAGGTGTTAGAAACTATAATGTTATCCTATCAAAGCTACTTAAGAATCAAGGTTGAGAAGAATGTGATGATTTTACTGGTTTGTTCGCAGGATGTACGAGGATGAAGTTTGGCTGGAGGATTTTTTAAAATCTGTATTAATACCTAACCAAAAAAGAAAGAGAAGGCCGCAAATGCAAAGCATATACTTCTTAAATAAAAAAAATTCATCACCTATGCGATAGCATCAGCCGATCCGCGAGTTATGCAACCCGGACAGCAATCGCGACAAAAATTACGTACGTGTACTGTAATTTCTCGCGGCATTACAATTCCACAGATGACTGAGGTCACGATAACTGGTGGTACATCTGAGAAAATTTTACTTATCTTTCATAGTGGTAACTTACTGCATGAGTTTTTACTTTGTCTTTCACGGAACGTTGAGTCTATCCACCAGTTATGCAACCAGGACGACAATCACGGCAAAATCGTCTCGTAAAACGCAAATAGCGAACCATTCAAAAATTTGCTAGCGTAAATAAAGGGAAGATGTTATTTGCGGACATATGAAAATTATTAGGACTTGAAGGAAAAGTCGTTCATGGCGGGAAAACGTAAATTGCGGGGACGTAAAAGCGAGGTTAACCTTATTTGTTGAACGTTTTTATCGGTCGAAACTAATCTGTTCTAAGTTATTACATAAATAATTCGGTGTTTATTTATATTCTAGGATTCGAATGATGAAAATAGCACAAAGATTCGAGTATTCGAATCACGAATCTTTTTCAAGATTCGAATGTCCCATCTCTAATTATAATCTTGCTTATAAGAGAACTATAAATGGGAGATTAATAGGAAAGCCCCCAAGAAAAGATCAGTTTGGGATTCAAAGGTAATTCTTTGTATATTGCAGCCTTTAATGTTGTGATGAGGTAATTGACTAGTGCTGTCCTCCTTAAGTTGAACCTTCTCTTTTTGGTCATTCCCATTTATAAATGAATTATGGATGTGGACTCATCAGCACATGGACTTGTTCTCATGATCTTGGACTCCTAGACTCTCAGGAATAGAATCATTAAACTACCTCTCAAAAAGTCAGACATATATAAACAAATCCTGTAAAGCATATTTAGAAACTAATGACCTATCTTAGAAACAATAATGAAAAATAGAGTCTACTGGAATTCACTGTGTACTTGGCCATGCATTGGCTGAGATGCCGACACTGCATGGAGGGTCACACATATTGCCAATGGCCCATTCCTCCTACACGCAAATCTCAATGAAAGTGACTTCTTCCCATGGTTCCTGAAATCACTATAGATACATGGCACATAATCTTTAGACTGCTGGAAAGCAAAACAATTGCAGAAAAGGCTTTATGAAATAATAAAGTATTTATTTTAATGATGTTGGGATAATTGTTTCCCTAACTCCCCCTATTGAGGGGGAAGGGAGAGTCTCCCACCCTCTCCCTGATAACAGGATTTAACCTATTTTCATTTTACTTTTGTGTGACCACAGTAAGAACTTCTTTTAATAAATGTAATTGAATCAAATGTTTTTATTAGTATAAATGTATTCTCATTCTGGAAAATTCTTCCTTTGTAAAAGGCTGCAGCACAATAAAAGGCAAATAGGGTAAAAACAAGCCCTGAAAAAACTATAATTGAATTTTTTAAACAAATTTAAATGTTTTTGATAATTGTGCTGTTTGCAAAATAAAATTTGAAGGATGGAGTGCCCTTTTCAGCTTTATAAGACAAAAATAATAAATTAAGAACAAAAAAATTACAATAAAAAGAAAGTGTTTCGCATACTTTTGGTAAGTAATCCACCAACATCTGTTGAAGGCAGTACTTTTTCCATGATATCACATATCTAACAGGAGTTCATAATTATTATCAATTTAAGCTGACCTCACCAAAGATAAACATTCTCAACACATTATACTTATCTGATGTGGTTTAATTCAAATGTCTAGTTTTCATGTTGAATTATAAACCTGAATTTAAACACTACACCAACAGAAACAATGTTTTAAAGGACTTTTATACATAAAATTACTTTAGTCATATAAACTTTGTAACTGTCTATACCATAAAAGACTGTAGCAGTTGGATCTGTAATGCAAAGACAGAGTTTAATAAGGACCATGATCAATCTTGCATTTGGCAAACGCTTTGATAGTGATCATAAACAGGAGAAGAAAGTAAATGAATCAGTTGCGGATGATGCGAGTAGATTAGAAAATATTTAATTGGCACTATCCCTGCCTGGTAATAGGTTGAACACAGGGCTATTCATACTGCTGTTGCATATATACATATTCAAAGGAAATACATTCAGCGTATAGTGGCATGAGATGCGTTTGATGCAGGAGTAAAGGTAAGATGGAAAATTTAATACAATGAGGTTCACATGATCAAACAAGAGTCAGCCAAGGAAATACAAATATTACTAGATGCATTATGAAAGCAGTTTGAAATATAACAAATGCAGATAAGACACGAGCAAATGAAAGTGATGAAGTTTTCAAAATAAAATAGCCAATTGCATTGGGGAAAGAGGATTTTATGCCCATTCCCTATGGCCAGGTAACCATTCCTCTTCTACAAGAGGACATGTGGACAAATTGTGCCTTGCTTATATAAGAAGGAGAACATAAATAAGAGAGGAAAATAAGATTCCAGTTTCATAGAGAGATAAATTCAAGAAAAAAAGTGTAAAGCAGTGTAGCGTTCGTGCACATTTTTAGTATGACTATATTGCTGTTTTTTTGTTTTATGTGTACTTCGGAAGTCATTGGAATAAAGACATGCTCATGAAACACCACTAGGTTATGTCCATTTCAATCTTTCCTCCCTAACCCCGGTTTTTTGTCAGGTTATGGGCCCAGGCTGTTTCTTAACTGCGGAAAGGACGATAAGTGGTGCTTTTGTTACTTGTGTGTTAGTTTTGCTAGAGTAGTTTGCTAAAAGCACGGTGTGGTTTTTGGACGATTTCGAAGCTTCAAGTTTAGCGTAATGAGTGGGGCAACAGAAGGAAGAATGCGGTTTTCCCATTTAGGGGATAATAATTACGAGATATGGAGTACAAGGATGCAAGGACTACTAAAAACAGAGAGGATGTGGGAAGCTGTAGATTCTGGTGTGGAAATCAATTTAGAATGTGTGAATCAACAGCAACTACTTAAGAATTCTGAAGCTAAGAACTTGATTATGCAGTATGTCAGAGATCAGAATATGGTGGACGTTAGAAAGTGTAAGACGGCAAAGGAAACCAGAAGGAGATTGGAAGGAATGCGTTGCGATATGGGGATGATGCATGTGACCACATTTTTGGAGGAACTGTGCATCTATAAAAAAGCGGACAATATTAGTATGAGGAGGCATATTTGATAAGGTTCAGGGCCTGTGTAACAAAGTAGAAATGGCAGGAATATCAGTGTTTAGAGATGAAAAACTTATTGCAGACTTTATGTTACGTTTGCTTTCGAATGAATATGAAGGGTTGAAGAGGGTGAGTAACCACTTCAAGTGAGGAACCACTTCAAGGAACGGAGCGCAAGATGCAATGCCATAAGGGACAAGAATGGAGAAATTTTGATTGAAAATGAAGACAAAGTAAAGAGATGGAAAGAATATCTGGAAGAGTTATACAACAGATAATATCTCAGCACAAAAGCTATCGAAGAGGAAAGCAAAGTGGAAAAGGATGATTTGGGAGCATCAATATTGAGATCGGAATTTGATGCTGCATTTAGGAACCTTTGGATGAATAAGGCTTCTGGTATTGATGATGTTCCTGCAGAACTAATTAAAAATTCAGGAGAGAAGACATTAACTCATCTATACAAAACCATCTACGACATGTATGCAACAGGAGAAATACCAAGGGACCTCGAGAAAAACATCATAGTTCCTATTCCCAAGAAGAAGAGAGCGGAGAAATGCAAAACATTTAGGACTATAAGCCTGACGACACATGCATCGAAGATACTGACCAGGATCATCTACAGAAGAATAGAATGAAAAGCAGAGGACTTCCTGGATGAAGATCAATTCGGATTCAGGAAAAGTAAGGGTACAAGAGAAGCCATATTGGCCCTTAGGCTGCTCCTAGAGAAGAGAATGGAGAAGAACAAGCCGACGTTCATTGCATTTGAGGATTTAGAGAAGACTTTTGACAACGTGGATTGGGATTCAATGCTTGGAATTCTGAAGGGAATTGGATTGTCCTACAACGACCGAAGAATTATACACAGTCTGTACAAAAACCAAGTAGTTGTGATTAAATCTGGACCCAGCTGTGAAGAGGTAAGAATAAGGAAAGGAGTGAGACAAGGCTGTTCACTATCTCCCGTAATTTTTAATTTTTACATCGAGAGTGACCTCAATGAAATCAAAAAGAAGTCTTCTGGAGTGACTATCCATGGAGAAAAAATAAGCATGCTGATGACATAGCACTCATAGCAGACACAGAGTGGGATCTGAACAAGATTCAAGAAACCATGGAAATGATAATGGTCAGATAACAGCTGAAGATAAATAAGAAGATGACTAAGATATTGATGTGCAGTAAGAAAGAAGAGGCAAAAACCAATGTCAACCTAGGAAAACAAAAACTTGATGAGGTGAAAGAGTTCTGTTACCTAGGAAGCCGAGTAACCAACGATGGACGAAGCAAGAAAGAAATAGTAGGTAGAATAGCCCAGGCAAAGAGGGCGTTCTATCCAAATAAGAATCTACTTACAGCTGGAAATACAAGCATTGAAGTAAGGAAACAGTTCATCAGAGCATACATCTGGAGCATGTTTCTTTACGGCAGTGAGGCATGGATGATGACAGCAGAGGAGAAGAAAAGGGTGGAAGCATTCGAAATGTGGTGCTACAGAAGAATATTGAAGATTACGTGGATCGATCGAATAAGTAATGAGGAAGTCCTAAGAAGAGTAGGAGAAAAGAGAAGTATGCTGAAAACTCTAAAAAGAAGAAGGGACAACTTAATCAGCCATTTCTTGAGACACAATGGCCTGATGAAGACCATCTTTGAGGGAAAAGTGAATGGGAAAATTGGAAAAGGCAGGCCTCGCATGAGATACATGGAACAGGTTGTGAAGGATGTAAAAGTGAAGAATTACGTCATATTGAAAAGGTTGGCCGATAGAAGAATCGAGTGGAAAGCTGCGTCAAACTAATCCTAGTATTGTTGACAGATGATGATGATGAAGAGGGTGCTGGAACAAGACAACCAGGCCATGGATTTGAAGGTGGTGGAGAATTTCAAATTACTGCTGGAAGAAAAGACAATGAAAGTGGGAACAGAAAGGTAGGAGCAGGACTTAAAGGCGATTTTGCAGCTGAAGGTTGAAGAAAGTGATAAATTATGAGCGTTAGCAGTTGGTCAGTGAAAAGGGCAGAATTGGCATGGAAGAAGAAGCCAGGATGGAAGAAGTCTAGTGAGTAATTCAAAGACAAACAATGCCACACCTGCAACCAACCTGGGCATATTTCAAAATTTTGCGAGAAATTCAGTGATGCCAAGAGAAGAGGTACAGTGGTTTATTATAATTGTCCTCAAGTGGGGCACTTGTCCCGAAATTGTCCTGGAAAATTCAGTGGGGCTCAAAGAGCAGAAGGGGAAGTGAAGGGAAGAGTGAGAGAAGCCGTAGCTGAAATTGCAGAGGGGGAAGAAACAATTCATGCGACAGCTGGGGCAGTGAAGGTGAAAGCTTTTATAGTGGAGTGTTGACCGGACACCAGAGAAGGTAACATGTGGTTTCTTGACTCAGGTGCATCCGATCATATGACTCCTTGTGAAAGCATACTGCAGAATTTTACTGACAACATAAGTGGTCAAGTAGATATTGGGTATGGTGGAGTAGCTTCAGTAGAAGGTAAAGGTACTGCTGTAATGGAACTGAATGACAGAAGTGGTGGCACTATCATTAAGCCAAGCAGAATTTTGTTTGTGCCAGACTTAAAAGATAATCTTTTGAGAGTAGCACAGTTTGATAACAGAGGTTGAACACCTTTGTTTTGTAATTAAGGATGGGGTTGTATCAATGAGTGACGATGATGGTGTATTTCTGATTGGAAGAAAATTTGGTAATATGTATGAAGTTAGTCTTGATTGGTATGAAGTGTCAAACAATGCTAAACGCGATGGATGTAATGGGAACAAAGTTGTGAGTAGTAAGTGTAGGAGGGTGTAAAACAAAAAAGTGTGGCACCAGCGGTTTGGTCAAGCAGAAAATATCCCTGATAGTTACCTTATTCCAAAAGGTAAGAGTGATGAGTGCAGTACATGTAAACAAGGAAAGTTCAGAGGTAAGAAATTTGAAAACAGGGAGATGAGATCAAGCATACCTCTTGTGTTGGTCTATCGGACCTTTGCTACATTAGATAGTACACCTTTGTGCACATTACTTTGTAACATTTACTGATGACTATTCAAGGTTTTCATATGTGAGAGTTTTGAAATCAAAAGGGGAAACGTTTGAAGCCTTTAAAATGGTTAAGGCATCAATGGAAACTTTTCAAGGAACTAAACTTAAGGCTCTCTATAGAGCAGCAGAGCAGATATCGTGTAGATAAACTCTTTTGTGTTATCATGGAAAGAGAGGGAGTGCAAAGAAGACAATGACAATTCCATACACTCGCCAACAAAATGGTGTATCTGAGAAACTTAACCAACAGTTGCTCAGTATTGTTAGATGTTTACTGATACAGTCAGGACTTCCTGTAAAATTTTGGGGAGAAGCTTGCTACATCAAAAATAGATGTGTTTGCTCTACTGTGAAAGGTATACCTTGGGAATTATGGATGAATGATAAAATGTCGAGGATGGAACTTGAAAGAATGAGATCTTTTGGATGCGAAGTGTGGGTTCATGTCCATACTGATGACAAGTTAATGCCTAGGGCAAAAGAGTGTTTTATGCTAGGGTATCCAGATGATGCTCACGGGTACCGAGTGTGGGACGTTAGTGAACAATGTGTGATTATTGCTAGAGATGTGGAATTTCAAGAGAAAGTATTTCCTTTCCATAATGCAAATTTCAAGAACAATGTAGATGTGGTCTCATGGTTAGACGAAATTGATGAATTGAAGGAGGAAGAAATTTTGATACGTCAGGAAAATGAAAGTTCAGAATCGGATGAGGGTGTGGATTGTAATGAAGAGTTTGTCCCTTGTAGATCAGAGCGTAACAAGGGAAACCCTAGACACTGTATTTGCTGCAATGAGGTAAGGGCAAGATGCTGTGAAGTTCCAGAACGAGAAAGAGATCGCGAACCTGACAATTTTAGTGATGTACTGAAAGCCGAAGACCGAGATCCATGGTTAAGTGCAATGAAAGATGAGATAACACAGCTGGAGAGGAACCAAGTTTGCGATTTAATGGAAAAACCACAGAATAAAAAAATTATTGGCACAAAGTGGGTTTATAAAGTCAAGAGAGATCAAGATGGTAATGTAGCAAGGTATCGTGCCAGACTTGTCACGCAAGGGTACAGTCAAGCTCAAGGGGTTGATCGTAATAATTGCTATAGCCCTGTAGTCAAGAAGAGGACAGTTAGACTAATGATGGTATTGGGGGTTGAGAATGGTTGGCATGACAAATATGTAGATGTTGTTTCTGCATACTTGAATAGTGAGATAAAAGAGAGAGTATTTGTTAAACAACTGGAAGGGTTTGACAATGAATATTTTCCCAACCATGTTTATGAACTGTAGAACAGCATGTATGGACTGTCAATCAAGCAGGGATTGGCAACATTGTATTAATTCAGAAATGTTGAGAATCATTATTATTCAATGGAAGTGTGATCCATATCTGTATTGTCACAAGGATGTTGAATTGTTTGTAGCTATTTATGTTGATGACCTGGCCTTTGGGGATCAAAGGCCAAAATTGATTGGTTTTTAAAAAGGTTGTCCAAAAGGTTTGAGATAAGAGATCTGGGGAGAATTTCAAATTTTTTGCCAATGAAAATAATGCATGTTGGTAAGACAACCTGGCAGCTTAACCAAAATTGCTATGCTAAACATGTTCTTGAAGAGTTAAAAATGTCTGAAGCTCAGAGTGTGTATGTTCCACTTTCTGTTTTTAATAAGAATTCAAGGTCAAATTGTGAATTTGGGGAAAAGTTGGAGAGTAATGAATGTTACAAAAGAGCAATTGGAAAGTTACTTTATTTAGCTGACTCTACCAGACCGGATATTGTTTTCTGTTTGCTGGCTTAGCTAATTTTGTACAAATCCATCTTTTGCTACTTGGAAAGATGTTAAACACTTATTAAGATATCTGACGGGAACTGAAAATGTTTCATTACACTATGTAAAATGTGGGGAACCAATGGAGGTTTATTAAAATGCTGATTGGGCTAGTACTCCAATTGACAGAAAATCCTTCAGTGGATATGTAATTAAACTTGCAGGGGGGGCAATTAGCTGGAAGAGTAGCAAACAGCGAAGAGTTTCACACTCCACTGTGGAAGCTGAGTATGTGGCAATGTCACTTGTAACAAAGGAAGTAATATGGCTTAAAAATATTTTGTCAGAAATTGGTGAGAGTCATTTTATATCAAGTCCCAGTGTAATCATGGCTGACAATCAAGGGGCGATGGCACTGACAAGTAATCACATGGTGTCAAAACGCAGCAAGCATGTGGATCTAGATTATTGTTTTCTGAAGGAGGCTGTACATGAAGATGATGTTATTTTTACATATGTGCCATCTGATCTGAATCTTGCTGATAAGCTTTTGTCTGGTATTACTACAGAAAAGACTTTGACAAAGCTTGGATGTTTTGCAACATAAGTGTTCATCTTTTTGTTTATTTGTTCTTTGTTTTACAAGTGTTCTGAAAAATGTGCGAACAAGGAAAGGTGTTAACAGTGCAGTGTTCGTGTACATTTTTCAGTATAACTATATCATTGTTCTTTTGCGTTGTGCATACCTACTTCGGAAGTCTTTGGAATAAAAATGTGCTCATGAAACACCATGAGGTTGTATCCTGTTCAATCTTTCCTTCCTAACCCTGGTTTTTCGTCAAAAAGAAGAGTGCAAACTACAGCAGTTCCACATGAAGACATAAGAAAAGATGAAATCAGTTGGGGTAATTTATTTTAGAAAAAAGGGGGCGCTGTAAGAAGCCTGGTGGTGATGGTGTTCCGAAGATAACATAATCTAAGTGCTTGATGTGCATCTATGTTTAACCCTTTCGCGCCGGAGTCCTACGCAGGAAAAAGCTTTCCTTTCCACGGGTTCCTCTAAAATTTTTTTCCACTACCTGTAAGAAGCTCTCTTGAAGCAACGTTTCAAGCAGGTATATCTTTCCCCTGCTTTGGGACTGGACCCGGTGGGGCTCCTGAGCCTTTTCTCGGCCACTGAGCAGAGATTATCTTCATCCTTTTGCAAATGAGAACACATCACGGCCCTCATCCGTGGTCAACTATTTTCAACACAGTGATTTTTATTAAATAAATAATAGTAAGACTAAGTGCAAGTTAATACAGAAATGAATTCCTGTTGTTATAAGTACCATTTAGAGCTTTTAAACAAAATTCTACTGTTAATATTAAGATATCTAGCTCAATAAACATCATATCAATGGTTACAATAATAAATATTTTGTGGTGTTACACACTAGGACACATCTGCTCATAATCCAACCATACCTGTGTGTTATATAAAAACACTTTTTTGGTGCTTTACCTTCCTCGGGAATCATTTTTGAGCAAATATATTTGCAATGGTAGTGCGAAATGGATTTTTCTGCGGAGCAATTATTTCTTGAACCTCCTGCACCTTCTGTAATAGATTTATAGAACCTGGAATTCTGTTAATAATAACGTTAGAGCTCCATTTAAAATTTCTAAAGACTCAGAAAAACATAAGGAATAAACTTCTGGTACTAAATATCATGAGAATTAAACACATATTTTTCTGGTTGTTCCATTGTATAAACAAACAAGTGACCGCGAACGACTGCCGAGAGTGAGGCTGGTGCTGCGAAGAAGGGTCGAGATAATCCCCGCCTCTTAGCCAAGGAAGGGTCTTCAGACCCATGAGGAAGGGTCCTTTATGACACCTTGGACGTTTTCTGCCTACCTGGCCCTGGCGACGTTTTAAGATGCCCTTCGTTCTCTTGCATAGAAAAATCTGCAGCGTTTATAAATGGCGTTCGTTGCGAAAGGGTTAACTCCTAATGTAAATTGTTTCATGGATTACCACACCTCATGAAATACCTATATTCCTTAGCCAAATGTAAAGGTGCTCCTTAAAAATATAAACGTAAATTGAAAGTCATAAAATAATCAATCCATTATAATCCAATGTGACTTCAAAATCACTAACCATATTCTCTCAGTTAGAGGTTTCTAAATTGAAATTTACTCTCAGATTTAATCAAAATGTTGATATTGCACAAGGTACTATTGCATATCTTTGTTCCAGAAGAAAAAAAATGGGTTTAAGAAAGTGAAAGGTCTGTATGGAGCAGGTAATAAGGGACAAGAATGCTTCAGAAGGAAGAATAGTCAGATTGGACAGAATGATGCAAGGAACCAAGTACAGAAAAATTAATAGCACACAAAAATATTGAGGTAATTGTGAATAATGTATGTCCATCTGAACATGTACATATATATACTTGAAGAAAGGATACAGATAGTGTTTTGTAGAGGAGTGTTTCTTACACTACTGTTTACCAAGGATTAAATGAAAAGTTGCATAATTTTTTGTTGCTAATTGAATACTGGATTAGTGTAACAGTACCATCTGATGAAAATTAAACTTTCCTGTAAGATAAATTATAATGAATCATGGAAAAAGTATTACCTTCAGTGAACGTTCTTCTTTCTAGAGGATTGAATTAAATTTACTAAAAATGCACTTATTTTTCAAGTTTTGTCCTGCAAATAGCATTACCATATCAGATATCAGAAAACATTTAAAAACAATGCAAAACAATTAGGTATTTTTTTCACGGTTGGTTTTTACACCGTAAATGGCTTTTACAGCTGATAAATTTTACTCCAATACTGGAGATGGCTATGCTCACCTCTCCTTTGAGCCCTAATGCCTCGCCATTCATTAACCAATATTTTTCCATCAGTGGTATGCTTCAAGGGGATTAAAATGTACTAGAGGAGGTATCACAGTTGATTTGAGAAGCCAGTAAACCAGAAAAGGACAACCTACTCTTTATTCTAGGATGGATGAAATTGTTTTTGCATGTGGTAAAACTTAGGAGCATTATAAATAATGAAATGCAATTTAAAATTCATCTTAGAAACTGAGATGCATGCGCAAACACACAACAAAGGACCACATTTGTAGTTTATATTTGAACCAGTTTTAGAGATAAAATTAACTCTCAGGGTATAAAAATTTGGCTGCATGCTGAAAAGCTTTTTCATTATAAGGTCGAACTATCAGGAAAATAAAGTGTCCCATACTCTGCAAGATAAAACATTTCATGATTTGCCAAGTATCAAGCTTGTGCAACTTATGATCCTAAAAAACTGAGTTATGTAAAAATACTGTATAAAAATTACTGAGTTTGAGGTAATATTTTTACATGATGAACTCATATTGCTGGTGCTTAAATTTGGTAAGCATTTAAGGCAAATTCATGCAACATTGCCAATCCAAATGCAATTAAAAATGCAGCTAGGCAGCAGGGTGATGGATTGGTATAAACATTTCTTTGAAGATATGAGAAAAGATAGACATATATGAGAAAAGAGTTAAGTATCATTATGTAATCAAATCAGGACCCAGCTGTGAAGAGGCAGGAATAAGGAAAGGAGTGAGACAAGGCTGTGCACTGTCTCCCGTATTATTCAATGTCTACATCGAGAAAGCCATCCAAGAAGTCAAAGAAAAGTCTTCGGAATTCAATATCCACGGGGAGAAAATCAGCATGCTACGATTCACCGATGACATAGCAGTCATGGCAGAAACAGAAAGAGGTTTAAAGTAGACACTAGGAAATATGGAAAGAACGATGACCAGATATCATCTGAAGATCAATAATAAGAAAACTAAGGTATTGGTATGCAGTAAAAGAAAAGAAGGCAGGACCAATGTTAAACTAGGAAAACAGAAACTTGATGAAGTGAAAAAGTTCTGTTACCTAGGAAGCCGAGTAACCAATGATGGACGAAGCAAGAAAGAAATATATAGTAGAGTAGCCCAGGCAAAGAGGGAATTCTATCAAAAGAAGAATCTACTTACAGCTGGAAATACAAACGTAGAAGTAAGGAAACAATTCATCAAAATGTATATCTGGAGTATGTTCCTTTACGGCAGTGAGGCATGGACGATGACAGCAGCGGAGAAGAAAAGGGTGGAAGCATTCGAAATATGGTGCTATCGAAGAATGATGAAGATAAAATGGATCGACCGAGTGACAAATGAAGAAGTCCCAAGAAGAGTGGGAGAAAAGAGAAGCCTGCTGAAAACTATAAAAAGATGGGACAACTTAATCGGCCATATCTTAAGACACGATGGCCTGATGAAGACAATCGTCGAGGGAAGAGTGAACGGGAAGAATGGAAAAGGCAGGCCTCGATTGAGATATATGGAAAAGGTCGTGAAGGATGTGAAAGAGAGGAATTACGTTAATATGAAGAGGTTGGCCGATAGAAGAATCGTGTCGAGGGCTGCGTCAAACAAATCCTAGGATTGTTGACCAATGATGGTGTTGATGAATATTATCTCACTGATTTGAGAAACATTTGTAAAGAAAATGTTTAGCTATGACCACAAGGTAATGAGGATTTCAGAAAAGAATTGCATGAGCCCTTAAACTGCCTTATTTTCTCTTTAGAAAATAATTATATAATGTTTTGAACTTCATTTTTTTGCATTGAACAAACTAATGCCATCATCACCAAAAGGGACGGAGTGAATCATAACATCTTTTTGATTATAGTCATCATAAAGATGTGTAATTTCATCCTCGCAAATAAAAATTATGACTTTTTTACTCCTTCATTAAAAATCATTTGGATTAATTTTGCCAACATGACTGCTGGGGCACTGTTTTTGTAATGTTCTACACTAGGATGAGAGACTCTTTAGAGCAAGTGTGACAAAGGAATCACTTAACAGTCCAGCTCACTGGTACAGGACATACATTGATTTATTTATTTACCGGACAATAAAAACAAGGCCTTTACGTTGGGAACCTTACATAGAATAAAAAACAAACTATATAAACCCAAACTATATAAGGAGAAGAAAACAGAGAAAATAGTACAAAAGAGACTATCAAATGAAATGAAGGTGTTAGTTGGTTGGGATATGAATATGTTATATGAGACAAAGAAATCAAGGGAAGTGTCGTTGACATAGATGTCTTGAATAAAGAAGGTAAATGGTAGAATAACGAAAATTGGGAAATTGACAGCCAGAATTGAGGTATGCGTAACGCTCCACATTTATGAGTGGTGCCAGCAAGAATTTGAAGAGGAGTTTTTCAGAGCAGGAAGACTCAGTCTTGATTGAAGTAATTCAAGGTCTGAGGTCAGCCACCACTGGGTGAGGTGTGAAAGGCCATGGGAGAGTAAAATTTCTTCAAATGAAGGGAATCTAAGATGGGGGACACAATAATGATCTATTGCTAAAAAAAATTGAGGAAAAAATAAAAAGGAATTTAGTGTGGATGGAGATGCAGTGGCCCAGGCAGTAGACTACTATTAAAGGATGGGTAGTACACATACAGAGAACATGGAATTTAACGAAAAAAGGTCAATGATTTTGTTTAGATAGTAGAGGATACCAACAGTTGACACTGCCTTGCTAGAGATACATACGTATCTGTTGTATATAATATGTCCAAAGAACATTAATTTTTGTTCAAAAGTGACTTCTAAATGTGTGTGCAGGAGATGACAATAAGAATTGGCTGATTGGCAAGTCTATGTGCAGAGGATACGGTGTTACACTTCAAAGACAAGAACATCACAGCAGACTTCTATGGATTCATTCTTAGCTGCCATTTACTGCAAAAGTTTTCAACAGACACCAGAACAGGCTGTAAATTAAGATAATCAGCCATGCTGTCAACTATTTTGACTAAATTGCATGGTGGTTAGAATGAGGGGGGGTTTAGTGGAGTGGTAAATCCAGGAGTGGGAAGTGGATGGGGAAAGATCAGGTATGAGATTGCATCATACCCATTTGGATAGTTCATTGAGCTCACCTTTAACTTGCAGGGAAATGATATTCACTTTTTCAACGTAAAATCAGCCTAGATTGAAACGGTGCTCACTTCCACTCAACAGCTACATATCTATCACAAAAGGTATCAAACAAAGTTAAAATCAAATTTATTATCATGTGCGATAAAAAGCTACTTTATCCCTTGTTAGACCTCATTTAGAATACGCTACCAGTATATGGAATCCATACAAAATAGGCCTAAATAATGAACTTGAACATGAGCAGCATAGATAGCCAAGATTTGTAAAGGGACGATATGATAACTATATTAGAGTAACCAGTCAAGTACATGAAATAAAACAGGAATCATTATCAGATCGTAGGTTAAATTTAGACTTAATCTCTCAAATAAATTCCAAGATATATTTTAACTTATGACGTTGAAAATATTTTGCTAACTCCCAACGTACTATGGTAGACTGGACCATAATCATAAAATTAGAGAAATTATGAGTGGGGAGAATGATTAGAAATTGATTGCTGAACTGACTGATTCAAAAAGCCCTTCCTTCCTTGTACAATTAGAAACATGAACAGCTGTAAGTATATCAAATAGCGTAAATACGAGTGTATCAATCATAGGTAGTTGAATGTTGGTATAAGGGCTTTAAGCTATCCCAAATATCAGCATGTTATTGCATGCTTACTTTGCTGCTTTTATCTTTTTTTAAATTTTGGAGTTTAGACCAGAAAATAATAACTAATCATTTTTAAGTATCATATGTAAAAAATGTTTGGAGTGATTTCACCTTCTGCCATACACCTTCATGGTGGCTTGCAGGGTATTAAGTAGATGAACGGCTCACCCAGCTAATTAAAAGCACCATTTAGCACCCCTATAACATTTCTAAGCTCCTGCTCATTGCTAAAGGACCCATATGACAAATTCCTCAACACAGAAAAGAATGTATTGCAAAAGACTGAGAAGCTCCGTAGAACTCAACTACACCCACCAGTGGATCATCCAAATGAACCATCACTTGATATTTTCCACGAGAGGGTAGTGAATCTCTCAGGGGTAGAGTTGGAACCAAAGTGTTTGGCTTTATTGGAAAAAGGCCTCAATTACATTCCCCGACTCCCAATCGCACAAAAGGAAGTGGAAAATTTAATTGTTGACTGTGATGTAGCACTATCTAATAGCCTGTGTGTAAAAGCAATAGTGGCCAAAAAAATTTCTTCGGTTGTCAAACATCAAATTGAAAAAATTCATGTACAAGAGGGATTCCCTTAAACAGGGTGTCCACTTTAGTCAAAATATAAAATTCAAGCATAATTCAAGGTTTTCAAGGCTAAATTTATAAAAATTTCCAGGCTAATATATCGCAGTTCTTGTACGAGTCAAAAGTGATGTTTTTCAAGTTCTATGTAGAATATAGATTTTTCGTAGTTCAACCCATAGCCTAATATAGATAAAGTAATTAAATAAGAAATAATTGATAAATTAAAGTAATTAAATATGTAGTTTTATTGGTAGTAAGAGACTCTCTTTGTTGGTTGGGAAAGATAAACTACTTTTTGATTGAACACCCTCTTTCTAAATTAGCATTTCAATGAGAAATTACAAATTCTTCTACAAGAGGAACATAAAGAACCCACTGGATAAAGTCTTCAGCATTCAACCACTCTTCTTGGAATGATGATTTTTTAAGTTAATATTTTTTGCCATGCTTTTCTATTTTAAGTCTCAAAGCCTCAATTTTCTGTTCACTCAGAATCAGAATGTAACATTTTTGTACCAGTAGACTACATAGAAAAAAGTGAAATCATAACAATCTTTAGTATCCTACACCATCTTTTTCTAACAAAAATTAATGTAATAAAAATCCTAATTCAAGTAAGCGCATCCTGAATATATCTAACAAACATCAGCAATTAGATTTCTCAAAAAATTATAGAAAAGTTTGTAAAAAATACATTGCAAAGCCTACCAGAAAGCCAACTACATTGTACTTACAGTAAAGTATCCGATCACATTAAATGTGCAGTTAAAAGAAACATTATAAGTTCATTTTCATTAATAAAGGAATTATTTTCCAATTATTAATCAAATCCTTGAATGCTTTCAAATTCTTTTTTAGAAACAAAAAAAAAATTTAATGCGGCCAAGAGATCCCATTTATGGAATATCCGGGGATTCCATTTTTAAGACGAAAAAATGATTATAGAATATTTCAAGCTGCTAAACTAGTAAATTTGCAATGTCTTATTAATAATAACCTTTGAAATGAAATTTGAGAATTTTCTACTCCTAAGAAGAGGTTGTGTAACTCTGATCTTGAAATGAAATTAGCCTTTCTTCATGCTACTATAAACAAAATTTAAAATGAGAATGAATGAGAACAAAGGGTACTTGACGTGACGCTGAAGGCATCCGTTCGACAGTCGAACAGTTGAACGTCTCCGATCCACACAGCGCTGACAATACATTGAGCCTAACTACTTTTCGTTTATTTATTCATTCATACCAACGGCAAATCCATATCTTAAAGTCATCGTTATTTATCCTGTTTATAAAATAAGGATTTTTTGTCTTGAATTAAGAATTTTTAAAATTCCCGACTAATTGTAAGACCAGAAAATCACGAATAATCCACGAACAATTCCCTGCACTGAAAATTCACGAATAATTCCCGATTTTCCAGGTTTTCCCGGTCAGTGGACACCCTGTTAAAGCGGTTTCGAGAGTCATAAATAATAATAATCTAATTGTGGAGAAAGCAGATAAAGGTAACGCAGTTGTGCTGATGGAAAAATCTAAATACTTAGAAAAATGTCTCAATTTCATCCTAGACCATCAGACCGTGAAACTACCCAGTGATCCAACCACTAAATTTCAAAAGTCAGTGAGGGCATCCCTAAAAGCCACACGTAACGTAGTGAAGCCTAATGAAATTTATAAAATTGCAATGTTAAATCCAAGTGCACCCAGATTTTTCAGACTCCCTAAGATTCACAAGCAAGAGATTCCGGTCAGGCCAGTGATATCCAGTGTAGCCGCCCCAACGAGGAAGCTTGCTGCCCTTCTCAACTCCCAGTTCAGGGACCTCTCCGGTTTTCAGCCAAAATACGGAGTGAGAAATTCAAGGGACTTTTGTGACCAACTCTCCAAAAAAGGACTACCTACGGGCAAGTGCATCCTAGTGTCGTTTGGTGTGACCAACCTTTTCACAAGTGTCCCCACATTGGAAGCTGTGGAAGTGGCCAAAAATGTGCTGGAAAACACTGGTGCTAAAAACCCCTTTCTTAGTGAATTCATGACATTAATGACCATTTGTGTTGAACAAAATTATTTTAAATTCAATGATGCATACTACCACCAAAAAGAAGGTTTATCTATATGGGCTCCCCCTTATCATCTCTCCTCGCTGTTCATGAATGATTTTGAGAAAAAATTATTTAACAGTGACTCCATAATTACAAATAACATTTATTGTTGGTTTAGGTACGTGGATGACATTTTTGCAATATGGACAGGGTCAAAATGGCAGCTAGATATTTTCCTAAACGCATTGAATTCCCAATCAAAGAGCATACAATTCACCTGTGAGATGGATAACGAAGGAATACTTAATTTTCTTGACTTGACTGTGTCAAGTAATAATGGAAAATTTGACTTCACTATTTTTCGGAAAGACACCGCAACCGATCATGTCATACCAGCTACCTCCCGTCACCACATCTCACAAAAATTGTCAACATTCCATTTCTTAATTAATCGTTTGTTAGATATCCCGTTGTCACCTACTAATTTTGATAAAGAACTAAAAACGATAAAGTTTTTAGCCTCAAAAAATGGCTAACAGGAGGATTTAGTAGACAAAATGCTAAAGAAGAAACGCTCCATCAGAGCTAATAATGGTTTCTTTAAAAATACTGTATAGAAAGATAAGGAGTCAAAATGGTGTAAATTACCTTACTACAGGTGGTTCACGGAAAAAATTTCTAACTTGTTCCCCAAAAATAAATACAGAATGGCTTTTTATAACCACAACAATCTAAAAACTCTCCTCAATAATACTAAAGACAAGGCGAATAAGTTAGAGGGTAGTGGAATCTACGAAATGACGTGCAATGATTGCGATGCCATTTACGTGGGACAGACGGTTAGGGCATTCCTGACCAGAGCAGAAGAGCACAAGAGATGCTATCGCAATGGGTTGTTAAAGCAATCCCACTTTGCGAAGCACCTGTGGGAAGCCGGACACAACAGTGACTTTGTGCCCAAGATTCTGCATCACTCCAAAAAAGGGAAAAAGATGGACGTACTGGAAGAATTGGAGATTAAGAGAAATTTGAACAAGGGACAAATACTGAACGACATTGTTTTTAAAAAGCACTCACCCCTCCCAACCGCCGCACTATCCTTCCACAATGTAACCCTCACCGGACAGTGTCCTCCCCTCCCCCATACCCCGAGGCCTGTTGGCCGTCCCTGCAACCCATTCAAAAACAACAAAGTCACACAACGTAACCCCTCCCCCCATCCTCTCCCTTCACCCTTAGCCAAAGTGTATATATATCCGGGAGTCATGCATAAAACTTTGTACTTGAAGATGACGCCTTAGCGTCGAAATGCATTGTACCAACAAATAAAAGTCTGTGAAAATTTACATAGGTTGCATATTCTTATTCAACATGAATTTTCAACAACTGAAAGCTGAATCTATCCATTTCACAGAAAAGGAAGCTTAAAAGCAACTGTGTAACACTGTGCACCTGGGACTGACAGAAGGGAACTTCTTGGCATGTACCCAGGAGCATGCATGGAGTTTTAAAAATAAGTATGCACTTATCACTTTGCACAACATCAGCATGAAAACAATCACACTAACGAATTCACCCCGGAAATATGTATACAAATTCTGCTTAAAAGTTTGAAAATGGATGCTATCACACAAATACATATCGATCCTGCAGATCAGCGCTGAAAGCTGTGAACTGCGGGACCAGGCTTGGCTCAATTGTGTGGGTGACAAGAATTAGGAGTCCTGCAGATCTCAACATCAAACTGTGTAACAAACAATTATTCTCACATCCAACTCCGCTTCATTAAAAAACTTACCTTTTATGTACACAAATTCCCATCTGTACATCCCTCCACATTACTCCCTATCGCGCCCTAATATCTTTCAGCACAAGCCCTCCCCACCCCTTCCCTAAAAGTGACAACGGGACTGAATTACTCACAATGGTGGCAAACTCTTGGACTTTAGAATACATAAACTAAAGTCTTTGCAGGCAGTTATACAATGATGCACAGTCAGTGAATGGTTGGTGCAATTTAAAATGGATGGACAATGTTACATGAAAGTGGTGGGATAGGGGGATTGTGTGTTCCTGTGACCCCTAGAGCAGTACTGAGGGATGAAAACAAAAGTAACAAGACAGTAGGAGTCAAACAAAAGGTAGTCCATGAGCAATACTCACAGTACCTGTTCCTCCATATATCCTCCTCTTTCCAAAAAATTTATGTACCGTAGCACATTTACTTCCTGCCACAACTGTACATCCCTCCACATTACTCCCTATCATGCCCTGTAACATTTCAGCACACGATAGACCTATGAAAGGTGAGATGGAAGGACAGAGACAGCTGCAAGAATGAATCTGACCCCAGGGATATGGTCTTTCAAGGGATAGAATCACATGCTAAAAACACAATTGGGTAGGCAATGGGGAAAAACATTAAAATTATGATAAGAGTCAAAGAGAGCGTTGAAAGCTGTGAACTGCAGGACCAGGCTTGGCTCAATTGTGTGGGTGACAGGCCCAGCAGCAGTGACAAGATCTCCAGAGGTGAAGACCAGAAAGAGGAGATAAGTAACGAAATTGGGACATGGAATGTCAGGATGATACTGTGGGCAGTGAAATTAAAAAAAGCAATCAGTAAATGACTATGTGAAATTAAGACACGATAGACCTATGCAAGGTGAGATGGAAGGACAGTGAAGGTATCTGGAGTGAAGGGAAATACTTATTGAGGGTGATGAGAGTAACATGGGGACAGGAATATTAAATTGTAAGACTGAGAAAGCATCACGTGTAATGAAAGTGAGAAAAGCCGTACAAATAGATAGTATCCCAGTAGAATTGTTAAATGGTGGAGGGAAGACTAGAAGACAAAGCTCTTATGGACTGAAAGGTAGGATATATGAAGCTAGATTCTGGAGAACTTTGTAAAAACTGTTAATCCCTATCCCTAAAATAGGAAGCATATATTTACAAGGACTATAGAGTGATAGGTTAGATCTAGCATATTTAAAAGTATTCTTAAAATAATAAACAGGAAGCTGTAGAAATTGCATTTGGAATTTGTAAGCGTAATTTCAAACCAATACATAAAACACTGTGCTCAAGTAAGGATAGCATATGGGGAACCTTAATGGGCAAGAATAGGATATGGGGTAAGGCAGGGTTGCCTGTTGTCCCCAGTACTCTTCGATATATACCCATAGGAGATTGTTGAAGACGCATGGGATGACATTCATGTTTGCATAAAATTTGTACGAGTGGTGGTTCAATTGGTTAGATAGACCAAGCAATACCAAGCTTGACATTGACCAAGCAATACATTACAAGACAGCTACACATTTAAATCAAATGTTAGGAAACTTTACAAATCTGGTGTGATAGATTTTGGATGAAAGTTAATCATATGAATGATAGATATTTAGTTGTCGATTGCTGTATAACATCATCATCCCTATTCCGAAAAAGAAGAGAGTGGAGAAATGCGAAAATTTTAGGACTATAAGCCTGACAACACATAAATCAAAGATATTAACAAGGACCATCTACAGAAGAATAGAACGAAAAGCAGAGGTGTTCCTGGATGAAGATCAATTCGGATTCAGGAAAAGTATACTTTTATACCCTTATAAGGGTACAAGAGAAGTGATATTGGCCCTTAGGCTGCTTATAGAAAAGAGGAGAAGAACAAACTGACCTACATTGCATTTGTGGATTTAGAGAAGGCTTTTGACAACGTGGCTTGGAATTGAATGGTTAGAATACTGAAAGGAATTGGAGTGTCATACAATGACCGAAGAATCATCCACAGTTTGAATAAAAACCAAGTAGCTGTAATTAAATCTGGACCCAGCTGTGAAGAGGCAAGAATAAGGAAAGGAGTGAGACAAGGCTGTGCACTATCTCCAGTAATTTTTAATGTTTACATCGAGAGAGCACTCAATGAAATCAAAGAAGTCTTCTGGAGTGACTATCCACTGAGAAAAAAATCAGCATGCTGATGACATAACACTCATAGCAGACACAGAGTGGGATCTGAACAAGATTCAAGAAACCATGGAAATGACAATGGTCAGATAACAGCTGAAGATAAATAAGAAGACGACTAAGATATTGATGTGCAGTAAGAAAGAAGAGGCGAAAACCAATGTCAACCTAGGAAAACAAAAACTTGCTGAGGTGAAAAAGTTCTGTTACCTAGGAAGCATAGTAACCAACGATTGACGAAGCAAGAAAGAAATAAATAGTAGAATAGCCCAGGCAAATAGGGCATTCTATCAAGAGAAGAATCTACTAACAGCTGGAAATACAAGCTTGGAAGTAAGGAAGCAATTCATCAAGACATATATCTGGAGCATGTTTTTTTTACGGCAGTGAGGCATGGACGATGACAGCAGCGGAGAAGAAAAGGGTGGAAGCATTCGAAATATGGTGCTATCGAAGAATGATGAAGATAAAATGGATCGATCGAGTGACAAATAAAGAAGTCCTAAGAAGAGTGGGAGAAAAGAGAAGTCTGCTGAAAACTATAAAAAGAAGACGGGACAACTTAATCGCCCATTTCTTAAGACACGATGGCCTGATGAAGACAATCGTCGAAGGAAAAGTGAACGGGAAGAATGGAAAAGGCAGGCCTTGTGTGAGTTACATAGAACAGGTCGTAAAGGACATGAAAGAAAGGAACTACATTAATATGCAGTGGTTGGCCGATAGAAGAATCGAGTGGAGGGCTGCGTCAAACCAATCCTAGGATTGTTGACCCTAGATGATGATGATGATTGTAATATCAAAGAATAAAGGAATCTGGTTGGCTGTAATATCGATACTTCATGATACCCCTTGCCTGTCAGGGACTCGTGTCTGGGTTCCCACGACAGTAGGTTGTTCCCGGTGACCAGCCAGGAGCAATCCTAGTTCATGCTTGAGTTTTAGCCTAAATGTATGGTCCACGAAGGTTACATGCTTGCGGCAGACAGAACAACGAAAATAATGAATTTGTCAAGGAAAAAGAAGGAAAAACTTTAATATTAAGTTAAGAGGATATCAGCTAGAACAGGTGAAACAGTTTTGTTGATTGTGTAGGATACTAAAAAAAGTGGGCTTAGTAAAATGATATTAGGAGAAGAATAACTTAAGCATATATGTGCCAACATGAGAGAACTAACGATAAGAACCTTGAGCACAGATGTAAAAAGAAAGTTATAGAAGCACTTACTGTGGACCATGGCTTCCTGGACACTATTGAAGGAAGACAATAAAAGAATGGAAATCTTTCAAATGTGGATGTACAAGGGATCAAGAATGGATGGAAAGGAGATGAATACAGAACACAGAACATCCATGAACACAGTTGGGGAGGAGAGAAGGTTAATTCATGGTATAAATCGTCACTCTTGAAAATAAGATATTCACAATGAGGAGTAAAACAAAAAATGTAGTACTGTGTTTTCACACCGTATTAAATACTGACCATGGTTTCAACACCCCAAGTGTCATTATTCAAGGTGACACCTGAATATGATGCACCCTGGGCAGTATTTAATATATGTGAAAATAGTGCTTACTTCATTGTTTTATTATTCCTCATCATGAAGGAGAGGATGTTGTTGTCAGAAACTAAGAGATGGCAGAGTAGGTGGGTGACGTGGGTACTTATGGGCAATGGATAGCTGACGGTCACTGACAGAAGTAGAAAGGCTGGGTAAGTAAGGGTAAGGAAGTTAAGGATGGAGAAAATGATTAGTACCTATGTTGGGGGGCAAGAAGCATACGAACTTGAAGAGAGAAATAGCTGAGGGATGGAGATAATACATGATTGAAATGCAAAGAGTTGGGGCACTATGTTAAAACCTAACTCCTACCCTCAGGCTGTCACTTCAATATAAAATTTAAATGACAAATGAATAAATTTTGCTGCCTGCTTGTGAAACATCAGGTGAACACTCATAAAAAGTTATACATAATAAGCCAGCAAAACGAGGAAATGTATTCTTGGCATATCCACGGCATGCCTCATCCAAACGTTCAAAAATAAGACTTGCTTCACTAATAAAGTTTGGGAAGAAATGAATTCTCTAAATAAATAAAGGAATCAAATATAAATCGAACTACAACAAAAGGTGTACTAACCTTTCTGAGGGATATTCGGCAGCTCATCAGGTTAACACTCATATAAGCTTATAATAAGCCAGCCAAATCAAAAAACGAAATGCCTCATCAAAATGCTCAAAACGTTACGACTTGCTTCACTCATTCAGTTTGTAAAGAAATAAATCCTCTAATAACTATATAAAGATAGCATCGAACAACGAAAAAAAGTGTACTTACTTTTCGGAGGGATAATTAGTAGCTCAAACGATAGTAAAGTGAAAGCTATACACTAAGAGACACTAAATGTTTGCTTTCACTTTTGATGCATGGCTTTTACATCCCAAGGCTTGGCTGCATTCCCCCTCCAGTTGATAAGACAAGGATAGCTACAGATGTACTCCAATGATCCAAGTTTCTGATTTGAACAGGCACAGCTAGATGTGACGTTGACCTCCTAATATCCATCGTGAGTGGTAGTAGGACCAAGACAGTACATGTTTGGAGCATCTTTGCCCTCCAACTCCGGTCCATATGGATATCCAACCGTGGTCGCTAAAAGGATATCGCCAGGAGTGATAAAGAAGAAGGATATTATGATTAACCTTCTAGAACGTAACACCACCAGCCCAAGCCACTCATCAATCAGATCTCTCAAGTACATTATAATGAATATACAACCATATATAAAATGTATTCCATTCCAACGGTACATTATGCACTCCCCCAGGGGTAAATGTGAGCGAGAGGGTTACATCGTTCAAAATTTTATCACGCGAAAACGATGAAAGAAACCGACTTCATTCCAACTGCGGAACCTAGAGGAAGGATGACAGTACATTGTAAAACAAATTTCACTGCTGGTCAAGCATTATTTCCGTAGATATAAGTCTTACAATTTCACCAAATTTCACCTCAAAATCGATGTTTTCGACGCCATCTTGGGCTTTTCCCGAGACTTCCGCTAGAGGGAATCAGCAATACTTCACCTCTTCGCTATATTCCTCCTTCCACCTGCGCAGTACCTACTGAGTGCCCGACACTTTTCGCGCCTCAACTTGTTCCCGTTTGAATTGAATCATTGCTCGTCTATCTTTGCAACCATGCGGACGACATGCCTTATGGAACTAGTTCCTACGGTGTTCTTGCTGCCGGTGGTGCATTACCCCCCCTGCGCTGCTTTGCATTTCCTCGAAGAGCATGGGTGTTTATTACCATGCGATGGGCAGAAATGCCCTCGTTGTGGTAATGACCTCCAGTTCGACGCGAGGCACAGGTGGCGGTGTCTGAGGGTAAACCCCAGTCACCGGGGGAGGGTTGGACTGAGATGTACGTTCACTTTCTCCCGCTACAAGGGTAAGGCGTCATAATTACGTACCTTTTGACCTTTTCATCTCGATTTTATACTGTAATTGTGCTTTAATGACGCACTATTTTACCCTTTTATCTCGATTTCCTGCTGTAATTGTGCATCCTTTTTCAGGAACTTGGTTAGCGAAAACGAAAAAAGTGTGTTACTGCTGAGAGAGCTTTCGCTGATTCTTATTATACCCACACCATTTTCACCCACACCTGTAACGAGACGTGTGATCATACCTTGAAAGTGATGTTCTGATTTTAGCTATGATCGGTTTTCTCAACAACCAAGAAAGGGTTTCCAAACAATCCGCCCCCCGCTGAGCCCGGCCACCCCGCCCGCAGCCCGCCGCCCCCCTCGCCCCGCCCCCCCACGCCCCGGGCGCCGCGCCCGGGGCGTGGGGGGGCGGGGCGAGGGGGGCGGCGGGCTGCGGGCGGGGTGGCCGGGCTCAGCGGGGGGCGGATTGTTTGGAAACCCTTTCTTGGTTGTTGAGAAAACCGATCATAGCCAAAAGTGGATTTTGGGGTGGGTCAGGGGGCTTAGCGGGGCAGGGGCGAGTCAGAGGGGCAGTGCGGGGCAGGGGCGGGTCAGAGGGGCAGTGCGGGGCAGGGGCGATTCAGAGGGGCAGTGCGGGGCAGGGGGGCGGGTGGGGTAGGGCAGAGTAGCGGGTCAGGGGGGCAGGGGCGGGTCATGGGGGCAGGGGCAGGGTATGGTCAGGGGGGCAGAGCGTGGCAGGGTGGGGGTCAGGGGACAGGGTCGTAGTGGGGCAGAGTTTCGGGTCAGGGGGGGCAGGGAGGCAGAGCGGGGCAGGTGGGCAGGGGCGGGTCATGGAGGCAGGGGCAGGGTAGGGTCAGGGGGGCACAGCGGGGCAGGGTAGGGTCAGGGGGGCAGAGCGGGGCAGGGTGGGGGTCAGGGGGTAGGGTCGTAGTGGGGCAGAGTTTCGGGTCAGGGGGAGCAGGGGGGCAGAGCGGGGCAGGTGGGCGGGGGCGTAGTGGGGCAGAGTTGCGGGTCAGGGGGGCAGTGCGGGGCAGGGGGCGGATTCTTTAAAAACCTTTTCTTGGTTGTGGAGACGTGTGATTAACCCTTTACGTGGTGTCATCGTCCCAGCGAGAAGACATCGCTTCCGCAAGATTCATGCGTTAGCGGTTTTACGCGGTGTCACCATCCCAGCGAGATGTCATCGTTTCAGCGAGATTCAAACGGCCGCTGGTCGGGGGGAGGGGAGGGGGGGGATTGCTGAGAACACGTCTCTACAGCAGAAACGAAACTCATCGTCCGACTCGCCACCTGGTGACCTCGCCGGGAAACACGTTTGTTTTTCAATATGGCGGCTCGGCGAAGAGTCACCTCTTGGGTTTGAAACACTGGAAAAACGTGAGTTTATCACTTTCATTAAATATTGTTTAGCGAAAATGTACTGTCAAGCCAGCAGGTTGTTCCGTTAAAATTTTGTCGAAAAACGTTGATTTTAAGGGGGTGATCTACTTACGTACTCAATTGATCTTCCCAGATTTCCACCACTTTGATTTATCGAAACAGCAACAATGGCAGCTACAAAAGACAAGCTACTTAAAAATATGCACAAAATTATCTGATATGATTGACGGAGAATCTTAAAAATATTTGATCACTCTCAGTACACTTGTGCGCTTAAGTAATCTTCACCGATGTCATCTCAATTGCTTCGTCCATTATTCACAAATTTCATGCATTCACGATACAACAACACGAGAAATTTTTCACATCACGGAAGCTCACATCTCTCAACCCGAACGGTGAGAAGTCAAATGACACGAAATGCGAGATATTGAACGGGGAGGGCAGTGATTGGGGAGATTACGAAATCAAGAAGTGCAAGTAAGAGTAAAAAAAAGCTAAGTACGAATACCTGCAGTGCCGGTTGCTATTTTTTCAATCCGAAATAAGTAAACAGTATTTTAATTGGGACAACTGGGGTTCCGGCACTGAAAATGCCGCTATTCTCCAACACTGCAGTACTGCCATCTAACGTGAAAGAGGGCAACCACTGCAACCCCCGATGAAAATAATTGAGTGACGATAAGTGACAATGCGTTCTATATATAATTTAATTCATGATTTAATTCATGCGTTCTCTTTTCTAAAAGGACTTGTTATTTTAACTCCTTCAAAGGAATCTAAAAACTCTATTTTAAGCTCATAGACCTTAAACAGAGCCTAATGATTTTAACCCCATCCAGAGAGTACGAGGAAATTAATTAAAATTAAACGATCTTTCCAGTTCTAAAAATACAGTTTAACGTCGTAAAACGAAATAGTGATTCAAGTTAAATAAGATGCCTGTGACTGTCAAGTCTGTCCCCGGACGCCAAGGTGCTGCAGATCTGGAGGGAAGGGAAGGATGGAGATAAACCCGGCGTCGGAATTCGCCTGCTCTTAACGAAAGGCGCCAAGGAGAAAACAGCTTGACTGACTTGACGTCCCATTTGACGGGCTGTGTACTGAACAGGGATCAGACTACTATTATTCCTCTAAGACTGAACTGGATTCAGAATTGGAATTTGATACCTGCTGGAATGTTCTCCACAATGCATTCTGGTGAAGACCGGTTTACGAGTGAAAAATATCTTCCATTACCGGGATTCGAATCTGGACGCCCTATACCCTCGGAAATTTCTGTCTATCTCCGCGGAAAACGTATATTCCAAAGCCCAATTTCGGAAGACTTCCAAATTCCGAACGAGGTGACACTTATCACCTTCTGCCATGCACAATAGAGGCGCCTGGTAGGGTATTTTGTGGATGTAGATGAAACTTTGTGCTCGAATTTCTCTCTTTCTCGGGGGAGCAGGAAAGGGCCATTTCACGACAGTATCGAGACCGCCGAGTGCAGGGTGCCTCCTGCAGTTTCTCCCTCATTTGGAGTATATATAAGGGCTCACCACCGTTTAAATATCAGAACGGCACAGGGAGCGGTCCCCCATCCTTTCCATTCCTGTCCTTAAACCTTTCCTCCCGGTCTGAAGCGCCTATTAGTGCGGAAACAGACTTGAAAACACACATGATGATGAAATGTCAGAACACCCTTGACAATGGCACGATAGTCTGGTCACCGGTAGGGTTTGAAAAGTTTGAAAAATACAAAATTAAGTTTTCTGACACTATGTCACTTTTTCATAAAGTATCGCCTTATTCTATTCAATTTACAATTACCTATTATTTACACATAATTTTCAATGCCATTATTTTTTTTATGCAAAAGTGTTTTTGAAAACAATCTCGGTGGTAGCCGTTGTGATTGTCTTTCGACCTTTCTAAGGGCTAGGCATTCCTCGAATAGACCAAGGTGAGGAATCCTTGGAACGCGTGAAAAACGTGGTGTGCCACACCGATGACTTGCATCGGGCACGGGAAACAATTGCTTGCCAAATATAATTTAATTTTTTCCGCAAAACCTGCTTTTTCGAAACCTGTCAGTTTCACACGATTAACATAATCACTTTCAAATCATATATAATGATGGGAGTAAAGGATTGAACACTGCAGCTTCCGCTTAGATATTTATTTAACACGACCATGGTTTCGTAGCAGTGCTACATCATCAGGTCTAACCTGATGATGTAGCACTGCTACGAAACCATGGTCGTGTTAAATAAATATCTAACTGGAAGCTGCATTGTTCAATCCTTTACTCCCAGTATGATTGACTTCCACAAAGTATTGCCTGAAACTGTGTCGTACATATATCATGATATGACATAATATTTTCTCAAAAAATTTGGTTGGCACGTAAAGATATTTTACCAGAGGTTTTTGGCCGATTTCGGCACGCGTCCTCAGAAAGGTTGCCCTCCTCAGGACAGACTCTTCTCCCGAGCGGAACAGAGCCGGGCCTTTTGAAAGCAAGAAGGTCGAGAGATATGAAAGAAAGCAATGGATGAGATTATATTTTATGCTCATTATGCTGTAAAATTAAAAGACATGCACACCCATGCCCCGGGAGAAGAAGATACCACCCAGGCAGGGTTCGAACCAGTGACCTTAGGCATGGCAGGCGAGGACTTTACCTCGCACCCGTGGCCGAAGAGACAAGAGGAGAGACCCTGTCGCCGCCCGCCGTGCCCGTAGGAACAAACCTGACGCGCCACACTGAGGTAGTTCGCAGTGAAAGTGTACCGAAGCCATGCTATTTAAATTAACTGCTACAGTGTTATTTCATTCATCAAAACGTATATCTGGAGCATGTTTCTTTATGGAAGTGAGGCATGGACGATGACAGCAGCGGAGAAAAAAAGGGTGGAAGCATTCGAAATATGGTGCTATCGAAGAATGATGAAGATAAAATGGATCGACCGAGTGACAAATGAAGAAGTCCTAAAAAGAGTGGGAGAAAAGAGTAGTCTGCTGAAAACTACAAAAAGAAGACGGGACAACCTAATCGGCCATTTCTTAAGACACGATGGCCTGATGAAGACAATCGTCGAAGGAAGAGCGAGCGGGAAGAATGGAAAAGGCAGGCCTCGTATGAGTTACATGGAACAGGCCGTAAAGGACGTGAAAGAGAGGAACTACGTTAATATGAAGAGGTTGGCCGATTGAAGAATCGAGTGGAGGGCTGCGTCAAACCAATTCTAGGATTGTTGACCCTTGATGATGAGTGTTATTTCGCTCTCCTCTCTTGCTAATGCTGAATATAACTCCTTCACAGCGCTTGCGCTCTTCTCTCCTGAAAAAACGGCTGTTAAATCAACTGCTTCTGCTAAAAATTGACTGATTTTTGACGTATGCGGTCTCGTCTCTTGCTAACCATTAGCAGGAGTGAGCCAAGTAATATTGGTTCCCCGCGGGATTCAGCTTCTGGATGGGAGACAAGCACAGTGTAGCAGGCAGTAGAAGATTTGGCCGCTATTTCCGCCTGACGTTAGCAATTGCTATATGCTAATGAATAATAACCGTTGAAAAGTAGAAGGTCGGGAATTAGCTACCCATCCCTAGAGGTAGCAGGCAAAAGTCAGCCGAAGCCGAGGAGTAGGAAGGAGCTTGCGATGGCCGCATTTTGCTAAAAGTACTCCCCGAACCTCCCCTGTCCTGTTTATATTCTAGGGAGAAGAGTAGCTAGCCTAGGCTTCATTGTGCAATGCAATGCCTTTTTCAAATATTGGCTTTAGGTCTTCTAAAATGATACACAATGATGTTTCTTTTCAATCGGGTGTGGATTCTATCAGGTGGGAAAGTAATTTCTTTCTGGCCTTCATTTTGTGTTGCTCTGTTTTCAACCCTTTGGACATGGAGTTTAAGGGTGGTTTACGGTAATGTGTAACCAAAGGATGTTGCTGATTTATGCAATCGAGTGTATCACTTTGTTAACTTCTCACCATAATCTACATTTTAAAATAAAATCCAAGGATTTTAGCACTTTCATAGACGCCCTATTGTGTCCAATAATAATAATATAATAATGACCACAAACGTTTTTCGAAGGGAATGGCAATCTTGCAAGTTATATATTAACCATCTGGCAAGTACTTTTCCAAAATATAAGTTTAATATTACTTTTTACTTAAAATGTGAAAAAATTCGTGCATATTGACTAGTATGCATAGTAATGGAGGATAAGTGTTTGAGACATGGGCTTTAGAAGTGGGAAGTGTAGTTGGTCCTGCACGCATGGAACTGCAGGCAAAAATGACTTCACTGAACAGTTGAGCTGGACTTGAAATCCCATCTCAGAGTACCTACCACTCAGACACATTTAGACAAGACCAACTTTCCACTGCAGCAGGTGAAATGTCATTCACGGCTATCCACATGCCGACAGGGGTAAATATTATAATAATAATAAGGTTCCGTCATAGTCAGTAAAATAGCTCAGGCAAAAGAAGAATCTACTTGCAGCTGGAAATACAAGCGTAGAAGTATGGAAAAAAAATCATCAGAACGTACATCTGGAGCGTGTTTCTTTTTAATAGTGTGGCATGGACGATGACATCAGTGGGAAAGGGTGTAAGCATTCGAAATTGGGTGCTACTGAACAATGTTGAAGACTAACAATAAGTTGATCGGCCGAGTACGTAACGAGGAAGTGCTAAGAAGAGTGGGAGAGAAGAGAAGTCTACTGAAAACTCTAAAAAGAAGACGGGACATATCCTAATCGGCCATATCTTGAGACACGATGGCCTGATGAAGACTATCGTCGAGGGAAAAGTGAACGGGAAGAATGGAAAAGGCAGGCCTCGTATGAGTTATATGGAAAAGGTCGTGAAGGATGTGAAAGAGAGAAGCTACGTCAATATGAAGAGGTTGGTCGATAGAAGAATCGAGTGGAGGGCTGCGTCAAACCAATCCTAGGATTGTTGACCCTTCATGACGATGAAGGTTCCGTCACATTAATTCCTCTCTTCGTTTCTCGACTTGGTTCATCCAAGGCTACGTCTGGAATGAAACAGTTTTGCCGCTAGTTTCGTTGTAGTCCCAAGCGTACTATATCTACCAAGGAGGGTGGAACGGAGTCTAGCTCCTTGGTTTCACACCATGTTCACATGTTTCAAGCACCAATTGCATTGATGCGCCTCCGCTGCAAACGCCGTTCCGATTCACGTTCGTGCATCGAGACGGTTGGTGCGTTGGCCCCAAGGAGGAGGACACATTGCATCTGATTTGAGTACGGCCAACATCGTAGGCACGGACATACGGGCCACTTGCCACTCGCGCGATACTCGTACGGAGGACGTACTTCCTTTGAGGAAGAATGCATCATCACAGTACTCTTTGTCTCGTGGACGACTTTTGCCTTACGAAACTTAAGGTCCCGTTATAAAAGCCATAAAAAACCTGGAGATAATGAAATAGATATTTAATTTATTATTTAAGCAGCGGTGTCGAAGTGGGGGGCAGGGGGGGGGGGGGCATTCGGCTCCCTCACTGAATTTGTCCCGGGCCCTTGAGAAATGAGTATTCGTTAATAAAAATTAAATTTCACTGGTTTTTAGCTTGCCTTTTCCCTTCGTACGCATATTCTACCACCTTCATATGCACTTTTAGCGGGATTCTAGTCTCTGCCCCCTCCTATCCGCAAAAAAAATCGGGCTCTTTTCATAGGAGCCGGGCCTTTTCAAGGTAGGCCCCTCCCAGCAAAAATAGTTCCGACGCCCCCTGTATTTAAGAATGAATTCTTATTACCAAAGGGTTGCAAAAGGCTGCTCCATGGTTTCGGAGAAGGATATTTATTAGCGATATTCGCATACTACCCGCGAATACTCGAATACCTCGATTACTAGAGTGTATTCGATAGTAATTAACTATGTTAAAAGAATTCGAAATTGAAAATATCGAATAATTATGCTAAATACGCTATATTAGGCGTTGATGAACTACATCATATTAATTAAAAACTGGACAGGACATGATGTATTAACACTTTCAGCTCACATATTAAGGCTTATAAAAGTTAATGTACTCTGCAGTCCATAATTGGTAGAAAAAATATTTTATAATACATTTGACATTTTGAAACCAGAATATATTTTTGGAATTTAATTAACTTGTAGCTTTTTACTTCAACTTGCAAAAAATAAATTTGCAGAATAATATCTAGTGCGGTCCAATAAACGCTACGCAGCATATCAGTTGCGATTCGAGAAATTCGAAATTCGAGATATTCAAGTCACGATTCAATATTCGATTTCGAGAAATCTGCTATTAATCCCATCTATAATATTTATACAGAGTGTCCCATTGATCGTGTGTCATTTCTAACCTGAAATTTTAGACACTTCCTTTTGAGCCACAAGGATGAAATTTGGTACCTGGCTAGAAAAAGGATGTAAGTTTTGTTGAGTCTAAGCAAAATATGAAAAATATGACCTTTTGACCCCAGAAATAGGGTCCAACCTAAAATCCAAATTTTGCCTTATGGGCTTTCAATGGTAAAATGTTCGAAGTACAAAAAAGATGGAATTATTTAGCGAAACTTTCGACAAATAGGTTTTTGGACACGAAGAACACGATGTAAGAACTATTGAGGTCAGAAATTGCAACTGTGACCCCTGAAAGGTCACAGTCAAGGTCACAGGGGTTACAAAAAATGAATCACCGCTTCAAACATGTCGAATCATAGGTTTAAAAAGGTGCCAAGGTCGATTTTAAGGTCTTCATGTCCCTCTTTTCATCTCATGACCTTCAAGGGTAACTCAGAGGTCAAAGGTCACAGGGATGAAAAAAATGAATCCAGGCTACAAACGTGTCGAGTCATGCTGTTTAGCATAATTTCACTTTTTGTCACCTTTTTGACCTTTGACCCCCTGAGTAACCTAAAAGGTCAAGGGATGAAAAGAGGGATCTGATGAGCTTTCCATCGACATTGGCACCTTTTTAAACCTATGATTCGACACGTTTGTAGCCTGGATTCTCTTTTTCCATCCCTATGACCTTTGACCTCTGAGTTACCCTTGATGGTCAGGAGATGAAAAGAGGGATCTGAAGACCTTAAAATCCACCTTTTCATCTTCTTAAACCTATGATTCGAAAGTTTTGTAGCCTCATTTCACCTTTTGTAATCACTGTGACCTTTGACCCCAGAGTTACCCTAGAAGGTCAAGGGATGAAAAGAGGAATCTTATGACCTCTCCATCGACATTGACACCTTTTTAAACCTATGACTCGACACGTTTGTAGCCTGGATTCATTTTTTTCATCCCTGTGACCTTTGACCTCTGAGTTACCCTTGAAGGTCATGAGATGAAAAGAGGGACATGAAGACCTTAAAATCGACCTTGGCACCTTTTTAAACCTATGATTCGACATGTTTGAAGCGGTGATTCATTTTTTGTAACCCCTGTGACCTTGACTGTGACCTTTCAGGGGTCACAGTTGCAATTTCTGACCTCAATAGTTCTTACATCGTGTTCTTCGTGTCCAAAAACCTATTTGTCGAAAGTTTCGCTAAATAATTCTATCTTTTTTGTACTTCGAACATTTTACCATTGAAAGCCCATAAGGCAAAATTTGGATTTTAGGTTGGACCCTATTTCTGGTGTCAAAAGGTCATATTTTTCATATTTTGCTTAGACTCAACAAAACTTACATCCTTTTTCTAGCCAGGTACCAAATTTCATCCTTGTGGCTCAAAAGGAAGTGTCTAAAATTTCAGGTTAGAAATGACACACGATCAATGGGACACTCTGTACATAGAACCGTGATGACAGAATCAGATATGGAGGCATTAAGAGAGGAAATGAAAGAAGAAAGTACGCCTTAATATATCTTGGAAGTGAAGGTGGGGCGTATTTAGGGACCAGGGAGGATAGGTCGGATTTCGGAGATTTTATTAGGGTCTGAAGTCTTCAAGTTAGTTAGTTATTCAGGGAATTGACCGACAGCTGTGGTCATTTGTGCCATTTAGGATAGGTGGGTAATTGGGTAATGGTATGAGCATTTCAGGGAACGGATGAAGGGTAGAGAGAAACCCGGCGTTGCCATTAGACTACTCTTAACGACAGGCGCCAAGGGGACCACGGCTTAACGTTTCATCCGACGGACGGATCACTGAACCTAAAATACCCTCCACTAGGCACTCAAGTAGAGAACAGTTTACCAACGAAAAATCCACCTTGGCCAGGATCCGAACCCGGGCCCTCGTGATGGGAGGCCCTTACTCAAGCCACCACACCAACCCTATCTTCCTTGCAAATATAATTTCAAATTTGTCTTCATGGCGGATGATTGTTTGAGATAGCTGAAAACATTCTCACAGCTAACAGACAAGAACGAAAATAATTTTCGTCGAAATCATCAACCGATTATCTCGTAAAGAGCACACAAATATACAAAATTAGTGGTGTTATTTTATTAACATAGATTTTATTTTTTTTCTGTTCCGGCTGTCTGTTGGTTCGCAGCATATATTAAGTTACTTTACTTATATTAATTTACTATTCCATTTAATTTTGGTTCTTTAAGAAAATTCATCCAAGGATCCCATTATTTTCGGTTTGTTCACAAATATTTTTCAGCTGCATTCACAAAATGTTCGGTTGGTGTGGTGGTTATAGCACTGTCGTCTCGCCTGGGGGTCCCGGCTTCGAGTCCCGGTATTAGAAGATATTTTTCATTAATAAACCTACTTTAAGTGCTTAGTTGAGAGTATTAGAGGTCAGCACTCCGCCCGTCGGATGGGACGTTAATCCGTGGTGCCCTCGGCACCTTCCGTTAAGGGCAGGGTGATTCCGACGCCATTCCCATTCCTGTACCATTCCACTCGGGCTGGAGCACTTATAAGTGAGGGTACATACTTGAAAAACCCCAGATATATGTCATGACCAGGAGTCAGGACCTCTGATTTCACTGCCCCTTGTTTTCAGTCCTCCCTTTTCTCAAACTCATCTTAAAATTCCTTCGTTAGTTAAATCCAAGGCTTCCGCGGCGATTACCTACAATCGGCAATGGCTTCCGGGCGTGCCTCCGGGTTGCGCGACAACAGTTTCTCCAGGCATCCCGCTGGAGTCTTCAGATCCGATGGGATGATACCTCGACGCTTGGCAGTCTTATGTAGGCCCTTCGTTAGCTGTTCCGACCGAGCTCAGTTTATTTATGAACGCCATGGAAACCTAAAGAGATCGTAACCCGCCTTGGCCAATGGGATGATGTTGGAATCAAATTCAAGGTTAACCTAGGTTCCGTAAGACCTTGAGCCAATTCCACACTACAAAATTTCCGTTCGATCTTTGTTAAAGAAGTCATTGATGCCCAATAGCAGCAGAGCACAAGAAAAAATCCACCTCGACCGGGACTCGAAACTGGGCACCCTGATTTGCGGCCAGGTACTCTACCAGTTGAGCAACCGAGGCTTCCTTCTCCCCTGTGGAACTCTATAGAGTTCGCAATCCTTGAATTCATTGGTGCCCTTGCTCTTGTTGATGTTCAGCTGATACATCGTCATGGCGTCGTTCCACACAGTCGTTGGCGCTAAGTGAAAGGCTCGTGAGATGATCTTCCACGAATTCAAGCGTCATCCGGTCCCGAAGGTGAAAGTTGAGAGAGCGGTTGGTGCCTTATGCTTTCTCCGTCTCATCCATCACCTTTCACCCGAGAGAGTGAAGCAAGTGCGGGCTCCCTTCCTTTCTCCTTCCTGCCCCCAGTTGCCCCGGGCCGTCGCCCCACCCCCACCCTTCGCCCCGATGACTAGGTGAGTCGGTGTTTTGAATACACGTCATAAATCAATCGAAAGCTAAATGCAGTAGTGGCAACTGTGCGCGCTGCTACACAAATCGGAAGTGCTTTACTTCACGGGAACTATTGTTGAGTCAATCACGAATCGGACATTTCGTAATCGGTTTCCGACAATTATGGTGATTCCGATACATTATGGTAATTTAGCCCATGTCAGTCTTCGCTAGTTCCACATTAGTAGTGTTAGAGCTACCAGAGAGGGAATTATTTCATAGTCCACGGTAATTTATAATAAATAGTTGAGCTACGAGATTTGTGCGAATCGAAGCACATGAGCTGTCACATCATGAGCAGCTAAATAATGAAGAGAATGACAAGGGGCCATAGCAGGTGCTCCGTGGTGCAGGGACGGAAGAGTAGACGGCAGGGCAAGGGGCACAAGACCCCGGGAAATAAGGAAAGAGAGGTGACCCTCGGATGATCAGCGAAACGTCAAGTGGAAATTATTTTGGGCAAGTGATCGAACTAAGTCGTAGATTGGTGCCTCGGCCAATTGAGGAATGGAGCCGACACACTAATTTGGCTGAATTGATTCTAGGCTGGGTTGTTAGAATATATTAAGATCCTATAGTACCTACACACCCTCACGGTGGATCATAGGGTATTACGTAGAAGTAGATGTAGCTGTAGTATATTCAAGGTTGTTAGAATACTATAATAAGAACCCTCAGTTGTTTCTGTGTTCTAAGACCTTTTATTCTGGGCGGAAAAAATATTTTTGTAACATGTTACTACCAGGTTCTTTTTTATCTACATATTTCGCTGTAAAACACGAAAAACGTTACATTTTTTTGCTTAAAATTGAGAGCCAACCCGAAAAATGTAGGCATACTCGCATTCTATTATACGTACACTACTCCAAAAAAAGGAAACATGATCACTCAGCGCGGTAGTGGAACAGAGGAATTATTTTTAATATTTTATAATTCCCGTCTCGCCTTGCCCTCGGTGAATTAGGGTCATCCTCGAATGTGAGGGTATACACACACTGAGCGGTTTAAAGTAAATTGCAATGAGTTGGAAAAGGGGGAATTGAGGTGAGATAACCCTTGCGGACACTAGCTCCCCACGCTGATTAGGTCTACCTCGGTTGTCAGTTGGCACTAACTCTGGTATACCACGGTCGAGAAACTGCGAATGGCGATAGTTACCGGCTTTTGAAGTGCAAGTAAATGCAAGTTAGTGGAAATTAAGACTCTATTTAAAAATGGAAGATGTAAGGGAAGAATGTGTTGAGCGTATGCAGACGAAGAGACGAAATTGATAATCAAAGCCTATGTATTGAAAATGGCTGTTCCTGATAATTGATATTCATTTCATCATACTATAACATACCTACTTTGGTCATTGGATCGCCACTTTGTATCGCTTCGGTTGTTCAGTTACGACATTAAATTTCTTGCATTATTCCTGAGGGGTTTTGTTTGAAATCTCCGGGATTAACTCGAATAGGTAACGAAGGAATCACGTGTTACAAACACGAATGGTTTGCGACTTTAGTGTGTCTGAGTCGCTCGTTACGATATCATTAATTGGTTTAACTTGAGTTTTTCTCATCGGTCTCGACTATAGAGCCCCCAAATGAAATAAAACACACGTCTACACAATGAATGAGGCTCTAATCAGTAGTTTTAACACAGCAAATTTGCGAACCATTCGTATTTAAACCACGTGACGCCTTGGTTACCAATTCGAGATATTCGCGACGGTTTCAAACAAAACCCCCCAGGGTACAGCCTCCCGGGATGTCGTACGTATTTATTACCTATGTCTTGCCGTGCATGAAATTCGCTTGCAAAATTAAAAAACTCGGAACTTGAGGAAACCCGCCGGGAATTTATTCATATCTTCAGATTTCGTGCGACGAAGACGCTACCCACGGCTCCATTATTATCAGATGTCATAAACATCTCAACGACGGATCTGGGAAGGTGTTTCAAACTCAGGTTAGCTTTAGCCACCATATTAACCATTATTCAACCCATTCAGTGATTGTAAACGGGGCATTAAGGGATATAAATATATAAAACGCTATCGAAATCAACTTTGTGACCTTCCATCCAATCAAAAAATTTCAACCACCTGCAATGAAACCTTTTACGAACAAAAAAACCAAGGGCTCTCGAGCCCTTGGTCAATAATGATCATTATCAAAGATCACCATCTAATTATGACTACACCTAGATTATTATCGAACGGTCTTTTGCGATGATGATTCAATGACATCGGTCTTCATCGTCAAAGACTACAGTTAACATGGCAATTTACAAACTTATCACATGCTCGCAGAACATATTTACTCCAATTTACAGGTGATTTGAGCAGTGTCATTATAAGAGCTACTCTCAATATCACATGCGCATTTCCGTCTTTATTTTTGCAAAAGATTTATAGCTGTTTGCTGAGATGACTAATATATGCTATCGGCTGCATCGTTGTATGTTAGAAGTAGTGTCTTTGATTCCGAAAGTAGCAGAAATATATTTTTCTCAATGATTGATTTTACAAATGAGAGTAAAAATCTCACTGAGGTACTACTAGTAGCCTTCAGAACGCTCTCAATTCCATTCTAGATGTGCAGCCTTGAAATTATGCTTTTTAGGAGTTTTACGATTCCAAGCACGTGTTTTAAATGCTGATTCTATCGTTGTTTGCTAATCTCGTCACGATAGGTTATCGAATATTTCTTCCTTAAGAGGGTATATGACGTTAGCTCTCTGTCGATTAGTGTAGGTTTTAGCTGATTATCCCTACTCTGATTTACATCTTCCAAACCTCTCCTTCAGATCGCCATATTTCTCAAACATAGATAAACCTTTCACCAGTGATCGCCAACAGCGGCGTCGGAAGTGGGGGGCAGGAGGGGCCGAAGGGCCCCCCCCCCAGAATTTGCCCCGGGCCCTTGAGAAATGAGTAGCCTTCATTGATAAAAATTAAGTTTCACTTGTTTCCAGATAGCATTTTCCCTTCTGACACATATTCTCACTCCTTCATACGCTCTTTTAGCGAAATTCTAGTCGCTACCCCCTTTTACCCTCAAAAAATGCGGGCCCTTTCCTTAGGAGTGGGCCCTATTCTTAGGAGCCGGGTCCTTGTCAAGGTTGGCCCCCAGCGAAAATAGCTCCGACGCCTCTGATCGCCAACAAACTTAATCGATATTGATATATAGGCTCTTAAAATACATGCAAGATTTAAGATAGACTCTTATGTTATGTCACGTAAGAAACCATCTTGAGATCATTTGTCATGCCTTCTTCTATTCTTTTTCAAGACAGTATCCACTAAAAATGGTAAAATGTGGTTCCATACACCTAATTTTTCTTAATATTTTCACTTTTTCGCCTAAGAAAAAGTGGAGGGCAACGAATCGATCATCCGTAAACTAGATGGGATTAGGGAGATCAAGAATAATCACTACCTCTGGATCGTCAGGAAAATTTTGTACTGACCAAATTATTGTGGACAGTAATATCATTAAAATTAATATAAATTGTTAAACTTTATCGCTACACATCGGTCGGGATAGCATTGTATCGTAGTTCAACACCTGGAATAAACAACTAACTAGATGAACCAAGCCGATTGTTGTGACGTATAAAAAATATTTAATTACTTACGTTAGAGCTTCTCACTGGTGTCGTGGTTTGTGAAATCCATAACTGCAGGTTAAGACGTCTGCAATTCAAGCCTCGCAGAGCTGAATCTTCTCCATAGGTCGCATCTAGGTCGGAGTTTCTCAATAATAGTCTAGTCTGATTACTTTCAAAATGTCTCTTCGCAAGAATCGGAAGGCCTGTTGAATCCTGAAACACAGGATTTTCTTTCACATTTGCAATGAAAAATATTAATAGCAGAAATTCCAAAGAGAAAAAAATCATTCGCCTTGACCGGGATTCGAACCCGGATCCCCTGATTTCCGGCCAGGTGCTTCACCAGTTAAGCTACCGAGGCGTCATTTTTCCCTGTGGAATATTAGAGGCCTTGAAGGAGCTAGATGTTCACGAACTGCTAGGCATATTATGCCACAAAGCAGTCGAAGTCGTGCGAATGGCGCCACCGTCCAAGAGGTTAAGGCCGAACTTTAAACACTAAGGTGCTTACTGTATAACAAATTGAAGGTTCGCGAACTAGCCGCGAGGACCTTAACGGCGTTACCCGCTGAAAATGCACAATAGCAGAAATTCCACAGATAAAAAAATCATTCGCCTTGACCGGGATTCGAACCCGGATCCCCTGATTTCCGGCCAGGTGCTTTACCAGTTAAGCTACCGAGGCATCATTTTTCCTTGTGGAATATTAGAGGCCTGAAAGGAGCTAATTAGAAAGCTAAGGAGAAATAAGGATTAAATTTTTATGCGATTATTTTGAAGTAATTAATTAATATTAACAATTTGACAGATTAACAATGGAAAGTATACCACAGTATTACAGCCCATACACGATGATAAAGCATTGAAATGAGTAAAATTCGGCTTATGGGGGGCAAGCTAGATAAGTATATAATTTCTTTTTAAATTTGGAAAGCAATGAGGAATCCTTAATAGATTTAGGTAAGTGGTTCCAAGTTTGAGATGCGGCAACAGTAAATGATTTCTGAAATGTGGAGGACCGATAATGTGAGACATGCAGGTAGTTAGGGTCGGCTCTAGTAACTGCATTTGGACATATGGTTCTCTTGGGATAAAAATCAATTATTGACTGCGGGTCATCATGTTTGAGTAGGGAATTCATGAAGCAGGCCAATTTGAATTTTCTTCTAGTTTTTATGTCCATCCAAGAGAGCTTGTTAAAATATGGGGTTATGTGCTCTTCTTTCCGCAAGACGTAAATAAATCTGACGGAGGAATTCATTAGACGCTGAAGCTTAGTATTAAGTTCTGCTGTGAGATCATAAAATACAAGACAACAGTAATCAAAATTGGGAAAAATTAAGGTGGAGACAAGTTGCTTTCTGGCATGGATAGGCAGCATTTTTTAAAATGAATTTTCAGTTGATATAATGTAGCATCAACTTTATTTGAAACGTACAAAATATGATCTTTCCAAGACAAAGTATCGCTGAAGATGACCCGTCTTGGAGTAGGGTATAATCCCTGGACATCAATCATAGGCAGTACTGGATGACACACACTATGTTGATAAAGTACCAATATCTAACACAGGAAAAATTACACATTCACCCTCAAGAAAAGTCATCAGCCTCAGTATTTAAGAGCCCTGTACTATCAAGATTTTTTGATTTCTGATGTCAAGTCTATTGCCTGCGAAAAGTAACATCTATTGAAAGCCTTTCATAGAAATTATTTCCTCCGTGACTATATCAAATGAAAAAACACGAAAATAGGAACGCATGTCTTGCAAGGTACCAAATAGAAACTCCAAGGGCCCTCCGGAAAGGTGAGAGAAACCCAAAGCATACCGTCGGTACCGTCGGAGAAAATTGCTAAAATCCTCTCCAAACACAAAAGTCGTGTCCAGGTACACATTTACCCATAAGCAAGACAACGGAGTATGCATTCCCCTGAAGTCCAAGTTCACTTTCACAAAGCCTTTGCGGATGAGTGTATGAGATGCAATTGTGCTTACCCGTAAATCGGTCAGATCTTTACAATTACGTATGCAGAAAAATTAGATGGCAACTATAAACCAAAGTTGGCACCTGTTTGCAAGAGTAGAACACTATTGAACCGGTCTAAATGGAGTATTAAGGCCGCTTTACACGATATAATTTTTTGCACAATTTCTTGTACAAACTCTTGTATAGACTGAACGAAATTGTATGTTTGTCTGAATGGAATTAGAACACGTTCTATTTCCCGTTCAGTCATTCAGACAATCACACAAGTTTTCGTACAATTTGCCGCTTTACACGGTACAATTTCCTCATGCAAGAGTTTGTACAAGAAATTGTACAAAAAATTGTATCGTGTAAAGCGGCCTTAACAGGCAAGGAGCAGAATTAATGTCGGAAGATGCCATCCATATCACAAAGATTGGCAATGGAGGCTATAGGAATAGCAGAGAGGCCAAGGAACATCAACCGAGAGGACGGTTCCACGCTCATAAACAATTTAAAAGGGATTTTTTTAAATTCAGACAACAACACTTCAGCCAACATGAGGAGGCAATGAATACTCCAATGTCCGTGATAGTTTTTGTGTTTAAAACAATACATTTTTGTTGTTTTTTCCTACTCTCTGTTGAGTGTGTTTCGATCTCGTGTCTGTGAGAGATTGAATGCTTGTGAAGTTTGATTGCTCTGTGATTGTCACTGGCGTGGAATAATATTCCCGTAAACCATCACGAAAGGTGTGAAAGTTTCCCCATTTTTGGGTTGAGTGTATCGGTCCTGTGGTTGGTCACTGGAGAGGAATTAACCTTCCCGTAAACCACCACAGATGCCGTAGAGCTCAACCATCTTCGTTTAACTTGAGGAAGCCAGCTGGCGAAATGTGTTGTCGTTTAAAAGGAAAAAATCCCAAAAAGAGAAATATTTCGCTACAATATCTCCACCTTCGCACAGATCGTTGTGCTTGGTGTCATCATGATTTGGAAATGATTACTTTATCCACAAGTAATGCTGAGGAAATGTTTGATGACAATGCTTTCGCATCCACCTTTTATACCGAAGTGGAATCTATGGGGACGAAACGAAGTCAAATTTATTTATTGATTCTGTTTGATGAACCAGTGCCAATCTATAAACGTGGAAATATAATGCAAAATTTGTCTATTCTCTATAGGTACGTCCCAAGGTTACGAATTCAAAATGAAACCCTTCAATTTCAGATAAATTTAGGCTGAGGCCATTTTTTACCATCGAAAAAATAAGGAGACAAGTGACTTTTGTCATAGGTTAACAGCCTTTTCAAAAAACAGCGCCAAAAATCGTGCCCATTTCCACATCCTTCAGAATTTAATATCATGACATAAAGAATATTTGGCACAAAAGGAACGAGAAAATTTTGAAAAGGAAAGGAGGAGCAGATGGAAGCGGTATCATCCAAACTTTCACCGCAATTATAAAACTCAACGTAAAAACCAGACTCGGATTTCTCTCTGCATTTTTTCCATTTAAAGTTTGGCATTCATTTATCACATTTATTCTTTTGAGATATGATTCAACATGATGATTGAGAAAGGATATTACGTTACGCACGTTCAATCTTAGCTTTGAAAAGAGAAAAGTAGAAATTTGCGTGAATTAATAGACGATTATGTTCTGACGATAAGGAAGGTACAGCCGATAATTTTCATGTTCGTATGGAGTTACTAACCGTTGAAAAATTCCGTCACCCGAGTTTGAAGACTAATATCTCCAAGACGACTCAATGGATTTTAAAATGAAGTACACTAAATCAAAGCTTGTTTAATTTTGCATTTAGGGATGGTATACAAAGTTTTTCACCTTTCGTAATAATTTTAGTCTGTAGTTAGAAACGGAATTTTATCGCATTTTTCCGGGTACCGGACGGTTGCATCGCATTTTCGGCTTCGTAATAACAATACGGATCAAGATACCAAAATTTCCTTTTCACATACTGTAGCAAATATTTTTCTTAATAATCACACGAATTTTCTTGTTATTTAGTGCATCAGTATTTTAGTTGTTGATGATAAAGTCAGACTGCGTTATTTTCCGTTCCGCTCATCCCTGAAAATCGCCGTTTGGACCTTCTTCTTGCTCATCACTACTAATACACTAATGAAACCTTAAAGGAATTGCTTGATTAATTAGTATCGATTATCATAAACTTTGGAAAAAAGCATGCTGAGCTGCCAGGATCATGCCCGTAAGAGAAAGGGAGAGGCCACTTGCCACTTGGACACGGGAAGGACTACAACTGATTTTGGGGAAACAAGGGCGTAGGGCTGATGGTGCTTGGTCTTGAACAAAATAGATGTCTATATTGACAGGAGAGAACTTTTGTCGTTCGCTTTAAACAAAGATAGAACAAGGGTGGGGGATTGTAACGAAGTAGTGAAACGGAAACAAGACTGTGATGACTACAGATTAAAAAATATTATTTCGTGCGTGCACTATTCTCTTAATCGGCTGCTTCACTAACCTATAAATCCAACACAATCCTCCTCACTACCGATAGAGAAAAAATCTGCACACGGGAAAAGAATTTATGGAGACACAAGAAAATGGGGGATATTACACGGTACCGAAATAGTTAATTTGTACACGAAATCGTTGGATGGAAACGAAAAATGAATTTTAGAAAAAAAATTATCTTCTAACCAGAGCCATTAGCTCATAAATAAAAAATTAAAATAAGCAAAATGTGACGTCCACCGAACGAGCTGCGTTAAGGATATATACGTCATCCACTTCCCGTCGGGAAGAACGGGAGTTGGGGAGGGGAGGTCTGCCTTTAAGAGATCCTGTCGGTTCCTGCAAATGACCCAAAACAACTGAACAACAAAATATTCTCGTATATATTTCGGTGTGGCTAAAAGTGTGCTGAAGTTTATTTGTTTATTCACGAATTACATTCGAATATGTAATGCCTTTCGAAATAATCCTAATGGAGTCTTAACAACCAATACATTGGCAGAGTCACCTGGGGGCCCCCCATTGAGATTGAGCGAAGGAATTCCGCAGTCCAAAGTTGTGATTGGACCAAGTGGATGACGTATGAGTTCTTTGCACGCCCACTTTTCCGAAAGGATTGAAAACATCAGTTTTTCGCTGATTATAACTCTGGAACGACTCGACGAATCGAAGAACGGAAAACTACAGGTCTTTTATTTTACAACCTCTATTAGATTCGGCAATAAAAAAATATGGCAAAGGACCCCATTGCCTGAGGAAAATGCTCCATTGACAAATGTATGAATCTTCGACTTTTTCGGCACTCGAGTGGACCCATGGATAGAACCGATGGATAGGCCCGATAAACCATCTCAGAGTATGTACAGGATGAGATAAACATTACTAACGAGGGTGTTTAAAATTTGCCAGGGGAACAGTATTTCCTGGGCTGAAATCGAACCGCAAAAGAGAGTCTTACGGCACGCCCACAGCTCAGGATTTACTGCAGAAGGGGAGGGATCTCTTGAGAAATCAAGATCGATAGAAGATAAGCAGTTTTACTCTGAACCGCACCGGAGACACTGATATTGTGGCCGCATGATACGTATTAAATTTTTAATAAAAATCAAAATATGCACAAGATCAACTTCATTATTTAATAATTGTAAGTAAAGATATTTGTTGCTAATAAATCCACATAAACAGTAGTCAGCGGGGGAGCTATTAAATGTAAAATTCCAATCCTTGGAATGCCGTGTATGAGAGGGATTCCAGTAGTTACTAGAGCGATCGGCTGCGAATTTGAAGATTCCCCGGCCGCGGACTAATCCCCTGTTTTTTGGGCTATCGACAATTAACTCTGGAGCACCATAATGCAAATAGAAGGTTTTTTTTTCTCGAAACCTTTTACTTCCTATCCAGAATTAAAAAAAAAATATCTGGTCGAGGGGCAGTGTTTATGTCGATTTTACACTGAAAAACTGCTTTTAGAATCGAAAATATGGTGGTGACATGGCAATTAAAGAATATTTATTGCAGATAATTCCTCTAGCAAAATACAATTCTCCGGTGGCGACCAGTATTTACTGCAGTGATATCAAAGCATATTGTCTGGATTTTCCCAACCCATTTGTTCAACTTCCAAAATACAACTTTTGCCTGAGTGATTCCCATGCTATTTTTAAGCTGAGGAACACCTATGGCCGTACCCACCTTCGTACCCAAAACTATTCAAAATCGATACCCTCTCAACATTTTCTTCATTAATAATATCTGGAAGCAATAATTACGAAACAGCTCCCTGTAAATCGGAATTTTCGAATCTTATTCCGATGAGCTCCCTCCCACTCCTTCGGATTGCAGAGTCATGCTATACTTCCACTTACAGTTGAATTCCGTCTCTGCAGTTTCTGATATTATTTGCTCTTAATCTCTAAAATTAATACTCCACTCCACCTTTCTAACGATAAAGGCAATTTTCAGTAAAACTCTCTTTTCAGCAATACTACTTCTTTATTTCTTAACCTTAATAATGGCAGAATCAGTATCCTTTGTAAGAACAACGGATCTTCATGTGTCTATAGTAAACGTATTTCAACTGCTATGCAAATCAAAAGACCCTTCTTCTAGTGGGTTAAGGCTGCTCTATACTTCCACCCTTTCTCAGATGTAACGGATTTTTGGGATTAGTTCTACGATTCCCCGCATAGGTGGCGGTATAAAAAAGTGGAATGGGGGGCCTTCTCCACCTCTTCTCCCCCTCCTCTAGATGTAACATGATAGCGGTCCGAGCAACTCCTCTCGGGAGATATCTCGAGCGCGGTCACTCGAGATTCTTAGAACCCTACCCTTTCTTATCTATGACCAAATGAAGGGGTCTCAAATCTTCCTGTTTCTTGCTTGGGCATCGTTTCACTTTCTATTACGAAATAATGATTCGTCCCACCTTGAATTTGCAATGATGGTAAATATTGTACAGATATTTAGAACGCGATTACAAGCAGTAGTTGTTCGGTATCACGGAGTTGAGTTTACGATAGGTAATGCAATGAACCATGAGAGAAACAAAGTATCATACATATACCAAATGTGCACTTAGGTCAAAACGCAGCTAAAAATTGCGCTCATGACGATTTGGCTTCTAATTTCTTAACTCAATGAAACTCGAAAGTCAAGGGAAATTTTATTGGGCGTTTTTATTAAATGAACACGGTGTGCATGTATTTTTTCCAGCATGGTGTGAAATGTCGCAAATAATATTAATAGAATGTTGAGTGGATACGTTTCTTCTTATTTAATTACATTTAATATTCCTATTTCATTTCTCTATTTAATAAAATTATGTTATTCGGATTTCAGAAAATTTTTGACGCATTATAACACGCTTATGGCAGTTAAAATAAACAAATAAAATTTTTCATTTCCTAGGACCCTATGAATTATGCCGAGCCCTCCTTATGTAAGCTTGACAGCGAACAGTCATTGCGTAGAAGCGTGTCTTTCTCCGCCAGATCCTAACTGATGAATCTCTTAGGCAGGTTAGATTTTACGAGAACTCTTTTGTGAATGCTAATCCCTTGTACAATATGCCCTGGTTTCAACTTTCAGAATCCGAAGAATGCTCCTTTTCAGGAACTGAAATGGTGAAACATATTGTACACTCATTTCGTAGATAACTCAACGACATCAACTGTGCCTCTTTCATCAGTACAGAGAATGAGTGGAAGACTTAAGATTATTACAAACATAGAACAGTATGTATTTCCACTCTCTAAATCAATAGGGTATCATCTAATCGAGTCAAAAAAATGCCGGTTTAATACGGTTTAGAAGTTTAGTATTCATAAAACGCCTTCATTTACACAATATCCTGCAAGCCACCGCAATGGTGTGTGGCAGTGGCGGCCATTCACCATGCTGTATTATCAAACAAGGAGAATACTTACTACTATCCTACTACTATCATACTACTAATAAACCTTGATAGAAATAGGCCACGAACATTTTTAAGGGTAATAACAACAAAATCTATAAAAAAAAGAAAAAAATAATTGTATTCTTTTTGGGCCCCACATCGATCGCTTGCGATCACCTAACTTCTCAAATCAACCCTATCAGTCATGAATACCTACACCTTTTTTCCTAGAGCTAGACTTTATAATTTGCTTATGATATTTTGTTAAAGGAAATGTATATGTTGGTGAATGATTTAAAACGTGGTACAATTCATGTTTCTGAAATTGTGTGCATTTACAGTGCACCCTGCAAGCCACCTTGAAGGCATGGCCTGAGGAGAGTCTATATGTATGTAGCGCCGTGCAAGCCACTCCAGGGTGTGGGCAGGGCATTAATATTCACCGAATATGTGCTAATAATCGCAATTCTAGTGAATCAGAGATTATTACTAATATCTCGCGGGACGCAGGTACACTAAAAATCTTACCTATTTTTCAACATGCAAGAAAATAAGGGAAGTACAGGGATGGAAAAATATAAAAGTTCCATGAATCATCACGCCGTCACCTTTGTGCCTGTGAATTAGCTAGAATCTGTATCCCGTTCTGTTTGATATTAAATTACATATTAATGCACTATAAACAAACGTATAAGTTCCGTATCCACCAAGTTCTACTGTGTGAATTATTTAAATCCACGTCGAAGGATGAATCTACGATACAAACAGAATAAGTGTTTTATTCACAAAGTAATTTTTCTATTGCTCATGCAATATGCCAATTAACATGGTTTTGGATCTTTTCAGATACACTGCAAACAAGTTTACGTAAATGTGTTCTTCCTGAAAATTCCAATTGGGTTTTTACGAAGGCTACTTTGCTAATATAGTTCCCATGTCCAATCAAAGTGCTTTTCCATAGTGGTTGGCCGGCTTATTAAAAGTATCTCCGCTCCTCTGCTTTACTATTTAGTGTACCTTATATAAATTCTATTCTTTTTTCCATGATCGCATATTTCTGGCAACATTTTCCCTGATATAGTTCTTTGGTAATCGTCAATCGATTTCTGCGGTCATTGTCTCAAACAAACCACTTCATCTCTGCTTTAGATATGGCTCACGAAAATGACATGAAATTTTGCCGGAGAAAGCTAGAAGAAGAGAGGAGAGATAGAGGTCAAGGCATGCTAGGCCTGATTCAAAATGAACTGTTATTATAGCACTGTGAGGCCTATCGTAATTAATTAAGAAAGACGCTGGAGAAATTTCATACTATATTAAATCTCACCAGACATGATTATGAAACGTCGGACACGACGACGAGAGAAGCAATTACTGTGACAAGAGATCCTAATTTAACCTTTGATATAGATGTTTATAATTATATTGACATTTTGCAATTCGTTTCTGGCTTGCTGTTACGCTAAGACTTTTTTCGACGGGCGAATCGTATCCATATAGATACGAATACGGTCATGCATGACCGTATACGGATATAGCGTTCCCTGATTACTCAGCAAGAATTCATGAGGGTAAAATAAGTTTAATTATGCATGAAGCGTGTAGGAATATCTATCATAATAGATAGTGTACTATTTAAAGGTTAGATACGTGCTATTTGTTCTAATTAATCCAGTTCGTGGTAGCTGTATAACAATTACAACAGGTGACATCCTCATGAATGGCATGAGAGACAACGGACAAGTGCCGATGGAGATATTTCAATGCATTGTTTTCAGTTATAATGTTCATGTTCTGTTCTAATACTTTATTGCTCTATACCTACTGGTCACAAGAATTATCAAAATCATAGAATACCTACATAATATTTAACCTTCAACTCAACCTTCGCCAAAACGTGATTAATTGAAGAACTTCACTAGGTGAATGCCTATATAAAAATACCTATAAGAATTATATATGATTATAGTGTATACTACACGGGCACGCCAGTTGATTGTATACGGAAAAGCTCTGAAAAACAATTATAATTGCATTTCTTCCTGCACTTGTTTAATTTGAATCCTCTTCCAGTCGCTCATAAAACAAAGTCGTGCGCTCGTATCATGTGATCATTCAAGGAATCATGCGATCAAAATTAGAACATGTACTCATTTTGATCGCATGATCATGCGAATGAATTTCATGCGAGGAGATTTCGGTATTACACGACGCAAGAACTTCATGCGCATGATTTCATTTGCAAGATAATTCGCCGTGTAAAAACGGCCTTCATATCCGACTCCTCAGATACTCTCCGTAAAGCTTGGAAAGCACATTTTCGGTTTCGTCCATCCAGCTGGGGGGAGGGGGGGGAGAAGAGGGGTGTTATCTCCGAGGTGTAACCTGACACTGCTCTGGGAACCCACAGGCTCGCTGAGACAGAACCCATGTGGCGTTTTGTAAACAAGAGGGGTGGAACGCCTTAGAGCAGGAGTGGGGATAGGCTGCCAAAGAAAGAAATCTTTGCTAGGAACTCACGCGCATCACTAGTTTAAAATCGCGATACATGCTCCATGGCTAATGGGTTTATGGCCTAGCTATAGAAACAGCATCAGCAGTTGTTATTTGAATGGGTAGATGAATGATCAAGCTTTGTAACGAGTTGAAGCAAAATCTTCGTATCGTATTCTAAGCTTAACAAATAGCTGCTGAAAATAGACAAAAAATGGAAAGTTTGGCTATTTTTTATAAACTAAAAAATAAACCTACAAAAAATTTATTTTACTAAAGACTTAGACCAATCCTTTATCTATAATGGGAAAAATTCCCAAGATGCCAGCTGCTACGATAAAGTCGTAGTCGCGTCAGGCATAAGTATCTGCAACGGCCTTTTAAAGGCAGGTATAGAGCAGCCTTAAAGCTAGATGACTATCAATTGTGATTCGTGAAAATATTTATCAACTTACACAAATTAATCATTTTAATGCAAATTAGTGTTTCTTTTATTTAACCCTTCAATGAAAATAACGCGAAGGAAGTTTAAACTGTTGTAAACTAATGAAATTGCATTACAGTCTCCAGAAAGGATGACTTTGAGGAGATTGACCTGTCATGAAAAATACTAAATATCACTAAATCTAGAAGTTTTAACAAAAAAGAAATGGTTTGAGTAAAAATTCTGAGAAACAAAATTTTATGCAAAATGAAACAAGAATTAGGTTCCTTGAATGAGTTTTTCAAATTTTACGCAGGAAAAACGGTGATTTTAAAAAAATCGTAGTTTCTCTCAATGTCAGCCTCAATGAGGCACCGGTCAACGTTTTTAAATGGAGCTAAAACATTGCCAATCTCATTTTATAACGAGTTAGCAACTTTTAGGTGGGGCGCCCGGAAGATACGACGAAAAAATATTTCCCTTTACACAACGTGATCACCCCACCCCAACCCCACACCACCCCACCACCACTACCACCCCACCCCACCCTCGACCCTTATAACCCGCTCTAGATTGTGAACCCTGCGTTTAAAATGCATTCTGGCCATTTTTGGCCAAGGTAACGGTTCCAAGGCTTTCTCGCAGCTTACATAGCGCTTCAAGTATTGGTGATAAGTCACCCCCTGCCACATACTCTAGAGGTGGCTTGCAGGGTAGTAAGTTGATATAAGTATCACTTTCAAGCTGTGTGACGGACTAGCGGTTGATCATTTGTAAACCAAATCGACTTAACTCACTTTCTCTTTACTTTCTCCGCTGCGCATACACAATTTCTGCCGTTTGCAGCGCAGCGAATTCCCAGCTTTTTTGTCGTGCCGAGACAATCCAAACTCTTTCTTCCCTTAACCGGATAAATACTGTATGTACCAAAGCTTTGTTCGATGCGCGCAGTTCTGGAATAGCTCTCACACCTCACCATCTGCGCAATTCCCTTAACGTTCAATCGGTTTTTTAAAGATGTGCAGCCTTTGCTGCGGTTTCAAGCGAGCCGCTTGAATGCGCTCGATGTAATGCGAAAACGTTATTTCCAAATGCCAGTAGATTCTTCAGTAGAGATTGGAGTTTCTGGCCATGGAGAAGGGTAAAGTCTATTATATCTGCCAAATGTATACTTCTTCATCTACGCAATATACCCTGCGAGCTACCACGAGGGTGTGTGGCAGGGGTTGAATATCACCTAACATGCACTATTGACATGCAACTAGGCTACTACATGGAAAAATGTTAGATAATAGGGTCACATGCAGCTAGATGGTTAGTATCTACGAAGTAATAGAGGATTATAGGTTATCATGGCATTTATCCAGATATTTTTATCTGTATTTACTTATGGGTTACTAATGTTAATGCATGCATGTTAGGCTTCATGCACTTCATGCTAAAAAATGGTTCATGCACTACAGACTACTCTAACAATATCCCACCTACCTTTACCTTTGCCATGCTGCCTATTGTGTTCTCTTATAGTATAGGGGAAAAATGACATTTTGTAGCTATCGGTAAGACAGTGGTGCTCAGCGTGATGCAACTGTCACGCAACTCGCCTGTAGACTCCGTCTCGCTCCGTGACACCTCTGTAGTGCACTCTTAACGGTCCTCAGCAGCGCAGATCGCAAAAAAAAATTTTTCGATATTAATTAAACAAGTGAGGTAAGATCAACACGTTTTTACATTGTTAAATCCTACTTAAAATTGCACATCTTCTATTAGTTTTTCGTCAAAACGACATTTTTCTTTGCATTGCAAATTTTACAGCAACAGCCATGCTCTGCCGTAAAACCGCCTATAAAATTGATGATTTTCAACGCCTTAGCTCTTAAAATATATTATGGAAAGGCCACATTATTTTATAGGCAATAGATATAAGGGCCAAATACTTCCGTGCCCTGAACTTTTCACAAAAATGACATTTACTTCATAATTCGATGGAACTCCCTTAAGGCTAATCCGGAAAGTAATAGAACTCATAAATAAAACCCCGAAAACTACAACCGGGAGGACGAATAAAATGTGTCTAATCGCAGGTAGAGAGTATTCAAGTTTAAATGTCATGATTGTTGATTGTTTAATTTATTCACCAGACAGCCATCATGACCAATCACGGCCAGCCTAGGGATATCATTTATATAGCATTTAGATCTGATGTGATAGCATATAGCATTTATCACTTAACCTAGGGATATCATTAAGACGCTAAAAAATCAACGCATCGACACTTCGGACCTAGAGACGCCAATAGTATGGCTGGAGAATTTGTTGTCACTAAAAATACAATTAACGCGGCTCCGCGGCCGGCGTCCTCCAGGACGCCCGAAAACCAGCATTAATTAGTCGCTGGGTTCAACCCGGAAGTCCGTCTCATTGGTGTGGGGAGACCTCACCAACAGCGCAGCGTGTGAATTTCACGCATAGGGGGAATCCATTTTCCGGCTTCTCTCAAGAAACTGGCTCCCAGGAACTCACAGTTTAACCCAAACGGGTCCAAACGCTTCCCCCTGGTTCGAACTCTGGTCCTCTTGCCAGAAACCCACTGGTTTATCATGGAATTTAAAAGCACAATGGACATCGGCGGAAAAAAGTGTGCTCAAAGCCCTCAGGAATTCAAGACGATTTCTTGTCTAGTCCTTAACTGGCCCAGGAAATGGGACGCAATATTAGGAAAAACTGGATTCGGCCAAGGAGGATGTTTTATTTTCTCAAGATAGTTCTTCTCTATAAATCATGTGATTGTGTACGTTTCTGCCGCATGATGCTAAAGCATACGGGCGGTTGCGGTCACTGAATCCGTTTATGAATTAACCGCCGAGTCACCTCAGCAGGAATTTCAGCGACAACAGTTTGCGTCTTGTAAAAGAAAGATAACTACGCAAACACTGACCTAAGAGACAAATTTATTGTGAACGTAGGAATTAATGAGCCCATCACATTTACATACAACCACTACATATTTTGCAATTGTTTTCGTGCTTATGCAAAATATTCTCTTTCCTTGACATACTTTAAAAATTCATTCATTATTCATCTTACAAGTTATACCGCTCGAAAAAAATAACTTCATCCGTGCAAGTATCACGCGAGAGGCAAGCCCCAAAGTCCATGCCTACCAAGATGGAATCTTTTGAAATTCTAATCCTCCTTGCCTTTAATCGTGTTTGACTTCGTTCAGTCGCGTTGTGCGCAATGGGGGAAACTCGGAAACGAAATCGCTTTTTGTACACGAAATCGTTAAATGGAAACGAATAATGAATTTTAGTTGAAACGTTAATCTTATAACCAGAGCCATTCACTCATAAATCAAAAATTAGAATAAGCAAAAGGTGAAGCCCACCAAACGAGCTGCGTTAAGGATATCTACGTCATCCACCTCCCGTCCTTGACTGTTTTTAGGAAGAACGGGAAGGGAGCGGAGGTGGGGACGGAAGGTCTGCTTGCACAGATCCTGTCGCAACCACTTCCATTGGCAGAGTCAGCTGTGTGTCCCGTGTTGTGATAGAACGACGGAGCCTCGTAGTTTCAGTTGTGATTGGACGAAGTGGATGACGTACGAGTCTTTCTCATACCCACTTTTCTGAAAGGGTTAAAATACATCAGTTTTTCCCGCTTATAACTCGAAGGCTAATTGACAGATCGAAGAACGGATAAATATTGGTCATTTTAATTTACAAACTCTATGAGATTCGGCGATAGAAAAATATGGTAAACGACCCATTTTTATTCTTGTGTGAATGTAAGGTCTTTCTTTGAGAGCCTATTAGGGTGACACATTTGGTATGGCAGTGTATTGTGCTCTGGGAGAACAAGTAATTGAATCTATCGGTGATGTTTAATTCTACGACCCCGTCTGCGTGTTCCTGTCATCTGACGTAGTGTGGGGTCTTTGTAATTCGGAGGTAAAATCGACAGCCGTGTATCTATGCATAAGCCATAGTGGTCGGCCCCGGACAAGAGAGTATTCCGGCGCTCCCCTTCCCCCCCTTGTCTAACCATGTTGAAACACATATTCACCAGTTTAAAGTTGTAGTAAAAATTAAGCATCCAAAAAGAGTTGAAAATTAGCTTATTGGATACGAATTAAGTTGTCGATTCTCAAATAAAATAAAGCTTTTTCCATTCCCATGTCTATCCTTCCTTCGTGGCGCCCCGAACAGCCACACTTGTCGCTCGGGTCTGGGAATATAAAGCTTGCTGTATTCGTGATCAAACAGTCTTTATGTCTCCACCAACGCCGTTACACCTGTCCCCTTCTCGTTACAATTATTTTACGAATCTTGCAGATCTCTGAATTTTACCTAATTACTCCATTAATCCCTTTTGTCTTGGATTTTCATTGCCCAGAAATATTATCTGGGTTGCGAGCTAATAACCCACAGGCTTCATAACATTAAATTCTCTGTGTACTTTAAGTTCAATCCGTTATCCAAACCAAACTTGTCTTATAAAAGAGCGAAATGTTTTATTTACTTATCGACTGCGGTGGATTCTGTGAACGTATTTGCGATTGGAAATGGTTTCATTGTAATTGAACTTGAATTTATTAACGCATTAAATAAATAATTTTACAAGCTCATTTAAAGAGTGTTCGAGTGTTCGTGAGCCAAAGGCCGTTGTATTAATGCATAATTGGTTCACTCCCTTTCTTTTTTGGACACGACACGGTTATACGTGGTTAGGAAGGTCCTGACAAGCAGATATGGGATGGAAGAATTATTGATCAAGAGAAAAACAGTATCTGTGCGTGAACGCATGAGCTAGCTGAAGGAATACGCACTTTTTCCAGTGGAAAGAACACTATAAGCAACCAGAAGTACTTTAGGCTCCTTTTTCGCGAGCATTGAAAAAAAAACAGAACAGCCCCCGGAGGCACTACTTTATCCTTTCCTATTTAGAGTTATCTCTAACAGATTCTAATAGCTAATTATGGCCTGCATTCTTTTCGACCAGTTAGAGCACCTTATTGCAGGTTAGATTCACCCTTTCATCACACAACCTCAGACATGTATGTCTTAGTTTGGAGCAGTTGGCAGCGTTTTCCTTTTTCGTTGAAGTATTTCTTGACTTCTCTTCGACGTCTTGTACTTAAATATTTCGCCAATAATACTGTTGAAAAGACGCGCCTAACGTCGGCTGTAGCCGACTTGGAGGAAGAGAAGCGACCGCCGTGGAAGCAATAATCCCTTGAGACCCATCTTAGGGCCAGTTTCACCAACGGCGGTAAAATTTCCCACTATCGCAGATTACATTATCTCCGTTAAAATTATTATCTCGATAATCTCAAGTTGCATTCCACCACTGTTATTATTATCTCGGTTTTACTAAACCGAGATTTCTCTCAGAACGTTTAGGTTAATAAATTTCTCATACTCCTGACGTCAACAAACAAATGAAAGCACCTAACCGATTTGTAATTCAGCTGATTTAACTTCGTGCTTATTGTAACTAAAGGCATTTCCAGTTGACCCACGAAGGACAAAATATTAACTAAACGTCCACGTGATAGATGAAATAAAATATGGTGTATGTATAGTAATTATAATATTCATTATACAAAGCTTTCTAGATATTGAGGTTTAAGTTTATCTGAAGTGAAGCAGAGCTATTAATAATGGATCGGTATGGTTTAATTTTCGCATCTGCTGCTACAGTGTCCATTACAACGGTGGCATCCTCAATTTTGCCGGAGAAAGCTAGGAGAGAGGAGAAACAGAGGTCGAGGTACGCTAGGCTTGATACAAAATAAACTGTTTTTATAGGAATGTGAGGCCAATCTTAATTTATTAAGAAAGACGCTGGAGCAATTTCATCCTACATTAAATCTCACCAGACGTGATTATGAAAGATCGGACACGACGAAAAGAGAAACAATTTCTGTGACAAGAGATACTTGATCAACCTCAGGTATACATATATTGATCAATTTGATTTGATTGATTTGATATTGATTTATATACTCGTATAATGATATCTTACAATTCGCTTCCGACTGCCTGTCACGCTAAGATTTTTTTAGTGACGGGCGAATCGTATCCATGACCGTATGCGGCTCTGACGTTCCCTGATTACTCAGCTAGAATTCATGAGGGTTATAAAATATGTTTAATTATGCTTGAGGTGTGTAGGAGTATCTATCGTGAGAAGTGTACTATTTACATTTAAATGAGATAGTGTTTTAGAGGTTAGATACGTTTTATTTGTTTTTATTTATCCTTTATATAACATCAACGTTTCCACGGACGACTCGTCCATCATCTTCAGGGCGAGTGAAGATGCTCTCACCCTGAAGACGATGGACTAGTCGTCCGTGGAAACGTTGCTGTTATATAAATATTTAACCCGGTGGAAATCCCGAGAAGACTTCACCTGAATTGTTGATAAGTACTTTTCGCAGCGTTTATTAACTCAGGATGAATAAAATCTCAGCTTTTGGGCTCAGATAAATTAGCGCGTTTCTTAATCCACCTAGTAACTGCCTTCAATTGCGATAATTGAATTCAAATGTCTCGACTAATATCTAAAAGTAGCTTACGAAATCACCTGCGCGCCATGTTGCTTCCACCGTATTATCTCGGATATTTTCGCATCGCTTTCACCTGGCGAAAACCTTCGGTAAAAATATTACCCGAGATAATGCCCCAAAACCGAGTTAATAGTACTGGTGAAGCAGAAAAGTCACATTAACTCGGTTAATCCCAAAATCAACCGAGTTAAAAAGATTACCTTCGTTGGTGAAACTGTCCCTTAGCGAGACCCAAGACCCTTTCCCAGGCAACTGGGCCTGACTCTCCGTCTCATTAGCAACCCCACTTGCTGCATGACTCCGCGGTTAACTAATTTTGTCAATGCACTGGTTTTTCGAAACAAATATTTGTTGTGTATTCCTATAATTTAAACTTAATAATTCATTATTTGTTTTTTGCTGAGTTCATGACATTTTAAACGAAATTCTAGCGTCAATATTAACGGAGTTCTAGTACGAAACTCTACACAACTCGTAGGAAACATATCCATGGAAAAAATACGTAATTGGATAAATTTGTGGTTTAATGATAAGTTTGGTGTAATACTTGGTTTATGTGGTCCGATATTATATTGCATAAATAAATTAAACGATAAGCATTACTCTGAGTTAACATAGCCCCCTCTACTCTTCTTCATATCAAAACATCCATTTTGCAATCGTTGTGCGCAACGAATACCGTTGGCATTTCTTCCCCAGTCCTGCCTAAAAAACAAAATGATTGAAGCAAATAATTACCAGTACTCCATTATTTCCTTTGGCCTTGAGCTTTGACTTCTTATTTCCCGTAGAATCTCATCACTTTTATTTCCTTCTGTTATTTTCAGCCCATAACCCTTGCACCATAACTGCAACGCAACTGCGAGCTCGGATGAAAATCGCTACTCGATTGTAGGCTAAAATCCATGAACTCCTTTATGAATTAGTAGCATAATATACAAAATATTTTGAGATTATCGCATCGCAATATGGTCACATCGATCACAAACATGTGACTTACTTAGGCCACATCTGAGAGAAAAACTATCGTACAGAAAAAAATTCCTTTCTCCAATAAGAGAGCATAGAAGGTCACATTATTACTAGATTTAATAGCTGTGATGTAGGTATGAGCCACAAAAATCTGAAAAGATCTCTGAACTATTTCAAGTTTTTTTAATCCCAAACCATCATACGTAATTAAAAAAAAACATAGTGATATCACATACATGATATCACTATAAAAAATATTATAATATATTTTAACCAACGTAACGTATAATATAACTAACGTTAAGGAGCAACTAATGAATCAAATATTCGAGCTATGCTCATGCTAAGCTGACAAAGTTTTCTACTTATGTGATACAACATTTATCAAATTGCAACTAGTTGCACGTGACTCCCATACCTAACTTGTTTTCTTGTAGTAGTATCATTGTATCTCTTAATTTGCATGTCAATAGTGCGTATAGTACGGTGATTTTCAACCCCTGCCTTGCACCATCGCGGTGCTTACAAGGTAATACTTTAGATGTAGGTAGGCTTGACTTGGGCACACTTGGGAGATGACAAATATTATTAAGGGATTTGTGACAAAAGAATTGAGACACTGAGTGATTCTGATTAAATGCGAAGTACTGGCGTGTTGGTGAATTTAAAAAGAGTGCAGCACTCAAATTATACGGAAGCAGTAAAAAAGAACAAAATATTCCGATCACCAATAAGACTAAATGCTCTTCAGAAACTCAAAAAATGTTTATCGATGGAAAGTTCCATCAAAAATTTCCTAGGGCACCCAAGTTGTGATGATAAATTGATCGGCTTTGGTACTCTAGGCATTTGGCAGGCAAAAGTCAATCAGGGAGAGGTGCTGCTAATGAGGAATATGCAATATTTTTATAACTCTTTGAATGAGAAGTTTATTGGCTAAAATGTACTTGTTGAAAATTTTGCAGAAGAATTTAGTTGTGTCACAAAGATATTACTCTTTAACAATTGTACGTTTCTTGAAGCTTAAAAACACGACTTCATCACATGACGTCACGGCACGGTATCACTATGGGCGTTGTTTATCTGTTTATACGTGGAGGTAAGTTGTTTAATGAACAATTGGTGAAAACATATGTATTTATCTTACTTTTTTTAATGCAGTAAACGAATGTATTTAGATTTTTTATTTAAGAAGTATGGATCGTAACGAGAATATCGTCCATAAAATATATAATAACTGTATAGTGTTCTGTTTGCTTTCACCCCGCTAGTCTGTACTACGACAAAGCAATCGTTGTTTTTTTAGAAGAAAGCCACCATAAGGGAGTCAACCAAAGGCAAAATGTCGGATTCTGCTTTTTTAAATCCCATTTCAGTTATGGTTCCGATCAAGAAACGGCTATAATCCTCAAAACAATATATAAGATTCGTTTTATTTCAAAATAAACGTCTGTTTCCGTAGCAATATTGAACCTTTACCGTGCATTGACGTCAGAAGGCGTTTCATGTCACGTGACTTTCGTCAATTTTCGGAAACATTTTAAGAGCTTTTAATAATCTTTTTGGTTGTTGTAGAGAATTTTGGCTTATATATTTCAATTTGCGAGAAAATTTCGTATCAAGTACATCATCAATACCCGAGAAAAAAGTTTCATGCATATTCCCCATTGTTGGAAGAGAATACTTTGTCAGACCGCTGAATGAAAGCCTCAACCTCCCAGGACCCGCCATCAGCTGAGGTTGTAATCACTTGATATCCTTGTGAAGCAATAGAGGAAAGAAAGTCAGCAGAGAAGAGACCGAAGAGAAGATGTTTAGATACTGACGTGGAATGTTCGACAGAAAAATTAAAGATGGAATGTAGAAAGGATGGAGATATTTCCGAATTTCTGGATATGTGAGATGGAGGACCAGTTTGGTGAGAGCTACACCGATTACGTTTTCTGCATGGGTCCTTCTTACCTAGCGTATTGAAAATTGCCAGAGGAAAAAGTTTCGTGGACCGGGAATCGAAACACGGACCTCTAGCTTGCCGCACCAACAAGCAGGTAGCCCTGCTCCCAAGGATTATTAATTCCAAAGGCAATTTCTTTTAGGGAAATCTATTGGAGCTTGGTCTCATTCGTCTTTCATTACGATCTATCACAGGATGGCACATGTGAGGCCGAATTGTACTTCAAGGAAGCCACTGTTCACTGTTCACATCTTATCAATTACCGCAAAGAGAGGTAAACCAACTCTGTATGATTTCAACAACTAAACCGCAAATAAAGGTGAATGAGATCTCTTATATATCCAACTAAAAATTGCATTCGGGACTGGAATTTTGGGTAGCGTGGTCTGCACATTTGTCCAGCAAGCCAAAGGTCCGTGGTTCGATTCCCGGGACGCTTTTTTATGCTCTTGCAATTTTCAACACGCTTGCTTTCTGTTTATAACAGAAACATAAAATCTTATACATACATCTACACAATACCCTGCACCCACCTAAAAGGTGGGTGGTAGGGGTTGAATTGACACCACACATGCATTATATGTATATCATGTATGAAAAGGATTAGAAATTGTATTATAGTCTAAACTTCAAAATTTAAGAAAAGTTAAAATAGCAAAGCAAGCATGCAATTACATGGTGGTCTCTTAGTTGGGTTAGCTTAAAGTTCTCATTCCAATATGTAACTATAGTATGTATGCTATCCATTGATACACTTGTATTTATACTAGTGGATATATTTACATCTATTCATATCACTAATTGTACGAGGAAAAAAGGGCATTTTGAATTTGTCAGTTCCGCAATCAATTTCTCTAATTTTATGATTATCGTCCAGTCTACCATAGTAAGTTGGAGATCGCGATACGTCATCAGTGAAAATATTGTCTTGGAATTTATTGAAGAGATGGGCTACATTTCAACCTGCGGTCTGGTAATGATTCCCATTTTAGTGCATTTAATAGAGTGGTTACGCTAATATAGTTATCATACTCTCCCTTTACAAATCTTGCCGATATTCACTCCACACTCTCCATTTCATTATTTAAGCCTATTTCGGAAGGATCCCATATAATGGAAGCGTATTCCAAATGAGGTCTAACCAGGTAAAAGTAGCAACTTTCTCGTACATGACCGTCACATTTACCCAATACTCTTTTGATGAATCCCAGTTTACGATTAGCTTGACCCATTATTTCACGCATGTTTTTACTCTGAGAAAGATCATGTGTCAGTCTTATTCCAAGATATTTAAAGGGTTCCACGTTTGTTAATTTATTCTTACTAAAGTAGTAAGTGCTAGGAGGAGAACTATTCTTTCTCCAAACATTCATTATTACATATTTAAAAAATTTAATTCCAACTGCCGTGTATCACACAAACTTATCCCTATTACCCAAACTGTATTACTTCTTATCAAGATTACAATGTAGTGAGAAAATCCACTCAGCTGTAGCGTCTATCTTCATGGACTATTGTGTTCTTTCGGAGAGAGCATCGCTAACACCAGGTTGAAACATAGGTTCCTATTTGTTGGATCGCATGGAGTCTGGTTTAGGGAAGAATGGACCGTGGTCGGAAGGACCTTCTCAGGCCGTCGAAGGAGTCCCTCGCTGGGAAGCTCCCACTCAAGAGAGAGCGGTCCCAAGAAGAAAGAAAGAGAAGGTCCGAGGAGCGGGCAATTAGCGTCTTATCTTGAGAGCACATCTGGCGCTGTTGAGACGCGGCGCCAGGATGAGGAAGAGGTGGGCAGCGCTTTAGAGATGGATTCGGGTCTTTTTCGTCCCCGGAACTACTGAGGGACGAAAGGGGAGAATTCTGGGCACCGAAGCAGTACCGACGAGAAAGGAGGACGTATGAGTCTCGTCTCTGCTGCTCCAGTGTGAGCAGACATGACTCTCAATTCTTAGAAATGTCTCGAAAGCAGTGAGTTTCAGGACAGCAGTACTCGTTTGGAGAAGGCGAATGCGAGGAGGAACGGGTTGGTGTGGGGCCCAAATGATTATTATCTTCCTATTCTGAGGGCCCGGGTTCCAATCCTGACAATAGCCGGGATTTTTATCTCTCTTTGATTTCATTGATTACTCTCTCGATTAATAATAACTGGACACAGTCCGTGGACTGTGGACTCCAGTATATTAATCCGTGGACACAGTGCACTCAGCATTCCCTCACTCCTTTCTTTATTATGGCTTCTTCACAGCTCGGTCCAGATTAAATCACAGCTACTTGGTTTTTATATTGAAAAATTGCCAGGCGAAAGAGTTTTTCTGGACCGGAAATCGAAGCACGGACCTTGCCGGGACAATGCGCAGACCGACCCGCTCTCCAGTATTCCAGTCCATTAACTCACTTTTGGGGCATTATCTCGGTTAATATTTTTACCGGAGGTTTTCTTCAGGTGAAAGCTTATTATTCAGATAATTCTGTAGATGCAATATTGCGTGAAGGCGATTTCGTTAGCTACTTTTATATATTAATGACATTGTCGAGACATTTGAGCTCATTATTATCGTAATTTTAGGCAATTACTAGGTGAATTAAGGAACGCGCTAAATGATTTGAACCCAGAAGTTGAGATTTTACATATCTATACATATAAATTTTGTGGCGTGTCAGTCCGTCATTCTGTATCCGTTTTGTTTTGTACTCTCCCAAGTGTTGAGCTAAAAGAGTGAGGTTTGGTGCGTTGAGTGTGGATTCTCTGTCTGTTTGATTTGGTAGTAGTTCAGGACTTTTAGCAGTTTGTGGTGTAGAGAAAAATGCAGAAGAAAAGTGGTGTTTTCCCTATCTTTTAACATGGGAAACCAGTTGCTATGCATATTTGTTTACGTTGCTAATTAAATGTGTTTTCGTTTTTGGCAAAGGGACAAAAATTGGATTGAAGAATTTGACAAAAGCGGAATTAGTTTCATCAATCAGTTTTGTAAGTATGGAAATATTAATTGACGTTTTTGGTGTGCAGATAGTGAAATAAAACAATTTTTGCCTACCGGCCCCGATTTTGTGTATGAAATGTGAATATCAAAGCTAGACGTTTTGAAGTACCTGCTTTTCTAATAGTTGAACGAAGGTTATAAAACGTTTGTTATGTATTCATGTTTGTTGCTAAATCAGCAGGTTAATTCGAAAATACACCCACCATATTAAAATTTTCAATGGCTGTCCTACACCCAAACAATTCCGTTTTTTATCAATTTAAAATAAATCATTCACTTATATCTCCACCTAAAAGATAGATATAATGATCTTAAAGTCCTGTCACTACTAAGGTCATTTCGCACAATTAATAAACCAGATTAAAATCAAGTGCTAGGAAAATAATACTTGGTAAGTATGTAGATTACTTAGAAATAGTGTAAACTATGAGTGGACATAGGTAATAGGCTCAACTCTGTATTGGTCATGCGGAAAAAGAGTTGCATTTAGAGATTGTGGGCAGATTACAATGCGTCTTAAATTTTGGGTGGTAAATTCACTTCATGAAGAAATTTTAGTACGCAATCGATACGTTTGAAATTTTCTCCTAATACCTTGCTTAGATCCCCAAATATTTTGTGGTGTTTGCGTTCCATCCTATATTCCACACAGTAGACAAGCAGGTGTTTTACCTAAAATATTTCCAAAAGCTAAAAAAACCAATTCTAACATAAATCTACCGAGACGATTCCAGAAATATATTAATCCAACCTTTATATCGCTTTGGGTATAATATTTACCAAATACTCGTGAAAACCATTCGATCGATTATATTAAAACCTCCTAGAACATTCCATTTTTCATCAATTTTAAAAAAGACATTCACTTACATACCCACCTAAAATATTTGAAAAGGCTAAAAGGACCAATTCTATTTTTAAACCACCCAGACGATCCCAGAAAAATATCACAGCCACCTCTGCATCGGTTTGGGTGTAATTTTGTAGTGTGTCAGTCAGTCATTCTGTATCCGTTTTATTTTGTTCTCTCCCAAGTTTTGAGCTAAAAGGGTGAGGTTTGGCGTGTTGAGTGTGGTTTCTCTATCTGCACGCTTTGGCAGTAGTTTTGGATATTTTGCAGTTTGTAGTGCAGGGAAATAACGTGCAAAAAACGTGGTTTTTGAGTGGGAGACAACATAAAATGAAAATATTGTGTTGAAAAAAGTACAAAAACATATAGGATAATTAGAGTGGGACACATTTCTCTATTTATAAAATAGCCATTTACTTCTCTCTGCATACGAAATGCTTATGAAAAGTTGGTGCACAAAAGTGTAAAGAAATGCAAAGAATCCTTTGAGTAGTGAAGCAGTTACTGAAGCACAAGCACTACTGCCACCTATTGGTAATGTTTAATCAGTAGTTTCCAAACACAGTAAAACCTCATTTGACACTAGAATACAAAGTTCACCTCAAGAGCACACCAGACAGACTGCCTGCAAAGCAGGCCGCAGATCTGCTAGTCATAAACGCCATGAAAAGCACATAGCAACAATTGTTTTCTAGTTTACTTTCTCAGTACTGCGAATCCTCTAGATGGTTGGGCGAATTGCTCGAAAATCCTTATACTCGGAGCCTAAATATTTTAGGTAATATTCATTATATCTCCTGCCGAAAGGTATCACTTTGCCTTGATGCTCTGTCACTAGTTGTATGCATGGATTCTGTAGCCACACCTATAAGTTGTGCCCGGCATTATATTACCATGAGATAATAAGCTGTTGAATTAACTACCGGGAATTAATGCTTGGTTGCTTAAAGGTTGAATTTATTATATCACTCGATTTGTATTTGAATAGCTAAATACGGCACGCGTCATTTGTTTTTCAGAGTAAACCAATATGAAACTGTAGTCGAGTGTATGGTACTAGTATCAAGTGAGTGATATTTGCCATAAGCGTAAAGATATCCATGAACAAAGTGGCCGAAAAAATTTATTTGGAGGTGGGAAAGAAGTCTTCGCTCTGACACGAATGACAACGACGAAGGAAATGATAAGTTTTAAGTGATCGAAAGGTACCTATAATAGCAGTTACTGTACGTTTTCGGGACGCTGTAAATAAAGGCAATGTTATTTAAGTTCATTCTAGTATTTTATTTCTGTATCTCCTAAACGCAACAGTGAAGACAATAAGTGATATATTAGGGGAGATGTTTAGCAGAATTAGGAAAAGTCTTTATAAAAGTCATTGAAATATCTTATAAACATATAGATGATTTTTGAAAGTGATTATAGATGACTCACGGCTGAGCTTAAAGCCACCGAGTGCGTCCACCGGGTTGCGGATGGTGGGTCGACCTCTAGATATAGAGGTTAGCTGAGAGATAAGCGAGTTTACTCGTCGAATAAGCAGTCGTGGACAAAAAGCGACGGCATTCCGAGGGGGTATTGGTCTATCCCTGGGTAAGATAGGCCTCTAAGTAATACAGAACCTGTGAAGATGCCGTGACTTGGCGACGGGAGGCCGCCAAAAATTACGCTTCTCATCACCCGGAGGAGAGGGCAGCAGCTCTTCTTCACATGAGTGAAGGTGGAGACCACAGTGGTCGGTACAGCGACACTCATTTCACTACAGGCGTGGTAACATTTACTTTAACGGCTGTAGTACTGCGATGTGGAAGGCAAGGGGAAACCACCACATTAATATCCCGAGGAGTCGCAGCTACTCCACTCTTTCCTTTATTATCAAGACGTGATGGCACCCTCTCGAGTAAAATATTCCGGAGGTAAAATAGTCCCCCATTCGGATCTCCGGGCGGGGACTACCCGAGAGAGTACATCAGTCAAATGTGATACACTTTTTAGGGTAGGAACATGGAACGTGAGATCGCCTCGGACCTGTGGAAGACTGGAGAACCTGAAGGTAGAAATGCGAAGAATGGACCTCGACGTATTAGGAATCAGCGAAATGAAGTGGCCCGAAGAAGGAGACTTTTGGAGTGGAAGCTACAGGATTATACATACAGGATCATTAAATGGTAATGCTGGAGTAGGGATCATGCTCAGAAAGAGTGCCGGAATGCGTGTGAAGAGCTTCCTGCAGTACAATGAAAGGATAATAATGGTGAAGATCGAGACCAAACCTGTAGATACTGTGGTGGTGCAGGTTTACATGCCTACGACTGACTATGAAGATGAAGAAGTGGAAGACGTCTACGAAGATATCACGGAAGTTATAAAACAGGTAAGAGGAGAAAAAAACCTAATTATTTTAGGAGACTGGAACGCTATCGTCGGCGAAGGTCAAGATGGAAGAATAACTGGAAAATACGGATTGGGAAACCGAAACGAAAGAGGAGAAAGGCTGCTGGAGTTCTGCACTCAACATAAGTTAGTGGTTGCCAACACATTATTTAAAAATCACAACCGCAGAAGATACACATGGAAAATGCCAGGAGACAGAAGAAGATGCCAAATATTTTTTTTCACTATAATTCACTATAATTCACATTTTAGTGAAGCAGAGATTTAGAAACCAAGTGAAGGACTGTAAAAGCTACCCTGGGGCAGACATCGACAGTGACCATAATTTAGTGATGATGAAATGTCATCTAAAATTCAAGAAATTGAAGAAAACAAAGAAGAATATATGGCAAGTAGAAAAACTAAAGGAGGCTCAACATCAGCTGGCATTTCAAAAAACAGTGGGAAACAACATAGGAGAGAACCTGAATGAGAAATCAGTGGAAGAGCGTTGGGAAAACATTAAATGTGGACTACAGGAAGCCGCAAAAGAAGTTCTTGGAAGAAGAAAAGTTGCCAAGAAGAAGCCATGGATCACGGAGGAAGTCTTAGAATTGATTGAAGAAAGAAGAAAGTACAAGAATGCGAAAACTGAAGAAGGGCAGCTCTGCTACAAAAGAATAAGGAACGAAATAAGTCTCAAAGCAAGGAAAGCTAGAGAGCTGTGGTTGAAAAATCTTTGCGAAGATGTACAAAGCAACCTTGCACTTGGAAAGGTGGAAGCGGCCTACAACATAGTGAGGAACCACTTCAAGGAACGGAGCGCAAGATGCAATGCCATAAGGGACAAGAATGGAGAAATTTTGATTGAAAACGAGGACAAAGTGAAGAGATGGAAAGAATATCTGGAAGAGCTATACAATGGAAAAAATCTCAGCACAAAAGCTATTGAAGAGGAAAGCGAAGTGGAAATAGATGATATGGGGGCATCAATATTAAGATCGGAATTCGACGCTGCAGTAAGGGATCTTCGGATGAATAAGGCCTCAGGTATTGATGATGTCCCTGCAGAACTAATTAAAAATTCAGGAGAGAAGACATAAACTCATCTATACAAAACCATCTACGACATGTATTCAACAGGGGAAATTCCAAGGGACTTCGAGAAAAACATCATCATTCCTATTCCCAAGAAGAAGAGAGCGGAGAAATGCGAAAATTTTAGGACTATAAGCCTGACGACACATGCATCGAAGATACTGACCAGGATCATCTACAGAAGAATAGAACGAAAAGCAGAGGAGTTCCTGGATGAAGATCAATTCGGATTCAGGAAAAGTAAGGGTACAAGGGAAGCAATATTGGCCCTTAGGCTACTTATAGAGAAGAGAATGGAGAAGAACAAACCGACGTTCATTGCATTTGTGGATTTAGAGAAGGCCTTTGACAACGTGGATTGGGATTCAATGCTTGGAATTCTGAAGGGAATTGGAGTGTCCTACAATGACCGAAGAATTATACACAGTCTGTACAAAAACCAAGTTGCTGTGATTAAATCTGGACCCAGCTGTGAAGAGGCAAGAATAAGGAAAGGAGTGAGACAAGGCTGCGCACTGTCTCCCGTAATTTTTAATGTTTACATCGAGAGAGCCATAAATGAAGTCAAGGAGAAGTGTTCTGGAGTGAAAATCCACGGAGAAACAATCAGTATGCTACGATTCGCTGATGACATAGTTCTCATAGCAGAGACAGAGAAGGAGCTGAATAAGATGCTAACAACCATGGAAAGAACTATGGCCAGATATCAGCTGAAGATCAATAAGAAGAAGACTAAGATATTGGTGTGCAGCAAAAGAGAAGAAGCGAAAACCAACGTTAAACTAGGAAAACAGAAACTGGAAGAGGTGAAAGAGTTCTGTTACCTGGGAAGCAGAGTAACCAACGATGGACGAAGCAAGAAAGAAATAGTGAGTAGAATAGCCCAGGCAAAGAGGGCATTCTTTCAAAAGAAGAATCTACTTACAGCAGGAAATACAAGCATAGAAGTAAGGAAACAGTTCATCAGAACATACATCTGGAGCATTTTTCTTTACGGCAGTGAATCATGGACGATGACAGCAGCGGAGAAGAAAAGGGTAGAAGCATTTGAAATGTGGTGTTACAGAAGAATGCTGAAGATTAAATGGATCGACCGAGTAAGTAACGAGGAAGTGCTAAGAAGAGTAGGAGAAAAGAGAAGTCTGCTGACAACTCTAAAAAGAAGAAGGGAAAACTTAATCGGCCATATCTTGAGACACGACGGCCTGATGAAGACTATCGTCGAGGGAAAAGTGAACGGGAAGATTGGAAAAGGCAGGCCTCGTATGAGATATATGGAACAAGTTGTGAAGAGTGTAAAAGAGAAGAATTGCGTCACAATGAAAAGGTTGGCCGATAGAAGAATCGAGTGGAAAGCTGCGTCAAACCAATCCTAGGATTGTTGACCAATGATGATGATGATGATGATGATTATAGATGACCTATAGATACGTAAAAGATAATGTAGATGTTTCGTGGACGTTTAGTTAATATGTTGTCCTTCATGGGTCCACTGGAAATGCCTTTCGTTACAGCACGAAGCACGAAGTTAAATCAGCTGAATTACAAATCGGGTAGGCGCTTTTATTTGTTTGTTGACGTCAGGAGAATGGGAAATTTACTAACCTAAACGTTCTCAGAGAAATATCGGTTTTATTAACCGAGATAATAACAGTGGTTGAACGCAAACGAGAGATTACCTATCGAGATAATAATTTTAACGGAGATAATGTAAACTGCGATAATGGGAAAATTTACCGTCGTTGGTGAAACTGGCCCTAAGTAAGGATTTGAATATTGCCGCATCCACATTGACAAAATTCGCTATCGTCGTATTTGTGAGATCATTACTTGTTATGAGTGCAGAAGACATCTTGGTGGGGGGATACAACGGGAAATATGCGGTTATGTCAAAGGAAAGCTTGAGTTAATTGAAAGACCCTGAGGAAATACGATGAGAGTACGGACACATAGCATTGTGACTTTTATATTTTATAATATTCACCTACTTAGTCCGATGCCGATAGTCTATCAGATGAAGTAGTCAAAATATTATAATGTAATTGTGAGCAGCAAAGAGGATCCTGGTTTTTAAAAATGTTCTACGTTGGATTCAGCAGAGTATCACAATGGTTGAAAGAGATAGCTGAGAATAATTACTAGGTCGCAAATCGTAAATTTTTATATGAATTTTGCAATTATCTTGGCCACTTGATGAATCTTATTTGAAGCCGGAGACTTGGCCAATATTAAAACTTGGTTTTTCTGATGCCTGCGCTTTGCTAATTACATTTGTATGCTCAGGACTTCGGAAACTGTTTAAGAGAAACATATGTCATAACAGTAACGATTGCAATACGTAAATTTAAGTACAGACTACACCCGTAGTAATTTACGACGGACCCTTTTCTCATCACGTTCAAAAAGTGACAGTGGATGTCGGTGACCCTGAAAGGGGGAAAACCGTGCGGTTCTCAAGCGTGCGAATTCGGACCCGCTCCCGAGTCGCAACTGACACGCACTGGATCTTCACGATTCACTCTCACTCGCCTTCGACGTGCATCGTGACGAATCGCAGTCCTTCCTCACCTCTAGTCCTTCGCCGACGGTCGTGAAATATCCACACGGCCGGAATTGCGCGCATTTGAGGGCAACAGTCCATTTTGCGTGAGGGTGCCTCGAACACAATACTATGAAATTCACACAATGTGTATAATTTAGACCTATTAGGTATTCGATTTTTTGATTAATCTCGTGACAAATATAAAAAATAAAATATGAGAACAGAGCATGCTGAATTGAAAAAATGGATTAAAATTTCCAATGGCACGTGTCCGTTGGCTGTCATGCCATTTATGAGGATTTAACTGTTGTTTGTTATCTCAACTACCGCGAACTGGGATTAATTGAAACAAAAAGCACGTATCTAACCTTAAAATAGTTCACTTTCTTAATCCGATAGATATTCCTACACACTTCAAGCATAATTAAACTTACTGTACCCTCTTAAGTTCTTGTTGAGTAATCAGGAAACTGTACGGTCATGGATACAATTCACTCATCACTAAAACTCTTAGCGTGACAGCTATCCGGATACAAATTATAAAATATCAATATGATGATCAACATGAAGATAAAAGGGCGAACGAGGTATGTGCCTCTTGTCACAAAAATCGCTCCTCTCGTTAGTATGTCCAATTTTTCATAATCGTGTCTGGTAAGATTTAAAATGGTATGAAATGTCTCCAGTCTTTCTTTAAAAATTACGATAGGCCTCTCAGTCCTTTCATAAGAGTTCATTTTGAATCTGGCTTAGCACACCTTGACCTCTATTTCTCCTCTTTTATTTGTCTCCTAGCTTTCTCCTACAAAATCATGGCTACCACCATTGCAATGGGCACTGTAGAAATGAATACGAAAATTAAACCATACCGATCCCTCCATAGCTCTACTTCACTTCAGATTAATTTATACCTGAGGCCATACAAAACCTTATTTCATGGACATTATAATTACTCTACATAAGCCACGCTTTATTTCATCAATCAAACGCATTTCAGACGACATAAACAAACCAATTCGAGCATCGAAATAGCTGCGTTGGTCGGACTTTTCCCGTGAGTCGATATGTACTATCGATAGGCCTACCGCTGCGAATCCTTTCAGCGTATGAAATTCAAGGAATTAATTTGAATGATCAATCACCGTGTAAAACGCCCTCAAGCTGGAGAAATTTCATGTCATCATATTAAATTCTTTTGCGAAATAATTCCTGCGCATGATCATTCGCCGCGTAAAGTGACGTTAAGAAGGTAGTGATGTTAGACTAACACCTGACATGTCCTTCACGACCAAATGAGCCTCGCGCATTACTTCAAAACTGCCATTCCAATGTCAAAATACTTTCGTTTTTGGTTTTGAGAACTCTTGAAAATACTACTCCTAAGTTCCTTGCCGACATGACGAGCAGAGATCGGTACATAATTGAAATGACACAGTACCCAGACTATTAAATAGAGGTACCTATTTAGCTCAAATTTGAAGGAACCATCGAAATGCTCATATTCGTAGCATTCGTGCGACCCATCCACCAACTCGCTGGATAACTCAAGAAATGAAGCAAGCCATTAAGTAGAGAAATAAGGTCCGTGCAACGCACAGAAGATGAAGAGAAAACCGAAGTAAATATTAAGGAAGACAACGAAATTACATTTAGGGCGAAAAATAGATATATGCTATCATAATGCATATTAGAGCGAAAGGACATGTGGAAACACCAAAGGAGTTTTGGCTTAATCAACACAAACAAAGGTAATATTCCCAATATACACCCAGATATTATAAATAATTACTTTGCGGCGAAGAGCAATAAGCTAGGGAGCGTAGTGCAGTCAACCGACATATATGAGGAAGTAACTTTCGATAGAAAATACTTCTTCGCACATGTGAATCAATCCGAAATCATGAAAGTCTGCAGAAACATCACCTCAAATGCTAGAGAATATGATGAATTTCCCATAAATTTTATAAAAAAAGTCAATGCCATATCTACTACCCTAATATACATCAACATTGATGAGGAATCTAATCACAGACTCCAAGTAGCAAAGAATGCTTTGGTGAGATTTATATCACGATACAAAACGATGGGATCAATATAATTGACGATTATACAGAACTTGAATGGGTAACAACGACATGCGCAATTTTAAAAACTGGTAGTCCTTCTAATATTTTTGATAAATTTGTTTTTAAAAGACACATTCAAAAGCGTCCTTCACGATCCCAATTTAGGAAACACTCGTCCCATATCATCGCGCAGAGACGTACTGCAAATCGTATACCTACTGTCTCGAAATTTCGCAGATGGAATTCAATGCCAGATGAAAGGAAGTCATCACTTTTTTCAAAAGATAAATCTTTGGTTGAATTAATTGTAAAGTTATTTTGAAAATGAGAATAACGATTTTACGGCCATCTTGTTCACTATAGGTTAAATTTCGTTGAATTACTCAAAATATCACGTGTTTTTCTGAGGAGATGTGACATCTTTTACCTATTTATGGCAGTGTTTTTTTAACAATTTTGAAATTATTTATGCCTTTAATGTGTTATTTCTATAAAAAAATTCCTTGTTTTAAAGTAATCTGCTGTTTTTTTATTTTTTATATTTTCACTAATACATTAGATCCACTTCATCTATAACTTTCTACCGTATTCAGGCATGTTAGTTTTTATACTTATCTATGTTACGAACAATTTTTTGGTAATCATTTCTGGTCACTTTTTTATATGCTTGCCTTATATGGCGATTTGATGAATGCACTCAATCTAACTTCCCCTTTTCTTTATTTTTTGTTTCGCTTTTCTTGAAGATTAAATATAGATGAAGTTTATACGTATTTTTTTAAATGGATTTTGCAATATAAAGTATTATGTCAATCTACATCTACGTAATAAACTGTTATCCACCGCGAGGGTGTATGGCAGGGGGTGAAGATAACAAAATGCCCTGCTGACACGCAACTAAGAGCTAATGCTAATAATGACACTACTGCATGTAAACATACTAGGTATAAGTGTCACATGCAACTAGATGGTTAGTGTCTACTTAGTTACGAAGTGATTACTGGTAAGAAAGGTTTTCCCTAAATATATTCATCTGAATTTCCCTAGCATTCATAAATTGGTAACGCTAAAACATGCTTCATTCACCCTTGCGGTGGAGTAAAACGTCGAGGAAAGGCAGATAGTCCTTTTCCTCCCTTCCCGTGGTAAATTTTATATTTACATGTTGGTTGTAACTGGGTTCAGGAAGTCTTGAAGAGCGACAAGTCCGTGTGGCCAAATTATGAAAGTGTCGTCTATTACTCTCACTGGTATCACTGGTACATGTCGTCTAAAAGGCCTGCTGGTCTGTGGCAATAAGCGCCTATTATTATATTATGTTGAAATACAATTCATACAGTTAATAAATTAAGCAATAGGCCCCTAATGCGACCCTCCCCCTAAGAGTTACCTCCCTTGAGATGCGACACTTATCTTTGAGTCAACTCTCAAGGATACACCCTCTGATTTTAACCTCTTACCCTCCACTTTCACCCTTAAAAGATTTTAAAATAAATCTCCTGGCCCCCAGGACTAATAAACTCGTCTTCACTCAACTAGATGATCTTCCGAGTTCAATTGTAAAACTGTATATAAGGGGTTGTTTTTAGAAGATATCAATGCTGCGGAAGCGAAAATCAGGGGGTTCTGGCCAAAGAATGCCTTCCTCCCATCTGTGAGTAGTTGAAGGTGTATGTTAAAAAGGGGTTAAGAACAATGTAAAGGGTGGGAATACTGATTAGCACGCAAGATAAAAAACAAATTTAGTCAGTACATAATTATATTCAGTTCACCCATGGGTTTTACTGGTTGATAAAGGTGCACCTCACTAATCAATAAGCCCAATAGCAAATGAAAGTCGGAGATAAAGTTTTCAAGTCTGTTTCCGCACCAATAGGCCCTTCAGACCGGAAGGAAAGGTATAAGGATGGGAATGGAAGAGAAAGGAGGAAGGGTGGAGTGAAACCCGGCGCCGGCATCAGCCTGCTTCTAACTACAAGGAGCCAAGGGAACACGGCTTAACGTCTCATCTGAAGGACGGTGTTCAGAAATGAAAAATATATTCCACAGCCGGGATTCGAAACCGGACCTTCCAGTGAGAAGCTATTCGGACGTGTATAGTTTTATGAACGACAGAGTTTTTCATTTTGCCTATAGAGTATGGTGTTACATGTGTACGGGACGAACATTGAATGTAGATTATCCAAATAACCTGCGTCCAAAATTTCACCTTCTGATCATTTTAATTAATGTCTCATTTGTTAGTTAGTTATTTAGGGGAGACAACCGACAGCTGAGATCATTTGCGCCATTTAGGATAGGTGGGTGATTGGGTAACGGTAGGAGTTTTAGGGAACAGAGGAATGGTGGAGAGAAACCCGGCGTCGGCATTAGCCTACTCTTAACGACAGGAGCCAAGGGGACCACGGCTAAACATCCCATCGGATGGACGGAGTACTGAACTTGAAATGCTCTCCTCTAGGCACTCAAGTAGGTACCGGTTTGCCACTGATAAATCCACCACTGCCAGGAATCGAACCCAGGCCCTCGGGATGGGAGGCTAGTACTCTAGCCACCACACCAACACGATCCTCAATAGCTCATTTGTGCTGTTCACTAATGAGGAACACACAGTCCATAATAGGCTCCTAACAGCTCCCAGCCACGCCACCCTCGTACCCTGACGCCATCTCCCGTTCCCGGGGAAACGCGAGATGACCGGCGACGATGTCTCTGGGAACGCTTCGTCGCCCGAGACGTGGTCAACTTAATTGCCTGGCGCCGCTGTTGCTGCTTCCCACTCTTTCTTGCTTGGGAACGAGTCATTGTTGGCCGGCCGCCCCCTCCCCCATCACACTCCAGGCTCATGCATTAATTCATTTCCAGGCTCACGCGTGTGTGTACGCTTTTTGTTTTGCTTAGAGAACCACTTCGGAACCGCCGAATGCGGTTTGCCCAAGGAAGCATTTTCGCATTTCCTGTTGCGAGGGAACAAAAATTGTTGCGCCTTCGTGTTGCAATGCCAAGGCATTGGAAAGTATCGTTTGCTAAGACGACAGCATCTTTGTATACGGCGTTGGAAGGAGTTGATAGTTTACTACGTCATAAAGAGTAGCGTGTTATCCAAACATGTACCTGACACAGGTGAACAGACTCGCAAATAATTGGATCGGCATCATCATCACTAGTCAGCAATCCTGAAATTAGTTTCACGCACCTCTCCACTAAATTCTTCCATCAGCTAATCTATGCATGCTTAAGTATTTCTTTTCTTTCACATCCTTCATCACTTGTTCTATGCCTCTCATACGAGGCCTTCCTTTGCCGTTCTTCCCGTCCACTTGTCCTTCAACGTTTTTCTTCACCAGTCTTAAGATATGGCCGATTAAGTCATCCCCTATTCTTCTTAGAGTTTTCAGCAGCCTTCTCTTTTCTCCCACTCTTCTTCAGACTTCTTCGTTTGTAACTCGGTCGATCCAGTTAATCTTTATCTATCTTCTGTACCACTACATTTCAAATGCTTCCACCCTTTGACTTCTCCGCTGCTGTCATCGTCCATGCTTCACTTCCTTAAAGAAATATGCTCCATAAAGGAATATATTGTGTTGATATACGATTCTAATGTATTGCATTGGTATGAAGGAGTATTTATTTAAAGTGTTGGATGGGCATTTGTTTTATTCACAAACGTATATTTGATGTCAGGTTTCAGTTCATAGGAATTGGTGGGTAAAGAGCCTTTTTCAGAATCACCACTCACCAGGGCGCCTAATCGTATGGCCAGTGAAATTAGAATTGTGGACATCAGTCTAAATTAAAATTATCTTTAAAGGGGAATCATGTTCGAAGCGTATCCTGAGTTGCTTGTTGGCGCGGCAAATTTTAGGTTCGATTTGTGTTGTATTAGTGTTCGATTCCCGGTCCAGGAGACATTTTCCTCCGAAAATTTTCATCATACATTTTAAATTCTGATCATTTGAACGCAGCAAATAAGAGAGAGACTTATTCAAGCTATCCTAGGGAAAAATTTTCAAATGAAAAATTAAAAGATGTTATTTTTTTCTTGAAAGGTTTCATCTAGAGTATGAATCGAACATTTGGAATTCACATCATGCTTACAATATTTCAAAAGCGTAAAATCCGAATTTCTTACGAATGTATTATGATGCTCCCTCCAAGATCATTTAAAAAACTGCACATCCTCCCATTTTCCATGCGTATATTTATCATCAATTTTTCTTTTTGTGAGACAAAATCGCAATTTGTATGTTGTAAAAACATGAGACATAAAACAAGAAATATGTAAAGTCTTAATTGCAATTCTCTAAGCAATAATCGAGGCCACGAGAAATGGGTCCCAACATATATACAAACTTCCTCAAAATATAAAAGATATTGAATAAAATTAGTCATTTTGAAAAAAGGTGAAATTTTTTTCTGCGAGCGAATCATTAATATTCAGTTAATATGACAGAACGATTTTAATATTATTTTTCACTCATTATTTCCTCTATGATGAAAATATTGAACATGTGTTACTTAAATATTTCATTTCTGTTACTTAGTTATATATTTGCTTATGTGAAGTCATCAATGCGACCTAATTACTACTATGGCCGACCCTCGTTGCCCTAACTTCATTATCATATTTGCCTCGTACGTTATTAGAATGAGGCCAGGCGAATGAAAATGAAAGTATTTCTCTTCAGTTGTCACTGCGTGTAAGAATGTCCCTTATTTGGGCAAAAAAATACCATGTGAACATTTGAATCACCCACCACATTATTTTCTTTTTGCTCATATTTATTCAAAAACGAAATTTCATCGAAATAGGAAAATAGTGAAAATATTGAACATGTGTTATTTAAATATTTCATTTCTGTTACTTAGTTATATATTTGCTTATGTGAAGTCATCAATGCGACCTAATTACTACTATGGCCGTTCACCCGTGCCGAGCTGAACGTCAAATTTGAATGCTAGAAATGAAAGTTTTTTTTTAAGATGAAGTCGGTGTGAAAGTTATTGGTTGAAATATGACATTTAAATTATCGTTAAATAAATACATTACTGGTCTTAGAAGTACATAATGTTTTTCGGTGTTCTTGCATATACTTTCTGTTCAATGTTTCTTTATTGGAATTTGGATACAGTTAAAATATGCATGAACACAGCACAGCACAAATTACTTTTGCTCTTAATATGAAGTCAATTGTCCTCGAAAATCATACATTAATACAACACATTTTTCAGCAGGGTCATTCACAGATTTTATGGTCATAACATACATTCGAACTGTTAAATATAAATTGCTGGTCTTCCATGTGGAAGGGTATCGTTGAAGAAAATCAAAAAAGTACCCATCTTTAGGTGAGAGAGGAGATCCTTACATTTCGTTGACAACGTATTTGTACATTGTTTTCTCTTAAATGAAGACTAAATTGGATTGAAAGATATAAATTAAAAGGTTAAAAATAAAAATAATACTGAAGAATGGGAATCAGTACGAAACTACACTTTATACATAAGTTTTATCCAATTTTCAACAAAGAGAATGTACTCTTTATGTATGGTCACGGTCGGCGCGCAAGCTGTGGCCGGCCAGCATTACGCCTACACTCAAAAATATTTTTCTTTCTTAAATGAAATATTACTTCTATCAAAACTTTTCAGTTTGTAGAGGAGAGTTGTCTCTATAACAAATAAAAAATTAGCAAAATCAAACACATAGGAACATCTTCAAGAATCAATTTGAAAATTTAAATTTCCTATAAACTTTGTAAAATTGTTTATATTTCTTAATACAATCCCTTATTATATTTTTTCAATTATCTTTATAATACGCTCATTTTCACGCATGTAGCTTCTTTAATACTCTCGGAGATATTTCGTCAAATTTGTAGTAACTTTTGTAAAAGTCGAATTTTGCAACGTTGCAATTTCTCGCAAACGGTTGCATGCATTGCAAAACGACATTAAGGTTTTCATTTTATTATCAAATGTTGACGTTCTGCCAAATTTGGTCACAATTGGATACCCTAAGGGCAATCACCTGGTCGATTTGACATGGAATGACTCATATCTTTTTTCCAAGTGTAGATTCTCTCTTCCCAAATTTGCTACCATTAAAACCTTGGGCTGTACCACTATATCATTATCCAAGAGTGATAGAATGGACATGATTCGAGAGAAAGGTGACTTATCTTCTTTAAAGCTGCTCTTGGAATGGTGGAATCTATACTTTCATATGATTTTAGAACTCGCGGAAAGCTGAGATCTTGATAAGCAGCCCATAGCACAGAGCATTGTACCGAAGCCAAGGTTTGACAAATACCGTGGCAAGAAACAGAGGGACATCTCTTAAGGCCGTTTTACACGGTCATTGATACTGCGCAGGCTGTTGCGAGAACACTTGCGCAAGAAATATTGCGCCGTGTAAAGCGACGACTTGCGAGGACAGGCCGAACGCTTGCGAGCAAATTAGAACATGTTCTAATCTGATACATGCGTTCGCGCAAGTTTGAAGTTAATTTTTCTCACTAGATGGTGCAGATGTAGTGGCAACGAAATACCACGGAATTCTAGCAATTAAATAGGTTGCTGATGATTGAGTTGGTTGTTTTTGTTTGCACTCAACTCCTTAGGTACTGAATAAATTGCAGTAATGATGAGCTGGGCGATTAATCACGTGGAAGCTTAAATTTCGTGCGTAAAGGAAGAACCTGTTACCTTGGTCCACATCCGTTCGTTCGTGGTGCAAATTTTGGGCTAAGTATACGGGACTAGGGTCTCCACTATTATGTTTAGACTATGGGTTAAAACATATTTTAAAGTGGTGGTAATTTATCGCATCTTTCACGTCCAATTAATTGCTACTTCACAGATCTTGACGTTATGCGATATATTGACGGTATTACCGCTACTGAATGGTATATTGTCACTGACATAATGCACCGACGATTGCACCGTGTCGTCCTCGCATTCTCTACGTCACGGACTTTCGCAGACGACCGCTCAAACGGGATCAACATCAACTTGCGCAGTTTCAATTACCGTGTAAAACGGCCTTTAAAGCATAATCTGTAATGGATAATTTAAGTTGTGACTTTAGTACAAACATTTTCTACGAATAAACTGCTCTTACCGTCCACCGAACTTGATGTATTATGCATTATGACGTACTTTTAGTTTGTTTCCAAAGCCTCCCCCCAAAAACACATAACTGAGAGCTCTACGAGTTCACGGTAATCACCTCTCCATTTTAGTTTCTGTAAATTATTTTGCTTGTTTATTCCGGTAATTTAATCCATGCATGTCTAAATTTTCCATAGTTAATGAGTCACTGGAAAGCACTTTCACATCCTTCTTACCATTTTGAATATTATTAACATCAACACTTCTCCAATCATTCCTGAATGTTTGAAAAATAGTCACGTCAGGACTTCTGGATATATAACGTACTTAGCATTCAAATACACATCGTAAAATCAGCTCAAGGATGGGATGACGGCATGAGAAAAACAACTCCATGTTCAGTTTCTGTTTAAGCAACACAAATACCCCATTTAAGCGGCCTGTATTTGAAGCAGTTGCGTCACTGGTTTGTACATATACTTCTATGTCTCGGTTCATTAGCGCATTCCAAAGAGCGTTTGCTTGTTCTTTGCTAGAAGCGTTCTGAAATTTTGGAACGTCTGTGAGCTGCTCACTGTCCTCAAATGTAACGGCGACTGGCAGTCTTTCTTCATTTTGATCCCTGACATTTAATACGGGTAACAGGGTGAAATAAGAAAGGTACGTTTTGAAGCAATTTTATATCAAATATTCAAGAACGATATCCCTACAATTTTGTCTGAAAGATGGGATGGTAAATCCTATCGAACAAACAGAATTTTAAAGATATCCTTCCTGAAAGTGGATATAAAATTGCTTTGAAATGTCCCTGTCTCATTTTCTGTCTAATACGATGAATTTAATTTTTCTTTGCCCTTTCTTCTTTACCTGTGAGTTTGCGGTCCACTCCTGAAAGAGCCTGATCGTCCAGACTCTCTCCGTCGCAGGAAAATGAGACTGTCTACCTCCTAAGAGGGTGAAACTCAATTGTTTGTAGAATATAGGCATGTGTGATATCAAAGAAGTTGTTTAAGTTCTGTTAAAAATCCTATTCGCCGCCGAAATCTTCGCTCTTTTTGGTGTCATTTTCAATTTTCTCCATCCCAATTATTTTATGTCAATTAAACTTCCGTCATGATTATCATCAACAATGGCTTTCGGGCTTTCTTCCGCGTTATGGTTTCTTTTAGCGACAGCAAAAACGGGCGACCATCTCCCCAAGCCTAAGGATAAGGCCCTTCGCCTTCACTGCGGGGGGATCTACCAGCTTCAGTGCTCTTGTGGAAAGTCATACACAGGGCAGATGGAAAGATTTATCAAGTGCAGAATTCGAGAGCATGTACCTACGCGCTACGCTGGGAGCACGTGTGGCCTAAACCGGGCCACACGGTGGATTTCAACAAAGCAGAAGTTATTTGCAGCGAGAGCCACCAATATCCAAGGCTAATCTGGGAATCAATAGAACTCATAAAAAAACCTGAAAATTACAACCGGTAGGACGGTTATACTCTGTCTAATAGCTGGAATAGAGTGTTTAAGTATAACGGTCATGATTGTTGATTGTTTAATTAGTTGACCAGACAACCATCTTGACCAATCAGAGCCAACCTACGTCTGTCTTTTATATACAGCATAATGGCTCGATATCTTGCCTTTTCCCAAAATAGGTTTCATACACTCACGGATCACAATTGGCACTTTCACTGACAGTTTAACTTCCCGTATGTTATAAAATAATGTCTGCTTGATGGCAATGTTTCCAGTTACGTCTCTTATTAAAAACACACGTTACTTTGACCTGCAGGATAATGCGATATTGTGTTAAACGACTGACCCACAAACAACTGAGAAACTATTGAGAAAAGTGAAGGACTGACGGCTCTGCGTGTATTAACAAACCCAAGAGATACTCAGCGAGTGACCAGTCTGTTTTCAGTGCGAGTTCGCGTTCAATTCGGCACGGGTTGGATTGGTTCAGTATGAAATAAATTTTTGTGTAGGCACACAGTAGAGTCACTCTCACCTTTCTACTTCGGAGATTGAGGACTCTAATCTTGTTGTTCTGATATAACTAGCATAATACGCAGGGGTTCTTAATATGTATCAACAGCCATCTGTAAACAAATCAGCTTCGAATGTACTTAATAGGTTTAGCCTAAATTTCAACCTGTGTTCTGATAGTAATTCCATTCTAGTTCATTCTATTAAATTCGTAACACTAATACAATTATCAAACTGTTTTTAACGAATGAAGCTGAACTCATTTGCACACACTCTAATTCCTTTATCATACCTTTCTCATAAGGTCATTGCATTGTCTGCTCTCTAGAATGATGCCTTGGAACTACAAGCTGTGCTATAGTACTTGAGCTGCCCAGTTTTTATGGTGAATTTATTTCACTGGCGTCATACTATTATAACAAACCTTATAGTTATATTTATCAACGGTAATAAATGCTTGGAAGCACACTTGGGTGTTAGACACCATTGTGGTGCCTTCCAGGGAATATGATGATCAGAGAGCTAGACAGTGTGCAGCTAGAGCAACTACGTATGCTAAAAGGTGTAAATTTTTAAGGTGTAATTAAAAACTCCTGCGTATTATTCTAGATTTGACTTGATAAATAAGATTAGAGAGACAGATATTCGTACAGATAGATTCAAAATGTCATTTTTCCCCCGTACTATATGAGAACACAATAGGAAGCACAGCAAATGGTAGGTGAAATATTGATAAAGTAGTCAGTAGCGCATGATGCATGTATTAACAACCAATCCCTTTATTACTTGTTTCCATGTAGTAGCCTAGTTGTATATCATTGGTGCATGTTTGGTGATCTTCACCCCCTGCAACACACCTTCGCGGTGGCTTGCAGGGTATTGCGTAGTATGTAGATGTAGATAGATGAAGATTTACATGCATACTACTTTTGAGGAAATCACTCATAATCTTAAAATTTCATTTAACTAAATGGCTACAATAAGAGCTAGTTTGTGAGCCTAAGTGCTTCCCTTTTATATAATGCAGCGTATAGCTTTCCAGATGCCAATGAATGGACTTTGAGGTGAGAGGAATTTTCGAGTCATGTCCATTGACACTCATCCCATGTGTTCTCAAGTCTGTGTACGCACTAATAAGCACTTCAGAGAGGGAGGAAAGGTATGGGAAGAAAGGATGAGGAGAAAGTGAAAGGCGGATGGGCGGAGAGAAACCCGGCGTTCGGGCATAAGCCTGCTCTTAACGAAAAGGCGCCAAGGGGACCACGGCTTAACGTCCCATCCGACAGACAGAGCAATGAACTCGAATGCTCTCCACAAAATAAACAGAGGTCTGTTATCAGCAAAAATTATCTTCTACTGCAGGGATTCGAACCCGGGCCCTCCCAGTGGGTCGCTACCATTATACCAACCCGCCTCCCTAAGCCCATTGAAACACTTTCTGCGTCCGCCGCGTCCGACTCGGAAGAGGATGGCAGCGCCGCATGCCGGCGCCTCCGAGCACCAGAACATTCGCGTGGCCAGACGCGCTCCGCAAACGAACGCCTGGAGGAACGTCGCACCTCCTTTACTCGAGCAAACTGTTTATTTCCCTCGCCGCCGGTGAAACTAACAGTGAGAATGAAGCGATCTTCTTCCCCCCCCCCCCCTCCTCATAATTTGCCCGGGAATACAATAGGGCTAACGTAGGGAATAGCCCCGAACACAATAGGGGGAGGGCACATACACGGGTTAATTATGTAGAAGGTGAAAACATTCGTGAAAACCTCACCCCCCCCCCCATGATGAATTGGAACGCATGCGCAGAGCGGCCGTCGGAGAGGGGTGATAGATGGACCCTCCTTAACTAACAGTAAATGGTTACATTAATTGAGCAGGAGTGTTTTATGGGTGAGCTAGTAAATGAAATCTCGTAACATGAATGAAATCGCGACGGAAACTTCGAATATTCGCTCCTACCGATATCATGGAAGCCGAGGGGGCTATAAGAATCGTGAAACAGTCGGTGGGGCATGAAAACATTTTAACGTTGAAAATCACCTTATCAAAAATCACCAAATGCAAAGGCACAATAATGCTTGAAAATGGGTCGTATTTAATTATGGCTACAAACATCTAGTTTGCATTACTAATTTCATTTTGCATCATCATCAGCCAGCAATCCTAGGATTGGTTGGACGCAGCCCTCCACTTGATTCTCCTATCGGCCAGCCTCTTCATATTAACGTAATTCTTCCCTTTTACATCCTGACCTGTTTGACATCACGACCTATTCTATATATTCAATCCGAGGCCTGCCTTTTCCATTTTTCCCGCTCACTTGTCCCTCGACGATTGTCCTCATCAGGCAATCGTGCCTTAAGATATGGCCGCATAAGTTGTCCGGTCTCCTTCTAACGGTTTTCAGAAGACTTAATCTCTACTCTCACCCTTCTTAGGACTTCCTCATTACTCACTCGGTACATGCTTTTAATCTTCATTATTCTTCTGTAGAACAACATTTCGAACCTTGACTTCTCTCCTGCTGTCATCATCCATCATTTTGTATATGGATCCTAAAATTTAAATACTTTGGCTGCATGCATCATCTGGGCTTCTATCACACCTAAGCACAATTCTAATCGTTTTTAAATGCATTAATGAGACTATTTTTGGCCAAGATTTTACATTAATTACCTCTGCGAATTATGCTAGATTTGACCAGATAATTAACACTGGAGAATTACATTGTCAGACCGATATATTTAAAATCTCATTCTTCCCGCGCACCATTAGAGAACAAAATAGGCAGAATAGCAAAGGGTTAGGTAGGTGAAAAATTAATGGAGTCACCTGTAGTGAATAACGCAAGGTTTAGCATTGCTAACCCATGCATGCTATAAGGGGAATTCATATGAATATATGTAGAGAATTGTCTTTAACACCAATAATCACTTCATTGTCATGTAGATACTAACTATCTAGTAGCATGTGACTCTCATACCTAACAATTTTCCGTTAAATAGTAGCATTGTTGCTCTTATTTGCATGTTTGGTGATCTTCAACCCCTGCCACACACCTTCGCAGTGGCTCTGAGGGTATTGCGTAGATATAGATGATCAGTTTATAAAGTGAACGAAAGAATTAAAATAAATTAACATCGTCATTGGTGATTTTTAACGTTTATGAAGGCGCTTCACGCGATACAATTGTTTGTACAATTTCTTGCACAAACGCTTTTATAAACTGATCTAAATTGTATGTTTGTTTGAATGGAATCAACAGGTTCTACTTTCCGTACAGTCATTCACACATGCGTTCACACAATTTTCCGCTTTACACGGTACAATTTACTCATACAACCGTTTGTACAAGAAACTGTACAAAAAATTGTATCGTGTAAATCGGCCCTGAGACTCAAGTATAAAGTTTGATGCATGAAAATTCAATCGTTGGTATGAAGTTGTAATGTGAGTTAAAAGTTAGGGGTTATAAAAGGCATGCTTTGAAATCACAATTTTCTTTCGAAACCATCTGCCTGACATATAAAATACTAGAATTCTTAAGTTTGTGCAAACAGATGGTTTCCAAGTTGACAGTCTTCACCCCCTGCCACATACCCTCGCGGTGGCTCTCAGTATATTACGTATTTATGGATGGTGTGGAGTGGCGCGCATCCAATGGCAGTGACTCTCAAAATGGGGGCGAAGCGAAGTAGATGTCGTTCTGGACGAGGAGAGCACTTGTGCTAACTCCTCTCTCTCTCTCGCTTCAGCCTCTTATTGGCCAATGGCACCCTTGTGTGTTCGGGGGCGCCGGCGTCTTTCCCAACGGCTGCTGCTGCTGGGGCGATCGTCGCGTTGGGAAACAAAGAGACCCTAAAACAAAGAGCGAGTCACACGGGTCACATGTAACCTATTACGGGAAAGCAGGGAATGTGACTGGTAACATCTTACCACACGATGGATTGCTCGGCTCAGAGCGAAGTGTGGGTGAACACTAAGTGGGAAAGACTGCGGTTCCTCACGGCTGAAGATTAGTGCCCAATCAAGGCACTTAAATTCATCATCAGTCAGCAATACTGTGATTGATTTGACGCAGCTCTCCAATGAATTCTTCTATCGGATCTTCGTATTTAAGTATTTCTTCTCTCTCACGTCCTTCGTAACTTGGTCTATATATATCACACGAAATATTCCTTTGCCGTTCTCCCCGTTTACATTTTCCTCGACGATTGTCTTCATCAGGCCATCGTGTCTCATGATGTGGCCGTCCCGTCCCGTCCCGTCTTCTTCTTAGGGTATTCAGAAGACTTCTCTTTTCTCCCACTCTTCTTAGGACTTCCTCATTACTTACTCGGTCGATCCATTTAATCTTCATCATTCTTGTATATCACCACATTTCGAATGCTTCCATCCTCGACTTCTACGCTGCTGTCATCGTCCATGCCTCACTGCCATCAAGAAAAATGCTCCAAATGTACGTTCTGATGAATTGTTTCCTTAGTTCTACGCTTGTATTTCCAGCTGTAAGTAGATTCTTCTCTTGGTAGAGTGCCCTCTTTGCCTGGGATATTCTACTTACTATATCTTTCTTGCTATGTCCATAGTTGGTTACTCGGCTTCACAGGTAGCAGAACTCTTTTTCCCCCTCAAATTTTTGTTTTCCTAGTTTGACATTGGTTTTGGCCTCTTCTCCCTTGCTTCATACCAATATCATAATCTTTTTATTGGTCTTCAGCTGTTAGCTGTGTTTTTTTCTTAGCACTAGAAACTCAAATTGAAATTTCGTTCAAAATTCATTCGGACGTTTGGTGCTCTAATGGTCAGTTTTAATGGACAACTTCTGCTCTCTTCCTCGACACTTACAAACGTTTATTTTCATGAGTTATTTCCCTCTTTTAGTTCAGCGTATCTCTAATCCTCACCCCAGTGAATAATTTTTCCTGGAAAAAGATGTGCTAATTACTGGTAAACTAGCGATGGATTACAAGAGACGAATTATATCCCAACTCCACTAAAACCAAATTTCCACAAACAAAGGAATCTGAGAAGAAACAAGAATCTTTCATATCCTCTCTTCAATATACGCACATAGAGGAGGCAATTAAAGTGGCAAAGAGAAGAGGAATCAATGGAATAAAAGTAAATAGTGAAGAAATCATTCATTCTACATATCTCATTCGAGGCCTTCCTTTGCCGTTCTTCCCGTCACCTTGCCCTTCAAGACAATCGTTGATCATAATTTATAAGAACAAGTGATGAAGAATGTGAAAAAGAAGAAATACGTAAATATGAAGAGATTGGCCGATAGAAGAATTCAATGAAGCGTCAAACTAATCTCTCAGGAACGCTAATTATGATGATCATGAGTGAAGATAATCAGCGCGACCCACTTTGCAGTTGACTTCTCCATCTTAGCTAAAAACCAGGATTAAATACAGCCCATTTTGATACGATGGAGTAAGCAAATCAAGGATGCAATACGAAGATCAATGGGAAGGAAACCCAAATCATGGCATCCGGGAGAGAGAATTTGAAATTCACAGAATGAAGAGCAGCTACAATAAATGGAATCGTTTTCCTTCATCATGAGAAATATCGTGCATGGGCGAAAAAAGCACGGCAGGCATAAGTCGAATATCTCAAGCTAAGAGAGCACGAAGAGGATGCGGTAGGAAAGAAGAAAGCATTGAGTACGCGAGAACCTTCGAGTGGAGAGAGGAACTCTCTTGGAAAGAAAGTTGTCCAATCGGGAAAGGGAAGAACAGTCTTCGTAGACTTTTTTTTGCAAAGGATGCTGGATGGATGGATGGAAAGAGCACTAGAATGCCTTAATGACGCATTACATTGCAGAGAAGAGCCAGCGGAGACGTAAAATCATGATTGAGGGGAAATAGAAGGATGGACACGAGGAACATCAATGGGGTGATATAAAGACGGTGGGATGAAATGCATGCAGATGAAATGCCACTGGGATGACAACGAATAAAAGGGATTAACCTTGTTGTTTTTACTTTTTCACATAAAGTGAAATGCCTGCGATTCACCAAATTTAGAATTAAAAGCCAAGAAAAAACTGCTAATATGATGCAATGGCAAAGAATCAATAGTTCATTTACAGGCAAACTATTTCTATTGAAAAAATCCTCTTTATTTTTGGAGAATATTTGATAACTAGCTGAAGGTGCCCGTTGAAATTCAACGGGAGGGATAAAAAATATTAATACACCCGGAATTTTAAAATTTTTCCATTAAAGTAAGAAGCTGACCTTGTGTTTTGTAGCTACGATGCAGTTTACGGCATCCCTCTTGGACGAACTGTATAAGAACTATATGCAGCTGTATAAGCATGACATTTTCATTCGGAGACGACAATGGCCTTAGCAACGATCGGAAAATAAACAGTAAATGTCGACATATATTACACATTTTAGCAAAAGATCGACTAAAAAACGTAAAAAGATTGCAAGAATAAGAAGATTTAATTTTTTCCCGTAAAATAAAGAAAAAAATGAAAGAAAGCTATTAACATTTAAGTATTCACTGATTGAAATGAAAAAGTCTTGCACTCTCATAAAGTGAAGCATCTACTTCAAACATATGTAAACACGTAATTACCACGACTCGAACCCGAACCTTTATATAAACGATAACAGTTTTCCCTGGTCTTTCAGGGTGCTAGGAACACAATGCAGTGTAAGGCGTCTCTTAAGGACGAACCGTTTCCGAGATAAATGGGGGGATTGACGCACATATGGATGGATGAGCGGAAAATGAAACAACATTCTGCTTTTACTATTTATAGATATTTCTAGAACAAACACATTCGGCCTTAATAATTTCAATATTGGTAATAGTTCTTGCTCAAAGTACAAAAACTAGACTGATAAGTTTAAGGATTGGATAAATCGAAAAAGACTATCATTTACCACCGTATTAAGGTACTTACATATCGAGCATCGCGGTACAGTTTAAGATCGTTCTGTTGTTTGAGTCTTAAGATTGAGCTCAACGAATGAACGCGACACTCCTTTCTCACCCTCGGGGCAAAAAAAACAGTCATCTGCTTTTCCCTCCGCTCATACCTGCGAAATATTTAAACCTGAAGATGTTCCACGGCTCCGAAATCTAGGTCGCGGACAATTATGTATTTTTTCAAAAGTGTAATTACCGAGTGGTTCTGCCATTGACTCGTTGTCACAGCGGTTGGAAGGTCGCCCTAAAACACTGAACAGTTGCCCAAGACTTCAGTCTTAAGCAAAAATGCCTCGAGAGGTGTTAGCACACACTAGGGACTTGAGTAAATCCCTCGTTGACGGCATGGTGAAGGATTTTTGAATGCAAGGGAAAACTGATTTCAAGATAGTGTATGTGCAATTCAGTAAAACTTGAAAAAAATAGCTATCCTTGAAATTCTCATCGGAACATGTTTTTATTCGTGAGATATATTCAAAATTTGTCCGAAATAGGGCTACTTGTACTCCTGCGTGTATATAAACGTTTTTAAGAAGGGTGGAGCGGTAATCGTGGGTCAGTGTGGGTGGGAGTGTGTGTACATTGTAATAATTTTTCAAATACCCCAAAAAATTACTAGGACTACATTAAATTTTAGGACAACTAATTATAGATACCGTGAATACTATAATGGAAATAAATTGTACAATTAATTGTAATTGTAACTTATAAGAATTGTATATTGTATTTTTTCCTTGATTGAAACATGTTATGACTTGATGTGACTATGAATCATGTTATGATGTTAGCACAACAAATAAAGCCATGGTTACTTTACTATTGATAGTTATTGGTGCGGTATAAGGAGTTATGGCGGAAGTTATATTTAAATATGCTTTTTTATCTTTGTGTTGGTGTTACTGCTTTATATCTGTCAATAGTCATTATTATAATATGCTTTTTATTATTTTACGTTCAAAATAATATCTGTACATGTTTTATCCAACTATAACGGAATGTATCTTATGTACAATAGGTAAAGGATACCTACGTGTTAAAATATCGTCAAACCACCAAAAAATAAATTGGATAAAATGCATTTATTCCCACTTTTACTCATGGCTATCTTCAGTATGGATACGCATATAAAGTTTAACGCAAATCTGCGCATAGACATAAAGCGGTCCAGCTACCTTATATCATCGCATTTATATCAGATATCATCTTTGGTTTAAAGTCAGTTTCCGCACTAAAAGGCGCTTCAGATCGGGAGGAAAAGTACAATGATGGGAATGGAAGGGAAAGGAGGAAGGGTGGAGAGAAACCCGGCTTGGGCCTGAAGCTCCTAACGAAAAGACGCCAAGAGAAGCACGTCTTATCGTCCCATCCGACGGACGGAGTTCTGTATTCAAATGTTCTCCGCAAAACACTCAAGTTACAAATTATAAATGTCTTCCACTGTCGGGATTCAAAACCAGGCCCTCCTGGTAAGAGGCCAGAACGATGGTGTATGCCCTGAAGTCAAAGGGGCAGGGGGAAGGGGTGTAGGGAGAGCAGCTGTGGGTCCGGCAAGGGTTTTGCCGTTACCTGCGCCTTTAAGGTCGTCGTCCTCCTCGGAGCTACCCTCTGTCGCACTCTGAACAATATCCATGTCGGAGTAATCTTACTCCGACATTTCTCTAAATACGGCCGCATAAAAGTCCTCGGGCCGCGTCAATTTTTCCGCGGGGGCTCCTCGAGACGTTGATGGTCGTGAAGAAGCCGTTCTTTTCGGCAATTTTTTTCCTGCGGAACTGGTTGAATGAAATGCTCATGTTGGTTATGCGAACATAGTAGAGAAAATATATATTGTAAAAACAAGCTGTGCGTCCATTGTAAATGTTAAGAAAGAACCTAAGGATAGGTGTATATTAAAAATGTATAGTTGAAGTGTAGTAAGAACTTTTGAATAGTGTTTTAGAAATCATAAAATTTGATTGCTTAGCTCAGGTGGTTCTGCAGAGAATTCCAAAGTTAAAATTACCTTTGTTTAGTAAACCGAATTGTTTAGTAAATGAAAGTCAAATGACAACTCTGAGAGAAAAATTGAGTAAGAATTTAAATATTTATTTCAAACACTGAAATACACCTACCTAAGGGTCAAGCGTGAATTCGGCAACCAGTACAGCAGTCACTCGCCTTCGTGACTCGCATTCTGAAACAAGAGAATGAAATCCGATATTAATATGTACTTTCATTCACCCTTGCAAACTATATCAAATAAAAGCACATGCACTAAAAGAAAACGGTATAAAGAATTATTATGAACTTTCATAATTTCATAATTATTATGAATTATTATGAAATTATGAAGAATTATTATGAACCGATATTAAAATGAACTTTCATTCACCCTTGCAAACTATATCAAATAAACACACGATGCACTAAAAGAAAAATGGTATAAAGAAAAGTTAGATACCTTGGTTTCAAATATTATTGATATTCTTCCTGAACATCAGATATCTTCTTCGAAATATCGTGTTCAGGATCTGCAAAAAATTAATGCGAAAAAATGTTTTACAACATAAAATATATAGCGGCAATTGCTGTTTTCCGCAAAATAAAACGAATGTGCTAGTGAAAAAGAATATAATTAATAACCTCCGAAAGTGCCCTCCCTCAGCGAAGTACAGTGAAAAAGAAAAACACGGTAAAGAAAGGGAAAATTTTTTTCGAAGCTCTTCACTCAGCAGCCAGTCTCAGACTGGTGACCAAAGAGACCACTAAAAGACAGGTGACGCTGATGACTGACCCTTTTCCTTCCACTGGAGCCAATGGCTAGCGCTTGGAGCCAAATGTACCGTTAAAGGGAACCATGACGTAGCCCTTACGTCGTCAGTCACTCGTTAGGGGTTGCAGTGAGGTAGGCATTACGTCATGAGCACGGAACGTGTCTGAATCACCCAATATTTGGGTGATCTGGGGGGATCATTCAAATTGACATTTATCAAAACCCTGAAATTTTGAAACTCTTCATTCACTGAGGTGAAGATTCTAAATAGCTTCGAGGCTTGCCAACGGGGATTGCAATCACGTTGATTCTCGAAGGTTACGAAAGCACAACGGAGGACAGGCATTCATTCGAGGATTTCGCAGACCTTCCCGACAGAATAAACTTCACGCATTCGTAAGTCAACACCCTGAGCATACGGTAATTGTGTTTAATTTATGATTGCTCACTACTTTTTAGTAGACTCTCTTTTTACACGCTAAGTCTCAGCTCACTTAGGGTGATCAGACGTCCGATTTTTCCCAAACATTTCCTCTTTTTTAAGGCCGTCAGGCAAGGATTTTGATTCCTGCCCGGAATGATGTTGACAATGTAAAACAATTTTCAACATTCATTCCCATGAACTGGATTCCCTATAATATATCTACATTCCCATCAAAGTTGAATTTTAAACGGATATATTTACTGAAAATGTTTACTGAAAAAAGGAGAACCGGTGAGTATTATGCTAGATTTGGCCAGATAAATAACATTAGAGAGATAGATTGTCGTACCGACAGATTTAAATAGTCATTTTTCCCATTTAATATCAGTGATTATTACTATCGATAGTGAAATAGAAATAAGTGGCAATAAGGTCAACAAAAACCATTTACTAATTTTTCTCTGAAAGATGCTATTTATAAAAAAAGTAGGACTCTACGAATTAATGATGGAATTTTTCAAAGAAAACGGGACTGTCCCGGCAGAAACGAGACGGATGAAAAACAATTTTCAACACTTATTCCCATAAACTGGATTCCCTATAATATATCTACAAAAATATGATAGGGAATCCTATCCTTGGTGCATTAACTTTCATTGATTTCAGGACATTAACAGCTAATTATCATGAAGGCAGGAAAACAGGCGACCTTCAAGACGAACTCTGCCCATCAATCTCCAAGTTCCTCTCAGTCCAGTAGACGTGCCTCATCTCATACTCTTCTGCTCTTTTTCCTGCGTTCCCTCCGTTTGGCAAATGCATCGTCAGCTTACACAGGTATCCTTCAATTCTACGTCCACCTCCGTCCAAAATTCAGCCCAAATTATTGAAATATTCCACCTTCATTCTCTCCTTTTTAATGACAAGAAATCCTAAAATATTGAGGAATGTAGTCGCAGTAGAGAATGAAATTTGATATGCTGTGTGAATCGATGATGAAAGGTGAATGAATACTGCAGAGTTAAATGCAAACTTGATTAGTCAATCGAAATCACCTTCACCGCCGAATTACCAATCATAGAAATATTCATAGAAAATAGAAGTCTTCTGAATACCCTAAGAAGACGGGACAACTTAATCGGCCACATCATGAGGCATGATGGCCTGATAAAAACAATCGTTAATGGACAAGTCGGCGGGAAAAATGGCAAAGGAAGGCCTCTCATTATACATAGAACAAGTGATGAAGGATATGAAAGAGAAGAAATACGTAAATATGAAGAGATTAGCTGTTAGCAGAATTAATCGGAGAGCTGCGTCAAACCAATCCCAGGATTGCTGACTAATGATGATGAGAAATATTCTGTCGTCTCCTCGTGATTGAAGCTGTGGCCACAAAAAAGGACTCCTATGAGAATATCAGTGCAGTTTATTATTTCAATTACCCGTTTTTTATGGACTCTATATTGGCGGGTTTCATTCAATCTCGTACATAGATAGCGTGCACCATAGAACAATGGGGTTAACTAACATTATCTACGTTTAGCAGTAGATCCACATTCTAGGATGAATTAGAATGAGAATCCGTTTCAGATCAAATTTTGAGGTACAGGTTAAATTTCTTTCTGATTAAAACGTATTACTAGTCAAAAGATCATAAAAATTTAAAAAGATACTCCATTGTTCTACGGCACAATAGATAATATTTATACATGTAGAGAGGTATACATTTCGACAAATGAGTTAAACTCATTTGTACATATAATGAGGAGAAACTACAGAAGTTATCGAACTTATAGGAAAGATACGATAAGGAATGTACAAGGACATATGAGTTATTCGCACGCCTGCCTCTGAATATACAACTAATGATGAAATGTAAAAGAGAAGAATTATATAAATATGAAGAAGTTAGCCGATAGAAGAGTGGGTTGAACAGCTTCATCAAATCAATTTTATGATCGTTGATCCATTATGACGATTAGTGTTGTTGTTTTAAACTTTTTTTTTTGCAAGTTGGGCTTGAAACAAAAAACATATTTTCATGACATTTGGGAAGTGCCTACCCATTACGGTTATTGTCTAACAATATAATATGCATAGCATGTGATTGTGAATGCATAAAAAACAAAGCCGTTGATAAAGTTGCTATAATAAGACGCATAATAGGAATATGACATAGGTATAATATAATTATTGGAAGAGGGATTTTGTACACCAGCAGCCCAAGTCTTGAATCTTTCGTTACGCTATAACGGATGACATTTGTCGCTTTGATAACGTCATTCGTTTCAAGTTATTCGTTTATCCACGTTGATAACAAAATATGACGTTTTCGTTGGTAACGAAAACGTCAATATTTATCCGGTGGGTAACGAAATATTCAAGACTCGGGCCACAGGTGTTGCCTTCCATCTGCATTGAAAAGAGCTCCCTGGAGAATGCTCCAGCGGGGATTCCATGGTATCACGATTGCTGAATGAATATTCCCAAGGCATGAGATCATTTCACGCATCGCGAGCCGAGACCAAACGACCCAGCTTTCACATCGCTCCAGGGAGCTTCTTCCTTTACTTTCGTTCTCTTTTAAGCCGAAATGAAGTGAGGGCTTGTGGGTGGCACGCTTCGTAAATGCTAGGACTCACAAGGAGCTCAGGACGTGTTATGCTCCTCGCGATCTGCGCCATTCCCCGAAACTAAATGCTGCGGCAGCTGGCGAAACGTAGATCGGGCTGGCCCATCGCAGCCAGTCGCTTTTCCACGCACCGGCCGCAGATGGTAAGCGTGTGGATTGGTCCTTAGTGCAGAATGAGGAATATGCATGAAATTTGTTTCTCACATATTAATTATGAATTTGTAGCTAAATTTTCTCACCAATTTAAACATATACCTGAGCCGCAATTTTCTATGTCAAACGCAAAGATTCTATTAAAATATTCCCGAAAATTGACGAAAGTCACGTGACTTGAAACGCCTTCTGACGTCACTGCATGGTATAGGCTCCATATTGGTACGGGAATACGCTTAGGAGAAAACGAAGCGAATGTATCGTTTTGTGGTTTTTAGCTATTTCCTGATCGAAACAATGACTGAAAAGGGACTTAAAAAACCACAATCCGACAATTAGCCTTTGGTTGACTCCCTTACGGTGGTATCCTTCTTAAAAAACAGCAATTTATTTGTCATAGCAGAGATTCTTCGAGTTAAAACAAATAGGGTACTATACAGGTATTATATAAGTTATGGACGATTTGCTTGTTACAATTTACACTACTTAAATAAAAAATCTAAATACATTCGTGCATTGCATTAAATACCTACATACGTTTTCGCCAAGTAGTCATTAAATAACTCCACCTCCACGTACAAAAGATAAACAACGTCCATAGTGATACCGTTCCGTGACGTCATCCGATTACGTCGTGTTTTTATGTTTCCGAAATCGTACAATTTTTAAAGAGTATTATCTTTGTAACACAACATGATTCTTCAGAAAAATTTTCGCCAAACACATTTTAGATAGTAAACTTCTCATTCAAAGGAGTAAAAATTAGTGCATGTTCCCCATCTCGACATTTAACCAACAATCTATTGGGACGACTCACTGGTTAAGATCAGAAAGCCTGCATAATAGAGAAAATAGACCGCCAGGGAAAGAAAAGCGTCAAAAAAATCTTTTTACACTTTCGCTTTCTGTCATGGTAAATATAGTTTTACATAATAATGCTATTATTCATTGCTGGGGAGAATAGTGATGCTTGAAAATAGGTATTAGGATGTGGCCAGTAGGTGACTGGCCACATAATGGCATCGAAGGCCGTAATGGGTGGTGGAATAGGGAAGAAATATTTGAAATTGTGGATAGGCATATACATAGAAAAGGAAATAGACGCAGGTAAGGGTCAGATGGGACTAGGAATACTAAATAGTGAGATTGCATAGCTATAACAGATTGATAGCTAGAAGGCATTGCGAAAAATGGAGGTTGGGAAAATAGTATGGATTTATAATATCCCATCAGAATAGGGTAGTTCCCTATTTTTTATTGTGCTAGTGAAAATTTTATAACCCTGGATTACGGTTTTGAAACTGATCTATTTGTACATGAAGTTAAGTATTTTACCTAATTAATAAAAAGGAATATTTTTTTTTGAATTTATTATGACTGAATTTACTATAATGGGCCAGGAATCATAATTAGTGCATTCTTTTTTCTTTGATGGAGGAAACTACTCAATTACTAGAGAACGTAGGAAGAGGTGGAAGAGAGAAATTTCGCAGGCTTGTTCGGAGGTTTTGGAAGGAGAGTTTATAAAAAAACTGTATGAACACCATCGCCAAAGAAAGTATTACAAGGAATTTTGTATATTATAGGGCGATATGTTTACTTTCGTATGCTTCAATGATAATGAACCATTAATTTAAAGATAGAGAAAAGAGCGAGAGGCGATTGTAGTGATGAGAATTCGAGAGGGAAGAAACATAGAATGTAATTAGGATGTTTTGTTGTTTCGTAAATGCGTTCGACAGAGCGAGGCGGGAAAGGTCAATGGAAAAATAGCGGTAGACAGGAGAAGAGTGGAGAGACAGTAGAGTTATCCGAAATCATTTCATGGTGCAGAAGGAGCAATTTGAGAATAGCGGGCGGAGAATCAGTTTCAGGGGTAATAGGGTTCATCAATAGGGTAGCTTCCTTCATAAAAGAAAACGGAATTCGTTATTTGCGACTCGTGACCCACCATAAATGTATTCATTTTATGCAAAAAATTTGGATTGAGAAATCCCTTTTTATAATAAAATTAAATGTTAATTTTAAGGTAATTTGAAAAGCTCAGAAGTGGCGAATTGCACTGACTTGTTGCTGACGTGACAGGTATAAAGTTTACGTTGGAAGGAATATGAAATATTCGTCTCCTGAACTTAACATTGTATTTTAGAGTCCCTGAGCTCTATAGAAATATGTATTAATGATAGCCTGTGAAAACTATTAAAGTTAGAAAAATCTCCTCCTATAAACACATTATTTTTAAAGTCGTTTTATAGGCTCCAGGTCATCCTGCTCGTGGAGTCTTGTACTACTGCGAAGCAGGGCGTGAAGTACGTGCGACTACGGGACAACTTTACGGTGCGCTTGGTGAAATGAATACTAACTGTTTTTAAGTGAATCAACTGAATAAATAATTACAAATAAATAAGAGTTTATCATAATAAATTAACTAAATAAATACGATAATCGGGTACTAGTTAATAAGCTTTCATATAGTGCACCATCTGCTTGGAATATACTCACTGTATTGGGATTTTCCAGACTTCGACGCTCCTACGCCCCTTTTTTATAACATTCGAAATTAATCCTCCTACTATAGTTTTTTATATCCTTTAAGAATAATTTCCATCATCCCTTCATTCATCTGGCTGGAGAGATCAATGTCCTCCCCATTATCGCCTGAGAATGTGTGTTTAAATTTTCTGTGCCTGAACCTACAATCGTATCACCATTTACACATTAATTCTATGAAAAAAATAAAAGGAAACTACGCTATTGGCGGGAAAGGCAATCCCCATCGTGAGATGCGCTGTTTTTTTTAAAGTGCGTATAAGGAGGTTCCACCGAATTTGGAAGCAAAAGGCATGTTTGTGAAATTTCCAGCACTCGTCATTTTTGGCCCTCCTGTTTGTTGGCTATAAAATACTACGGTTTTTCCAACATATATTTGAAGGACAAAGACGTTGAATATCAGCAATTTTATACGTGGTTAAGGTCAGAGCATGGCTGTAGTAGTAAAATTTGCAGATTAATAAGGTAAAGAGAAATGTTGTTTTTACAAAAAACTAATATAAGAGTCGCAATTTGATGTAGAATTTAACTTTGTGAAAAAGTGTTGGCCTTACCTCACTTGTTTAGTTGATATCAATAAATTTCATCCCGAAGAAAAGCATAAAACCCTTAGTTATAAGAAAGTGGTGCTATAGTACATTGTTGACATTGGCAACGGTACTTGTCACGGAACGTGCTTACGAGCCTATTTACTCACTTAATTTAGGACTAAACCTAACCAAGATCCTTGTCTTCTTTATGTAATTTAAATAGCTCATTGGTTATTGACATGGTGTTTTTAATATAAATGCTTCAAAATGGTAGCAGCAGTAGCAGCGTCATTGCTTCCTAATATTTTTCCGAAATATTATTATTAATAAAATCTGGAACAAAGAGAAGTAATTACAAGAATAGTGCAAAATAAATAAGAAAATACTTAACCCATATTAAAATATGATATAGCAGACATTTGCATGTATTCTCACCGTGGGAAATCAAACGTGGAAACAACGTCAGCCATGTTCCGAAGTCAAAATGAGTGAAAAAGAGCAGGTAAAAAATGAAATGGTACAACACAATAAGTATGCTATACAATAGCATACGCATACATTTATTGTGTATGCAATATCAAACTATAGATTAATTTCTATACTGATAATTTTCTGAATCGGTATTTATTTATTAAATCACATGGATATTTTACGGGATTTAGACGCGAGGAGCCATTGCGGAACCTCCTTAAATGAGATGAGTATCAGAGACTCAGATCGACGGCTATTTTTTCGATGGAGCGGGGGTGGATTTTTGAAGGGGAGGAGTGCGCTATGCCAGTCGTTTTCTATTGCCTCGCAGACGCGCGCCCGGAGTTTCTCTCCTTCCGGAAGACGAAGGGGGAGGGGGAGGAGGGGCGGGGAGACTCTGTTTCGGCTCCCCAACCCACTCTCCGCAAGAGTGTAGGTCACGCCTCCTTATAAAGCGGACCTCCGTCCGTAGAGAACGTCTTATCGTTCCTCCGCCGCTCACGCAGCATCACCACCGCATCAGCTCCGCGCAGCATCAGCACCGACGCGCACCACCACCGGAAGTGACGAGAAAAGGAGTCCGCACCAAGGTGAGTGTCGCACGGGACTGTGCCGACGAGGGAAGAGTTCTCTCCTTGTGGTCCCATTGCCGTCCAATCTCACCCCTGGTTGCCGCTGTAATCACACCTGGCGGGGGTGTGTTTGAAGCTGCCGGGATTACCTCGAATAGGTAACCAAGGAGTCACGTGGTACAAACACGAAATTTGCAAATTTAGTTTGTCTGAATCGCTCGTTACAATATCATTCATTGTTTTCACTTGAGTTTTTCTCATCCGTCTCAAGCATATAGAGGCCCAAGATGAGATAAAACATAAGAGTAAACAATGAATGAGGTCGTAATCAGCGGTTTTAACAAACCGAAGTTGCGGAACATTTGTGTTTATACGACGCGACCCCTTAGTTACCTGTTCGAGATAATCTCGACGGTTTTAAACAAAATCCACCAGCAATAATGGCTGCTTCCCAATCCGTAGGAGCGGAAATATTCCATCCAACTCCAAGGCGCGACAATTACTGCCATTCGGATCCCACCCCAGTTCGACTTGCGGATTATTATAGTGCGGTGTGAAGCAGGACCTCGCTGTTCTGAAGTCAGTGAGTTCTGGTTGTTTACATAAATCGAAATGGGCGAAAGTGAGATGCTGCAAATGTCGTCACCGGTGGCTGTCCGATCGAGTGTCCGAAGTCCTCTGCGGAACATTCAGTTGAAGGTGGGAGGAAATGGAAACGATTTGGAAATATTTTTGGCGTAAAAAAACCTAGCGTCGTCGAAATCTGCCAAGGATTCACGTTTAAGCCCTATTCGAACTTGTAGAACCCTTCTCACATCTAAGGATGCATTCGATGACCGATTTTCCAAATGTCCTACTTAGCGACGTTTTCGCTCCCGATATCACTAAAAATTACGATATCATCCCCCATTCGTTAGAAAGTATATTTGAAAACAAACATGCGAATTTACTCTGCCGATTGCGTTATAAGGCGCGTTTTGAGAATTTTTTAGGCCAGCTCATCTGCATCTAAATAATACCTTGAAAGCCATCGCAATGGTGCGTGGCAGGGGGTAAACAATAACCAAGCATGCATTTTAAATCAGAGAGAACTGATGTTACAATTACTGTCATGTAGGTATAAAAAATACTAGTCTGTGCAAGCAATACTTACATGGAATTTAGAGGTATAATTCTATTTTTTTGAGAAAAATGTGGGATATGCACTAACGAGGCACGTAAAATGTTAGTTATAAATGACACCAAACTGTTAGTATGTACTTTGTAATGTGGTGACTAATGATAGTCGGATATTTCCACAAAAATATCAATTAATTCACTTATATTCCCCCAGAATACTCTACCTGAGTTAGCAATGTTAGAACCTGTGCAAGTAAAAAAATATCACTACGCCCTAATTAAAACACTTATTTTAATTGAGAAAATAAATCAAATGCCTCTTTAAAATGTAGGAATCAGTCTACCGCATAGACCTCAGCACTATTTTCACCGGACTAAAGTGTTATAACGCTAAATAAAGATAATTGTCTCGGAAGATCTACCTTTACGAAGTACATGTTGGCTGTTTATGAGCATTCCCTGACTCTCTAATTCCCTATGATCGAACTAGCAACTATGTGTTCAAATTCCTTAGATGAGATTGATGTGAGTGAAATGGGTCTGTAGTTACTAGGTTCTTCCCTGTCGCCGCTTTTAGAAATAGGTGCAATGTTAGCTACGCTCCGATATTTGGGTAATGCTAATTGCATAATTGCAATATCGAGATAAATGTATTCAAATCCAGAACCAGGTATTTAAGTACCTAAATGAAATCACTAACAGTTCAAAGTAACCAGACATATATAACTGATAACTGAAGCATGCATTTCTTGGAACGGTAAATGCAAATCTTTTTGGAGTATCGACTGATTCTAGTGACTCTGTTGGGGACTTCGTGTTTAATCGCCCAAAATAACACGAGAGTGAAGTGAATTGCGATAACATTGCACACTATGTCGTTTGCTAACGAAGAATACACAATAGCAGCAGCATTCTTGCTAAACTTAACTTCTTCTCGCGGAGCGAATGACTCCAGGAAGTGGCTCCTGAGGAGTTGGCGTATCTTCGTCGCCATGCAACCGGAAGGAAATGCGATCTTCCTTGGTGGACCGCTTGGGCAAGGTGAAGATGCGTCTTTCCGCTTTGCGTTCTCCATGGCTCTAATTGGGGCGTCCTGGTTCTCAGCAATATATATTGTCTGGTTACATTTTACTATTAGCTTACGTAGACGTTAATTTACCTCAATACCGGGTTCAACATTCCGAATTACCGGATACCTTATTTGGGCGGTTATCAAAACCCATGAGACAAAAAGTCCATAGGGAAAATAGGTTTTTCCTATGATAACTTCTACCAAAAAACTATATCTATAATACTTTCCGTTAATAGGAATACATCATAAAACCGGGCTTGGAGTGGCAAAGTTCTTTCGCAAAAACTGGGTGTCGAACTGTAGCCGAATAATAGTTAATGGGAATCATTTTTGGGATTTGAAATATCGGTTCCTAAGTGTTCGTAGTACATCCAGCATGCTGATGTATTGTAATAACCTAAGTGGCTGTTTGGATATAACACCCGTCTTGCTGTTACCTACAGAGCAATTAGTATATCAGAGTATATGCTAATGGTTCAAACTGACCAGACAATATATATAACTGAGAACTAAAGTGTACATTTCTTGGAACGGTACATGCAAATTTCTAGGAGCATCGGCTGATTCCTGTGACTCTGTGGAAGATGTGATATTAATGAAGATAAGCGCTGGGAAACGGCGCTTCTCGTATCATTACCACATAAGACCTGTTGGATCTGTAAAAATGCATTACTGAACAATGTCATTACTATAATAAATTGCTATCATTGTTCCAAAAACACTCCTTTTAAGCTGTTAAGATTTTATTTTTCCGTTATGCGCAGCAAGCATGTGTGTTGAAAATTTCCAGGGAAAAAAAGGCTTCCTGGGGCGGGAATCGAACCAATGACCTTTGCTTGCCAATGGGCAGATCACCACGCTACCCTGGATTCGTGCATGCAATATCCAGGAAGATCTGTAGGATCTTATCCACCATTACGGTTCATGGATGATGGTGCTCGCAAGGCGGAATGGGGCACCAAGTAAGCAACTGTCCGCCAGGGTACATTACAGGGGACATTGAACCTGGGGTCGAGTTACACATAAGATATTAGCCACCGTAAGGGTGTGTGGCAGAGGGTGAAGATCACCAAACATGTACTACTTACTTGTAACTATGAGATTAGTGCTACTACTTCATGTGCACATGTTAGATATAAGGATAACGTGCCACTAGGAGGTTAGTAACTATACATTAATGAATTGATTATAGGTTAGAAAAAATTTTCCTAAATACATTAATCGATATTTCCCTTATGGTTACGGATTTGTGGATATTAATCTTCATTTGTTATTTATTACAGCCGTAGATACGTTCTTTTCATTTTTCGGTATTTCCCTAACATGCATATGTTAGTTAGGCTTAATCATGCATCATGCATTACAGACTACTCTAGAACTTTTTTACCTACCTAACCCTTTTCTATTCTGCCAATTGTGCTCTCTTATGGTACGCGGGAAAATGACATTTGAAATCTATCGGTACGACAATCTTTCTCACTAATCTTGTTAATCTGATCAAACCTAGCATAAAAAGCAGGGGTTCTTAATATATATCTGGTATCCAAAAATGCTTGGGTCTCACACTACTTGGGCACTACATCTAGCCCAAAAGTGCGTTAATGCATTTCCTCCAAACCTTTGATAAATAAATAAATCATCTGTGAACAAAACAACTTCAAATTTACTTAAAAGGTTTAGCCCAAGTTTCAACTTGCGTTCTGATAGTAATTCCCATCCTAGTTCCTCTATTGAATTCGTAACATTAATAAAATATCATAGGGACCTTTAACAAATGTAGCTGGACTCCTTTGCACACGCTATAATTCCTTTATCATACCTTCCTCGTACGGATCCTATATACTAGCGGCATATTCTAAATGAGGCCTGACAAGTGTAAAATAGCTTCTTTCTCGTACTCTCTCATCGCATTTACAATTGGAGGCGTTGGAGATCCGTCAGACTTGTAGATCAATGAAGCATCTCGGGAAATGTAGGAAATAAGTGCAAGTAATAGTTTCGATTGCAGATACTCTTGGTTGGAGCCAGCGTTTCGCAGTCGTGCTGTAATGTTGCAATGCCGTAGTGTCCATTGTGTGCTAAGCGGCTCCCACAATTCAGAGCCTGGGAAACGGCTCTTCTCTCCGGCTTCGAAACTTCCTCACACACGGCTCTCTGCACCCTCTCTGTTGCGGCATTACTCCGCAGGAGAGGACGAGTCGCTGGAGGCGAAAAAGCAGCGCGCCCACCACACACATTTGGCGCGGTGAGCTTCGGTCGACTTCAAATCAAAACTTCTTGCACCAATGGGATCTTTTCAAATTTAATGTCTACGATGCGTCACAAATATTTTAAGCCCCTAAAGAAAATAATCGGAAGAGGGATATGCGAGAAAAATCGTATTAGTAAGTTATACGACATTAATTTTGTTATTAACATTGGTAAGTAATAAAAATTCCAATTTCGGAACATGCTCACATATTGAATTTATGGATGAAGGCGATACTTCGTGGAAGTTGCGAACGTTAAAAATTGTAAATGAAACAACTTTGTACTTTCCACTTTCAGCTTTATATGTTCCCCGATCGATTTCGACGACTCAGCGTCATTTGAAAATGTTGAAATCAATTGTTGAACTGAGTTGATATTTGGTATAGTATTCATTATAATAATATGCTATTTATTATTTTACGTTTAAAGTGAAATCTGTTCATGTGTTATCGAATAATGACAAATGACGCTGAGTTGTTGAATTGTTCAAATGACGAAAGTTGGCCCCCCCTTGAAAATGACTTTGAGTCGTCGAAATCGATCGGGGAACATATAAAACTGAGTGGAAAGTACAAAGTTGTTTCATTTCCAATGTTTAATGCTCACAATGCTCATATATTTGATATTAAATCGATCTGAAACAGGAATTCGAAATCAAAATGATTAATTTTTCTAAAACTACGAGGCTGAGCTACATTTTTAAGTCGTTTACTGCATGAAATTTGGATCTTAACTATATTACCATTGTTAGGCGAGATTAAGCAGCATTACTGTAAAATACATGCTTGTTTTAGAACACATTAAAATATTGATTTTATATTAATAAAATTCACTCAAGTAATAATTAACTTAGAATTTATTCTAACATCAGTACTGGTAAAAATAGCCATTAAAAAGAGTGCATTTTATTATTCATTAATTACGCAGTGGAGTATTTCAGGGGATTATCAGATAATCTAAATAAAACACAAAAATAGATTTTTTCGCCAATATCTCTACCGATTACTTTATTTTGGGATAAAAAATATTAGTGAGGCATCGTGGAAATTATATTTGAAAAGATCACTTCGGTTCAAGCACTTTTGATTCATAGCTGATCGAATACCACTGTGAATGGACATTGCTTCCGCTCGGAGTGGGTGCGGTCGGGTGCGGCGACGGTTCAGCGACGTCTGTCAGGGGGCTGTGATCCTCTTGCGCGACTATTCACCCCGCATCGGTCAATTCCGAGAATGTAATCATTAAATTCAGCGGTATCACGTGGAAATGTAAGGGAGGGGTTAGGCTCGCAGGGGACTCTCTCGGCTGTGCTCATTTGAGGAAGCGATGGGAAATTTAAAGAAGCGTTCGTTAAGATGGCTGGAGAGATATTTGACAATGTACAGATTTACGTGACACGTTATATACGTGTTCTTATTAGTGAATGCTATGGGTAAGAGTGCAAAAAAATTATTTTACCTTATTGATTTTTTTGGTAATTCGACGATTTTTTAACACGTAACCTTGTAGTACATGAGATACATTTCGTTATTATTCGATAACACATGTACAGATTTCATTTGAAACGTAAAATAATAAATAGCATATTATTATAGCGAATACTATACCAAATATCAAGTTCAAACCACTTAAAAATAAAAAAGCATATTTAAATGACTTTCCCCATTATTTTGAACATTGCACCGAAAAATATCAATAGTAACCGTGACATTCTTTGTTTTTCTGACAATACGTCTTAACATGCTTCAGTTAAGACAAAACTACAATATACAAATCTTGTATAATTTCCATAATGGCATGTGCGGTACCGATAATTCGCAACAATTGAATTTTCTTCGCTATAAATCCTTTGTAGGTCACGCCTTCATCAACAATAGCCATCGCCGAGTGGGTTAAGGTGCAGTAAAAGTTATTCACACAGCATGGTGTGGGTTTGAGTCCCTTTCGGGGCGCTTTTTCCGCAAACCCGGGCCTATGTGGAAGAAAGCCATGACTCTTTTCCTGCATTACTTCTATAGTTACAGAAAATAAAAGCGTCATTTCGATCCCGAACATCAGTCTCGCGATCTCTACTTGTCAGTGTTGAGACCTATGAAATTAGTTATAAACATTTTTTTGGAAGTTTGTCCAGTGTCATTACATCTCTCAAGTTCAGGGGGGTTGTGTTTCAAACCGTCGGGATTTTCTCGAATAGGCAACCAAGGAGTCAAGCGGTATAAACACGAATGATTCCCAAATGTGGTGTGTTAAAATGTGATATGTGTCATACTCCTGAAGTTTTTTAATCATAGTCATCTGTGAAGACTACGGTTTTGGAGGAAATTTCAAATGATCTTTCCCTCAATTTGGAGATACCCCTAACATTTTTCTGTAACTGTCGGTCAGACGCCAAGTTGTACCAGCAGCTTCTCCCTTTGTTGAGCACTCCATCAAGAGCTCAAAACAGTCCAAAGTCAGGAAGCTTGAATTTTAAAAGAAGCGATTCTTCCGTAGGGACAACACCGGGAAAGGCTATAAGGGCAGGAAATAGGGGAAGAAATTATTCGTGGATATTTCGCAAAGATTAATTCCAGAAAGTCAAACAGTGGGAACTTATTCCAAAGGCTCCTCGCGGCATTCACTTTGGAACTCTTAAGAAATTGAATCAACCGAAGAAATTGAAGGGAGCACCGACGGTAGTGAGGGATCACATCTGAGACGAAGAGATCCAGTGGTTCAGATAGCAGTGATGCTTCCCTCCAATAACGAGTCGATAAGGCGTTCAATTCTCTCAATTTAATTTCTCGACTGTTTCAAAGCTAAATTCAAATTATGGTTATATAGTAAAAAGTAATGAACTGGAGCGTCTACGGCGAAGATCGGCTCGTAAAGGGATGGCATGATAACTATATTAGCGTAACCAGCCTATACATGATGAACTAAAATGGGAATCAAGGTCAGACCGTAGTTTTAAATTTAGACAATCCTTTAAATAAATTACAAGACAATATTTTCACTGATGACATTACAAATATTTCACGAAATCCAACTTACTATTAAAGAATGGACCGTAATTTTAAAATTGGAGAAATTCATTGCCGAACTGACAGATTCAAAATGTCCTTCTTTCTTCGAAAAATTATGGATATGGATAGCTGTAAATACATCTAATAGTATAACTTTAAGTATATCTGTGGATAGCATAGGAAGCTGCATGCTGGTATAAGGGCTTAAAGCTAACCCAACTAACACCATGTAATTGCATGTTTGCTTTGCTATTTTAATCTTTTCTGGATCGTGAAGTAGTAGACTAGAATATAATTAATAATCCTTTTCATGCATTATATATAATGCATCTGTGGAGTAAATTCACCCCCTACCACATACCTATTAGGTAGCTTGCAGGCTATTATGTAGGTGTAGATGTAGAAGTATGCGTCTGCTTTCAAGAATTTTGATCAGCATGAAATACACTCTTTAACTAAGCGTTGTTATAAATGACACTATTTATTTTTACCATGAGAGAAGTCAGATAAAAATATTCTCCCCTTAGTTGCAACAACAATTTCTCGAACGTAATTTATTTAGCTTAAATTCATGCCGATTAATTTTGTGTCTAAATCTTGGCGATAAACAATTTATTTCACAATTGATATTTTAGGTATTTCAAATCCAGATTCCTATATCCAAAAGGGTGTGAAAAAGCTACCACGGTGGTTTTCCAACACTTACAAGCCATAAATATTCCCCGTCGGTAGATTTCCATCGCTATCCCATTCTTGGGGTCGCGGAGTTGATTGAAGATGCAGTGTAGGCGTAAGTGAGAAGGATAAAAGAGTAAAAGGACTCTCATTGTATCTTATCATCCTAGGAATAAAATGAGGGTGACAGATATCAGCATTTGGCTTCTTTAAGAACCTTGTTCCTCTGGCCTCTCTGTGAATAACTGTTACGGAGCATATCAAAGTGAACGAACAAAACCTTTCCTTTCGGCAACTAAATGACGCAAGATCATCCGCTAACCTGTTTTTTGAAGAGCAGAGGATTGCAATAGATCGGACACAATGAAAGTCACATCGGGAGTTCCCCATGGTAGCGTAGTAGGTCCGCTTCTATTTCTTTCATACATAAACGATTTGAATACCGTTGTTAGTAGTAAGCCTAGAATTTTTGCTGACGATGCTGCAGTGTATAGGGGTATATCAAAAGAAGAAGACAGGAAATCACTTAGCAAGGATTTAGATGCAATTCAAGAGTGGTGCGAAAAATAGGAGTTAGAACTTAACCTTAAAAAGTGAGTAGCTATCAAGTTTTGGAGGAGGAATAATTTGATAGAGCGATCCTATAAAATTAATAATACGAAGATCGAAAGCGTTGAAACCATAAGGTATCTAGGTGTAAAAATCACTGAAGGTTCGTGGGGAAGACACATCAGGGAAATATACGGCCGAGCGAAGAGAAAGCTAGGATTTATAAAAAGAGTACTTGGGAAATGTGATGAGAAGACAAAAGAGCGATGCTACTTTTCACTAGTTAGGCCCCACCTTGAGTATGCAGCCAGTGTATGGGATCCTAATGAATTAGGTTTGATTCGAGAACTAGACAGTGTGCAGCGTAGAGCAGCTATGTTCGTCAAAAGGTGTTACGATAGGTTGAGTAGTGTATCAGAATTAATACAAGAATTAGGGTGGGAATCATTATCAGAGCGTAGATTAAAGTTCAGATTAAATCTATTGCAGAAATTTCAATCGGATAGCTTCACTGAAGATATTAGGCACGTATTTAAAACTCCAGCGTATTATGCTAGATTCGACCAGTTAAACGAGATTAGAGAGATAGATTGTCGTACTGATAGATTCAAAATGACATTTTCCCCCGTACTATAAGAGAACAGAATAGCAAAGGGATAGGTAGGTGAAATATTTTAAGAGTAGTCTGTAGTGCATGATGCATGTATTAATCCCTTAAATACTATAGATACTAACAATCTAGTTGCATGAGAGTTTCTTGTTTGCATGTCGGTATGCATGTTTGGTGATCTTCACCCCCTGCCACACACCCTCGCGGTGGCTTGCAGGGTATCGTGTAGATGTAGATGTTGAAGAAAATAATACCGATGCCAACAGGCATATTTGTTGGAAGACTCTTATACCGATTTTTCGGTCAACTGGGTGACCATCAAAGGGGGTTTGGGAGGCACTTGTCCCGGTAAGAGCTCAGTGGTGGGCCACTGTCCAACAGCAAGTGACTGTTAGGTGTGGTATTTTTCTAACCTGCCGCGTGAACGGCATTGAAATTCACATGGAACAGTGTTAGATTATTTGGTGTGTGGGGGAGGGGAGAGGAGAGAGAGAGGGAGGAGGGCATCTGATTGGTTGTTGTGGGGTGAGAGGAGAGGGAGTCTGTAGTGATTGGATGGTTTGATTTCGAAATTAAATAATGTGCTATTGTTGATACCGGGTTAGTTGTTATGATTCTATCTCTCTTTAAATGTATGTGCAAGCTTTCGCAAGCATCTAGTTCAAACTTTTCGGTTGTCTACATGGTCGTTAACCTGTTTGAATGAATCTGTTATTTGCTCCCGCTTCCCTCGCTTCCGACCGTTCTATCATTTAAAAAACGATCAAGGGAAATCAGACCAATGTCTGACTGAGCATCAAGTCGTACACATCATGCGCAATATTACGTTTTCAGTTATTTTATGGAATAAATGGGGGAGTTCACTCCAAACCGAAGTCGTTATTTTGCACACGAAATCGTTGGATTGGATGGAAACGAAATGGAAAAGAAAAATGAATATTAGTAAAAAAATAATATTTTAACCAGAGCCATTCGCTCATATATCAAAAATTAAAGTAAACTAAAGGCGACGCCCACCGAATGGGCTGCGTTAAGTATATCTACGTCATCCGCCTCCCGTCTTTGCTGTTTTGAGTGAAAGGGAAGGGAGTGGAGGTGGGGGCGGTAAGTCTGTCTGAAGAGATCCTGTCGCATCCTGTAAATAACCCAAAACAACTGAACAACAAAATATTTTTGTATACATTTTGGTGTGACTCAAAGTGTGCTGAAGTTTATTTGCTATTTCACAAACTATGATTTAGTCGATAATAAAATGCCTTTCGAAATAATCCGAATAGGTTCCAACAACCACTCCCATTGGCAGTCAGCTGTTTGCTCCCCATTGCGATTGAGCGAAAAAGTTGCGCAGTCTCGGTGGTGATTGGACGAAATGGATGATGTACGAGTCCTTGGCACGCCCACTTTTCCGAAAGGGTTGAAAATATCAGCTGCTTATAACTCGAGAACTTATTGACGGATCGAAGAACGGAAAAAATATGGGTAGTTTTAATTTACAAGCTCTATCAGATTCGGCAATGAAAAATATGGTAAACGACCCGATTGAAAGGCCGTGTTCTCGGAATCCACGTGGACAGAATATTCGGAGCACACTTTCGCGTCTCAAGTGTTCCCAATTCGTCACGCCTGTATTCAAAACAAAGTTGATTACCCCCATCGACCGTTATTTGTCGTGCTCATCTTGCATTGATAACCCTTTGAAAAAATACATTCAACACGTGAGAAATCGAAGCCCTATTGTCCTTGCACGCTTTCACTTTCCGCTTCTTTGCTTGGTAATCAAAACATCGAAAAAACTGAGCATCACGAAGCGCCTTCCCTATCAACGTCACTTAAAGAACGCCCACACGGGAGTGGTTTCTCCAGGATGTGTTTTCCGACACTCACTGTCCTCGTGTCGTCTCCCTTTCTCCACTTGGCCTAAACTCTTATCAAGAGGCTCCTCATTCAGTCGTTCCATCTACTTCCAATCCATCCCATCGTCCTAGTGTTGGGTTTGAAACCGACGTGATTATCTCGAATAGGTAACCAAGGAGCCACGTGGTATAAACACGAATGATTTGCGAATTCGGTGTGTTAAAACCGCTGATTACAACCTCATTCATTGTTTACACTTGTATTTTATCTCATCATGGGGCTCTACATAGTCGAGACAGATGAGAAAAACTCAAGTGAAAACAATTAATGATATTGTAACGAGCGATTTAGACACTAAATTTTCAACCCATTCGTGTTTGTACCACGTGACACTTTGGTTACCTATTCGAGATAATCCCGACGGTTTCAAAACCCCCCTGGGGTCTCTCGTTCTGACACTTCCTCATGTTTCCTAATGAGGGAGTCCATTTTTCCACTCCTGACTCTTCATTGGTTCCTTCCGCCATGCCTGATGTTTTCATATCGGCGTCTCGCTGCCATAATTTCAACCCCTGTAACCTCTCTTTCACTCCAAATTGACTTTTTCCACCTCTTTTGCGATTTGTTCATCATCCCTCCCTTAGACACTAGCAACCTAATATGCGTCATGCTAACCATTCGTACACATTCGCCTACTTTCAGTCTCTCACACGCAACTTCTACCAAAATGTGACGCTAACTTCTTCATTTTTATAGATATATTTCTTTTGTGATTTACATCCTTCAATACTTGCCCCTTATACCTGATGAATTACTTTCCTTAACTATTACTTCAATTCACTCTTCTCCCGACGACTGTCTTAAACGTGATGTCTGCAAAATGTTATTCCCATCACATTCTTAACGTCCGAAAGGAACCACGAGGGACCTCAGCCATTTAGGCACCTCGATCAAAAATCCTTTCCATTGAAACCTTATTGAACCTTCAGGCGGTTAAACAAATGGTCTCTATCACAAGGGCAATTATTTTTCGAAACTTCACGGCTGTTTTTGGCATGTCTCATCAAACGATGCAGGGTCGTCGTGGCCTTGTGGGCAGAGCGCTGAGCTACCGGCCGGAGGGTCCCGGATTTAAATCCCGAGCGAGAAGCCTTTCTGGACTCCCCCACCTAAAATCCTCGCTATTCGATTTTCAGCGTGTAAGAACTTAGGAAATCACAAGTGGCCCAGGGAAAGGACCCGACCGTATACCCTGAATGTTTGAGTTTCAAACGCCATTGGTTTTACGGGGTACGGGGTAAGCTCTACCCTCAACTAATAAAAACCAACCTTCAGGTTGAACACTTAATTTTTCATCAAACGATGAATGGTTTATAACCAGTATTTTAACAGTCAAGAGTTAGTATAAACAGTTATCCCCTAATTACTCTATAGACACTAACAATCTAATTACACGTGACTGTTATATCTAACATGTTTCCATGCAGTAGTGGCAATCCTCCTCTTAGTTGCATGTCAAGTCCATGTTTTGGTGATCTACATCCACTGCCACACATCTTCACACTTCACACACCAGACATGCATTACATATCATGCATAAAAAGGATTATATTCTGGTTTAAACTTGACAATTAAAAAAAAAGATCAAAATGGAAAAGCAAGTATGCAAAAACATGCTGCTAGTTGGTTTAGTTTAAAGTCAACATAGCAACATGCAATCACCTATGTTATCCATAGACACTTGTATTTATACTATCGGATACATTTACAGCTATTCATATCCATAATTATACGAGGAAAGAACATTTTGAAATTGTCAGTTAGGCTATCAATTTATAATATAGTTATCATACCTCAATTTACAATTCTAAACATACTCGTGGTGGCTCACAGGGTATTGCGTAGATGTAAATTGTTTCCATGGCTCCCTTCCATGAGAATCGATTTCTGTGTCCTTTGTCCCACTGCGGGATGTGGAAGTTGGCGATTGAGTTTCCTTTCTCCTAGACGTCCACCTTATCCCTAACAGATCACTACTCACTCCACTACGCCACCTTTTTCGGTTCATCTTCTAGATTCCCCGCCCTCCGCTTGTGCACAACAATCGAGAAAGATTATTTTGTAGCCATCATCACCGTGGAGATTATAGGAATTTACTAAGATATCACGTTTGGAAAAAGTAGCTGCAATTACAAGGGAACCAACAATTTTTATCAGCGTCGAAATGGAAGGAATTTTCGGTGAACAAGCCGATCTTTTAGAAAAGCATGGTTTGTGTGGCGCTAGAAAAATATGATCTAAGATTTGCACGCATAGTTTTGAGTTCTTTGAGATAGAAGGAGAACATATAATTGTTAATTAACATGAACTTTGCAATTCTATAATGATTTGGAAGCCGCAAAAAAATATTTTCTCCCACTAGTAATTCAGCTACTTCTAGCTGCGTTAATAATCAATTAAGTGATCCTGACATCGTAAAACGAATCATTTTTGTTCCAGCCATTTTATACGGATTTCCCCCTCGTTTTCATACTGAACTATGTACCCAATCGGTTGCCTGGAAACACTCGTAAAATTTAAGAGAGCACCCCTTCAGTTGAGTGAAAATGTATCATGAAAATCATTGATGTCCTTTGACTGCTGTTTCATTTTTAATTATCGTCATCATCTGTGTTTTCCTGTCTGTATCCACACTAATAGGCACCGTCGGAATTGTCTCTAATACGTAACCAAGGAACCACGTGGTATAAATTGGATGGATTTATTAAATCATGGATTTGACACGAATGGTTCTTGGTGTGTTAAAACCGCTGATTGTTACCTCATTAATTGTTTACACTTGTGTTCAGTGGCGTAGCGAGGGGGGGGGGGGGGGGGGGGGGGTCCGGACCCCCCCCGAAATATTAAGACACATAAAAAAATTAATTAAGCATGGAGCAGGGAAAACTCTACAAATAATAAATTATCATACCGTTGTTAAAAAAGGTTTGTCCTTTTGTTTAAATAATAAATTATCAAACGATACGTTATGGCTCGGCCGTTCGGGTAGTGTAATGGCGGTGTTTGTATAGCTGGCCGAGTTTCGACTGTGGACTGTCTACTGCCTAGTTCGCACTCCAGCCACATTGAAAAATGAAGTTTTTTCGATTATGAAAAGTTTTAAAATTAGTTAAAAACCCTCTACTTGCAATTAGTACCCTGGTTTTCAAAAAAATTCGCATGGACCCCCCTGGTTTTGGACCCCCCCCGAACGAAATACCTGGCTACGCCACTGCTTGTGTTTTATCTCATATGGGGACTCCATATTCGAGACAGATGAGAAAAACTCAAGTGAAAACAATTGATGATATCGTAAGGAGCGATTCAGACACACTAAATTCGTGTTTGTACTACGTGACTCCTTGGTTACCTATTCGAGATAATCCCGACAGTTTCAGTTTCACTCTCAGGGGTTAGGTGGAAGAAGGGACTTTTGGTCTCAATCTCGCACCGACAAATACGCTTATCTATCTACCTATCTCCAAGTTCGGTGTGCTGGTTTGGTGCGGCAAAGCAAAGCGCCAAGTGGATGGCTCACATCGATAGAATATTCATTTTTCGCACTCCTCAGCGTCTTGGGCTACTTCCAGGAAGTTCGGTCGGCGGCAGAATGCCCTCTCCTCCTCCCACCGACCGTGGGAATCTCTTGAGAACGCTCGAGAATCCCAGCTCTAAGTCGAGGCTCACGCGTGAAGACGATGCGTAAGGCGTCCTCGCTCCACACCTTTAAGGGCCCCGGTTCGATTCTCGTCGCATGCTTAATTGGATTCAACCTTAGTTAGGAAGATGATTCGTCGACGTCAAGTCAACTGCACTCGAGGTCGGAGAAAGCCCTCGTTCGTCACGTGACTCACCAAGGTCACGTCTTCCCACAAGGGTCATCTCCTCCGCTGTCGTCTTCACTCACGTTCGATTTCACCGCCGCCGAAGTAAGTGTGCCACCGCGTCTCCGGACCCTTCCTCCCACCAGAGTCGTGTTCTCCCAAGTAGAGGCATATCTCACGACGTCGGCCGCTGCAGGAGAAAGGACGTATCCGTCGGAACATCTTATATTGGGGTCAATCCTGAAAACAGTAAATTAATAGCAGAGTTCGTGTTTCCGGTTTCAAATTTGATGAGATGACCATTTATTATCGGTGCTAAGAGATTGATAGCAAATTATATCCACCTATCGTTAAGTTAACGACACTTAAAATAACTATTTTAGCCGATTCTTGCACTATAAAAACAGATAACGTGTTTGCCCAAGGGGGTTGTGTATGAAACCATCAAGATCATTTCGAATAGGTAACCAAGGAGCATAGCTGGGCAGAAAAGCGTTAATCCGTTAATCGTTAATTAACGAAGTTAACATATTGCTTAACGATTTAACATTTATGCTAAACCCAAAAACTATTAACGGTCTTATTAACTTCCGTTAACTTTTAATTCCGTTAATTTAAGTCCGTTACTTTTGTTCAGAGCCATCTGGATTGCCATGCAATAACGTGGTGAGGGTGTAGTGTTGAGAATGCAATCTAGAGAACTCAGCGTTTGTAATGCAATTAGACTTTTGCACAACTTTTACAGACAAAATTTACACAGGCAAGGCTCACGTTTCCACCCTAAACAATCTTAAACAACTCATGAGGAGAAGGCACCCATCTAAATACGTTCAATTTGAAGAAAAAGTAAAGACAGGATCAACTCGCGGGAAAACGAAAGCCAAGTCTAAGGCTTCTTCAAGAGCTGTAGATTCTTCTTATGTGAATAGGACTGGCAATAATTTTTTTCACCATCTAATGGCAAGAAACTATGCCAGCAAAATATTGGTGAATCTTTTGGTATCGCAGCTACCGTTAGCGGCGCGGCGTATCCCAAGGGTTCTATTTCCATAATCAAATACAAACAAAGTCAGATTCAACTTTACTGACGGATATCACTAAGAAATTCCATGCTTCATGTATATAAGTCTACATTATCTAAGTTATGCTGTTTATTAACTAAGTATTTTTGACTATGAAATTCTTATTATGTTTATTAACATTAAAAATACCTAAATGTTAAGTAACATATAATTCAAAATTGCCTACAATTTCATATAGATTTGTAACTTTAACGGACAATTTTAACTCGCGTTAAATTTTCATCAAGATAACGATTAACGAAGTTAACTTTTTGAGTAGCTTTTAATTCATTAACGAAGTTAATTTTTGGATTAACTTTGCCCAGCTATGCCAAGGAGTCACGTGGTATAAACACGAATGGTTCGCAAATATGGTGTGTTTAAACCGCTGATTACAGCCTTATTCATTGTTCAAACTAGTACCTATTTTATCTCATCTATGGGCTCTATAGTCGACACATATGAGAAAAATCAAGTGAAAACAATGATATTGTAGCGAGCAATTCAGACACACTGAATTTGAAAAACCAATTGTGTTTGTGCCACGTGACCCCTTGGTTACCCATTAGAGATAATCTCGACGGTTTCAAAAGCAACCCCCCAATGAACGATTGGCTATGGGCCGGAAGTCCCAGGTTCGAGTCCGATAGAATCCAGGAGGGGATGTTCAACTGAACCTTTCTTGTGATTGTCTGGGAAACCGTAGGGAGAAGAATTCGCCCTCCCACCTTGAATTCAGAATTTCATTCACTGCCGTGCTAAAGGTAGTTAGTTTACCGATTTGCTTAGATCCACCAACCAGGAGTGGGGAGTGGTAGGCTATGAAAGCGACTCGAGTGTTGCTACAGGGGTGGGCGCCCTTTGAAAACCGATACACCAATAGCGTGTCGGCCACCAATTGTATTTAAACCGCGCGTAGGAGGTGCAAGTGAGCACAAGAGCGGAAGATTTCGCCCGCATGGAAAAGGGGCCAGATGTGAGATCAACAGCATCACTGCGCATGCGTGGAAGGTAATAGATAGATAGATATTTATTTTTTTGTACTATGACATCGTCCGAGTCATAGTACAGTCGTCAGTACAGTACAGTACAACAAAACACTATAAAAACAATTTGATGTAAAAGTTCCAATATTTGACAAAAATGAAATATACAGTAGTAGTATCAGTAGTATCAATACAACATTTAACAATGTTAGACACATTCAATCACAAAAACACACAAATGGGTATATAAAATTTGGGTAATACGTGAAAAGGAAAAGGGAACTGATTATGAATGAATGCTTATTAATTGTCTAGGGCTATGGCCCTTAAGGACAAAAACAATGTACAGAGTTGTTCGAGCCAAAAAAAAGAGAGAAATATATCAAACAACGTAAACAACATACACAGTGTGACAAGTTAAAATATGATTTAATACAATTTTCAAGTAAAAAGGACTAAGTGCGAGCTATTTCAGACATCTATAAGTCTAATAACGTGTCATATGGGTAGATGGTTTTTGAATTGGAAAAGAGACTGCAGTTTCTTTAAATCATCCGGTAGGAAGTTCCACGTGTTTTACAACGGCAACTTGTAAATGAATTTTGGAAGGTTGCGGTACGATGTCCTGGGTAGTGCAGATATTGGGTTGATGATCTTGTAACGAGAGTGGAAGTAGTATGGAGAGTGTCGATTTTGTATCTATCGGTTTCGATTGTGTATCTGCTGGGTGCCAATTACGGTTCTCTGTCGTACGGAGATAGCGTACGATACGCCTTGGAAACGAAATTCCTATCGTACGATACCTGAAATGCTATTACGTTTCCAGTTAGCTACCGCACAATACCTCAAAGTACGATAGTAAGCTTGATATCGTACGATATCCCTTGTTTTGGCGACATATGCTATTACGGTTCGCAGTATCAGCCGGTAGCTATGGATGTATCGTCTGTATCCTATAGGCATCTTTGATCTCGCTGTAGCCCGTATCGTGAGTCTCACTTCCCATTTCCAATGGAATAATTTTCAGGTATGTTTACACTATTAATAGAGATTTTGGGTTAAATGACTAATATAAATGTGCAGCACGCGCTAGGGAGTGAAAAATGTGCACAATTAAGTGACTTAATTAAATAATAGCGTTTATCAATTTCCGGGCTAGCGATTGATGCCTGCATTTGATTTACACTTGCACCAATTTATAATATAAGCGATATCCAAGGTTTGAGATTTGCTTGGCATAGAACAAAACGTAAGTTTTCTTTATGTTATGAAGTCATCATGTGGTATTGTACGTTTAATTCACTATTATAATTTTATTTCTTCGGCATTAATCCCGTGCGTTTGCTGCATTTGTGCGTTTATAGTCTAAGATCAACTTTATAATCTCAATCATGAAAAGTTAATTAAGAATGAAATACAATTCATTAATTAGATGTTAAGTCTGCTGTTTATCTTTGCTTTCATTCATTTACATGCAGATTGTGCTTGCTATGTGCGTTGGGGTACGATATGCAACGAGTTTACTTATACATTATTAATATTTAACTAAATAGGAGAGGCTTCTTAAGTCACTCCACATTTATAATATTGTATTAATAACTTCTGAGCAGTGGAAAGTGTTCTACTAATTCGTAATTATGTGACTTATCAACTTTTAAGTCTTGTTTACATATTCATTCGTTGATTTCAGCATTTTATTTTTCACCATTTACTAACAACAAAATTCTGTTATTGTTAAATATACTATTAGCGCTGTGGGTAGCGTGTTCGCTTCTCATTCCAAAGATCGCCTGTTCGCGCCTCCTCGATGACTTTTTTTTTGCCTTGACCATTTCTTAGTTTTTCTTCGCTGAGTGGTTGCTCAGTAGCAGTTGCTCATTACTGAGCTAAAGATATTTATTTACACGTCCTATTCGTAAGTTTTGCTCTGAAATCTTATTCTCGGGATTGATCCTTGGACAATGGGGACACACAGCAACATTTCACGGTTCTTTGGGATATATTTTCAACGGCGAATAATTTTCTGTTTATTGACGACAGTAATCTACCGGTATTTCAATTCAAATGATATCTTCAAAATATACTTTCATTGGCCATCTTTGTGACAGGTAATTTCACTGCCAGGTTAAGCTTTTCATTAGTAGTGGAAAAAGGCGAGATATCTTGGTATCCTCCAGCCGTTTGCCCTTGAGCTGGCTCTTAATGTAAAATACAGCTTTAGAAGTATATAGAGTATCATGGAAAGATATAGTTGCAAGTGTAACATTAAATGATCACGCTTTTCAGGAATCTTGAGAAGTAAATTAAATGAAAAAAAAGTATTGATTAAAAAAGTCTGTATTCAATGTTAATTGCTTTTGAAATAGCTAAAATTAAATGCACCTGCAATTGCATCATCATGCGTTGTTCTTTATAACATGATAATAAATAGCCACATGGAAAATAGGGAACCAGAAGATGGTGATGCACAAGAACAGCTAGTTCTGGAGAATAAAAGTTTAAATAATATGAGGGTATAAGTGTGCCAGGTGACCTATAGGTATAGCGTGGCATTAGCATTCATTTTCAAACAGTGCTAATTTCTAATTGCTAATTCATATAAAATAGCAGAAATTTTCTCCTACCCTGAGTTCATTCATCTAAGGAGATATATGAAATTTTAAGGGCCTTTGTAATACCTTTTATCCCTGATAATAAATAAAAAGTAGTTTTTACTCATCCACTATATTTTTATGTTTCAGCCATCTAAAATTAATTGGCCATGGGCCTATGTTTGCCTACTTACCATATATTTGTGTCAAACGGTCAGATGCAAAGTCAGTTGAGCTGACAAATGATCCGCCATAATATTCAAATATTTCGTTAATGTTCGTTAAGCACGACAGCGATATTTGGACATTCCGGATATGGTAATACAGATAAAAATATTGAAACAAATTTATGATGATATATAGCAAAATGTAAATAAAATATAATTGTTATGAAATGGAAGAAAAGTGCAAGAGTATGACAAATAAAGTTTTGTGCCTTTCAATTTGGAATATGAGTTCTTATATCACCAATAGGTTTCCCAAAATCACTTTAATTTGAATATTTTCATCACAATACATTAGTGAAATTAAATTTATTTTCTCTTCCCGATTTCATCATTGGCCTCTTGATGCCTTATTAGATATATTATTTAACCTATTATTGCGACGGAAAAAGTTTAAAAAACCTAATTATTCAAAAATATGAAATAATAATAAATAATTAAAGGATTTGACAATTTCGTCAATTATTCAGGTTATATGACGTTTCCCCGTATCAGAAATTCCCTCCAAAGATATCGTAGAAAACTGAATTGCGAAGAATTATAACTGTCATAACAATTAGTTAATTAATTATGTGAATGTTACATTAACAGTTACCAGAGAGTTAATCACAGAAATTTTTTAGTATTGTTATAATTGAAAATAATATCACGAAATAGTACGAAAAATAAATTACCATTCATGCGCTCAATTTCAAATGGCTAGTTTCCTACGCATTATTCTTTACGTCAGTCATTTGTTGCTGCAGTAGTGTTTCATTTTGGGTTGTTTTTGATCCAATTCATACATGACGTCACTTGAGACGATATATTGCCGAAGATAGCCGAACCGTATCGTACGATATCAACGGCGAAACCATAATTTCCTAGCAACGTATCGTACGATATCTGGGAGCAGTGGTATCGTACGATATCACATAGCGACGAAAGAACCGTAATTGGCACCCTGGATTCGGTTGCGTATCTATGGGGGATGAGTTGAGCGATTCGAAGGACCTGATGTGAACCGCGTGGAGAAATGCGGAAGGCTGGGAGAAAAAAATCATCGAGAAGAAAGTAACGTACGAAACGACTCGTAAATTCGTGAGAAGCAAAGGAACCCGGATGGAACTCTTCTTCAGGAGGAGATAACTGAGAAAGTTTCGCTATTCGGACCTCAGGGAGGGCGGGAGTCCCCAGAAGCGCGATATTAGGCTCTTTGGGAACAGGACGTGGTTTTTGGACGATTGTTTGATAACTTTGGACCCGAGGGAGACCGGCTGACGGTGGATGAATGGCGTCTTGAGTGAAATTAAGAGGCCCTCAGACGAAAGGAGGCTGAGGAAGCGGAAGTTGAAGACAATGCATATTCTGGAATGTAGCAAGGGGGCAATTTCCGTGGGAAATTACGTTGCAGCATGACGAAAGCACGATTGAGACGATGGATATATGTAATCGTAATGCTGAGGAAAATGGATAACGTGGAATATGGAGATGATGCGTCATAATAATACCTACCTCGGAATATTAAAAAGGTTTGCGGAAAAGCAGTGGGTTAATCTGAAATTCGGGAAGCGAAATTCGCAGAAGGCCAAGACGACAATATTTAACCCTTAATGCATATCTCATGGCCATAACTATTGAACAAAGGTAGCAAACACGAACCCGTTTCATATAAGTTTGGAAAAAAATGCAGTAAATGCTATTTGTGCATTGTTAGTTGCTCGTTTTCGTCTACGCCAGAGGAACTGGGTTCATCCTATTGTAAGTGACAGGTTACCGAAGGGGAATTTGCGGTTTTACACCATACCCCCAAGAAAACACATTGATTTAAAATCACCATTTATGACTCAGAAGAAAGGAGATTTTCAGGGCTATGTTACACTCTATCGAAGGAGAGATTCAGGAACCAAGTCATGGTTTGCGACCCAGGAACAGACGTCGAAAGTGATCACAACTTCGTGAAACTTGCGAGGGCAAATTGATGAAATTCAAGAAGCTGTGGAAAATAGAAAGAATCGTGTTTATTTTTGGTAGTTTAAGAATGTAACAGACCGTGACATGCACTTAAATGGATAATCGCTAGAGCCCTCTCATCTGTTTCTACACATAACTCAGTATCCATCGCCGTTGTTCTACCCCCAGGTCTTCCTCAATGGCTTCTGGTCCGTTGGTTACACCGTCCTCAGCATAATCCCGTGTTTCGAGTGCTCTTCATTCTTACATCTACGTAATACCCTGGAAGCCACCATAAAGGTGTGTGGCATGGGGGGGCATTCACACCAAACATGCATTACATATCATGAAAAAGGATTAGTAATTATATTATAGTCTAAAATTCACTATTTAAAAAATACGATAAAATAGCAAAGTAGGCATGCAAAAACATGATATTAGTTGGATTAGATTAAGGTACTTATAGTAACATGCAACTATCAATGTTTATCCATTGATACACTTGTATTAATACTATTGGATGTATTTATACCTATCCATATCCATATCCATCTTAGCTATGCTTGACCCCGATGCTGTTCATTAAACGGAGAACAGACCTATGGGCGCAAGGGGAGGTCAGAATGTATTCTGTAAAACCGGACTGATAAGTGACTGAAATCGACTATGCTTTATTTTTTTTTAAACAGCTATAAAGTCTATCAATCTATGAGATTATTACACACATTTACTGTATTAAGAGAAAAGGACAGTCAGTTTAGAAACAGTCTTTTCTTTCCTCTCACGACTATAAAGTCACCGAATCAAACCAGGTAGGAATAACATTCATAGTAGACCAAAAAATTGGTTTAAAATTACTGAGATAATAAATACAGCAGCTAACACGGGTGCTTTTAGCATGCCTTAATACAGGGGGAGAGTGTTTGAAACCATCGGGATTATTTCGAATAGTTAACCAAAGAGTCACGTGGTACAATTACGATGGTTTGCAAATTTAGTGTCTGAATAGCTCGCTATAATATCATTAATTTTTCTCAGTCGAGTTTATCTCTTCTGTGACGACTAAGGAGCTCCAAGATGAGATAAAACACAAGTGTAAACAATGAATGAGGTTGTAATCAGCGGGTTTAACTATCAAAATTTTCGAACCATTCGTGTTTTTATCACGTGACTCCTTGGTTACCTATTCGAGAAATCCCGACGGTTTCAAACACAATCCCCCAGGGGAGTTTTTTAAATGCACTAAAAGCAAGGTTGCCTCAATTAAATCTACCTAACCAAGAATCAAAGCTGCTTCCCACATACTAATGTGAGATCTATACGAGGCAGTCGAGTGAAGACGTGTTCCGAGAAGACATTCTGAGTGAGGTCTGACAGGGGAAAGCTTTCTCTTACTTCCTCATCGCGTTTACTTAGAACCCTTTTCACTAACGAAGTTGTTTTTTCCGAGAATGCTTCCCCCGCGGCAGATATTCTGGAAAAGTGACAGTGAGGTTTTTCATTGTTCTATGTTTCACTTTCTTTCACAGAAAATACTGTTTTTCTGAAGTACATACATCAGTGCGAATTCATTCGAATTCGATTCCAAATGCCCATTACATTCATCATTTTTACTTCTTTTTCAATGTTTTATCATCGCTGTCGCTACGTATTTCTCCATTTACAACTGTGTCATCGACAAAAAGGCTAAGCTTACTCAACTGCGGTGTTAAAGTTATTAATGTACGCATTTTAGGATGGGCAATTAACGCTCCCTTACAAGACACCCGATGGAACTTTCTCTTCTTTATCGGAGCTAACACCAATGAATGCGATTCTTTGTATGCGACCATTTAATAACTCTGTTACCCAATTTATTATACTGCTTCATCGATTCCATTGGATGCTCAATTCGCGAGAAACTCGCCATGACACTTGGTATTGAATGTTTTTTAAATTGAGGAATATTACGTCATCTGGAATGTACTCCGAAATGAAAACATTACAAGCAAAAAGTGTTAATTTCCCAATACCTACCTACTCGCTCTGAATCCATGCTGGTATATCGCCAACGAACCTCGGCTATCATATTATTCTAAGACCTAGGTGACTAAATAATCGCATTCAAGGGAGCTTGTTCTACGAGCTAATACGTTGATTCCATACATGGGTACAGTAGTGGCGCAGAAATCTCGAATTCTACTTAACAGAATCGCTCCCCAGGAGGATGGAGGGGGGGGCGTGTTTGAAGTCGTCGCGATTATCTCGAGTCGTCACCAAGGAGTCACGTGGTACAAACACGAATGGTTTGCAAATATAGTGTGCCTGCATTGCTCGTTACAATATTACACTAATTGTTTTCACTTGAGTTTTCCTCATGGCTTGATTATAGAGCCCCTAGATGCTGTACAACATAGCTCTTTTACTTTTTATCTTATCGTTTTTAGCATTAAATAACATAGATCTTTTACGGGATTTTGAATCGCGGAGTCACGGTGGAACCTCGCTGAACTCATCGTTAGAGCTTCATCTTCCTTCATCATCACTTCATCAGCTTGAAATTACGTAATTTGAATTTATGTCGATTGAAACTAACTTCAGGTGTGGTTCGGAACAAAAAGTCTCTTTTCAAAGCCTTGCGGCACGTGGTGAGACCTTACTTAATCCAGTGCTTGAGATAATTAAAGGCGGATTTACGTTGTAGGTTCTCAACTGTTGCTTTCTCCCCTTCGAATTGTCTTTCCCCCTTCTCTTCCACTCTCCGTCCGACGAAATTAAGAAAGTGTTCCCTCTGTGGGGAATCGATTGATTCAATGCATTACAAAAAAACAGGACCGGATATGACAAATTCCGATATCTACCGTTCCTTCGTGATGAATGCCCGAAAACTCCGGGCTGAGAATCGAAGATTCAATCGACGGGCCGGAAGGAGAAGGCGGCCCTCTTCCGGCCGGCATTTCCCGGGCGTCCACTTTCCCTCGACTACCGTTTCTTCTGTCAAGTTTTATTGATTTCTCCGCGGCAGACCAAGGACTGGAGGTTCCAGGTTCAAACTCGGGATCGGCCATCTCCAGCTCCAGGGGGGGATTCAGTCAAGTCGAATTCGAGATTTCAACGTCACAACCATAGCAAGAACCCGGGGGTCCGGGTTCGAGTTCCGGTCATGGCGAATGATTTTTTTCCTCTGTGGAATATCGTTCATCTCAGCGGGTAACTCCGCTAAAGTTTTCGCGGCTAGCTCGCGAGCTTTGAATTTGTTAAAAAGTAAGTCACAACCACTTCCATTTAAGGAATAAACGCCATAGTTCGTGGTACAATCCATGCTCCCTTGATGGTGCGACGTTTGTACAGTACTGGCCTCCCATCCCGAGGGCCCGGGTTCGATTCCCGGCAGTGGCGGATTTTTCAGTGGAAAACCGGTCCCCACTTGAGTGCCTAGTGGAGGGCATTTCAAGTACAGTACTCCGTCCGTCGGATGGGACGTTAAGCCGTGGTTCCCTTGGCGCCTTTCGTTAAGAGTAGGCTAATGCCGACGCCAGGTTTCTCTCCACCCTTCCTCCGTTCCCTAAAAACTCCTACCATTACCCAATTACCCATCCTATCCTATCCTATATGGCGCAAATGACCTAAGCTGTCGGTCGCCTCCCCTAAATAACCAACGTTTGTACAGGGTCTCAGCGACTGTGTCGGATCATTTGCGGATAATTTCGTTTATAATCCGTGTTGACACATATTTGCTGGCGAGCACGCGTTGCGATAGTGGCAGACGACGGACGTGTTGCTCTTTTTCGCGCGGGATACAAGGTGAGAACGCATGGAATTCTAGCCAATGATTAATCCTTTCATGTTTCCGCCGGTGAACGATGGTTCGCGAATCGTTCTCCTCGGTGAGCCATCGCTCTCCATATGAGCTAACTTTTTTTCAACCTCACAGAATCGCTCCCCTGGATGGCTTCTATAGCCTGCACTACCCGTTACTTCAAGATAATATTTTCAGAGATGACGTTAAAAATATTTTGCGAACCCCAACTTACTATGGTAGACTGGACCATAATTACAAAATTAGAGAAATTGATTGCCGAACTGACAGAATCAAAATGTCCTTTTTCCCTCGTACAATTAGAAATATGAATAGCGGTAAGTACCTATATCCAATACGAGTGATTGAATCCATAGCATAGGCATGTTGGTGTAAGGACTTGAAGGTAACCCAACTAACAGCACGTTTTTGCATGCGTAGTTAGCTATTTTTACCTTTTTAAATATTGCAGTTTAGACTAATATATTAATACTAATCCTTTTAAATGCATGATATATAGTGCATTTTTGGTGAGAATTCACCCCCTGCCACACACCTTTGAGGTGGATTGCAGGGTATTATGTAGATACGTCGAAAGTACGTATGTAGGTACGTAGATAGATGTAGATACGTCGAACCCCGACTCAAACGCTGGATCGAAAATTTGAGTCGAACAGCCATTAGGAGGGATCACATCACTACGGATTACGATTGATTTATATAGGTACTTTGATAGGTGAATAGTACACTTGCTGAGTTGGACCCTCGAGAACAAAATAATTTCGCTCCTACAGCAGTTTAAAATTTCGATTTGAATTTCAGGCCAAAAACGCATTTCTCGTACGAATAGGGTGACCTAACGTCCGGATTTCGCCGGACGTGTCCTGCTTTTTTATACGAGCGTCCATCCGGCTTTTTTCGATAAAGTCAAATCGTTCGGCTCTTTGCCTTTCAAAAATTTTAAGTACCAAATGCTGAATACAGCATATAAGATAATATTCCAGGACAACATTATTATTTTGTTTCTCTCTTTATTTGAAAAATATTCATTTGAAAGGGAATTTCGCTGTTCGTAAAAACACGAGTTTTGGTTCTGCTTCCGGTTACCAGCCACAACGCTCTCAACAGAGTCTGGCTGCACAGTTCAAAGTTTGAGGCTTTACTTTATGGAACCACTCGATTGGGAATGAAAATTCACTTTGTACGTTCCACACAAAGATTTTATTGGTTTCGACAAAATATGTCATCGTCAAGGTAATATGTCATTATCAAGACCTTGATAATGACATATTTTGTCGAAACCAATAAAATCTTTGTGTGGAACGTACAAAGTGAAGAGTCCGGCTGGTCTGGCGTTTACATCATGTTCCGCTTCCTGCTCTAGTTTACATATCGTTTTTTAAAAGAATTAAATTATCACGATGCACATATACCAGTTCTTTTTTCTGTGATTGCACATAATGCCAATGCTTCAAGGGCATTTTTACTAATCAACACCCAATGGTCAGATGAAAGGAACTAATTATCACTGGAAGCAGTAAAGGGCGTTGTAACAATACAATATAATTTGAAATATTATACTTGTAAAGAATTTCACTACCATTTGTTGGAATCACTGCAACATGCTACTGTTGGAAATTTCCTTTTCGCGTAAGTATGAATAATGAAAAATGAAATTAATAAAAATATATAACTCTAGTTGTGTATTGTTTTCATCGATCTTAGCAAATGAAAAGGAATTTAATGTGTTGTCAGGCTTTTTTTCAAAATGTCCTGCTTTTTTCCTTCAAATGTCCGACAATTTTGTTCAGAGAGGACGCATTGTCGATGACGTGAAAAGTATATGATTTCGCTGTTGTTTGCCTAAAAGCGGATGTATTAGTGGTGTTGTTTTCAATAGTTTGAAGAGGTTAAAGTCGGTCGCGTGGCCGTGTATGTTAAAATGAGGGCGAGAAAAACGTATTTCAACTGTCGTGTGCCAACTTGTAAATCTACGCTGCACCCGATAAATATTTTTTTAAAAAAGCTGGTAAATTCCTTGAGTCGGCCCAAAATTCATTGTCAAACACGAAACATCAACATGTTTCTGATAATTGATTCCTTTGCACACGTTGCCTTCTTTAGACCGTTCGTTCTGCCCACTCCTGCGATGTTAATGGACCTCTCACGTCACGATGAAGCCAGTCAACGTTTCGCGGAGGAGGCGTGGTTACGGCTTCGCGCCGAAACTTGAAGGCTGTATACCTCTCGTGAAAGTGGATTTTTTTAAACTGAAATTTGGAGGTGTGTGTTTCATGCGTTCCCTATTGTTTCAAATCAGGTTTTTAAATTTGAGTGAACCGTCCTATTGAGTGTGCTGCACGTTTGATCCAATCCATTCGTACGAGCAGTACTTTTCCGAGCGTCACACGAAATACTACCTACTCTCCCTTCTCCACACACCCTCGCGGTGGCTTGCAGGGCATCGTATAGACAGACGTAGATGTAGATATTTGACTCCTTGAAGGCAATTAACATTAGGGTTGGATGGAATCGACTAAATATGTGGAAACGTTCTGTTATTTGGTGGAAGAATGTGAGCAAGGTATGCTGCTGTTTGAAGGAGAAGGCCAACAGAAGACAACTTTTTACGATTAGAGATGCTACGAAAAGATAAGTGAAGAGCTTGCTTTCTAACGGAGCATAGCATTGTTTGGATCAGGTAAACATGATGAGAAGAGGTTGCTGGCGGAAACAAGACAGGGACAGAGTCATTAACTCGAGCAAGTGATCAGGAACAGAGGGATCCTGAAGGAAAGGAGCAAGGAGGGGGAGAAGGCTGGTATTTATTATATTCGATCAACAATCCTAGGATTGGTTTGACGCAGCTCTCCACTCGATTCTTCTATCGGAACACATCCAACAATGCTGGGCGCTTCAAATTGACCGGACTTCTGCCTTCTTGCAGTAGAGGATTCAGTCAGAGGGTTCAGAGTGACATTTTGCGGCCGTCGCTAGCCAGCTAAGCGCTTCTCAGCGTCGCTCAACGGTCTGACGACATGATTTCCAAAGACGTGTTCTCATTGGCTGATTTTTACGGACGAGCTATAAAGCCCCTCCTTATGCTGATCTGAAGAGAGGAGGGAAGAAGCCGTTCGGAAGTCTCAAAGAAGAGTTGAACAAAGACGAGTCCGTGGGTATGTATCCAAACGGGTGGAACTCACGGTAGCTAACGCAACCCGACCCCCCATTGTATCCCGGGCCGCTCCATTGCTCCAAAAGACGCCATTGTCATCGGCACCTTCCTTCCCACGGGAGCCAGACGACAGCCGCTGTATGCATTGCCCTCCTCGGGAAGTCGAGGTCAGCGGCGACCCCATGCAGACACCAGAAAAACTTAGAAAACACATTGAAGGAGTGGACGAGTGTGTGTTTGTGTGTATTTTACTCGAAGTAAAAAAATAGCCATAAATTTGTTGTGTCAGAAACTGCGGAATTGGATCGTTTACCATATTTTTTATTGCCGATGATAGAGTTTGTAAAATAAAAAGACCGATATTTTTACATTTTTTGATCCGTCAATTAGTTCTTGAGTTACAAGCGACGAAAAACTGATGTTTTTTACCCTTTCGGAAAATTGGGTGCGCTGCAACCTCTGACGTATATCGACTTCGTCCAATCACAACTGAGCCCGCGAAGCTACTTCGCCTTATCGCAAAGGGGGGACACAGCTGGCTCTCCCAATGGGAGCGATTGCGACAGGATCTGTGCGAGCAGAACTTCCGAGAATCCCCCTCCACTCCCTTCCCTTTCCATAAGAGCAGTCAAGGACGGGAGGAAAATGACGTCAATGTTATCACAGCAGCTTTTTCGGTGGGCGTCACCTTTTGCTTATTTTAATTTTGATTTGTGAGTGAATGGTTGTGGTTAGAAGGTTAATTTTTTCACTAAAATTCTTTTTTCGTTTCCATCTAACAATTTCATGCACAAAATTGCGATTTCGGTTCCGAGTAAACGCCCCCATTTGCTTAACATTGTGAAGTGAAAGCTGTAATCTTGTAATTCCACATGAACTTTATTGACGACCTAGGTTTCGACTTATGAAGTACCTGATGATGACTTCATGATTCGAAACCTGGGTCGTCAATAACGTTTATGTGGAAACACAAGGTTACGGCTTTTATACCACAATAGCCATAGATAATGGATACACTTCCGAGTTCATATGTTATAGACACTCTTTACAGGAAGAAACTTTTCAAATATGCAACCAAGTAAATTTACAGTTGAGTAGAGGATAAAGATATTAAATGCTGATAACTTAGTTAATTAGGGAAGATATCTCATCAAGTCAAGAAACACCTGCCTAAACACACATTTTCTTTCAAAATAGGTCCAACCAGAGAAATTTATGATAAACAACAAGATATGGCACTTATTCCACAGGTTTTATTAATGGTACAACGCGTTTCAGCGGTTAAGCCATCATCAGGTATTAATCAGATTAATAAAACCTGTGGAATAAGTGCCATATCTTGTTGTTTATCATGATATCATTCCACTATGTCTCGCCGGACACAGTTACGTCCAGAAAAATTTAATTAGCCTCACGAAAGACAGGGTTGAAATAATGGATATAATGGGATTTTATCAATTTAAATGTGAAGATAGCTCCAAAATGTATATTAGACAAAAAGGGCAAAAATTTTGAGGCATAATGAACATTTTAAAGATATGATGAAGGAGCGGTCTTCACCTCCTGCCACACACCCTGTGTGGCTTGCGATGTATCACATGGATGTAGATGTAATAAGCATGTTAACGGAAGGGGAACTCCACTTCTCTCTTTGCACAACATCTCGTGGAGAAAAGAGACGGAAGTGATTCTAAGATTTTCCACCAAGAAAATAACGAACTCAGGCTAGACTCGAAAAAATGGAGATTTTAAGTAATTTGGTAGGAGATAATATCCTCCTGAGTGATATTCGTAAAATCTTCTTGGGCTCTTAATCATAATCCTAAATGATGTTTTGTTCTCACTCCACTGCCTATTCCTGAAGGCACTTGCTTAAGGACAATGGTCCTATTACTGGCGGTGGTGCCTGACCCTCACCCTCCCCACCTCAAGGACACCCAACCGCACACCAGAATCTCTCTCCCTTTTCCACTTAATCCTCCCACTCTAATCCTCACCAGGGGGAAGAACAATTAAACCCTACTTCCGAACACCTGAGATGTGAATCCTCGAAAAAACCCTGGTCTTGTATTAAAGTTTATATGAAAGGATCTAAGTTACGTTTTATTTTTAAAATAAAGCAGTTCCACAAAGTTAGATTGACTATAGGTAACTATATTGTACCAAGGATGTAAAGCCACACACCAACTTGCTGTCCCCAAAGCATACTTCTCAAGTGCAGGCACATTCATTTCGTTCCCAGTGCCCAAAATAGATCCTCATTTAGGCTAATGATGAAAGCTGTAAGCGAAGGACTACAGAAGAATGTACGGGCGGTATTCCCATAATGTGACGAGTCAAATCCCTGCCATGGCATGTTGATGATTAGGCAAATATTCTATTAAAATGCCTCTTGAATAGTTTGTTATCGAAATGAAACAATTTTCTTCTACTTCTCATCAACATCTACCCTGTGAACCACCGCAAGGGTAAGTGACAGGGGGTGAAGATTATCTTCTAGACCTGCCATTTCTAGACGCCCAACTTATTAAAAACGTGTAGCAGGTACTCATAAGAGCGGATCCTTCGCTGTAAAGTGGACAATAAAAACCTATAGGCATCTTTATTTACAGGAATTTTTAAGAGATACTCGATTTGTTTATTTGCATTGTATACATAGCACGACGATGCATGTAGCATAGCATTACGATGATTTAATGTTAATTAATGCGTTCAACAGTTTCCCATCGACCATCGCCATGTGCATTTCGTGAGATACTGACACTTGGCACCCCTATATCACTGAAGTAGATGAGTGAAGACGTGACATTTTCCTCCTCGACACTAATAAAGTCTCCTGCAGTACCTATGTGCTCTGTGGTTTATTTCGGTAACTCCAATTTTAATGTCTGACAGTAACATTATAACGATGGTCTTGGATTTTGGTGAACAACTATTTTTGATACATAGTCGCGTCGTCCGAATAATAGGACATTATTCCATGCATCTCATAAATGAAAACAAAATCTCGAGTTTCTTCATTTGGTTCATAGAGTGCCGGTGAAATGGAGCCGCAAATGAACGTTCACTATCCGAATTGGGCGCTATCTGAGGTGTCAGAGGAAAGACTGGAAAAGACGATGGATTCATGCTCCCAAAACTCACATCATTGATAACATGTTTGGGTCAGCACACTATATTCAGCGGGCACGCGAGTGAATACACATGTATATGGCGCCCCGTCCTGATTATGCATCCACCCTTCCCCCTTGTACCCATCCTTTCCTTACAGTCTGAATCGTCGTTAAGTGCGGGTAAAGACTTGAAAACCACAGAAGATGATGAGGATGCGGTGATGTACAATGGCGGAGTGGGACCGTGGGAGAGATCGTTTGAAATCGCCGGTATCAACTCGAATAGGTAACCAAGGAGTCACGAGGTACAAACACGAATGGTTCGTATATTTTCTGCATTTGAATCGCTCCTTACAATCTTACTCATTGTTTTTACTTGAGTTTCTCTCATCTGACTCGGCCATAGAGCCCCAATGGCAAAAATTCAAGTGAAAACAATGAGCACGATTGTTACGAGCGATTCGAACACCAAATTTGCGAACCATTCCTGTTTGTACCACGGGACTCCTTGGTTACCTATTCGAGATAATCTCGGCGGTTTCAAACACACTCCCAGGCGAAGTAATAATGCGCACTTATCGCTGCATAAAGCGTGAAACATCACATCTCAACAACCAATTGCTGCTGCGATGTGGTCAGAGGGTGTGCCTCTCTTGTCCCATGCCGGCAGCCAATAGTGCAAAGCGGTGCATTTTTTGTAACTCACTATCAGTGTAAGACTTCGTGCACTGGGATGTAGAGTTTTATGTAAGGCTGTAACATTGCCGTAAAACTATTAATTCTGAAAGATAAGGAGAATATATTATGTCCACGACAGAAATTTATGGAAACAAATATTCAAACAGTTTTTCAAAGGTTCATCAGGGCGAATCCCATTCGAATTTGAACTGTTTCAGCGCTATCTTATTGCTGTCGCTGCGTATTTCTCCATACACAAGTGTGTCATCAACAAAAACTAACAAAAACAAGAACTAAATTGGGCAATAAACGCTCCCTTGTAAGACACCCAATGCAACTTTCTCTTCTTCGTCAGAGCTAACACCAATGAATGCGATCTTTTGTATGTGACCATTTAAAAACTCTATTGCCCAATTTATTATACTATTTCATCGATGCCATTCTCTGCGCCATTCTGAAGAAACTCTCCATTTCACTTGGTAAGGAATCCTTTTTTAATTAAGGAATATTACGTCACATGGAACATACTCCGAAATGGAAACATCACGAGCAAAAGTGTTAGTTTCGCAATACCTACCTACTCGTTCAGAATCCATTTCGTCATTGAACCTCTTCTATCATGTTATCCTAAGATTAAGGTGGCTAAATAATATTTTGAATGCTAAATGGTGTCGACATGAGGGATATAGGTCTATTAATGCATTGCTTTAATTTCACGTCATATTCACAATTTTAAAGCGTGTGATCAAAACGCACCCTCCCTCAAATTCTCATTGTTATCAAATTCTATTATTTAGTCAAATGTTTTTCACACTCAAGGTAATCATCACTAGTACGCAGTGACTTATTGAGCTTAATATTTTCCAGTAAGGCCTCTCTTTCGCATTGTCGCTGGAAATGCCCGTTGAAGATGGACATTGTAGTGCTCTGGCGTCAATTCAGTAAAAGCCTTCAGGGAATTTTTGAAACTGCGTTTGCTCCTCTTTTATGTTCGGGTGTGTTTTTTCTTTAATGCCCCGGTATTTCTTCCATTGGGCAACCGAAATAATTTACTCCCAAAACGATTCCCGGTTTAACTCCTGCTGAGTTTCGGGTAACTTATTTTAGTTCCTGAAAAGGGTATTTTTGTGGCACCTGGCATTTTCAAACTCTTATTAATATCCTCCTCTCGATCTCGGTCCAGCTATTTTTAGTGAACCATTGCAGGACACACTGCAAATTGGCTAATTCCCACTATGACTCCTACAGTTGCCTTAACCATTTTAGTCACTTCCCTACCTAGCGAACCTCGGATTAAAATGTCCGGCTCCACCAACACGCTACCGACTTGATAATGCTGTATCTGTGCGTCCGCTATAAGTTTTATACATATCTCGGAACCTATTCATTCTTTGACGTGTTTTGGTCGTTAATATCATGTCATCATAACCCCTGGACTCATTAAAAATGAATCCTTTTAGAAAAGCCATGTTGAATAAATCGAAATCTCTTTCTTTCTTTGGTAGGATCGCTGGCAACTAGCAGACAAACATGCGGCAGAAGCAGTTGGCCCTAGCGGCGTTTTTGGTGAGTTGTATCCTAGCATCCAGGGTGAATAAAATGAAAGGAGTGTCGACGTTATAATGCATTGTAAGTGGTTCCTATGCTCTTCCCGCAACAAATGATTCAATGAAATCAGGGAACCGCCGCAGCACTCAATCGTAAGACTAAGAAGTTAGCGGACATAAGGGTAATGCTGTTATCAAATAATTAAATGGCTTTCGGGAAGGATAGGTTGAGTTGAGTGTGCAGAAAGACAAACAAACAGATCCGGCTTAAGCCCCGGGCAGCTAACCGGGAAGCCACGAAGGAAGGAGCGCCGTGGGAATGGAAAAAGCTTTTTAGCTTAGAATCAAGACTTGGTAGCAAGTTGCACCAATTCATTTTATGGCGTTCATACATTTATCATCAATTTGGTCCTTTGTTACTATATTACATTAGGCAAGGGCCTAGCCACGTTGGATCACCGGTTCCCGTCAGATCACCGAAGTTAAACAAAGTTGGGCCGGGAAGGAGGCTGGGTGGGTGACCCCTCCATACCTCTACCGTGGTGCTCAAGTGGTTGGCAGATTAAATGTGGATCGGCACAATGGATCTAAAGAGGTCTCAGTGGCGTCCGCCCACCTCTCCAATTTTTACTACGTTACAGTGAAATCATTTAAATTAGTACAAAATTTCAAGATAATAGCTCCAGCCATTTGGACGTGATGTTAGAACGTACATGCATATATAAATTGACTTTTATTTATGTGGATTACATTTATGAAGGGAAAACATGCATCGCTACTTCAGATGAAATATATTTTTTATTAATAGAGGGATCGGGTTGGCGTGGTGGCAGGAGTACTGGCCTCCCATCCCGAGGGCCCGGGTTCGATTCCCGGCAGTTGCGGATTTGTCAGTGGAACACCGGTCCCCACATGAATGCCTAGTGGAGGGTATTTCAAGTTCAGTACTCCGTCCGTCGGATGGGATGTTAAGCCAACCAACCCTTTGTTTTAAATAGTTTTCTACCAGTTATATACATTAGATAAAATATAGGATTCATTAGATCCAGGGGCGGACCCAGACGTCAAGTTTGGGTCCGCCACCAGCGGTCACGTGTTGTCCTCCTTACCCCCACCCTTCTAATGAAAAGACAGCCTATCTAGTTCTTCTCCAAGCCTTAAGGCTTTGGGGGGGGGGGGGGAGGAAGGGGGAAGGTAGGGGGGCGACCCGACCCCACTGCCCCCCATCTGGGAACGCCCCTGATTACATCGAACTAATTTCCCTGATTTCGGAACCTACGGTTCTCGCAGCTCATCTATCAATACAAAAAAATAAAACGAAAGTACTTACCACCAATCTTTGAATGCACCCGGACGTGTACATTTCGATTGATGCCCTTCTTCGTCAAATTCGAAGTACTTATTCACTGGATTTTTTCGTTCTTCTCGGCTCATTTTCCCTCTGGAGAACTTTACACTCTCCTCTGTCATTTGCACTAGGTAGTGGTAACGTTCTCCCTCCGAGCTCACCAGCGAGGTAAATGGTTTGTTTGAGGGAAGCACAGGAAGAGGGGGCCGCTCGTCCGCATCTCAATGACGGTACAACGAAAAAGATCGAAGTTGCCCGGAATACCAATTTCCAATCATAGCTGCATTACGGAAAGCCTTTCATTTTCAAGGTTTACTGGTGTTTGGCCATCCCTATGGCGCTTGTTTTGGTCAAATTCGCTCATCCCTCTGTCAAACCGCAGCGTGCCTTCAAGCGCTCCGCTCAGGACTGGAGAGTTCGCTACGTAATAAGGGCTCCGCTCCAGAGCGAATGAATCGAATGTCGCTCCGGAGCGGGGCGACTAAAAAAGGGGAGTGTCCCTTGATCAGGTCTAGGATGTGGACGGAAATCGGTAGACAGATACTTGATAGTGATTTACGAATCATCCCCATTGTTGGGTTATAAATCCAATAGTTTACACGAAAGACGAGCTAGAATATTTCAACTGGAAAGAGAACACGCGTTATATTTACCCGCGGCCAGGAATAAGGCGTAGAATTGGGGTAAGGTACTCGGCCACAAGCGAAAAGGTGAATAGGCCCTGGATTGAGGCTTCCCGGAAGTAATTTATTTTTTGCTATTTACTTTTGTGGAATGACCTATCCTGTTATAAATATTTTTTAATGTAGCGAATTCAAAGACCGCGAACAGGCCGCGGGAACTTTAGCGGCATCACCCGCTGAAAATTGCACTATAGCAAGATGTTCCACAGAGAAAGAATCATTCGCCTTGACCGGGACTCGAAACCTGACCCCCTGATTTTGCCACGGAGAAAGATGACGCCTTGGTAGCTCAACTGGTAGAGCACCTGGCCGGAAATCAGGGGGTCCGGGTTCGAATCCCGGTCAAGGCGAATGATTTTTTCCTTGTGGAACATCTTGCTATAGTGCAATTTTTTAATGTTTTAATCCAGAATGCATTACAAGTTTTTTATGTTAAATGTACGCTGGCAAATGTCACTGAACAGCAGCCACTCTCCCGACCCGCTGCACATTCCGAAAAAATCACATTCATCGTGTACCGCGAAAGTATCATACTCTTTATTTTTGCTCTCTTCCACTCACAAAGGTTGAACAATAATATTCTAATAATCCTGAATGCTCTTCACTGCACAGTTCATAAGGAGAGCATAGAAGAAGAGAGCATCTTAGAAAGCCAAGCAACCACTCTGTCCAAAACACAATGGAAAACACTTCAAATATTACAAAATATTGGATACATTACCAGCACCCACTAGTTCTATACAAACAAATCATTCCACAACAAACTGGGCATCTTACACATATCAGAAGTAATCATAAACAGGTGTAGTACATGTAAAAGTTCAATTGACCAACATCCCAACCCTCTACTTCGTAATATGTGGAACATAATGTTAAACAAAAAAGTCACTCCTCCCAAAAAATTGTAAGCTCCACAAACTCTTGTAAAATCACTAAAAGAACTACCCGAATTCACCCTACCATCACCAATCTGGACCCACCAGACATCCTGCAACCTAATACCGCCAACAATTTGGACATAAGATATTACATTTACAATGACATCCCGAACCAACTCAACCTCCGGTCTCCTGTTCATACATGCTTAAATTTCTGTCCGTATTAGAAAGTGTCAGTGCCACTATTTATACTTTATATCTGAGTAAGTGAGATAATGAAGGTTAAAAAATGGTATTATAGGAATGCATTTGTGCGATGAGGTGCAATGCCTGTGAAAAATGAACACTGTTTTTACATAAACTATATCTCCCAAACGCCTCATATACACAAAATATTTCTTTTTGTACCTAAACGAAGGACATTTAAACTTTCTAACCCAATGATTTTCTAATTTTAAACCCAATTCCACGAGGATTTATGATGGTTAAAATATAGTATTGTTGGAATGCGAGTCTTTGTTGCCCTTTGTTGAGAATTAAACACTGTTTTTACATTAAGTATACCTCCCAAAACACTCATATACACAAAAAATTGAAAATTGATTGAATGCTACTCTTGCACTTTTCCACAGTTTAAAATGCAATGGGAAAGTGAGGATTGTTTCAGTGCATAATTTGGTTTACTTCTTGTTTGTCAAGCACCCAATAATGCTGTAACATAGAAAGTATGTAGTGTTTCGACATACTCTGAGTGGAAAAACTAAGCATGTATCCTTTTCCATTACGAAAAACCATTTCCATAAATTTACACCATAAACCATCCACTCTAGCTCTTGGATATTTCATTTTTATAACTAAAATCTTTTATTTCCAAAAAAGAGCAAATTTAATGTCTTTCAAGCTCATCATAGCAGCTTTTTTTTTTAGATTCTGTGGCAAGTGACGGCAGCTGTGGAACATGCCCTGTTTGTAAGAGTGGCACGACAAGAGCCCTTGGGCATACCAAATGCAGAAGGATATGATATTTCAGTGCCTAGTGGACCTACCTTGCTGGAAGAGCGTGAGTCACTGCAACAATTGTGATATCATAGTGCTCTCTCTCAAATTATGTGAATGCCTTAGTGAATTCTCCATTTTATGAATTGGAGTTAAGAATTTTTCTTTCAATATTCTCTATGAAAATGGGCTTTGTAATCTTAAAAAACTATTTACCACACTAACACAATTTACTGGTGTATAGATTAAAGCCTGAATTTCAGTGGAAAACTTATACCTACCTGCTCCTGAGTAGTGTGTGTTACATATCATATGCTATTCACAATCAGCCATGGGTGACACAAATTGGGATTAGGTGCCACCAGGCAAAGCCACAAATTATGGTACCATACCCCAATTGCTGCATATACCTTTGTTTCAGCTGAACCGTAAATGCAAAAATACAATCTAAAATCAATGTAGATGACATTTTCAAAATCAATTTTCTATTTTCAGTTGTTAACTATGGGTTCTACATTGTCTTGGGACATGCTCTTGGGTTACGGCAGGAGATATTTTCCTGATGAGCTTGCACATGCTGAGCTTTCTTTCATCATACATCTCATGGAAATATGCCACAACATCTTCAATGATATGTCCAACATAGGACATTCATTTGACTTTAGGGTCCATTACTTCGTAACTGGCGAGAGCTTTTTTCAGTCACAAAATAGAATATGATTAACTCTTTGTAGCAAATTTCTTTTCTAGCTCCTCTCTCTTCTGCCACCCTATTCCCTTTCAATTTGATCAACTCTTCATCCAAAAATTATTTTATCTCACAATCTAAGCATCTTCTCCATGTCCTCTATTTCACATTGTCAGATTTTTTGAAGTTTAACTATTCCTACTGCAATTCATTCCTCTTTCAAATTCTTCAAATGTACTATTCGTATAACATTTTACACACTTTTCCAATCCCTGATGTATAATTCTTTGCTACACATTGCCATATGGTCAAAAATATTCTTGGCATAATGGAGAATGTTGTACTAAGTACTTCCAAAAGTCTCGCAGAGATAAATCCATATCAGATTGCTTCTTTGGCTTGTATTAATGTCATTTTGAGTTAATGAGCTTTCAATGCTGAAAAAGCCAACTGGTGAGTTGAATAGGAGAAGATGTGTTAGATGGCATAGAAACCATTTTCATATCAAGATGAAGGTCATCCAGATGCCAGGGGCTTTGTGCAAAACCATAAACACATCGAGAGGGATACCTCTCTCTGCAGGATATTCAATGTTTTTTCAACATACCTACTCCATTCCTTAATCAGTCTTTTTCATCACACACATGAATTCTTTATGTACAAGGCCTCTCCTTCCTCAGTGCTTTAAATATAACTCTGCCACAGTTCCAACAGCATACAGTTCTGTAGATATGCATTCATAAAAATGCATTTCATGGGCCCATGTACCTAAACCTCTGCCAATAACATGGCACTAGACCTGTGTTCAGCTAACATATACCTAATTACCTTTTTGCTATAAATATAAGTACATAATTTGACTTGGATGGAATTTCTTTGTGTTGCCTATCATTTAACACAAATAGAAGATAGAAATGTTTCTCTTGGTGTAAGAAATAGGCAAGACAAAATTACCATATTTATTCATATAAGCCTTGCACCTTTTTTCCTGAAACACCAGCAAAAAAAAAGCAGTGTGGGGCTTACATGAATCCTCCGGATTTTCTTGTAAACCACAAACCTTTTTTTTTTCAAATTCCTATTGCTTGCATTGCACATTTTTCTCCAATTCCTTGTTTTTTTAGCCTATTCCAATTTCTTTAAATTTTAGTAAAGAATGTGCTTTTAGATTATTAAAAAAAAACAGCAGGCTTGAAGGCAATAATTAATTTTTTGACAAAAATATTATTTTTCCTCATGGGCTTGCCCAAATATGGTGGTGCACGGGATACACAAGGGCACAACTAACACGAATTAATACAGTATGACAATGTTTTGTTATATCTTAGCATTATCAATGTTTGTCAGTTATCTTTTAATGAAGTGGCAGCCTGAGGGATCTGAAGATAGTGTCCATACCAATATATGTTTTCATTCACACTTTCACTGCGGGCCCCAAGCATGAAGTATGTTTGCTGTGAGTGGCAGTAATTTTTTTCACGAATAGGGGATGCACAGGTGCATCCTCCGCTTAAGGGGCTAGCTCCGCAGCGAAAGTGTTAAGTTATTTTATTTGGTGTACTGTAGCTTCATGTGTATGCCTTTGGGTGTGGTCCACAAGTTTTTTTCACTCTTAAAGGTAAGGTTTTTCTAGTCTTTTGGGTTGGATGTAAGATATTTTTTTCTACTATGGTTGGGTAATGCATAAAAAAATAAGCTGGCAATTCATAAACAATAATCTCAAGTTGAGTTTCCCCAATTGAGGAGATACAATTGCAATTATTGAAAATTGTACTTGCAACTCTTCAGCAATTTTGACCACCATTTAAGAGAGAATTTAATTTTAATATTGTCATTTTTTATTTTTGGTTGATTTGACTTTTGTTTGCTATTTTTGCATTTAGTTTTGTTTGCATTGCTACGGGTTTCTCTCTTTACCATTGTAATTCCTTGCTCACTGCCATTAGATTGAGTAGAATATGTGAATTTTATACAAAGCCTTTAATATTCCCTTATGTTGATACATCCCATGAGCATAAAAAAATTCAAGGGATGATATTTCTTCATATTTAGGTCTCTTAGGTTCTGTAATTTTAGCTTGCTTGCCATAAAATCAACTTACTTTGCTTTTACACTTATTCTTTTGCCTAACTGGAGTAGAAACTTAGCATTCCCAAGTGATGGACATTGGCTGTTATTTTAATGGAAGAATTTGAAATGTGAACATTCAGAGATAAGGGGACAAATCTTATTCTTTCAGAAAGAGACAAGAGGGAGGCTCAAGGGAATAGCTTGCCTTTGCAAAATGTCTTCCGGTGGTTTCAAGAGCAGTTCCCTAACCAGAGCCGAAGGAAAGGTGCCCATTTTTCATAGACAGATTTTTTTTTTTTATTTTCTGTCACAAAAATTGAACATTCCTCTTCACTAAAATTCTGTATATTCTAATGTAACATCCCTTATGTCTCCAGTTACATTTTCTTACAGTGGTGAGGTACTGTGATTGGTTTTTAGGCCTTGGACCCTGAGAGGTGGGTATATGTGACAGTTGTCACAGCATGATCCCAGCTGCCTCTTTGGGAAAACTCTCCTAACCTACAAGTGTATTTTAGAAATAGTTTTCTATTTAAAGCATGTCTCATTCTTGGACTGCAATGCCTTTCATTAGCAGTTGATGTTACAGCATTTTCTCTTCCATCAATTGTATTGTAACTCAGAAAAAGTAATCTGTAAAAAGTAAAAGTAACTCGTTAAGAACCTCATTCAGATCTAAATATGACATAAAATACCAAAATAAGGTCAAATATTACTTTAATATTTCAAGATTTAAAAATATTTTATACATTTTTCATCAAATTGGTGGTCAGTCATTGGTGTGGTGTAGAACTGTGAGGGACTAAATTTATTTGTACCAGTTGGAAATTAAAACCATTATTTACATGAGTATATGTTATGCAATACGATGGAGTACTCTTATGTCAAATATGCAGTGTGTTTGTAGTGGTTTGAAAAGCAATGCCCAGGTGTCTCTGAAGTCATCCCTTCCGTGGTCATGTCACTGATTTGATCCCCAGCAAGCCACAATGCCCTTGCTTGTCAAAGCTGCTGAAACAGGCGAGATTTTGATGTTAAGGTAGGGAGGGCAAAAAATGTGAGGAGTGATGAGTTTTCCAGCCAATGTATCTATTCTGTGGAAAATTATATTCTCACAGTTCATGAGAAAAAGGTTCTTGAATCTTCATCTTGGTTTATTTCAACCAGTCTCACTGGAGAACCAGTAGGAACATCTGATACAAAGCACTCATGGAAGCAGCAAACAAAAATACACCTGGGTATCACTTCCTCTACTTCCTAGCAGTTGCTGTAAAATTATAAAAATTAAATCAAAAAAGTTTATCAAATAAATTGCATTCCATTATTTGGAGATGACAGATCAATTAATCTAGAACTGAAAACCAGAGCAGCAGTATGAGGAATGGCTGTAGTCAAGGAATTGTGAGATTGCATTATCTGGATGGGCAAAGGCCTTTTGATTTGAAATGACAACTGATGCATCTTGCTTGGAAGATGAAAAATTGCAGCTGAATGCCCAGAGACATGATGGACTAATTTAATTCTCCTTTGCATTCATACTTTACTTATATGCTAGTTTGTTATTTCTCTCATCTTTCCTTAAATAGAGGGTATTCTTTTCTACTGGGATAGTTAGGCACCCTTCAATTCATTGGTAAAATGTGGATGTTGACTTTATCCTACCCTCTGGAGTGATTTTCGCACCATGGCAACTAAGTCCACTTTCAGTGATCTTGTCTCTTTTCTCATTGCTCTTCGCTTGCATTCTCTTGTCTCTTTTCAGCATCTACTTCAAATAATTAAAATGGAAATTGTCACTGTAGGCAAGATTACTTATAGTCTACTTACACACATTTAAAAAATCTTGGAGTCTCATGGATGGAAATACACAGTTTTTAACAGCATTCTCTTGTAATTTCATAAGGCCGCTTTACACGATACAATTTTTCGTACAATTTCTTGTACAAACTCTTGCATGAGGAAATTGTACCGTGTAAAGCGGCAAATTGTACGAAAACTTGCGCGATTGTCTGAATGACTGAACAGGAAATACAATGTGTTCTAATTCCATTCAGACAAACATACAATTTCGTTCAGTCTATACAAGAATTTGTACAAGAAATTGTGCAAAAAATTGTATCGTGTAAAGCGGCCTATATGCATACAAAAATAACTAGATTGGGAAGGAAGAAGTGAACACAGAAAAGATGAAACAAACTTACTCAATATTTTATCCAACCTGGCTGTAAAATCTCTTCTCTGACTTTTGTGATTTGTTAAATTTCAGTCTCTCCGGTAGCCTAGAAAATGGTTTAACTGACCCAAATAAAGTTCATTATCATGCTAGGACAAGAGGGTCATGATGCACACACTTGTTTAGACATTTTGCAGAATACCTCTCCAAAATGCTCCTTCCTTTCCCGTAATGCAACTCAACTCAATTAGATTCATTCCAGTCTGACCAATTACTTGAAGCATGTGGTGGTGAGTTTGTGTTATATGTATAAATATCAATCGCATGTTATTTGAAGGTGTGAATATGGTGATGTGTAAAATTTCATTCAGATGCAATTTGATTGTGGTTCAAATTTGACTGGCACTCACATTCAAGGAGAGTTGAGTGATAAGTTATCATTAGGTACTTTTTATGACAATTTTCAAGTTTTATGCCACTCTTGCTGTATTGCATTCATATTTGAAGCAGATGTCTGATGAAATGATGACATAGTTACTTTGATACCCCAAACTACTAGTTCATTCAATTTAACTCTAGGCTTGGATATAACTCTGACTTTCCACAGTCATACACAGTTGCTATTTTTTACTATGATTTTTTCTACTGGTTTCCTGTAGTGATACAACCAACTTACTTATCAATGTGGATGCCACAAGGAATCCAAGCATTTTGCCACGTAAGATGCGAAATTCACCCATATTCAGAAAAGATGGAAGCCCGAAGATGTAGATGACTCCATTATTGCCTTCACTGTTTGGTTTCAAGCACATATGCACTTCTCTGAGAATACTTCAAGCACTTTTCATTAAGTTTTTCCCGAGCATTGCAAGTGGTGACCAGAAAGGGGAGAGCTATATCATTCCTCACACAGGCAACTCTCACCTTTCCTTCTATTTTATTTTTTTGCCCCTTCCATCCTAACATATAAGTTATCACCACCACAGGGAACACAAGTCTCTCAGAATTCTAACGGTAATAAATAAAATCTCCTGGAACCCCTATAACCTTTCAAATTCTTTTTCAAGAGTGAAAAGTTAAATCTGATACCTTTTAAAACTGTGCAAAAAAACCATTAGGATCAACCTTGTCCGTTCCATAGAGAGCAAGTTTAATTAATTCCCAGAGGGATTTTCAAGCATTGCTTGTTTATTTCAGCTCAAATTCAGAGCAAACCATGGCTGATGACCTTGATAGCCCTCAGTGATGAGTGCATAGTTACATATCACATTTTGATGGATACTGACCATAGATTGGATTTTTCAAACAGAAACCACCAGGGATTCAATCCTGGAGGTTTCTCTTTGGAGCTGAAAGTTGCAAGATTTGGTCAAAGTTGAACCTAAAGACACTGTGTTTTTAGATTGTGCATAGTTCATTGTAGCATGCTAATGACTAATGTTGTACATGAAGCATGGGGTTGATGGTGAATCTTAATGCATAACGTTTTATCCTGGCTTTTCTCAAACTAATATTGTTAGTATCAGTAAAACAAGGAACCCCCTTTTCACTTGCAGCTTCTTTGGTGCGATCTCTCAAATTTTTGGAATTGCAATGGCAAGAAAAAATTTAACTCAAAATATGCATAATATTGTTAAATACCAAAAAAATCATTTTTTAGAATCAAATGAGGTTTCCTATGAGATCTCTTTTATAAAAATACTGTATTACATGCCATTTTAGGTGTTATTTATTTTAATTTTATTCTGAATACATTGCCTATGGAAATGTTAACATATTTTAAACCTAAAATCAAGCACACTTCAAACTCATTGGCTCATGAATAGATAATCCAAAAGCTCTCTTCATCAGTCAAAATATATGGATTGCATCACAATTTGGATACAATTGGTATTTCATAATATGAAAAATTGCTCTTTTTCTTATTTTTTTCTTTTCAACACCAACTTTTTCCACTGATATGCTGGGTAACGTTCTCTGATTTGTTCTGATGAAATCTATTCAGAATTAATAAACTTTTAACCCTTGAAATTATAGGGATAGAATCGTGGGTAACATATTAAAGGTATAACTTCTTTCTCATATGTTGCATTTCCTTACTTCAACCTTACATTTACTTATGAATCATCATAATAGAGAAATAATTGCTACCAATGGTGGAAGTGTCTTTTAAATATTGGGATAGAACGTTATCATAAAAAAGATTTATATTGCTATAAGTTTCTCTCAAGAGTAGTCTTTGAGCCTATTTACACTCATAAAAATGATTGAATGGGAAATTTATCTTTGATTTCAAATATTCTACTACTTGTGAGAAATTCATTGTCATAAGATTGGTCTCAGCTTCAGTTTTAATTGTAGATAATAGGTCATCTGAGCACCTTTACTTAAATTTCTGAATGCATATGAATTTGAATAATATTAAGTAATAAATTGTGGGTGCCAGTAAATTTCTAGAAATGGGCTGAGCATCACCTTATTTCAAAGTCTGAGTGTAGTGAGGTCTGTCTTTAAATTCTAGCTGCTCGGGACATATCAGAGACGTTAGGCGACCCGTCCAGGCAGTACCTGCCTGCCTTCCCCTCCTCCAGTTCAACACCAGGGCCGTTCCAGCCAGGTTCCTCGGTCGCCCCTGGGGCAGCCTTCCCCTCCCGCCCCCCTCGGCCCTTTCCCTCCTCCCCTCGTCCATCTCGGCCCTTCCCCTCCTCACCCCGCCCCACTTCCCCTACCGGCAGTGGCAGTGGGGGTGGTGGCAGTATCAACGGTCCATCGGCTGGGTCCGGAGATGACCACCTTCACCCCCCACACATCCACACTTTGGACGTGACCTGTGCCAAGGACCAAATGGACATCCGAATTGAATTCGACCGCGAGTTTGATGGCACCATCTACTCCAAGGTATTCACCGTAAATTAACAAACAAGTGTCAACTCTTTGCAGATGAAATCTTTGACTGAACTCGACGAATTCCAATGCTTGATGCCTAAATTACTATAAGGATATTTCCTCAATTGCCAGCAAAGATACATAATCAACAAGGAATCTTTTCTAGTACCTCTGTAAAGCCCACCTTACACCAAAGAACATGCCGTGCTATATGATACCAACATCTTCGAGCATGTTCCTGGATTGCTTTCCTATGCAAGTCCATGAAGAGTCAAGAAACTTACCAGAGATGGATCAGCAACAAAAAACTTGAAGCAGCTATTTTTTAGCTACTTTGTCAAAAAATAAGCAGCCACTAATTGAATTGAATATAAGCTACAAATTGGAAAAATGTATCCACCACACGACATCTATTCATAAAAAATAGCTGTCGGCTACTTATCATTTACACTCTCAAAAATTCAAGCTTAGAGTCCTCTTGAGCCTGGACTTCTTGAACCAATATGTTTTAGGCTGAGATATATACTTTTTAAGTTCAAGAAAACAATTTAAACTAAGTTTTATGGAGCCAATAACATAATAATGATCTCATTTTTCTATCCCAAGTTCTCTGTCTCACATAATGATGGCAGGTAAACAGCCGTTAAACTTAACAGTATCTGAACAACAGTATCTATTGCATCTAATTGCAATGCCCTTAAAACACAGGAACCAACACGTTAACAAATCTTCTGAATCAAAGCAAGTCTCTTGGTAAAATACCATTTCCAAACATTTTATAATTTTTGGTGGAATGCTCATTTTACTGCCAGTGGGCCGATATATCAGCCCTCTATGGTTGTGTGAAAACTGCCAAGGGCTGATATATCGGCCCACCTACATTACATCAGCACGTCTTTGTAATGGTTACAATTCCTTCAAATCAGAGACAGCATGAATAATTTTTTCATCCTCTTAAAAATTGAAATATATGATCAAAATTGAGAAAAATAAAAATTTATATATTAAAATTAAGTGCTTCAAATACATATATCTTAATGAGCTTGCCCATTGGCTGGGCTTAATGGGCTTGGCAATTTTCGCACAGTCTACTTTAAAGGGGCTGGCAGTAAAAGGGTTAATAATGGCCGATTTAATGCTATACAGTCATAAATTCAAAAATATTACAGGATAAATGAAAACCCATTGTATGCTGGAATACATTTCCATTCGTTTCTGCAGCAATTGTGCCCCAAAATATGAATCTGATGTTTTACTTCTCTGGTAACTAAGCACTCTTTTTGGTTTGGAGAACAGCCTCTCCACAATAGTACTTGAAGACATCAATGTGTTATATTTAATAAAGCAGCTGTTGAGTACAGCTACAAGCAACTGAAATTTCTGTAGCTGCTAATGTCATTTACAGCTACTTCGAAAAAGTCATAGCAAATTACTACCCAACACTGGAAATTACATTGTATTCTCTTACTAACTACAGAATTTACATACTTTAGTGAGGAGTGCATTACCAAACCCTTTTATGGATTTCATTCAATCCCAAACTCAATACTTGAAGAGTAAACTTTGTAGGTAAAAAATGAAATTTGAAGTTAGTTTATGTAATTATTTCTTTGAAGATGTCTACATATTTCGATTCTTTTTATTTCTTATCTGAGTTGAATCTTTTTTATCTCACAAAAATAGAAAAAAAAATTGTATTGTTACTTAGAGGGTGATTTTGTATTGCTTCAACAATAACACAAGGCTAGATTAATATGTTTATGCAGTTTCATGATGGGTCAGGAATCTTATGAGCTCTTGATCATTAATTTTTTCTCCCGGAACAAAGGGTTACTATACAGATTCTGCTTGCCGCCATGTATCAGCTGGAAGTGGCCAAAAAGTGTACCAGTTCTCGCTGTACTTGGATCAGTGCGGCACTAGATTTGTTGATGCCTTTGCAACGAATGAGGGGAGAGCGTATTTGGAAGGCACCCTTGTGCTGCAAAATGAACCAGGCATCCAAGAGGTAAGGTGGAACTGTCTCAATGGCATTTAGATCACATAAATTGATCAAACTTTTCAAGTTACTGCTTCTGATGGTATTAGTTCTGCTGATTCCTAATGCTTTATTCCCTTTCTGACTCCCTGTAGGTGTGGGACACTGTAAGGAATGTGCAATGTTTGTGGGAGGGGAACATCAGGCAACAGCTGAAGGCTGGTGTCAGCGTAGACGGACTGGATGAACAAGTGGTGACCTTCTCTGGTGACACAGCATCTGCTCAGCTTGATGTCAGGGTGAGACCTTGCCCTTCCCATCAAACACATGAAGCAGATGCATGATGGGACCGTTTACAATTTTTTATTGCCAAATCTGATAGAGTTTGTAAAATAAAAAGACCAGTATTTTCCATTCTTCTGTCATTCACCTCTGTCAAGGATGGAGGTGAATGACAGAAGTCTTTAGTGCAGCTCGTTCAGTTGGCGTCCCCTTTTGCGTATTTTAATTTATGAGTGAATGGCTCTGGTTAGAAGAAGAACACGTAAAAGTGTTTTAAGTAGATAGAAACATTTTGCTTTGCTCAGTCACGTACTTTATGGCCCAAATACTTGAACTTGGAGTTGAATTTTAGTACCATTATGGTTATGATGTCCTTATAAAAGAGTATCATCAATTAAAACACTTTATTACCTGAAACCATTTAACTACGTATTGCATACTCAAAATGACACTGGCAAGACAAAGTGAAATTTTTAAAATTTAGATCATTTTTACTTAAAACTTATTTCCACCTGGTTACCCTGGCATAAAATCAATGAATGTAGAGAAATTTTCTGTAGTGAAATAACCTGAGGGATTCACAGAAATTTTTAGATTAGATATTTGACAAAGATATTAAAAATGGGACCTATAAACCCAAAAATGTGCAAATAGTAGTCAATACAGTGCTATCTACTATGAGACAAATTTTGAAACTGAATTATCTGATGTATTTTGCACCAATGTAATTGAACTATAAAACTTCTTTTTCATATATCATTACTATTACTAAATTCATGAGCACTAAATATACAAGTACCTATGCTGATTAGGCTTTTTCAACACGTTACTTTCATTTTAGGTTGGAAAATTTGGAGAGGCTGGTGGGGCTAGCACAACAGCTGGTGGTCTCGTTCAAATAGGAACTGACATGTCACTGGTGGTGACGATAGATGGTGATCCTGGTTTTGATGTACATGTTCGGGAATGCATTGCCAGACCTGCTGGAGGCATTAATGAAGGTACTGTTGAGAATTAAATGTCCAGAATGCACTACATGAGTTAGAGAAACATAATCATTATTATGCCAGGGGTCAAAAAAAGGACAGCCGGCATGGGTGTATCCGGTAACGACATTGGCCGGTTAATGGAGGCTGTTTGCTTGTGGGGCTAACCACCCCACTTGCAATTTTACTGGTTCCAAGAAAGAGTAACAGGAGAGCCACCCACAACTGACCCCTTTCGTATGAGGGCCCTAGTGGAGTTGGGAGTGGCCAATCAAATAAAACATCTAAAAAGGGAGCTCACATGGAGTGGATGGAGACCCTGAGGGGAGACCTCCTAGCTTGCCAGCAATGCAAAAGGCCATACTTCTTGGGGCCATCCGCCTGATTCGTGAGCATGACTCTAATAAAGGGTAGTCACCTATCCAACGGTGGCAGACGTGGCTACCCATAGGCGCAACCTGTCTCAAGTCTACAGCCAATATGATGGAAATGAAACCCAATGCTAGCTGGAGGCTCGGAGGTTTTTTACTTACAAAGGTTACTTACCAAGGTACAAAGGTTACCAAGCAATAACAATAATAATGTAGTTTATTATTCTGTTGGTCAGGCATTTGACACAACATGGTCATAGAGAAGTTAAAAGATTTAAAAAATGAACATTATATTATAAGTACAATAATGAAAACAAAAGAAAACAATATACATACGTGGTTCTTCCTGATTTTCCATAGCCAAAGAAACACTCCCATGGTGATTGCAATTTTGAACTTTTGGCTACTTGTTTGTCATTCACTGTATTAGGTCAGAGGCTACCATTATGTTTGCCCTCTCAAGTGCTGCTTCCTATACATACAGAAATGTTGAAATTTTTAGTTTGTGAAAGAGAATCAGAAGATCTTAAATTACAACATACGATAGCAAAACGGTGCTTATTGTGCCTAATGAGTACATGATTCGAAGAGAACAGGTAACCTGTCGGCAATAATGCTTTGCAAATATTCAAGGTTTCCAAGGCACGACTGAAAGGGACTTCTTGCAGCTGACAGATGAACGAGGCTGTCCACTTAAAACAAAGATTTTTGGAGAGTTCCAAAAGAAACGTGGTGGAGTTGGAATTGGCGGCCAGGCCTCAACACTTTATGCCTATGCACATTTCCAGGTAAATCTCATTTGGCTTAAGACTTGCTCTGTGTGGAATAGCACCTTTTGGAATTTTCATCCATTCATGCTTACAACTAGGCCCTCACAACCTCTGTGGCTGGAAATGAATTTAAACAGTAATGATCCAATAACAGAGATGAAATCTGGCTTTATATTGCTCCAAGGTGCTAGTTGCTAATAACTCTTTACTTTCACTATGCTTGCCTGGTGATATCATGTTTGCCTTTATCATGAATGTCAGTAGCAGCAGAATTTGGTTTTCAGGTGCTCTAGAATGAAACTCTTTCCCTCGTAACTTAGCAGAGTTCCATATCAAAGCATTCAACAAGGAAAACTTTTACAAACCACAAAAAATCTATAAACACGACATAGCTGTGTGACACAGACGAAACCTAGGTTTCTCGGGCAGAACTTATGCTTAAAAGTGTGGGCATAGTCAAGGTGCTGGGCAAACAGCCTGTAGTTTTAATGCTAGAACCAAAGAACAATAAGGTACATGCTTTTCAAAACAACTGTGATCTAAAACATAACTTTGCCAAACAAATTTTAATTCATGACTACCAGAGTGATTTTAATGTTAATATTTTGTTTTTCAAATAACAGATGGGAACTTGCCTCACTTGAGCAGATGGAATATTTAAAAAGATTGTATAACCCTGAAGTGACTGTTTTAAATGAATATTTGTACCCCGCCTCCTACCCCATCCTCACAGCCACTTAGCCCTCCCCCCTCCACGAAACAACCTTGGCCCTACTGATCCCCAACCCTTCAACCCCTCATCCCCACCACTAACCTAACCCCCAGTTACTCACCCTACCAAACCCATCTATTCCTTTCCCCACCCCACTCACTAACAATTTCTGTATATGATAGACTGGAAACCCTTCCAAATCACCTCTTGATGAGATGATGATGCTGAAACCCAGGTTGTGTTTATTGATTTTTTTATGTGGTTTATAAAAGTTTACCTTATTAAATAATAAGGTGCTCTCAGTGCTTCAGTTAAATTGTGCTCACAGTCTAACCTAATCACAAAGACCTAAGGAAATATTAGTACCCCAGGCTGCATCCAAGCCTTTGGGTTGCCAGGCCTGCACATAACCAACCTAAATGACACAGCCAATTGACATGTCATGTACAGTGAAGCCACATTTATAAATAAATACACTGATCACTATATATCAGGTACAATTATTTTCCAGATCTATAGCATTTTGTGTTTTAAGTTAAGAAAGCAACAAATAACACACATTTTTGTCTGTTTTCAGGCTTTCAAGTTCCCTGACCGCAATGATGTCACAATTGAATGTGATGTTGAGCTTTGCAAAAGCGAGTGTGACTTCTGCCCCAACATAGATCAGGTATGGTTCTTTTCCTTTTCCATTATAACCTTCAGTTCAGATAACAATTATTTGTCATAATTTTGTTGGTGTTAAGTGAGCACTTAGCTATTACATATTTCTGCTGAAAGTTAACATCGGCAGCATCATTAACAGACATTTAACTGCGCAGACAAGAATACAATTTTGGAACGACAGACTGCTGGTGACTTGCCTGGTATCATCAGTGATCTTACTGAACTATAAAAATAGCAAAATTTGCTCCTGAAAGAATCAAAGTACATACTCATAGGCACTCTTTGATTGACTCATATTTCAAATTTTTATTGTCTGCCATTTTCCGCAGCTCTGAATGAATTTTTGCCATTTTGTAATTCATTAAAAAAATTACACACACCTACTCAAGACTAGCAAGAAGACATTGAACAGTTGATATAAAGAACTCAGAATAGACTATTTTTTCCTGAAACGTGAGTAAAAATTAGAAGATGTGAGTCTTGGTGTTCTTCTTCATAGTCCTACGGTTGATTAAAAATGCTTTAAATTAACGCACAATAAGTATACAGTATGCATTTTCGCTACTTCAGTGTTCATATAATTCCTCCATGAATGGGGTCATTAACCATATTTTTTTATTTCCGAATCTGACAAGAGTTTTTAAAATAAAATGACCTGTATTTTACCATTCTTCGGTCTGTCAATTACCTCTCCAGTTATAAGTGTCGAAAAAATGTTATTTTTAACCCTTTCGGAAAAGTGGGCATGCAAAGGACTTGTACGTCATCTGTATCGTCCAATCAAAACTGAGACTGTTAAGCTCCTTCGCCCAATCACAATGGGGACACACTCTGCCAATGGAAGTGGTTGCGACAGGATCTGAGTGAGCAGACCCTTCACCAGGGCTGTATTTACCATATGGCATACCCGGCGGCCTCACGAGAGCCAGGAAAAGTCCATGCCAAGCTGCCAGGTCGCAATACTACAATATTGGGAGCCTCATTCTAGATTCTGCCAGGGGCCTCACAGGTCATAAATACATCCTTGCCCTCCACTCCCCTTCACCTAAAAACAGTCGAGGACAGGAGGTGGATGATGCAGATACCCTTAATGCAGATCGTTTGGTGGGAATCACCTGTTGCTTATTTAAATTTTTGATTTATGAGTGAATGGCACTGGTTAGAAGATTAGTTTTTTCACTTAAATTCATTTTTCGTTTCCATCTAATGATTTCTTGTACAAAATAGTGATTTCGGTTCTCAGTAAACGCCCCCATTACTTCCACCTGACCTGTATTTCTCTGGATTAGACATAGCTAATGTAATTAATACATAGCTAATGTAGAAAAGTGGGTTCTCACCTCCGTCTGTAACGTCAGACGTTTATTTCTGTTTCAAAACTCTTTATTCTTTCCAATACAATGTTTCTTGATGCATCCAGCATCCTCTCCCCAAATCCAATTCCCACAACAATCCCCCTTTTCTCTATCAACAACTCCCCAGCAACCCAGCATCCACAACACAATTCAAATCAAACGTTACACTAATGAGGTGTTTCTCTTTTCATCTCCTCTGACAATTCCACCCAGTCACCTCAGCAATTACTCCAGGGCCTCACACTATTCCTTCCATTTGCCAGCTTGGCTCCCTGCACAAGTTTATTCGATGCTTCATACATTTTATTCCCAAACCCTACATTTATACTCCTCATCATTTAAATCATCTTTGCTGTTATCATAAGGTTTTCTAAAATTCGGACTCGATTATGAATCCAGCATGTGAGCATTCTCATTATTTCTCTGATTTTGCTAAGGAGAGTGAAACTGATTACTTTAGCAGGGCAGTTGAAATAGATAACCCCTACCGATTGAGCAAGTTGTTAGGGAAAATGCCAAGCAGTGCCATCTGCTTGGAGTCATGTTATTGACAATGATAGCGGAGCATGAACAAGGGAACCATGATACGGCCCTTCATTCACACGGCCCTTTCAACAGCTCTCCTTCTTTATTCTTCCCTGCAGCTTGCAATCCTTTTCCTTATTCAGCCCGAGAGCGATCCCACTCATTCTTGCTAAACTCTCTTTCTCATACTTAGGTCTTGACTTCTTACCCACTCAATCCTTTTCTTTAAGAGCTAAGCCTTGTTAAGTTAAGACACATTGTATTGCCTCAACATTTGATTCATACTCTGCACCCACTCCCTGGAAAAATCAATGATGCTCTTTCCAAAAATGCACACCTCCTGGCATGGTCCCACATTCAGCTAAATGCAGAGTCCTCTTTGAAACAAGAGTTGATGACTGCCTAATTACTTTGCCAGTGCAACACAAATGTCTTCTCCTTTGTTCTTTGTGACTTCACCCTCCCTCCTTTTGTTGCATTCCAATCCCTTGTGACAGTGAAACACTCACTTAATGAAACATAACCTATCATTCCACAGTGAAATAGTATTGGGCCCCATGGTTGCTGGATACTTTTCTCTCCTTTAACGGTCCACTTCAAGCTTTGGAAAAGGCAATGGGTGCCCATTGCTTCCTTCCATTGAATTCCGTAGAATAGATTCCATCATATTCAAACCCATTCTATTCCCCTATTCCATTTTGAATATGATTCCATCATATTAAAAAAATGTTGTGACTCTGCAGCCAAAGACACCTTGAAAAATCGGAATTTATACTCGTAAAGGGTACTGGCAGAAGACCTTGTAACTTCGTAGCCCTAGGGAGGTGGAAGGAGCAATGGTCAAACTTGGTTTGAAATAAACTCCAAGCAATAAAAAAGCCTCCGATATCAGTGTGGCCCACTTCCAACAGGGGGAATCCTAGGGAGGAGGCTGCATTCACGCGGCTGAGAATAGGGAATTGCAACCTAACCCACGCATGTCTCTTCTCCTAAGAGAAGATCCAGCCCTGGTACAATGAATTTGGTACTCCTATCACTGTGAGACATCTCCTGATGGAGTGTGATACATATCAAGACATATGTGAAAAGATGAACATCTATGGTCATCTATCCAAATACTAGGCAATGATGAAGCTGTATCAAAAATGTTACAATTCTTTAAGTGCACAGATATTTTTAGTAAAAGATATTTTCCCCAACCTAATTTGGAAAATTTTAAATTTGTACCGATGATCCTAATGATTCCATCATCACTTCATAGGTATCAGGCTACACTGATGCACTAATTTGTGCAAGTCCTTCCCACTAGAGCAACGTGATTAACAATGGGGAGGGGCAATATGATCTGCCTCTTTCAAAATTAATAACTAGTGATTCCTTCCCAAAAACTAATTACGTTACCTCCAGTCTGAGTTCACAAGATCATATTTCTCCATGGTTTAATTAGAGAATTCAGAACACGGTGGGATTCTCGGTGAGGAGTAAGAGAGAGGCCAATGGAACACGCAGAGGGGACACCCCAAGACAGCAGGATGCCGTGGAATCACTGCGGATGGCTCGACATATGAGAGTCGTCACTCCCGAGGAACTGTCTTCATTCAGTGGCTCGTCACTCATTGATGAAGGTAAGGTGGCTAATCTGCTCATCAGCATACAAGCATTGTGGTGTAATACCCTCCTTCAACACTGAATTTTGGAACATCATGTGGGCAAAAATACCTGAGGAATATATTTTAGTTTAAAAAGTTTAAAAAGAAAAGTTTGGAAAATGGAGTACGTAATGGTTGATTTGGCCATGGCACAAATCTAGCATTAACTTGTTCATCCACAAGTTGAGGCCTTGGAAGTTCCCAGGTGAGGAATATACTAGGGGGTGTAGGGATGGCAGTGTCAAAATTAGCCCAAGTGAAGAAGGCTCCATTCTGGGTGGGCACTGCATGATCCCTGGATATTCCTGTTTTTTTGAGCTTGTGCCTTCACATCATTGGATTTTGAGTGCAATGGCAAATGCAATTTTGTGGCCCAATCACGGAACTTTATAATGTGTTTATCATGTTGTTGCTATATTTGAATTGTGCTACGAGAGTGGAAACGTGATCGCCCCTCTTCACATTTTGTCCAGTCCTTCATATCAAGAATTATTAATGGAATTCTTCAAAACAATTTCTGAAAGTCGTGCACTTCTAGAGGAGCAATCAGTATCGATAATGACTGAGATAAAGTGAAAGACGGTTCTATGATACTGCCATGGGTTATATATCTAGCTATATTATCCAGTCAATTACTACCTCAAAGGTTAGAGTTAACAACTGCTATTGTTATTAGCATAATCATGTATGAGTTTCTATTAATGTGTCCTATTTCATCCCAGACAGCAAATAAGCTTGCTCCAAATTTGCATTAAGGCTTTGAGCACCTTGCCAACGCTGCCACAACGTTGTGGCAACATTGAAAGAATAAGGTTCTAATGGCAGTGTTACTCAAGGCTGTGGCATTGTTGTTTCTGCAACCTTTTCTTTGTTCATCTTAGCACATGTAGGAACGGGCCAGAGAAGGAGAGAAGTTGCATGTTAAGAATTATAGCTATTCATATTTCTCATGTATACAGTTTCTTTGGTTATTTTTATGTCAGGTGCACCTAAGCATGCACCATGGCAGCTAAGGAGATCTACGGTGATGGAAAAGAATAGTTAGAGTAATGCAAATGTTCAGTGAATAGGTACACATCTAAAATAAATGCACGATACAATGTTTATGAAGTGGTGATTGCATCAACTCTCCACCATTTGATAAATAATTTCCATGGAACCTTTATCATATCCAATAAAATATCAGTTTACTTGCTGAGTTGATTTCTTTATCCACAGCATTGTTTCCAATACCCTCCTGCAACACTGTCTATAGGTTGGCTTTTGCTTATTCGGGTTCATTCTGCGTTAATTCATTTAGAGGAATAGTTTTGCTGGCGTTCCAGTTAGCATCTTCAGGTCCAAAATGAGCTGTAGAGATTCTTGACCGTTATTTAAATACAGCTTGGGCTAGTCAGTGGCACACTGATTCACCAGGAGGACCATTTTTCAACAATCAAGCCCAACGGTCCAACGTTTCCGTCAATCAGTCTGCCCCTGACTAGCCCAAACGTACACATATATATGTAATGGTCAAGAATCTCTGTAGCTCATTTTGAACCTGAAGATGCTAGCTGGAGTGCCGGTGAAACTGTAGTCCTCAAAATGAATCAATGTGGAAAAAACCCAAATAAACACAAGCCAGAAAATCACTGTGAAAGCCTCCTTGCCACTGTCCATAGGATCTCCGCATTTGCAACTTAATCAAGAAAATTCTCACCTAGCATTGAAAGAATGTGTAAATATATACGGTCAAACTTACTTTTATACATGAAATGAATATTGGGGCACATATAAGGGTGGAAATCAGCAGCATAAAAACAACCTACCAGTTACATCGTGATTATGTGATGAAAATCAGTATGCATGCATAGTTAGGTAATCCATTATATATTGTTTGAAAGGTATGATGGTAGATAGGACTGAAAAATGAGTAATCATAAAAGATATCTACCTGTGAATACACTTCCAGATTAAGCACGCTCAAATAATCAAATTACAGGTTAAACACTTTCATTATTGATTTTTTCCATTTCATTTTTGTGGCCGTATGCAATAACTATCTTAGTTGATATGAAAAGAAACAATTAAATACGAGCAAAGTGGAAGCAATAAGTAAAACACAAAACTAGTTGGAAACAATCTTATGCAAGTTAGGTTTTCTCGACGTCAACATTGTGACATTGTTATTTGGCAGGAATTACATGTGCGCATGCACGTCACAACAACAACATACATTCACAAATGAATGTTAGTAGATTTTGGGGCAAACTTATGCTACACTATGAACTTGCCACAGCATTGCACTGTAACCTTGCTACAACATTGGTAAACCACCATTGGTGACCTTGTGCCAACATTGCCGCAAGGCTGTGCCTTGAAAATTCAACGCTACTGCTATGCTACAATAACTATGTTGTCACAGTATTACAATGTTAATGTTGCAATAAAGGTCTGAGGTGCATGGTGGCCTTCCTGATTTCGATTTTGTCTTGCAATTAGATGATACTGAGTGTGCTACATTTGAAAACTTATTTCAGGCATAGCTCTCCCCACTGAACCAGGGATCTGCATGTCCCACTGGGGTTTTGCCACAGCGTCCATACTTCTCCTGTCAGCACTGACTGCAGCCTGCGTTCTCAGCATGGTCCTCTACATCAGGAGCTGGAAGAAGCCAGCACATATTCTCAAAGCTCAATCTTTAGCATACATTCCTCATTCAATGAATCACTGAACTTTCTTGAAAGCTACTCAGAGGGACTGCTAAGCAATGCCATTACAGAAAAGGTTATTCCAAATAGCAGGAAAATTTCTCGTTTAGGAATGCTAAGCATGATGTATTTATGACGTTGCTCAAAATAATGAGAACTCTTCAGAGTATCATTTACCACTGTACATAAATAATAACGATTGTCAATACATACATGTCATTTCCATCCTGTTTAAGATAAATATTTAAACAATTCATTAACACTTTGGAATCATGACAAATTCTCTTTAATTCACCAGTGTAGTTGTTTAACCCAGAATAAATTGGTTGGACATTTTGCTTTAATAACCATTTGCTACAAAAGTGCTTCCTTCACTCACATAACCATGTGATGATGAAATACATATAAATGTGACTTTGAAAAACATAAAAATTAATACTTTTCAGACTGCTAAAAGTATAGTAGGTATGATCCATTCCCCTAATTGGAAAGACTATTCAAAACGAATACAAAAACTTAAAATGGAAAATTATTCTAATGTTGTTTTTGAAGAGGTTTGCCATAGCAATGATGAAGTATTATTGCAACCATGCAAGACTATTATTATGGCAAACAAATGTCTTAATGATGAGGCACACCATTACCTCTGATTGTATGCTCAACCCACTCATTTGTAAAATAAACTTTTCTACATATTTTTCATGCTGTTGTCATTAATATACACAATGTCATGGAGACTGAGTAGTTGATTTCTCATTAGCCACTTATTTGATACATTCTTTGTGGATGATGTCAACTGGCACCACCCTTGTCTTACCCAGGGGGTGGAGCGATGCTAAAATTGGCACCTGGTGCTGCTTAGGAAACATGTCGAGCATGGAGCTGCTGCTCCATGGGACAATGAAAGACATTCTACATGCATCAAATGTTTTAATGCTATAACCTCATACACTTTAATTAGCTGTTGATGCTGTTCTCATTCCAGCCCATCATATTTTCACGGCTTCGTTTCATGAGAAGAGCGTATACTCTCTACCATGAATCATATAATCTAAATATCATTCTGGAACAGCTTGTCTAACCATTTATATCTTGTCATTTCGACTCTTGAATTTCCCTTTCTTGATTCCTTGAAGTTTTGCTTGATTTGGCATAAGTAGCAATAATGTTAATTTTCTGTAAACTCTGAACTCCAGCTGTATATATGCACTTTCATATTCCTTTTAACAATTTCCAATTATGGAAAATACAAGGATAGGAGTATGAATGACAGACTGGCCATGTGATGTCACCAGCACAATGTTACTGAAATGTGATGCCAGTAATTTGTTTAAAATAAGGATGGATTGATTCCAGTTTTTTTCAATTCCAATCCTAAAATTGATTCCTATGCTACTGATTCTCGATTCTGAAATATTACAATAACAAATTTATTTTGAAGCAAATAGAAGTTATTTAAATTGTGAAGTAGCATTCCACTTTAAAAAAAACTGGCACAAAAAAATTAAAGCAATGCACATGTGAGTTACAATGCCAATAAGACAACCAGTCAACACCTTTTAATGCATAAAGGCATCATTATAATTTACCATTATACCGTATTTACTCGTGTAAGCCGCGCACCTTTTTTCCCGAAACACCGGTGAAAAAATAGGGGTGCGCGGCTTACACGAATCCTCCAGATTTTCGTGTAAACCGCGCACTATTTTTCCTCAAATTCCTGTTTTTTTTTCTCCTAAGTTTCGCATTCTGTAAACATATTGACGTTAATTGGTAAGTATGGTCTAGTAGTAAATCGTACAATGTAAAGTATTCTGAAATTTCGAAGTAATTTGTAATCAAAATCCAAAAGTCGGAGCGTACGACGGTACTTGAAAACGCTAGATCCGAAACACCACTTGACAAATTAATAGATTTATCGTGTATAGATTGTACTTAGGACAACACTTTGTAGCACTGATATGTATTTAAATCTACATTGTATCCTGTAAGCTGCCACAAGGGGCCGGCGTCTTTATGTCTTTTCAAAGTCGTAAGCGGAGTTTGTTTCAGGGTCACGTATCTGTAGCAACATTTTTACGTACTAATAGATAGCTCCTTTTGTGTACACATTAAAGCTACATTTCAAAGATACGACAAAGAATTTGTTACATAGTGGCAAGAGTTGTATGCTGAGAGATTATACCTTCTTACTATCCGTGCGTGAGTGTAGTAAACGAGTTCGAATCGATCATTTAGCATTTTAAAATAATTTGCAATTATCACCCTAAAAATGAATTCTGATGTGAAATTGCGATCGTTTCCCATGAGTACAAAACAGTATATTATAAGCGATGCCGAAAAAGTAGAAAATCGAGCTGCAGGAAGGAAATATGGTGTATCTGAATCTAGCAGTGACGAAAACTAAAAATGGGAACTATTATGATATGAATATTCATTAGTGATTTACGATTCTATTTCCGCGAATATGTTTTTCTTTAGTTTTATAAGAATTATAATTGTTATTAAATTGAGCTTAGTTGTTTCCGTGTGTTCCCAAGACTTTCCGGTGTTGTTAATTCGTCCCAGTCCACAGCTACTGCGCAGAGAGCAGACGAGACCACCGCTATGGTACGGATGGCGTTCTGCTTTTATTTGTTGATATGCCAACGGATTTCCATAATAATAAAGTAATCATGGGTTGAAATTGTACATATTTCTGCAATTATTCCAGTTAGATGTTACTTTGAAAAGATGCCATTTTTATAGTTGGATGATGTGTCGTATGTAACTGTGATTACTGTGAGATGCTACGAGAAAAAGATGCATAGTAAAAGAGGCCGTGGAGGCCGTGCATCGATGCACGACGCGATGACGATCGTGATGATATTAACAGGTAATTAAATCAATTAATGAGAAAGACGTACATGTAATATAGGCACAGCATTTCTCTTAAAGAACGTGCATTCATGTTATGACAAAATTATGCAGATTCAAGAGCAAAAAAAAAATTTTCTGACAAATAATTTCTTTCCTCACGAGCCTTCCCAAAAATAGGGGTGCGCGGGATACACACGGGCGCGGCTTACACGAGTAAATACGGTATTTCACTACAAGAAAAGATTAACTGAACAAATCACATCTCTAATAACAAGGATGGGAGTGAGGACAACATACCAGTTGTTGATACTGTAAACAGAGGTTTTACTGTATGACTTTTTCCCTATTACCCTGGTATCGCGAGAAAATAAAAAAATGTAGAATGTCACGTGGGTAGCCTACATCGGCCGGCATCAGGTGGACAACAAGAGCTGCATGAAGTTATAATAACTCCCTATAGGAGTTAAATTTTTTCTTTCAGTCATTGCATTGAAAATTTTATCATCTTCAATTTCAAACCCTTACATCTGAATATTCACATTTTTATACTTATAATTCTTAAATTAGATTAACGAAATTTTGTGGGGAACTACAGAAAAAAATGCAAATTGAGGGTATGCATAATTTTATGAAAGTTATGCCTGAAAGAATAACTCCATGCTTCTTGATTTTGCCTAGCATATTCTTATCTTCATTGAATGACAAGTTTAAAAAATTGAAATATAGTTCCAACAAAACCTCTTATTTGAAATGCAGGGAGACACGGGGAGATATATCAACTACATTACATATGGTTGGGCCAAAATTAGGGAGTGTGAAAAAATTGTACAGTTGTAATTCGGAGAGAATATCAAGAATTATCAGGGGAGAACGGTGCAGTAGACACTAGAGTGGTCAAGACACATTGGGTAGTGGCACAAGTTATGGAGGGAATTGAGGTACGATGGAAATAGAAAGATTTAAACTTAGCATGGAAAAATAAAATTTAAGGAAATAAGCAATAGACTTAGGAGGGGTATGAAGTGAGTGAGAGAGAAGTGACGAAGAGGTAAATTAGTTGAGAGGCTCAAGAGAGATGGAGAAATAGGTGCCCTCTACTCGAAGGGTAGAATGTTATTCAGAATCAAGAAGTGGAAAACGATACTGTGCATTAGTGTTAAGGAACACATGAAAGAACTGCATGGCACTAACGATAGGCAAGGGAACTTGGGAATAGAAAAGGAGAATGATATAGATAAGGATGAGCTGGGACCAGGAGTCTTGATAGTCAATTAGGGTAAACATTATGAGAAAAGGTGTGGAGACTATGCTATAAAAGCTACTTAAGAATTAAGGTAGATAAGCACAAGATGATTTGACAGGTTTGCTTGTAGGATGTATGAGGACGAAGTTTGGCTGGACGATTTTTTAAAATCTGTATTAATACCTTGCCAAAAAAGAGAGCCAAGGCTGCAAATGTTGAAAATCATACACTTCATAAATAAATGAAAAATTTCATCAACTATGCGATATCAAGAGCCAATACGCAAATTATGCAACCTGGACAACAATTTTATTTCTATTTCATAGAGGTAACTTACTGCATTAGTTTTTACTTTGTCTTTCACGGAGCGTTGAGTCCATCCACCAATTATGCAACCGGGATGACAATCACAACATATTCGTGTCGAACAACGTAAATGGTGAACCATTCAAAAATTTGCTAGCTTAAATAAAGGGAAGACGTTATATTGCGGGGATATGGAAATTATTAGGACTTGAAGAAAAAGTCATTAATGGCGGGGACTTAAAAGCGATGTTTTACTATATTAATGAAAATGAACTTATGTTTCCTTTTTACTGCAATCTAAAGAATAGTTGAACAGGTTTAATAAATGTATTGTTTGATGAGTATGTGATAAGGAAAGTGAACTTTATATTAGAAGTAATAAGTTATAGTTATTGCATCCGTAAATCTTAATCCAGGAAAATATTATAAACCAAGATGATAGGAAGTTGAATTTTTCTACAGTAAATTTACTAGTTTTTTTGGAAATACTATTGTTGCTGTTTTTCTATATATATTTAAAATCTAGGATTAGAAAAGGGATGAAATTCAGAATCCAGTATCTGAAACTAAGGATCCGAAACCAAGATAAAGATTGAAACCCAGGCAAGGATCCGGTTCCGAATCCTGATCCGAAAAAAACCTGGATTCGTCCATCATTAATGTTATAACTCTTATATGGGGTAAATAATATTATGATATGTCTTCAACTCAACAATTGAGATGAGATACACCTTTAAAGTTCTTTACATGAATTATTTGCCCGTGCCAATTCACAACTTGAACAACCTTGTCAGGTATCGTATGTTGAGCATCATTTGTTTTCACGACAAGGTAGGCGAAATTTCTTTTGGATTAAGCAGTTGGGCTTTTAAATATTCAACATGTATTTATTTTAATTTAACATTGTTTTTCGTGAAAATATGAAAAACAATTGAAAGAATCCTTAAATTTAAAATCATTTCGGCTGCTACCTATCCCTGAGGGGGTCGAGACTTATATATCCTGAGGTCGAGACATATACCCTGAGGTCGAGACTAAGTCATGCTACATCACGTCTTGCCTCAACTGAATACCTGTGATTTTTATACAATATTGCTAGCTAAAGGAAAAATCTTTTCTTTCACTAACAAATCCCTCGGACCTACAATCCCGACTTAGTAATTAAATAATAATTTCAAAATGGCTGAATGAATAACAATATCTAACTTCTAATACCAATTGCTTTCTGATATTTAATAGTAACTTGAAACTATTTTCAGTTATATCTCTGTTCATACCTAATGATATTCTGTTTTAGAAGAAAACTAGTTGGTAAAGGAAAAAAATTACCTATTATTCACAGCAGATTTTTTAGTAATCAATACTCTTGCATAAGCTGGTGATTGTATGTACACCATTACGAAATGTGCTAAGCATTAATTGAAACTAGGCCCTGATGGTCAAGTGCCAGGAATGCTAACTATTAGACCAAGAAATTCAACTTTGGGAACAGATCTTAGCATATTTTAGGATTACAAATGCACACCGTTTCTTTCTAGGTAGCATGAACATACATTTATTTGTATAGTTGCTTGTAATACAATAAATGATTAGGCTTCATTTGCCTGCACCTAAACATGCAATTGCCACCATGAAACAAAAAAGACTAAATTGGACATTTGAAAAGGGTTTCATGTTCCCTTACTATGACACCTCTGTTATGAAACTTCCTCACTTATGAAACTTTTTTGGTTGTCTGCTGAAAGTTTCATAAGTGAGGTTCTACTGTATGTTGAAAAAATACTAAGACACATTTCATTTAAGTAAAACTAAGTACGCGGTGGAACTCACCATACATACATGCCATTGTGAAAACTATACAAGAAATGTATATTGTATTTATGCCTCAATTAAAGCATGCTTTGACTACGCAAAATGAAGAATGCCATGGTTACCAATTACAATTTTCCACGCGTTATTCAGAAATAAGGTAAAAATTATGCACTTTTGAATATGCTTCTTTGTGTCTTTGAATTGGTGTGACACTGTGATATTTTTCAGTGCAGTGGGCTCTTGTTAGAATGTTTCTTGATGGCACAATTTCCTCTCTTGCACACTCCTGTCATCAGGTCTGCATCACAGTGCATGTAAAAATACTGGTTAGCATGTTTTGGTTATCTCTTTAGCACATTCAGAGGAGGACCAAACCAAATTTGTCCCAGGAAAATAATCACTGTAAAGGTTGATTTGAGGATGGCTGGATCTCTCGCAAGAGGATTAAATCTTGCATCAAAAACTTTGTTATTGCTAACAAAAATATTATAATGGGTATATTACGGTTAAAAAAATGTTTAGGAAGAATTAAAAGGGAACCCGAAAGACCCGCAATTTATCGCGATGTTCGATTGTTTTACAAGTGTCGACTGGACATCAAAACTACACGAGCACCAATACTTCTTGACAGAGAAAGTGAGACAATTGAGCTTAAAATTAGCCATGGGAAGGTGTGGGGGGAAAAGAAAATTATCAATTGAAAAGTTCAACCTCCAAAAAGTAGACGAAAATCCACATATGAAATGTGTTGAAATAGTGGCAAAAATCAAAGTTCTGCTATCAACTCAAGTTTGTTTTGCTCAACACATAAGTTCAGCATTTCCGCCTTTGTTCATAACTCACTTTTCAAAATAAATAAAATTCAAATACAGTATTTTGGCCTGGACAAGTGTTATGACGTTAATGGATTCACATTAGAAATTTTAAAATGAAGACGAAGGTACTCGCATGCCTCCAATGTTGCAAATTAACGAAGAAAACCCAGTTTTGTAAATTTACTAGAATAACTCAAACAAATATAAGTAAATCAACTGAAAATTAAAGGACATCAGGGCAAAAGTCCAATTCTATCAAAATATCCGTTCATTAGTGCATTTTGTATTGTAACAACCTTCAAAGTGATGCTGCCCTCTGTGACGAAAAAAATTGCCATTTTTATCCTCACCGCAAAAACATGACTCAAAAGTAATTATTAAAAAAAGGTACCTGCATTAAACAGAAGGCTAAATTATCTACACGCTGATATGCTTTCACTTCTTCCGTTTTTGAGATAAAAAGCATTAAACTTGAGTCCTTTATTGTGGACTGAATGCACTAAATTTGCTGTCTGGTCATTATCGTAATAATTAATCATTGAGGGTAATAATTGAAAATGAAACTTTGTTACAATAAATGAACATCAGCAATCTACGGAATGAACTAACTTGACGACCAGCATATAATTCCCCTGATAGTTATGCAGCACACAAATACATTTTTCCAATATCCCAGGAAGGCCTAACCTGTTCAGTATGTTTTCCTTGTTACCACGTTCAGGTTTTCGGGTCCCTACAAAAACAGGCTATCAAGAGTCCACTGTCGTTTTTATAATAATGCAATATTTTTTATTATACATTAAGAAGAAAATCTGAACATGTATTATCGATATAACGAAATGAACCTCATGTTTTATAAGGTTACCTGTTAAAAAAGCACCGAATGGCCAAAAAATCAAATTGTTACAATGCATATTTTTCACACTTTTACCTACAGCATTCACTAATAAGGACATGTATATAGTTTCACACATATACCACGTGGCTAAACCTGCTCATGCAAAAAAATCACAACTACATAAGAGTATTTTTAATTCAAAACTACCACCAAATGACAAGCTACCAATTGGGTGCTGCAATGGTGGCATAGTCTGCAAAGAGGTATAGTCCTGAGTGGGGGTTGTCGGAAAGTCGTCAATGTAGACGTTGAACAGTGTGGGGCTGAGGGCTGCTCCTTGTGGAACTCCTGTGAAAGCCTGATTTATTGGGGAAAGATAGTCCTGGTGTTTGATAAGGAAGGTCCTGTGTCAGAGGAAGGATTGGATTAATGTGACCATGTACAGAGGAATTAGTAATTTACTAAGTTTGTAACTGAGTTATCCTTAATTTCCATGAAAAAGGTTGTACTGAGCTGTTTTCAAGCATGATATGCTTTATTTTTATCCATTTTCAACCACATGCAGATCACTCAATTCTACAGAAATTGACATCCCCAAAGGTATGAAAGAATAGGACTGATGAAAAAAAAGAACTCGAGCATTTTTTATCTCAGCAAATTAAAGCAAGATGAATGTCATTATGCAGGGGTAAAAGTTACCAACAGATAATTGACTCACATTTGCTTACAATGTATTAAAGATCAATGGAGGTCAACCATTTGAAAACAAACACAAATCTTTATCCTGCACATCTGTAAAAGGTGGGATGTACAGATTCCACTCAAATACCCTGGATGATATACATAACACCCTAAGTTATTCTATACGTAACTTTCAGCATATTCCTGACTTCAATTCCTCACAGTTAAGTGATTTCATAGCATTAAACCTGGAATACATAGTACCTTAGTTAGAGTTAGTCCATGGCATTCAGAAAAACCCATTTAAAAATATGGCAGAAATAATTTCTGCATTTACCTTCATCATTTTAAGTAATGATGTCCCCCAAATACATATCCAAGAGCCACTTATCAACAATTACTAGAGTGGACATTATGAATAAAAATTCTGGTCTCATCACTCTTTGTGACAATGAGACTCCAACTCAAAAAGCCAAACAAAGCGGCAAACTGCAAGTTAGGATGCACATAATTAAAGATACACTACTAAAATTAGTGTCAAATAGAATCAAAGTAAACCACTAACAGCACAGCTATGAATTTCCTTCAAATGAACACCAAAACCATTAATATTGTGAATCCTCACATGCCCAGCTGAGCCACATAAAGGTGGACTGACACCCATTCCACACTCTGAACAGTGTTGCACCATAGTGTGCTACTCTCGCTTGTATAAACTCCCGCCAGCTTATACCAATGCCAAGCAGCACCCCTTGGCCCTGTGGTCCCCGTGGGGATCGGCATGTATGCCAAGAGGCCGCTGGGCTATTGTCTCTACTGGCACCAACGACCCCACACTCCTCCCTCACTGCAGGAAGTCGGCCACCTCCTCCAACTCTCTCTGTCGTGCTTCATGGTGAGCCCATTGTTTCTCCGCAAGGCCCTCACCAAGACGCCACTTGTCATGGTATATCCGCTGTTGGCAGGCAGGGCATCTCTTCCCACCTGCAAACAACACACAAGCACTCAAAATGCTAGAAATCGCAGGGACGGGTCCCCCTCGAAGTGACAATGGCCAAAATTAGTCATTCTAATCTTCCACTTCTTGTTCACAGGACAATGCAGCTGGGCCTCAACCTATAGGAGGTACATAACCATAGGGTAGTTTCCTATTTTGATTATTGCCTTGATCAAAAGTTTGTAACCTCTGGAGTGCATATTTTAAGTTGTTCGATTTTAAAATGATAATTGGTATTTTTCCTCATTAATTGAAAAGTGAATTTTCAATGGCGCAAAAACGAGAGGGCAAACTATTGCATGCCGTTAAATTATACAAGTCATGTGGCACTCTACCTGCCACTAGGAGCTGCTGCGGATGCTTCCAAGCAGACGGTGCACTCCATAAAAGCCTATTATGTAACTAGTATCCAGGGTATTCAGTTAATTTACTATGATTAACTTTTATTCATTTGTTTCAAATTATTTACTCAATTTATTCATTTTAAAAGCATTAGTATTCATTTCACTAATTGTATTGTAATGTTCAGGGGTGCAACATCAGGGGAAGGGGGGGGGGGGGGCGGAGATAGAGGGGAAGGGAGAGGCACTCCAAAAATCGTAGGTTGTGGCGCACTTTTTAATGGACACTGCCCGATGTGTAAAATTATTACTAGCGACTCTGGTCTGATTTTGAACGCTGTGCAAATTTGGTACAGTCTACTGTGAACTCTCGTTCACAGCAATGAAAACGTTCTCTTAGGTCATTATCATCGTACTTAATTATTGAGTGCTCACCAAGGTAAGCTATCGCACGTATTTTCTTGAGAGAGGTGTAACAATTGCAAATTGTCCATGCCACCTCTTGCAGTACTAGAGGACACCACGAGTAGGAAGCCCTGGGGGTAGGGTGGTCCATATCCGCAAAGTGGGTAAAAATGTGAGGGGCGGACTCGTCCAAAGTTTCGTTTTTACATACAGATCTCAAATCCAAAACCGGAAGTCCGTGTGATAATTTTTATTGGTCGCGCAGGGCGCGGGAAATTTGAAAAACTGAACTTGCCCAAAATGGCACCTTTTTGCACTTCAGAGCTCTGTTATTGACCGTACAAAAAAATTTATTGAACAAAATTGGAATCGTTTGATGTCAGTTGTCACACGGAGCCATTCTGGACCACGCAGTCGCATTTTCAGAACATCCGGTTGCCTACCTTCCAGGAAAAGTAATTTTTTTTTCGTATTTTTAAGTGTTAATCGCTTGTAATTTGGGTGTTTAGAAATGAAAGGCACAAATTTAAGAAAAATGTATAGGCTTTGTTATTCTTGTTTCACTACTTTCCTCATAATCATCATCAATGGTCAACAATCCTAGGATTGGTTGGTCGCAGCTTTCCACTCGATTCTTCTATCGGCCAACCTTTTCATTGTGACGTAATTCTTCTCTTTTACATCCTTCACAACCTGTTCCGTGAATCTCATACGAAACCTGTCTTTTCCAATTTTCCCGTTCACTATTCCCTCGACGATAGTCTTCATCAGGCCATCGTGTCTCAAGATATGGCGATTAAGTTGTTCCTTCTTCTTCTCAGGGTATGCAGAAGACTTCTCTTTTGTACCACTCTTCTTCGGACTTCCTCGTTACTTACTCGGTCGATCCATTTAATCTTCATCATTCTTCTGTAGCACCACATTTAGAATGCTTCTACCTTTTTCTTCTCCGCTGCTGTCGTCGTCCATGCCTCACTGCCATGAAGAAACATGCTCCAGATGTATGTTCTGATGAATTGTTTCATTACTTCTAAGCTTGTATTTCCAGCTGCAAGTAGATTCTTCTATTGATAGAATGCCCTCTTTGCCTGGGCTATTCTGCTATTTCTTTTTTGCTTCGCCCATCGTTAGTTACTCTGCTTCCTAGGTAACAGAACTCTTCCAGCTCTTCAAGTTTTTGGTTTCCGAGTTTGACATTGGTTTTGGCCTCTTCTTTTCTGCTGCACACCAATATCCCAGTCTTCTTATTTATCTTCAGCTGATATTTGGCCTTTTTCTTCTCCATGATTACAAGAATCTTGTTCAGATCCCTCTTTTTCTCTGCCAAGAGTGCTATGTAAACTGCTTTCCTATCATTAGCTACTACAACATACAAAACCTGTTTTTTCTCTTCATCCTTTGTTAGTACATTATTAAAATGTTTTGGCTAAAGCAACGCCTCTTTCGGCGGCATCGTTTGTGGATGGCATATTATTTACATAGAGCTTGAGTCTCAAGCAAACTACAATTGCTCTCCCAGGCTTTAGCTTCTACGTACATGGGCCAACATCCAGCGGCAGCCCCTGGCACTCATTTGCAGCTATTGAAAACGCTTCATCTTGAGATCAACCGCCACAAGAGGAATGATGCCAGGGGGAGACTGTGGAAGACTGCTGGCTGCAAATCTCTGGGACCACTGTGGTATCTGTCTCCTGAGCTTGTGTGCCTTGCTCTGTTTGATCCCAATGTGGCTCTAGAGGGAAAAAAGGTTATAGTTAAAAAAGATCGATGAGATCGAAAGATCGACCCCATCGATGATGCGAATGTGTACAAATTAGACAACTCCATTCAGAGATTTCAGCTGTCTGATTTTGCCAATCATGGTTCACCCCGTTTTTTCTCGAAACTCAGTGTGAAGCCCCAATTTCTCGAAATAGAATGTAATGACTGGGAGAGCAATCGTAGTTTGTTTGAAACTGAAGCTCTATGTAAATAACACGCCATCCACAAATGATGCTGCCGAAAGAGGCGTCACTTTAGCCAAACATTTTAATAATGCAGTAACTAAGGATGAAGAGAAAAAACATGTTTTGTATGTTGTAGTTGCTAAAGGATGAAGAGAAAAAACAGGTTTTGTTTGTTGTAGTTGCTAATGATAGGTAAGTAGTGAAACAAGAATAACAAAGCCTATACATTTTTCTTAAATTTGTGCCTTTCATTCCTAAACACCCAGATTACAAGCAATTAACACTTAAAAATACGAAAAAAAATTACTTTTCCTGGAAGGTAGGCAACCGGATGTTCTGAAAATGCGACTGCGTGGTCCAGAATGGTTCCGTGTGACAACTGACATCAAGCGATTCCAATTTTGTTCAATACATTTTTTTGTACGGTCAATAACAGAGCTCTGAAGTGCAAAAAGGTGCCATTTTGGGCAAGTTCAGTTTTTCAAATTTCCCGCACCCTGCGCAACCAATAAAAATTATCGCACGGACTTCCGGTTTTGGATTTGAGATCTGTATGTAAAAGCGAAACTTTGGACGAGACCACCCCTCACATTTTATCCACTTTGCGGATATGGACCACCCTACCCTGGGGGGTTATCCCCTAATTCTCAAGGCGCCCGATGCCATTCTCGAGACGGCATCCAAAAATGGCATCAGAGGTTATTCCGTAAAATCCACCAGTGGCAGCATCCGCAAATGGTATTGGTGACTAGCGATGCCATTCGTGCGTCAGAGACCTTATAGTTGATAATGAAGTTATGCCCGTATCCATGACGCCTCATGTTGATGACAAAAAAGTAACATTATACTTCAACCAATGGGATTGTGTTTACTTTAGCTGTTAAGCACCATAGCGTTTGAAAAACGTTTGTAGAGTCAGTGACTTTTGCTTATAGATAATTATATTCTTCAGAGGAAATGGATTGCTCGATGTAAGTAAAACACACTTAAGTAAAATTAAAACATGGTCCACTTTGTACGTAGGTTTCGATTCGCAATATATTAGTTTTCTTAATTACCCAGGGATTACATCATTTTTGTGCGGGACTACACGGAGTATATTATGTAGAAAACATCGTATTACGGCCCTTCCTCCATGATGACCCATTTCAGGAAGATATTTAGCTAATAAGAGAAGTGAAATTATATCATCAAAAATGAAATGTTTGCTTACTAGTATTATAGCTAGTTAGAAAGTTAGCCTACTGTTTATATTTGTGAAATTTCACTAGAGTGCTTTTTATATTTATGTATAATAATGATTTTGTACTATTTACAGATGGAAAGCCGTTGAAATATAATTGATAGAAGTTGCTGAAAATTAATTGAAGTGAACTGTTTTAATAATTTATTGAAATATATCTATATTATCAGTGCATTATTTAAGTCCTCTGATCGATCGTTCTTCTTTCAGAGACCTTTTTGTAGATAAACTATGGAGAATATGGCTGAAGAACTTATTTCTAAATAATATAAACAGTGCCGCCAGTGGATGCAGAATATATGTAAACATTCAATAAGTAAATGTAGAATTAATTACTAATAATAAATACAGAGGTAAATAGATGCAAGCGAGTGTTTAATTTATACATTCTCTTCTTATTATGTAACTTATGTAATAGCCGCAGGAATATCATACAGAATTATGTTAGGAATGAGTGCATTTAGAAAGCTGAGTAGAACAGTGTAAACAATTGCCAATGAACGCTTATCCGGTTAAAAAACTGTTTCAATGCTTTAAGGAATATAAAACAGTCCAAGGAATTCTATTAAAGAACCTTTGAGGAACTTTTCGTCAGGGAGTGCACTAAGTAGTTCATTACATGATATATGTATACTTATGTTTAGTGAAAGGTAATATATACAATTCGATATATTGTGCCAACAACCTCATTCTGTTATACAACAACAAAACGGTTGAAGGGGAGGAGGAAAAATCTAAGAAAATTACTAAACTTCTAATAAAAATTACTAATTGAGCCTTCGAGGGCTCCTTGGGAAAAAATGAGTACTTAAAGGCAGCAATGGGATAACCTAACAAACCTATTGAACGCGCGTGATCTTTGTAAACAATACGACACTAATATCGGAAGATAAGAGGAATGGACAAAACGCGACCTCGTAGCGAGGATTTTTCTGATGCTTTTTTGCCGATGCCATTATCTCACAGTCTCTGTGCCCGTGACACGGATGGCATCGAAATATGGCACCGGCGACAGTTACGGAATAACTGCTGATGCCAAAAAAGCATCTCCTGTCAGATAGCATCAGGCGCCTTAGTTACGGAATAACAACCGATGCCATTTCGAGTAGCTGATGATAAAATAGCATCTTTCTTCAGATGACATCGGGTGCCTTCCTTACGGAATAACCCCCCAGGAGCCTATAAAATGACTATTTATACCACGTTTGACAGAGGACACTTTTCGAACATTGAGAGTATTCCTAGGCTATTATTAATACCTTTCGCTAGAACTGAGAGTTCTGAAATACAATGGTAAGTTCAGGAGACAAATATTTTGGAGGCCTCACATCCCGCCATTTCTGAGTTTCTTCAAATGAACTTAAAATTAACATCTAATTCTAGTAAACTGGGATTTCTCAGTCAAAATTTGTGTCAGACCATCATGCGCAGGTTGAGAAGCTACAAAATTTGAGTTGAAATGCAGTTTCATTATGCAGGACAGAAAAGAATGATATGCCTTCACCTTTTGCCATTTGTTACCTTTCTGTCCCTGGTGAATGATGCAAACATAAAGAATACTTCTCACTTGTGTCAGTTGCATTTTTGGGGCTGTATTGCAACTTTGACATTCATTACAGTCACTTCCAGGAGAAAATTTTTCCAGTGAACAAGAGTGATACGAATGACCTGGCATCAGAAATTTCTGGCTCTTCACCTTAATGGGCTAATCATCTCAATGGTGAATTTATCTCGGGTTTCCCACTAGGTCAGGTCCTCCATGTAGGCCAATGTTTTGATGCATGAGTCGGGCATCGCAATGTTGGCCTAATCGGAGGATCTAACCCAGTGGAACAGGATGCCTTGGTAGCTCAACTGGTAGAGCACCTGGCCGGAAATCAGGGGGTCTGGGTTTGAGTCTCGGTCAAGGCGAATGATTTTTTCTCTGTGGAATATTTGCTATAGTCCAAGAGAAATTTCTACACGGAGACAAAAATGTTGGAAAGGCACTTACCTTGGAATGGAGGAGTCTTCATGTAAGTGATAAGGCAGCATAAATGGAATAGATGGCCACAATAAATTCTCTCCACATGCTTGTCAGCAGATTCGTTAACTTCAACAGCCTTGGATCGTCATGGAAAAACAAACATCAATAGTTGTCAGTCAAAAGTACTGCCACCACACAAATGATATAGGCCACATATACTATACACCACAATAAACTCTGTACTGGGGGCCTATGTTCGAAAACGCTCGAGTTCCCCGCCAGTCGTACTCGAGTAGTGAAGTCGCATGCGGCTAAAAGCGTGCAAAAATTGGTATGCTGGAACTGAAATCCGTCATATGCGAAATCCACCGCTCGAGTGAGTGGATGGAGGTGTGGCAACCTCGCCGGAGCACACCCTTCGAGTGTGAAATGGCTGCCAAATTTAAACAACGAATAATAATTTGATAGAGTAATCGTATGTTATGAGCGGAAATAGCGATAAACTGCATTAATATTACTTTGATGGTGTAATCTAGACCTTAATACTTGCTTCTGAAGGTCATGTAAGCGTTAAAGCTGCTAAGTACTGTAAATGTAAACTCATGAGACCTCGCCACTGTTATCCAATATTCATAAAGCGTAGATATGGTGTTCAGCATCTTTTTGAATTGACAAATGGCATTAATGTATTTGTAAATATGATCAACTACTGAAACGGCATCTATCATCACCGCCGGAAATTTCTAAACCTTCATGTAAGCATGATCACACTCATGGCATTTATACACGGTAATGCATTTTATCATTGTAGCTGGTCTTGACACTATTGTAGTGTTTATGCCACTGTCTTTCAGTCACAGAGAAGAGGTATTCTCTATTGAACTCTAAATTTACTAACGAGATCCAGTCAATGATATAGAACGGAGGAAAAGGCAGTTATTATATGCGAGTCATCAGGATGATGAATCAGAATACATGCTTTCCGAAAGGTCCTGAATTGATATTTCCAATCGTTTAGGGAAGTAATTATATCTAAAAATGTAACGCTATGCTACTCACTTCCATCGTAAAAATTATAGACTAGTGTAAAGTGAGTTACAAACTTGTTTACGAATCGATATCTACAATTGACTGAGGCTTTCCGTCTATTTTAGTCCTTAATAAATTCCCAAAATAACATTAAATAACTTTTATTCATTGTGACGGCTTGCATCAGTACCATTATCTTCTTTCAATCATTTGTTGGATTTTGATCCTTGTGTAATACATATGAGTGTGATTGGGTGCGATACTAGACTTTACAGTCGCCCCTCTACAATGTCCTCTACACAATGTTGACCGTAATCGATCGCTTCAACCTCTCCATATCATTTCTTTTTCTGCTTGCTTAGGAGGTATAATCATATAGTCAAGAGGCCTTGGAAATATTGCTCTTCCCCCTGAGAATGACACGAAAGCGTTGAAACCGATGAGGGACACTAAAAGTAGTGGGGAATAGTACAAAGCTTATTTCCTTTCATAATGAGCTCTACTGACTTGTAGAACAATCTATGAATGCATTTGTACCTTAACTCTTTCTCCTCTTAAAATGAATAACAAGAATAAGTCGTGTGCTAAAAGAATAACAGATATGGTTTAGGCAGCTGAGACCTCTGAGTAAAAAGAAGTACCAAATTAAATACGAGATGAGGGAGAGGAGTACATAGGATCGGCTCGAAATCTACCAGCGAATAATCGGCATCAAACTTATAACAAATTAATTACCGTGAAAAAAACTAACACATTTAGAATTAGGGGACTAGATCATTAGAAAAACAATTCCTTGCTTTTAATCCATATCCTAAGAAATTACTTGGAAGAATTTGTGGCGTCACACATTGTAAGAATCAAATAACTTTGCATTATTCCACTTAAATGTTTATACAACCGCTCGACTTCAACGTCTTAGCGTCATTGTCAGCGTGACAATTACTTGAAAATGACACTAAGACATTCAAATTTATTGGTAAAATAAAACTTAAAATGTAATTGTACAAAGTACAACAATTCTAACTACATTGAATGACCATGCAAGATTTTTCCTAGTTATTTTCTTCGAATCACCATTGATGGCAAAGGTTTTTGTACTACATCTACGAGATAACCTGCAAGCCACCATGAGAATGTGTAGCAGGGGGTGAAGATCACCAAGCATGCACTGTTGACATGAAAATAAGTAACAATAGGGTCTCAATGTCACTACTAATGTCATCGAATCGAGTATTTAGTTGGTACAACCGTGCCACAGTCTCTTAATTCATCTTAAATATATTTCCCGCTTCCGGGGAGGACACATAATTCCTCTTTTGCCATGTTTCTTCGGCTGCTAAATCGTCAGCACCTGCCATTACGCTCACTCAAAGGGTAAGTCGGTATCCACCGCTCGAGTAGCCGGTAGCCGTGTGCGAGTGAACTCGAGTGGTTTGAGCATAGCAAACACGCCGAGCACTCTGATTCATACCACATGACTCGAGTACGACGGCGAAGTCGTGCACGACTAAAATTTCGAACATAGGCCCCCTGGAGAATTCAAGAAGTAAAACCCAAAATAATACTTTTTAATGAATAAAGAAAATCATTAAATTTCACAAAAAACATTAGAACTACAAAAGATCAACACACATTAAGTTTGTTTTCTCTTTCATGCCACAAAATTATGGCTATTGGAATGCCACAATGGATCAGTCCTTTCCCTTAACTTTCCCCAACAGAGACAATCCTTTTCCTGTCACCCGTACGTGCACTTCTCATGTTTCAAACGACCAATGGCAGAGCAGAATCGTGGAGAGGTTTGGGAAACCTGAATACCAGTGAGTGGCTTCCATTGCCTTGATCAGCATATGCTGGCACTCTAAGAAGTGTGGCGGGCTGGGTTGGTAGAGTCCATCTCAAATGAGTTGGCATGTGGGTCGAAGCCAGTATATCATTAGGAACGGGGAAATCCCATCTCCCACAAGCTTCCACTCCTTACTCTGCCTCTTGTATTCAACGTGTCCTTTCTGCTAGCAGGGTTGCTCCATGTTCTGTGTATTGTAAATCTTACTAGTTCTGTATTATTCACCATACAACATCCTTCTGTGCATAGATATAATATCACCTGCTAAATGAAAAAGAATTCTGTACCTTGGTAAGCTATCACAAAATACTGCATCAGCATTGCAGGATCTAGAACAAAGCCAAGCTTCCCTTCCTCATGTGTAAAACTTTTGTCAATGTGGTCAACTGACCATAACCATTGGTACCATTTATAGTTGGATGTTCCCGCCTCTTTCAAATGAAATGCAGAGGTGAAAATCTAAATCAGTTCTGCCACCTGGTGAAACAACACCCACCTCTGGCATTTCAACTTTAATATCTAAGTAAATATACAATTTTAACTTTTCAAATACTTCAGGATCATGGGCAAATATTGGTGGAAATGGCTAATAACAATGACAATCGAGCAAAGTATTTACCACAAACAGGCTCAATATGAGCGTAAATAAAACTGAATGTGTGTTATAATGTTTGTAAATGATATAAATTTAATTGGAATATGATACACCATAATAGTAATTGCTCACCAAATCAATGTTATGATTGTGCTACAACTGCACGTGTTAACTGGGTCACTTACCTGGGAGTAACCATAGAGAAAGGTTTGAAATGGAAGCAACATACAGATTGTCTCAAAAGTGTTGCCTTTCAATTCAGACTAAGTAATAATTTCTAAATCAGGAGATATACAAAATAAAGGAGCTCGATGGTTCTACTACACTATAGTATCGGAAATGATGCACAGAGGTGATCAAGTAATGCCTAAGATTAAAACGGTGGTGAGGGGACCACTCACTGAGGGATCCGTCGGCAGGCATTTCTCCTTGCAGAATTGGCAATGCTCGCGGGGCAACTGCCGCAGTCCCACAATGAACAAGACAACTGGCTCCAGAGATGGCTTTGGCTGAAAGGGCTCTGTGGGCCTCTTCTTTGGACCCTTTTTGAACAAGGGTGGCTCAATACACTGACGAGAAATTTCCTTTGACTGGGCAATGATCCAGCGGCTGAATGCAGGCGGCAAATTGGTATCTGTTTCATCAAAGCTGGGCATCAAGAGAAAAAATGGCAATGACTGCTGTCAAGTGATACAAAATGCATAATTTTAAACAAAATCATTAAAATTACCAGTCACATGCAGCAAAATTTTAAACAGATTCCATGCAAAGCCGATAAGAGTTTGTTGCGAAAGGCATCACTACGGTCCACAATGAAGTACACAGGCTTTCTCCAATGTCTGTTTGACTTTGGACAACTGCTGTAAGCAGTGAGGTTGTCCATGCCAATGCATCCCAAACCACACTCCTAACTTCACAGTCATATCATCCTCGACATCCTCTGTCTGCTACTTTCTCCACTGCACAGCAAAAATCCTCATTCCTTTCCCATCCCTCCCAATCGAAATCAATGTTTCCTTAGCTGCCACTGAAGTCTCTGGCATTCCTTTGCCCCCAAATGCACCCTGCCTTCCACCTTGCATTTCCACAAACACCTGTACTCAACTCTTCTTATATTGTCCTGCGCACATTCTCACTGACCATCGAAAAGAGAACCAAATGGAAGGTAAGAATACATGGATATTGGATACCAATAGGGAATAAAAAAGATATGAATGGTTTCACTAGTGAAGGACAAGTGCACTGAAAGTAAATATGTACAAAGAGCTGTCAAAGAATCCAGAAAACTCTCTCAGACAGTGCACTTACAGAACCTTCAAAAGGAAGATGAAGACATTGAGATTTCTGTCCATGATTTGGCAATCACTCTCCTATCAGCTGAGGAGCTATAATTTAGACGTTCCTTATTGACTTAAGGTTAACATGTAGTTTGCACAATATCCATAGGCTTTAACAGAATTCAATTTACAAATTAACAACTATGAAAGGTGCATTACTGATAATTGGAGGCTATATTCAGAGACTAGAGCTATATTGGACTATATTCACAGCTGTGTCCAAACTCATTAGGATTTAGGGAGAGTGGATTTAGGCAACTTTTATTCTAGGAATAGACAGCTTGTTGCTGGACAACCTATGATTTACTGGTACTATCTATTGAGTAGGTAACACATTTTAAACTAGACAATGTGCTGACAAATGAAAGAGTTCAAGTGAAGTGATGAAAATACTACAAGCATTTTTGATTGAAATATACTTTTTAACATTTCCTCATATGTACATACATATAACTTTTGGTTTCGTGCAATATAAACCTTTGTAGTGGTAGTTCAGATGACACCATAATGGTAATTACTGACAAGTGGAGCAAGTCTGCGATAGGGAGAGGAAAGAGGAAGGAAAAAGGTCTAAAGTAGCTGCTGTCTCAAGCACTTGATCATAAAATTATGTATGTACATGCCTTCAGCTTAATAAACTGAGCATTGATTTATTCATTCAGGGAGTTATGACTTATTCTACGTGACATATCACAACACCTTCACATAGGTTGCACAGCTTCGAGTACAGGTCTAACGGTTATCTTAAATATTCCCATATAGTCAAATATAAACTCATTAGGCTACAGTAGATTTAGTTTTTCTCAAGTATTACTAATTTGTTTTTCTTTTGAATATTTCAAGTGGTGTCTTCTTTTAGCATTGCTTATCATTCACAATTTTTTTACTACAGTTCTACCTTGTTCTATTTAGCTTTCGTCTCTTCCTTGCTACAGTGGAAGCTTGGTATAACAAGTGCTCTCAATAGCTGGGGAATCACTCGCTATAGCGAGCACTCATTAAATCTGAAGGTGATGCATTATGCCTCTCAATTCCCACAGTTGTTCTTACTTTCTCTTTTTCTTTCGTTGTGATTAAGAGAGTTCATTCGAGTTGGTTTGATCATATGTACTGAAACTCAGATCTATGTTTTCTCATTTTTTTTACTATTGATTTGTGGAACACAGAAGTTAAAATAAATTGACTTTTTCCACATTCCGTGTTCTTATTGTTAACCTGCCTCCTTTACTTGACACGTATGCTTATTAAGGTTATGAATTTCAATCAAAATTTGTCGGTAATGAAGTGAAATAAGACCCTGGAAAATCCAAATATTACCTCGTAAACCTGGAAAACTCAGGGAAAAAATATACTGAGATACGCTGCACACCCTGATATGACACTTAGGCTGCATCCAAATTTGCCAAATAGGGACCTAAATCCAAGGATTCAGGGTGCATGCCATCTTGAAGGTGGTCCAGACTATTTAGGTGCCATGGGAGAGTAAATTGAGGCATCTTTTCTGGCTGTTACATTTCAGATACATGGAGCATATCCTATAATGTTGCCATATTGAAATTTCATGCCTCGGGTTGAAGTTTGCATAACTACAAAGCAAATGCACTGACGGATCCAAAATATTATGCATGTACAGTGGAAGCTCGGTATAACGAGTGCTCACAATGGCGGGGAAATCAGTTATATCTCTCGCTATATCCGAAGGTGATGCATTAAGCCTCTCATTTCCCACAATTGTTCTTACTTTCCATTTCTCTTTCGTCACCATGCTATTAGAAACATATAGAAGAGCCGTTTTCATGCACAACTGCATATTCATCGATCATTTCGTGAATTAAATTTTCCCAAACCATAATTTACACTTTGCTGAAGTCTTCGAGTGTTAACTGGCACATCCATTGGTTAAGAATGCTAAAATGATTCGCCGAAATACGGCATTTTTCGGAGGTTGAAAATATCTCTTGCTTAATTACCTATTCCTAGACGTTCCTAAAATTCACATTCAGTTATCTCTCGATAATTAGTTGCAGCAAGTATTTATTTACACAAACAAGTGCCTCAGTCAGTTGCGATGCACATCATGTGTCGTACTACTGCTGCCATCTGGAAGATCGAGAGCGAATAGAGGTAACTACCGAGAATGACAATTGCCGAGAATTATTCACTCAAAATTGTATGTATCCGTGAAATCAGGAATCATAAAATAAAATAAAAACTTGTTGAACTGGATAAATTTTAATTATTTACATAACATTGGTCCTGGTAATATTTACACAAACATTTAAAAATATGCCCAAATTAGCAAATGTAACAGGAAAACATAAGTATTCCCATTACCTCTGCTAATAGGAAAAATAATGGAAACCAGGATGAATCGTAAGATTTTAAGGATATAAATAATTCTTTGGCAACGGAAAACTTTGATGACTTCGTTGCGATGATAAAAAGCATAACAAAACAAGCGTTGGGCCTTTAGTATCACAGTTACACACACTTCACATTCACAACACAGTATTTTGAATTTCTATTCCTGTCTGAAAAATCATTCAAGCATTGTCTGCTTCAGTCTACTGGCAGTTGCCGAAAGCACAGACCCTTCCACTTCACTAAATTTGCTAAAGTTGTAGGCAGAAGCATCACTGGCCCGGTAAACGGCGCTAATTTTTCTAAGAACCTGCTGTGCTTTAGCTCTAGTCGGCATAGGTACTGTTTCTTCTTCTGAAAGAAAACTAATTTCGTCGTCACCTTCCTTGCTCACCAAGTTAATCAGCTTCTCGTCCGTCAACTGCTCCCGCACTGGCAGACAACGACAGGTGGGTGGGTGAGCTGAACTCCGCCCCTTACCCACACCACCGCTCTCCTCTGTCGTGTGATTGACTAGATGCTTTTTCGCTTGTCCATCTTTCACCCATTCTGCTCCTACGCGAATTTGGCTTAACAAAAGAATAACTTAAAGTGCAAGTACTCGCAAGGTACGCAGGGCCGGCCGTAAATCATCAGTGTGTGGGCTTGATTGGACTTTAAATAATGTAGATATGGCACAAATCTTGTATTCTAAGTTGTAGTTGATAAATAATGCTACTAAAGATAAATACCATGCGTTAATTTGTACTTTACAGTGCATCACCCTCAAGAAATATCGCTTGTAATAACGAGCGTATACCATGGCAGCAGTTCCTTGGCCTCGCTATATCTGCCTTTTTACATGTTAATCATGGGTTTTTTTATGTCAATCACTTGTTATTTTGAGATTATTACTATATGCTGCACTCACTATAATGGGCTTCTACTGTATTACCCTTAAGTTCATATTCATTTCATGTTCCATATGAGGCAATTATACTACATACATGATTGTATCATTTGTTAATAAGCTTGATGTTAAATTTTTCTTACTTTTTTGGCCTCGTAGAATGTTGCTGTTTATATGGGTGCTGCATGATTTTGCTATCACCCAATCTTAGTTACTGTTTGCCCATGTGTCATCACTATTGTACTACATGTGTCTACCTAGGATTATAGTCAGTATTTCATAAACAAAGATCCATAATAAATTTAAAACAATTGCATTCTTGTGGCTTAGAATAACCACCAAAATACTGTTTTCATTGCAGTTGATCAAAAATGTTGAATATTTTTAAAGTTTTCACAAGCACCTTAAAGAGAGATGAATTGTCAGCATAAACTATTCTGTAATCATATAACCATACTCATTAGTTAACTTGTCTTTACTCAATAATACAACATTTTTATCTTATAATTTTTAGGACATTTTTCACTTTTAGTTATACTAATTGTTCTACTTATTTGCAAGAGTGTTTAATAAAGATAATTATTTTCTTGTTAAATGTAATTGTTTCCATTTTTAGATTGTTTCCAGGAAGAAAAATCAAGCACAAAAAAATCAGATGCGTACACAAGGAAACAGTTTTCGATTCAAGCCCCAAAACTACTAATTACAGTAGAAGCCCGTTATAGTGAGTATGGCATATAGCAAGATCTCGCAATAATGAGTGATTGGCAATGTACCATCAAAAGGCCCATGATAACATGTAAAAGAAAATGGATAGAGCGAGGCCAAGAAGCTCCTGCCACAGTATAGGCTCAGTATTACTAGTGATATTTGTTGAGGGTGATGCTCTGCAAATTACAAATTAATGCGTGGTATTTATTTTGAGTGGCATTATTAGTCAACTACAACTTAGAAAACAAGATTTGAGCCATCTTTAGATTATTTAAAGTCCAATCTAGTCCAGGCACTCATAATTTACACCCGCCCTGGTGTACCTTGCAAACGTTTGCACTCTTCAGTTGTTATTTGTTAGGGCCAAGTTCACTTAGGGATGGAAGATGAACAAGCAGAAAAGCATCTAGCCAATCACATGGTAGCAGAGAGTGGTGGTGTGGGTAAAGGGGGGAGTTCAGCCCGCCTATCTTTGCCCTCCCACCTCCACCAGCGCTCATTCCCGTCACTGCCCACCCGCTCGTTCCTGCCCCTAGACTGAAGCAGACGATGGTTGAATCATTTTTCAAACGGGAATAGAATTGAAAGTACTGTGAATGTGAAGGGTGTGTATGTATGATACTTGAGGTATGACAATTTTTTTGACGTTTTTTTATTCTCGCGAAGAAGTGATCAAAGTTTTCCGTTGACAACGAATTATTTATTTCTTAATAATTTTAAGATTCATATATCCTGGCTTCGATTAATTTTTCCTATCATCAGAAGTAGTGGGAATACTTATGTTTTCTGGTACATTTGCTACTTTGGGCATATTTTTAAATGTTTTTGTGAATATTGCCATGGCCGATGTTACGCGAATAATTAAAATTTATCCAGTTCAACTCATTTTTATTTTATTTTATGATCCCTGACTTCACGGATACATACAATTTTGAGTGAATGCTTCAATAATTCTCGGCAATAGTATTTCACGGTAGTTACCACCGTTTGCTCTATATCCTCTAGATGGCAGCACTAGTACGACATATGATGTGCATCGCAACCGATGGAGGCACTTGCTTGTGTAAATAAATACTGGCTGCAACTAATTTTCGAGAGATAACAGAATGTGAATATTAGAAATGACTAGAAATACTTAGGTAATTACTAGAGATGAGTCGATAACAAAATTTATCGATTCCTGATACCGATTCCTGGAAAATCGATTCTTGATACCGATACCATCAATCTATACATACATACATGTTTTTACCAAGTTTTCCTCTACATTATTATTAAAAGTTCCATGAAATCTAAAAAAAAAATTCTACGAAACAAAAATTTGAATATACTATTTACTTTAGGAAAAAACATCTGATATTCCACTATGAGGATATTATGAATATAAAAACTGTTTTACATGAACATGTTTAATAAAAAATGCCATGATTAATAACAAAACATGTTTGGTATCAGATAAAAAATTTCATAACAGATTCAAAATAATATGACTGTCATGTCATAAGTTAAATTTTATTATGATTATAATTAGTTATGAGTAATAAAAACACTAACCTAAATTATAATTCAAACTTTAAACATTAAGAAAAAAGGTCATGACACCTAGAGCATACTTTAGGTTTTTCTTTAAAAAACCAACATTTTTAGCCTCTCTGGATCAAGGCGATTTCATTTCTGATCACAAATGTTTCCCTCTATGCTAAATATATTTCTCATTTTTGACGAGAAACTCTTTTCCCGAAACGCCGGTGAAAAAATGTGGGTGTGCGGCTCACACGAATCCTCTAGATTTTCATGTAATCCATGCACCATTTTTCCTCAAATTCCTGTTGTTTTTTTCTCCTAAGTTTTGCATTCAGTGGAAATATCGACGTAATTGGTAAGTATGGTCTAGTAGTAAATCGTACATTGCAAAGTATTCTGAAATTTCGAAGTAATTAGTAAAAAAAACCACGCTTAATGAAGTCAGAGCGTACAACAGTACTTGAAGAAACGCTAGATCAGAAACACCACTTGACAAAGCAATAGATTTATCGTGTATAAATAGTACGTAGGACAACATATAGTAGCACTGATGTCTTTAAATCTACACTGTATCTTGTAAGCTGCCGCAAGGTGGGCGGCGTCTTTATGTCTTTTCAAAATCATAAGCGGAGTTTGTTTCGGTATCACGTATCTGTAGCAACATTTTTACGCAATAGATAGCTCCTTTTGCATACACATTAAAGCTACATTGCAAAGACATGACAAAGAATTTGTTACATAGTGGCAAGACTCATATGCTCAGAGATTATACCTTCTTACTAATCATGCTATCCGCTCCGTGCGTGAGAGTGGTAAACAAGTTCGAATCGTTCATTTAGCATTTTAAAATAATTTGCTATTATCACCCTAAAATGAATTCTGATGTGAAATTGCAATTGTTTCCTGTGAGTACAAAATTACTTATCACAAGCGATGCCAAAAAATAGGACATCGAGCTACAGGAAGGAAATATGGTGTATCTGAATCTAGCAGTGACGAAAACTAAAAATGAGAACTGTTATGATATGAATATTCATTAGTGATTTAGGATTCTATTTCCGGAAATGTGTTTTTCTTTAGTTTCATAAGAATTATAATTGTTATTCCATTGAGCTTAGTTTTCCCGTGTGTTCCCAAGACTTTCCGGTGTTGTTAAATCGTCCCAGTCCACAGCTACTACGCAGAGTGCAGAAGAGACCACCACTATCAGGTACGGATGGCATTCTGCTTTTATTTGTTGATATGCCAACGGATTTCAGTAATAATCCAATAATCATGAATTGAAATTGTATATATTTCTGCAATTATTTCAGTTGGATGTTATTTTGAACAGATGCCATTTTTATAGCTGGATGATGTGATCATATGTAACTGTAATTACTGTGAGATGCTACGAGAAAAAGATGCTCAGTAAAAGAGGCCGTTCCTCGATGCATGACGCAATGACGATTGTGACGATATTAACACGTAATTCAATCAATTAATGAGAAAAATGTACATGTAATTTAGGCACAGCATTTCTAATAAAGAAAGTGCATTCATGTTATGACAAAATGATGTTGAATCAGAGAGGCAAAAATTTTTTTTTTACAAAAAAAAATTATTTTCCTCATGAGCCTGCCCGAAAATAGGGGTGCGTGGGATACACGAGGGCGCAGCTTAAACGAGTAAATATGGTAGTAGAGTGGGGTAGTGTACTGTAGGTAAAGAAGTTCAATTCTTATCGATGTCAAAAAGTTTTCTCTCAGCCATTGAATCAAAAATTTTATCATGCTTTATTTCCAACCCTTGTATACTGACTTTTTGTACTTTTATTGCTTAAGGGGGCTGTATGCCACTGAAAAAAAACGCGTCCGCAGACGTCTACGCATTCTTGATTTACGACTTAAATATACTAGTTATTGCAAATCTGATTGAGCAGGACTCTAGAATAAGGATTAATACTTAGCCTAAGTATTGCAGTTATGGGCATTTCACTTTCTATATAAATAGATCGAAAGCGGAAAAACGTAAATTTGTCCAAAATCAGGAGCTCGCCATGAAGCTTTGGAGGCATATTTCTTTAAAATCTTTTCATTCAGGCTATATAACCAACCTTCATCTACATGTTGGACCATGGTAATGTTCCACAAAGCGTATTTTAGCGTCACAGCGAACATCCTCGTGGACCTATGCAACGCAATTTTCACGACTCCTCGATCTAAATTACGTGTTCCATCGGCGGCGCTGCTATTTTCGCTGTCAGCCTGAGAGCGAGTAGCAGCGCTTAGGAGGGGGGATGAGCGGGTAGGGGTGGGGTGAGCGATGAGCGGAGGGGTGAGCGATGAGGAGAGGGGGCCATGTAGCGTTTTAGGACACCCCACGACCTTGTATTTCAACATGGTACGAGGCCCCCTTGAAAATACCATGAGGGAGAAGATTTTACAGCTGTCTTTGCTGCTTGCGCTTACTCCCAATGTGGATCGCTCGATATCGAGCGATCCTTAGTAAAGGATCATATTCACTCTTCAACCAGTCCTTGTGCACTCGGATTTGCCAAATATTTTGCCGTAGTGATTGGCGTAGCCAGTGGAGAGTGGAGGGGGGTGATCATCCGAGCACCCGTAAGTTATTAATATATTACGATAAATTATGGGTGTGCCTGTTGCCTCAATCGCGTTAATGAATCTATCATTGCTTGTCCAGGAAACGTTTCTGGAGATTATTTTTTTTTCCTTTGCAAATTTGCTTAAACGGTCTGTTCCTTATTGATCAATTGGTCATCCATTGCTCTCAACTTAATGAAAGTACTTTGTGTCTACATTACGGTGATGCCATAATTTTGCCGGAATCTACGGTGACAAAAGCTTACGATCCAACCGGAAGACGAATCTTCGATACAAAACTTTTTCTTCTAGGGAGGAAAAAACATTTTTTTCCCCTAAAACTATGGGAAAACATGCTTTCTTGCATAATATCATACATGGAAGTGATAGAGGAGAAAAGGAAAGGGTTTTTCTGCAAATTTCGTCAGATGTGTGACATGGAAATATTTTTAAATACTGAAAACCCTAATGAAAAAAATCGTACCAGTCAACAAGGCATGGTTATACTGTAAATTTCTTGTCATATCTTGTATATCGCCTCTAAGATATGTATTTCTTTGAACTCCTGAATTCGGTCTTCAATAGTTGACTCCTTTTTTGATAGAATTACGGGATGCTCTGACCCCGCGCAGATTGCTACTAACGAGTTTGTAAAATATCCCAAATACCCAATGATATTAAGTAGAGATCATACTGTTAAAGTTTTCAAGTACTACCCTAATCTACTCAGACTAACATTATGTATTGAAAATCCAATTTAATAACCACATTTCTAAAATACCTTCGGATATCATAGATAAATATCATCTTCTCCAGTAAATAACTTCATGACATTCTCTCTCGAGACATGCCACCATCAAAATTCTGCTATGTGTTTTGGAAATATATATGCGAAGCGGGTGCCATAAACTGTGGGATAATGACAAGGGTTTAATAACAGGTTGCAAATACGATATGAACTGACCAAGGATATTCACAACTAGCGGAGCTTAGTGCAGTTTTCGATATGCCGTGTATTTTTCCTAGAACGTACCGAAAAATGCAATAATAAGTCATCTTACCTTACATATTATTTTTAAATATTTTAGATAGCTGAATTACCCTGTGTTGCCGGGGATCATAATTTTTCATAACTCATATGAGGAGAGTGAGGTTGGTTCATAGTTGTCACATAGGAAACTGTTGGTTTTACGCTCTTGCTGTAGACGAAGCTCTCTTCCCTATGTAGATTGGTATTTATTTGTATATTTGCGTAAAACTCTCTTTTCACCATTCACATCACAACTAGCTTAGGGCAGTTTTACAAAGATATCATTATATCTTGATTGGTACGATTTTGCCTTATTTAAAATGCATATATCCAATTATTTCAAAGCCCTTTTACATGTGATAGATAACGGCAGTGCGACACAGAGGGAGAGCATTGAAAACGTAGGAACTATACAAAAATGGAGACTAAAGGAAAAATGGAAAATAGATTGCAGGCGTTCGAGATGTGGGTGTGGAGGAAGAAGGAAAATAAGCTTTGGACGGAGAGAAACGCAAATGCAGGAGTACTTGACTTCGTTTGGGAGGAGGAGGAGAAGCTGCTGGATGGGATCAGGGGAAGGCAGAGTAGGTGGCTTGAACAGGTAATGAGGGGCGATGGGTTGCTCAGAGTCGTGATAGAGGGAATAATGTTTGGCAAGCGGGGCAGGGGATGGATGAGAATAGGTTTTATGGATGGGATGAAGAAGGGTAGGACATGCGCGGAGAGGGAGAAAGCTCCTATGGCTGCAGATCAGCACTCTGGGTGCATTGAGAGTGACGAACGGGAAGCAGATGAGCACTCCAAGACCAGCCTCCTGAAGTCGCTCTCATTGAATGAGTAAGAGACAGCGGAATTAGAGGCACTAACCAGAAATCAGCGGTGCTCAAGGCCGTTGATGTCTGAAAGCCTAAAAAGACTGACAGCATCCACAGTGTGTGCAAATTGAGGCCCAAAGCAACCAGAACAAATACTGTGAAGTCCATTTTACGCCCATCCTTCTCGGGAAGCAAATCCACAGAATACCGTAAGGCTATGGAACGAAGAGCCATTGAGGCCTACAAGGGGGAAAGCGGATGCACAGGGAATGTTTGTGGACCAGGAATTGCCATTTCTGTCGGCTCCCTCAATGGGCTAATACCTGATGGTAGAGGTGTTCTGGAAATAAAACGCCCTTGCTCTTGTAGGGAGGTCACTCCTATTGAACGCATTAAAAATAACTAAGTTTGGCCGTATTCTTGAAGGGAAATTAAAACAAAAAAGAGATCATCAATATTATTATCAAGTCCAAGCACAACTGCATTGTAATAAGGAGTATTGCATTTTGATTTTTTGGGCCCCACGTGGCATTTTATATGAAAATTTGAGAGGGTTGACAGATTCTGGGTCAATCAAATGGTGTGTTAACATAAGTAACACGCAATAGCATTAAAAAATTGCCTTTTCTAATTTTCATGTTTTCGTGATTTGTGGAAAAACCGGAGGTGATGTAGGAATTTGAAGGTAATTTTCGGAATCCACAGAACAGTACGACTCATTTTACAGAACAAAATCTTCCATATTGGTGATAGTCACTGATTTTCGTAGCGCTCAGTACCTTCTCCAAAATTTTTCATCAATTTTCCGTGAAAACAGAAACAGCAATTTCTTCAACTGTTAATTTTATATTAAAATCGCAAGCGTAAACCTCAAGTAGATTTTTTATTTTTAAAATAAGTAAATATAACTATATTGGGGCCCAGCAGTGAATTTTTTTTGAGGAGCTTAGCAATTCAATTACCTACGATAAAGTTTACTTTTCAACTACTCACGCTTGGTACATCTGCATCTAAAAAATACCCTGCGAACCACCATAAAGGTGTGTGGCAGGTGGTGAATTCTCACCAAACATGCACTACATATCATGCATAAAAAGGATTAATATTAATATACTAGTCTAAACTTCACTGTGTAAAAAGATAAAAATAGCAAGGTAAGCATGTTGTTAGTTGGGTTACCTTCAAGTCCTTATACTAACATGCAGCTACCTATGCTATGCATTGATTCACTCGTACTGGATATATTTACCTCTATTCATATCCCTAATTGTACAAGGAAAAAAGGACACATTGAATCTGTCAGTTCGGCAATCAATTTCTCTAATTTTGTGATTATAGTCCACTCTGCCATAGTAAGTTCGGGTTCTCAAAATATTTTTAATGTAATCACTGAAAATATTATCTTGGAATTTATTTAAGAAATTAAGTCTAAATTTCAACATGCGAATTGACAATGATTCCCATAGTCATTCATTTAATAGCCTGGTTACGCTAATAGAATTATCGTACCGTCCCTTTAAAAATCTTGCCGATCTTTACGGCACACGTTCAAGTTTATTATTTTCAACGATTTCACAGGGATCCCATATACTGGCTGCATATTCCAAATGAGGTCTAACAAGGGAAAAGTTTCCGATTTCTTGTACATGATCGTCTCATTTACCCAATACTCTTTTGATGAATCCCAGTTTACAATTACCTTGACCCATTATTTCACTTATGTGTTCACCCCAGGAAAGATCATGTGTCAGTATTATTCCAAGATATTTAATGGATTCCACGTTTGTTAATTCATTATTACATATTTTGTAAGTGATAGGAGGAGAACAATTCTTTTTCCAAAAATGCATCACTACAAGTTAAAAAAAAAATTAATTCTAACTGCCACGTATGACACTATTTTTCAATTGCTTGTAGGTCATAATTTAAATATTCTTTATCATTTGGGCATAGAATTTCCCTGTACACAACTGCGTCATCGGCAAATAGACGAAGCTTACTTTTTACCACCTTATTGATATCATTTTTGTACAGTAGGAACAGGAGTGGACCTATCACACTACTTTGTGGGTCACCTGAAGTGACTTCAATTGCCGGAGAGGTAACACCGTCCAAAACAACCCTTTGCACCCGATCATGTGGAAATCATTTATCCATGATATAATATTACTCTCTATCCCATAAGATTTTAATGTCAAAATTAGTTTGCTATGAGACACCTTGTCAAAAGCTTTCTTGAAATCGAGAAATATTGCATCCACTGGAATATTACTTTCTCCATAAACTAAAATATCGTGGGAAAAGAGAGCAAGTTGAGTTTCACATGATCTACTCTTCCGGAAACCATGCTCAACATTGGACAATAAATTCTGGCTACCTAGATGCCCCATGACTGAACTGACAATTATATGTTCCAGGAATTCGCACGAAATGGATGTGAGGGATATAGGTCGGTAGTTATGTGGGTGCTCACTATCACCACTTTTAACCTTACAAATACACACTTCCTAAGAGAATCATAAAGTGCACACTGGTGTCCTGTGGACCCCATGAGTTATAATTTTTTTATTTCAGATTTTTGCTATATTTCATTGAGGAAGATGGCAAATATCATTCATATGAAGCCTTTTTTTAATATCAATAAGTTGAAATATTTTATTTTAAAAAATATATAACAGTAAAAAATACCTTTTCAATTTGAAAACTTAGAAAATCTCTCAGAAATACATCAAATCAAAATTTATTTTCTGTTGCTCATGTTTTGACAATACCGAGAAATGCTTTTGGGTACTTAAGGATAACACTTTGAAGTGTATGTAGACTATCATTTTTAATAGTGTTTCTCCAAAAATATATTTATTATAACATTTGAAAGAAGCGTATTTTTCAGGTTTAATTGTTCTGTGATTTTTTCAAAAATTTCATAAACACTTATAATGTCAATTAAAATGCTTATAAATTTATAGTTTTTTGCGTAATAAATATAAATCTTCACATTGTACTGGAAAGAAGTTGATTTTTCACTCCAGTACAGGCAGTACGCAGATAACTTCTATGCACATGGGAGTGCTGCACAATGAGCATAGATGTCTCATTTTTCTGTCCCTTTCACTAGGGCATAAATTACGTCGAACCTTCCTTCTCGTTGCTGCACTGCATGCCCATCAATCTGTAGAATTTTTAGCGTTGTTCGTCAACCGTGCGATATTCATGGGCTGTGTAATATTTCCTACAATTATCCACAATGTCTTCTCAAATTTCACGAATTGGTGAACATTGATCGATCACCCTGCGCTGCAATCTTGAGTAATCAAAACGCAGTTTTGACAACAGAAACGGGAATCACTGTAGCGGAGTGGTACATTGATATAGTGTATGCAAACTCAGTTTATAACAGCTCATACAGATTAATGTTGCACGTCTTCTGCACCCCAGAAAAATACTAAAGTCCAAAAAAATGCCTCCATCTCCTCAATATCTACATCACTATGATACGACTGGGAACTTAAATCTCTAAGCGCTGCCGTTGTATTTCCTCAATTGTATCAATATTTAATTTCCCAAAGCTCTATCGAATAATAATTGCTAAATTTGCCATGTAGTTTTGACATCACGCGTTGTGCCTTTTGGTCCGGGTAGTTCTGAAATCAAATTTTGCTGTTTCCTTCTCCAAAATACAAAAAAAGAAAGAAAAATAAAATAAGTGTGATATCAATAATATCCATCGACTTTCAGGGTCTTCGGACAATATTCAAAATCGTGACATAACCAAAAATAATCATTGCACGGTAATTTTACCATTTAAGGTTTAGGTAAAGATGCTAAAATCTGAATAAAAGTTCATGAGAAAAAATAGGTGCTAATTTAGTTCGAGGTATTCGGGAGCACGCATCGAAAACAGTCGTTATGAACCGACCGGGAAATCCATTTACAGAGCGAAAAAAGTATCTAGCGATAAATAAATAAAAGTCTTTAGTGCTGAAAACATTAGGTGGAAAATAGTTCCTCGTCTTTTGGTCTCTTTTTCCCGGCAGCAAGAACCGTCTTTCCCTTGCAGGTAGGTTGCCTTTCTGCCTCTATTCGCCTGGCTCCCTCTTGGTCGCTGTGCCGCTGGTACACTTTCGTCTTATAAAGGTTCTCCGCTACTACCGCTGTCTCTATCTGCATCCGCGCAATCTTCCTCACTCTCCGAATCCGATTGCTCATGTGCGGAATCTACATCACTGCCTGACGAAATGCCTCCCATCCCTTCCTGCTCCTCCTCTTCTGACACCAGCAATGCCTGATGAATATCTTCATCGCGCCTCATGTAGAATCGCGACAAGGAAGACATCTCTAACGCAGCACCAACTCGCTGGAGAAGTGTGCAGGCTACCAATTGGTCTCGAGCTGAAATGACCAGCAATTACCTTATCCTCTCTTTTTCCACAGATTTTGACGTATATGGGCTTCGGGTGGCAAGCCACTACTTCTAAGAATTGCCTACTCCCTTCATGAATTTTGACGATATTCCCTTCCCAGCAAATTCCCGGGCCCTAGTTGTGAATTCCCTTGTGCTCTCCGAGGCGCCAGCTTATTGCCATTCTGTGACAAGTGCAAGTCCCGAAAAGGTTGCAGTCCATAGCTGTGTATATAATCCCCTTTACAGTTTCAAATATATAAAATATCCAAATGATGACGAACACCAAATTTTATAAGGCATTATTTAGGATCGAAAAACCCAGAAATAATCTTCAATGCTGCTAAACTACGCTTCATACACGTGAAGTTTTTCTATTCACATTTCACTTCTAAATTTCAAATGAGAATGTAGGAAAATTGGATGGTTCCCAAAATATCTTCGATGGTACCAAATATCCTATAATAGTTTAAAAAATTATAAATATTGTTTTTAAATGATTAAAATGATTAAATACTATATCTACAAATACATTTACAGTAAAAAAGGAGATACACAATGCTAAATGATTTATTCGATATGTCTCAAAATTTACCATGAAATACACACTGGGGTCCAGCGGACCGCAGACCATTTTCAATATTTTTTCATGAAGCACCAAGCATTTTAATTACTGCAGCGCAAGCAATAGTCAGTTTCTAAGATGTAAAAAGGAATTTACATTAAATTAGCTTTCTGTATTTCACGTTTTGTGAAAGTTACAGCGAATAAAAAAATGTTTGGGGTCCACTGGACCCCATTGTGCACCTCTAGGGTTAAAAATGGATGTTACATCGTCTACTTTCCAATCCATCGGTACGACGTGTTCGGTATAGCCTGGTTGGAGGGGAATTAGCTGTCGAGTGAGTCAGTTGTCGTGAAGCGCGATGGTAGACTAACCTCTGTCTTTGCTAATATTGTTGTCACCCCCAGTCAGGGGCCCCTCTAAGCCGCCTCGCGCTGGAGGCCCTAGGCGATCACCGAACTAGCCAGACCTCCCTGACTTTCCCCTACTCTCGTCACCTTATCAGCAGAGTACGTTTTTCTGTGGGGTGGGGAATGGAGGGGAAGGTGGATAGGCTCGCCACAGGCTGGTGGTGAACCGAGGGGATCTCCAAGGTCGTGGCAGATTCGAGAACTAAAAGAGGCTTTTCGCCCGGGGTATACAGCCCCCTTAAACTAGATTTACAAATGCATCACTCAAGAATACATTGTAAAGTTAATGTACTGTTTCCATGGTTTTAATTCTGTAATAAAATATTTTTCCAAGCACTTTTACTAATGCCAAATTTTATTAGTTTTATTTACTTTGTTGGCTTATATATTGACATGAAATTTCTGTCAATCTACTTTTTTTAATTGCCTGTTTGCCTTACTCTAATAATACAGCATGACTGTATTGCTAGGCAGTGTTAACGATCTCATTTTTAAAATGTTCATTATCATTGGTTCATGCGAGTCTGGTGAATGTAGGTGACCTGTGTGACATTTTGCTTTGTTTTTTTCCCGCGCATCTGGGCGTGTGGAGGAGAAAAAAAAATTAAGACATGTATTTCTTTATTTTGCTCTAGTAGCACGGAAAAATTTTCACCTCATTTAGTGACCCAAGTTACAAATCCTCTCCATATCAGTATCTACCGTACCTAATTTCTATTTGCATTGATCACTAAGCTGCAAAATTAAAAGTTTTCTGATCTGGATACGATATTATAGTAAATGGATATGATTTCAGTAGCGAATGAAATGAAAGATCCATGGGTCTTTGAATCCAACCCAACCATACCTAATTTTTGAATGAGACCTACATACGTAAATCTAATTTAACCAATAAATGTATAAAAAGTGAGTATTCAGACGTTAGGCTTTTAAATTGAATGATAAAATTTTCGATGCAATAACAGAAAGAAAATATTAAACTGAGATAGGGATTAAACTTCCTTTAGTACACTAGCTCTCGATGTCCGCCTGATCCCGGCGAATGTATCTAGGCTACCCACGTGACATTCTACATATTTTTTTTCTCGCAATGCCGGGGTAATGGGGAAAAAGTCATACCTATTTCTTTATATTGCTTCTACATAATTGCAAAAGAACATTTTCATCTAATTTTGTGATCTGAATTACACAAACTCTCCTTGTCAATATCTATCACACCTAGTACCGCAGGCGGATGCTTCGATCGCTAAGCCGCAATACTTCAAACTCTCCGACACCAGAATATTCTATTACTTATGAAGAAACTTACTAATCTGGCTTAGGGCATCATTACCTGCACAGAAATTGATGCATTAACAGCAGAGAAATTTTGCTGCCAGGTTGAAAGTGAAAAAATATCTAGAAAGAAGGATAACATGGGTGTTCATATTTCACTGAATGCTCCTCGTCTTGAACAATGAAATGAACGTCTCTACGGCTGTAAGCAATAACAAATGAAGAAAAATATCCCCAAAGCTGTACTCTTAAGGGGCCAGAGGAATACAAAGGGGAGAGGGGGAAGGAAGGAGTTTATAAAAAGTAAGGGAGCTCTCAATCACATGTACAAAATCAAGCATATAAAGAAATTTAAATGGCAGTAAATGACACATTCACACACTGACTCACAATGTTACAAACAACCGTAACACTCAAAATTAATCAAGGTAAGGAATCAAGGTAAAAATAAAAACGAACAGTGACTCACACAATCACTCACTCAGGTTTGTATATAAAATACAGTCACCTTTGTGAGTTCAATCACACACACAAGCAGGGTTTACGAGGATTTCTCTAACGCCAGTGACCCATCATACATGCAAGAGAAAATAATAAAAGTGGGGGATAGTAAATTACTAGTGTGAATAAATAAAATTGATAGTAACTTTCAAGCACTCATTCACGTTAGTTTGCATACGATACACAGTCACCCTCGTGATTCTCATTCACACGCACACATACATGCAGGGTCAGGGACTTTTCCTCAATTATGCACTCGGTTTGTACATTCACAAAGTACAGTGCCCTTGTGAATCACATTCACACACAACATCAGGTTTTATGAGGAATTTCCTTCACCATTGACCCGTCACACTCACAGGGAAAGGAGTAAGGATGGAGGAAGGATGCCCAATGTCAAAAACTGACACAGGGTTTATAGGAGTTTTCATTTTCATTTTCCCTGAGTTTTCCAGGATTTCCAGACCATTATTAGTGATTTTCCCTCACTTTTGAGCACCTGATAACTCCAAGATTTCGGTCATTTAAAGAGATAAAAGTGGTAGTGAGGAAGCAGAGAAGTCTAAACTTATGAAAAATTGTAGGTTTATTACCATATCAATCATATGAACTTCCAGTAATAAGAGATCAACAACTTTAAGTCAACAAAATAACAATTATCAATTCTTACATTGATATGCCTTCAGAAAGGGTTTTAATTGCAGAAAAATATATGCAAAAAAAGGTTAACCTGGCTTTTCCTTCAAACCTGATGTCATGTTAAAGTAGCTCTTTGAATCAATCTTCATTTTTTTCTTCCTCACATCCTTCTACAAATTTGGCTAAGTGACTTCAAATTTGACTGAGAATAACTTTTTCCTCGCCAGAGGGACAAAGCGAAGCATTCCTGGTGAAATCGCTAGCGAATGAAAATGAGATGCACACACCTTTCGCCAATCTTTTCCCCAAATTGTGCAGGCTATAGCCAGAAAGAACCAGAATAGGGCCCCTGGGCTGCCTCCACAGAGAAGCCAGCCTGAGGCCAGCCATCCCCTCCCCTTCACCCTCCCCTCCGCTCCTATGTGCAGTTTTTGATCTCTTGGCATTTTCAGGTGATAAATTCCAAAATTTGAACGTTTTGCGATTTTTCCCTGACCACACGTTAAATTCCCTGACTTTTCCAGGATTTCCATGACTGTTTTCATTTTCCCTGACTTTTCCAGGTTTTCCAGGATTTCCAGGTTCCTATAAACCCTGTGACACTGGGTGTTTTGTCCACCATGCAGGCCTTGGCAGAGGAGAATGTCAATCCGGGAGCGGAATTGGGAAATAGGCGGAGTCAAGAGGGGAAAAGGAGGGGGTAGTAGTTATGATTGGTTGGGTGATCAGGAGGCAGATAATAGAGGTGTGGGGGTATTAGGTGAGGGAAGGGGGGGGGACTTAGTTACTTTGTGCACAAAGAGAAATTAAGCAGGAGGAATGTGGTCCTTGGTCGCTTATCATGGTGTTGCTGCAACTCTTCTGCATATGAATACTTTCATATGCATCTCATAAATGGTCTGGGATGTGTTTCAACAGTTTTATATTGTCAAAAGTGATGAACTGTGCTTCAGAATGCATATGCTGGGCTACTGATGATTGTTGGAAATGGCCTAACCTAAAGCAGGCTGCATGCTCTTTGAATTTAATGTTGAGGTTCCTGCGGGTTTGTTCAATGTATGACGCATTGGTTTCCAGGAAAGAGATTTGGTATATACCTGACTTGAGAGACTTTTCCAGGATTTCCAGGTTCCTATAAACCCTGATCCTGTAAACAGCCCTAAATAATTTAATGCCAAAATCCACTAGGTACTTTTCGTACACATTTTTGTGTGAATAAATGTGTACTGAAGTTAATATACTCTTTCACAAATTACAATGTAGACAAAATGTAATGTCTTCCGAAATACCCTGCATGGTGCTTACAAACACTCCCATTGGTAGAATCAGCTGTGAGTGATTGGGCGAAGGAGGTGCACCATCTCAGTTGTGATTGGATGAATGAATGACATGCATGACTTTTGCATGCCCACTCTGGGGTGGAGAAGATTAGTTTTCCATTGCTTATAACTCAATAAATTTGAGAAAGATCAAGGAATGAAAAAATACCCATTTTATTTTATTTTCTTTTTATTTTAAAAACTATCGGATTCAACAAAAAATATGGTAAACAACCCCATTCTTTGCCTCTTCGCTAGAATTCTCCCAGCCACAGACGGGATTATGGGTGGGCAACATTCCTGGGATCAGTGGGCACATGCAAGAAAAGCACAAATGGCAAAGTACAAAAGAAAAGAGACTATTCTCACCTGACAGGTTGCACTGGATACTCATCAGGTACTGACAACTTCAATTTGATAAAGTAGGAATCTTGGCAGACTTTTAAGCTAATAGTTGAAGTCTTTTGTTTCAGCTTGAGCTCATCTGCTTCAGTAAGCAGGTTTTTCCTTATGGAAGCGATTTCATCGTAGCAGCAAGAGAGAGGATTCTCATCGATAAAGTTTCGTATAAACTTCAAAATGGGTAAAACCTGGGAAATAAAGCATGAGATTCAGTTCTTCTTCCAGAGGATTAATTGAACCCAGGACACTTAAAACCCAGGGTTAGCCATAGGGAAACCTGTTAAACTGTTGTCAGGCACAAGCTGGTTGACTACAGAATTTAAATGAGAGAAGAAACACTAGTCACTTTGTAAGCGTGAACTAAATTGATGAGGAACTTACAGTGATCAGTGCACTTCTTTCTTTGCCAGAAGAATACATTCAACCACTAAATTAAGCTTTAAAAAGGATGTCAATCAAGGGTAAGGTAAAATTTTAACTTACCAATATGAATGGCAAGCAAGTTGAAAATTTCCAAAGGAAAAAGGTTTTTTATGCAAATTTTTTGGAATACGCTGCCAGTACGTGGGATCCTTATGAAATAGGCTTAATAAATGAACTGGAGTGTGCGAATCGAAGATCGGCGAGATTTGTAAAAGATGGTATGGTAACAATATCAGCGTAATCAGTCTATTAGATGAACTAATATGGGAATAGGTAGAAATTTAGACTTAATCTCTTAAATAAATTCCAAGACAATATTTTCACTGATGATGCTAAAAATATTTTGCATACTCCAACTTACTATGGTAGACTGGACCATAAGCATAAAATTAGGGAAATTGTTTGCCGAACAGGCAGATTCAATGTCCTTCTTTCCTCATACAATTATGGATATGAATAGCTGCAAATATGTCCAATAGTATAAATACAGTTGAGCACCCTTAATCCGGGAATCCGTAGTCCGGGAACACCCATAATCCGGCAAGTTTGCCATGACCACCTACCTGGTACTTCATGGAAAATGCCGAAACATAGATTCATAACCTGCCGAGATATTATCTCATTACATTCTTAATGTTTATTTTCCCATTCTGAGAATCTGAATAATTGAAACATATTAATTTCTGGTACTTTGTGTACACTGGAATTATTCTACAACTTGAACTAAACATACAAAATTGAAGACTCCAATACGGAGTATGACTAGTTTTCAGATGGGCCACTCACAATGGCGTGCGCATTTTTTAATTGAGCACTATACATAATTTTTAAAATTATCTGTTATCTGCTTTTGTCTCTCCCTAATCATGTCTAATCTATACAGTTGTGGCTACAGCATAGGCATGAGGCATCAGCACTAAATGTTAACGATCGCAGAAAAAGTGCAATTCGTGAAAAAGCTTGACGCCCTTGCATCGGCAAAGTGCTTGTCTGAAACACACTGCGTGAGAACTTCGACAATAAAACACATTAAGAAGCTGAAAGAGAAAATCCTCAAAATTTTTCTGTTAAAGTGACAAGAAGAAATGAATGACAGAGAAAAACTATGAAATAAGATTTAAGTGCCGATTTATAACGCGTGGTTGAAACTGCGTCTGAGTGAAGGGCTTAGTCATTATTTCTGGCCTAATGCCAATGGAGCAGGCTAAACTATTTTGAAAGCAAATATAATATAATCTAAAATACGATGTGGGAAATTTCGCGTGCATGGAATATTAATTCACAGTCATATCTAAAACACGCGTGGTTTAAACTGTGGTCTGCTTTAACTTTTGATGTACACAAAATATGTGGAGATTTCAAAGGCTTTCATGTTTTTGAGGCTAAACATATGATGATGGAGTTGGTTGACAGTTCAAGCAGCATCAACAACCCAAGGAAATGGAATTGGTACAGAGTGAATTAGAGCAATGGTTAGCTAGCGACCACGATTCTCTTATCACACACAATCATTACACAGATGATGAAATCCTTGAAATGGTAAATAATACCAATAAATCCGAGTGGGGATGAAGATGATGAAATTGTTGAAGAAGGACTACTATTGATGATGGTCTTTAAAGAATCATCTAGTCTGGTCACCTGCAACGTAGTGATGAGAGGCCATGCAGACGACACAATGAGTTGACAAGGCGCTGAATCAGCTGATAACAAATCAAGTGCGGTAGGAAATATGTTGCGCGAAGCACACCATAAGAAATATTAAATTTGATATACCCTTTTCCGATAGTAATATTACGCTTTTAAATATGATGAACACGATACTAAGCTTATGTTATTTTCACCCACTGCAAAACTTCGATACTTTTAAGTAATAACGTTGTGAATCATGAAACCATTTCTCTCTAATTATTCTCTGCGACTCTCTTAAAAATCGTGTTCAGTAAATGGCAAACGAATATATTTTGTTATAATTAATTGAATCCTTCAATGAAAACATCCCGGACGTCAATAAAAAACCAGTTGCCATGCATGACCCATAGTCTGGCAAAATCCCTAATCCGGCATCACTTCGGTCCCGACCGTGCCGGATTAAAGGTGCTCAACTGTACAAGTGTATCAATGGATAACATAGGTAGCTGCATGTTGGTATAAGGACCTTAAGCTAACCTAACTAACAGCATGTTTTTGAATGCTCGCTTTCCTATTTTTACCTTTTTTTAAATTTAATTTAAAGTTTAGACTGGAATATAATTACTAATCCTTTTAATGCATGATGTGAAATGCATTTTAGGTGCGAATTCACCCCCTTACACAAACCTTTAAGGTGGCTTACAGGGCATTGTAACCTAATCACGGACCACGGCAATCCAATCCAGGAAACCTTTTTCCTTTGGAAATATTCAGTATGCTAGTGATGGTTCAGAAAACAAAGTATTGAAGAAAATGTGACCATGGTGTACATAGAATGAAAGCCAATAAATGTCCTGAACCGAAGTGAGGAACCAAATAGTCAAGCTCGTTTATAACGAAGTTGAGGGGGCCGAATATTTACTTCGTAATAACCGAACTTCATTATATGTGGACTAATATTTCCCAGCGTCTCTTTGACGGTGAATAGCCTTTGCTTCGTTATAACCGGGACTTCATTATAAACGAGTTTGATATAAGTGGGCTTGACTGTAATTAAACTTATTAAAGCACAAAATGATAGTTTATCCTCACTATATTCCCTCAGTATTCTTCCAACAGAGCTGTTCTTCATGTAAGGAAACAGGTGCAAAATTTTCCTCCGGGACACACACTTTATACAGTGAACTGTCGTTAGTACGTTCCTTGATAGCACGTTTTCCTCGTTAGCACGTTCATTTCCTCAGGTCCGGGTTGCAGTGCATGTAAATAATCCTGGTTAGCACGTTTTGGTTACCTCTTTAGCACGTTCGTAGGAGGACCATACCAAATTCGTTCCAGCAAAATAACCGCCCTATAGGTTAAAATGACGATGAATATCACTCAAGAGGTTTGATTCTTGCATTAAAAAAGATTGTTATTGTTTACAATAAAATTTGTTAAATACATTTTGGTTAAATATTGTTTATGAAGAAGTAAAAATGCAGCATTCACAAACATGTGAATTGGCCAACCAGCATTTGGCACCCACAAGCAGACGATTTTATTGTGATGTTCGTTTGTTTTATAAATATTCGCTGGGCAGCCAAACTGTGAAAACCAGTACATACTTCGAGAAATTAAAAGTGTGACAAGTTATTAAATTGTGACAAGTGATAAGAATTAGTCATGGAGAAGCGTGTGTTGAAGCGACAAATATCGACGATCGAAAAGCTCAAACTCCTCCGAGAAGTGGATGAAAATCCACATATGAAGCGTGTCGAAATAGCAGCCAAATTGAAAATTCCACCGCCAACATTAAACTCCATTGTGAAAAATAGGAAAAAACTTGAGAATACATCGCAAGAAGGCACCAGCAAGTACAGGAAAAGAGTGCGAGGTGGCAAATTTTGTGAGTTGGAGGATGTCCTCCTTAAGTGGTTCAAACAAGCGCGCTCATCCAATGTGCCATTAGATGGTGTAATATTACGTGAAAAGGCCTCGTACTTAGCCGATAAAATGGGCATCAGTGATTTTAAGGCTTCGAATGGATGGGTTGAAGGATTTAAAAAACGCCATGGCATAGTTTACAGGTGCGTTCGAGGCGAGGCAGCCAGCGTGGACACTAACGTCCGAGAAACATGGAAAGATGTCACCCTCCCAAGCATCATTAAAAACTACAGCCCGAATGACGTTTTTAATGCCGATGAGACCGGCTTATTTTTCAATCTTCTGCCTGATAAAACTTTGGCATTTAGAGGAGATAAGTGTCATGGAGGCAAAATGAGTACGGAGAGGCTGACAGTCCTCCTATGCTGCAACGAAAGTGGATAGGAAAATTTGATTCCATTAGTAATCGGGAAATATAAATGCCCCAGATGCTTCAAACAAGTTCGGACATTACCTTGCACGTATGAATGCAACTCTAATGCCTGGATGACCACAACAATTTTTGAAAAGTTCCTGCGAGCACTGGATGCCAAGATGGGTGGACAAAATTATAACGTTTTGTTGCTCATTGATAACTGCGCAGCACACCCAATAGACACTGCATTTTTAAGAAATGTTAAAGTGGCGTTTTTTCCTCCTAATTGCACGAGTGTTTTGCAGCCCCTCGATCAAGGTATCATACGATGCATGAAGGATAAGTCAGGAAACTACTAGTCAACGAGAGATTGACCAACCTTCAAGTGTCAGGTCAAAAAGTAAATATCCTAGTACGCATGCCTGGGACTCAGTCAAACCCGAGAACATAAGTAATTGCTTCCGTGCGTCTAGATTTCTTCGCACCACAAATGAGGACCGTACTGCATCCTTGACTGATGAGACAGCGGATGAGCAGCCCGTTGAAGGCTGGGATCAGCTTTTTGGAGAAGGGGAGGGGATGTCCTTCGACGAGTACGTTGCTTGTGATGATGGCATCGAAGTTTGCAGGTTCGTTGGTTGAATTTGTGAGACTTAAAAACTGAGGATCATTTATTGAGAGAATTATTAATTAAATTAGATGGTGAATCTCATTGTCATGTATTTTAATCCGTAGATTGATGTCAATAGAAGAAGTCTGTGAGCAGGAACTTCGAAATGAAGAAGAAGAAGATGAGAATGACGAGGTGGAGCCCAAATCGCCCCCAACATTTGCTAAAGCCGTTGAGGCGATGGACACAGTGCGGCAGTTCATTACAAGTCACGAAGTTGATGAAACTGTTCTGAATGCTTTAGTAAAAATTGATTCAACTATCAAAGAATTGGGGCTCAGTATTAAGAAACAAAGCACTTTAAAATGATTCTTCTCGCCCTTATAAGTTATTGTTTCATCTTTTAACGTATGTTTTTGTGTGCAAAATATATGTAGAGAACAAATGGAAAGTTCCATTTTTGTTTTGTTACCAGTGGTCAAGTAAAGCCTTATACGCTCCGGAAAGTGGAATGTTTTTGGGCCAGGTGCTCATTTTGTTCATTTTTTTGAGGAATTCTGACAATCCCCACAATATATTTTCATATTTGTTTATAAAAATTTTCATCATGGTTAACATGAAAATATAATAATTTTCGTTGCATTCATCATAATAATCGACTTTTATTTTTGTCCATGATTTGCAAACCATGAAGTGCAAAAGAGTGCGGTGTGGGGCATTCGCGCTGCGGATTCATCTATCCTGAGACATGTTAACTACGTGGAAAGTACAAGAAAAATCGCCGGGTGGCTCCGCTAACTATGATGCTGAACTTAAGGGAATTACATACAAAACGTGCTGTTTGGTCATTATTGTCATAATTAACTATGGATAACGCGTCAACCTAATAGGTATTTTCTTGGAAGACGTAATAGGTGGAAGTGAAACGTTTTTTACAATAAATGAATGGCAGCTATCTACCAGAATAAACTAAACGAACGGAGCATTCCCCTGAACGTTATGCAACTCATTATTACATCTGTAACGTTCCCTGCAAGGCCAAACCTCTTTAGCACGTTTTCCTGGTTAGTACGTTCAGAATTTCGGGTCCCTTCAAAAACGTGCTAACGAGAGTTCACTGTTTACGGAAAAAGGAAGAGGGGTGGGGTGCTGGGTTGCGTTAGTGATGAGTGGATGGGGTGGAGTGGGTTGGAGAGTGGACAGTGGGAAGGGTGTGGGAATTAGAGCTGGGATTTTTGATTGGAGCTAGGTAATGGGTTTCTGGAAGGGGGCGGGAGGGTCTTGGCCATGGGTCATTCCATACCAGTTCATCCAGGCCATGGCACCCACCGACTCAGATTTTGATGAATCTTGGTATGATTTATGTTTCCATGTAGATATGAAATAATCCAAAGTTTTTCTTCTCTATCTCTACTCATTTTGCTTTTACAGACATTTAAAGTGTAGGTGAAACTGCAGTTCTTCCATTCCCAAGGATTCCATGGGCATTTGTACCTCATGTACCTTTGTCCTTTGACCTCGGTGTACCTTTGTCACCCCATTGCTAGACCCTCACTTTGCCTGAAAAATTACCCATTATATTGGAAATAACTTTCATCAACACACTTTCAGCAATGTCACAAATTCACTAACGGGCTGCCCTTTAACACTGGCACTTTTCAGAACTGTTTCTACTACTTCTATGGCTTCCTGAGCAGGGATGCTCGGGAAAAGATTCTCCACACCAAAGGAAATGAGCGTGTAGTTTGACTTTGGTGGGCCTTTTTTGGTAAGCTTATCATAGAAATCCTTTGTATTTTTTACACCTAATCTTAATTGAAAATTAGTCAGGTCCCAAAACTGACTGTTTAAAATGGCTGCTAATTTTCTAGAGGGAGCGGTGACACTGGAAACTACTGGTCTTATTGGGCAATTTTCTTTGTGTATTTTTGGGAGGCCGAAGAAACAGGGGGCTATTGGATTCATTACAACGGCTTTATAAACTTCGTAGCCCAACTCTGCAACTTTTGAGCTCCTAAACAATACTCTGCTTGGTTAAGACAGAAAACATCTCACTGCAGGCATATTCTTTGATTTAAGCAATTTTTGAAGATTTGAACTTATTGATCATAACATATAAAAATACAGTAAAACCTCGCTTTTACGTCCCCGCAATTTACGTTTTCCCGCCATTAACGACTTTTTCTTCATGTCCTAACAATGTCCATATATCCGCGATGTAACGTCTTCCCTTTATTCACGCTAGCAAATTTTTGAATGGTTCGCCATTTACGTTTTACGAGACGATTTTGCCGTGATTGTCGTCCTGGTTGCATAACTAGTGGTTGGACTCAACGCTCCGTGAAAGACAAAGTAAAAACTCATGCAGTAAGTTACCACTATGAAAGAGAAATAAAATTTGCCCAGATATACCACCATTTATCGTGACCTCGCTCATCTGTGCAATTGTAATGCCGCGAGGGATTACAGTACACGTACGTCGTTTTTCTCGCGATTGTTGTTCAGGTTGCATAACTCGCGGGATGGCTGATGCTATCGCATTGGTGATGAAATTTTTCATTTATTTAAGAAGTGTATGCTTTTCAGCATTTGCGATCTTGTCTTTCTTTTTTGGAGTCATTAATACAGATTTTAAAAAATCCTCCAGCCAAATTTCATCCTCATATATCCTACGAACACACCCGTAAAATCATCTCATTCTTCTCTAGCTCGATTCTTAAGTAGCTTTGATAGAATATCACTATAGTCTCCACACCTTTTCTCATAATATTTACCCTAACTTACTAGCATGGTTGGATCAAGATTCCTGGCCTCAGTTCATCCTTATCTATGTCATTCTCCTCTTCTATTCCCAAGTTCCCTTGTCTATCATTAATGCCATGCAGTTCTTTTCACATATTCCTTACCCCTATGCTGAATCTCGTTAAGTTCTATCAGCAGCTCTCCTGACTTAACAGTAATGAACAGTGTCTAGACCACTCTAGTGTCTACTACACCATCCCCCCCCCCCCTCTGCATCCTTTCTCAACTGCTTGCTGTTCTGCATCTTCCCTCATACACCTGTAAACTAATTCCTGATATTCTCTCCAATTTACAACTGTACAATTTTTTCACACTCTTCCTAATCTTGGCCCAACCATATATAATCTAGTTAATATATCTCCCCATGTCCCCATGCATTTCAAATAAGAGATTTTGGCATTATTGAAGAGGTTTTGTTGGAACTATATTTCAATGTTAAACTTGTCATTCAATGAAAGCAAGAATTAGGCAGGCAAAATCAAGAAGCAAGGAGTTATTCTTTCAGGCATAACTTTCATATAAAATTGCATACCCTCAAATTACACTTTCCCGCGATTTACACTTTTTTCTCTAGTTCCCCTCAAAAGTGTAAAAGAGGGGTTTTACTGTATAAACTTCAAAATCTAGGAATTTCTGGTAGAGCACTGGAATGGATTTCATCATATCTAAGTGACAAAAAACAAATTGTGTACTATTCCTACAGGGACACCTACATGACACAAACTGCCAAATCTTATCCTCTAAACAAAAACTCTGGTGTTCCCCAAAGATCCATATTAGGACCTCTTTTTTTTCTCCTTTTTGTAAATGACCTCCCAAGTCACCTATCACACTCTAAAATTACCCTTTATGCAGATGATACATCAGCCATTGTTAAAGCTGATTCCCTAGATAGGTTAATTGAACACACTAACACCACCATACATTAAATGCAGCAGTGGTGCAATAGTAACAATCTAGTATAAAAAACAATGCTCATTCAGTTTATAAGTAAAAACTACAAAAAAAGTAACCTTCTAACAGATAACTATGTCACTTGCTTAAACACAGAAACTGCCATTTAAGTTCTTGGGCCTCCAAATAACAGAAAACTTGGACTGGTCTCCCCATATTCTTGAAATAGTGAAGAAAATATTTGTTGGTATCTTCATGATTAGAAAGTTAGCTTTTGTTGTATCCATTGACATTCTAAAAATAGTATACAGTCAAGCCCACTTATATCAAACCCATTTATAACGAAGTTCTGGTTATAATGAAGTGAAGGCTACTCCCCGTCAAAAATGGTCATTTTATCATGTTAAAAATCCCACTTTTAACATGATAAAATGGCCATATATATTCATTCGGTGGTCCACTTTAAACGAAGATTTTTTGCACAACAGGTAACCCATTTGTTTCCGTAATACCACCCAGTTGTTGTTAACATATTTTCTGTCTTATCTGCAAGCTAAACTCAAACGAAGGTGTACATATGATAATTTTCGTCCATAAATATGCCCACCCATCCCTTACTATGGTTCCCATGAACCACTCCGTGATGATGCCTTTTTTATGCATGATATGTAGTGCATGTTTGGTGAGCAATCACCCCCTGCCACACACCCTTGTGGTGGCTTGCAGGGTATTATGTAGATGTAGATGATGGTTGAGTCAGGGTTGTCCGGTGACAGAGGGTTTAGGGAGAGGTAGGGGTCAAGGTTGCTAGGCTGGAAAGGGCAAGCCCTTTTTTGCCAATCTCTAGCCAAGGGCAAGTCCATGGCTAGAGATTGACAAAAAGGTCCTGTGAAGGAAGATAATGGGATGGAAAGGCGACAGGAAGGAAGAGAAGGGTAATTCTGGTGATTCATAGCCATATGATAACGTTCTAATACGAGGCGGGTGTGTTGGGTAGAATAAGGGGACAGCGATTGGCTGCGAAACGCACAAGCGTCAGGGTTTTTCAGCCCTCTTGACTTTGTTTTGCCCTGCCATTGGACAACTTGCACTGCCTCGACTGTACATTGTCTTCACTTTCTGCCTTTAGTTCTTCCTGTGGAGCTGCTTTCAGTCTTTGGTCATCAGGCAAGACTACATGCACTCCCGTACATGTCAATTAAGATTGCGTTTGTCTTCGTATCGGTTATGTTGGAGAACGAAACAAGAAGAAACATTTTAAGTTCAAATTCAAAGTTGGATATATTCAAGGACATTGATGATAAAATGTCCAAGACCTGTGTGGCACGAAAGTACGATATATCTTAGAGTACTTTATCAACAACACTGAAAAGTCGACAGAAGATCGATAAGGCCAATGAAAGCACTGGTTTAGGAAGTGATCGTAAAAAGATCCATGGATCGAAGCATAGTGAAGTGGAGGATGCATTCAAATGTTTTGGTGACATCCATGCACGAAATTTTCTGGTTAGTTGCATACTATTGAAAGCACAAACACGTAGGTTGGCGATTGCTTTAGGCAAGAACTTTCACCCTGGTAATGGATCGCTTCAAAAAGCGATACAATATTGCTTACAACTCCATTAGTGGGGGGTGTAACTCAGTAGACGATATCACCTGCCGTTATTGGCTTAGTCAAAATGAAAGTCTTATGCAGAAGTATGCCACTTGTGATGTTTAAAGTGTGGACGAAACAGCCCTCTTCTATCAATTGACCACAAACAAGACAATGCTTGGTAGGGGTGAGTCCTGCCATGGAGGTAAACACAGCAAGATCAGAGTTACGTTATTGTGTTGCACATGAAATGGAAGCGATAAAAGGCGTCTTCACATGATAGGAAAATCTGAGAAGCCCTGGTGCTTTAATGTTGTTTGCCATATGCCCGTCGCATATAGGAGCAACAAAAAGGCGAGGATGACAAAGGAGTTGTTTTCTGAGTGGCTCATCGAATTTTACAATGATATACTGCGTCAAAAACATCAAGTTTTGCTGCTGATTGACAACTGCAGTGCTCACTGAGTAACACTTAACCTGAAGGCTGTCACAGTGAAATTCCTACCGCCAAACACATCAGCTAAACTGAAGCCTTTAGATAAAGGTAGGTATTACACAATTCCTAAAAGCACACTCTATACGTCGATCAGTCGATAGAACTCTAGCAAACATTCATGCGGAAATATCCACCACCATGAGCCTCTAGGATGCAATTCAGATGAGGGAAGTGTGTCACAAGCAATGATTTCCATCTGTTGGAGGAATGCCAGTTTCCACTTTGAAGATTCCGATGATGCGGAAGACGGCTTATTCCAGCGACGGTTTATTCTTATTCCAGCGACTTGAATTCTGATGTTGAAACCAACATCACGGATGATGAGATGGACAGAAATCTGCCTAAGGAAGATGAATTATGTAGCTAAATTCCTGAGAAGGAAGGTAGTATCGAGGTCTTCGTCATTACTGATGATGATTACCTGTGAGCCTCATAATATAGGGTCAATTTTGGAATGTGGTAGTGAAACCAATGGTATGGTGGTGGAAGATATGGACAGCAGCCATCTCAGTGACAGTGAGAACATTGAAAATACTATCCCGAATTCTAAAGAATCTTAGAATACTTTGGACATTGTGCGCTGCATTGTGAAGGGCATGAGCTAAATATGCAGCCCATGGGACAAATTCAAGATTTAATACTCACAAACAGTGTTTGTAAAGCAAAGCAAACGAGAGTGATAGATTTTTTTGCATAAATGCATATTTTGACATTGCCTACAGAACTTAGGTGTCAAGCTAAGAGTTTGGATGTTTAGTGTTTAGTAAAAAAAGTAATTGGTGCACAAATTGCATGAAAATCTATGATCATCTATGACTGTCAACCAACTTCTTGTACAATTTCCTGGTCAAATTTCACCATTCAATTTTTGTTATAAGATCTTACACAAGGAATTTCAGCATGTACAGGCACTTCCAAAAAAAGTTAACACTTCAGAGCCGAAATTTTTCTAAGTCTCGAGTTGACGGTGATTTGACAACGCTGCGTCACGGCTTCCCTCTGGCGGAGCCTCGAGAAGCTCTGACCGAAAACAAACCCCCTTCCCTCCTCCCCCGTCCTCGCCTTTCCCTGTTTAGCAGAAGGGATTACTGCACGGTCGGTCTTATTATGCCCTAAAGAAGGGTGGGCACTCCTTGGTCATTTTTTCCGACTCGCGCTGAGCGACATTTGAAGTCCTGAACATATTTCTACCTTCGCATAGTGGTCGGAAATCTGAAAAAGCTGGACAAAATTCAAAAATAGCTTTCTTTGAAATATAACTTAATGCTTCACACAAATACTCACATAAGACAATTTAGGAATAATACATCAGTTGACATGCTTTTCATCTATTAGTCAGATACAGGAGCTCAAACATGACCAAATTTCCAAATAAACATGCCTCAACTAATTTTTCTCCGAATGTCTTCCAAGTTAAGTTGAACGTAACGTTATGTGAGGAATTTGATTGAATAAAGAATAGCATGATCTATTAACACAAGTCTTTGCCTTTAAATTACCAAAGCTTCAAATATTTTTGAAGCATTTTAGCGCAATTCCGTTAAAAAATGTCAGACGCTGTTCTCAAATAAAATGTTTACATAATATAGAGAATATCTAGCGTTTTTGGGAGAGACCTGTCACGTGACTTATATAAGAGCACTCGTTGAAGACTCATAAACACGAAATTGAAAAAAAAATTAAAAATAAGTCTATGACACCGACAAATACATATGATTTTCCGATCGCGCGTCCGGGGCATGGCTCCGCGCGGCTGGGGCTGGAAGTGCCGTGACTCGCTTACTTTACTCAAGTGACATGGACCCAAGGCTTCCATTTCGTTGTTTTTCAGCTGCACTCATTGTCACTAACCTTCACTGATCTATGCTGATGAAATCGTGAGAATATTGAATCGTGCGACCGGATAAGTTTACGCGGAATCACTTTATTTTTCTTCGCGTGTGCTTTGGGAACATACTTCTTATTCACGCCCTTGAAAAGAGTGTAGTCTTTCTAGGGCCCATGTAACATTCCAGAAATACACTGGTTTTTCTTTTGAATTCCTTTTGCCCACTTCTTTTTATTCACGCGGTAAGAGATGCACCGACGATTTCAGAGCCTTGGTCTTCGTTTTCCCAGCCACCTTTTCCGCTTTCCTCAGAGGAGATCTGAGGAATGCCAAATGGGGGGCGGCATGTTCCCTCTGACCACTCTGTTCAGTCCCTGTACTGAGACAATGGGGATGGGGAGGACCGGTCTCCGCGAGGAATAATTTTCCACTGCCCAAAAACCTTACTCCATATGTTTTATTGCACCCACGACCCCTTCCATGCTGTATGCCATGGGTCTACATCCTCCGTGTTTATGCCCTTGCAGCCCAGTGCCTATTCATAAGGGATGATCCGGAAGCAGGTAAAATATTGCAGACGTCTGCCCATCCACTCTTCCACCTGAGCGCTTTTAGGTTTGTTTCTACTCACATTACCGGGCGAATATTTCAAAAACATTTACATGCCCAAGAGTGAACACGTTTATCAACATGGTTTCATAATTTAGGTTTGATAGTCTCTTATTAAATTCTAATGTGATGTGAAGGAAGTAACAATTCATTCACAAAAATGAATTAATTCCGTCCATTAAAGAAATATATCCAAAGCTTTTGGCGGTATTGTTTAGCATGCAATATGGTCGAATAATAGAGCACCTTTCCATCAGAAGGAAATATAGGAACAGCTTATCAATTTGCAATTACTATTCTCAGTTGCGATATAGGTTCTTAAGAAATTTACTAACTGCCGTCCACCCACTTCGCAATCCGAGCAATTGGCCCCTTGAGAGGAGATCACCGTATGGCGGCCGGGTGCCCGCGCGTCACGTGTGCAAACCCTTTCTGAGAGGGAATTCCCAGCTAGCAATGATTCCTCACCGCCCCTCCCCTTCGGTAGGAGGAGAATAGTGGGTGGCGATCCTTCGGTAGGGTTAGGAGGACACGCAGCTCAACGCCTCGGTCGGGAATAAGAGTGAGGCGAGAGTCGGGGGTATTTTACGACCACCTGCAGGTGTCCTATAAACAATGGGTATTCGGGAATATTCGTATGTTGTCACAGTCCTCATCCTTTGAAGAACGGAAAAAGGCATTGAATAACCAATTAGAGCGTAACAATAGTTACAGTTTGACCAACGGAAATGTCTTCACATGCTTACAGAGCTCTTGCAATCAGTTAAATCTCATACGAATAATTATTTAGTTGTAGTCGCATGCGCGCGCAATTAGCTGCATTAGGACCTGTAACCTTTAGTGATCATAAAATAGTAAATGCGAAATTTATTGTAGGCGTTGAAAGACATTATAAACCAAGGAAGAGGGTATACTTCTTTGGCAAGGCTAATTACGACGGTATGAAAGAGGAATTAAGGGAATCTTTTAATATATTTAGCGACCAAAGCAAAGGATTCGATACAGAGGATTCGTGGAGAGAATTTCTTGAGGACACCCTTAAAGCAGTTAATGAATACATACCAAGTAAATTCATTAGTGATAATAAAGAGCCAAGGTGGTATAATGCGGAGGTTAGGAAATCACTAAAGCGACAAAGGGTATGCCACGCTAGGATGAAAAATGCAGGATGGGGTCTATCGGTAGAGGAAAAAACTAAGTTAGTTCAAAACAATAAAAAATCGAGAGCACTAGAAAGGAAATCATGTCGGCAAGCGTTATCACATTTCAAGAGCAAGATGTTACGAGAATATTTGGATAGCAATCCGAGTTTTCCGAGTCTCGAGAGTTTTGGTCATATGTGAGAGAGCTTCGGGCAAATAGGTCCACAGTGCACACACTTAAAAACGATAAAGGAATTAGAGTCACCAGCGGTGTAGAAAAAGCCAATTCTTTAAAACCTTCTTACAAAGGGTTAGATTAGACATTGGACCAGATTTTAGGGAAACGACTGCGTGGTCAGTAACAGATTTGAATTGGTATTATACAAATAATAATCTCATGGGCATTATTATTATTATTCAAATTAGGACTCCTAAACTATAAATGCTAAGGTTAACTCGTGGAAATGCCACCACAATTGGAAACGTTATTTACTTCATCCTGAAAATCGAGCATTTTACTGCGCCAATACGGCGAAAACGTTAAAACGTTCTTCTTATCAGCCTGCTCCTAGTCTTAAAATTTGGGATCGCTTATTTTCAAATCTTCTGACCACATCGATGTGAGAATTAAATATGCCTATGAACTCGTTCTGAAATGGCATGAACGTGAAACAACACCAATTAACCAAGGAATTAATTATATAAGGGACACATACAAATTGGAGGGTGATAACAACCAATGATGATATGTGATTTCCTCTTCAAAGGAAAACGTCGATTTTTAATTTTATTCCAATGCGTGACGACGGTTTTTTCTGCAACAATGGTGACGAGCATAGAGATATGTTCGGGATTTCAGACATCGTGCAGGTCGAGTCGAAGAAAATGACAATCTCGGGACACAGGACCGACCCAGATAGTCGGAAATCGAAAAAAGCTGGACAAAAACCTAAAATAACTTTTTTTTTAGATACACACTTGAAACTTTACACAGATTCTTAGAAAAGTTTGCTACTTAAGGAATAATGCATCATTTGTCATGATTCTCATTCGTTAGTGAGACACAAGGGCTCAAACATCACGAAGTTTAAAAAAAATCCTGTAATAATATTTACCCTAATATCTTACAAGTTGATGATGACGTTTTGGGAGGAATTTGATCAAATAAAAATAGCATGATCTTTTATTAACACAATGCTTCGCTTTTAATTGCCTGAGCTACAAATATTTTTCGAACCGTTGATTTGCTATTCCATTACTTAATGGCGGACACTGTTCTCAGAAAAAACTTTTACATCAAGTAGAGTATATCTAACGTTTTAGACAGACACTTGTCAAGTCACTCATATCTGAGCATTCGTTGACAACTCATTTTCACGAAAGTGAAGAGAAATTAAAAGTAAGTTTGCGACACCCAAAAATACATATGATTTTCCACCGCGCGTTTGGGGTTTGGATCCACGCGTCGGGGGCCGGAATTGACGCGACTCGCTTACATTGCTGAAGTGACATGGACCCTAAGGCTTCCAATTCGTTGTTTTTGAGCTGTACCCATTGTCAGTAACCTTCATCACTCTTATTTGATGAAATCTCGAGAATATTGAGCCGTGCGACGGGAAAAGATTACGCGGAATCGAGTTATTTTTCTTTGCGTACGCTCCGGGAACATACTTCTTATTCACGCCCTTTAGTCCTTGAAAAGAGTGGAGTCTTTCTAGGGCCCATGTGAACTGGATATATTCTAGTTTTTCTAAGTAATGGAATAGCAATTAAATGATTAAAAAAGTATTTGTAGCTCAGGCTATTTAAAGGCATTGTGTTAATAGGCAAATGTGTTTATTTGGAAATTTGGTTATGCTTGAGCCCCTGTATCTGGCTAAGAGATGAGAATCATGTCAAATGATGCATTACTCCTTAATTAGCAATCTTTCCTGAGTATTTTTGCGACGTTTTAAGTCTATATCTCAAAGAAAGCTATTTTGGAAATTTGTCCTGTTTTTTTCACGATGGTGGCGAGCGTAGTGTGTTCAGGACTTCCAAATGTCTTGCAGCGGGAGTCGGAATGAACGACCAAGGAGTGTCCACCATAGCCCCCTTCTTTAGGGCATAATAAGACCGACCATGCAGTAATCCCTTCTGCTAAACAGGGAAAGGCGAGGACGGGGGAGGAGGGAAGGGGGTTTGTTTTCTGTTAGAACTTAGCGAGGCTCCGCCAGAGGGAAGCCGTGACGCAGCATTGTCAAATCACCGTCAACTCGGGACTTAGAAAAATTTCGGCTCCGAAGTGTTAACTTTTTTTGGAAGTGCCTGTACAATGGCCTTTAGGTTAGTGATAACTTAAAACCATGTATTTTAATTCATTAATCTTTCACAACAACTGCAAATTTAAAATTAAAATGAGTAGAGAAGTACACATAAAGCAGAGATCAAATTCAATGTTAAAAGTGAAGTCTCACATTGAAAGAAAAATCCCACGACCCTACTAACAACCTAATGTGCCGTTTTCGTCATCCACCACAATACTTCCCCATGTCAAACTACACCAGACAACTGAAAATGCAATTTTAGATGAACACTGTTACTTCCTAATAGTCAATGAACGTTTAAAACTTTAATTTTGTAGTTTAAGTAAAGGGAAAAACAGGAGCAGTAACATAATGCATACCAGAAATTGTGTGAAAAATTACACTAAACACAGTTGTTAAGTTTAATGTCTGCAATGTACCATGGCAACATTGCTTTCTCCTGCCTAATGGTGAGGCTTCCTCACATGTTTTCCTAGCATTGTTTACGAGCTAATGTAAAATGTATAGGTAGCATACAAAATGAGATCTTTGGTTCAGGAGAACCACATAGCTTTTTAAACAGTTAAATCGACAAAGTTAATGGCTTTCCAAAAACCTTTCTTACTGAAATGTGAACTCTACCTGACTTATATTACTGAGCAATCCAAACCCGAATACCTTTTCATTTGAAGAAAGCAAAGGAATGCAATTGGAGATGGCAATGTAAAAAAAATCCTAACAAATGCGCCCATGAAAATTTCTCGCGGCTTACGGCACACAACACAATACGGTATCTAATTAGGTACTGATTACATTCGACAGTGCATTACCTGAGGTTTACCGACAATTTTTTTCGCCTCACCCTCGCATATCGATGTCAGTCCATCCAGCAACTTCGGGGAGAGAGTTTTGCTTTTCAGCTCGATTACAATACAAGACTGCGGATAATCGGCAGGAAACTGAATGCACACAATAAGATGCTTAACATTTGTGCGCCTGGAATACCAACAAAGGCAAGATTAATAAAATTAATGCCTAATAAGTTACATGAATAATACTACTTTATATGCTATATATTCATCGAGCTGGCAAGGCAGTGCTTTTACAAACTTACGACAAAATGATAATAATAGAAAATATTAAAGTTACTATTCTCATACACCAATGAACATGTGTAAATCTCTTCCACTCATTTAGGGAATGATAAAAACAAAGTATTGAATACTTTGTGTTACATACCTTATTTCGACTCTAACCATTGTCGGCACACAGGCGACGAGCTTACTACCTGGGACGACATTTTCGCAGAGCTTCCTAACTTCATCGAGTTCCACAGCGATCAATCCCATAGAAATATAAACGCCTTGAATATTGTATCGAATTGTCAGCAAACAAGAGTTCAAAACAAACGTAACAAATCCAGTTCCATAAAACGATGGCTGCTGTAAACAACAACAATCACCGGCCTCAACCCGCTACCCCGATACCGTAGATGGGGGAGTTCCAGAGAATTGAGGGAATGGAGATATCATGGAAGATATAGAAAACAAATACATTTACTCGACACAAGCGCCACTACTACCAATGTCGGCCAAATGAGGAACGTAATCCTTCTGCGCGCACTTTTGACGCCACAATCTGTTTGACGTCACGGGCAGCCACGGGTAAACTCAAGAAACCTATAAGTTCATGGGTAAACTGAAGCTATTTCGGTCGGTAACTTTTTTTTGAGAGGTAATTAACCTTGCAAATTGAGTTTTAGGTAAATGTGAGCGAGAAAGTTGCATCGTTCAAAATTTTTGTTCCACCCCTTAAAATCGACGTTTTTCGACGAAATTTACAGGACACAACCTGCTGCGATGACAGTATATTTTCGCTAAAAATATTAGCAAAATATTTCGCACCCCCCCGCCCCAAATCGCACTTTTGGGTATTATCACACGTCTCAGCAACCAAGAAAGGGTTTTCTAAGAATGCCCCCCTCCCTCCCGCCCCAACCCACGTCACAAACTGAACTTTTGGGTATGATCACACTTCTCAAAAGCCAAGAAAGGGTTTTTAAAGATTGCCCCCGCCCCAACCCACGCCACAACAGCATTTTTGGGTACGATCACACGCCCCAGCAACCAAGAAAGGGTTTTTAAAGATTGCCACCACCCCCAAAACCATGTCACAAACAGAACTTTTGGTCAGGGTTGGGTCCTTACACGTAGAATATTATTTTTCTATATACACGTAGGAAATAGTGTAGATTATGTAGAATATTGCGTAGATTATGTAGAATATTATAATAAATAGATGAAATGTGCCAATTCCCTCTAGCGGCGGTCTCGGGAGAAGGCCAATATGGCGTCCACGGCATCAATTTTCTGGTAAAAAATGGCGAAATTGTAAGTGTTATATCTCTGTAAATAATGCTTTATCAGCTGTGAAATTTGTGTTATAATGTGCTATCATCCTTCCTCTACCTTACACAGTTAGCATGGAGTTGGTACCTCACATCGTTTTTGCGTGAGAAATGTTTGAACTGTGTACTCTCGCTCACATTTACCGGAATTTTAGTGGTCTTAGAAGTGCGCTAAACAATTAATGTGATACTGGTAGATGATGATGCTACTTTTATTTCTACATTGCATCAGTACTTCAGTATATATCAGTAGATATAGCAGGGACCCTGAAAAGTGGTAAATAAACTTGAGGGAAAGCGGTGTAAAAATCATAGTCCCAGCGGTGCATGCTCCGGCGGTGAAAAAAATATTTGCATATTTCTCAATTAAAACAAACAAAGAATTGTATTAGAGACATAAAGTGATACATCTAACTTATTCTATGTAATCTTCATTTTAGTTAACAATATACTCAGAGTAATACGCAAAACAGGCCATAAAAGGTGATTCAACGGCCACCCGGCCATTGATCAATTGATTGATTCGGCCATTGATTCGAATCACCCAGGGATACTGGAGTCACCTTTGTTATCGCCGAAAGACGGTGTTGTGTGGTTTGCCTTCGGCCAATTTCCTTGGTACTGCTTCTCTACGTAACCAAAGTTGCGTCAAATATATATAAACCTTGTTGCGTCACTATCTCCTATCTCACCTTCATCACTATGAGTGCTATGTCATCAGCGAATCGCAGCATGTTTATTTTTCTCTGTGAATATATAGTCACTAAGACTTTCTTTGATTTCATTGATGGCTATCTCGATGTACACATTAAAAATTACGGGACACAGTGCACAGCGTTGTCTCAACCCCTTCCTTATTTTTGCCTCTTCACAGCTGGGTCCAGATTTAATCACAGATACTTGGATTTTATGTAGACTGTGGATAATTCTTCGGTCACTGTACGACACTCCAATTCCTTACAGAAGTCCAAGCATTGAATCCCAATCCACGTTGTAAAAAGCCTTCTCTAAATCCACGAATGCAATGAACGTCGCTTTGTTCTTCTCCATTCTCTTCTCTATGAGTAGCCTAAGGGCCAATATTGCTTCCCTTGTACCCTTACTTTTCCTGAATCCGAATTGATCTTCATCCAGGAACTCCTCTGCTTTTCGTTCTATTCTTCTGTAGAAGATCCTGGTCAGTATCTTCGATGCATGTGTCGTCAGGCTTATAGGTAGTCCTAAAATTTTCGCATTTCTCCGCTCTCTTCTTCTTGGGAATAGGAATTATGATGTTTTTCTCGAAGTCCCTTGGAATTTCTCCTGTTGAGTACATGTCGCAGATGGTTTTGTAGAGATGAATTAATGTCTTCTCTCCTGCATTTTAAATTAGTTCTGCAGGGAGATCATCAATCTGAATCCTTATTCATCCGAAGGTCCCTTGTTGCAGCGTCGAATTCCGATCTTAATATTGATGCTCCCATACCATCCTTTCCCACTTCGCTTTCCTCTTCAATAGCTTTTGTGCTGAGATTTTTTCCGTTGCATAACTCTTCCAGATATTCTTTCCATCTCTTTTTTTGTGCTCGTTTTCAATCAAAATTTCTCCATTCTTGTCCCTTATGGCATTGCATCTTGCGCTCCTTTCTTTGAAGTGGTTCCTCACTATCCTGTAGGCAGCTTCCACCTTTCCAAGTGCAAGGTTGCTTTGTACATCTTCTCATAGATTCTTCATCCACATCTCTCTAGCTTTCCTTGCTTTGCGACTTATTTCGTTCCTTATTCTTTTGTAGCAAAGCTGCCCTTCTTCAGTTTTCGAGTTCTTGTATTTGCTTCTGTCTTCTACCAGCACTATGACTTCTTCCATGATCCATGGCTTCTTCTTGACAACTTTTCTCTTCCAAGAACCTCTTTTGCGGCTTTCTGTAGTCCACATTTAATGTTTTTCCAACGATCTTCCATTGATTTCTCATTCAGGTTCTCTCCTATGTTGTTTCCTACTGTTTTTTGAAATGCCAGCTGATGTTGAGCCTCCTTTAGTTTTTCTACTTGCCATATATTTTCTTTCTTTTCTTCAATTTCTTCAACTATAGATGGCATTTCATCATCACTAAATTATGGTCACTGTGGATGTCTGCCCCATGGTAGCTTTTGCAGTCCTTCACTTGGTTTCTAAATCCCTGCTTCACTAAAATGTAATCTATTTGACATCTTCTTCTGTCTCCTGTCATTTTCCTTGTGTATCTTCTTCGGTTGTGATTTTTAAACAATACTACAGCCGCAGTCAAGCGACATAGGTGTATATAAATCTATTATAACCTATGGGTTAGCACCGCGTACGGAAGCGGTGTTTTATGCTTCCACTACATGTCAGCTTTAATACATTTTTGACTACTTCCTTATTATTTGAATGCAATCAATCCAATTTTATAAATCGTCAATCTGCCTTTGCTAATAATTATTTTCTGCCTTGGCAATTTCCTTCGTCTCTTTGAGCCACTGAAAACGAATGGGCCGGCAAAATCTGATGGACGACGGCCGCGATTTGCCCAGATAATCTCATATAAAACAGGGAAAGTATTAATATTGCCCGTTTGTATTATATGCGGATCAGCCAAAATTAAAATAGATACGCTTGAATGTCTTACCTGAAGAATCATTTACCAAATTAAGTGGAATTAGGGATTTCATGAATAAAAATTCATCTAACGAATCTGCTCGTTCCCACAGCTCAGGGCCGGCGACAAGGGGGAACAAAGGGGGCAAATGCCCAGGGGCCCGGGCCAAAAAAAATTAATTGAAAATTAAAATTTAAAGTATGAATAAATTTAAATGCCAAAAATAATACAAAATTTTGTTGTTTAAAAAGTGAAAAAACAAATCAAGGTAGAGCCTGTATCAGTGTGCAATAGAGAAGCATGGCGTTAGCGTTGTTGTTGTGGTCATCAAGGGTTGTGGCGCGGGTGATGGGGACGATAGAGGGAGAAGCGCGGGCACTGTGACTCACCTCCCCTCCCTTTGCCGCGAACATTCGCCATCCAGCGACATGTTGTGACGTGAAAGACAAGAAACCACACCCCCCGCCTAATGCCTATTGTTTACTTGTTAGTAGACTGTAAATAATCGTTTATTCTACAGCCAAAGTTACATATTAGCAGCAGCAAGCTACACATTATAGTGTCGTGCCATTGGTTTTGTATGCGTGAGCGCCCATAAATGGGAACAAGCAGGGCACCTTGACCCCCCAACCTAGAAAAATAAAAAAGAGAACCGAAAAAATATTTTATATTTAAAATTCTGAGAATATACACATATCCTAGAAAGTTATTCTTGCACATGATGTATAATTTATCCTTTTAATATTTTTCTAAATTTGTTTCCTTGTTCTACTTAAAGACGTTCAAGGATCACGCACGCACTGTCATGATTTCGCGTGGTTTTTTTTAATAGAGAGGAGAGGAAGGAAAATTTGAACCGATGCACAGTGGGGTGAAATCGACAAAAACTCGAAAATGGCTTTTTTGGAGATAGAATCATGAAACTTGGTACAAATACTCACAATTGATTGGCAACCAAGGAATGGCATGTCATTGGTCATTTTTTATCACCGATACCGAGATACAGGGGCTAAAACATAATCAAAATTCCAAAATTACACCTGACTTCAGTTTTCTACGAAAATCTTCCTATTTAAGTTGAGGGTAACGAAGGGGAGGGAGACATTGGGAGGAATTCGGTCGGATAAAAAACTACTAGGTCTGTTAAGACCACTATTTTTCCTTACTTTTCTTAACTTTGGGAGTTTTTTTCTCTAAAGTTAGGTGATATTACGTAACAACATGGCGGACGCTATTTTCACACAAATCTTTATATTAAGTAGTAAATATCTAGCATGTTACGAAAATGCCTGTCAAGTGACTCATATTAAATCAATTGTTGAAGCTTTCTTAAGGTAATCAAAAATATTGAAAATTCGTTTGCGACGCCAAAAATTACATTTGATTTTTCGTACGCGTGTCCGGAGCCTGAGACGTGCGCCGGGAGCTGGAAATGCCGTGACGCAAGTTTTTTCAATCCATATAAGGAATATAACGCTTATTATTCGCCTTTTTTAATGTGTGTGCATTGTTATCGATCTTCACAGGCTCTACACGTATAAAACCATGGGGATATAGAAATATTAAGGTCTTAAAGTGTACGGGAAATCGCGTTCAAGGTTCCTTCTCTCAAAAGTAAATTTCTCATTCACACCCTCAAAGCCTTAAAATTCCTGTATTTTTCACATGAAACATTATTTTACGTTCCAAAGGGACACCATTAAGGCCTTTTTTTTTTCGTTTCTTTGCTCCTTCGACCCAGCAGTCCAAGCCTTTGACCGTACCAGGAGGTCCATGCAGAAAGGTACATTTCGGACACCGCGGAGATTATGGCTGTTCAAAGAGAAAATCTACTCAAATCCTTCATTTTCCCTGTGTTACAATATGCATATCCCTGATTTATACGTCACATTAGACTGTATTCCTCTAGGAAAACTTTATATTCTGCTTCACTTTAATTACGCACACAGGAAGGAAACAAATTATCGAAAATAGCTAATATTGAGGCGCAACAAAATATATTCTGTTCGTCAAAACCGTTAACTTACATTATTTTTATTCACTCCCTGCTGTAATGTTTGCTTGAGAGAGAATTGTAGTGAAAGCAAAGCTTAGTAGAAGTTAATACTCTTTGCATTCATTTTAATTTTGGGGTAATATAATAATCTCCACCGTATCTCCGAAAAGATGGGAGTAATTGTGGATATGCCAAATGTGAAAAAAAGAAAAAGTACGTTTTATTATGACTTTTTATAAAATGTCCAAGTTCAAGTAAGTCCTAGTTTTGATTACTGTAAAATGAAAGTGTTAAGTGTGTAACACCGTCAAAAAGTTTTCATTTTGAAATTGTTTCCCCATCCCTTTCCACTGAAATGTGTTTATTTTACATAAAAAGTACAATTTATAGTAAATCAAAAGATAATGCATGACAGTGTGCACATTTCTTCTGCAGAAAAAGCTGATAATCAGATAAGTGTTTGTTATATAATAACCTGAAAGTTCGCAGTTCGGGTCTAAATTGAGTGAGGGGGGTATACCGGGATTTAGGGGCCCGGACCACTCAGTTGACCAGGGGCCCGAGAACCCTGTCACTGGGCCTGCTTACAAGTAATGGCATTTCATTTGTATTATTGAATTGATTTCATCGGTACCGACAATATCAGAATGAATTTAAGTCATTCTCATTTATTGCCATCCTCTTTTCAAATTACTTTCTCTTTTTAAACCATAAGTAAAAGATGGCGCAGCAAATTCTATGCAAAAAAACATCAGTTTTCCAGTTTTGTTTGATATATTATCCATGAATCTAATTGTCTCTCATCTATATTACTTTACTTTTCGTCGAGAGCATTGTAATTTGACATTATTACATTGTATGATCAGTAGTGCGAAATAAAAATGCAAAACCACTGTAATCTCAAGTTTAAATGAATCCCTCCCTCATACCTAATGATCCAGTTTGTCACTCAATACAAAGAGATGATAATGCGTACAACAGAGCTTTTTATAATAGCCCATGGAATCATGCTGATTTTAAACAGAAGCATATATTTCATTGTAAGAAGCAATAAAGAATGATATTGTGAAAATGATTCCCTTTAGGTAATCCTTAAAATTATATATCAATTTTCATAGATTATCAGTTCCAAGTTATTTTTAGAAGAGTAGCCACTAATATTTTTTCTGACGGATCAAAGAATCAGATATCCAAGAGCAACAACAAGTTGTAATTTGCCAATCAGGCATATTTTTTTGAAGACTGCATATTGTCATAAAACGTTCCGTTTTGCTCCACCCTCCTCGGGTAATAGAGGTGTAGGATGTAGTTAGGGGTGGAGGAGGAGAGGGTAAAGGGAAAGAAGGGAATCCCAAATCTTGCCTTTTTATGAAGAACATACATGGTTCCCCGAGAACCGGCATTCTTTCTCAAGAGTTGAAAGGCGTTCATAATTTGTAGCATGATTCCGAAAATTATCCAAATAAAAAATTTACCGCAGTTACAAGTGCACTGATCCATTCTCTCGAACCAATATCCTCGCAAAATCTTCAGTATAGAATCTTTAGAAATAAGTGACAGCATGCAAAGCCTGAAAAAGTAAAATTCGAGGAGTTAGGTGGAGGTTCGTCTCTGCATACGGGCCTAAAATTCGAGGAGTTATCCACTCCTCGAGGAGTTCTCCACTCAACATGAACAATCCAACGGAGTCTCAGTATAACCAGGTCCCGCTGCGCGGAGCCGGGCCGCGACGCGCGATCGAAAAATCGAGTTTATTCCCGGCGTCGCAAACTTTTTTCAAACATTTTTAGGGAATAACCTAGAAATACCTTCAATTTATACTCTGATGAAGTATCCAAGAGACCATTTACCGAATAAGGATTATATTGTCTACTTTATGTAAAATTTTGTCTAAAAAAAGGGTCCGCCATTTTGTGACGTAATAGCACTCAAATATTGGCAAAAATATCTGAAACTTATGCATAGTATAGACAAGGTATCCTGTTCACAATTGGTAATGTTTTTCATTTCATAAAAATCCTTTAATTACTCCTATATCTGCTCAACTTTTAAGATTTTCGAAGAAAAATGAGAGCGGGCGCTTTTTTAGAAATTTGGTCGTGTTTGAGCCTCTGCATCTAAGCAACGGGTAATACCTATGAAAAATGACTAAACATTCCATAATTAGCAATCATTTGTGTGTATATGTGCCAAGTTTCAAGACGTTATCTCAAAAAAGCACTTTTGGACTTTTGTTCGTTAAGTGCGATTTGAGCCCACTGTGCGCCGGGGCGAAAAAAGAACGAGATAAGGACACAGTAATATTTCGGTATGATGCGGCGCATTATTTGTCCAGAAAGTAATTTTAGAAAAAATACCTAAGTCAAGGCAAGCTGGGATTGCCATTTTGAATAAGCCGCGGCGTGGAAGTACTTACAGAAGACAAGTCTGGGAAGGTATATATTTCCGATTCTCAGTATCTCTGGATGAACTGGTGTCATCACACGTTTATAGTTCTATCGGAGCTACTTTTGATAAAAAAAAGTATCTCTGTACACCATTATGCTGAAAAATCTCAGCATATTTGATCGCCAAAAGGAGTTTGAAGGAAATATAGGAGATACTGAATGAGGCAAGAATAAGGAAAGGAAGTGAGACAAGGCTGTGCACTGTCTCCCGTAATTTTTAATGTTTATTTCGAGAGAACCATCAATGAAATCAAAGAGAAGTCTTCTGGAGTGACTATCCACAGAGGAAAAATAAGCATGCTGCCATTCGCTGATGACATAGCACTCATAGCAGAGACAGAGAGGGATCTGAACAAGATTCTAGTAACCATGGAAATGACAATGGTCAGATAGAAGCTGAAGATAAATAAGAAGACTAAAATATACCTAGGTGTGAAGTAAGAAAGAAGAGGCCAAAAACAATGTCAAACTAGGAAAACAAAAACTTGAAGAGGTGAAAGAGTTCTGTTACCTTGGAAGCCGAGTAACCAACGATGGACGAAGCAAGAAAGAAATAGTTAGTAGAATAGCCCAGGCAAAGAGCGCATTCTATCAGAAGAAGAATCTACTTACAGCTGGAAATACAAGCATAGAAGTAAGGCTACAGTTTATCAGAACATACATCTGGAGCATGTTTCTTTACAGCAGTGAGGCATGGACGATGAGAGCAGCGGAGACGAAAAGGGTGGAGGCATTCGAAATGTGATGCTACAGAAGAATGCTGAAGATTAAATGGATCGACCGAGTAAGTAACAAGGAAGTCCTAAGAAGAGTAGGAGAAAAAATATGCCTCTTATGGTGATGAAACCAGGTGTTTATGATAACTAGACTATTCCTTATACAAAATAGAAGGCTTCCTGACTATGGTCATTCATAATCTTTATTCCCATAACTCACTTTTCCTTCCTTCATCACCAACTTTCAATCAGACATAACCCTCAGGTATTTATTTCCAGGCATTCTACCAACTACTATTTTCTCAAATGATCATGCAGTGAAGGGTCATGTTCAATGAGTAAAAACGGCCATTACAAATAAATAATAATTCAGTTTATTGAACTGAAGACATGTATAGAATTTTATATTCAATTGCTTGAAATATATGCTGCTTTTCAGTCACCCCTTTTGCTTCTCTCACTTCTCTCCCTGTTGTACTTAATATGCTTGTTACTGAGTCTCTGTACATTGTTATGGGCAATCTGGTGGCAATTCAGGGTCTCAGGATTCAGGGTTTATGGTCTCATCAATGTAAATAGGTACCTAAAAATTTTGAAACCGAGGCCTGAGCTTTGACAATGCATGGGAAGCTCATCAAGTAAGTGACCTTGAAGGATTACAATGCAACAGAGAAATATTGGGTTTCTCCCTCGATAACTTGTATTGTATTCCTTCTCCATCATTAGTCATTCTGCTGTCTAACCCACCTTGCTCTACCCTTCCCTCCTTTCTCTGTAACCTTGTTAACCCCCTCCCCCCCCACTTTTTCTTTCCGCTTTCTTTAAGTTTCATCCCAAGAAGGGACCCTGAACTTACCAGAACTCCCCCTCCACCCCACTTCCCACACCCCCAGTAACCCTAGTATTTAAGAGCTTCCCATACCCTTGTTCCTTGCCAGATATCTTGAAAGTGACGTTGGTGTAACATCAAAACTGATTGAGGCCAATACATAGGTACACGAGGAATCTTAAAAATTGCTGTTTTGCTTTAATCATGCCACAGTTACACAAGTCAATTCATCGATTATTACGCTCTTACCTACAGCAAGTTATAAAACCTTTAGAAGAAGACAGGGCAACATAATCAGCCGCATCATGAGACATGATGGCCTGATGAAGACAATCAGACAAAAAAAAACAAGGTAAAGTGAATGAGAAGAACTACAAAGGAAGATCTTGCATGAGATATATAGAACTTGTGATGAAGGATGTGAAAGAGAAGACCAGCACTATGCTCATGTACATGAGCATAGTGCTGGAAGATACAGCTGGAGATTCCAATTAGATTAATCCTTGTTTAGGCAATCAGATATGGCATTTACTCCTTTGAATTTCCCAAGTGAATTTATATCATAACACACCAGTGATGAAGTGTGATATTAAAGTTAAAAGCATGTGAAGAGGGTGCAGGAGTGGAATATATTATAGAATTCAGCAAAGAAGAGGACTGTCAGTTGATAAAAATGTTCAAGGTTATGAGAACCTTTTATTAAGAATGGGTTTGTGTGTTAGAAATTGAGTTAAGAAAATAATAAATAAAGCAACAATAACAATGATTAGCTTAAAGAGCAATAGATGACTACAAATGTCGAAAGTAAGATTGAAATGATGAAAAACAGATGGAAATGGAGGAAAGTTAAAGAAGTGGAATGCAAAACTAAGTTTTTATGGTCAGTATACTCACTGGGTAAGGGTAGGTTAAGATGGGGTACTCTGTCTTACTTCTTCCCTGCTCTTCTTGATTTCTTCCTTACAGCTTCAGAGCATCCGTTTCTCCCTCTGCATCTCAAACCATATTTTCTTCTCCTTCTTAGTGCACTTATTTCTATAAACATCCTCAGCCAATGAAATTATCATCCGCCTTCATTTTCTGTCTCCGCCCACTTCCCTCCTCCAACTTTTTTTCATTCTTCTGCCAACTCAAAAACTTCCATGTCCACCTTCCTTTTTACACCATTCTAACTATTTGAGTGCCACCATTTTTGGTGGGCACCGACTCCAAGAGGTGCCATGGGTATTTGAGCATCTTGAGTACTGGCTTTTTAAAAATTCAATCCTTATTTACTTAATACTCTTTCATTTTAATTCATTCCTATCTAGAAATTAAATCCCCTTCTTAATGCATAGCAGTAAAAATCTGCAGTTACATATAATGTTAATTTATGATTCATTTTCACAGGCCTCCTCAAAGATGATGATTTATCATTGCTTGCAGTTCTGGCTTCAGACCCAGGTGACCTGGGTGGTGTGGAATATGGACCGCATTGAGACTCTCACTTGTTTTGAAGTTTGAACTCACGAGGTGGCATGGCCGTTGGGCAGCGTGTTGGCCATGAGATGTGTGGCCTGTGTAACCGAAGGCATGGAAATAAATCAGTGAAAATAACGGCGAGTGTATTTTAATCCGTGAACGTGGTGTCCGAAAATGTGACAGGTGGCAGCCTGGGACACCACGCAGTAAGGGGTACCATGGGATTGGAAAATGCTTCTCTTCATTCAGGGATTGACAACTTACTTCATGTCCAACTAGCTAATTTACTACTTAATTTCTGCTAACACGTTTGACTAGTGAATATGTGTTATAATAGGGCTTGACAAGTGAGGGGATTGTTGGCACTTCTGGCACAAACAGCAAATGTTGATATATAATTGTGTCACACTGAAAGTGTTAATACTCTTCCAAAGTTGCATTTAAGTAGCTGCCATACTTTCTCATTGCCCTCAATCCAGGTATTGGAACCCTGTTAAGCCACACCAAACTTATATCAACTATGTAGTTATATTTTCTTTATCTCTTCACATAAAGTTTCAAGCGATAAGTTCTTTCTTGTAGCTAAACCCATTATATTACGAAATTCTCATCCTGATGTCTGTGGTACTATGTCTACATTCATCCAGGTGCATCCAGAGTAAATGATTTGTTCCAATTCTCATCACCTTCCTTACATTAACACTTGTAGTTCAAAATGTACAAATTTATAATAAAGTGTTTTTTGAAGATAACTAATTACCAATAATTGAAAATAGAATGCTTCAGTTGAATTTATGGATGCTTGGGAAAGGGGTCAATGAGTGTGTTAGCTTTCAATGATCCAACCAAATTTTATTAATGCATTACATGATCTATGTGATGGTTACACTACTTATCCTTTCATTTCAAGATAACTAGATATCTAATGTGGAATTCAAGTCAGTGAAGGCAGTCAGTGACAATCATTTTGTTCCAGAATTGAATCACTGGTCATTCGATGCTTATGATCCTCTGATGATTTAGAATTTTTTTCGCTAATTCCAAAGTCTTCCTTTCCTATCCTAACAATAGTTTCTGGAGAACAAATCTTGCAATGACCTTTAAGAAATACGAGGAGCAGTGATTCCATTTGGGGCTACTTGATTGTCACACCCTTCCTGAGTGATTGTAATTGTGAGAAAGCATTAGCTTCTTGGCAGAAAGCATTAGCTTCTTGGCATTACAATGTGCAGAGTGATGATAACTCATAGTGCGACTGAGTGAAGTTCATTTGTCTTTTGTGATTTTGTGACTTCATCATTATCGTAAGTTAGCAATCCTGGGATTAGTTTGAGCTGCTCTTCACTGAATTTTCCTATCAGCCTATCTTTTCATACTTAATATATCTTCTCTTTCACATCCTTCATCACAAGTTCTATATATCTCATACAAGATCTTCCTTTGTAGTTCTTCCCATCCACTTTACCTTTAACGATTGTCTTCATCAGGCCATCATGTCTCATGATGTGGCTGATTATGTTGCCCTGTCTTCTTCTAAAGGTTTTATAACTTGCTGTAGGTAAGAGCGTAATAATCGATGAATTGACTTGTGTAACTGTGGCATGATTAAAGCAAAACAGCAATTTTTAAGATTCCTCGTGTACCTATGTATTGGCCTCAATCAGTTTTGATGTTACACCAACGTCACTTTCAAGATATCTGGCAAGGAACAAGGGTATGGGAAGCTCTTAAATACTAGAGTTACTGGGGGTGTGGGAAGTGGGGTGGAGGGGGAGTTCTGGTAAGTTCAAGGTCCCTTCTTTGGATGAAACTTAAAGAAAGCGGAAAGAAAAAGTGGGGTGGGGGTTAACAAGGTAACAGAGAAAGGAGGGAAGGGTAGAGCAAGGTGGGTTAGACAGCAGAATGACTAATGATGGAGAAGGAATACAATCGTTCAATAAATTGGGACCATATCATTTAGAGTATGTTAATTTTTCGAAAAGATTCAAGGACATTTAATTTGGCATTTTTATCACCAGTAGGTTATTGTTATTGTAGGGTTAAATTTGAATGTACGTATGTGACTTAATGCAAAAAATATTTTATAAAGATGACTTTTTCTCGCAGTTAAGGAAAGAATTGGACTGCCGTTTTTAATGTTTAACTTATTTTTCTTCCAGTTTGTCATATGTGAAAGCATTTACACTGTGGGACTTTGGGGTATCACATTGTGCTCATTAGGTAGGTATCACTCTGCTATTGTCATTTTGTTGACACTTATGTTTGGAGCTACACAACAGTTTACCAATAGTCACAGGTTACAGAAACACACTTTTATATTTTTATTTTGGGGCGTTTTTCACGTTTCTGGGACAAATTATTGTTAAAGGTAACTTCCTCCTCTTTTGTTGGGAACTGATGGAAGTGTGGTAATTATCCCAATGGCACATCTCTCCTCAATTTTCTATTTAGTAATTCCTAAACTAAGGATGTGTTGTAACTGGTTGTAACCATTTCGAGAGGCTATTAGCCTAATGATAATAAGCTCTTTAGAATATTCTGAACTGGATAGAGGTACGTTTTAATGCTGTAGGTAAGTTGTCTTTTAGGGGGGGTTGATTATTTGGAGAGTTTTGCAACCGGGACAACAATAAAGGAAAAATTGACTCGTTAATAGTCATGTAACAGAAATGACTTCTCATTATCAGTGGTGCAGCCAGGAATATCTTTTGGGGAGGGGGAGTTCATGTGGATTGAATGGGAGGCACAAGTGGTCTACCCTGCCTAGGGTTTGCAGTTATATTTTGCATTTATCAGACATTTTATCGCTTCATATTAATAGTCTTATTATATCCTAAATATAAATTTTTCCACACTCTGGTCAAAAAGGTGTTTTGACACATCAGTGTAATTTTGACACATTGGTGTCATTGACACTGACAGAAGAAAACCAAGTCACTTTTTTCATTTGTGAAAATAGAACTTCAACATAGTTAAGGCTGAAACCATGGAACATATGGCTCTATACACTTCGAAAAGGAATCTGATTGAGGAAATGGAGGAGGAATGGAGGAATATAATGAATATTTTGTAAAAAAATCACATGTAGATTGAGAAAAACCTAACTTAAGGAAGAATTTTACAAAAACCTCACCTGGATAGCTTGAGTAGCAGACGGGGAACCAGTACCTATTGACTGTATCGGGTCACCTTAACTTCTCAATGGATGGAGATTATGGATGAAATTGATGGAGAGGAATTGGAGGTGAAGAGGACTGGAATGAATGAAGAGGATGATATTATATAGCCTGTTTAGTTGCAGGCGATAGTGTCAGTCAATCCTTCAAGAAAAGAGTTGCAAGCGATGATTAGTGGGTTAGAGGTGCAATGCGGAAGCTTAGGGAGGAAGATCATTCACTGTAAGATAGACTTAATCCCAAAGAGGGCAGAGCTTGGACAAATATTAAGGCTGGCGGGCAGAAATAGCGGCAGAGTGACGCTGGGGATGGGGTCGGTGTGGTGGTAAGAGTACCGGTCTCCCATCCCTAAGGCCTGGGTTCTAATTTGGGCAAAAAAAGTGGATTTTTTTATTGGTACACCGCTCCCTATTTGGGAGACTTGAGGGGAGAACTTAGAGTTCACTACTCTGTCCATCGGATGGGACGTTAAGCCGTGGTCCTCTTGGCGCCCTTCGTTCAGAGCGGGATAAGATGCCGACGCCGGGTTTCCCTCCACCCTTCCTCCGTTCCTTGAAAAACAACTACCTTTACCCAGTTACGCTAATATCCTCTTTGGCGCAAATGACCTCTGTTGCCAGTCCCTAAGTAACCACCAAAAAAAACACCATCGAGAGTGACGCTGGCAAATGAAGCGTTCGCGAAGAAGAGGGAAAAGTTGATTAGGGGCCTCTCTGAGTGAAGACTAGGAGAAAGGGTGGCCGAATCATCTTGATAGAGGCTCCCTCTCTTAGCGTAGTCACTCGATATCTCAAGGTTCGCTATTTATTTAATGCTAGTTCGTAGGAATACAACGCACCGCATGATTATCGTCAGTCACGAATTACTTGCCAATAGGATAATGGGATTTCATCTCACCGATATCTTCGACGACTGCTTTTGATCGAGATGCAGTACGGAATGGGTGGGGTCATGAGAAGAAAAGCGGGCGTAACGATAAGGCTGGAATGCTAGAGATAAGAATTCAAATAATACGGAGGAAAGTTTTTGCTGCCCAAGGAGGCTTATCTCTTCCCTACGATGTCATGACGCATAATTCTTCGAGGAAATAAGCAATCGAGGGTCTGCGATAAAGGACCTTGTGTTTCCATAGTAGGCGTTCTCTCTGAATTACGGTATACGACATCCCAAACCTGGGGAGCGGGGGTTGTATTTGAAACCATCGAGATTATATCGAATAGGTAACCAGGGACAAACACGGATGGTTCGACAACCTAGTTTGTCTGAATCGCTCGTTAAAATATCATTCATTGTTTTCACTTGTGTTTTTCTCATCTGCCTCGACTATAGAGCTCCCAGACGAGATAAAACACAAGTGTAAAGAATTAATGAGGCTGTAATCAGCGGCTTTAACACACCAAATTTTCGAACCATTCGTGTTTGTACCACGTGACTCCATGGTTATCTATTCGAGATAATCCCGACGGTTTCAAACACAACCCCCATGTGGATATCAGTATAAACCTTCACCCAAATAATACGCCGGAAATACACCAAATCCCACTTCCAACGCCACAAAGTTCACTTATGTGGTTACATAGAAAAGGAAATATTGAACATGCATATTGCAGGGGCCTTGAAAGAAGACAGGAAAAGGATAAAAACATCTTTACGTTTACGTCCCGATGCAATAGTCTTCAAATAAGAAAGAGGCTCCTTAACACCTATGTCTGGATTGTATTACTATACGGGTCATTACATTTGAGACCGACATTAGATTGGATTATTATGGGTGGGTTACAACTACTTGCTGTTGTTGTTACTTAGGGGAGGCGACATATATCTGAGGTCATTTGCGCCAGAGAGAAGAGGTGGGTAACTGGGTAATTAAGTAGTTTTCAAGGAACGGAGGAAGATCGGAGAGAAACCCAGAGTCGGCATTATAAGCATTCTCTTAACGAAAGGCGCCAGGGAGACCACGGCTTAACGTCCCATCCGATGGACTGAGTACTGGACTCGAAGTGCTCTCAACAAGGCGCTCAATCAGGGGCCGGTGTACCACTGAAAAGCCCGCCTGTACCAGGATTCGAACTCGGGCCCTCCTGATGGAAAGCCAATAATCTCTTGGCCACCACATAAACCCGATCTCTTGACAATCACACTTGCGATCGTACATAAGATCCTAACATGGTGGACGTTGCTAGTCCCAGTCTGCCTTAAGAGTGCCATCCTTTGTGGACCTAATCAGGGATGAGAAGTAGACCATCTGGAAAATTGGAACCCTGGGTAGCGTGGTGGTCTGTACATCGCCCCGACAAGCCAAAGGTCATGGAACCGTTTTCCTGTGATAATTTTGAGAGTATTTGTTTTCGGATGCTGTGTATTCTCCTATAGGCTTCCTACAGCTTGGTAATCCGCTTGCCATCTTCATCCGATCTTAAGGTTACCACTGCCCACAACGACTGACAGCAAAAGTGTCCACCTGCTCAGCCTAGCTAAGTAAGATCTCTACTGCAAGGTATGGAAGTGCCAGAAGGACCTTCTTTCTTGGCATTAGGGAATGCTCTCCACAAGGCACTTAAGCAGGGGCCGGTTTAACAATGAAAAATCCAACTTGCCCAGGATTGTACTGCATTGGGGCACTGTAATGGGATACAGTGAGAGGGACTCAGAAGGACCTTGCTCCTCAGAATCCTCTGCATAGCGGCTACTCAACTACAAATAGGTAGTCGCTATTACGAGAACTATGGCCCTTCTCACCCGTGGCCCTCTGAGCACGCGTGCCAACATCCAGGTTTTTCGCATGATCGCACACCACGACGCGCCGCACCAACTGGTGTTCAGTCACAACGATGGCTCGAAGGCTCGGGAATCGAGAGCGTCCGCATGGTCGATAATGGTAGGCTGTCGCGATTCGAGAGCATCATCCTGATTATCAGCAGATAAGGATTCCTCATATCTCTCGTGTTGCGTCTTGATAGCACCAAGCCAGCCACTGGTTCAGAGTCTCCTCAGCGATGTATTCCTCGAGGACGGCCCTTCTCGTCTTCTGGGCTGCAGCCGCTCTCCTCGCAGTCTTCGGTAAGTCTCTTTTTTCACTGAGGGACCATTCTTCTTTCACTTCCGTTCTAAGGGGCGGCTCAGAGCACTGGCGTCGAAACTCCTTGGACGATAGATCACGTTGCCTCATCTGATTGCTGAAGCGTTTGCGCTGAATGTTTTGAGTGAAATTCTATTCATTCTGTTGTTCGATGATGTTAAAATAATATGCTGAGAACTAACATGTATTACTACGAGTGCCAGAAAGTCTTCCGCCTCGTGGACAACGAGAGATCAAGCAACTTAAATACCGGGTAATCTGCAGTGTAGCTCCGAGACTAGAACCAGCTCTCTAGAAAGATTTTCCTAACAAAGGTTAATAACTATGTGAATCCAAGGAATACCTCACAGTACAAGGGGAAACAAAGGCGTTTTCCAAATTGCGTGACCTTGTTTGCATTGTGATAGGGAAAATTTAAATCGTGGTTCCGACGTTTGATTTTTCTAGATTTCATAAGTGTTCGTTCTGCCGATATGGTGTAGCGGTAGATCTGTTGTGCCATCTGCTAAATAATTTGATAAAAGTCAACCAATTAATGCCAATCTCTAGTGCAACTTCTTAATTTCCAGCGCTTCTTAAGTAAGACCTTCATTATGTTGAATGACGTTTTCCTGACGTCCATGAGTTTTTTCATGAAACGCGTTCCTTTCCCTCTTATCCATTTCGGTTCAAGAATAGATTTTTTATCAGTTGCTTCCCAAATACGCAATGAGCACGATATTAGGTCTTACCTGCGCGAAATAATAAAGAATTTGTGTTAAATATTTTTGTGGAAGCACCTTCATACGATTCATTTAATAAATCTTAGCTCTCTCAAAGATGAGGAAGGTTGGTAATTGCAGGAGAAGCGATTATAGGAAAGGAAGTTGGTTCAAATGAATTAAAAGATAACAAACAAGTGGATGACGGGCAATTTTAATCACCGGAAGAGAATGACAACAACAAGGGAAGCTAGCTATTTTATTGATTTCGTTTGTAACCGCTTTTCAATTATGGATTATTAGGAGTAACTTCCTAATCCTGTGGCGCTGTGATTTCTGACAGTAATGCAATAATTGCGGCTTTAAAGAACAGTTAGATTTCTCAAGACAGCTGCTTAAACGCTGTAATTTGTGTCATTTTCGGGATTTCAATCTCTGCAAAAGTTCATTGCGTATTACTGTTCGCATTAAGGTTGCTCATATCCATGCCCACAATGCATGTGTGCACCTCTTACAGAAAATCTCCCTGATTGTCGTGTAAAAGCTGAAACGTGTGTCCCACCCAACTTCAACAGTAATCTTTCACTGGGTACCACATTAACGATTAGTGCATGATCACTAACATTCACCTTACACCCTCTAGGTAACTCGCTTGATATGCGCCATACTAAGCCATGTATTTAGATTGTTTATTTACGATTTTTTATTCAGTAAATATTAATGATTGATAATAATTTTAGTTTGTTGTTAAGCACTACGCGCTCTCGCCTACGGTGTTCTGCTCTAGGCATCAAAATGGCAGAGCGTTGAGTTTCCATAACCTTCTAAATACGTACATGGCCTTGACTCCTTGGAAGCAAACACACGATGAAACTGACTTCGTCGTTGTTGTTGGCACTGAAACACGCTACTGAAAACATTTGCTCTTTTCGCTTAAATACACTAATACTTCTCCTTTTATGGCCATTACTTGAGATTCGACAGTTACGCCTCATAATCCTCCAGAGACTGCTTGTTAGTGCAACGGGTTGGGTTCCAAACTGGAGGTCTAGGGTTCAAACTTAAGAGAGGTCTTTGGGCACATCCAGCCATTTTTCTGTTAAACCACCCAGGACCCGCACAGGATTTCAGCCTGGTGTGTTAATTTCACACGCACTGTACAGAGTTGAGATATCTATGACCAGATTAAGGCCATACAGAGATTCAGTTTGATGCAAGTTCATACGATTACCTCTGTTTCGATCGAGCCCCTTGGTTTTTTGTACTGCTATCGCGGATTACTACGGTCGTACTTGGGTTTTAATGAAGAATCACTCACTGGATTAAATATTTTCGATCTAATTGTAAGACAATCAGTTCAACACTCGCGCTAAGTCATAATTTCTTCATTTCGCTGATATCCTCTTGGCGTCATTCACTCCTTCCCCTCCGTAGCGATTCCTTAGATCTTAAATGTGCGTCGTGGAATAATCCATTATCTTTTAGATACCAGTGACTATGCGATTAAGCCAATTTTTCGTCAGCAATAACAGGAATAACTGGAATCCGGAATTTGGGTGTCTTTCTTCGACATTAAAATGGTTCCACATCATCCTGCAGCAGGCTATTTCGAAACTGACATATCGTTACCGATTTTTTTACGAACAATTCGTTACTATGACATCTCGTAACCTCAATAATTTCTACATTTTCGATCACTCTTCCGGTTACCAAATGACCGTAGATACATTCCCATTTTCAAGATTAACCATCAAGTTTTTTAATCTTTTTAATTCAAATGGTTGACTTTTATTCCGACACAATTGTGTTGAGTTATTATCGCCCTTGCATTTTATTTCTAGGTTCTGCTGACGGCACTCATACTCTGCTACGGTGATTCAGGATTGGTAAAAGAGACAGCATCGTTTACCCTTAACACCCTGGAAGTGAGGGCACGTGCTCCTCTGAATGTGCTCTCCAAAGCAAAGATCGTTCACGGATTCCTGTGCCAGACGCGTTCGCGATTGCAGTCTCACACTCGTCTAAGTCTCAATCACACACGCACTCAGCATTTATGAGGAAAACCCTCGCCAGTGACCCAGCAACACGATGCACGATAGAAAATAATGAAAGTCAATCACGACGCCATAAACTCCCTCCTTTAGGTTTACGATTGCGGGGACCCTCGTGAGTTTCAATCACGCACACACCCAGGGTTTCAGGGGGGTAATCCCGCGCCAGTGACCAAACAACACGATGCATGGTTTGTTCCCAAAAGAGACCTGCTTGGCAGACGAAACACCATGTGCCAGGCTCTGATCCTGGGAGGGTGTGTTTGAAACGTCGGGATTATCACAAATAGGTAACCAAGGAGTCACGTGGTACAAACACGAATGGTTTGCAACTTTATTGAGTCTGAATAATTCGTTAAAATATCATTAATTGTTTTCACTTGAGTTTTTATAATCTGTCCCGACTATAGAGCCCCAAGATGGATAAAAAACACAAGTGTAAACAATCTATCTACATCTATACGATACCCTGCAAGCCACCGCGAGGGTGTGTGGCATAGGGTGAAGACCACCAGGCATGCACTACTAACATGCAACTAGCAACTATATTGTCTCATGCAACTTGATTGTTAGTGTCTACAGTATTTAAGGGGTAAGACATGCATCATGCACTACATAATACTCTAGAATATTTCCCCTACCTATCCCTTTCCTATGCTGCCTATTCTGTTCTCTTATAGTACGGGGGAAAAATGCCATTTTGAATCTATCTGTACGACAATCTATCTCTCTAATCTTATTTATCTGGTCGAATCTAGCAAAATACGCTGGTGTTTTTTTTTGATGATGACAACAATGAATAAGGTTGCAATGAGTGGTTTTGGTGCACCAAATTTGCGATCCATTCGTGTTCATACCACGTTACTCCTTGGCTACCCATCCCGACGGTTTCAAACACAACCCCTCCCCCCCCTGGGCATTGTTTTACACATATTCCCAACTTTTTCCATCCTGTGGGTGTGATGGATCACTGTGGATTGAGATATCCTCCTAAACCCTGGGTGCGCGTCTGATTGAGACTATTGAGGGTAACTGCATCCGCAGTCCTAAGTGAGGGACTGCAAGAAAGTAAGTTTTGTTTTGTATTTCCTTATACGTGTGGTTGTTGGGTCACTGGCGTGGGGTGTCTCTCCGTAAACCCTGAATGCAAGATTGCATGATAGTCCAATGAGGGTCACTGCAATAGTTAACCTAAGTGAGCGAGTGTTGTACTTGAATTTTATTATATTTAATTTTGTATCCTGTGATTTTTGCGTTACTGGTGCGGGAATTCTCTCCTTAAACCTTGTGTGTGGGTTTCTGGGTCTCAGGAGGGTCACTGCAATAGGGGTAGTTTTCCATTTTTTAAAATTGTCTTGATCAAACCTTTATAACCCCTGGAGTGAAAATTTTAAGCCGTTAGATTTTAAGATGAGGTTGAGTGTTTTTCCTTATTAATTAAAAAGTAAAAAAGTCAACTGCGCGAAAACGCGACGGCAAACTATTGCATGCCGGTAAATTACACGCGTGACGTGACACTCTTTCCTCTACCTGCCACTAGATGATGCTGCGGACGCTTCCAAGCAGTTGGTGTTATCCGTTAAAGGTTATGAACTATTGTCGGAGACATATTTATTCAATCAATTTTTTATCATTACCTTTCATATATTTATTTAAATTTATTTATTTCAGTTGATTCATTAAAAAAAATTAACATTCATTTTACTAAATGTGCTGTTAAGTTGTGCCATTGTCTCGCGAACTTCACGCAATACTTCGTATTAGCAAAGAACGCAGTAGTTAATAAACAGGATGTCCTGGAGCCTATAAAACGACTATTATACGATGTTAAATGGAGGAGACTTTCCGAGAATTGATAGTTTTCATAGGCTGGTATTATGAATTACAATGAAAATACATAGTACGTTCAGGAGACCAGGGGCGTCGGAACTATTTTCGCTGGGAGGGGCCAACCTTGAAAAGGGCCCGTGGCCCGGCTCCTGTGAAAAGGGCCCGCATTTTTTTGCGGATAGGAGGGGGTAGAGACTAGAATTTCGCTAAAAGAGCATATGAAGGTGGTAGAATATGTATCAGAAGGGAAAAAGCAAGCTGGGAACAAGCGAAATTTAATTTTTATTAATGAAGTGATCTCATTTCTCAAGGGCCCGGGGAAAATTCTGGGGGTGGGGGGCCTTTGCCCCCCCCCCCCGCCCGCTACTTCCGACGCCACTGCAGGAGACGTATATTTCCTATGCCTCAGAACGTAAACTATATACCTATTACATCAGAAGTAAGGCATTGTATCCCGCCATTTCAGAGCCTTTACAAATGAAGTTAAAATAAACATTTAATTCTCTAGTAAACTGGGATTCTTCATTAAAATTTTTTACGTAAAATGGACATTTATGGTAAGGCACGAATCGCAAGTAATGAATTCTGTTTTCTTTTTGATGAAGGAAACTACCCTATTGCAAACATTAGTGAGGGAGTGCCTGTCTAATTTCTAATGTTTGGTGGTTTTGGTTTCTCACACATATATATTTTAATTTCATTTTCGCGGATCCACCGTTTTTAATTCCTCTCCACCTTCCTTATGGGCCCAATAAGGTCGCAGCATTGGAATTTCCGCCTTCACAGGAACGCACCGTTCGCAATGTCTGATCCTGGACTTACTCGTTTGCAGGGACGGGTCCCCTGACGTCCACTTCAGAGGCGGCGTCGGTGAGCGACCCGTATTGCTTCAGCCTGACTTGGCTGGGACCCAAGTGGAACAATGACAGCCAGGGCAACGGAAGCTGCGATCACCTGCAGGACAAACCGGAAGTCTGCATGGATCCCCTCGTCATTACCTGTGAGTGAGCCCGATTCGAACACTCAGGCTGTGGTGAATCTTTCGGATTTGGGCGAAAAGTTACCCTAAATCGCAAAGTATTTGAAACATGCACAACTCCGGGGGGGGGGGGGGGGGGGGGGGGTTATTTTGTAATCCCACTTTAGTGAGAATACGTCATAAAATGTCACTTTTTCGTAGTTAAACTCCGCCATCCAGGCGGCGTGACCATCTTCGGATCTCATAGCGGTGAACTGCCGGTCATGTGCTGTTCTTTTAGACGATTCATCCGCTCTGATCCGTATCTTTCGACTCTTGATCCGTTTCATTATCTCCGCCTGCCATTAGTTCCCATCTCATCTTCATAAAGAACGTGAAATGGAGCCACCATCGTTTACACTTTAAGCTTGAGTTGGAACAAAAGCAACAGCGAGAAAGATACAAACGATTTTAAATTGTATTTTTGGAATTTGCACAACGTGAAGAACTTAAACGTTCTTAAATCACGAATTGTATATTATCAACAAATGATTTCCAAAAACACTATTAACGTAAAATGTAGTGAGAAACAAATGCAAATTCCAATATTGGTGTAAAGGAAATTATCGGACATGACTTACCTTGACATGTCCTCCGAATAATTAAAATGATAGGGACAAACAATTTTTCACTCACCTTCACCATATTCCTCCATTTTTGAAGAAAGCGTTCGCCGTTCCCTGGCACTCGTTTGTTTATTCAAAGTAGACGAGATCGGCAACAGATAGCGCTACCGACAGAAGCTTCGACTATTCACGAACCGTTCGTGAGCCGATCATTAAGAGAGCGAAACGGATCTCCCGCCTTCCCGCAAAGAGTCATTAAAAATGTGAGATTACAAAATAACCCCCCAGGAACGGATGATTCACGGAAATCAGGGGCGAAGCCAGGAATATCTTTTTTTGGGGTGTTCACCTGGTTTGGATGGTGGGCACAAGAGGCCTACGTCTACCTAGGGTTAATGTATGTGCCTTGCACATATATTTTGTATTTAGTGGACATTTTATCACATTAATACTTCCAATCTTCTTATATCTAAAATATTAATTTGTTGATATTTCAAAATAAAATATTATTTTCAAGTGGTGTATTATTTTAAATTTCAAGTAAACTGAAAATGTAGTTCTTTAAAAAAATGATTGTTTTATTTTAAGTTTGAAGAAGATCATAGTTCAAGAAGATTCATAATAATCGTGATAAACGAGCTTCAAACAGACCATGAAGGAATACAATTCTATTAAACTGAGAAAAGTTGAATGATGCATCCATAATTTATATTAAATACTCAGGTCGTAGTTAGGCACAAAGAGCTAAGTTATTCATATGGAAATACAGTCTTTTTATTCACAGCTACAAAGTAATGTTAACTCTACGTGATTTTTTTAGCAAGTTCGTTTCTATTTTTTTTAGTTCTTCAGTGGGGAGGGGGCTTAACCACCCAAATCCCCCCCCCCCCTTGCTGTACCCTAGGATAAATTTGTTGGTACGTTAACGAATTATCGATGACATGTTTAGCACGTAAAAAAATATCTGCCATAAATACATTGAGCTATTAATTTGCAGTCAGCAGTGCATATATGCTGATTTACACCCCCTGCCACACACCATTGCGGTGGCTCGCTGGGTATTCATCTACACCCACACAATACCCTGCAAGCAACCAATAAGGTGTTTGGTAGGGGGTGAATTCACACTAAACCTGCATTACATATCATGATTAAAAAGGATTACTAATTATATTTTAGTCTAAACAAAAAAATGAAAAAAAAGATAACAATAGCAAAGCAAGTACGTAAAAACATGCTGTTATTTGAGTTAGCTCAAAGTCCTAATACCAACATGCAACTACATATGATATTCATCAATACACTTATATTTATAATATTGGATATGGGTCATTCCACCTCAATTCAACAAACGTTTGTCCCTTAGGGTGTCAAATTTTGATAAAAATTGGTGTACGGGAACAAAATCCACTGAAACTAAATACACTCAAACCGTTTTGTGAAAAAAAATTTTTTGAGCATGTTTTAAGTTTTTCGCATTTTTAGCAAAAATCCGAGCCTTAAATCATATTATCACTTATATCTCCGCTTGTAATTGTCATACAGCAATGATTAATAGCTCTTTTTAAAGCTAAATATTTAATGAATGCAAAAATATAACAAAAAATTAATTTCTTCTAAACCCTATTGTTGTAAATTACTAATGTTTAAAAAAAAGTTAATAAACTTTTCTCAAATACTCCATCTTAGAATCGGCCGAAACTTTTTTCCGTAACCTAAACATACCCAGCTAACTATTCCAAAAATAAAATTTAGTGGAAATCACAACATGAACAATCCAACGGAGTCTCGGTATTTCCAGGTCCCGCTGCGCGGAGCCGAGCCACGACGCGCGATCGAAAAATCGAGTGTATTCTCGGCGTCGCAAACTTTTTTCAAACATTTTTAGGGAATAACCTAGGAATATCTTCAATTTATACTCTGATGAAGTATCCCAGGGACCATTTTCCGAATAAGGATTATATTGTCTACTTTATGTAAACTTTTGTCTAAAAAAAGGGTCCGCTATTTTGTGACGTAATAGCACTAAAATATTGGCAAAAAATTTCTGAAACTTATGCATAGTATAGACAAAGTATCCTGTTCACAATTGGTAATGTTTTTCATTTCATAAAAATCATTTAATTACTCCTATATCTGCTCAACGTTTAAGATTTTCGAAGAAAAATGAGAGCGGGCGCTTTTTCAGAAATTTGGTCGTGTTTGAGCCTCTGTATCTAAGTAACGGTTAATACCTATGTAAAATGACTTATCATTCCATAATCAGCAATCATTTGTGTGTATATGTGCCAAATTTAAAGACGTTATCTCATGAAAAGCAGTTTTGGACATTTGTCCGGCAAAATGCGATTTGGCCCCACTGTGCGTCGGCTGGAATACATGCAGCAGACACGCGATGCAAGCCTAAATATTTCCTAATTAAATGTGAAAGTAAAACGGCGCCAATGGTGAATCTAATATGGACGTTCATCATTCTGTTTCGGACTCGTGGAGTAGCACAAGAAATGGCTTCCAAACTATGAAACGTTCGGTCTCTCTCCGATGCCTTTTCTGAAAAATAAGCCAAATTGAGCAGATTCTTTGAAATTGCAATCACGACCATATCCTGAGGATTTAAACTGCACCACATGCAGCGGTTAGTCTTCAATAGGAGCGTAGTAACTAGGGAAAATATAGATGGATCTCTCACGTATACTAGAGTCATGAAATAAGGCACTTATATTTCCTCATGGCATTCTTGATGAATTTAAGCTACATGAAAATTTAAGTCATTCAAAAAGGTACACGATTAATTTAAACAACCGGATGTATTCTTCTCCTCATGTTCGTCGACATCTGCCGGCAGACGATCGCACGCCCCCAAATATGACCTACTTGTGGAAGAAGTACAAGAAGACGGAGATAGGATGCCGGTTGACGGACAACGAGGCGTGTGTCAAGTACTCCTACTATTACAATGAAGATGGTGAGTGAAGAATCATGTTCAGTAGATCTTTCCAGTGACTTACCGATCACTAACGTTGCCATTGCCTGAATGATTCTTATAACTTTTTAAGAGCCAGTTTCACCAAAGAAGATAATTATTTTAACTTGGTTAATTTTGGGATCAAAGGAGTTAATGTGACTTTCCTGTTTAACCAGTACCTACTATCAACTCGGTTTTTGAGCATTATCTCAGTTCATATTTTTACTGGCGATTTTTGTTGGGTAAAAGCTCATTATCCGAGATAATCCTGTAAAAGCAATATGGCTTTCAGACGACTTCATGAACTAGGACAACTAGTTAATGTCATTGTTAATGACTTTGTTAATGACATTGAAGAGGAATTTGACCTCAATTACCGTTCCTTAGGGTGACAATATCACCCTAAGGGACTAATATCACTAAGGGACTAATATCACTAGGTAGATCAAAGAACGAACTAATTAATTTGAACCCGGAAGCTGATATTTAATTTTTATGTTAATACGTTATATACAGTGTGTCCCATTGATCGTGTGTCATTTCTAACCTGTAATTTTAGACACTTCCTTTCGAGCCACAAGGATGAAATTTGGTACCTGGCTAGAAAAAGGATGGAAAGGTCATCAGATCCCTCTTTTCATCCCTTGACCTTTAAGGGTTACTCAGGGGTCAAAGGTAAAAATGGTGACAAAAGTGAAATTAGGCTAAGCGTATCGAATCATAGGTTTCAAAGAGTGTCCAATACGATGGTAAAGTCCCTCCAGGAATTATCTGACATTGAACGGTTGGGAAAGGGCAAAAGGTCACTAGGTGTATCCTAGATTTAGGGCAATAGACGCGTCGAATTCTAGCTTCGAAAGGGTGAAGAATTCGATGAAGTTACTTGGTCCTGTTTGTTGTCTCCTGACCTCAAAGGGCTACACTGAGTTTATTGGTCACAGATGTAAAATATGTCAAGACGTGAAACACATAATATGAATGAGATTATTTTGGCTGCCAAAGTTAATGTTAAGATATTTAGATCCCAACTTCATTCCCTTTAACCCTCTGGGTCATATGGTAGTCGTTGATTTAGAGTTTAATAATCAATGAAAAAATTCAATTGTAATTTCAAGTTAATTACTTTTATTAAATTAAAAATGCTTAATCATACGTTTTATTTAAAAAAGTATTTTCAGTGTTATCCAAAAAAATTTCAATTTTAAAATTTAAAATGAAAATATTGAAGCAGTAAGAATGAAAATCAATTTTTATTCATTCTACGTACCCGATATTCCATGCCAGGCAAAATTGAATTTGCCCGATAAAAGCGTGTGTGAATGTGTCTTCCAGCATATTCGGAGATATGGACTCTGCACATGTTGTAATTTCTTTCTTTATTTCTTCATTGCCCGAAAATGTTTTTTTCACTACACCTGGTGGACTTTGACCCCTGCCCAACCGTTCCAGGTCGGAGACTTCCTGGAGGGATTTTACCATCGTATTAGGCACTATTTAAACAAATGCTTCGTTTTAGCCCCGTTTCGAAATTTGTCACTCCAAGGGTCTTTGACCCCTGAGTCACCCTTGAAGGTCAAGGAAAGAAAAAAGGAATCAGAAGACCTTACGATCGACCTTGGCACCTTTTCAAGCATATGATTCGATACGTTTTTAGCCTCATTTCCATTTCTGTCACCATTTTTACCTTTGACCCCTGAGTAACCCAAAATGTCAAGGGATGAAAAGAGGAATCTTATGACCGTTCCATCGACATTGACACCTTTTTAAACCTATGATTCGACACGTTTGTAGCCTGGATTCATTTTTTCCATCCCTGTGACCTTTGACCTCTGACTTACCCTTGAAGGTCAAGAGATGAAAAGAGGGATATGAAGACCTTAAAATCGACCTTGGAACCTTTTTAAACCTATGATTCGACAGGTTTTAAGTGGTGATTCATTTTTTGTAACCCCTGTGACCTTGACTGTGACCTTTCAGGGGTCACAGTTGCAATTTTTGACCTCAATAGTTTTTCCATCGTGTTCTTCGTGTCCAAAAACCTATTTGTCGAAAGTTTCGCTAAATGATTCCATCTTTTTTGTACTTCGAATATTTTAACATTGAAAGCCCATAAGGCAAAATTTGGATTTTAGGTTGGACGCTATTTCTGGGGTCAAAAAGTCATATTTTTCATATTTTGCTTAGACTCAACAAAACTTGCATCCTTTTTCTAGCCAGGTACCAAATTTCATCCTTGTGGCTCGAAAGAAAGTGTCTAAAATTACAAGTTAGAAATGACACACGATCAATGGGACACTGTATAAATACGTTACGTAAAGCACATAGCAACAATGGTTTTCTTGTTGGTTTATTATGTTTAATTTTTCAGTACTGCATATTCTCTGGACAGTAGGGTGAATTGGCGAATTTCTCGAAAATATTTATGCTTGGAGCTTAATATTTTAGTTATGTTTTATTATTTATCCTGCCGAAAGGTATCACCATGCATGTAATGCTCTGTAATTAGTTATACATGCAATTTGTTGCGACAATTACCTACATGTAGTGCCCTACCTCGAGATCGCAAACTTTTGTATTATCTAGAGGGAACTCAGTTTTTATATTACTTGATTTGTATTTGAATTGCTAAAAAAAATCTTGCGTCATTTGTTTTTCATCGTAAACGATTACAAAATTTTAGACACGTGAGTGATATTAGCCATACATGATAGAATGTCCATGAACAGTAACAGTGAAGACAATAAGTGAAATCTATTGAATATCTAATGGAAGCTGTATAATGGAAATAGGAAAAGCGGGCATTCAAATATCTTATACACATATAGAATATATTCCCAAGTGATTACTAGATGTTTTCTAAAAAAAGTAGAAGATAATGCAGACATTTTTTTGGACTTTGAGTTAATATTTTGTGATCCGAATGTCCAATAAAAATGCATTTAGTTACTATGCGTACGAAGTGAAATCAACTGAATTACAAATCGGTTAGGCGCTTTCATTTCTTTGTTGACGTCAGGAGTATGAGGAATTTACTAGCCTAAACGTTCTGAGAGAAATCTCGATTTTAGAAAACCGAAATAATAATGACAGTGGTGGAACGCAAGCTAAAGATTATCGGAATAATAATTTTAGCAGAGATAACGTAAACTGCGATAGTGGGAAATTTTATCATGTTGGATAAACGGACCAAATGAGAAATCATGTAGGTAAGATAATAATATATATTCTTATTAAGTATTTCACTCTTCATTTTTTTTAATCAGTCTCACCGTTTGCACAATTTGCGAAACGACACTGCAGCGGTGTAAGCAATTATTTTATTGCTGCAACAATCGCAGAGATAAACGTCAGCATTGAGTTTTCTACCCAGTCACGAGTGATTACTTGCGGTCTGCTCGTGTGATTAACTCAATTGTTGGGTTGCTATGATTACTCAAACATCCGCTTTTATGGGGTTGGTGAGTCACTTTGCAAAGATTTCACACTCGCTTAATATGAGAGATTTTATCTGTCTTTCAATCTCCGTGCCAAAGGCAAGAGCTTATTTCATTTAATCCCAACTCCGTTATTTATATTACGGACGAAATATAAGTGGACCATTCAAGTGCCTTCGAGAGACACCCAACGTCAATTACATTCTTTCTAAAACGGTCCATTAAGGAGGCTCCGCCAAATTATGAATCAGATGTCATTTTTGTGAAAATTTCAGGACACACAATTTTTTGGCGTTTCTATCGATTTGCTAAAAAATAATGAGGCCTTTCCATCATATACTTTAAGAATAAAGACGCTGAAAATCAGCAATTTTATATGTGTCTATTCGGCAGAGCATGGCTCTTGCAGTAACATTTGCAGATTAATCACGTAAAGAGAAGTGTCATTTTGACGAAAAACTAATATAAGATGCGCAATTTTATGTAGAATTAGCATTGTGAAAAAGTGTTCACCTTACTACACTTGTTTGATTGATATTAATAAATTTTTGCTCGAAAAAAAGCAGAAAAGCCTTAGTTACATAAAAGTGGCGCTACAGTATGTTATTATCATTGGCAACGGTACTTGTGACAGAACATGCTTACGAGCCTATTTACTAACTTAATTAAGGAATATACCTTCTTAAGGTCCTTCTTATATTTTTTATGTAATTTAAATACTTCATTGGTTACTGACATGGTGTAATTAATACCAATGCTTCCAAATGGTAGCAGCGTCATTGTTGCCAAACAAATTTCAAAAATATGAATATTAATAAAATTCAAAACAAAGAGTTGTGTTTGCAAGGGAATAGTTTAAAACTAAGTAAGAAAATATTTAACCTATTTTAGAACACGTAATACTAGGAATGAGCATGTATTCTCATTTTGTAAATGAAACGTGGCAACAACACGTCAGTCATGTTCCGAAGTCAAAATGAGTTAAAAGAGCTTGTAAAAAATAGATTGCAACTACAACACGCTATATAATAGCATACTCATAGAATTACTGTGTAAGCGTTATCATCCTATAGATAATTTTCCATATATATGTTTTTCTGTGTCTGTATTTATCCATTAAATAACATAGCTCTTTTACGGGATTTTGAATCGCAGAGTCACGGTGGAACCTCATTAAGAAGACTGAATTCCAGATTATTGAAATGTAATTGATCGCATTATAAGCCAGATTCCCTAGTAGCTTGAAATAAGGCGCTTTGCTTCTTGAAATTCATTTCGAATTATGTTTGACAATCATAAATCAAATTCGTATGGAAGATTTCTCTGGCATGAGTCACCTAATCATTGGTTTCAGAAAAAATAAAATCTGTGCCATAGTTGCTAAGTGGATTGGAATCATATGGAACAGATGACATTCAGACTAAGGCTTAACCAACGGCAGTCCGTGACGTTGGCGGTATTTAAGACTTTAGGGTGGCCTGGTTGGTACGACTCTCCTAACCTGTACCTACTACGATGAATCTCAGTCCAATTTTCTAAGAGTGTTTTGATCCTTTGTTTCATCATCTTACAGTGTGCAGCGTAGAGCAGCTAGGTTCGTCAAAAGGTGTTAGGATAGGTTGAGTAGGGTATCAGAATAATACAAGAATTAAGGTGGGAATCATTATCAGAGCGTAGGTAAAAGTTCAGATTAAATCTATTAGAGAAATTTCAATCGGATAGCTTTACTGAAGATGTTAGGCACATATTAAAAACACCAGCGTATTAGGCTAGATTCGACCAGATAAATAAGATTAGAGAGATAGATTGTCGTACAGATAGATTCAAAATGGCATTTTTCCCCCGTACTATAAGAGAACAGAATAGGCAGCATAGGAAAGGGATACGTAGGGGAAATATTCTAGAGTATTATGTAGTGCATGATGCATGTTTTACCCCTTAAATACTGTAGACACTAAGAATCAAGTTGCATGAGACAATATAGTTGCTAGTTTGCATGTTAGTAGTGCATGCCTGGTGATCTTCACCCCCTGCCACACACCCTCGCGGTGACTTGCAGGGTATCGTATAGATGTAGATGTGAGATCATCAGCCAGTGTCAGACTTAGGGTCACAATAACTAGTTTTGGTTTGAAGAGGATATTGATTTATGAACTGGTCATGATTTGCAATATATATTTCCCTGCAAAACTTGGATGATATTTTAAAAATCCCAAACGTTCATCTCATGCGAGGTCCTGGAACATAAAGCAAAGGTTCTGGAATGATATTTATTTATCGGTGGCTTCTTGAAGAGCAGATATTATGAAACCTAAATTGCACTTTTTTCTCACGACGTTTTAGCGTCTAGTGAAGAAAATATTCCTTTGGATGCTATATTTATCGATTTCAAGAAAGCTTGGACTTTCGTTAAGGAATTAAGACTAAATTTCAACCTACGGTCTGGCAATGATTCTCATTTTAATTCATATAATAGACTGGTTACGCTAATCAATGCTTGTGCAAAAATAATCACAAAGTTACCTGCGATTTAAATTAGTAAATCGCAAGTAACAGGCAAGAGAAAAATTTAAATATTATAATAATATGTAACGGATTAAATGATGTCCCATAGCAAATTACTCAAGAAAATCTTATGAGCTAGAAAATAACATTATATCAAAAATCAGGGTTTTCCTGCATGATCCCGAGAAAATGGTTTTAACCTCTCGGGCATTTAAAGTCACTTCGGGTGTGCCACAGGAAAAAGTCATAGGCCCTCTTTTGATACTCTTGAGCATAAAAATAAAGAGGTAAACAAATAAGCATCAATTTGCCAATGATACGGCAGTGTACAAGTGAATTCATAGACCAAACGATGAAAAATATATTAATGGTGAACTTGAAGAAATTGGAAGCTGGTGTGATACATGAAAGTTATAAATAAAAATGTGGATAATAATAGCTTTATGGAAAATAAATTCTTCCCCTAGCACTTACCATACTAAATAGCAAATTAAAAAAAGGGTAAGCACGAGAAATCATCATAAAGTTGGTCGTTAAGAAGTTGTCCGTAAAATGTTGGGTGGGAAATAGAAATACTACAGGATAAAACATTATGGATGTAATAGGGGATTAAAATTAAGGTAAAGGACTTTGAAGTCCTTGATTGGTAAAAAAACGGACCATTATGGTGAAGTTCATTTTGCGGCCAATGGGGGCGATGGCAGAGGAATTCAACAGGTATTTCATTGAAAATATTAATTAAGTTGTTGATTTTATGAAAAAGTCATAACCGGGATTTTGATCTGCAGAATATAGATGTGATTTTTTCCATCCTCAATTAGACCGTCCTTCTACTGTTACATTTTTAGCTAATGATGTTGATATAAAAAGGTTCCTAAGTTTTATAAAATTGAGGTGTGAGACTCATATTACATTGTGATAGGTGCCTGTTATTTTGTGATTATGGTTCATCTACCGTAGTAAGTTGGAGTTCGTAAAATATTTTCAACGCATGCAGTAAAAATATTGTCTTGGACTTCCGTTAAGGAATCAAGTCTAAATTTCAACCTACGATCTGGCAATGATTCCCATTTTAATTCATCTTATAGACTGGTTACGCTAATCTATGCTTGCGCAAAAATAATCACAAAGTTACCTGTGATTTAAATTATTAATTCACAGGTAACAGTGAAAAGAAAAATAGAAATATTTTACATAATATGTAACGGATGAAAATAGTCACTGTTTTATTACTAAGACGCCTTAATATTTAATTATAAAATTAAAAATGTATAATATACCAAAATATTCTGGTATCCAACAATAAAGTGCATCCATGGAGGTAGAATCTAAAGGAAGATTCTAATCCCTGGTGCATCTCTCGACTCGAAGACACTCCTTGGGATAATAATGTGGACGTCTTCCCTTGTCTTCCTATATGGTAGGGCCAGTCTCTATATATAGGTACAGTCTCTAAGGCAATGCTTAACCCGTCTTCAATAAATTAGTTTTGCTGTATTTATACAGCCTTTTCAATTTCGGAATTGCGGAAATAACCTGCAACCGCGCCACTGTGGTCTCTATCCTCACTGGTATGAAAATTCGTTGTTTATCTTCTCCTCCGGGTGATGTAATTGTGGGGAACATCACGTCACGAAGTTACGAAATCTTAAAAAATTTCTGCATCATACGAAAGCCTTATGCCTTACGCAAGGATCGACCAATAGCACCTCGGAATACCGTTGTTTTATGTCAACGGCTTCTTAATCAAGGGATAAGGCTGCTTATCACTAGAATGACCGGGGACGGTCAATTGACCGTTCGCGTTTTTCTTTCGCGCACCACTTCGTTATCTTACAATATAGGAGGCTGAGCTTTTTTGACTTTTAATATTTTGGAACACTTAATGCGAAAATGAAGTTTTTTTTGGGGGTGATGCTTCAGGTCCCGAGGAATGACAGCTTTTACCTACAATGACCGCGAGCGGTCAATTGACCGTTCTGGTATTTTATACCATTATTTCGATCTCTTTGTCGATTATTGGTGTCAAATGTGTCAAATATCATAACGTGCACCTTAATAAACATGCACACTACTCAAATTTGACTCTCATGTCTTCAAAACAGTTTTTACATATGATTTTACTGTTTATGTGAAGGGGAGACACATTAGCAAAACCACAGTATGTTGCGTCGCAAAGAGTCGCTACTAATTATTTTATGGACAGTGGTGATCCCTCCTTTAGCTGAAATGCGCTGTTACGTTTGTGCGTAGCCTGGCAGCCGGGGTACGGGGGCGCCAGTCAGCCAAGCCAGGCGCCGCCGCACCCCGCTAACCCTGCCCGCCGCGCAGCCTACAGGACTGCCTGAGAGAGCCTGGGGAATACCCTGCCAAACGAGTTACAACGTGCATGCCGGTCGCTGACTCGTCATAGGCGCTGTAGTCACCCATTCCTCTTCATCTACCTCTACGCGATACCTTGCAAGCCACCGCAAGGGAGTGTGGCAGGGGGTGAAGATCACCAAGCATGGACTATAGACATGCAAACATGCTACTAAAGGGACTCAGGACTCTAGATTGTTAGTATCTACATAGTAATTAAGGGATTGGTTAAATAAATGCATCATGTACTACAGACTACTCTAAAATATTTCCCCTATCAATCCTTTTGCTATGCTGCTTATTCTGTTCACTTATAGCACGGGGGAAAAATGACATTTTGAATCTATCAGTACGACAATCTATCTCTCTCTAAACTTATTTATCTGGTCGAATGTAGCATAATACGCTGGTGTTTTTAATTATACCCAGCATATTCAGTGAAGCTATCCGATTTAAATTTCTGTAATAGATTTAATCTTTACTTAAACCTACGCTCTGATAATGACTCCTACCCTAATTCTTGTATTAATTCTGAAACACTACTCAACCTATCGTAACACCTTTAGAACCTAGCTGCTCTACGCCACACACTGCCTAGTTCTCTGATTAAACCAAATTCATTCGGATCCCATACACTGGCTACATATCCAAGGTGGGGCCTAACTAGTGGAAAGTAGCAAGTAACATCGCTCTTTTGTCTTCTCATCACATTTCCCAAGAGCTATTTTTATAAATCCTAGCTTTCTATTCACTCGGCCGCATATTTATCGGATCTGTCTTCCCCACGATAAATCTTTAGTGATTGTTTCCTCTAAATACCTTTTGGTTTCAATGCTTACGATCTTCGTGTTACTAATTTTATAGGATCGCTCAATTGAATTATTCCCTCTCCAAAAATTAATAGCTATACCCTTTTTAAAGTTAAGTTCTAACTGTCATTCGCATAACCCATTTGCTTCCATAACCCATTCGCTTAGTTCATTCCACACTGCGGTAGGGAAGAGCACGATGGCTCGTCGACGTGGACAGACCGAGGCGGAGATCATTCAGGCGCTCCAAGATATCTCGCCCTCCCAAATAATCAGAAAATTTGCAAAAAGTGCTCACAAGAGTAATTATATACTTACCTTGAGACCACATTTTAGCGCTTCATTGCAACGCTGTCTTTTCTAATTCATTTTTCTCTGGTATCATGTTTTTATCCCATGAAAATGCGACAAATGAGGTGTTTTGAAATGTTAATTGCGTTTTAAAACACATGACGTGTTATTTTTACCGATGTAAATGAGACACTTTTTTATTTTTCAAAAAATTTTACCAGTGTAATTAAGGTTGTTTGCAGTGTAGTACATTTTTTCCTAACACTTCGCCTAACTGTAAACACTATCCGAACACTTCTACAATCGATAGAAAAAGCTTCCGAAGGGAAAACGAACGAAACAGCGCAAGAAAAGGGCGAACGGTCAATTGACCGCTGGCGGTCATAGTAGGTATACGGCTTACCCCGGTCATTCTAGTGTTATCTAGCGGTTAACCTCTATATGCCCTATACATATGCGGTATACCTCTATATGCACACTATGTGAGTGTGGTGTCTTGCAGGGTGAATATGTACATGAAAACGTTTCGGCAGCTAGCCACAATTTCAGAGAGTCCCTTTCAGAGTCACATCGTCTTCGTAATTTTCCACACTTTTTATTACACCTCAACCGGTTTCGACTTTTTAACGTCATTCTCAAGAGGTTCACCAACAGATTACAGTGTTCACTCTTTCTTGAACTATGGAGAAATTCCACAAAGTAAACTCGTCGACGATTAATTTTATTTTTCAAATCGTCTTCCTCCGCAGTCTTGAACATCACGTACATGTGTGCCCGGATCACTGTGGACAACGAGTACTCGATGACGTCCGGCTGCGAGACCTCTACCTCGGGAGGCTACGTGAAGGAGGTTTGCGCCTGCAGGACATATGAAGGGGCAAACTTCCCCTGCAATCGTGCCACCCGCCAGCTGCCGGCCATGACCACGCTAATCCTCATCGTCACCCTGGCCCTGTCTGCCGTGCGGATGTCCACGATGCAGTGAGTGAGAGGTAAGTGAGGAGAATTTACAGCAGCGATTTCATTTGAATTGATGACATCACAATCCGCACAGTTGGACACATGGGGGGGGGGGGGGGGGGGGGGCGATTCTGTAAAGTCGAAAGAAATTCGGCTCATACGGAGAGCTGTGGCTCACAGGGGAGAACGACTCCCAACCCATCGTTCAGCGCCTGAGACGTGAAAGGATTACTCATTAGCTGGGATTACACGCGTTCTCACCTACTATCGGCGCAAAAAAGATCAACACTACTGTCGCAGCTACGACATACTGCCACCGCATTCGAAGCACCTGCTCGCTAGGAAACGTGTGACGACCGATAATGAACGAAATGAGTCGCCAAATGATTCGACTCCGTCGCCGTGACTCGGGACGACCGTCATGCCATCAAAGGAGCATGGATCTTACTACGATCTATGACGTTTCCTCCATTCATGGGTATAGATGTGACGTTGAAATCTCGACTTCAACTTTGCAGAATCGCTCCCTAGGAAGATCATAGTTAGCCTAGAATTTGAAAATATTTCTGAACATGTGCGAACATCGATGTTGCGCGCTGATTGGATAATAATCCTCACTGGATTCCAACACCTATTACCTCGGTGCATTAAAATAATTCAAGTTATGCGTAGAAACCAATCATTTCACTGAACATAGCAGCTGCATATTAATATTAATAATATTTATTAGACATTAAAACAAAATTCCATTTGCAATAGTCTTCGTCAAAAATACATACGTTGAATAAATTAATTACAAATTGCTAGACATGCAGGATTTTCTTCATCATGCGACAATGATGGATTTGAAATTCATGCATTGTAAGTCCTGCAACACTTGGTAATGAGCAGATACAATACAGATACAATACGTCATGTATACAGATACAATACGTCATGTATACAGATACAATTCTTTAAATACAGATACAATGATATTAGTTAATATACAAAATTAGAAACGTATTATTACACGATTCAAGTATTGAATGCACCAAATGTTCAATTATAAAAAATCAGATCACCTTTCTCACAAGTGATGAACTCCTCAATAGAGTAAAAGCCTTTTTCATGAGCCAAGCATAGACAACACTTTTAAATTTTGTGGGACTAACATATCTTGCCTCAGGAGGTAAACTATTAAATAGGTGCAAATTGATTATATGAAATGATTTACAGGTTTTTTGGATAGCCGGCGATTGGGAACATTAAGAATATCCCTGTTTCTTGTGAAATGGAGTGCACATTTCCTCTTTTCTCCAGGGAGTTTAAATTAGCCTTTACGTCACAAAGACATTTTATTATATACATACAGTAAAGGGTCAAAATGCCGAGCTTGGTAAAAAGAGGCTTACAATGGTCCCTAGGCTGGGAGAAAGAAACAAATCTAACTAATTGACACCGGATTAATCGCCAAGTGATATTTAGGGTGCCTACCAATCTTGAAAATCGGGAATTAGATCCGAATTTCAATACATACCTTGAGTTTTAGATATTTTCGTGAAAGCCTCTACCTCAAGGAATAACTTTTAATATTTCTTGACAAGTTTTAATATAAAATATCAGTTATTATTGTTTAAAACTTAGTAATAAAACATGGTGGCAATAAAGTTAACGTGGTGGAGTTTCGACATTAAATAGATAAAGTAAACTTTCACTATGGCAAGTTTGCACTATGGCAAAACTTTCACTTTGAATTCGTTAAAAGTACACTTTGTTCTAGTCCACATAAATATTGTTAAATACCGCTCGATCGGTTTACAACTCTTCAGGTCATTATCTCCGGCTTATGACCTAAAGAGGTCGAAACCAATCGGACGAACGGTATTTAATAATATTTGTGTGGAATAGAACAAAGATTTATTGAATTTATATTAGTAATAAAAGATTATGAGCAAGACGTTACGTATTGCAATTGGTAAGGAGGTCGAGTACCTACTTGTAAGCCTTACATCTCCTTGATGCTAGCTCTACACGCTAGGATGAGCGGCCCGGATCATCATATATACACCGTTTGAAAACAGTGGCGCTGGGTACATTCAATATGATTTGCTCTCCCCGCCATGTTTGATGACGTAGGTATGCAGCAAATGTTATCTGTTCCTCCATTCACTAAAACTCCCTCGGGGACCCCAGCTTAAGTAATACGCTTTGTTTTTGTTCGGATTAAACAACTCGTGTGGCGCGAAAACGCGGTTGCTATTTAAAACTTGGATAAATAAGATTCTCAATCCAATGGAAGGAAACGGGGAAAAAGTTCCGGAAAGTACCGAAGGTAATAGAAAGTGATAATACACCCGTAGAATTATCTCATTCTCTCAATAATTTTCCATGCCAGTCATGTTGAGTGTTTACAATGTTATTTGTAAACTTCGGCACTAGATGGCGAAGCGTCGATTTAAGTACTTCGTGTAGAAAGGAAGGTGGCTCGACGTTCAGGCTGAGCCAAATACGCTGAGCGCAGGCGGACGTGTAGAAGAGGCATAAGTCACAGCAAGGGGGTGAACCCCCACCCAGGCATGCATTTCTACTCTTGGATCTGAGGAAGGTTTTACATCTTTTTATTTTTCGTGTGGGCCAAAATGCTTCATCATGTTTAATCGATTATGTGAGCCGATAAGTTGATTTTATCGTAGTGTCTCAACACTTCAAGGGGAGTTTGCTGAAACGTGCTTGTGTACTTGCAGGTCATCGTCCTTACCAAGCGGCCTCAGCTGCTCGGCTGCGAAACCGTCAACACCGGACAGCGGATACCGCTCGTTTTGTGCTTCCAGCTCGCTGGAGCGAAGCGCTTCAGCGCAGGGAAGCAGCTGATACTTCCTTATTCTATATCCAATAGTCTTTGACTATCGAATGGATAGGAAAATGCCGTGGTATCTCTCTTTGGCCTACGATCTTTGCAATGGACACAACAGTTTTATCCACGGTTACGTTACCATGATACTGTGAAAACTTACTGATTCAATATTTTCTTTTCTTGAAATGCGCAAAGTGGTCGTTAAACGATGTGTATTAACGGACCCAGCGGGGCGGGAATCACGATTCTTCACTGACTGCATGTGGGAGTGACGGAGTCTTATATTTGTGTGTTAAAACTATTATCATCACACATTAAAGTTTGTGGAAACAATAAAATGCAAAAAGTCTTTAAACTTTACTGAATTATTTATACAACAGCCAAGTATATTGAGCTGTTTCCGCGTATGACTTGGCCATTTAATTTATTTTTGTATATAACTGATAATAAATACTCATGTAACTATAAAAATACATTCATTTTTTTCTATCCAAGAACGTGACTGCCTTGAATTCCTTAAAAAGTAAGTATTGCAGAAATAAGTGTGATTTCAACTGCGCTGAGCGAATATGTAGCTAGTGTAGAGAATATGATAAATAATATAATATCAATCATGGAGTTAATGGTTTAGAAAATAATCCACGTACTATGCTCAAAATACATCAAAAAAGGAGACTTACCATGGTTTTAACACATATGTGCCTCAGAGGCACTTGACCTTATGGCACGTACGTATGTCTCGAAACCATGGTCGATCTTCTTTTACAATGCAGTGTGATTATAATACGTGGTTTGTTTCCCTAATCATGCATATACAATATTTAATACGCTACTTATCTCCGAGAACTAGCCAACAATTTTTATTCTAAGAAAATTAACCAGTGTTATCGACTTATTTCCTCCGTATATACGAAAGAAATAAAATATTCCTTAAATTTTCAAATATCGCGCGCGAAGTTTTGAGGTGCATTTGGCAACGTGGAATCAGACGAGGGAAAGCGAACGCGCGAGAAACCACAACAAATCACACCACAAAGTCCAAGAATATTACAATATAGTCCCATTGACAGAGTTCTTGAGTTTAGACGAATACGTCACCTACCGTTACGACCGCTGAAACACAGAAACAATCGCCTACACAACAGCAGTGCCGAATTTCAGAATGTGTGTTGTTGCCTAGTAAAAAAGAGAGATTAAATAAATGGAGTAAACAAATGTTATCAATGTTTAAGCGTTTAATCACAATTATTTCGTCACTACAAAGTAAGATAAATGAGGGAGTAATTCACCATGCACCAGTAATTGACCATTTAGGATATAAACTGTCAAAATAAGCCTTACTCCGGTTCAAATATTGTAAAAATAGCGGCAAAGTACACTCCTGCCATTTGGCTGTAAAATACCAAAACACGGTGCACATGGGTGGCATGTAGAATTTAGGTGGCTAACAATCAGTATTCATGTGCAGTGCTGTTGCCTTATTTTGAAGTTTTCTAACACCATTTGCTAAGGAGCCTTTGTGGATGAGGCTGATTTAAAGTGGTAAGTACCTTTATATTTCAATATAGTTATTTACCTTTGATATAGGGATGTTTGATACAAATAAAAAGTTGTTTATCATCTGTTTACTATTATCTGGAAGTCAGTTATGGGGGTGGTCAAATTCTGAATCAGAAATGTACAAATTTCCAGTAATTGACCGAGATGGTCAACTACTCACTGATTCCTTCCTCTCTTTAAACTCATCATAATTGACATATTTGTAATTTTTATAGCATACCAAAACGTTGTATATAATTATTTGTGTAACAGATTAGGTTTTACTAATAGATGACCAGGGGTCAACTACTAGATTATTGGTGTGTCAACTTCTGAATCTATTTTATTTTAAATATTGCAGCTTAACTATGCCTGCTATTAAAGGCCAGTTTCGTTGTTACACAGAGGCGACGATGAAGGGAGTCATTCATGATGTGAGGAAAAACAACTCACCAGTCCATACAGCAGCAAAGAAATATGGTGTACCAAGAATCGCACTATACAAAGTGGAAGGGAAGTCACCAATTGAAAGAAAAATGGGACCCAATACCATTCTAAGTCCTGAAGAAGAAACTATTCTTGCTGATTGGGTGCTAAAAATGGCAGAAGCAAGGTTTCCAGTAACTGTGAAGAAACTTCAAAACAGTGTTCAGCGTCTGATGACAGACCTTGGTAGAGACAATCCCTTTCATGACAACCATCCAGGGAGGACATGGATCCAAGGCTTTTTGCGGAGAAATAGCAATATATCTCCACAAATAAGCCAAAAACTAACAGTATCTTGGGCATCGGTGACACAAGAAAATATTTCTCGTTGGTTTTCGGAAGTAGAAGATTATTTGAAAACAAATGATTGCTTCCAAGTGTTGATGGATCCCTCACGAATTTTTAATTGTGATGAAACTGCATTCTTCCTTAATCCAAAAGGGAATAAAGTTCTTGCTAGAAAAGGAGATAAGACAATATACCAACAAGTTAATTCAGATGACAAGGAATGCCTCACAGTGCTTCTTACTGGCAATCCCAATGGTAGTGTTGTCCTTTAGTCTATAAGTATGAGCGTCTACCTCCTGAAATAACACTTCATTTCCCTCCTGATTGGGCCTTTGGATAAAGTGATTCAGGGTGGATGAACTCTGAATTATTTTATGAATTCATAGCAAACTTCTTCCACCCTTGGTTAAAAGACAATAATATAAAACGTCCTGTTTTATTATTTGTTAATGGTCATGTTTCTCATTTGAGTTTGCATACAAGTCAGTTCTGTGAAAAAAATGGTAACATATTGGTAGCTTTACATTCTAATTCAACACAAATACTAAAGCTAATGGATTTTGCAGTGTTTCGAACTCTAAAAGAAAATTGGAAGCAGCATGTCCATAAGTGGCGTATCAACCATTTAGGAGACCTCATATTGAAAAAAAAAGATTTTGCTAAACAGCTGAAAGAGGTAGTGGATGAGCGTGTTACTCACTCAGTGTTAGCTAGTAGTTTCGGTAAATGTGGACTCCATCCCTTGGATCTGATGGTAAATAGGGTTCCAGGACATAATGATTGCAATGTCAGACCAAAGAACACTGTGCAGAATGATGACTTCTGTGCACGCTTGAACCATTTCAAGCAGGGATTACAATTTCTGAATGAGAGTATGGGGAAAGAAAAATTGGACTTATTTGAGCAATCTACAGGTAATTAGGAAGGGGAACTTTCTGACCATTCACTCTTTATGCTGTGGAAGAAAACTAAGTTAAAACTAAATAGCCTTATGGACTCATCTGAACCAACTGCTTCAATTGACAATACCACCCCTGAAGAGAATGCAGCTACAACTATCTCCAGACCAATGGACATATCAATGGGAAGTGATTCAACTGAGCAATCTCCTGCAAGAAGCACGCTCTTAGTTGGAGGCAATGAAAATGCCACCATTTCAGGACCATCAAATGTATAGTTTCCCATGGTTGAATGTAATGAAGACACTGCCATCAAATACAATTGTCGAAGGCAAAGAAGATACTGCCATACCAGGATCTTCTAGTGCACAGTCTCCCATGGTTGAAGGCAATAAAAACACTGCCATCCCAGGGCTATCAAATGTACCATCTCCATTTAAAAAATATGTGTTCAGTTCACCTGTAGGCAAGAAAAAGCCACCGAAGAAAATGCCAAAGGAAAGATTACCCGCTATAGTGTCTGGGGAACTTGGCAAAAAGAATTTTGAAAACAAAATAAAGAAAAAGAATGAGATTGAAAGACTTAAAAGAGAAAGAGTGGCTGAAAGGGATAGAAAAAAAGAAGAGAAAATGAAAGAGAATGAGAAGAAAAAAAGAAGGAAAGTAATTAGCTGAAGGCTAAGAAACAGAAACGTTATGAAGAGTCTGATTCAGAATCGTCTATTTCCATTCCTGATCTGAGTGATGGTGAAGGTTCTGACTGGAACAAAGGATTTTTGGAAGAGGATGACATGGATTCTCTGGAAAAGGAAGATTTTGTGATAGTTGAATATGAGGGGAACTATTTTCCAGGAAAAATAGTGGAAGTTGTGAGTGATGGTTATGAGATAGCCACTATGGTTAAGAGTGGCCATTCTTCATACCGGTGGCCTGTTAAGGAAGATAAGCTTTACTACACAATGGACCAGATAAAAAGGAAAATCCATCTTCCAAAATTGTGTTCTCACCGTGTGTCATACCTTATTCCAGTTATGAATTTTTACTCGTCATTTTGTTTTTAAGAAAATGTTGTCACTTTTTTGCAGTTACTTAAAAAATAATGTGTCATCAATAGCTAATTATACCTACCATAAAACTGGAGAAAAATAACAAATATTGTCTTTGGTATTTATTTTCCCTCCATGAACATATGGTCAACCACTGAAACAATGCATGGTCAAATACTAGAAAAAAATATTTTTAGACGGTCAATTACTAACATAAAATAGTCCTTTTTTAAAAACGCCACACACACTAGACCGAGTGGTACTTTTAAAATATTGATTGACTTTGTGGTAGTAGAGAGTATGGTAAGTAATTTGAGGTGTTAAAACCATATAATTGGCAAATAATTATCAAGGTATGAAAGATTTACGATTTAAAAAACCTTAAGTGGTCAATTACTGGTACCATTACCTTATGCGGATACCCATAGCATTACATACTTTTACATACTTTTTCAATCCATTCATTAAAACCAACATCTCCAAGATCAAAGGATATGCACAGAGTGACAACGTTCAGGTTGCCAGAAACAGAATCAAGTCAAGTTTTATGCTATGTTTCATGTTAATATTTAAATTCAAAAGGGCAATGTTTCAATATGACTTGAGAATTTGAGACATTCGGTTAAAATGTCGTGTAATTTAATCATCTCCAAGCAATTTTTTAGTGCCATTGAAATTATATGAGCACTGGTTCTCAACGACTCACGATTACCGAACCAGTCACCTTAAGGGACGGGAAGTGGACGGGAAGAACGACAAAGTAAGGCCTCGTATGAAATAGGTGTATGAAACGGGTCGTGAAGGATGTGAAAGAGAATAATTACATTAAAATGAAGAGGTTTGCCGATAGGAGAATTGAGTGGCGGGCTGCGTCAAACCAATCCTAGGATTGTTGAACGACGACGATGATGATGATGTTGTGAATATATGGTGAGTATTCACCCCTGCCACACACCTTTTTGGTGGCTTGCAGGGTACTATGTAGATAATACGAGGAAGGTCAGGGAGGATGGGCTCGGTAGGCGGAGGCTGTAGTTTGGGGCCGGCACCAAGTATAGCGTTATTCCACATTTATTTGACAGCATGGATTCTGATGGCGTTTCATTTCCCGTGAAGGACCATGGTGCGAGATTGGCAAATGCAGTAGAAAAATTAATATGTCCCTAAGTAGTGTACAAAATATTTCCTGTTGAAAAAACAGGCACCGGATGGAACACAGACAATATACAGTTAGTCAATATTGTTTCAAAGGAAAGTTATGAAACATTTTTCCATCAATTTCAGTGTGCAAGGTAACATTTCTGATTCCCGATTCTTTACGCTGTTTAAAAGAAACTTTTCTTCACAACAGCTTAAAATGTAAAAATTGATAATATCACTTCTGGAAGGAATGCCGAATGTTGTGGGATGCTCCAAAATAGCAAGAGTTGTTTCTTAGACATTTTTCTCAATAAAACTGAAGTTATAATCGAATTTTAATCATCTATAACAATGAAATTGATATAAAACTATGTTTTTGGCCTTATGTTTTATATAATGTAAGGAAAAAAAGGTCACCAGTTAACTTTCTTATTTAAAGAAATAGGTCCAATATGTGCAATGTTTGAACGTTTGATGAGACTATGAAGTTATTTTTGGTAAAAAAACCATGGTTTCATCGTGATTACTAAAGGAGTTATAAATTTCCAATGGCTGCGTGGTTTTTTCCCGGGCCATAAATCTTCCACATAACACTTTCCGGCAAACGTCGATTCTTTCCTTAGGGCTGCGCTGGGGTTTTAGGGCTGCCTTAGGGTTTTACTGGAGCTTATGTAGCCTGCTTTGGATGCTACTGGAGCTTATGTAGCCTTCTTTCTTCTTTGCATTACTTACAGTGGTAATGAGTTGAAATAAATTATTTTTGAGATCTCTGCCAACGAAAGCTGAAAATCAGTTAAGCATACAAAGACCTAAGGCCTCAATGACCGATACAGAAGGAATGATCCTCAGCACATTGCATTAGTAGCACCATCGAAAAATAATAGCCAGCCATACAACAACGCAAGATCTTCGATTTAAGATGGTTTATAATATTAGATTAGGGAATTAGAAGGAAAGAGTATCATAGGAAAGAGTTCATAAGAAAGCGATCGTAAATTTCTTGAATATAGACGAAGACTTTACCAATTTCAAAAGAACTACGTTGTACCGTCTTTTGACTGACATCTTTTTCGTGAAGGAACGAAGAGGTAGGCAAAGTCTAAGTAGCGAAAGATACGACATGATTCGTTGGCGTCACCGTTATGCAAGAGATCTTAGAAAATATCGACATGAACAAAGGACACTTGCGTATACTGACGAGACGTGGATCTATGTAGGCCCAACAGCGAAAATGGCTTGGGGTGATAAATACATTAAACTCCTCGTTAGGCTTTTCTTGCTGGCTTGAGCGCTGAACCGGAAGCGCCCACCTCCAGTTCAGGAGGACATTTTATCATAATTCACGTAGGAACGGAAACTGGTTTTATTGAAGGCGCTCCTTTCTTTGCAAAAAAAAACACAGCAGACGAGCACGACGAAGTTGACGGGGAAGAAGTTGACGAAGTTACGAGAGCTGGGACTGGATCATGGATCTTCCTAAGGCGTGCGCTAGCGTTATCGTTATTTTTTGATTTGACTTATGCCAGAGAGAACGTGATCTCCATTCTTCATTTTTCGCACAGCACTTAAGATCACTTATTATAATCAGTGGAGCGAATTTTATAGACGGTTATTGTTAACCCTGCACTACTCTATGGGTAGTCGTTAACGATGAAGTTTGCGATAACGCGAAAGATAGATCCTTGATTCCACACCAGGTTCGAAAATAGTCTCCTGTCTAACACAGGCCACAGGCTAATTAATTGTTTTGGCTAATGTATCCTACTATTCAAGAAAGTTATAACCCTTGCCTTCGATAAGATGGAGGAAAAATTCAATCAAAAAAAGGATAATGAATAAAAACATATTTACGTAGATTGCTTAAAAAGAGACCGGATACATCAGTCAATCAAATGCGGGAAATGTTCGAAAAACTGATGGTTAATGAACTTGATAAGTAGCATGGACGCATAATATTTCGACTCCCACCGTATCATTGAGAGGTGAATCCAACTGAAATGGTTTGCTCCCAAGCAAAGCATAACGTTCGGATGAATTATTCAACTTTTAAGATGAGAATCGGTCGGCCCCGGTGGCGGCGTGGTTAAATACTCGCTTGCTAAAAAGTGGATTTTTTCACCACTTAGGACATGGATGTGTGTGTTGGTATGTTGTTAAATTGTTAATATTGTTAATAAATTAAAATGTTGGCCGATGCAAAGGCCACCTGTGCTGTTTTCTGTGCTAGTGGAAAATAATAAAAAATAATAAATATTAAAGACATCGAACGTCTGATATCGGAAAGTTTCAGCACTGCCACTCCAAAGCATTGGGAAAACCATATTCATCAAATCAAGGGAGTGAAAACGGAAATATGGCTGGTTGGTTATTTGCAAAATCTACATCTACGCCATACGCTACAAGCCACCGCGAGGGTGTGTGGTAGGGGGTGAAGATCACCAAACATGCACTATTGACATGCAACTATGCTACTTAATGATAAAATGTAATATCATAGGACCAGATGAATGTAAATGGTTAGTATCTAAATATTATGTTGAGGAGTCTATTACTCGTCCGGCATCTTACTAATCATCTCCATCGACATTCTTTTCATCAGATGACTCACCCAAAAACTGCCAAGCCCAACGGGTTACTTGGAGGGAGTTAAAAGCCTTTTGGATTCTTGTAAGACAAGGTATGGAGATGTTTAATTATTTTAAAATTTATTTCCCTCGTACGGAAAAGGAAACCTATCTTCTCTTCGCCATGAAGTTCATGAAACGGTATTGCTCAAACAAGTAATTGTAACTGAGACTGCTGCTTTTGCAGGTTTTTATCGTATTTCTTATTTTTAAACAGCCTTGTGTTAAATTTTTAATGTTGTGGAAGTTATTATGGACACCCTTTCCTCTCTGTAGACCAATGTAGATTCACCCGCGCTAAAGGAATCGTTATTTTAACTCCATCCATGACACCCACCGTGCCAATAAATCAATATCCTGCACACATATCCTTAAGGAAAAGGAAAGGGAGCTGGTGACAGTGCACATTCTTCAATCACGCCCGGTTTGCATTCAAAACTGCCGGCCTTGATCCCGTTCACACAGCACACCGTTTCCCCTAATTGCTTTCACATCCAGCAGAAAATGATCAAAGGCATTCTGTGGCGGTTCCATAGATCTTTATTACGCTGCCAATACGAGCACTCATTTCGAAATTCTTGTGTCTCGTTAAAATGAAATTAGCGATTGGCGATCGGAAGCACCAGAAAAAATTCGAATATTAGCGATCACATTACCACTCCCATAAGCGCGGTAATAGAAAATAAGGTTGGTGAAATCGTTTAAAAAAATGACCATTTGTCTGATCAGTACATTTAACCGAGCACGGATCACTTTACGCAGCACTCACACCATTTTCTACAAGTCATAGCAATTACAAAAACAAAAAAAAACTATTTTCTATATCGATCTATTTTATAATCGACTGAGGGATAAAGTATATACGTTAGAATAGCCCGAACGAGAACTCCGGCATGAGCTGTATATCCCGCTTACCAAATCACATTTCCGATTAACAAGGTCGTGTCACAACTCAGGTATGACCTCGTTAGGCTTTTCAAAATTACAGCATTTTCTCGAAGAGCAAACATTATTAGCAATAAAAGCAGAATTCTTTTACTTCTTAGCCACTCTTAGGGCAGGAATCATCCATTCAGGTCACTTAAGTCTTTCTTACTTGGGCTAATTAACCAAGGTCAACATTTCATTTGTAGATTTTTTTCTCTTTCACGTCCGTTATATGGAAAAGTTTAATTTTTAACGATAAGAATTCATCGTGCAAGTAATGATAATTTTTAGACCGATTTAAGAGAGGTCCGGCATAGGGCCAGGTATGCGTGCGAAAATTATGAACGGGCTGGGCCCGTAGCGGAATATGTCGACTACTTGTCGGACACAAAGAACATAGGTTCATGCTATGAAGTCTATTCGGGTTTTCCACCGGGTCGGGTCCTGCATTGCCCGGTGAAAGACCAGATTAGACTTCATAAGCAGCGATTCACCGGGAGAGGATCAAATCGTACTTAAGGAGGTTCCACCGAATTATGAAGTGGATGTCATTTTCGTGAACATTTCAGGACATACAATTTTTTGGCCCTTCTATCGATTGGCAATAAAATAATGAGGCCTTTCCATCATATATTTGAAGAAAAAAGACGTTGAAAATCAGATATTTTATGCGTGGTTATACCGCAGAGCATGGCTCTTGCAGTAAAATGTGTAGATTAATAATGAAAAGATAAATGTCTTTTTGACGAAAAACCAATATAGGTGCGCAATTTTATATAAAACGTAGCATTGTGAAAACGTACTCGCCTTACCACACTAGTTTAATCGATATTAATAAATGTTTGGTCAAGAAAAAGCAGACAAATCCTTAGTTACATGAAAGTGGTGCTACAGTACGTCGTTATCATTGGCAACGGTACTTGTGACGGAACGTGCTTACAAGCCTATTTACTAACTTAATTAAGGAATATACCTTACCAAGGTCCTTCTTATATTTTTTTATGGAATTTAAATATTTAATCGCACTAATAGGCGCTTCGGACTGGGAGGAAAAGTACAAGGATGGAAATGGAAGGGAAAGAAGGAAGGGTGGAGAGAAACCCGGCGGCGGCATTAGCCTGCTCTGGCCGAATGGGTGCCAACGGCTAAACGTCCCATCCGACGGACGGAGTACTGTACTCGAATGTTTTCCACAAGACACTCAAAGGCCGGTTTACCAATGCAAAATATCCACTTCCGGGATTCGAATCCGGGCCCTCCAGGTGAGAGGCCATTACTCACACCACTGCACCAGGGGCCCAAGTCTTGAATCTTTCGTTACGCTTCAACGAATGAAATTTGGTGTCATGATAACGTCATTCGTTTCAAGTTATTCGTTTATCCACGTTGATAACAAAATATGACGATTTCGTTGGAAATGAAAATTGTCAATATTTATTCGATGAGTAACGAAAGATTCAAGATTTGGGCCCAAGCCCCGCTCCACACGAACATTGATTGTAAGTTTGTGGTAGCTATCTTAATTAATTTTGATTTAAGATGATAAGTTAAATAACTTAGACGCTCAATCAATGTTCTCAAATGAGAAAATTGATTTTAGGTTTGTTGCAACAATTTATTATTAACTATATTAATCAATAATTTTTGACAAATTCTGATTTAATATGGCAGGTTACATAATCTAGAATGCAACCCAATCATTCGCGTTTCATTGAAGCCATGCTGCAGAGAGACCTCTTGTATCTTTTTAATACATCTTTCATGGAAAAATAAGATAATTACCGGTCAACGATATCCGGTTGCCGCGTTAGCTTCAGAGGTCCGCGAGCAAAGACAAAGGACCATTAGGAATCTGTTGTTCCCGGGCGCACGCCGCCGAAATTAGTCATACGTGCTTTCAGGGTGAAGCCGAGCCGTCCTCCCACTTGAAGCATCGATGACGACACCTCAGGCCTCCTTCCCACACCTTCTCAAGACATCGTCGCCCTCCTGAGGCTTCTTCCCAATCGTCCCAAAGGCAATTATAGCGATTCCGTCGGTTGGTGCCGCTGGCTCGTGGGCGATTCCAACAGGCGTGTCCTCCAATGGACGAAGATGGACTGAGACAGCGAACCCTTCCTTTAGGCGGAAAGAGACTCCTCGCCTCTTCGTGCTGTGGAAGAGTGAGGACAACTCTTCGTCTTCTCAAGCAGCGGATCCAGGCTGTGCTACAGGAAAGCATTCTATTGGTACCCAATGAAACGCGAGGAGGGACGGCTATCAGAACAAGGTTGATATCAATAAGTCGTTAAAAAGTATGCTGCAACTACTTGCAGATGACGCAGTAGTGTACAGGGAAATGGGGGCGTTTACTCTGAACCGAAATTGCAATTTTGTACACGAAATCGTTGGATGGAAACAAAAAGAGAATTTTAGTGAAAAAATTAATCTTCTAACCACAACCATTCACTCATAAATCAAAAATTAAAATAAGCAAAAGGTGACGCCCACCGAAAAAGCTGCTGTGAATACATTGACGTCATTTTCCTCCCGTCCTTGACTGCTCTTATGGGAAGGGAAGGAGGGTGGAGGGGGTTCTCGAAAGGTCTGCTTGTACAGATGCTGTCGCAACTGTCCTATTGGCAGAGTCAGCTGTGTACACCCCATTGCGATAAGGCAAAGTAGCTTCGCGGGCTCAGTTGTGATTGGACGAAGTCGATATACGTCAGAGGTTGCACCACACCCACTTTTCCGAAAGGGTTAAAGACATCAGTTTTTCGTCGCTTATATCTCGATAAATAATTGATGGATAAGAAAACGGAAAAATACGGGTCTTTTTATTTTACAAACTCTATTAGATTCGGCAATTAAAAATATGGTAAACGACCCCATTCTATGCCTAAACGATACGGAAAGCTTGAATGATAATCTACAAGTAACTGAAAACTGGTGTGGTACATGGAAGTTTGAATTAAATTTGAAAAAGTTTGTAGTAGGTAATGAATTTTTGGGCAAAGAATTGTTCTCCTCCTAGCATTTAAAAAATTAGTAATAATAACTTAACAAACGTTGAATCCATTAAATACCTTGGTATAAGACTAACGCATGATCTTTCCTGGGGTAAACACATACGTTAAATAATGGGTCAAGCTAATCTAGATTTTATCAAAAGAGTTCTGAGTAAATGCGACGATCTTGTACGAGAAATTAGCTACTTTTCCCTTGGAAGACCTCATTTGGAATACGCTGTCAGTAAATGGGATCCTTACGAAATAAACTTACATGATGCACTTGAGCGTGTGCAGCGAAGATCGGTAAGATTTGCAAAGGGACGGTATGATAACTATATGAGCGTAACCAGTCTATTAAGAAGAACTAAAGTGGGAATCATTTTCATACCGTAAGTTAAAATTTAGACTTAATCCCTTATATGAACTCCAAGATAACATTTCCACTGATGACGTTAAATTATTTTGCGAACTCCAACTTACTACGGTAGACTGTACCATAATCATAAAATTTGAGACATTGATTACTGAACGGACAGATTCAAAATGTCCTTCTCTCCTCGCACAATCAGGGATATGAATGGCTGCAAATATATCCAAGAGTATAAATACAAGTGAATCAATGGATAGCATAGGTTGCATGTTGGTATAAGGATTAGCCAATATAATAGCATGTTTTTGTATGCTAGCTTTGCTATTTTCATCTTTTTTAAATTGTTAAGTTTAGATTATAATATAATTACTAATACTTTTCATGCATGATATGTAATGCATGTTTGGTGTGAATTCACCCCTGCCACACACTTTTATGGTGGCTGGCAGGTTATCATGTAGATGTATCTATGGAATATGTTCATTGATTATTTATGCATATCTTTGCTTGAACGCCTTCGTGTGCTTCGCAGTGAACGCTGCGCCGTGCCTATTGCCAAAGGGCGGTGTTCACGGCGGGCACATTCTCGTCTGCTGCCAACGAATCACGTAGGAGCACGCTGCGACCCGGGATGGGGACCCAGAGAGCAAAATGCCCGGAGCAAAATGCAAGAAAATTCAAGCTTGCTTTTGTCGATGGGAGACAGCGAAAGGCGGAGCGCTTCCCCCGCCGAGAAACATTAATTGTAGATACGCAAGTCCCTCGTCAGACAGTGGACGAAATCAGCACTTACACATATCCTAGTTTAACTCTAATACTGAGGAGATCGTTTCTTTGTGTATATCTAAATACACAAAATACCCTGAAAGTCATTATAAAGGTGTTAGGCAGGGGGTGGATTCACTCCAAACATGCATTTCATATCATGTATAAAAAGGATTAGTTACTATATTCTCGTCTTAACTTCATAATAAAAAAAAGGTAAAAAATAGCAAAGCAAGCTTGCAATATGACGCTGTTCGGTATGTTAGCTTAAAGTCATTATACCAACATGACACTGACCATGCCATAAATTGATACACTTGTATTTGTACTAAGTAATACATTTACAGCTATTCATATCCCTAATTGTAAGAGAAAAAAAGGACATTTGGAATCCGTTGGTTCGACAATCAATTACTCTAATTTTGTGAGTATAGTCCCGCCGACCATAGTAAGCTGGAGTTTGCAAAATATTTTTAACGTCTTCAGTGAAAATATTATCTTGGCATCTATTTCAAAGATGAAGTCTAAATTTCAACTTAAGGTGACCTACAATGATTACCATTATAGTTCATCTAATAGACTGTTTACGCTAATATAGTTATCATTTTAATCACACCGATTATAGTTATCATACTTTTTACGGTTTGATAGGTTGCGACATCAAAATGAGAAATTCAAAGACTATTCTTTTTTAAAAAACTCGAGATAACATTGATACCAAGTTTCAATCAACTTTCCCTGTTTAATGTATCAGAATTTTAATGGGTTTCTCAAAACAAACTTTGATGGTGATCAACGACTTTTTTGTGGGACCTTAGTCTTTTGTGAGCTCATTTATGCTGTTTCCTCGTGGTATTTTGAACCTTTGAAGCGTATTGACGATAATTAGTATTTTAATCATAGGTTTGGTTTACTGCAGCCCTACATTCTGCCCTATTCAGTGGTAATTGAGTGATTTGCCATGTTTTTTATTGCCGAATCCGATAGAGTTTGTAAAATAAAAAGTCCCGTATTTTTCCATTCTTGATCCGTCAATTAGTTCTAGAGTTGTAAGCGGCGAAAAGCAGACGTTTTTTAACGCTTTCGGCAAAGTGGTTGTGCCAAGGACTAATACGTCATCTATTTCGTCTATCACAACTGAGGCCGCGCAGCTCCTTCGCCTTATCACAATGGGGGACACACAGCTGAATCTACCAATGGAAGTGGTTGCGACAGGATCTGTGCGAGCAGACCTTCCACCCTCCCCCCCTCCACTCCCTTTCCCTAAAAACAGTCTAGGACAGGATGACGCAGCTCGTTCACTGGGCGTCACCTTTTGATTATTTTAATTTTTGATTTATGAGTGAATGCCCCGGTTTAGAAGATTTTATCTTTCATTTCATTTTTCTTTTCCATCTAACAATTTCACGTACATAATAACGATTTCGTTTCCCAGTTAACGCCTCCATTCGATCACGCTCTGATAGGTTTTCTCTATATCTCATTCTTTATTTGCCCTTCATATGTACTTGTCTCTTTGTCTTCCTCGCGGGACCTTCCCATCAATTTTCCCTTTTTTTCCCAACTGATCTATTTTGTCTCAAGGTATGTACAGTCTATATGGTTTTCTTATCCGTAGGGTTTTCAATATTGTCATTTCTTCATTTGCTCTTCGTATTGACAAATGGTTACAGATTTTAGATGAAGCACAGCGCAAGACGCAGAAAGAGTTTACGGAATCTTTTTGGACGTACCGTTTTACAGAAAGAGGAGAAACTTATTATGCTATCGTTTTCATGTCCAGGTGATAATTAACCCACTATTGGGCAAACACGACTCCTATTTCCTCATTACTCGTTAACACCAAAATTTACATTATATTACCCATTAAGAGCCGAACCTGATTTAATGATCCGTATCCACATTAAATATTAGTATGAAAGTCACAGCTGTGTTCATATTTGAGACGGCGAAGTCGCTTGGAAAATTTGTATGCCCCATTTTGAGTTTAATCCCTTTAATTCTGGTGATAATTTTTAAGCTCAATAATTGCTTTTTTCTATGTGAAGATGATATTTTACTTATATGGAATAGAAAATATGAAGATTCAGACGATTTTACCACTTTTTAAAATAAAGTCAATCCAACATTTAATTCTCATGCGAGAAAGAAATGAATCGTTTCCTTCTCGCATTTCTAACCAAACTTATCACGTTTGTCACTTTTCTTCCTTCCCACCAAAAACATACGTTTCCTGACCATGTCATTTAGTGCCCTTCAATTAAGTTATTTGATTAGAATTACATGCATTTACCACCGCTTTACACCAAAACGATCATGATTTTCCGTTCTCTTATTCCTCAAGTTGTCAATGTGCAACAGTCTGAAGAGAATTCGAACAAAAATGAAGAATAATCATGCTTTGCAAGCTTGGGCAAATTAGCACCTAAAATTTTCAAAAGAAGAAGTAGTTTACCAAAAAAGGAAAGAAGTTGGAACGTAACCTTATGCATTCGGGAAAAAATATGTCAGAATCATGCAAAAAATTGTGTTCCGTTAGATATTTAGGAAAAACCACGGAATACAACAGTAAAGTTATCCAAAACGAGGACTTTAGGTGTTGTTCAGATCCAATTTACGCGTCAATTGTTCATGTGAAGACCCATTAGACTGTAAGAAGATGAGTGGAGTTTTTGTATTGCGATCGTACAGATGTGTATATGGTGTATGCGGGGCATGTGGGGCCTGCAAATTGAAAGTTTGGAACTAGAACTAAGGAACACGATATTGCTTTTTAAAATATCTATGAACTAAAGAGTGACTTTGCCAAGCACGAATTAAAATTTGATCACGGCAGTGATTTTCAAGTCACAATTTTACATTTGACAAACAAAAGAATTGAGCTTGATTCTTTGGAACATCTGGTAACTTTAAAAATAATGCGAGGTGCCCTTTCATGAGTCACGGATGTTTTTTTCGAAAACGAGAGTGAAATAATCATCATATTACTCATGCTCAAAAACACAAATAATAAAATTTTCGCAAAATAATTATGTCAAATAAGTCAAAATTTGGATTTGGGTTTGGACTCCAATTCTGGGGTCAAAATGTCAATTTTTTTCAAATGTTCTTTGCATTAAACAAAACATTAATGATTTATCTATGCAATTGCCAAATTTCATCAACATGGCACCAATGCAACGGAAGTGTCAACAATTAGAGTCTGTCTACAATTACTATATTTGTTGACTACAATTCACAGTCTACAATTACTATAATTTCAGACTACAATTAGATTACTGTCCCATTGAGGTATATATACCTCAATGGTTCCTCCTCTCTCGTCTCCTATGTGAATATCCAAACATTTGCCTTGCATGCTTCAAATGTAATGTAATATGTAAAGAAATTTAAAGCAGAATTCCGGTGGGAACGGAAAATAATTTGAGAAGCCATAAATAATTCATTTTCTGGAACTTTTATTTTCCATAATATCGGAGACTGGAGTAACTCGATATGACTAATGTGGCAGAGTAGCAAATTCTTCTTGCATATACTTATGACGTTAGCTAGGGTAGTTCTTAAAAATGTATCTTAAACAAAAATTCATCCGAGTTCATCCGAAATTATCACAAAAATGAATGCCTCTCGTCAACAACTTATTGGACCATATTTTTGGCAGCCATTCGCTAAGGCGACGTTAAGTCAATGGTACCGCAAATCAAGATATCTCATGGCATAGCATACCGTGACTCTTCCATCGGCCATCGTAGGCAAAGAAAATTTGGGCTTTAACATCCTGGCCCTAACATAATGGCAGATGATGATTTAAGTTACCAGAATAGGTCTTAAATCCTATTAAAAGAAAGTCTGCCCACTTCAATGGTAATTTCGATGTTTTTTACGCGAATTTTGACGTGACTTTTTGCGACCGAGTACAAACGCCCATGTAAGCACCGTCATTCTCTGCTTACAAAATTTTAAGTAAACCGATGTCTGTCTACTCCTTACAAGGGTCAGAGCGTACAGCTATTTTGCTGAACTTGTTAACAGACACCAAGTTCATATTAACAGTCATATATTCGCGTGGGCTGCCCTGTTGGAAATTTCCCTACAAGATTTCCCTATAACGTAGGGAAAAGCAAAGGAAAAATTGAAATTTCCCTAGAAAAATGTGTTTTCTAATGAAATACCACATAGTCTAGGGAATTTTTTTTCCCTAGAACTCTTTTCCTTTGAAAATATAAGTTTTGATAAATTATTTCCCTAGAAAGAAACACTGTTCTAGGGAATTTTTTTCCCTAGAACTTTTTTCCTTTGAAAATGTATGCTTAGGGAAATTATTTCCCTAGAAAAAACGCTGCTCTAGGGAAAATCTTTACGCTTAAGGAATACGTTATCAAGGAGAAATTTCCCATATTATTTGAGTAATTCCCTTTCACGTTATTAATTTAGTGATTAAATTTCACTATATAAAGGTTACTTCTATGTTATGTATACATTTATCACAGAGTTAACATTTACAACTCACATTTAATAACATTTGTTACCAAACAAATATATGCTAACCCGCATCGTTGCAGTGCTTGAAGCCAAGCGAATCAGCAGTATCAATAGTGACAATTTCGGAAGAACACCTTTTTTTTCGAGGTTGGGAACATTTTCGGTAAGTTAATGAAGACATTTCTTATAATCATGAGCATTCCATAATTTGATATGAATCATTGAAATTGGCGATTTCGTTCATATAAACATTCTATATAAAACATGCTGCTAAAAAAGAAATAAACATTGGTAAATTTGAGTTCTTTTCAATCATTCATTGTGATATATGCCCTCTATTCAACTGATTTTTATCAAGTCTTCCCTATATTTATACTTAGGTTTTATGTTTTTTGGATAATCATGTGAACTATTGTTTATTGAGTGGAATATTTACCTAAGGAAAATTTTTCCCTATATTTTCCACGGTACCTAATTTATAGGGAAAAATTTTCCTTAGGTAAATATTGTCTAGGGAAAATGGGGGTTCAATTTTCTAGGGGATACCTTACACTTTTCTAGGGCAAATTTGTAGGGAAATTTCCATCAGGGTGCGTGGATGCAATCGTCTGGCATTTCTTCAGGGATGTCACCTAAACCTCTCGTTACTGCGATATGCATGCAATGGCTCAACAAAGTAATTCCTCTGCGTTTTCAAGTCTGTTTTTCGCTAAAATAGGCGCTTCAGACCGGGAGGAAAGGTACAACGATGGGAACGGAAGGGAAATAAGGAAGGATGAAGAGAAACCTAGCGTTGGTATTAGTCCTTTCTCTTAACGAAAAGGCGGCAAGGGGACCATGGCTTAACGTCCTATCCGACGGACGGAGTTATGCACTAGAAAGTTCTCCACAAGACACTCAAGTAGGGGCCGGATGAACAATGAAAAATGTCTTCTACTTCCGGGAGCCGAACCCGGGCCCTCCCAGTGAGGCCAGCTCTCTAACCACTACAACATCCTGCCCCCCCACAGAAGGGACGTACTTAACAGTTTCAAGTTTAACTCTGTATAGCCTCTTAGGTCCACTTGTATGTGTACTTACAGTTATAATTCCTCAGAGGCAGGCGCGTAGCCAGAATGAGGGCGTTTACTCGGAGCCGAAATCGAAATTTTGTACACGAAATTGTTAGATGGAAACAAAAAAAGACATTTAGTGAAAAAATTAATCTTCTAACCACAAACATTCAATCATAAATCAAAAATTAAAATAAGCAAAAGGTGACGTCCACCGAAAAAGCTGCTGTGATAACATTGACGTCATTTTCCTCCCGTCCATGACTGCTCTTAAGGGAAGGGAAGGGAGTGGAGGGCGGTTCTCGGAAGGTCTGCTCGCACAGATGCTGTCGCAACTGCTCCTATTGGCAGAGTCAGCTGTGCCCCCCCCCCCTTTGCGATAAGCAAAAGTAGCTTCGCGGGCTCAGTTGTGATTGGACGAAGTCGATATACGTCAGAGGTTGCACCACACCCACTTTTCCGAAAGGGTTAAAAACATCAGTTTTTAGCCGCTTATAACTCGAGAAATAATTGACGGATCAAAAAACGGAAAAATACGGGTATTTTTATTTTTCAAACTCTATCATATTCGGCAATAAAAAAATCACGACCCCATTTTGATTCAGGTGGGGCTAAATCTAGTGCACTGTAACTTTAAACAAATCAGCCTTACTTCTTCGGTGCCGACATGTTACGAATATCTTCCCTTAATTTTCAGTGCTTGGTATTTACTTTCACAGTGCCCATTCTCATCTTTTCTCAATGGTAAAGTTCACTGCTTACCATGTTATGAAGCAATTAATTTGACCGGCCGGCCCCAGAACAGAAGTTCAACGCATACATACGTCTCACATTGAAAATAACAATTAACAACCGCACACATGCATCAAACTAGTAAGCACGTTTCAAGACACTTAACTCTTGAATTATACGCAGTGTAATCCGGATAATAATGCCCAGACAAAGTCAGAACAACAAGATAATTGGGAAAACATTTTGGGGAAAGCTGAAGCCCCCACCTATAATCTACGTGCCTGCTCAGAGGGTAGCTTCTAGGGTAGAATATTGTACTGATGAACCCATCTGTGAACGCACTTGATTATGAATTTCCAGCCTTGAATTTCATAGACTGGAATCTCTCTTTTAGCTTTGTTTATCATAAATCAATATGGCGTGTACAGGAAAGTGAACTATATTTCATCAATTTATCCCTCGCCCATGTTGAATTTTTTTCTGTTCATGCACAGAATATTAATACTAAAAGTGATACTTCATTATTATTCACGCGTTCATCAAATTTTTTCCACCACCCAAATATAAGCTCCTGACATATATGGAATACGAATATTTCGACAACAATAATAATAATACAATGTTTTTCAACACAATCTCTGTAGCCCCATATGTGCCCAAAAGGGGTGAAAATATTTTTTTCATAAGCCAGGTATTTTTCAGCTCCGAAGAGGAAAGAGGAAGAAAAAACATAAATTTGTGAATTCCGACCAAAAGATTTGTATTAGGCATGTCCTAGGTTTCATTGGATTGTGCTACCTAATGGCGCCCGAATATAGGTCGCGCTGAGAGTAATTTTTTTGAGTGGAATGGACAAAATTATACGTTTTGTCCTTCCGTCGACAAACGTGGTGAACTAAATCCAGTGAGACATCTCCGACGAGGTAGTTTCCTTATTGCCAAATGTGAAGTGGTTAATAATCTCCGACCGTGAGATTTTTTCATCAGGGATATAAAGAAAGAGCCCGTTCACCACCCACACCGCAATTCCTACACACTCCACAGCTTAATTTTTTGGAAACGGCAATTTCAGAGGGAATGGAAGAGTGAAAGCCTTGGTGCCAGCGACACACGCCAGCGGACCAAGGGAATTTAGAAAGGGCGATTGAGGAAGCTGTTGTTTTTCTACGCCCGAGCAAAATATATCGAAGTGAAAGCGACATGATGGCGTTAGAAGCCGCGCTTATCGGCGAACAGGGTGCTATAGGGTTTTCTGGCGATTCCGTAAAGTCGAAACAAATTCGGATCAAATGGAGATGAGCTGTGGCTCACTGGTGAGAACGATTCGTGACCCATCGTTCACCGCCGGAGACATGAAAGGGTGATGAATTTGTCAGAATGAGGTATTTTCCAATTATTTTTTATTGCCTCGACCAAAAATTTATAAACCTCTGGAGTACATATTTTAAGGCGCTCGATTTTAAACTGACATTAGGTATTTTTCCTCATTAATTAAAACGTGAAAAAATTCAACGGCGCGAAAACGCTACGACAAACTAATGCATCATCATCAAGGGTCAACAATCCTAGGATTGGTTTGACGCAGCCCTCCACTCGATTCTTCTATCGGCCAACCTCTTCATACTAACGTAGTTCCTCTCTTTCACGTCCTTTACGACCTGCTCCATGTAACTCATACGAGGCCTGCCTCTTCCATTTTTCCCGTTGACTTTTCCCTCGACGATTGTCTTCATCAGGTCATCGTGTCTTAAGACATGGCCGATTAGGTTGTCCCGTCTTCTTTTTATGGTTTTCAGCAGACTTCTCATTTCTCCCACTCTTCTTAGGACTTCTTCATTTGTCACTCGGTCGATCCATTTTATCCATATAGCACCATATTTCGAATGCTTCCACCCTTTTCTTCCTCGCTGCTGTCATCGTCCATGCCTCACTGCCGTAAAGGAACATGCTCCAGATATACGTTTTGATGAATTGCTTCCTTACTTCCAAGCTTGTATTTCCAGCTGTTAGTAGATTCTTCTTTTGATAGAATGCCCTCTTTGCCTGGGCTATTCTACTTACTATTTCTTTCTTGCTTCGACCATCGTTGGTTACTCTGCTTCCCAGGTAACAGAACTCTTTCATCTCTTCCAGTTTCTGTTTTCCTAGTTTAACGCTGGTTTTGGCCTCTTCCCTTTTGCTGCACACCAATATCTTAGTTTTCTTCTTATTGATCTTCAGCTGATGTCTGGCCATTGTCCTTTCCATGGTTGTTAGCATCTTATTCAGCCCCTTCTCTGTCTCTGCTATGAGAGCTATGTCATCAGCGAATCGTAGCATGCTGATTGTTTCTCCATGAATGTTCACTCCAGAACAGTTGTCCTTGATTTCATTGATGGCTCTCTCAATGTAAACATTAAAAATTATGGGAGACAGTGCACAGCCTTGTCTCACTTCTTTCCTTATTCTTGCTTTTTCACAGCTGGGTCCAGATTTAATCACAGCTACTTGGTTTTTATACAAGCTGTGGATAATTCTTCGATCATTGTAGGAAACTCCAATTCCTTTCAGAATATCAAGCATTGAATTCCAATCCACGTTGTCAAAAGCCTTCTCTAAATCCACAAATGCAATGTAGGTCGGTTTGTTCTTCTCCATTCTCTTCCTTATAAGCAGCCTAAGGGCCAATATTGCTTCCCTTGTACCCTTACTTTTCCTGAATCCGAATTGATCTTCATCCAGGAACTCCTCTGCTTTTCGTTCTATTCTTCTGTAGAAGATCCTGGTCAGTATCTTCGATGCATGTGTCGTGAGGCATATTGTCCTAAAATTTTCGCATTTCTCCGCTCTCCTCATTTTTGGAATAAGAATGATGATGTTTTACTTGAAATCCCTCGGTATTTCTCATGTTGAGTACCTATATGCCACAATGGTTTTTTAAGGGTGGATTATTGCCTTCTCTCCTGCACTTTTAATTAGTTTTTAGGGAATATCATCAATTCCAGAAGCTTTATACATCCGAAGGTTCCTTACTGCTGCGTCAAATTCCGATCTTAATTTGATGCTCTCATATCATCCTTTTCCACTTCGCTTTCCTCTTCGATCACTTTCATGCTGAGATGGTTTTTGTTGTATAACTCTTCCAGATATTCTTTACAATTATTCACTTTGTCTTCATTTTCAATCAGAATTTCTCCATTCTTGTTCCTTAAGGCATTGCATCTTACGCTCCGTTCTTTGAAGTGGTTCCTCAGTATCCTATAGGCAGCTTCCACCTTTCCAAGTGCAAGGTTGTTTTGTACACCTTCGCATAGATTTTTCATCCACATTTCTCTAGCTTTTCTGGCTTTGCGACTTACCTCGTTCCTTATTCTTTTGTAGCAAAGCTGCCCTTCTTCAATTTTCGCATTCTTGTACTTTCTTCTTTCTTTAATCAGCACTAAGACTACTTCCGTGTTCCATGGTTTTTCTTAACAACTTTTCTGCTTCCAAGAACTTCTTTTGAGGCTTTCTGTAGTCCACATTTAATGTTTTCCCAACGATCTTCTACTGGTTTCTTAGTCAGGTCCTCTCCTATGTTGTTTTCTACTGCTTTCTGAAATTCCAGCTGATGTTGAGTCTCCTTTAGTTTTTCTACTTGCCAAATTTCCTTTACTGTTTTCTTCAATCTCTTGAATTTTAGATGGCATTTTATCATCACTAAATTATGGTCGCTGTCGATGTCTGCACCCGGGTAGCTTTTGCAGTCCTTCACCTGATTCCTGAACCTCTGCTTCCCTAAAATGTAGTCTATTTGAAATCTTCCTCTGTCCCCTGGCATCTTCCACGTGTATCTTCTTCGGTTGTGATTTTTAAACAATGTGTTGGCAACCACTAACTTATGCTGAGTGCAGAACTCCAGCAGCCTTTCTCCTCTTTCGTTTCGGTTTCCCAATCCATATTTTCCAGTTATTCTTCCATCTTGTCCTTCGCCGACGACACCGTTCCAGTCTCCTAAAATAATTAGGTTTTCTTCTCCTATTACCTGTTTTATTACTTCAGTGATACCTTCGTAGGCGTCTTCCACTTCTTCATCTTCGTAGTCCGATGTAGGCATGTAAACTTGCACCACAATGGTATCTGTAGGCTTAGTTTCAATTTTAACCATTATAATCCTTTCACTGTATTGCAGGAAGCTCTTCACACGCAGTCCCGCACTCTTCCTGAGCATTATGCCTACTCCATCGTTACCATTCAGTGATCCGGTGTGAATAATTCTATAGCTTCCACTCCAAAAGTCTCCTTCTTCGGGCCATCTCATTTCACTGATTCCTTATACATCGAGGTCCATTCTCCGCATTTCCACCTTCAGGTTCTCCAGTCTTCCGCAGGTCCGAAGTGATCGCACGTTCCACGTTCCTACCCTAAAATGACTATCACACTTGACTGATGTACATACTCTCGGATAGTCCCCGCCAGGAGATCCGAATGGGGGACTATTTTACCTCCGGAATATTTTACCCGAGAGGGTGCCATCACGTCTTGATAATAAAGGAAAGAGTGGAGTAGCTGCGACTCCTCGGGATAGTAATGTGGTGGTTTCCCCTTGCCTTCCACATCGCAGTACTACAGCCGTTAAAGTAAATGTTACCACGCCTGTAGTGAAATGAGTGTCGCTGTACCGACCACTGCGGTCTCCACCTTCACTCATGTGAAGAAGAACTGCTGCCCTCTCCTCCGGATGATGGGAAGTTGTCTGGGGCTCAACAGTCGAGACAGATGAGAAAAACTGAGGTGAAAACAATTAATGATATTGTAGCGAGCGATTTAGACTCACAAATTTGCAAACATTCGTGTTAGTTCCACGTGACTAATGGTTACCTGTTCGAGATAATCCCGACGGATTTAAGCGCACCCTCCCTGAACATCGCCATCATTTGGAGGAGAGACGAAAACCAAGGGCAACGTGCGTTGGTCGCCAAGACAATATCTCGAGAATTCCTCGTTCGTTTCACGGCTCTCCGCTAAGGACACTCATCTGGGCCAAGATCATTGAGCAAATTTTCTTTGAGAGAAAAACCTTGGGAGTCTTTCATTTTCCTCAAGTGGGCGATCCCTTCACACTGCGTCTCTGAACCCTGGCACACCCTTTCTCTCCCGAAGCCTTCCCCGATAGTCTTCCTCTTACATCCACGACCTCAACAGAAGAAAAAATCCACGAGAAAGGAAAATTGAACAATATCACGAATAAATACCTCAGATAGACCCATGAAGCAATCACGATTGCCTGCGATACTGGTACTCTATGGAATGAATGGAATTCTATTGAGCGCGCCTTACTGGCTGTTGAAATGGATCCCATCTCGTGCTCTATAGGTCGGCTTACGTTTGAGTTCAATAGGTTCATCTGTGACTGGCCAATCGCTATAGAGATAATCCAAAGCCTTGCTCAGAGGTTTCCCCCCGGTATTCCTGAAGTATCTTCACAGATAGCACGCTTCAAATTACATTCATAATATCAGTCAGCGCTATTAAACCATTCTAATTATTTGATCTATAAACCAGATTTGCAATTTTTATTTCCGCAGATCAAGGAAAATTATACTTTTTTTAGAAAATTGGAATAATATGTCTTTGTCATTCCCTTTTAGGATCTTTCCGATCCAAGAATATCAACTTTCCAACAAGCAATATAGGCAACTGAACTGCATAGTCGCGCTGTGAACAGAAATGCGATTATTGTTGCATTGTTTATAGGAACGGAACAGAGTGGTTTGGAAATATTGCTCTGCAGAATGGGTTAACAATCGCTGTGGCTGTCAATTCCATCTAGTGGGAGCCAGAGTCCTCTGGATTGCCACTAATAAACTACGAAGTGTAAACTACGAAGACCTGGTGAGAGTGTGAGAATGCCATCTAGAGGGCTCTGGTAGGAGCTAGACTTACATTTTCAATTGTGGAAAATTTCAGGCTGGAAACGTATTCCATTTTGACCTATAGTCCGATAGCGGTAGTGATAGTGAACACATTTGGGTTCCTCAAGCAAACTGGTGGCACTAACTCAATTCTCAAAACGGCATTACACAAATATCACTACACTAAAAAAATAGGTTGGATTAGACATCCAATTATAGTTGGATAAGAAATATTTAACCCGAATAGTAATTGCAATGCATGCGAAAGCCAAGATGGCTAGGTGGAACAATCTATTTAATTTGATGCTCTCGCAAAGAGTCTAGCTCCAACTTGATGGATTTGACAGCCACTGCGATTGTTAACCCGCTCTGCAGAGCAGTATTTCCAAAGCACATTGTTATTTTTCTATAAACAACGCAACAATAGACACATTTCTGTAAACAGCGAGACTATGCAGTTGCTTAAGTTACTTACATCTATGAACTGCGTGAAAACATAATATTCTACTTGAGAGAATGGAATTTCCCGTCAACCACACACAATATTTTGCTTTCATCTATATACCGTAAACGATCATTATATTATTATTTTTATTATATACCATTCCAAACAGTTTCAAAGAAGTTTGAGGATGTGGCGGCGGAAATAGCCCGAAAGGCTGTTTACACGGTACAATCTCATGTAGCGAAATGTTCAGTGTAGCGAAACATGTCATATTAAAGAATACTTTAATTCGTAGAACGTTATAGTTTCGAATAAGTTCACTTGTAACTTTGTGGAAATTCATCATGACAATTGATTTATTCCAAACTTTTACAAACCACAACAAAATCTATAAACCAGATTTGCAATTTTTATATCCGCAGATCAAGGAAAATTATATATTATTTTAGAAAATTGGAATAATATCACTTTGTCATTCCCTTTTAAAATCTTTCCGATCCAAGAATATCAACTTTCCAACAAGCAATATAGGCAACTGAACTGCTTAGTCGCGCTGTTAACAGATATTTGACTATTGTTGCATTGTTTATAGGAACGGAACACATTTATTGTGGTTTGTAAAAGTTTGGAATAAATCAATTGTTATAGTTTTCTGTACGATTTTCTTTTTCAGTATGGAACCTCACAAAATTTCGTCCTCAACAATCCACATCATCTTTTTTCATTAGTGTTTATCCGAAGATCATCATTGGTGTTAACGTTCTCAAGCATGGTAGAGTCTTAGATATTTTGGGTATGGTGAGAATCGGCAGATAAGGACTCCCAATCTTCGGTCATCAATCATTTTCCTTTTCTGACCTCCGAATTAGAGCGCTTTGAGTGGTCCCCGGTGGTGGCGCAGATACACTTCCCCTTTACCTTTAACACGGACAAATTTTGGCGCGCAAGGCGAATTAAATCAAACTCTCAGGGCCATATTCAGAATCTCAACTACAGTCTCGCTTCCACTGCTTACGTCCTTAAATCTCCACTTTCAGTCAAATTGGTTGGAAAGTTGGTATTACTGCCTAGCGCCACACTGTATACCACAATGAACCATATCTAGGAGAATCTGAACACCCTTTTGAACTCATAATAGAGATTTTATGACTTAAGCAGTAGATGTGAGACTGTAGTTGAGATTCTGAATATGGCTGGGCCATGTTTTAATCCTACCACAGCTCTCAGCGTCACGATGAGAAGTAATACCACCTTTGAAGGTAGAATTTACAAACCAATTTGACTGGTTCTAGGTATTTTAGGACGTAAGCAGTAAAAGCGAGGCATTTTTCTACTCAGTGGTTCACTAGAAGTCAGTGGTTGCCATCATAGGGCCTCGGAAACAGTCCAGAGGGGGTGTGTGTTTGAAACTGTAGGGATTATCTCGAATAGGTAACCAAGGAGTCACGTGGTGTAAACACGAATGGTCTCCAACAGCGTCTCCAACACAATGCTGATATCCATCGCTCGAATTCCCGAATTCCTCGCTCTCCTGTCCGATCATTATTACAATTCCTATTTCCCTTCCCGCTATCTAAATCCCTGTAGATCTCTGAAGATAAATCCTCATCCTTAACCCCGGAATGGATCCCTCAATTTCTGGTAATTCCCACCCATAATCCTACTTTAAAACCAATCCAAAATCCTTAGGGCCTCGTCCTTCCACACCCAGAATGCCATCCGTTCCGAACAGCTTGGGCTTCAGCACAAAATATCAGGAATGCACCGGATACTGAGACTCGTAGAAACAACTTCACGCGGATTTATTGCTTAAAAATTTACAGAAACTATATGCATTGACGTCGCACGAGTGTTTGATCTAATATGGGGCCAGAGTATGGGTTGCAAGTTAGGTAAACTCACAGTTTCCTAATTCCCGAAGTGGGGTCACAGTTTTCGCCCACTGCTTTGAACACTTTAAAAGCCCGTTACCACGTCAACTATTTGCCTTTCGCCTTTATAATGCTTATATCTTATTTCCATTGAGTTAATCTCTCCATTGAGGCTATATATCCCGAATGATTCATTTCTTTCGTCTGTGGAGACATTCTAATTTGAATTTGAGCCCCTTGTATTTTCCGTTTGTTCAAGCTACAATTCCATGCTTCGCTGCAGCCTAATCATGAACTACGGCCTCACTAAGCGCTTTTCTGCTGGGCGAGAGTCTCCAGTCCTTTGTAGCCGAGCATGGTATCCATTAAAGACTTGTTATGAGTCAAAAGCCTCAAATGGGTAAATGTTTCCAGTACTTCAGCTTTTTGATCTTATCCCACATTTTGTGAGCCTGAAATCAGTGTGGAGTTTAGGTCTTCGGCCCTGAGAAATACCTGGCCTATGAAAAAGCTTTTTTCTCACCTCTTTCGAGCACATATGGGACTACTGAAATTAAGGCAAAAACTTTTTCTTATCATTATTATTTTTCTTGAAATATTCTTAGCCCACATACGAGCCCAGTTGCTATTTGAGAGATGGAAAAAAATTGATGATTGCATGAATAATAATGAAGTAGAATTTTTAGCATTAATATTCTGTACATGAACAGAAAAAAATGCAATACGGGCAAGAGGTAAATAGATGATGCTCATTTAATTTACATTCACTTCATTTGGTGCCGAAATATTAATTTCTGGAAAACGAAAGCTAAGGAGATTTCTAGATGTGTACGAAATTTGGTCTGTCAAGTCGGAAAATTCTAAATTAGGTACTTTCACAGATGAGTACATCAGTACAAAATTCTACTGGAAAGAGTACCGTCTGAGGGACGAATTACTTTCCACGTAAGTGTATATACCACGTAAGTGGACAATGGGACCAAGAGGAACCAAGTGTGAAGGTATCTCTTACTCTACAGTACACTCTACAGTACTCTACAATACTCTACAAGCACACAATTCCCTACCAGCCATCTCTAGATAGGGATGATAGCGAATCCCATGTGAGTTACCGTGATTAGAACAATCTCTAGAAATTTTTCGATCTTCTCCGTTCACGTTTTGATTTAGTCACCCAACCAACCCCCCACGGATTCCATTTACCCGCGGCACATTCACTGTCAAGAGGCTTAGTGATTTTTATTCGACCATCATTATCATCATCGGTCAACAATCCTAAGATTGGTTTGACGCAACCCTCTACTTCATTCTTCTATCGGACAACTTCTTCATATCAACGTCTTTTACATCTTTCACAACTTGTCCCATATATCTCATATGAGGCATACCTCTTCCACTCTTCCCGTTCACTTTTCCTCCGACAATTGTCTTCATCAGCATATCGCGTCTTAAGATATGGCCGATTAAGCTGTCCCGTTTTATTTTTAGAGTTTTCAGCAGACTTCTCATTTCTCCCACTTTTCTTTGTCCACCCAGGCTTCTTCGTTTGTCACTCGGTAGATCCATTTTATCTTCATCATTCTTCGGTAGAACCACATTTCAAATGCTTTTAGCCTTGATTTCTCTACTGCTTTTATCATTCATGATTTCTTGACATATAGTAAGCAAGCTCCAGATGCATGTTCCAATGAAATGTTTCCTCACTTCCACGCTTGTATTTTCAGCTGTAATCATGATCTTCTTTTGGTAAAATCCCTCGTCTTTTACTCTGGAAATTTCTCTTTTACTACGCCCATCGCTGGTTACTCGGCATCCCACGAAAAAGAACTCTTCCACTTCATAAATGGGGACGTTTACCCGGAACCAAAATAGCTATTTTGTGCACGAAATTGTTAGATAGAAACGAAAAATGAATTTCAGTGAAAACATTAATCATTTAACCAGAGCGATTCACTCCGAAATCGAAAATGAAAATAAGAAAAAGGTGACGCCCACCGAACGAGCTGCGTTAAGGATTATTACGTCATCCACGGAGGAGGGGAGTGGATGTCTGTCTGAAGAGTCTGTCTGTCGCATCCTGTAAATAATCCAAAACAACTGAACAACAAAATATTTTCACACACATTTTGGCGTGAATAAAAGTGTGATGAATTTTATTTAATTATTCACAAATTACTATGTAGTCGAATGTGCATTGCATTTCCAAAGAATCCGAATAGAGTCTAACAACCACTTGTATCGGTAGAGTCAGCTGTGTGTCTCACATTGTGATTGGGCGACGAAGCTGCAGACGTCTCGGTTGCGGTTGGACGAAGTGGATGACGTACGAGTCCTTCGAACGCCCACTTTTCCGAAAGGGTTAAAATAAAAAGTATTTCGTTGCTTTTAACATGAAAACGATTTGACGGATCGAAGAACGGAATAATACGGGTCTATTTATTTTACAAACTCTGCCATATTCGGCAATAAAAAATGTGTTAAAGGACCCCATTCATTGTTTTCCTACTTTATACCATGCCGTAATGATTTAGGGTATCACACGTCACATTGCATGCTTGGCCACTCGATGGCCCCATGGCTAGAACGGAATCCCAGCGTTCTCCCTCTCGTGGCGTCCACAGGACATCCCCCCAAAATCGATTCATCACTTTCGCCACCACCGGCTCTCCGTGTGTCACCGGTCGCAAATCGGTTGCCGATCGCTCAATCCATCATTCAATTACCATGGTGACGTCCGGGATATCGACGAGCCCTGCGCCGGACGCCCTTCGCCTGTTCACTTGTCTTTCATGACATTACGAATCTGTCGCCCCACGGTCCGCCTTGAAAAACTGCGCCCTTTGTCTCAAATTTGACGTTAAAATTTCAATTGCGATTTAAGGGGAAAACGCTGCTCGTATTGCGAAAGTTGAGACTGCCATTGAAAACCATGCTTCGTTGAAGCTTTTTTTGGCATACGCCAATCAAAACTCTCCCCAAATCGATTCATCCGATCAAACATATGTTTTTGAAGGAAAATAAACTTTGGTTTAGTATTTCGATAGTATCCGCTGGATAGAAAAAAGGATAATTCTTTTGAGACTGAATTCCGTTGTATCTGCCGAAAAAATGGCGTTAATTAATTCACAGATTAACAATTGCATTCCTTCTCCAGGGGGGTGTGTTTGAAACCGTCGGAATTTGTGGATTAGGTAACCAAGGAAAAGGTATTTTGTCACGTGGTACAAATAAGAAAGGGTTTGCAGACTTGGCTTGTTTTTATCGCTTACTACAATGTCACCAATTGCTTTTCCTTGAGTTTCCTTCACCCTAAGGCTCTATTTGATGCAGGTGGGATAAAACTCGTGTAAAATAATATAGTGAGATTGGAATGTGAGTTTCAAACAGTCCGAATTGACGAACCGTTCGTGTTTGTACCACGTGACTCCTTGGTTACCTGTTCGAGATAATTCAAACGGTTTCAAACAGCCCTCCAGGGTGAAATCCTTCTTTTCCATAGTTACCTACCATGAATTAAATTACTCCTAATATTTTTAATTAAAATTTCAGGCCTTAATTTGTTGAACTGCTTCACAGAAAAATAATTATTACTATACTTCACAAAAATTCAATTTTTTTTACCTTTATCTTGTATTTGTATCTTTTAACATGGTACTATCAATTTTATGTGCCGCAATAATCATAATAATCGAAGTACACATTTTTGTTTATGTTCATGTTCAACAAATGTTCATTCATAGAACATTTGTTAGCAGATTGATCTAAATTACTGAAATACCAATGTAAAATTACTTATTTATGTATATATGATCCAACTCACATCAATAACCGAGGAAATGAATATTATACAAAATATATTGCTGTAAAAGTAGCATAAGGACATCATCTGATTTCTCTCTGGATTATGTACAGTTGAGTGGTAAAAATTTACATGCTAGAGCATGTTGATATCAAATTTTATTTTCCTACCATTTAATCAACAATTTCAATTCTTCATTTCTACATAAACTAGAAGGCAAAAGTAAAAGCTCCAATAATAAATGGATCACCTCTGAATTTAGTGAATGCATTGCATGCCAAAAAATTGCAATTCCCAGTTAAAATGAATAATATGGGAATAAGGAAAATTGATAGTTATTTGTTACCTAAGTACAATGGGATTGCTGACTGTATTTTTTTCATTGCCGAACCTGATGGAATTTATAAAATGAAGAGACCTGTATTTTTCCGTTCTTCGATCCGTCAAGTCGTTCTCGTGTTACAAGCAGCAAAAAACTGATTTGTTAACCCTAAGTAGGCGTGCAAAGGTCTCGTACGTCATCCACTTAGTCCAATTACAACCGAGACCGCGAATCTCTTTCCCTTAATCATAATGGGGGACAAAATGCTGACTCTGCCGATGGATGTGGTCGCTAGATACGATTCGGATTATTCCCAAAGGCATTGCATATTAGAATACATCTTAATTTGTGAATAAGCAAATAAACTTTAGCGCACTTTTAGTCGCGCCAAAATATATGCGAAAAAGTTTTGTCGCTCGGTTACTTTGGGGTATTTGCAGGATGCGATAGGATCTCTTCAGACAGGCCTCCCCTCCCCACCTCCTCTCCCCTCCCGTTCTTTCTCAAGACAGTCGAGAACAGGAAGTTTCCATCTAACGATTTCGTGTACAAAAGAGTGATTTTGGTCCCGAGTGAACTAATTCGTACACGAAAATATAAGAAAGGCAATACAAAAAACTCAAATTAATATTGAATTAACAATTCAAATAGTTGAATGAGGGTCTCTTGGCAATTGATTAAAATATTTTCCAGTAAAACTTATGAAATGATGAAAATAATTAACTTTGTTATATTCCACAAAAATTTATTAACCACCGGTTTGGACCTTCAGGGGTCGAACGAATCGGGGTTGAACAAGTAAAAGACTGGCAAGGCGGCATATATATATACACAGTCTCACACTTGGGGGGTTGTGTTTGAAACCTTCGGAATTATCTCAAATAGGTAACCAAGGAGTCACATGGTACAAACACGAATGGTTCGCAAATTTTTTTCTCTGAATCGCTCGTTACATTATAAAAAATTGTTTTCACTTGAGTTTTTCTCATCTCTTTCGCCTATAGATCCCACAAATGAGATAAAACACAATTGTAAACAATGAATGAGGTTTAACCAGCGGTTTTAACATATCAAATTTGCGAGCCATTCTTGTTTATACCACGTGACTCCTTGGTTACCTATTCGAAATAATCTAGACTGTTTCAAACACAATCTCCCAGGATGCGAGGAACTCGCCAACCATCGATTTCATTAAACTTATGAAAGGCTAAAAAAGAGGGTTGGATTGGTGCGGTAGATAGAGAACTGGCCTCTACCCTGAGGGCTCGGGTTTGATTCCAGTAGAAGATATTTTTCAGTGGCTAACCGGTCCATTATTTGTGCTGTGTGAGGAGATCGTCAAGGTCTGTACTCCGTTCGTAGGTGTGCACGTTAAACCGTGGACCCCATAGCGCCTTTCGCTAAGATTTTTAACGGTTACTACGTCGAATTTCTCTCCACCCTTCCTCCGTTCCCCGGAATACTCCTACCCCTACAAAATCACCTACCTATATCCTGAATGGCACAAATGACCTCACCTGTCAGTCACCTCTCCCAAATAATCAATTGGTACTACTTCCAACAATTGTATATTGCCAGAAATTCATCAAAGCGGTGTCAGCAATCCTCATAAGGATATTTAAGAGAAGTGTAAATGCTTTTTATTCAACTGGGATGATTTTATTCCGGTCCTAGCACTTGGTACAATTTTAACCTATTTAAACAATAATCCACTCATAAAAATACTTGAATGTCAATCGATGATATTCGCTTTTTCTTCATTTTACGGAAAAAAGTGGAATATTTTCATTCTTTCAATCATTTTACCCTATGCTATCCAGATCTCTCTAAAATATGTAATTTACTTCGAAATATATTGTTTTTTTTCCTGGTTCCTTTCCAAGGGCTGCCACGGAAATTGCCCAGGAAAATACTTATTTGCTTTTTTACATATGCTGCGTGTTCTTTTCTCTTATAGTACGGAGGAAAAAGGACATTTTGATTGTATCAGTGCGACAATCTAGTTGAATCTAGCATACTACGGAGGGGTTTTTAATATATACCTAACATATTTAGTAAAGCTATCCGTTTTAAGTTTTTTAAATACATTAAATCTATACTTAATCTAATCTACCTATTATCTGATAATGATTTCAAACCTAATTCTTATACCAATACCGAGGGCCTAGCTAACGAAAATTAACATCGCTCTATGGCCTACTCGTTACATTTCACTAGTACCCATTGAATAATTCCTAGCTTCCTCTTGGCTTGACCGCATATTTCCCGGATATGTCTTCTCCATGGAAAATCTTCAGTAATTTTTACACGTATGGATTTATGAATACTGTCTTGGAATTTTGTTTAGAGATTAAGTCTAAATTTTAACCCTTCGGTCTACTACGTTTCTATGTAGTAATCTACTTTCATGTAACTAATGCATACTTGGGGGATCTTCACCCTCTGCCACACACCCTCGCGTATTGCTTTCCGGGTATTGCGTAGATGCAGATATAGTTGAATTTTCGCAGCGGAAAAATGAATCACCTTGACCAAGACTCGAAACAGGAAGCCTGACGTGCTTTCACCAGTTCCCCAAGACCCCAAGGCATTCTTTGCGGGTAACTTTAAAAAGGAGCAAGATGAATGCGCCCAGCCGGAAATCAGGGTTTCCGGGTTCGAGCCTCGGTCTAGGTGAATAATTTTTTCTGTGGTTATTTTGCTATTGTTAAAATCAGTGGGAAACTTGTTAACATATTTGCAGTTGGTTTGCAATCGTTGTGTTAAAATTCAAGCGTATAGCCGACCGGCAAGTGACATCTATGGCCCGGGACAATGTAATTTACGTGGTGTAATATTAATTGTACACTGTATATTGATACCTAATGAAAGGTAATAAGGCTTACGAAATAAATTGTCCTAAAATACCTCACGAAAATTAAGAAAATCAACCGAAGAGGTTTTGATACGTGGCATAGGAGGTTTCGTTATTTTCCTTTCCCAATGACCGTAGAACAAAACCATGCGAAAAAGTAGGATGAGCAAAAGACCTACATAACACCCTGCAAACCACCATAAAGGTGTGTGGCAGGAGGGGGGTGAATTCACGCCAAACATGCACTACATATCATCATCATCAAAAAGGATTAGTAGTTATATTCTAGTCTGAAGTTCACGATTAAAAAAAGAAAGATAAAAGATCTACATCTGCACAACACCTCGTACAATTAGAGATACGAATAATGGTAAATATGTCCAATCGGAGAGTACCAATGAATAGCATTGGTAGCTGCATGTTGGTATGAGTACTTAAAGCTAACCCTACTAACAGAATGTTTTTGCATGTTTGCTTTGCAATTTCTATCTTTTTTAAATAGTGAAGTTCTGACTAGTATATTGATACAATTCCGTTTTTATGCATGATATGTAGTGCATGTTTGGTGAGAAATCACCCCCTGCCACACATCCTTGTGGTGGCTTGGAGGGTTTTATGTAGATGTAGATGAACACCCTGCAAGCCACCATAAAGGTGTGTGGCAGGGGGGGGGGCTGAATTCTCACCAAACATGCATTACCATCATCATCATCATCAAAAAGGATTAGTAGTTATTTTATAGTCTAAATTTCACGATTCAAAGAGAAAGATAAAAGATTTAGGCGTTGAGGTTATGCTAACCAAAGATCCACAGACTCTTGTGGAATACGTAGCTGATAATGATGATTGGTACTTGTTTTGTTCAATCAATGGCGGCGTTTTCGTAAAGAAGATTGGTGAAAGTTATCGCAACGCAAGAAGGTATGAATAAAGACTAGCTTTGGCCTCTGACGTCTTTTCAGGTATCGTCTTAAATTGGAAGATTCTATGAAAGATGAAAAGAAACGCAGGGATAGAGCAATCGAGGGAGTGGTGCGAAATACCTAATTGGTGCCGGACAACAACGAGGTTGAGCAAGAGGGTGTCTGCCGACACAACACCCGTCGCTGATTGAGAGGGCGTTCCTGCTTTCACTTCCCATGCCATGGCATCCAATTACGTCACTTTGCCGCGAAACCCATATTGTTTACTCAAGTGTATTTCAGGGCACCAGTCCCAATTTAAGCAGTTGATTGTCCTCCGTGGCACTATCAGACGGCAGGAATTGACGAGACTTCAAGGAGGATTATATGCGAAGCCTTCTTAAGGTAGCTAAGTATTTTTATCTCATGGGCCGATTTGAGTTAACATTTACATACGTGTCCCTTTTTAGTGTAATCTATGGGTAAAAGTGTAAAAAATGCACTTTTCCGATTTGATTTTTAGGTTATTTGACGATTTTTTTAAACAAGTATCCTTATGTTAAAACCGGGACTAAAAAGCGCTCCTTAGACGTCGGTAAAAGTAGATGGCATATAGGTTACGTGAAATAGGTGGCTAGGTTAGATAGGACTACAATGTAGAAGGTCGTATCTGTATGATCAAGGAATATGTCTATTGCAATCATATATAAAGTAATTAAATAACACCCGCAGTTTGCAATGGTTTTTAACGCATATATGATAGCGATATACCAATAACTGCATGCAGGAATTTTTTTTTCTAACCAATAATCAATTCATTAAAATGTAGTAAATAACCACCTAGTTTCACGTGATCTTCATATCTAACATGTGTATATAAAGTAGTAGCACTACATCTCATAGTTGCATGTTTTGTGATCTTCACCCCCTGCCACACACCCTCGTTGTGCCGTAGAGTATTGCGTACACGTAGACGCATGGTACATGAAATATATTTCGTTATAAGTTGATTTTCTTCTTAATCATCATCTTTAGTCAGTAATTTGGAGATTGGTTTGACGCAGCTCTCAACTAACTTCTTCTATCGGCTAAAATCTTCATATTTACGTATTTCTTCTCTTTCACATCCTTTATCACATATTCCATATACCTCAGGCGAGGCCTGCCTTTTCCATGCTTCCCATTGAATTGTCCTTTAACGATTGTCTTCATCAGACCATCGTGTTATAAGCTGATTAAGCTGTTCTGTCTTCTTTTTAGAGTTAACAGCAGACTTCTCTTTTCTTCCACTCTTCTTAGGACTTACTCGTTTCTTACTCGGTCGATCCATTTTATTTTCATCATTCTTCTGTAGCATCACATTTCGGATGCTTTTACCCTTTTCTTCTTCACTGTTGTCATCGTCCAATAATAATTCTTTTTAATGTAAAATAATACATTTTTTTAAAATGTCAACTCACAAGTATCACTGTGTCACACTGACTCAAAGATATATAAAAAGGGATATTTAATGATAATTTTCAGCTTAATTTCGAATACTGCGCCAAAAACTAACAATGGTAACCATGAAATTCTTTGTTTTCAAAAGTCATAACATGTTTTAATTAAGGCCAAAATACATTACCTATATTATTTCTGTATAATTTTCACCATGGCTTGTTTGGTCCCGCATAATTGAATGAATGAATGGGTATTATTAGTTGCCCCTTAGAGGCAAAAGCAATTTAAGTTGTTGGGCCAGCTGCAAAAAGAGAGAAATAAATCAAATAATTTAGGCAATAACATAGCGTGACAAGTTTAAACATAAATTAAAACAATTTGAAAATAAAAAAGACTAAGTGCGAGGTATTTCGGACATCATAGAAAAAATACATTTCATGATTTTCGAAAATAAAAACATGGCCAAAAAGAAACATTATAATAATTCATCTTTAAGTCAGCAACGGAAGAATAGAGTTTTAAGTTATTGGGTAGGATATTTCAGAGATGACGAGCACGCAACTACATATTTTGGGAACTTCGTAGAATTTTGGTACTTCGTTGAGCGATGACGAGGAAAATATAGAAATTCAGAATCACATCACATATCTATAGTGGTAGGTTTCGTAGCAAACCTGTCGAATTGATATTTAGGGATTTTTCTTTGAACACGGAGTACAAGTAGAACCCGAGGAAGTATTTCCTTCAGGCCTTACATAATGAGCCATCGGAGTATATTGTAGTAGGGGTTCAAGTGAATATCTCTGCGAAGATCAATAGTAAACCTAATGCATTAATTTAGATCCAGGTGTAGTGTGAAGTTATCTTCTTTTTTTAGGTCGTTATAACCTAGGCAACAGGGATCAATAACGGGGAAAACTAACGATGAAATGAGTATTCTCCTAGTGTGCTGAGGAAGTTTTGATTGCACTCTGAGTGGTGTAGGATTGTGTTGATTTCGTGAGAAATATTATTAATGTGATTGTTCCAAGACATACTTGAGCTGATGGTGATACCTAGATTTTGAACAGAGTTTCAGTAGGGAATGAGGGTGCTATCAACACAGGTTTGAGGTATATTTCGATAAAGGAAGCGATTTGTCGTCTTGGGGCTACCAATAATCATTGCTTCGGCCTTATTTGTGTTTAGAACAAAGTTATTTTGCGGGGATCATGCAGAAATACCTTTTATATATGTGCATTATTATTATATTTACAGTTTTATAACTTTTATGATTAATTATGCTTAAATAATTCAACATTATTTACAACAGCTAGTAACAGAACCGACCAGGGGAGACAACATTCTTGACTTATTAGCAAGAAATACTCCCGAAAAAGTTCTTATTATAGTTACACACAGGAATTAGTGATCATAAAATAGTGCACACAAAATGTATTCTAGGCGTTGAAACACATTATAAACCAAGGCGGAGGGTATACTTATTTGGCAAGGCTATTTACGACGGTATGAAAGAGGAATTAAGAGAATCGTTTAATGAATTTAGCGAACAAAGCAGAGAATTAGATACGGAGGATTCATGGAGAGATTTATTGAGGTCACCCGTAAAGCAGTTAATAAATACATACCAAGTAAATTCATTAGTGATAATACAGAGGTGTTAGGTGGTATAACGAAGAAGTTAGGAAATCACTAAAGCAACAAAGGATATGCCACGCTAGGATGAAGAATGCAGGACGGGGTCTATCGGTAGAGGAAAAAGATGAGTTAGTCCAAAACTATAAAAAATCCAGAGCCTTAGGAAGGAAGTCATGTAGGTAAGCGTTATCGCATTTCAAGAGCAAGATATTAGAAGAATACTTAGATAGCAATCCTAAAGCGTTTTGGTCAAATGTGAGAGAGCTTCAGGGAAATAGGTCCACAGTGCACACACTTAAAAACGATAAAGGAATTAGAGTCACCAGCAGTGTAGAAAAAGCCAATTCTTTAAACACCTTCCAAAGCGTATTCAACTCATCGTCACACAACGCTGTGGAACCACCGTCTAACACTTTTGCGAACAAATGCCCGAAATAAAAATTTCATGTCGCGGAATAGAGCAGCGGTTAAAGAACATTAGTAAAAACAAATCACCAGGTCCCGATCAAATTCCATCCAGAGTATATAAAACATTAGCTTCTGAAATTGTAGTCAGTTCGATCATGGGGCATTTGGATAGTCAGGGATTAGTCATACACAGCCAACATGGGTTCCGGAAAGGTAGATCTTGCGAGACACAATTAGCTTTATTCGTACACGATATTTTAGTCTACGGCGAAAACAGTACTGAAGTTGATGCGATATTTGTAGATTTTAAAAAGGCATTCGATAAAATTCCTCATGATAAATAAATCTTGAAGTTAGAGAGTTTTGGTACAAATAAAGACGTTGTATGTTGGGTAAAAGAATTCTTATGTGGGCGGGAGCAGAGGGTTGTCATAGATGGTATCATGTCGGATACAATCAAAGTCACATCGGGAGTTCCCCAGGGTAGCGTAATAGGTCCGCTTCTATTTCTTTTATATATAAACGATTTGGGTACCGTAGTCAGTAGTAAGCTTAGACGTTTTGCAGACAATGCGGTAGTGTATAGGGGTATATCTAAAGAAGAAGACAGGGAATCGCTTAGCAAGGATTTAGATGCAATTCAAGAGTGGTGCGGCAAATGGCAGTTAGAAAGTTAACCTTAAAAAGTGTGTAGCTACAAATTTTTGGAGGAGGAATAATTAGATAGAGCGATCCTATAAAATTAATAACACGAAGATCGAAAACGTTGAAACCATAAAATATTTAGGTGTAATATTCACTAAAGATTTATCGTGGGGAAGACACATCCGGGAAATAAGCGGCCCAGCGAAGAGAAAGCTAGGATTTATAAAGAGTACTTGGGAAATGTGATGAGAAGACAAAAGAGCGATGCTACTTTTCACTAGTTAGGCCCCACCTTGAGTATGCATCCAGTGTATTCTACTCCATGTAAAGCCACTCCATGCTAAATCGATCAATATCCATCCCCCTCTCGGAATTCTTCTTTCAGGAAGAACTTAAAACAATACAAACGATTGCCCAAGAAAACGGGTACGGCATCGATACGGTTCAGAAACTACTAGATAAGAAACTAAGGTATAAAAGCATTTCACTCGTGTCATCACTAAACAGATTATCCTCAGATAAACCGAAGAAATGGCGTAAACTCCCATTTTTAGGTACTATTACCAACAAAACAGCTAGAAACATCCCTGGTGACCGACTCAGAATTGGCGACTATAATCCGGTAACCGTAGAAAAACTTCTTTTCAACTCCAAGGACAAGATTGATAGTTCCGGAAAAATGTGGTGTGTATCTACTTGAGTGTGATGATTGTAATGGCATTTATGTTGGACAAACAGGTCGTAAATTCACCATCAGAGCAAAAGAACACTAGAAATATTTATTAAAAAATGACCCAAAATCCGGGTTTCTAAAACATCTTATTGAGACTAGACACCATGGTAATTTTTCTCCCAAGATTATCAATATATCAATGACAAAGGGTTTCAACTGGATTTTTTTAGAGAATTTTGAAATTGTTAAGAGTCAAGGTGTTCCTAATGCATTGGTTTTAAATGACTCTTCCGAATTTAAATGTTCTCCTTTTACCTCCGTGTTGCACCATGACCGTCCGCAGCCCCTTCCTCTTCAACTTGACAATCGGTGACTATCAATAACCCCACCTATTCTCCCACCCTCTCCCCCCCGCTCCCCGTTCTCCGCCACTACCCCAATCCACTACCCAACGTCAACTCCTTTTGACCCAACATTGCCGATTATTCAGTGGCTCTTCCCTCCCTCAACCACTTCTCACCTACCCCCACCCCCAGGAATTTTGTACATATACGTGACTTGCACTCCCAGAAACTTCGGAGATTGTACCCCTATTGATGATGACGTGCTAACGTCGAAACCGGTTGGGTTAAAATTCGTGGAATAAGTACAAAGTGAATCATTTCTCCCATCATGCTGTCATTCCACAAAATAGAGCCTGCAACAGTTGAAGTTTTATGAAGCAAATGTAATTTTTGTGAATATCTTAGGACATAACAGTTTTTAGCCCTTCTAAGTATTAAACGTCAACAAAATAAAGTGGCCTCTCCATCATATATTTGGAGAATAAAGACGTAGAATTTTTATTCGTGGTTATGCGGCAGAGCATGGCTGTTGCTGTAAAATTTGAAGATTAATAATGTGATGAGAAATGTCGTTTTCACGAGCAACGTATATAAGATGCGTAAATTTATGCAGGATTTAGCATCGTAAAAAGTGTTGGCCTTATCTTACTTGTTTAATTGCTATCATTTAACTTTTGCTCGACAAAAGCAGAAACCCTTAGTTACATGGAAGAGAAAAATATGTTGTTGACATTGGCAACGGTACTTGTGACGGGACGAGCTTACGAGCCTATATACTCACTTAATTTAGGACTATACCAAACTAAGTTCCTTCTTATCTTTGTTATGTGGCATAAATATGTTCATTGGTTGTTGACATAGTGCTACCAATACTTCCAATAGGTAGCAGCATTAGCAGCGCCATTGTTGCCAAATCTTTTCCCGAAATATTATTCACAATAAACTTCAAAACAAAGTTATATCTACAAGGGAAAAGTTTAAAAGTAAATAAGAAAATTATTATCCTATATTAGAATACGTAATAGCAGGAATGAGCACTTATTCTCATTGTGGGAAATTAAACGTGGCAACAACACGTCAGCGATGTTCTGAAGTCAACACGAGCAAAAAAGAGCTTGCAACAAATGGAATGCTACAACAAAGTGCTATATGATAGCATACTCATACAATTATTACGTTTGCGTTATCAGACTATAGGTGAATTACCATTTCGAAATTTTTCTGAATCGGTATTCATTCAGAAAATGACACAGCTATTTTATTGGATTTCGAATCGTGGAGTCATAGCGGAACCTCCTTAAATGTCCATCCAGCCATCTTGGCTATCGTATGCATTATACAATGGGTATTCGGGCCAACTATTTCTTATCCAAGTAAAAGTGGATGCCTCATCCAACCTCTTTTTTAAGTGTAACGATATTTGTGCAATAGCATTTTGAGAATTTAGTTCGTGCCACCAGTTTGCTTGAGTAACCCACTTGAGGATCACTGATGGACCATAGGTCAAAATGGAAAATGTATCTCAATCAAAAATTTGACATGCACGGGTTGGAAAGATTCTCAAAGGGAATGACAAAGACATATTATTCCAATTTTCTAAAAAAAATAGAGTTTACTTGATCTACGGTGATAAAAATCAATTATTGCTGATCTGGTAATGAATTTCCATATCGTTATTTTTCTGAATCGGCATTTACAGGTACTTGTAAAATAACATGGCCTATTTACGGCATAGGGGAACCTCTTAAGATCTCAAAGACTGGACATGATCCATCACACTGGTCCAGTCGAAGTGGTAATGGAAAGCATTTTCGTTGGCCAGAATTGAACCCGGGTCCATATTCCAGAGACACTGAAGGCGTTGTCCCTGGCTTTCGAGGTCTCATTCTCTGCAGCAGGAAGCCTTCCGCCCCCTTATTCACTGTGACCTAGTTGTAGGCGTGGGCGCGGAAGGGGAACCTTGGGCAACCCAGCGATTCTTAAGTCGGGGGCGTGGTGTCCAAAGGTATCTCGCTATGGCAACGGCGACCCCTTCAACCCTCACCTTATGGGCCTTCACCTCAATATAAAGATGGCGAAGCGTGATTTAGCTGCGCTGTTTGCCCTTCAGCTCACCATATCGCACGACCGATTCATTGTCAATTTGATGAAGTCATCGACATTTCAAAATAATTTTCACTCCGCATGCAAGGTATCCCACTAACGATATGTGAAATGATTCGTCCCTTCCATCAAAAAGTGTATAAACGACGCTGTAATCCCGCGAAAAACTGAAAGTTAAGGTTTTTTTATTGCCTGATAGTATTTACTTGGGATAACCCCCATCCTTTTCATTCCTATACTTATATCTTTCCTCCCTGTTTGAAGCACCTAAAAACTTATGTAGAAGGGGAAGTCATCAATTTTTGGAGGAGGAATAATTTGGTAGAGCGATCCTATAAAATTAGTAACATGAAGATCGAAAACGTTGAAACCATAAGGTGTAACAATCACTAAAGATTTATCGTGGGGAAGACACATCCGGGAAATATGCGGCCGAGTGAAAAGAAAGCTAGGATTTATAAAAAGAGTACTTGGAAAATATGATGAGAAGACAAAAGAGCGATGTTACATTTCAATAGTTAGACCCCACCTTGAGTATGCAGCCAGTGTATGGGATCGTAATGAATTAGGTTTGATCAGAGAACTAGGCAGTGTGCAGCGTAGAGCAGCTAGGTTCGTTAAAAGGTGTTACGATAGATTGAGTAGTGTTTCAGAATTAATACAAGAATCAGGGTGGGAATCATTATCAGAGCGTAGGTTAAAGTACAGATTAAATCAATTGGAGAAATTTCAATCGGATAGCTTTACTGAAGATTTTAGGCCCATATTAAAAATACCAGCGTATTATGCTAGATTCTACCAGATAAATAAGATTAGAGAGATAGATTGTCGTACTGATAGTTTCAAAATGGCATTTTTCCCCCGTACTATAAGAGAACAGAATAGGCATCATAGCAAAGGGATAGGCAGGGAAATATTTTAGAGTAGTCTGCAGAGCATGATGCATGTATTTACTCCTTAAATACTATAGATACTAACAATCTAGTTGTATGAAATTCTATAGTTGCTTGTTTGCATGTGAATAGTGCATGCTTGGTGATCTTCACCCCCTTCCACACACCCTGACGGTGGCTTGCAGGGTATCGTGTAAATGTAGATGTAGATGAAGGATTGGTTTAAATCCCTGCAGAGGAAGAAATTTTATCATTGGTAAACCGGCCCTACTAGAGTAGTATTTTTTGGAGAACATTCGAGTACAGTACTCCGTCCGTCAGATGGGACGTTAAGCCGTGGGCTCCTTGTCTCTTTTCGTCCAGCTTCCATGGAACTCCTTCCATGAAATGTAATCGTGATAAAAATTCTATTTTCCATACTAAATTTAAATCGAACGATCTCTTATTGTGAAAACCTAAAAATCGGAGCAATGAACATTCAAAAGGGTCCATCATTTTTGTTGGGGAACGAAAAAATCATTTTTAACACCTGTGAAGGCCAGGATTTTATTCTACAAGTAAATTATAGACTTACAATAGTTTAAATGACATTATCAGTTTTTGGTTCAAGTCCTCTTCCATGCAGTTAAAAATAAATATCCCCAATTTGTTTCTTTTTCTCATTTGACGAGTGTAACTCAGGTCAATTTTAGTTTTGCAATGGCTGGTTGGTTGGTTATTTAGGGGAGGCGACCGACAGCTAAGGTCATTTGCGCCATATAGGATAGGTGGGTAATTGGGTAATGATGGGAGTTTTTAGGGAACGGAGGAAGGGTGGAGAGAAACCCGGCGTCGGCATTAGCCTACTCTTAACGAAAGGCGCCAAGGGGACCACGGCTTAACGTCCCATCCGACGGACGGAGTACTGTACTTGAAATGCCCTGCACTAGGCACTCAAGTGGGGACCGGTTTTCCACTGAAAAATCCGCCACTGCCGGGAATCGAACCCGGGCCCTCGGGATGGGAGGCCAGTACTCTAGCCACCACACCAACCCGATCCCCGTTTTGCAATGGCTTTCCGATTTGTGTTCCATAGGGAACTGAGTGGAAAATTTCCCGTAAGACATTTTCCACGAAATTTCGAAACTAACCATGGGAACTAACCATGGAATGGATGTTATGACTCTTCCTCGTCTTACCATTGAATGAACGACGAGGAATGTACCCTCCAATGAAACACATTCCACGATTGAATTTCCATAGAATTCCACAAAGCATAAGTTACAAAATAATTAGCGTTCAGCCCGAAACGGTTGGTTTTTGATAGCTAAGGGTAGAGCTCACTCTATACCTAGCAATTGGCTTGTGAAATTCACCCATTTAGGGTATGGGGGCTAGTTCCTTTCCCTGGACCACCTGTGATTTCCTACGAAGTTATTGGTTGGTTATTTAGGGGAGGCGACCGACAGCTGAGGCCATTTGCGTCAAATAGGATAGGTGGGTAATTGGGTAATGGTAGGAGTTATTTAGGGAACGGAGGAAGGGTGGAGAGAACCCGGCGTCGGCATTAGTCTACTCTTAACGAAAGGCGGAAAAGGGGACCACGGCTTAACGTCCCATCCGACGGACGGAGTACTGTACTTGAAATGCCCTCCACTTGGCACTCGATTGGGGACCGGTTTTCCACTGAAAAATCCGCCACTGCCGGGAATCGAACCCGGGCCCTCGGGATGGGAGGCCAGTACTCTAGCCACCAAACCGACCCGATCCCCTCCTACGAAGTTCTGACACGCAGAAAATCGAATCGCAAGGAGTTTAGGTGGGGGAGTCCAGAAAGGCTTTGAACCCGGAACCCTCCGGTCGATCGCTCAACCCGCTAGGCCACCACAACCCCCAAAGCATAAATCGCTGACTCAGTAATATCCAACTGCACGTCTCCTCTCTCGTCGGATCAGTCGATAGTTCCTGCAGTGGACCGAAGGAGGTGAGCGAATTGCGCCGGTCTTTATCGCCAGGCAATCGCCGACGTCGCAAGTGCGAATCCCATCGGCTCGAGCATTCGCCTCCTTGGCCGCGCCCTGCCCCTTTCCCCCCCCCCTCCCATCCCCCGACAGCCCTTTCGGGGCCACTCCACGGGGGACTCGCCCCCCCCCCCCCCCCTCGCCCCTGAAGTCTTTCTCCCAGGACTCCCAATCAAGGTCCTCTTTCCGATTTCATTGCCGAATGTCAGATTACTCGAATTTGAATACGAATATTGAATAATTTCTCGAATATTCGACTATCTGGAATAACGAATACCTCGAATCCTAGAATTACAATTGATTTGTTAAACGTTATTCTTGTTTTTATGTGAATGGTGACTAGCGGTGACTAGTTTCGATGCGTTATTTATGGTGAAAAGGCAAGTTTTGCCGGAATTCCATTAGTTCAAACTGTTGTTTTTCTACTACCATAAATTACGAGGCAAAACCCATCAACAAATTCTTATCTCCGCCGTCTTCTCGCGGTACATATGATTTAGTTAATCAACACGCCAATTATATTCAAAGATTGCGAACTAGCCGCGAATACCTTAGCGGAGTCACCCGCTGAAAATGCACAATATGCGATTTACGCAAGAAAAAAATTCACCTCGACCGGGCCCAAGTCTTGAATCTTTCGTTACGCTATAACGAATGAAATTTGTCGTTATGATAACGTTGGTAACGAAAACGTCAATATTTATTCGGTGAGTAACGAAAGATTCAAGACTCCGGCCACGGGAAAGAATTCCACAGGGGAGAAGGAAGCCTCGGGAGCTTAACTGGTAGAGTACCTAGCTGGAAATCAGGGGTCCGGGTTCGTATCCCTATCGAGGTGGATTTTTTTTCCGTGTGCAAATCATCTACGCCAAATATAGCTTAATTAGCATAATTATTCGAGATGTGGAATATCGAATACTTTCCAGTATTCGTGGCATTCGAATATTCGCGGGTAGCATTTGCACATCTCAACCTCTCCTCCTCGGTGGCCTTGAGGAGGAAAGGTTTTCACATCTATTATAGTTCATCATTTTTCCAATCGAATGGTGCAAAATATTGCTGGCTTCGACCATTCAACGATGACTTATAGATTTTAAAATGATGGGGTTTCACACTGAAATGTATTATCCTACTGGGAATATGATAATCTTCTGTCAAACAACAATTTTTATCTCAATTTCAGCGCGAGCTATGTCGTAATAAAACTAGAGCAACGTGCACGAGATATTGAGGCGTATAATATATTTTTTTCGGCTTAGCTCATCGGAAGTTTAAAGCTAGTATTTAAGTTTAAAGAGCATACTTCCGGTTTTCTTCCGAGCAAGGAGCAGACATGCCGCGGTGAATGTGACAGCGTTGCCAAGTACTGGGATCTAAATTGTGAAATAGGGTACAGAAAGTAAGTAATCAGCTTGTATTATAATCTTCATGATCCTTTAAGAATTTAGTTCTTATAGTTTTTACGCATTGGAATCGATTAAGCAGTGATGTATTCACGAAGATGGGATGCTGTAAGGATGTTTTTTTTCTCATTTGGTCACAATTTATGTTTCCATGTAGGGAATACCAGGGAAGAGTAACTTATAATTATTATTTCAAATAAGTACCAATTTAAAAAGTAGAACGATTGACTAGAAAGTGAAACATCTGACGGAAGGAGGAGAGGAAGTAACTGAACAGTGATAGGATTGATGAGTGCAGTGAGAATTAGAAAACCATTGTAAAATGATAGTTATGATGGTGTGGAGAAGAATATGGATGAAGCTTAATAAAAATATATTATAGCTAAGTTCTCTGATAAGTGCTGCTATTTGGATTCTCACCTATGCATCTTCTTAAATGTTATTAGAAGCCTACCAGTATGGCATGAGACAATAATGAGGAGAAGAACCTCTTGAAGGCATTAGGGGAGCAGATAGGGAATCTAAAAGGACTGCTTAAGGCAAATCAAGGTCGTGTGCTGCCACCATCGTACTCTGTTTTATTTCTTTGTTCATATATTTTGCGCTATTTACAGGAAGAGCCAGGAGCTGCTGGCTGAATTCCCCTCCCCCACTACTTCCCCTAGAGTTTTCAGACCAAAGCAGTCAATAAGTGGAGGTGGATGGCGTAGAGGAGTCTCAGGAAACTCCTTCGTTGGGCGTCACCTTTTTTGTATTTTAACTTTTGATTAATGAGTGAATGGCCCTGGGTAGAAAATAAATTTTTTCTCTAAAGGTCCTTATTCGTTTCACCTAACAATCTCGTGTGAAATACAGCGATTTCGGTTCCGAGTAAACCGCTAGCTAGGATGAATGAAAAGAAAACTTGGGAAATGTGATGAGAAGACAAAAGAGCGATGTTACTTTTCACTAATTAAGCCCCACATTGAATATGCAACCAAGTGTAAGGGGTCCGAATGAATTAGTTTTGATCATAGAGCTAGTCAGTGTGCAGCGGAGAGTAGCTAGGTTTGTTAAAAGGCCTTACCACTGGTTTAGTAGGTAGTGTAATGGAGTTAATAGAAGAATTTGTTCGGGAATTATTACCAGATCGTATGATAAAGTACAACCTATTGCAGAAATTTTGAAACGGGTAGCTTAACTGAATAGGCTAGATATACATTTTGTAAAAACCTCCGCGTATTATGCTTATTAAACTAGATAAATATGATTAGAGAGATAGATTTTCTTACCGATACATTCAAAATGCCATTTTCCCCAAGTACTATTTGAGAACACAATAGGCAGCATAGCAAAGGGATAGATAGGCGAAATGTTAAAGTAATCTGTGGTGCATGATGCGTGTATTAACAACCAATAATCCCTTGATTACTATGAAGATACTAACCATTTGGCTGCATGTAACCTTATTATCTAACTTGTTTCCATGCAGTGGCCTAGTAGCATGTCAGTAGTGCTTGTTTGGTGATCTTCACCCCCTGCCACATACCCCCACGGTGGCTTGCAGGGTATTGCATGGATATAGATATAAGCGATCCCATTGCGACGGCTCGTCTGCTGCTTTATTGTGAGGCGTTGTTATCGGTTGCCCAAGGAGACCGTGTAGCGGGGCAACCGACACAGGCACAGCAACCGTGGCGGAGGGCGTCGTCGGCACGCCAGGAATCTGGGCTCCTCGCCTTCGTCTCATTTCCAGGAGAGACTTCGCTTTCACTACTCACGCGTGCGCCCTGGTAGTAGAGGGGGGATGGGGTGTCCTCGCGAACGGAGTTGGGCCTCCTTCGAATATTTCGGGAGTCTCAAATGGGAAGAATGCGAAACGGAGACCTTACAAATTTCAAGATCATTATTATAATCCTTCAACTGTGACGTGGCATGCAAACTATTTCCATACGAGACTAATCGCCATCGGAATGTATATTGCTTATCCATCCATAATGGGGAATATGATGTACTGATGATCTGCTTGATACGAAATTTTCTCACATTATCAAATGTCAAAGCCAAAATCTATTTTATGTCCTTTACCAAAGTAACACGGAGTTATCACATACGGTACAGCTTTAATTTTATAACATTATTATTAGATATAATTATTATCATGCGAAACAGATACTCTATAAAAGGCACACAAGTATTGTGGCTACAGACTAGACATAATAAGAGGTATCAAGAGCAATGAAACTCGTGCTGTGTACCTACCATTTCATGCAGGCAATTAAAATAGCAAACATCTAAATTTCCTATCTTATCTTTCTTCCCAGACAACTCTAAGTGTCAATAATGGGGAAAGTGTATTAAAATTGTTTCTCCTGTATTGACGATGTACTTGATGCGAAATTTTCTCAAAAATTCAAATATATAAGCAAAATTTGAAGTGACTCAAACAGTTTGATGGAGACTAAACTACCCTCCTTATTGCTAAAATCCTACAGTACCAAGCCAACACGGCATTGTCACGTACGGTACAGCTTGAATTTTATACCATTTTAATTATTAAATGCGAAACAGATCCCCCACAAGAGGTATACAAGTATTGCTGCTACAGCGTAGACAAAATAGGAGATATCTAGACCAATTAAGCTCGGGTGATGCTTACTTATCGTTTCATGCAGGCATTCAAAATACCAAACCATCTAAATTGCCAATCCTATCTTTCTTCCCAGACAACTCATACTGCCCATAATGGGGAATGAGCATGAACTTTGTTTCCAGTTTATTGGCGATGTACTTGATGTGAAATATTCTCACAAATCAAAATTTATAAGTAAAATTTTTCTATGGCAACCACAACGATTACAACCACACGTTCCTAATAAACGTGTGTGTGGAAACAGCAGTGTTGATACCTTTTCTCCTACTGTGAATAACTTCCACAAAGTTTTGCCTGAGACTGTGTTGTAGATATTAGTCTGTATTGGGTCGTTTCAAGTCAAAAAACGGGAAAACTGGAATTTTTGCCCTGACCATCTCCAATTTTCACAAAAATGTGCATATGTGTTCATGTTTGTGTATTAGCATGTGTGAAAAACCGTTTTCTCAAGTATCGAGTTTATCGAGAGTTATAGCTATTTGTAATTTTTAGATTTTTACAATTAAGCCCCTAGCTTTATGTCTATATCTCTTGATCTAATTGAGATAGAAAAAACCGAAAAAGCTTGTTTTATTTGTTGAAAGTTGAAAAATGAAATTATAGGGACAGATTAAAATTTGCAAAATTTTTTGAAAATTTTCAAAATGTTTGAACATTTGAACCCGATTTTCAAAAATACTTACCACTTCGATTTCGCTAGTTTTTTTATGGATCAAAGGTCTATTTGTCCGCTATAGATTAGTGAAATAACATACAATAATCAATGCGCAATGGGGTCGTTTACCATATTTTTTTTACTGTCGAATATGATAGAGTTTGTAAAATAAAAAGACCCATATTTTTCCGTTTTTTGATCCGTCAATTATTTCTCGAGTTATAGGCGTCGAAAAAATAATTTTTTTAACCCTTTCGGAAAAGTGGGTGTGGTGCAACCTCTGACGTATATCGACTTCGTCCAATCACAACTGAGCCCGCGAAGCTACTTCGTCTTATCGCAAAGGGGGGGGGGGGGGCACAGCTGACTCTGCCAATCGGAGCAGTTACGACAGCATCTGTGCGAGCAGACCTCCCGAGAATCCCCCTCCACTCCCTCCCCTTCCCATAAGAGCAGTCAAGGACGGGAGGAAAGTGACGTCAATGTTATCACAGCAGCATTTTCGGTGGGCGTCACCTTTTGCTCATTTTAATTTTTGATTTATGAGTGAATGGTTGTGGTTAGAAGTTTAATTTTTTCACTAAATTTCTTTTTTCGTTTCCATCCAACAATTTCGTGTATAAAATTGCGATTTCGGTTCCGAGTAAACGCTCCCATTCATAAATTACTGCGTAAAAAATTCCGATAGAACCACGTACGGAGTACCAAGCGGCCCAGCGGCGGATCTGTTTTCTCAGTGCTGCAGACTTCCGAGGGTAGGGTAGGAGGGGTGATTGGGGTAGAGACGGGTCTATGCCTGCCTCGGCCAAGGGACTAGTGTCTTCTACAGACCAGTGCGAGAAACACCCAACCCTTGGCTTATCCGTGGGTTGCGAAGTGCGTACTGAGTCGTTACACCGCGCCGTCTTCAAGACATTGCTCTATTGGAGCTTCTTTGAATAAGAAGTGTTCAGATGGTGCTATAAAGTACTTTCAAGACTTTCCGTCGCGGCAGGTGCATCTGTTGGAAGTGAGGTCAGGTTTGCAGGACGTAGCATCAGTATGTGATGCGCATGATAATCAGTTCCGAGTATTTTACGCCAAAAACAGGCATGTTGTAATCCTCTGAATCTACATCGGAACGCCTGTATTTCGTGCTTACGTGAAGTGAGTTCAAACCTGTACGATAGGTGTAATGGAGTTCTGAATGGGGTGATCGAAGGACAAAAGCTTTGAAAGCAATGTTCAATAGGAGTCTCCAAATTTTTGGAGAAGAAGGACGCTAATGCAGCCAGCTGCAGCAGGGCTACGTGCTCCAGGTCTACGTACAGGGTCATGCGCTCCAGTTGTACCTGGCGAAACACCGAATACTACCGCAGTTCGAGGGGAACCTTCGCGGGAGCTCAGTCCAGCACCCTCGTTGCGCGGCGCGGCTTAGGCCAGCAGCCAGGAGACGCAGGAATCTTCATCTTCCAACCCTGAAGTTGGAGAAACCACCGAACCGCCGATAGTAGTGGCAGTGCATATTCTCCAAAGAAAGCGTGGTTTGTAAATATTAACAAGACTTTGGAACTATTAGGATAATCGCCAATCACCGAGAAGAAACTGTATCGGTCCAAAATGTACCCTGTGCGAAAATTTAAGAAATTCAAAACTGCATTCCGAAAATCGCTTGAAGGAGCTATGAGCCAAAGCATGCCAGTCAAAGAAAGCCCAACTACAAGCGAGGCCGAGGCAGTCAAGTACGTACTATGAGGAAGCAGGGAAAGAAATAATTCAACAATTGAAGGAAAAGTTCGGCACTTCATCAACCATCGGTAAAAAATTGCTTTCGCGCTACTGGACCGCGGCAGACACACAGGGACTGAGTACCTTGCTAGATTATTTGAGAGGTTAGTCGCATGTAAAGGTACAACACCGGTACAACACTTGAAAAGACAAGAAGAAGATTTCGGCATTCTAGCGGAATGGCATTTCTATGCTACATCGCATGGGAAAGGGCTCAGTGACGGCCTTGGCGGCACAATTAAGCGTATAGCCACACGTGCAAGCATTCAGCGACCTTATGAACAACAAATTCAGATACCCAGGCGTACGAGTGGGTCTCTGCAAACATAAAAAAAATTCGTTTTGCTATATAAACAATCATTGTTTCCATCAAGGTATGGCTAAAGTACTCAAAACAATGTATTTGTCTCGTCTTCTTCCAATAAAAACAGTGACGTCAGAAGGCGTTTCAGGTGACGTGACTTTCGTCAATTTTCGGTAACCTTTTAATACCATTCAAGGCTATTACAAGGCTACATCATCAGACCTTGCTACGAAACCATGGTCGTTCCTAATAAACGAGTATGTGGAAACAGCAGTGTTGATACCTTTTCTCCTAATATCTACCGATAAAAATCAAATTCAGCTATAAAGACAAATAGTACTAGGGATAAATAATTCAAAGGAATGAGCGAAAAGAGAAATACAAATGAACGTCTCAGTTGACGAACCGATGTAGACTTATTTGTAAACAAAACCTTCGGTCGCCATGGAAAATGGCTATTTAAACTTTAAAATTTCAGAAATTTCCTCAAAAACGTCCATAGTCCGGAAATTTTAACCAACATCAGTATTCGACGTTAAAATTAAAAATTTTTATTGAATTTTCTTTCGTCTTGTGTGCATCTCAAGTTTGTGCAATAGGTAATTGTAATTAAAACTTCCAAATGTAAAAATAGCTGCAAGCTGTAAGAAAGCCCTTTAAAAGAATTCATTTATTATGGGGATTCTTTTGATTCGACTGGGATCGAACCAAGGACTATTAGTTACAAGAAAAGTAGCCTATTGTCGGTCTGAGGACGACATTTAATTAACCTTAAATTTGCAAAGCAATACTACATTTGGTTCTCGATTTTTAGGCGAACATATTAACATATTTACATACATGCATTCTACTTTATATATAAGATAGGTGCATAAATTAGGCTGAAAATTATTTCGATTAAAAATAGACCTTAATCCCAGGGGGGCACTCTTGTATTAAAATAATTGCATAAATGCCGCTGTAAACTTGGAATTTATAAGGACCAAACCCCCTGGGTACACTCCTTAGTTTAAAGAAAATGCATAATGCTTCTGTCAATCCTCCTTTGCAAAAAAACTCACAGACCAAACACGCACACATCGGCCAACCTCTTCATATTAACGTAATTCTTATCTTTTACATCCTTTTCAAATATCTGGCCTCTTTTTCATGTCTCACCATTATCCTTCCCATGGTCATTAGAATCTTATTCAGACCCCTCTCTCTGTCTCTGCTATGAATGCTATGTCATCAACGAATCGCTGGACGTCCTGATGTATATGATCCTCATAGACTCCTTTGGTCACATTAAAAGCGCAGAGGTTTCCGTTGGCCTTAAATGTCCTGCGAATGAATACAAAGGAGTCAAGATAATCTTCGTCGGAATTTGAGGATCTTGAGCACCCCGATAGGTGGTGTTCCCCTCGGTGTGGCACCACATTCGCTCCCGAATCAAGAGATCCCCTGAAAGGATAAGGAACGCATGGGGTGGGGATAAATCCCTCTCGACTCCAAAGCCCTCTGTTTTCCCAGCAGTCTTGCTGGACCGGAGGAGGGCGACGAGAAGTCCATCTTCATAGGGAACGGCCATTTAGTTTCATTCCTCGAGGAGAGATGGGGACAGCAGTGTGGAGGAAGATGAACGCGTGGGAGGGCCTCTGTCGTCCTCAGGGGGGGTCTGTCTCCTGAATTGAGACGCTCCCCTCCCCACACTCTCTGAAGCGGCCCCTGAGGGTTAGAGACGGAAATATTTATGGGACTGTTAACTCCTCCTTTATCTCCCCTTATCAGTTCGCAGTCGCTTGTGTTCGGGCGCACCTTTCGCTTTGTTTATTTATCCACGCAGCCCTTGGTGACCATCCAACCGGACTCAACTTTTCCCTTCTCTGGAATCCGGAGGGATTCCTTCTTTAATTGAGTTCGCCGGATCCCTCCCTCCCCGCGCAGAGGAGAGAGAGAGAGATTTCCCCCAAAAAGAAGAGCATCGAGATAAGATGAGAGCGCACTCCCGTTACGGAACACAATTTTAAATGACGACACTCCACTTCACATGTTTCCCACAGATCTTCGTTATGCTAAGATTTAAGGAAGAGTGCATCTCACAGCTTCCTGTACTTATTCAATTCCTTTTTTCAACATTCTCCTACCCTCTACATTCAACTTTTTGATCACTCTCAAAACGTCTTTCTGGTTCTTCTTCTTTTTCCCATTTCTCCGGCAAACCGCCTTTCTTACGTGCTCACCTGCATTCTTACTCCTATCTCCATTTCCTCCACATCTCAGAGGCTTTTAATTTACGTCTCTTTGCCACGGAAACCATGTCTTTCTTACTAACTCCCAAGATTAGCGAACTGCACAACCTTTCCTGGTTTATACCCACGGGCCTTATTATTATATTTGTATTCTAGCCTCTTATTTTTTTAGTGATCATTACTTTAGCCTTCCTGTGGTCAATATTTCTTCCCTAACCATCTCAACTCATTTCTAACGCATTATAAATTGTATCATCAGTTCTTTACCTGATGAGCAAATTATTTATTAATCATCCCCAAATGTAACCTGACCTTTTGCGTTCGTGTCCACTTATAACCCTATACCACTGATCTGAACTATTGAACAGTTTTTAATTCGTAAGTAATACATTTTATGCTGTATTATGCAGTTCATGACAGTTAATGTTTTTATAGGTAAACGTATCACCAAATTCAAGCCATAACGACTATTATCAAAAGTTGCACTGTTTTCCGGAAAAATCGAGTGGTCTCGAGATTCCCACTATGTCTCCATCGGTTTCTTCTGTTCAAGGTAAATAGTATCAGCTGATGCCTCGTAAGAGAAGTGAAGTAGGATAAAACGAAGCGAATATATTTTTTTGAGGTTCTCAGCCATTCCTTGATCGAAAGAATGACTGAAAAGGTATTAAAAAAAAGTAAAATCCGACAATTTGTCTCTGGTTGACTCCCTTACGGTGGTATTTTTCTTAAAAGAGCAGCGATTGCTTTATTGTAGCAGAGATTCGTGTAGTGACAACAAACAGGGCATTTTACAGGTATTATATAATTTTTGGACGATTTGCTCTAAACGACCCATGGTAATTAAATATAAATCAAAATACATTCATCTATATAATACCCTGAAAGCCACCATAAAGGTGTGTGGCAGGGGGTGAACTTTCACCAAACATGCACTACATATCATGCATAAAATTTGTAATTAAAAATTTAAATAGCAAAGCATACATGCAAAAACATGCTGTTAGTTGGGTTAGCTTTAAGTCCTTATACCAACATGCAACTACCAATGTTATCCATTGCTACACTCGTACTGGATACATTTACCGTTATTCATATCCCTAATAGTACGAGGAAAAAAGGACATTTTGAATCTGTCAGTTCGGCAATCAATTTCTCTAATTTTGTGATTATGGTCCAGTCTACCATAGTAAGTTGGGGTCCTCAAAATATTTTTAACATCATCACTGAAAATATGGTCTTGGAAACATTAGCTCATTTCATTACACAAATGAGATAAATACTTACATTTTCACCAAGTATTCAGTAATCAACTTACCTCCACGTGCAACAGATAAAAAACGCCCATAATGATATAGTGCCGTGATGTCATGGATGACGTCACGTTTTTAAAAATGCCGAAAATTACAATTTTTAAAGATTAATATCTTGGAACACAACGTAATTTTTCAGTACATTTTGCATCATAAACTTCTCATCCAAAGAGCTATAAAAAGTAGTGAATGTTCTCAATTGCGGTGGTGCACTTAGCAAACGCTGCGTCGGGCAGTGTCAGGGTTTTATTGCCCCATGACAACGAGTAAACATGCGAGGAGCGGCACTCCCTAGCGGGTTACACTGCGGCGAGAGAATGCAGATGGCACCACTCCACCCCATGGATACGCGCTCTCGACGTTGATTCCACAGAAACGGAATATTTTCCCGTTCCCTTGGTTACGAGCATGCCTCAGAGTTCCTACCAATCGTCTTGGTCCTGCACGAGTGCATGCGAGGACCAGCGCATACCCTTAGCCCTGTGATTGGCCGAAGCTCACGGGGCATAGAGACCAGGATGCAGCCACGGCCCTCACAACGGAGTGCTCATCATTGTGTCACGTGACTAGGGTCAGAATCGACAGGAGTCAGCATAGTGGATACTGGCAATGCTTTCGTTTGTAAAGAAAAGATTCCTTGAAGAGGGCCCATCATAATTTCAGTGATAGTAGCGTAGGATTGAGAAACATTTTCACAATGGCATTTTCATGAACATTGTCGGATTACTTCCATTAATGTTGTCATGTTAATGTTAAAAAATCTTTTTTCAAATACCCTCATCTACATGAAACCCTGAAAGCCACCATTTAGGGGCACTCAGTCAGTGCTCAAGCTGCAAGAAACATAAGATACCTGAAAGAGAAAGAGTCGCACCTAAAGAAAATAGTTTATCCATTGAAAACTTAATAAAAGGTCTTTAGAGAAATTCTGATTTAAGCGATCGTGCCTGTTAAGCTGTGGTGGTTGCTCTGACAGTCTTCATTTGTCAAACAATTGTTGAGGAAACAACAAGGGATAATATGATAACAATGCATAATAATGATAATATGATATAATAGTTTCTAACAAATAGTAAGTTGTCAGGGGTAACTGTGTGAAATTTCTTCATGTTGTAAAAAAAGGAACAAACGTTACGAATTACACAAAAACATGTTTAATCCACGACCCCGGTTGTAACAGTTTATCCTGAAGTTGACTCCTGAAGATGACATAGGCTGTCGAAACCCGAGTCTTGGATTAAAAGTATTATTATAGAAAATCACAAAGTTTGTTCCTTTTTTCCGCCATTATAATTATTGTCTTTTCGTAGAATTGTTGTTGATGCTAAATTTACTCGAATAACTACGTTTGTGTAAATATCCTTTTAGATATCTACGCTTACTACTGTAAAGGAGGATTAATTTGATAAGGTATTTCCACTTCTCTCGTTACTTTGCGTTTACTTGACGTAAAAAGTGAGATAGAGCTCATAACAGGCTATTATAAACTATTTCCAGGAATCCATGAATTATCATCACCAAAGGTTATGGCTAACTAAATTACTGAATACCGAGTTGATGCGTGGTTTCCATATTCGCATTCCAAATTTGCTGCCGGAGGGAGGATTGTCAATCTTTATAGGCATGAAAATATGTTTCCATGCTCATAAAATCGATTTGCAAAGCAAGAAATCAGCCATACGAGTGTGATGCAAAGCAAAGTGTCGTTCTATTAGAAACACTTTCCAACTAAGCACTAGTTGTACTATGCATATAAACACTAGATTGTAATATGGAGCCAGTGTATGGGATCCAAATGAATTAGGTTTCAGCAGAGAGATAGTTTGCTGCGTAGAGCAGCTAAGTTTGTTAAAAGGTGTTACGATAGGTTTTGTCGTATATCAGAATTAATAGAATAACCAGCAGACCTGCTGCCTGCTTTTCAGGCACTTTTCATAAGCACTTCGTATGCAGAGAGAAGGAAATGGCTATTTAATAAATAGAGAAATGTGTCCCACTCTAATTACCCTATACGTTTTTGTGCTTTTTCTACACAATATTTTCATTATATGTTGTCTCTCACTCTCAAAAACCACGTTTTTTTTGCAATTTTCTCTGCACCACAAACTGCTAAATATCCAAAACTACTACCAAATCATACAGAACGAGAATCCACACTCAACGCACCAAACCTCACTCTTTTAGCTCAAAACTTGGGAGAGAACAAAACAAAACGGATACAGAATGACTGACTGACACGCTACAAAATTAATATATATTCGAATTAACCTGCTGATTTAGAAACAAACATTTACACATAATAAACGTTTTATAACCTTCTTTCTACTATTAGAACACGCAAAGGGTAACCTTTAGAGCGTGTTTATTTAACACGTAAAGGACCATGCACCATGTGCTGCTTGACCAACTCGTGAAGTGCTGGATGCTCGCTGAGTGATGGGAACTCGGCAGAAACCACTTGATCCACCTTATAAATAAACTCTAACGCACGTAAATAAACACGTAAACAAACATACAAACAAACAAACGCAACGCAAACAAACAAACAAACATAGCAACGTGTACGAATTTGCATAGCAACTCTTTTCCCATGTTGACAAATAATGAAAAAACTCTTTTTAACACTTAAATTTTCGCATTTTCTGATTCGTTGACAAATATTTAAATAAGTTTGTTCCATGTGTCCTTATTTCTTCTTTAAAACGACGCCACTCCCGCATCGATCAGATAAGTATCTTCGGAGTTTACCTCAAATTGATGCACCGAGGTCGAGCGTTACAACATCCTGGGAGGTTTGCAACCCGCAAACAAGATTTACTTTTTATATTTTTTGGGCGGGAAGGAGGTACAAAGGAAATCGAAAACTACTGATATTGTATGCGCGGACACGTTCTGCATTGAACACAATTTTCTCCACCTCCAGAGCTCTCAACCACCCCGACAAAAACACAATAAAACCGACTGGACTGACGGACACCGCTACAAACTTAATTATACTAATTAGATTGTTAATCATTATCCGATCGTAGGTTAACTTACGGATTAAATATGCTACAGAAATTTAACCCGGAGAGATTTACTGGAGATGTTAGATATAGGTATATGTTATAAACCCCAGTGTTATATGCTAGATTTGACCAGATAAAAAAGATTAGAGAGGTGGATTGTCGTATCGGTAGATTCAAAATGCCATTTGACAATGCTCGACAAAGTTCAGCAAAATTGATATTTGTCGGCTGTGCATTGATGAACAAGTGAGAATGAGTGTCTATTAATTATTAAAACGGCAAAGCCTTGAAGAATATGCAGGAATTCTGAATGTATTTTAAACTACTTTTACCAGCAACTTGTTCAGTCAGCTACCAAGGGAGAGCAGCACTGTGTTTTACGAGCGTTGTGGGAACGCATCGCAGCAGCGCGCTGATTGGAACGCGCGCACATACGCTAGTAGTGGAAACTGGGAATTACGTACGTTCCCACGGCGTTTTCCTTTTACATGCGTAGCTACGCTAGTAGCGTGGCATCACCCGGTGCGGAATGGCAGAAAACTGATCTAGACTCCTATCCAGTCTCCGTTCATTTGTTTCATTTTAACGGTTGAGGTGGGAGAGGGAAGGGAGAAATATGGCTGCCGTCGCAGGGAAGTAGAAAATGGCAATTTCACGGGGTGGTGGACAGCGGCGGAGGGGCTGGCGCTTATATTCTGGGGGGGAGCTCGAGTTTGGCGGGATGAGGGGGCGTCCCGGCATTCCAAGAACATATCTTCTGCTTCCGGGAGGAATGCCGTCGTTACGCACTGCACCCGCTGCGCGCCACTGCCTTCGCTTCATAATTATAAACAGCGCTTTGATTGACGTTTGCTCTCAACCGGATCGCGATTTTCCCCATGCCTTCCCTTCGAGATGGATTGTAGGTTTTGCCTTATAATCAGCAAGCTACGGAGAGAACGGATGGTATGTGGTGCTCCGACGAATGGGGACTGCGTTGATGACTAGTAAGTAAATAATCCTATTGCTAGCAACTGCGTCACCGCTTTTGCTATCTTCACACGCTCTCTTCGGCTACTTACAGAGAAGAGAATGGAGAAGAATCTACCAAAGTTGCGTTTCTAGATTTGGAGAAGGAATTTAACAACGTGGATGCTGATGATTCTGAAAGAAATTGGAGTATCTTAGGATGACCGAAGAGTTATCCACAGCTTATAAAAAAAACTAGGTGGCTGTAATCAAATCATGACTCAGCAGTAGAGAAGCAACCATAGAGAAATGAGTGAGACAAGGCTGTGCAGTGTGCACTGGCTGCTGTATTATTCAAAACTACATCGAGAAAGCCATCCATGAAGTCAAAGAAAAGCCTTCGGGAGTTAATATCCACGGGGAGAAAATCAGCATGCTACGATTCGCCTACGACATAGCAGACATGGCAGGAGCAGAAGGAGATTTAAGGAAGACACAAGGAAATATAGTAAGGACAATGACCAGATATCAACTGAAGATGAATAAAAAGAAAACTAAGGTACAGCATGCAGTAGGATACCAATGAAAAACTCGGAACCAATGAAAACTCGTAAGCAAATAATTGAGGAGGTGGAAGAGTTGTGATACCTGTGAAGCCGAGTAACCAGCGATGGACGAAGCAAAGGAGAAATTGCCAGTAGAATTGCCCAGGGAATTTTACCAAAAAAAGATACTGCTTACAGCTACAAATGCAAGCTTGGAAGTGAGGAAGTATTTCATTGGAACATACATCTGGGGTATGCTACTATATAACAGCGAAACATGGACGATATCAGCAGCAGAGAAGTCAAGGCTGGAAGCATTTGAAATGTTGGTTTTACAGAGGAATGATGAAGATAAAATGGATAGGCAAATTGATAAACGAAGAAGTCGTAAGAAGAGTGGGAGAAAAGAGAAGAATGATGAAAGCTCTAAAAAAGGAGACGGGACAACTTAATTGGCCATGTCTTGAGACACGTTGGCCTGATGAAGACAATCGGCGAGGGAAAGTGAATGGGAAGAATAGAAAAGGCAGGCCTCGTATGAGATGCATGGAACAGGTTGTGAAGGATGTAAAAGAGAAGAATTACTTTAATATGAAGAGGTTTGCCGATAGAATAATCGAGTGGAGGGCTGCGTCAAACCAATCATAGGGCTGTTGACCGATGATGATAGTTTCTATAAATTTAATTTGATTTTCCTTCATAAAATATAATTCTACATTGTTAAATTTTGTGTTTTTCTGTTCTTCAATTCCATAAAATTATTAGCAAAAATCGGTCTCCCAGTTACTATGTAATATTCAGCAAGAGTTTTTGCTTGGAAAGCCGCATGACATTGCCGCAGCAAAATACCGCTGTATCATCTCATTCCTACCCATAAAAATGTATATTGACATAAAAAATAATTAAATATTGATATTTAAGGATTACAACGGAATTGAAATAGCATTTGTTTGGCCACCCAGAGCCAAGAAAAACGCTTATGATACAAATGATTACAGTAATATTTCTTGCAGGGATACATTTCTGAAATACATAGAAAACTTCTAAAACATTCTTGTGTATGTTGTGTTATATGTTCGAACAGGTTGGCTAATGGGATTTTGAGAAATAAATTTTAAAGTCGGCCTAATTGTTGGATTCGCTATAAAACCGTCTCGATTTGCATTCAAACTTTAATATAAATACAACAATATAATTCAGAAATTTTATTCAAAAAGTAATTAACGCAGAAGTAAGAGATAAAAATATGATTTAATTTAATTTTCATGAGGTTTTTTTGGTTACTTTATGAACACCCTTGGAATTCGAGTGTACCGTAACATAATATTTTGGTCGACAGTACATTGATGTTCGCAAGATTAAAGTTGTTTGAAAAAAATCAAATCACACGAGATCAAATTTGACACTTCAGACATATATTTATCCTCATACGACATCAGCAGTTCACGCAGAAGCGACTAATTAAGCAACTGTCGGACTGAATGTGGTAAGGATTCGTTTTTCCCGCGGATAATATGTGACTAATAGGCAAACAGCGTAACCAAAAACATTCACTTATTGCTCGGAAGCGATGATCATAGCGGGTTCATAACATGAATGCCGGCATTGTAATTAGGCAGTGCCCCGCAGACATACACATACAGCCTGTATTACATTGCAGCCCTAATTACCCTCCACGCCTTCGAGGCATTACTGGAAAATGTCATTCCTCCCTCCCCCACGTTGATATTGATTTCTCAGAAATGCCATCCCTGCGCCTGTTTTTCTCCTGTGTCATCTGCTGAATGCCCTGAAGGGTATTTCCCTTCGTAACCCCTCTCCCTCACCCTGCGAGAGGAGCGGCGAAAGTGAGGACTGAAGACATCCACGCTGAGAGCGCTCACTCTGCTTTGCGAGCTCTTCTCTTGAATGGCACCGTCACCAAGCAAAGGTTCCCTACAAAACACCAATCTATCTCCTGTGCAGTCTCTTAATGGCTCTGCAGCTATCTTAAATTTACTTTTTCTCGACCCTAAACCAGTTTTAAAATAGTATACAGAATTTTGAAAATTATAAAAACAATTACTGTTCAACCCGAAGATTGGTTTTTGATAGGTGAGGATAGGGCTCAACCTTTATTAAGCCAATGTTGTGTGAAATTCACACATGAACGATAGGGGGATATATGGAACAAGTGATGAAGGATGTGAAAGAGAAGATGCACGTAATGGGGAACGTGCACTATTTTTTATAACTCTATGAATGTGAAGTTTATTAGCTGAAATGTGCTTGCGGAAATTTAGCTGAAGAATTAAGTTGTGTTACAAAGATATTACTCTTTGAAAATTGTACCTTTTCGGCAGCTTATAAAACACGATGTCATCGCATGACGTCACGGCACGGTATCACTATGGGCGTTGTTTATCTGTTTATGCTTGGAGGTAAGTGGTTAAATAAATACTTGGCGATAACGTATGTATTTATCTCAGTTGTTTAATGCAATAAACGATTGTATTTCGAATTTTTATTTACGTAGCATGGATTGTAACGGGCAAATCGTCCATTAATTACATAATGCCTGTTTAGTGCCCATGAATTTCTGCTACATCTATGCAATCGCTGTTTTTTTTAAGAAGAACGTCGTCATAAGGGAGTCAACCAAAGGAAATTGTCGGAATGTGCTTTTTTAAGTATTTTTTCGGTCATCATTTCGTTCGAGAAACGGCTAATAACCTCAAACAATATATTCACATCGCTTTCTTTTAAATATAAATGTCTATCTCCGTAGCAATATGGAACCTAAACCGTGCAGTGACGTCAGAAGGCGTTTTAAGTCACGTGAATTTCGTCTATTTCCGGTAACATTTTAAATTAATTTAATAATCTTTTCGGTGGGCGTAGAAATATTTGGCTTATATATTTGAATTGGTGAGAAAATTTCGCATTAAGTGCATCACTACTCTTTGAGAAACAAATTTCATGCATATTCCCCAATGTGAAGAGATTAGCCGATAGAAGAACTCAGTGGTGAGCAGCGTCAAACCAATCTGAGAATTGATGACTTATAATGATGATGATGAAGGATAGGGGTGTAAGTTCCTTTTCCCAGGCAACCTGCGATTTCTCACAAAGCTCTGACATGCAGAAAATTGCGCCAAAATGGGAATTGAGGTGGTGGTGCCCAGAAAAACTCTGACTCTCAGATTTGAATCCGCGACCCTCCGATCAGTAGCTCATTGCTCTATCCACCAGTCCACCACGATCCCTTTGAAAATTGTGTGGCAATATGCATAGAGTTGCATGAGCCAAATTTATATACCATGAACTGAAATTCATCAAGCAGTAAATTGGCAGGATATATTTCTTTTTGCTACACTCCAGAGGAGCCATCAGTGTTACAAGCGTCCCGAAAGCATTATTATGTATTCAAATGGAATTAAGTTCAACAATGTATACATTTGTATGCAATTTATATAAAGTGAAATTAATTTTTCAGCATAGGGTAGTTTCCGTCATCAAAGAAAACAGAATTCATGAATTGCGTAACGTGCCAAACCACAAATGTATTCATTTTACGCAAAAAAATTCTATTGAGAAGTCCCAGTTGGCTAGAAAATTTAATGTTCTATTTAAGTTCACTTAAAAAAACTCAGAAAAGGCTGGGTGCGGTGCCTTGTTTCTGACGTAAGAGGTATATTTTTTACGTTGCAAACAATAGGAAATGTTTGTCTCCTGAACTTACCATTGTATTTCAGAGTCCTTAAGCCATTGTGAACATATACTTATAATGCCTACGAAAAATATCAAACCTGGGAAAGTTTCGACCATTAAATATGGTGTTAATGGTCATTTTGTAGGCTCCAGGACATCCTGCTCGTGGAGTCCTCTTTTACTGTGGAGTATGGCGTAAACATCGCGCGATTATGGGCCAACCATACAGCGAGCTTGGTAAAATGAATACTAACTTTTTTAAATTAATTAACTGAATATATAAGTTTAAATCAAATATTTTTAATTTTATATTTTTAATTACCCTGCAAGCTCCTGCGAGGGTGTGCGGCAGGGGGTTAAGATCACCAGCACTACCGACATGCAAACAAGCTACTATAGGGTATCATGCAAATAGATTGTTAGTATCTATAGTATTTAAGGGATTAATATATACATCATGCACTACAGACTACAGACTCTAAAATATTTCCCCTACCTATCCCTTTGCTATGCTACCTATTGTGTTCTCATGGGTTACCTATTGGGTATCATGCAAATAGATTGTTAGTATCTATAGTATTTAAGGGATTAATATATACATCATGCACTACAGACTACAGACTCAAAATATTTCCCCTACCTATCCCTTTGCTATGCTACCTATTGTGTTCTCATGGGTTACCTATTGGGTATCATGAAAATAGATTGTTAGTATCTATAGTATTTAAGAGGTCAATACATGCATCATGCACGACAGACTACTCTAAAATATCTCCCCTACCTATCCCTTTGCTATGCTGCCTATTCTGTTCTCTTATAGAATGGGGGAAAAATGACGCTTTGAATCTATCAGTACGACAATCTATCTCTCTAATCTTATTTATTTGGTAGAATCTAGCATAATACGCTGGTATTTTTAATATGTGCCTAACATCTTCAGTAAAGCTATCCGATAGAAATTTCTCTAATAGATTTAATCTGTACCTTATCCTACGCTCTGATAATGATTCCCACCCTAATTCTTGTATTAATTCTGAAACACTACTCAATCTATCGTAACACCTTTTAACGAAGCTAGCTGCTCTACGCTGCACTGTCTAGTTCTCTGATCAAACCTAATTCATTCGGACCCCATACACTGGCTGTATATTCAAGGTGGGGCCTAACTAGTGAAAAGTAACATCGCTCTTTTGTCTTCTCATCACATTTCCCAAGTACTCTTTTTTATAAATCCTAGCTTTCTCTTCTCTCGGCCGCATATTTCCCGGAGGTGCCTTCCCCACGATAAATCTTTGTAACACCTAAATACCTTATGATTTCAACGCTTTCGATCTTCGTGTTATTAATTTTATAGGATCGCTCCATCGAATTACTCCTCCTCCAAAAATTGATAGCTACACACTTTTTATGGTTCAGTTCTAACTGCCATTTGTCGCACCACTCTTGAATTGCATCTAAATCCTTGCTAAGCGATTTCCTGTCTTCTTCATTTGATATACCCCTGTACACCACCGCATCGTCTGCAAAAAGTCTAAGGTTACTACTAACTACGGTACCCAAATCGTTTATATATAAAAGAAATAGAAGCGGACCTACTACGCTACCCTGGGGAACTCCCGATGTGACTTTGATTGTGTCCGACATGATACCATCTATGACAACCCTCTGCTCTCGCTCATTTAAGAATTCTTTTACCCAACACACAACGAATGAATAAAAGTGAGTCATAATAAATTTACCAATTAAATATATTCCTCAAATACTAGTTAATAAGCTTTCACTGAGTGCACCCTCTTCAGGGAAGCGTCCACTGAACCATCCAGTGGCAGGTAGAGGAAAGAGTGTTCCGTCACTCGTATAATTTACCGGCATGCAATAGTTTGCCTTCACATTTTCGCACTATTAAATTTTTTCACTTTTTAATTAATGAGGAAAAATACTTAACGTCATTTTAAATAGAATGGCCTGAAATACGTACTCCAGAGTTTATAAACCTTTGACCAAGGCAATAAAAAATAATAGGAAGCTACACTTTATGTGTTATGTGAAGCATCACTTATGAAGTAGTAATTTGGAGTATCTGCCTTACCTTTGAGGGAAAGTTATATGAATCATCGTGTGTATAAATCCCTCTTAGCGTTCCAGGTTGAATGGAGATGCTATGCGATTCACATAGCTGGGCAAAGTTAATCCAAAAATTAACTTCGTTTGTATTAAAAGCTACTCAAAAAGTTAACTTCGTTTATTGTTAAATCGTTATCTTGATGAAAATTTAACGCGAGCTAAAGTTATCCGTTAAAGTTAAAAATTTATATTAAATTGTTGGCAATTTTGAATTATACGTCACTTAACATTTAGGTATTTTTAATGTCAATGAACGTATTAAGAATTTCTCTGTCAAAAATACTTAATAAACAGTATAGCTTAGGTAATGCAGACTTATACACATGAGGTATGGAGTTTAATAGTAATTAACCGTTTCCATCAGTAAAGTTGGACCTGACGCTGTTTGTATTTGATTGTGGAAATAGAAACCTTGGGATACACCGCTACTGGTAGCTGCGATACCACAAGATTCACTAATATTTTGCTGGCGTAGTTTTTTTGCCATTAGATGGTGAAAAAACTATTGACATATGAAGAATCCACAGCTCTTGAAGAAGCCTTAGACTTGGTTTTCGTTTTCCCGTGAGCTGATCCTGCCTTTACTTTTTCTTCAAATTGAATGTATTTAGATGGAAGCGTTCTCCTCATGTCTTGTTTAATATTATTTAGGGTGGTAACGTGAGCCTTGACTGTGTAAATGTTTTCTGTAAAAGTTATGTAAAAGTCTGATTGCAGTACAAACGCCGAGTTCTCTGAATTGCATTCTCAACACGACTCCTTCACGAAGTTATTAAATGGCAATCCAGATGGCTCTAAACAAAAGTAACGCACTTAAATTAACGGAATTAAAAGTTAACGGAAGTTAGTAGTTTTTGGATTTAACTTAAAAGTTAAAACGTTATGAGCGTAGCGGTGGAATCGGACGGCCAACACCAATTTGTCGTCGAACGTGGGAAGCAGGGTTTATCGTCAACCGGGTACCACGGCCCCGTCGAAAATGGATAGGACATCTGCGGGTAAGACTCCAGTTGCGGAGGTCATTGCGTCGGCAAGACGCAGCCGAGGAATACTAAATGTGACGAAGCCGTGGTACTGGCCGGGAGGGAATTCCAGCGAACTTCTTCCCCCGATGAAGAAAAAAAAAAGAAAGCTTCTGAGCGCAAGCATGGGACGGTCTTGTCTCCCTTGGGAAGGCACCCCACACGGAACGCCGTACGAATTGCCAAAATGTCTTGCTACGGGGAAACAGAACAGCATTCCAAGGCGCTGGCGAGAACTTCACGGATGCAGAAAGAATATGGCCATCCCGCGTTGCAAGCACTTATGTTTCACGTGCGTCATTCAGCGAAACGACACTGCAGGTTCAGAGCCAACGAGATTTGGCAAGCAACCGATAGGTCAAAATTGTGAAAAGGATGGCCAACATTTGAAAATGTTTTCCCAGCATTTGAAACCTTTTATGGTAATGGTAATGGGGGATTTTACTCGGAACCGAACCCGAAACCGTTTCTATTTTATACATGAAATCGTTAGATGGAAACACAATATGAATTTTACTGAAAAAACTAATCTTCTAACCAGAGCTGTTAACTCTTAAATAAAAAAAAGCAAAGGCTGACTCCCACCGAACGAGCTGCGCTAAAGATTTCTACGTCATCCACATTTCGTACTTGACAGCTTTGAGGAAGAACGGGAGGGGAAGGGAGGTGGGGAGGGGAGGTCTGCCTGAAGATATCCTGTCGCATCCTGGAAATAACCCAAAACAACTGAACAGCGAAGTATTTTCTGATAAATTAAGGTGTGACTATTAGTATGCTTAAGTTTATTTACTTCTTCAAAAATTATGATGTGGTCGAAAATGCAGTGCATTTCGAAATAACCCGCATGGAGTCTAAAGGCCGTTTTACGCGGTGAATGATCATGCGAATGAATTTAAGTGATGACCTGAAATTGCTTCCGCTTAGGGTGTTTTACACGGTGAATGAACATTCGAATTAATTCCTTGATTATTATGTGCAGAAAGGATGCGCAGTGGTAGGCCTATCGATAGTACATATCGATTCACGGGAGATTTCCGACCAACGCAGCTGTAACGATGTTCGAAATTGGTCGGAATGGTTTGTTTAAGTCGTCTGCGTCGTATATGTGGTCGTATGATGTACGTGATAGATTAAATAAATTATGGTGTATATTTAGTAATTATAATATTCATTAAACGAAGATTTCTAGATACTGAGGTTTCAGTTGATCAAAGGTAAAATAGAGCTCTAAATAATGGATCGGTATGGTTTAATTTTCGCATCCACATCTACAATGCCCATTACAATGGTGGCGCCACAATTTTCCTGGAGAAAGCTTGAAAGAGAGAAGAGAAATAGAGGTTAAGGTATGCTAGACCTGATTCAAAATGAACTGTTATTATAGGACTGTGAGGCCTATCGTAATTTATTAAGAAAGACGCTGCACAGTGGTCGGAAACCGGATATTTTTGGACAAAATTCAAAAATAGCTTTTTTTAAGATATGGACTTGAAACTTCGCTCATATACTCACAAAAGATTGCTGATTAAGGAATAGTACGTCATTTGCCATGATTCTAAACCAATAGCTAGATACAGGGGCTCAAAGATGACCAAATTTCCAAAAAACTCCCGACTTCCTTTTTCTCCGAATATCTTCAAAGTTATGTTGATGGTGTCGTTGTGGGAGGAATTTGATCGAATAAAAAATGGTATAATCTATTAACACTATGCTTTGTCTCTACTATGCTTTAGTTTCGAAGATTGTTTATAACATTTGTGTGCTATTACGCTACAAAATGGTGGAAGCTGTTTTTGGACAAAATTTCACATAAAGTAGAGAATATCTAGCATTTTAGGGAGAGACCTGTCAAGTGACTTATATCAGAGCGTTTGTTGAAGACTTTTAAATATGAAACTGAAGAGAAATAAAAAATAAGTTTGCGACGCCGAAAAATACATATGATTTTCCGACCGCGCGTCCGGGGTCCGACTCCGGGCGCCGGGGCTGGAAATGCCGAGACTCGCTTGCATTGCTCACGTGGAATGAACCCTAAAGCTTCGGATTCGCCGCGTTTCTACTGTACACATTGTCACTAACCTCCACAGACTCTCTATGGTCGAAAATGGTGAGAATATTGTATCGAGCGAGCGGATAATTGTACGTGTAGTAGCGTTCAAGTTATTTTTGTTGCGAACGTTCGGGAAACATACTTCGTATTTACGTCCTTTTACCAAAAAAGTGGGTAGTCTTCATGTGGACCATGCATCCTTCTAGAAAGACACCGCCTGGGATTGTTTTTTATTCCTTTTGCCCCCCTACCCGCACGCACGTGCTAAAAGATGCACCGAAGAGGTCACGGTCCAAGCCCCTGTCCCAAATGGTTCCTGCGAAAAGGGACATTTATGGCATTGCGGAACCTTTGACGGTCTAAAGGGGAATATCCGTAGAAAATTTTCTGTTTGTAATATGTTGATATGTCATTGAGTCAAATTTAGACGCATGTGGTATGACTGCAACTGTCGCGACAGTAGAAAAAATATAATCAGATGTAGCACCTCATACTTCCACTACCGGTCAATGAATTGCATACCTAAGAGAATTGGTCTTTTTTAATTTTTTAATAGCATTTCATAACAATGTCATTTTAAATACATCAGTATTACTTTTCCGTTACTGATAGTTAGCAGCAAAGAAGATTTGAAGGAGTAGATTCTATTATTGAATGCTTTTAGGTCATCCGTTTGTTTTTGAAGATGATTCCTTTCTGCAATTGCTATATCCCTTGTCTCCTTTACCTGCTGAAGGCGAATCGGTCGGCAAAATCTTGTAGATGAAGGCCGAGAATTAGACCAGATTATCTCACCTAGAGTTAGAGGAAAGGGGGTTTTTTACCTATGCATTATTTTCAATTCGTCATAAACAACGTTTTGGTGATGGGATAACTAGATAACTAGAGAATCCAGAGTATGTTGTCTGCAGTATCATTTACTAAGCGAAGTGGCACGAAGGAGCTCTTGAATAAAAATTCATCAAATGTATTCCTTCGTTGCAGTACTTTTTTGTACTGAGAATGGCCCAAACTGCCATCAAACCCATAGTTGCAAATCAATGAGCAATTTATTTCCTCTCCCGTTGGTTGAGTTGAGGAAACACGCCAGGATCCGTGATGCAGTGTGATTCAGAAGAGCTTGAAGATATACTTTGCACATTTTCTGTGACTACTATTCCTTCTGGGTATGCTGCGCTTTTAGCTCGTAGTACTCGGTCATAGTTAGGATATAGGTCATGTCCGTGGCTTAAGGCTGTGCTACGCAGAGTTATGTATTGACTCTTGGTCAACTCCGTAGAAATAATAAGGGATAAAGCCTTCTCAACAGTCATCTCAGATTGGATAACATTAATTTTCCTCTACTTCGATAAAACTTGTTGCCCTAGTTGGTGTGGTAGTTGCTATTTTCGTGAGTAATTTAGCTGCCGAAATGTCCCCTTTCTCATATGGTAGCTGCTAAAGTGAGTTCCGCAGTAGAGGCAGTAGGTTTAAGAATTGGAGCTTTTTTTCTCCTTGTTCTATCACAGGAAGTGTGAAACTCTTTTACCGGTCGTCCTGTTGCGCGTAATAAAGTATTAATAAATTTTTCCAATACGAAGTTCAAAGTTGCAAAATTGTTTAATTCAACTTTATCAAAAATTTAGTACTAGGAAAGGTTAGCATTTATCCAAAAATAGATGCCAACAGGTGTAGAGGTACTTGGTAAATAAGTTAGTACAATGTTTGGAAATTTAATGCACTCCTTTAACCATTCATTAATTTGTCTAATGAATATGTCATTATTACGACAGCTCTCCTCCCACCTTTTTACGTATGGTATCAAAAAACGTTTCCGTATGCACCCACTTAGAGAATTCAAAGCGTCTGTATGTTCTGACAAATTTATTCTTCTTGATAGAAATTCGAAGAAATACTCTTTCTTCTCAGTCACTGACTTGTTCTTCGACTCCGAAAGTTCTTCATGGAGCTCAAGGCGTAAGACGAAAAAACCAGCCATTAAAAAATGAAATTTCTTAAGTGACCTGTATAAAATGCAAAAATTATCAAGCAAATGATGAAAAAATTCACGTATTCATCACTATTAATTAAATTGATACGGGAGTGCACGCGGTAAAAGATGCCCTGAGAAGGGTATTCTGATGAAAATACTTCAAGTTTTTTTTAACGACATTTCAATAAAAAAAATTATAGGAGCGGTCACATGGCTACAAAATTCTACGGAAACAAAAACAATATACAACATACCTTATCAAAGAGTAACCAGATGAATTAATATAAATCACTTCTGATCGAAGAATAGGAAAAGCTACCAAAAGTGTAAGATACTCTACGTAATCACAAGCTTAATCACAAGATTTAGATCCTGCAAATTAATGCTGCACGACCTTCTTTCACCACTGCCATGAGAGGACTGATTTACATAAATGTATTTCTTGAAGCGAAAGCACATGTTTCACTTGATGTACCCGCTTAAGACCGTCAAAGGTTCTGCAATGCCATAAATGTCCCTTTTCGCAGGACCCATTTGGGACAGGGGCTTGGACCGTGACCTCTTCGGTGCATCTTTTAGCACGTGCGTGCGGGTAGGGGGGCAAAAGGAATAAAAAACAATCCCAGGCGGTGTCTTTCTAGAAGGATGCATGGTCCACACGAAGACTACCCACTTTTTTGGTAAAAGGACGTAAATACGAAGTATGTTTCCCGAACGTTCGCAACAAAAATAACTTGAACGCTACTACACGTACAATTATCCGCTCGCTCGATACAATATTCTCACCATTTTCGACCATAGAGAGTCTGTGGAGGTTAGTGACAATGTGTACAGTAGAAACGCGGCGAATCCGAAGCTTTAGGGTTCATTCCACGTGAGCAATGCAAGCGAGTCTCGGCATTTCCAGCCCCGGCGCCCGGAGTCGGACCCCGGACGCGCGGTCGGAAAATCATATGTATTTTTCGGCGTCGCAAACTTATTTTTTATTTCTCTTCAGTTTCATATTTAAAAGTCTTCAACAAACGCTCTGATATAAGTCACTTGACAGGTCTCTCCCTAAAATGCTAGATATTCTCTACTTTATGTGAAATTTTGTCCAAAAACAGCTTCCACCATTTTGTAGCGTAATAGCACACAAATGTTATAAACAATCTTCGAAACTAAAGCATAGTAGAGACAAAGCATAGTGTTAATAGATTATACCATTTTTTATTCGATCAAATTCCTCCCACAACGACACCATCAACATAACTTTGAAGATATTCGGAGAAAAAGGAAGTCGGGAGTTTTTTGGAAATTTGGTCATCTTTGAGCCCCTGTATCTAGCTATTGGTTTAGAATCATGGCAAATGACGTACTATTCCTTAATCAGCAATCTTTTGTGAGTATATGAGCGAAGTTTCAAGTCCATATCTCAAAAAAAGCTATTTTTGAATTTTGTCCAAAAATATCCGGTTTCCGACCACTGTGCGCTGGAGCAATTTCATTCTATATTAAATCTCACCAGACATGGTTATGAAAGATCGGACACGACGACGAGAGAAGCAATTACTGTGACAAGAGATCTTTAGTCAACCTTTGATGCACATGTTTTCAATTATATTGAAATTTTGCAATTCGTTTCCGGCTGGCTGTCACGCTAAGATTTTGTAGCGACGGGCGAATCGTATCATGAGCGTATACGGTTTTAACGTTTCCTGATTACTCGGCAAGAATTCATGAGGGTAAAATAAGTTTAATTGTGAATGAAGTGTGTAGGAGCATCTATCGGAATAGATAGTGTGCTATTTAACGGTTAGATACGTGCTATTTGTTCTTATTTATCCCAGTTCATGGTGGATGTGTTAACAAACAACAGGTGACGTCCTCATGAATGGCATGAGAGACAACGGAAAAGTGCCGATGGAGACCATTGTATTGGTTTCAGTTATAATTTTCATGTTCTGTTCTAATACTTAATTGCTCTAAACCTGCTTGTCACAAGAATTATCAAAATCTTAGAATACCTGCATAATATATTATTTTCAATTCAACCCTCGCCCAAAACGTGATTAATTGAAGAACTTCACCAGATAAATGCCTATATAAGTTACCTATAAGAATTACATAAGATTATATATACTCCATGGGCACGCCAATTAATTGTATAAGCACGAAAAGCTCCGAAAACCAATTATAATTGTATTTCGTCCTGCACTTGTTTAATTTGAACCCTCGCTCATAAAACAAAGACGGACGTCGTGCGCTCGTATCACGTGATCATTTAAGGAATCATGCGATCAAAATTAGAACATGTTCTAATTTTGATTGCAAGATCATGCGAATGAATTTCTTGCGAGGAGATTTCCGTATTACACAACGCATGAACTTCATGCACATGATTTCATTCGCATGATCATTCACCGTGTAAAACGGCCTTAACAATCAGCATTAAGCATAGTTTTGCCGATTCTGGTTGATATTATTAGGAATAAAGCAAATCCAATTTTAAGTAGACAAACTTCGGAGTAAATATTATTCGGGAGAATGACATTCCATCTGCTTTGCAAAGCGTCGAAATAGTAATATGAGTTTTTTAATGCTCGACTACTATAAAACGCAGTTCTCTTAGTTGAGGCGAATGGAACTCTATTTGGGACCAATTATGATCGGTTAAAAAACAGACAATTGGCAATAAAAAATAATTTGTAGTGTCCCTAAACAACGATTAATCCAGCAATACTTTTCCAAATGGAAAATGTAGAAGCAACTTTTAATTATTATGTTTCAAAAAAGTATTTATGACTTTTATTACGTTTCATATTAGTACTTAGGTATTACTGTTTCTTTTGATGACACCGTTTTCGGTCATAACTGTATCGTTGCCTTATAAATGAAATTACTTAAATAATAAAGCTTTTATAGAAGCAGATCTTAGGTTGAAATTTTTACTTGAAAGCTTAAATAAATTCCAAGATAATCTTTTCGCTGATTACGTTACAATATTTTGCGAACTTCGACTTACTATGGTAGACAGGACCATGATCATAAAATTAGAGAAATTGAATGACGAGCTAAGAGATTCAAAATGTCCCTCTTTCCTAGTACAATTAGGGTTGTGGAATGCTGTAAATATAACCAATAGCATAAATACAAGTGTATCAATGGATAGTAGAGGTAGTTGTATGTTGGTATAAGGAATTTAAGATAACCAAACTAACAGTGTGTTTTTGAATTCTTGCTTTGCTATTTTTATCTTTTTAATTCTGAAGTTTAGACTAGAATATTATTAATAATTCTTTCTATGCATTCTATGTTCTGAATGTTTGGTGTGAATTCTCCCCCTGCCACACACCTTTATGGTGGTTCGCAGGATATTATGTAGATGTAGATGAATACTCCTAAGGTTATCATTTTTTAATTTCACTATAATATTACTATTCACGATACTATTTTTCTGTAAAATAAGTATTAAACATTTGCTATTAATTACTATATTATATAAAGTAAGCATTAAACACTAGTGCATATTTGGTGATCTTTACCCCCTGCCATACAACCTCGTGGTGGCTTGTAGGGTATTGCGTAGTTGTAGATGTGTGACTCTATTATCTATCATGTTTCCATGTAGTAGCCTCGTTGCATGTCAATAGTGCATGTTTGTTGATCTTCACCCTCTGCCACGTACCCTTGTAGTAGTTTGCAGGGTATTGCGTAAATTTAGATGAATTAACACTGAAGATTGCTAAATAGTCTACAATAATACGGCGAAGCGTAATTATATAGTGATGAGAAAAATCGACAAATTTGAAGATGTAAGAGGAATAAAAAGTTAAATTTGGCGCTAAAAAATAAAAGCCATACGGTATTCATTACTTTAATCGGAAAATTATAATCCAGAAATCGATCTGACTGCCTCACAGAATATCCCGGACATTGATGACATCCAGCTTTTTCACTTACTACACTTATCCGCGGCTATTCATAGCAATGCAGCAATTCAGTTAAAGCAAAAAAGTTTTTCCCTTCACTTGCCTTCTAACGTATCCTGGTTCTTTAGTGAATATCTCAATTTTTCCTTAATTTTTTTCACATAACACGGGAGCAGCCCCCTGCAACTTCCCAAAAAAACTGGGCCCCTTAATGTCCGTTTAGTTCCAGCACCGGCCGTCGGGCGCTACTGGTACTTTCGTCCTACTCCTACAAGGGACCTTATGGGAAGGTCTCCTATTTATCTGCCGAGAAACATATTAAGTGTGATTTATGGTTTAATTCCTGCTCCCATTGAAGAAAGAGCATAATTCTGAAGCAAGCACCTGAATATTTACCGAATTTAGGAATCTTTTGTCCTGTCAGTGCTACTTACTAACATAACTTTACAGAAATCAAGTACAATTTCTTTCCATCAAACATGTTAAATTTGACCTGGTTCTATTCCACAATTGTAAAAGTGTGGAATTTAATAAAGTTCCTCATTCAAAATGCATAAAGCTATAGTATTCCACACCGTGACGCGTGTAACATTCTCAAATATGTTTCCAATCTGAGATCGAAAGGGAAATACCAACTCCATGATACGTATAATCAACTATCGGCAACGTAACTTTGTGATGCACACTAATCGCGATGATAACATTTGCGTAGTAATTTTCTACTTCTCTTCGATATCGCTTTCTTAAGTCTAATGTTTTGGAATTTTGACTACCTCTTACAATGATCTTGTAACCTGTCAGGCCAGCAACAAGAAAAAATAATTAAATACAAAGTGTTTTTCCCCTCGTAACCTCTTTATTACGATTATGTCTCAGAAAAACCACATCAAACAATTTCCCTCTTGCTGTCTAAAAATTACAATCAAAATCCCACCACTCGTAGTCAATGAAACATTATTTCTTGGGAGATAACCTTAAAGCTTCTTTATGGATTTTTTCTCGAGGGACTGAATATTGGATAGCAGAATTGAATAAATATTAGTAAATCAAGCACTTTGTGCATTGTTTCTCACAAAAATTTACGCCATAGAAAATCTGGACATTTTTCTTATATATTATATGTTAGCCTCAGAATTACGTGTTTGCCAATTTCCTCATTCGCATGCTAACATAATGATGGATTATGAAGGCCATAACTTCTTAACAATGTTTTGATCAAGAAAAAAAAACAAATGATTTTTTTGGAAGATATCACTTATAGCAAGTTCAAAAACATTTGCTTTCATACAATTTAAAATTAAAACGTGTTCCGCAGAACGTATGAAACGAAATAAATTTAAATGTTGGTGCAAAAGAGCGTCTTAAGTTTTTAGCTCAACTAATTTGCCCTCTGATTGCACCGAATTTGCCAGTGGCTTTAGAAATTCTGAGCGGAAAACTGCACAACGTGAATACTTAAACATTTGCTTTGAAACATAACGGCTTGCGTGATAAATTATACATTGAACGACTTCAGGGAGCGCTTACTTAATGATATCAATAAGGTGGTAAAAAGTAAGTTCGTCTATTTGCCGATGACGCAGTAGTGTACAGGGAAATTCTATACCCAAACGATAAAGAATATTTAAATGATGACCTACAAGCAATTGAAAATTGTGTGAAACATGGCAGTGAGAATTAAACTTTAAATAATGTCTAGTAATGAATTTTTGGAAAAAGAATAGCTCTCCTCCTAGCATTTACAAAATAAGTATTAATGAATTAACAAACGGGGAATCCATTAAATATCTTGGAATAAGACTAACACATGATCTTTCCTGGGGTAAACACATACGTGAAATAATGGGTCAAACGAATCGTAAACTGGGATTCGTCAAAGAGTACTGGGTAAATGTGACGATCAGGCACGAGAAATCAGCTACTTTTCCCGTGTTAGGCATCATTTAGAATATGTTTCCAATGCATGGGATTTCTACGAAATCGGTCTAAGGGCCAGTTTCACCAACGAAGATAATCTTTTTAACTCGGTTAATTTTGGGATTAACCGAGTTAATGTGACTTCTCTGTTTCACCAGTACCATTAACTCGGTTTTGGTGCATTATCTCGGTTAATATTTTTACCGGCCGTTTTCGCGAGGTGAAAGGATATTAACCGAGATAATACTGTAAAAGCAACATGGCGCGCAGGCGATTTTGTCAGCTACTTTCAGATATTAGTCGAGACATTTGAGTTCAATTATCGTTATTTAAGGCAATTACTAGGTTGATTAAGGAACGCGCAATTTATTTGAACCGAAAACTTGAGATTTGATTTATCCCGAGTTAATAAACGCTACGAAAAGCAACAATTCAGGTGAGGTCTTCTCGGGATTTCCACCGGGTTAAATATTTATATAACCACCCACCACCAACCAACTTCAACTCACCCTGAAGACGATGGACAAGTCGTCCGTGGAAACGATGGTGTTATATAAAGGATAAATAAAAGCAAATAGCACGTATCTAACCTCTAAAACTCTATCTTATTTAAATGTAAATAGTACACTTCTCACAATAGACACTGCTACACACTTCAACCATAATTAAACATATTTTATAACCCTCATGAATTCTTACTGAGTAATCAGGGAACGTTATAGCCGCGTACGGTCATGGAAACGATTTGCCCGTCGCTATAAAATCTTAGCGTGACAGCCAGCCGGAATCGAATTGTAAAATATCAATATAATTATAAACTTTTATACCTAAGGTTGACCAAGTATCTCGTCACCGAAATTGCTTCTCTGGTCGTCGTGTCCGATCTTTCATAATCACGTCTGGTGAGATTTAATGCAGTACGAAATTGCACCAGCGTCTTTCTTAATAAATGACGATAGGCCTCACATTCCTATAAAAAGTTTATTTTGAATCACGCCTAACGTACCTCGACCTCTATTTCTCCTCTCTCGTAGCTTTCTCCGGAAGAATTGTGGCTGCCACCGTTGTATGGACACTAGCAGTAGATGCGAAAATTAAACCATACCGATTCATTATTAATAGCTCTACTTCACTTCCGATGGCCTCAAACCTCAATATCTAGAAAGCTTTGTATAATGAATATTATAATTACTAAATATACACCATTCTTTATTTCACCTATCACGCATCACTTCTAAACAAGGCAGAAGACACAAACGTAAACAAACCATCGATACCGCTGCGTTGGTCGGAAATCTCCCGTGAATCGATATGTGCTATCGATACGCCTACACATACTTTCTGCACGTAACAGGGATAAAGGAATTAATTAAAAAGATCATTCGCCGTAAGCAGAAGCAATTTCAGGTCATCACTTAAATTCATTAGTGAATGAATTCATTCGCATGATAATTCACCTTGACACCAATGACAACGACGAAGGAAATGCTAAGTTTTAAGTGATCGAAAGGTACCTATAATAGCAGTTACTGTTCGTTTTTGAGACGCTATAAATAAAGGAAATGTAATTTAAGTTCATTCCAGTATTTTATTTCTCTATCTCCTAAACGTAACAGTGAAGACAATAAGTGATATCTTAGGGGAGATGTTTAGTAGAATTAGGAATAGCGGGGTTTGAAATATCTTATAAACATATAGACGATTTTTGAAAGTGATTATAGATGTTTTCTAGATATACGTAGAAGATAATATAGATGTTTCGTGGACGTTCAGTTAATATTTTGTTCTTCATGGGTACATTGGAAATGCCTTTAGTTACAATAAGCACGAAGTTAAATCAGCTGAATTACATATCGGATAGGCTTTTATTTGTTTGCTGACGTCAGGAGTATGAGAAATTTACCAACCTAAACATTCTCAGAGAAATCTCGGTTTAAGAAAACCGAGATAATAATAACAGTGGTGGAACGCAAGCAAGAGATTATCGAGATAATAATATTAACGGAGATAATGTAAACTGCGATAATGGGAAATTTTACCGTCGTTGGTGAAACTGGCCCTAAATAATGAACTTTAACGTGTGCAGCAAAGAATCGGCAAGATTTGTAAAGGGGGGGTACGATAACCTTATTAGCGTAACCAGTCTATTAAATGAATTAAATTGGGAATCATTGTCAGATCGCAGGTTGAAATTTTTACATAATCTCTTAAACACTTTCCAAGGCCATATTTTCAGTGATGATGTTAAAAATATTTTACGAACCCCAACTTACTATGGTAGACTGGACCGAGATCATAAAATTAGAGAAATAGATTGCCGAACTGACAGATTAAAAATGTCCTTTTTTCCACGCACAATCAGGGATATGAAAAACGGTAAATATATCCAATACGAGTGTAGCAATGGATAACATTGGTAGCTGCATGTTGGTATGAGGACCTGAAGCTAACCCAACTAACAGCATGTTTTTTTTCATGTATGCTTTGCTATTTTTATCTTTTTTTAAATGGTGAAGTTTAGAATGGTATATACATACTAATCTTTTTTTATGCATGATATTTAGTGCATGTTTGGTGAGAATTCACCCCCATATTGATCCACCGGTTTCCCACCGGCCATTTCAACCATATTTCCCTAGTCTCTCTCACTTTGCAACTAAATACTTTCCTTATTCTTTTGTAGCAAAGTCGCCCTTCTCCAATTTTTACATTCTTATACTTTCTTCTTTCTTCAATCAGGTCTAAGACTTCTTCCGCGATCCATGGCTTCCTCTTGATTACCTTTTTTATTATTACGGCTTCCTGTTGTCTGCTTTTAATTTTTCCCATCTCTCTTCCAGTAATTTCTCAGTCAGGTTCTCTCTCATGTTGTTTCCCACTGCTTTCTGAAAGGCCAGCTGATTTCGAGCCACCGTGAATTTTTAAAATTGCCAAATTTTCTTCATTGTTTTCTCCAGTTTCTTGAATTTTAGATGGAATTTCATCATCATCTGTATTGTAGCATTACTATTGCCGAACTCCTGCCTATCGTTCTAAATAAAATGAAAATTCGGTAATGCTACAAGGGATGGGCTTAAATATGGGAACGTGTAAATCAATTAAACTCACAAACAGGAGAGTAAAAACCGATAGATACCTACTAAAACTTATTTGATTAAATCATCCCTTACTATGACATTTTGATATTTGTACTTATCTATCTATATTAATAGATATTTAGGATGGGTGTAATGGTTTAAAAAAGTCAAATTGGATGATGGGAGGTTTTTAGTGGAACCGTGAAACCGCCAAGGAATATGATCATAGGGTAACCAACAATAATATGCGCCCACAAGAGGAAGGGCAACACCTATACCACCTGAAAGAATCCAAAGGAAGGATTCCAGATTCCTATAGCCGGAGAGAAGAGGGATTGACTGGCAAGCTAAAAGTACTGAGGTATATTATCAATAAAAATGATAATGCTAATCCTACTCCTGCGACTTATATATAGAACTCATAAAGTTACTCCCTGATTTAACCAAAGATGGTTTAAAAGTAATAATTCTCTATTGGAGTTACGAAAAACAGTATTACAATGAACGCTTAAAAAGTACTCTTTGTACGGCCCACTAGAGAAATTTATTGAGTGCACCTCCTATATAGGCCTTTAAAACAACGGAGAAAAAAAGCAGGCTCTGAAGGATGTTCCACATATTAATGGGAGAAAAAGGATGGGATGTACTTATAAAGGACATAAAATACTGTATATTATCGGAAGAAACGTTCAGCAATACAAGAGGTAATGCCGGCCACAATAGAATAATGTAAACATAACCCGTTTCAAACGTTGTGCTACAGCGTTTGCAGTGAGGGCTTAAAATGGCTGCAGAGCATTACATTGCAAAGAGTACTCGGGAAAGTGAATATTTATTCCATTAGGAATAAAAGCCCAATATATTTTCTGATATAAATATATGACGCCATTGTTAACTCAAGACTATTTTTTAGTAAGCTTATACGGTGTTGGGGTGGAGTTTATCAAAACCCTATCAGATCCACCGCTTTTCTACAAAATAGAATTGTTAGAGTGATCTTAAAAAAGAGTTGCTTTGAAAGTTCCTTTCCTCTATTTTGTTGTCCAGTGTTGCTCCTTTTTAGGCATTATTTTTTTATAAAACTTTACGTCGTTTTCACATTAAAAGTGGTGATTCAGGGTTATTATTGTACAATCCTTCTCCCTACACCCTACGTAAAGCTTATATTTCCTTACCCAAGCCAAACCTGAATTTATTAAAAAATATATCTTGTACAGAGGACCTAAGGTGCATTATTTATTTCCTGTTTCATGTTTTAATTCAAAAATCCCAAACAGCAATGGAAATATACGATCTCGGTAGTTAAGTAAAGAAAGTCTGGAGGATTTTTTTTTTATATCTGTAATATTATCTGAGACATGTACTGTAATATCAAAATGCTGTCTTTCCTTTATACATGTGTGCATAACCCATTCTGTAAACGATGTTATCATTAATTCAGGTTTACCTTCGTGGCTATCTAAAGATACTCCGGTTTTACCCTAAGATATGATGTTGTAAGCATTCTCTGTTGGTGTAATAAACAGCATTATTATGATGGAAATTTAAAAAAAGTAAACTTGTAGGGTCTACTAGAGATTTTTTGAGTACGACCCAGGTTTCTTTATGTAATAAATTCCAGGGACCAATTTTAAATTGTATATATGCAAAAAACCAAGAGAGGGATGGTCTCAGGGGGAGGGAGGGGAAAAAAGTGGGCCGGGCGTTGGAGTGTGGTGTTGTGGATTGTACTTTTCTAAAAGTTCCAAGATAGATAGCTTCCACATAGTTAAGCCTGTATCCATTAGTCGTAAAAATAACGGAAAAAAATTCCTGAAAAAAAATGCCAAGTTGGTTTGCCTGCAAAATTTAATATTTCAGCTTTTCCGAAAAATTCAGTATTTTTAAGATACGGCTTAAAATAATTCTGCAATTTATTTTTTTCATCCGGACGATTCTGTTGGCCCATATACCCCTGGGATCCCGATAGGCAATTGCCTGTCAACAAGTTTCCCAGGGGTTTAACCAACAGAGCTTGACAGACATCCATGCCCTGGGTGGAGGAAAACCCACCCAGGCGGGACTCGAACCCGCGACCCTAGAATTAGCAGACGAGGACTTAGCCTCGCCGCCACCTGGGCAGGCATACATTACACCTGTTATTACTATTCCGATTTACGATGCATTACACCTGTTATTACTATTTTATATTTATATTTTTATATTTACGATTACACATGTTATCACGTGGCATTTTGCAGAATATTATCTACCATTGTACATAATAATTATAGCAACCGTGACCTACATCGTACTGGGATAAAGTGCGAAAATATTCCTCAGAGTAAATTTGGGGAATGTGAACGCAGAGCGTCTAAAGTAAGGCAGCTTACCTCTGGGGTTTCTGCCGCCACCTCTTGTTCTTTACTGCAGACCAAGGCAATGCAAGAGGGAGCGAAGCGGGGAACACTCGCTGAGGAGATGAGCAGCCGGGAAGGAGAGCTATTAAGGGGGAAGCGCAGAGGCTGAAGAATGAGTCCTCCGGCGACAAAGGAGGAATTCGATGGCGCGTGAAATGTCTCGCGCGGAAAGCGATGTTTACGCCTCGGCAGCACTTCCCCAACCCCCCCCCTCCCCTTCCCCTTCGCGCTCTCTTTTCGCTGCCGCGTCAGCCGTCGCTGGTGGCGCCCCCGGTCGCCAGGGAGTTCAGTCCAAACACATTTAGACCCCGGCGTTCCCCAAGGACGCATTCGAGGCCCCATCCAATCTAAAGGACCGAAGGTTCCCCTCCTTCTTCCGTCCCCAAGCATCGACACTCTTTGTGTGTTCCATGAAGTTCTTCACAGAAAACTATCCCATTAATTTATTTATTCATAAGAGTGGTTGCATGTTTCGTAACATGTCGACACCTATTTTATTTTTTCCTCTCCTCCACAGCACACTTTGAGGGATGGAATATTAAAAAAAAGAGAAATCCGTTCCCCGTTTGCAATTCCTCTCTCTCCTCCTCCCAGCCTCTTTGAAATGTTTTCGTTTCATCTCAAATCCCCATTCCAGTTCTGCCCAAACCTAGGACTCCTTATTACATACATCCATCTTCTCCACTTCTGGCGTTTTTTTTTACTTTCCTTTCCCAGCAAATCTTTTGAATTGCCTATCACAAGTTAGTCATTTCATTGCTATTTGCTGCGTGTTCTTAACTGAAATTTTAGGATCCTAATATTGATATTATCGTCCTTAACATTATTTTTATATTTGATTGAATCAATACAGACAGTAATTCAGCTCATAGAAGTTGCTAATATCCTCTCCACCGCCAGAATTCGTTCTCGTCTAACGTCGAAATCATTAGCTTCCCATTCTTGAACTGAATGGCTGCTAATTCCACGAAACATTTCTGCCTCGGTTTTTCCCTCTCTTATCGCTGGCTCCTACTTTCCCAAGGCACAGGATGCATCCTCCTTCACCGATTACATCGTCTATCATCAATTTTTATCCCATCTTATTTCAAATACATCATGACTCCTCCCTCATTCGTATTCTTCATTACAATGTTATCCGGTTCCACGACGAACATTACCATAAGTCTTCCGTCATCATAAGCCAACAATACTGATAAAATTATGAAGTAATAACTTCATCTAGTTCCACAATTTTCATTAAAACAGGAACGGTTTCACCCACTTAGTGCATCATCAGCTAAAAATAAACTTTTACCTCTGAGACCTAAGTATATTGGCAACTGTGAGGGGTTAGGGGATTGAAAATTCAAGTGGGAGGGGAGAAACAGAAGACGGAAGGAAGCACGAAGGTCAAGGAGAGAAATTTTACTACAGAAATCTGGGGACTTAATTAAACAACCGCACAGCTATAAGGGACCTTCAGCTTTACGCATTAAAATGCAATGACTGTAATACTATGCATGTCGGCCAAACTGGTAATAATTTTAAGCAAAGACCAAAGGAACATATTCGGGCCTTCACTCAACCAAACAGGGTCAACCAAAAAAATCTAACTTTTCAAAATTCTTCATCTACACAGGACAATGGAGCGATTTCAACCCTACACCTCTCCACGTAGCAAGTAAGGGCAGAAAAATGGACGCATTGGAACAATGGGAAATTCTTCTCCATAAAAAAGGAACATTTTATTTAGATAACGGCAACCTCTTTCCCTTCCACTCGCCAATCTTTGATGTCCTAACACAGTTTTGTCCCCCACTTAGCCTCATACCCCGAGACACAACTTCAACAAACACGAGGGTCGAATCACCACCATCTCCACTCTCCAACCCCTCTCCTTGACCTTCGTGCTTCCTGCCGTCTTCTGTTTCTTCCCTCCCCACTGAAATTTCAACCCTCTAACACCCCCACAGTTGCCTATATATTTAGGTCTCAAGAGGTAACATTTTATTGTACCTCATGATGCCCTAAGTGGGTGAAACCGGTCGTGTTTTAATACATTTTGTGGAAATATACAAATTTATTACTTCTTAATTTATCATGAATTTCCACTAAGTTACTCCGAACAGCATCCAATTCAACAATCCTGAGAATGGTTTGACGCAGCTCTCCAGTCAATTTTCTCAAGAATGGTTTTGGTAGTACGCTAGTAAGGAAACTTGTATATGTGGGTATATCGTCAGTAGCATTGAGAAGAACTTGTGATAAAGTTTTTTTGTATTAAATAGACATCACCTAGAATTAAATATGACGCGCAGCCTTATTAATAATTTTCACCTTGGTAAATGGAAGAACGCATTTTAACACATTAACACGCAACGAATTAACACATTTCTAAATGCCGGAATTTTTCGGCGTCCCGGGGCGACGTAGTTGAAATGTGTTTTAATAGGAATGCCCAATTCTGGGAAGCGCCCGTAATTTTGGAAAACGTGGCAACACAGCCTGAAAGACACAGCTGGAAAATATTGAACGTACCTACCACGCTTCTAAGGAATGCAATAGTATAGTGTTTCAAGACGCTCCAACTACTTGGGTTATATCGCTCCGCCAGGAATCCAGGGTAATCGCAAAAGTAAGGGCATCATCCTTTTCATGTGGATGAGTGCTAGAATTCTAGTAAATGAACCTACCTTAAAATCACCGTTTACTTCTTGTCTAGTCGCCTTTTGCCCAAGGCATTGTCCCGGGTCATTTTGGGTCCATTGTTGTTTTCAGGCGAGGTGACCCACAGAAAGTAATTTATGACAATTTCGATGACGGTTGGGTATCAGAGTTGGGAATGTAGGGAGTGGAGAAAGGGTGGAGAGAAACCCGGCGCCATTATAAGCTTGCTCACGGCCAAAGGCACCAAGACATCCACGTTTTAACGTCCTATCTGACGGATGAGGTACTGAATTTAAAGTGCTCTCCAAAAAAACACTCAAGAGGAGACAAATACATCACCTAGACTATAAGATACGTACTTAAGACTATCAGAGAATAATTAGCGATCAAATTGATACACGTCACGAATTCAGCATAACGTCACGATTACCAATTGCACCACCTAAAGCTATTATTTATCCGATTCAGATTACATGCTAACGTTTTGTTACTCTGCGATTTTTTTTAAAGATGATTCTTTATAAAATCTAAGTTTAGGATGAATTAAAACGAATGAAAGATTAATACGAATGACGTCACAAAACAGCTCATAAAGGTTATCATTTAATTTATTCTCCCTGTCCATGAAGGCACTCCTCATATGGCCTTCTCTTACTTCATCTACACAATACCCTGCAAGCCACCGTAAAGGTGTGTGGCAGGGGGTGAACTCACACCAAAAATACATTGCATATCATGAATACAACGCGCATACACCTCCAAACGCTTCGCATCAATATTAACGTGCACCAATGTGGTTATTTTTAAAATGCGTTTTCCTTTCGTCAAGTAATAACAAAATTGATATTGTCTCAAAAAAGACAAAATCCCTCAGTTTTGATGAAAAACATACACCTGTATCCTTGATAAGACAAAGTACGGCCACAAAAAAGTTTGCTCATGTATTTCGAATAGTTTACAGTCACACAGCAGCATATGATTAAATATTTCGATCTGTAGTTATTTAATTAATTTAATTCATACCTGCACGTTCATTCTGCGAAGAATTCTTTTAGGAATGAATATAGCTTTGATAAGGTGAGGAAGAATAGCGTGAAGAATAATTGTGGTTATTTAATTTCAGTATCGTATCGTTTCAGTATCATACTTAAAAGAATAGCAGATATTCCACAGAGAGAAAAAACCATTCGCCTCGACCTGGGACTCGTACCCCGGACCGCATGGTATTCGGCCAGGTACTGTACCAGTTGTGCTATGAACACGTCCTCATTCTTTGTGGAAATTATAGAGACTTTAAAGGAATAAGATGCTGCCGGACTGCAAGACATTATGTCACAAAGCAGCCGAAGTCTGTGCGCAGTGCGCAAGGCGCCACCGTCCACGAGGTTAAAGCCGACATTGAACCACTAAGGTGATTACTTATAGCAAATGCAAAACTCGCGAACTAGACGCGGAAGCTTTAACGGTGCTACCCACTGAAATTGCAAATGGGCAGATATACCACAGAGAAAAACTATTCGTCTTGACTGGGGTTCAAACCCAGACCCCTGATTTCCGAACTGGTAAAGCACCTGGCAGGAAATCAAAGGTTCCAGGTTCGAGTCCCGATCAAGTCGAATTATTTTTTCTCTGTGGAATAACTGCTATAGTGCAATTTCAGCGGGTAATTTGAGTGAAAGTTTTCCCGGCTAGTTCGCGGTCTTTGAATACCTACCTAAAGAACCTTAAAATAATATAAGCCATCGCGAGAAATAAGATTTAAATACTTGTAGTGTCGCAATTTTTTGCATTGTCAAGCCGATCCATTTCCTCGATATTTCAAGAATGCAGAAGACTGCACAAACTTTTCACGTGAAAAATTCGTGCAGCTAATACACCGGGAAAGCGCCAGATCATACTTCAATACGAGAAGACTATTTCTAACAATAAGTGTGAGAATCACTCGACTGGAAACCTTAACTTTGTATTTTCCGTTCCGCCGGGAGTCGGGGAAGTTAGCATGGCATTTTGAGGTAGTGGGAGAAGGCCATTTGAAGAGGGCCTTCGTGGATAGCGAGAATAAATCAAATCAGTCGTAAGACGTTTCTGAAGGCATAGGCCTTGGAAGTTCGAATTCAACTAAGCACGCGATTGACCGCGCTCACCGTATGGAACGACTTTTAAAAGTGATAGTATGTACCTGCATCAGGTTCTAGCAACGACTGAGTCAAGTTATAGTACCATTAACTTGAACCTCCAAATAAATTATCAGTGATTCAAATCCGAAGGTTTTTCCATCGAATGGCGTTTCAAACCCCTTGAGCCTCTCCAAAGGAGAAATTGAATTCGTCAAAGAAACGTAAATTATAAGCAACTCATACATTCGAAGAAAAATACCTCAAAATGCCAAGGCTGCAAAACAGAAATACGAGAGATACATATAAGATGAAACTGCAGCGCGAACACCTAACAATTTTTCAAAGAAATCCTCAGCGTGAAGCCAGTGCTCTGTGAATGAAAACAAGAGCACATGAAACTAAAGCCGGTGGAGATCCAATAATCGGCCTTTGTTATTGAAGTGAAGCTCTTCCTGGACCTACTCTCTTCTCCAGGAGCGTAACGATGCTCCTGGGATCGTTGCGATACGGTCATCTACACTGACTTATGATGATGAGTGCGGGAAATGGAAGCCCTGGCAAGAAGTACCGATCGTCGCGTCGCCTTCCTCCTCGAGTTTTCTGTGCACCATGAGCTGCACCACGTCTTTTCGCGTGCACCGCGTCCCTCAGGTGGACCGTGGGTGTTGAGAAACTCAACAACATTCCTTGGTAAAAAAATTGTGCGGAAATGCTTGAGTACATTTTTGAAAATCTCAATGGACAAGGGTGATGCAATTTAAAATTCCAGTTACATGGCATTAGGTTTGAATATTACTTGAAGTATCCAAAAATGTCTCAAAATCGTTCGATAAAAACATATAGGTTCATAATAGTGTGAAATATTTCTGGGCAAATTAAAAGAATGGTTGTTATCCAAGGAGAGTGATGAAGTGGAAAAGCTATTAAAAGTTGTTGTGTGATCTCGGTGGTTTAAAATATGTACTTTCTTTTGTATTTTTTGATTGTGAATTTTTAAATTTTTAAACTGTCAGTACTGTTATATTGCTCACGCTTCATTCATTTCTTTCATTATTATTTTTTATATTTCATTGTTTTGAACACAATGTTTGAATATATAAAGTGTTTACTATCCACTAGGTTTAATACTTGTATAGGTTAGCACCAGCCGATGCTTTCAATAGTTGATGATGGTAACCCCAACAGAGGTAACCCTCTGGGGTACCTACATTCCCCTCTAAATTGTTGTTTTTTGTATTCTTTGTATTTGTATGTTTTATTTTTTCTCTGAGGTGGAATAAAAATTGTTATTATTATTTAAAAAATCCATCATAAAAATGTGCAAATGGGAGTGAATTCTCGCCAAATATGCAACACATGTCGAGCATAAAAAGGAGTAGTCATTATATTCTACTCTAAACTTCAAAATTAAAACGAGTTAAACATAGAAAAATAAGCATGCAAAAATATGCTGTTAGTTGGGCTAGCTCAAAGTCCTTATAACAACATGCAACTAGCTATGCTATCCATTGATACACTTGTATGTATACTATTGAATATACTTACAGCTATTCATATCCCTAACTTTCGAGGAAAGAAAGACATTTTGAACTTTTGCTAGTTCTCTAATTTTATGATCATGGTCCAGTCAACCGTAGTTAGCTGGAGTTCGCAAAATATTTTTAATATTATCAGAGAAAATATTATCTTGGAATTTAGTTGAAAAATTAAGTCTAAATTCCATCTTACGGCCTGATAATGATTCCCATTTAGTTCATCTAAAAGAATGGTTACGCTAACATACTAACTACGCTAACTACGTAATCATACTGCCCCTTTACAAATATTGCCGATCTTCGCTGAACACGCTCCAGTTCGTTAGTTGAGTCTATTTCGTAAGGATACCATATACTGGTGGCAGCGTATCCGAAATGAGGTCTAACAAGGGAAGAATAGCCACGTTCTAATCAAAGTCTCCTTCTCACTAATTTATTATTACTATTGAGGCGATGCCACGGTATGGGCAAAGTACGGAGACAATACAAAGATTGCGCTACTAAATGCATCTCTTTCGAAAAAGGTTATACAGAGAAATGAGGTGAAACTCGGGAAAGGGAGAGTCTGCGAGTTCGACCGCTGCGTGGGAGGAGAACGATTACTTTCGTCTCACGGGGAGAGTTTCAAATTAAAGGAATAATGCAAAAGCTTTTACTGCGTTGCTCTTGTGATGCCGCAATGAAGGAAGTGCCCCGAGTGAAAAAAAATGAACGGCTCCGCGTGTGTTAACGCAAGCAAGTCGCTTCTGTGTACGATTGAGCGTGGGAAAGGCGAGCCTCCTCGGGAGATAGTAGCTTCATCACTAGTGGCCCAACGCCAGGTGGCCTTCGCGGGCCTTTAACGAGACCTCGCTCACTTGCTGAATGCATTCTGTAGCCACTATTCCCAGTTATATTTGCTTTGGGAAAGCCTTCAGAGTAATGCCTTGCATCTGAGCATGTACTCATTTTTCCAATATTTCGTCATCACCATTATTCAGCAATCCTGATATTGGTTTGACACAGCCCAAAGAAGAATTCTTCTATCGGCCAACCTATTTCTTCTCCTTCACATCCTTCGCCACTTGTTCCATACATCTCATACGAGGCCTTCCTTTGCCTTTCTTCTCGTCCACTTGTCCTTCACTGGTGATTGTCGACAAAAGGAAACTATTATAGGTGGTGTCAAATCGTTGCTCTCTTGAGAAAGAGTGTAAAGCATTACGCCGCAGCCTTAATTTTACTAAATGTATCGCCTAACCGAAGGCATGCCATCAGTTGTAATCAAACTTGGATTGCGGTAGGGCTAGATGTTTTTACGAAAGACGAACGTTATAAAAATTCAAAATAATCTGAACGAATGTAAGGTGTAGTCTTACTGAGACCCATACAGATTTAATAAAATGGCAGTTGGGAGTATTTCATTAAGAAGAGCGCGGAGTCAAAAGTAGGCAAAAGAAGACAAAACTAATGCCTTATTTCATATAGCTGATAACTTCTGGCTTAACTATGTGATATCTTTCCATAATGGAAAATAAAGGAATGAAACTTTTAGGTTCACTTTATATTTAAATAGGCACGACCCGGGTTTCATATTACATCTTCAGGTGACTGATCATGCATACATCTTCTTTATATAACAAGTTGGGTGCGACAGTAAGGACATCTATCTGTCGCAAGGGAGTGTGGTGAGTTGGGAGTGGGATGAGAAGGGATAGAGGGGGAAGGAGCGGTGTTAGGTTGGGTGGAGGGATTTCCCTGCGTTGATGGGTCTTCGACCAGCGGAGAGTAGAGGGAATGTGTTTTCATACGTCACCATCATCAGCCAGCAATCATGAGATTGTTTGACGCAGCTCTCCACTGACTTCTTCTTTCGGCTAATCTCTTCATATTTTCGCATTTTTTCGCTTTCACATCCTTCATCACTTGATCCATGTATCTCACACGCGGCCATCCTTTGCCGCTTCCTCATCCACTTCTCCTTCAACGATGTTCTTCATCAGGCCATCGTGTCTTAAGAAATGGCCGATTAAGTAGTCCCGTCTTAGCGTATTCAGAAGACTTCTCCTTTCCCCACACTTCTTAGGATTTCCTCGTTAATTACTCGGCCGATCTATAAAATCTTCATCATTCTTCTGTAGCACCGCATGTCGAATACCTCCACCCTTGACTTCTCTGCTGCTGCTGTCATCGTCCTTGCCAATTTTTATTTAATTTAATGATGTGCAACCTAAAGATTTTCTGCACCTACTTTTTCATTCACCTATGATTCGACCATCTTATCAATGCCACTCTTTGCTTCGATGTCTGCCGCTTATTTCTCTCGAAATCAAAAGTTCTACCTTTTCATTCATTTAATCGACAGAAATGAGGACGGTATGATTACTATATTACCGTAACCAGTCTATTAGATGACCTCAAATGGGAATCATCAGACCGGTGGTTGAAATTTTGAGTCAATCTCTTAAATAAATTCCAAACAATATTTTCACTGGCCACGTTAAAATATTTTGCGACTATCAAATTAATATGGTAAACGGGACTAGAGAATTAGAGAGTTTGATTGTCGAGCTGCCGGAATAAAAACTCCTTCTTTTATCGTAAAATTAGGGACATGAATAGCAGTAAATATATCCAATAGTATAAATACATGTGTATCAATGGATAGCATAGGTAGTTGTATGCTGGCGTAAGAACTTTAAGCTAACCCAACTAAAAGCATATTTTGGCATGCTTGCCTTGCTATTTTTATCTTTTTCTAAAATTGTGAAGTTTAGAATAGAGTAGAAATATTAATGCTTTTCGTGCATGATATGTAATGAATCTTTGGGGAGAATCCACTCCCTGCCACACACCTTTATGGTCGCTTGTAGGGTATTATGTAGATGCAGATGAAATGTGTGCAAAATTGACTTATTTCGCAATTATCAAGAAATGTCTGATTTATTGGCTTCATGTATCAGAGGGTAATTTTCATTACACAATATTTCCATAGGTACCTAATATTGTTCCTTGAAGGCATTTATTAGCTTGATAAATTTTTATCCTGCTGTTAAAGCGTTTTAGGAATAAAACAGAAAGTAGCAGATGAGATAATTTCACGGCTCCTTCCCATCCTTTTCTTCGTCTTCTTCGAACGCTCCCCTTCAATTCTTCATCGTTCATGGTCTCACAGTCCTTCCCTCCTTCACTCGGCCACTCCTTCCAGGCGCCTTCCGTACTCTTTGAGGTCGACCTCGGCTTCCCACAGCCGCATTCCTTTACTCCGCTGCGACAATCCCTCTTACGCCTTCCTCTGCCTCAATTCGTCTCAAATGATTTGCCTCTTATTACCAGGCCATTAGCCATCCATCTAATGGCACCAGGGTGCCAAATACTTTTCATCCGTTCTTACGTGATATCGTACGGTAACCTACTCCCAGATATCGTACGATACTTCGTTAGGTAATTGTGGTTCCGCCGTCGGAATCGTACATACGATACAGTTCGCAATCTTAGTGAAGATATCGTCCCAAGTTACGTCATGCACGAATTGGAACGAAAATTACCAAAGAAACGCTATGATCTGCATCAAAAAATAACTGTCGAAAAGAAATTGGCGTAGGAAACTAGCCGTTAGAAATTGAGCATAAGAGTGGTAATTTATTTTTCGTATTTTTGCCATAGGAACTGTACGTTATTTTCATTAATGAAAATATTAAATTATTTTCATGACAAAAGCTCAGATTTTAATTGATCATTGTTATGATGGTTATAATTCTTCTCAATTCAGTTTTTTAGGATGTCTTTGGTGGGGATTTCTGATGCGGGAAAACGTAATATAACCTGAACAATGGGGAACATGAACTATTTATTATATCTCTTGGAATTAGAAGTTTACCAGCTACAATGTGCTAGGGGAAAAGTTTTCTGAAGAATTAAGTAGGGTAACAAAGATATAACTTTTTAAAAATTATACCTTTTGAGCAGCTTAAAAACACAACATCATCGCATGAAGCCACGGCACGGTATCACTATGGACGTTATTTACCTATCTCTTGTACGCGACGATAAATTGTTTAATAACTACTTGGCGAGTGTATTTGTTTCACTATTTTGATGCAATAAACGAATGTATTTCGATTCTTTACTTGAGTAGTATTGATCGTAACGAGAAAATAGTACACAAATTGTGTAATACCTGTATAGTGCCCTGTTTGTTTTAACTCAAAGAATCTCTGTTATGACAAAGCAATCGCTGTTATTTTTTAAGAAGGATGCCACCGTAAGGGAGTCAACCAGAGGCTAATTGTCGGATTTTGCTTTTTTAAATCCCTTTTCAGTCATTGCTTCTACCAAGGAACGGCTAAAAACCTCAAAACATTATATTCCCTTCGTTTTATTTTAATATAAGTGTAAATGTTTTCCTTTGCAATATGGAAGTTTACTGGCAGTGACGTCAGAAGGCGTACAAATCACGTGAATTTCGTAAATTTTCGGGAACGTTTTAATAGAATTATATGATTTTTGTGGTTGGCATAGACAATATTGCATTAAATATTTGAAAATGTGAGAAATTTCGAATCAAGTACATCGCCAGTGCCCGAAAATCGGATTTCATGCATATTCCCCTCTGTGACGAGGGGAAGTAATTTCCAAGTATTTCAATATTTTATTTTTATTTTATATTTATTAATAATATTTTTTCTACTTATCCGTCGCAAAAAAGGTAAATCAAAGTGCAATAACTCATCTTTTTAATAGGGTATTAAGAGGGGTTTTTTGAAATTGGGAGGGGAGAATGCGTTTTCGGCTGTTTCATTCCTTTCCACTATTTCTTACTCAATCCTTCCTGCCAGGAAACGAACACTTCCTTGTGCTGTGTCATTCTACGCGAGCCTAAAAAAACCTTTCCCCCTGATCTGTCCCACTGTATGTATGTACCACATGGAATACACTCCGGTGAGGTTTCTAGAGACTGCATACCAATTCATCATGCCGTCATCTATTCGTCCACCCGCTTCCAAAGCGCATATGATGCTTTTTTTGTTTTCCCCTTCCTATACTTTCAGTTCAGCCAGGAGTGCCGTGGCGAAAGATGGCGCTTCGACGGTGAGAACGTAGAACAACAGCCGTTCCCGAAAACTTCTGCTACTGCGAAGTGGGATTCATGAAAGTGGGTAGGGTGGGAATTACTATAACCCAGGTTAAAATCTAGGGTAAACCTTTTAAGTGAATTCGAATCTAATATGCTTGCAGAAGACAATAAATATGTTTATTAAGAACCATTGCGTATTATGCTATATTCGACCAGATAAATAAGATCAGAGAGATGGACTGACGTAACGATGGATTTAAATTGTCATTTTTCCCAGAAACCATAAGAGGACACAATAGGCAGGATAGCAAAGGGATAGGTTGATGAAAAATTGTTGGAGTAGTCTGAAGTGCATGAAGCAATTTATAACATTACTAACCCAAGAAATGCTGGTGATGTACAGATAAATGTATTTAGGGAAACCTTCCTAACCAGTGATCCGTTTGATACTATGTAAGTACTAACCATCTACTTGCACGTGACCATTATATTTAACATGTTTTCATAGGGTAGCATAGCATTGTAGTTCTTAGTTGCATCTAAGTAGTGCATGATTGTCGGCCTTGTTTTGCAATGAATGACTGACGTTAGCAGGTGTATTGTTCATCATGTTGACAGGTAGTTCAGGAATTGCGAGGTACATCAAAGGGACAATGTTTGGAATTCCGAAACGAATTGGAGTGTCCTAAAATGACCGAGTAATTATCCACATTTTGTATGAAAACCAAGTAGCTGTGATTAGGACATGAATTAAAGATACTTTGCAACTATTCCACATAAAAATTTATTTCGAAAGAGTCAACATGTTTCACTGCACTGCAGCATCATCAGGACTGACTTGCAAAGTATCTTTAATTCATGTCCTACAATGGATTTCCACAAAGTATCAGCCTCCACCATTCATTTCATAGCTGTGATTAATTCTGTACCCATCTGTATCTGTAGGAAAGGAGTGAGACAAGGCTGTACACTATCTCCCGTAATTTTAAATGTTTACATTGAGAGAGAGCCATCAATGAAATCAGGCCATTGTCATTTCCAAGCAGCTGTAACCCTCACGAAGGTACAGCCTGCATCCAACTTAAAACAAAATGAGAAAGGCGAGATGATTTCAGGATTAATCTCCTCTAGTCCACCAGAGCATCACCGAGCGATGAATCAGTCTCGCTGACGGAAACGAAATCAAGTCGTCGCTGGAACGAAGTGAGAGATGGAGAAATGCCGGATCGGTGAAACGTCATGCCGTGGAGATTGGGAGGAACGAGGGAGTTCTTTGAGGAGACAGATCGAGGCGGAAACTGCCGAGACGAGGAAAAGCAGCGATTCAATTAAATGAGAACCGTAGTCGATATGCTTTGCTGCAATTTACATTCACAGTAACCAACCGAGCCTTTGGTCAAAATCATCTCAATTAACAACCCTGAGTTTGGTTTGACGCAGCTCTCCACCAGGGCAGGCACGTTGCCAGAAATTTGCTTCCGGGGGCTAAGTCGCGTAACTTGAAACAAATCAGCCTTGCCCATTCGGTGCCGGCATGTTACAAATCTCTTCCCTCAATTTTCAGTACTTATAATTTACTTTTACAGTGCCCATACTTAACTCTTCTTACTGGTACAGTTCTCTGCTAAAATCAGTACAACAAAGTTATTGGGAAAAATTTTCTGGGTGGCTGAAGCACCAGAAGCCTCCCCCCTGACTACGTTCCTGCACCAGGGGTGGACTGGCTATGACTAAAGGGCGGTGGAAAATGCACGGAAAAGGCGCCAACCTACCAGGGGGTCCGGGGACTATGACCCTGGCGCCCAAGGGCGCCAATATCATAGTTTGGCGAGGGCGTTTCCCAGTAGCTAATATGGCCAGTCCACCCCTGCTCTCCACCGATTTTCTTTACCGGCCAGTTTCTTCACATTTACGTATTTCTTCCCCTTTCACATCCTTCATCACTAGCTCTATATATCTCTTTCGACTTCATTTGCTCTTCTTTCCGTCTACTTGTTCTTCAACGATTGTCTTCATCTGGCCATCATGTCTCATGATATGGCCGCATAAGAGAGAGAGAGACAATTTTCCTCACCTATGAAAAACCTTCTACCTTCGGCTTGAGCACCAATTTTTTCGCACAAAAATATTCCTGGTATGTTTCTCCAGTTCACAATCAATCAGTCAAGGGCACCAGATTAATCATATTAATGAGATTAGAGAGATTATTTGCCGTGCCGATAGATTCAAAATGAGATTTTCCCCCCCTACTATAAGTGAATAGAGTAGGCCGCATAGCAAAGGATAAGGTGGGTGAAGTATTGTCAGAGTAGTATATAGCGCATGATACATGTATAAACAACCAATCCCCTTATTATTGCTGCTCATGTAGCCATATAGGTGCATGTGATCCTATTATCTAAATGTTTCCATGCAATAGCCTAGTTGCAAATCAATAGTGAATGTTTGGTGATCTTCACCCCCTGCCACACACCCGTGCGGTGGCTTGTAGGGCAATGCATAGGTTAAATATAGATGAATTTGAGGTTATGTACGAGATCGTGAAAACGTTCTTAATAAACATATCTAGTGTCTCCTGCAAACATATTAGATTCGAATTTTCTTAAAAGGTTTAGCCTAGATTTTAACCTGCGTTATGGTAGTAATTCCGATCCTATTTCTTCCATTGAAATCGTAACACTAGTAGAGTTGTCGTAACGGCCATAAACAAATCTTGCATATCTCCTTGGCATACGCTCTAATAGTGATGGGGACTGTCACTGTAGTAGCCGAAGTAACAGTTGCTACGATTCCTTGGCTGTAGGACTGATATAGAAGCAGTTTCTTCGGTGCCGTTACTACTGTTCTTAACGTGACCGAGTCATTAATTCCATTCGCGCTGCCGGTAACACTGCCGTTCTCGCCGTTGCCTCTGTCCCCACCATTACCATTGACGTTTTCATCGTTGCAGTGTTCTCTACTTATGTCGTCATCGCTCCAGGATCAACTCCCAGAGTCTAGAGAATCCCAGGAGACGGGGCTGCAATCGCGCAGGGCAACAGCGAAAGTCAACGCGACCCGAATCGTGCCCTCGATGGATATGCCCCCTCCTCTCCCAGCCCACCCCTCTTTTGCCCCGTTCAGACTACGGTGGTCGTTACGTTCGTCCTTACGCACGTAGGCTTTTTTCCCCCGTCTGAACGCAAGTTCGTACGCGGGTATCTCGTAGTTCCGAACGCTGCCGAAGGTCGGCTCTGCAGTCGCAGTGAAAACCGGAAACAGGAAATAAGATGAGACGGACGAAAATACACCTCACACACACACCTAATTCAAATAATCGCCGGAATGAATTCAGTCAATTGAAAATTAGTGAATATAAAAGGAACCACAGGTGGTTTCAATTTAACTTCCGAGGCGATGCTAACCACTGCCGACCAATATGCTATGGGCACTCGAGTTTGGAGGGTATTTATGAAATAACTAGACCTACTGAAATTTTAATTAAGAATTTAAGAATTACAACAGGTTCTATTTTCCGTTCAGTCACGCAGACATTCGCACTAGCATTCACACAATTTGCCGGTTTACACGGTACTATTTTCTCATACATGTTTCTCTTTATGTTTGTATAAGAAATCGTACAAAAAATGTCCTGAGTAAATCGGCCTTAAGGATTACAACGCATTGAGAATAACATTTGAATACCAACCAGACGCAATAAAACTCTTATGATAATAATGTCAGCAACATTTTTGTGCAGATATGTCTGAAATTTACAGGAAACGTATTAAACATTCTTTTGTATAATGTGTTATAATTAGATTGTTATCAGGGGCTATTTGTTGTTCGGAAAGCAGGGCGGCTTGCCGCAACAAATAACTGCTGGCCCGCTACCGATATAATACATAATTTGATATACATCTACATCTACATCTACATAATACACTGCAAGCCACCATAAAGGTGTGTGGCAGGGGGTGAACTCTCACTAAACATGCACTACATATCATGCATAAAAAAATGATTAGTACCTGTATAGGTGCTGTTCAAAACGACGCTATTTAAAAAAGGATAAAAATAGCAAAACATAGATGCAAAAACATGCCGTTAGTTGTGTTAGATATAAGTCCTTATACCAACATGCAGCTACCAATGTTATACATTGCTACACTCGTACTGGATATATTTACCGTTATTCATATCCCTAATAGTACGAGGAAAAAAGGACATTTTGAATCTGTCAGTTCGGCAATCTATTTCTCTAATTTTGTGATTATGGTCCAGTCTACCATAGTAAGTTGGGGTCCGCAAAATATTTTTAACATCATCACTGAAAATCTGGTCTTGGAATTTGTTAAAGAGATTAAGTCTTAAGATATAGAAAAGGTTGATTACATTACGTTATCAACGACGATATATTATAACATGTGGATATCAAGGGATTAAAACGCAATCAAGAGCCAGGAAAAACGCTTGAGAAAAACATTCTTGATTACATTGTGTTATGATTTGCAATAGATCGGCTGATAGATTTTTGATAAATAAACGTTTAAAGTCGGCGTAGTTTTTGAACACAAAGAGCCAGTAACTTTTTCCATTACTCTTTGGTAAAAATACAACAATACAATTAAAAATGTTATGTGCACAACAATTAACGTATTATTAAATGAGAAAAATATAATGTAATTAAATTTTCCGAATGTCTTTTGGTTATTTCATAAATACCCATCAAACTCGAGTGCACATAATATTTTGGTCGACAGAAGTGACTTGCTTCTAGTAAACTTCACCCATTAGCGGCTTGAGGGCAACACTGAATTTACGCTGTCACTCAGGAGTAGTCTGAACGCGCGCAGGAAATTACGCGCGTAAGGACCATCGTAGTCTGAACTGGGCATTTCTTTGCTCTGCAGCTGAGCGGTGACTGAAGGAACGGATTCCGACGGCTCCAGGGGAATCCCGACTGGAGAAACTCCAGCGTCCGGGATATCGTCCGATCGCGCCCGAACGAGGGATTCGCATTCTGGGCGAGGGTTTCCCGAAGTGCGGAGCGGGTGGCATTACTGAGTTTCACCTGAAACGAGAGCTTTAGTGGCACAGGCGTGGCAAAAAACGCGCGTGCAGGAATTCGGCGCCGACGGAATTGGGAACGAGCTCTTGAACGTTTCCCCCCTCTGCGAATTCCCTCCCCAGCGCCAATAAAAGACGGTGTTGCATATAAGTCGAAAGCCAAGTTCTGCCAATTGCCCGATCGCATAACTTGTTTTTTTTTCGCAATCTATTGTGCGGCCAGCTTTCGCTTCTAAGTCGCACACCCTCAGTTCACCATTCGATTCCATTTGTGCGTAGGCACTCTTAATCGGAGACAATGAGAGGACGCATCCATCTCAATGAACATCCAATCGCTTCACGCACCATCTCTCTGTTTCAACTATTAACGAGTATGTTTCCGAAAATATGAACATTTAATGAAAATACTGAGTAAATAGTGGCGGTCGTGGTAATCGGTGCCATTCGTTAAGAGTTTTATCCAACGTAACCAGAAAGAATTCTTTAGTTCTCGGAATACAGGCCTCTTGAATTAAAGTAATTTCACAATAGCAGAATTACACAGTAAAAAAAAAAAACATTCACCTTGACCGGGACTCGAACCCAGATCTGCAGATTTTCGACCAATTGCTTTAATCAATTAAGCTACTGAGGCGTCATCTTTCCCTGTGGGAATATTAGGAGATCGGAGTTCGAGTCCCGGTCAAGGAGAATGATTTTTTTCTCTGTGGACTTTTACTAGTGTGCAATTTCAGCGGCTAACGCTGTTTAGGCTCTAGCGGCCAGTTCGCGGTGCTTCAAAAGTAATTAAAGTTTTTACCAATTTTAATTTTTTATAGTCAGGAGTTTAGATGAATTAGAATAAAAATGTCAAAACTTTTGCCAACGTTTCGGATATTTATGTATCCATCGTCAGGGCTGTAATAATGTGCAAAAAGATAAAAAAACTGTTTAAAATCCATTTTTAAAGCAGTATGGTTTAAAGTATACAGTAAACAAGTCATTAAAAAGAAGAAAAAAACCTGATCTAAACCCCTGACTATAAAAAAATATAGGTATGCTATAATAAGAGTGGTCGAGAAAACAAATCATATGAAAGGTACCTTCATTGACACATGTTGGAATAGTTATGTATTAAAAATGCCCATCATAGGCCCTGCCCATCATAACATGTCAAGTCATATCATAAAAAAATGCCCATCATACCATTTATGATGGCTTAAAGTATGCACTCTTCGTGAAAATGTATCTTCAAAGTAATTGTAATTGAATTTCATATTGATTATCAAGGCACCATTTCAATTTGTGCATACATGTGATAGAATCTGTTAACAACCATGATATGCGTATAATAACATCTTACCCAAATGCGGCACGATAAGGCAAGTTAAACATGTGAATTTTAATAATGACTTTCATAAAATTCAATTAAAAATATTGAACATGATCTCTACATAGGAGCAGTTTATAAGTCATCATCAAGGGTCAACAATCCTAGGATTGGTTTGACGCAGCCCTCCACTCGATTCTTCTATCGGCCAACCTCTTCATACCAACGTAGTTCCTCTCTTTCACGTCCTTCACGACCTGCTCCATGTAACTCATACGAGGCCTGCCTCTTCCATTCTTCCCGTTCACTTTTCCCTCGACGATTGCTTAATCAGGCCATCGTGTCTTAAGATATGGCCGATTAGGTTGTCCCGTCTTCTTTTTATAGTTTTCAGTAGACTTCTCTTTTCTCCTACTCTTCTCAGGACTTCTTCATTTGTCACTCGGTCGATCCATTTTATCTTCATCATTCGTCGATAGCACCATATTTCGAATGCTTCCACCCTTTTCTTCTCCACTGCTGTCATCGTCCATGCCTCACTGCCATAAAGGAACATGCTCCAGATATACGTTTTAATGAATTGCTTCCTTACTTCCAAGCTTGTATTTCCAGCGGTTAGTAGATTCTTCTTTTGATAGAATGCCCTCTTTGCCTGGGCTATTCTACTCACTATTTCTTTCTTGCTTCGTCCATCGTTGGTTACTCTGCTTCCCAGGTAACAGAACTCTTTCACCTCTTCCAGTTTCTGTTTTCCTATTTTAACGTTGGTTTTGGCCTCTTCTCTTTTGCTGCACACCGATATCTTAGTTTTATTCTTATTGATCTTCAGCTCATGTCTGATCATTGTCCTTTCCATGGTTGTTAGCATCTTATTCAGCTCCTTCTCTGTCTCTGCTATGAGAGCTATGTCATCAGCGAATCGTAGCATGCTGATTGTTTCTCCGTGGATATTCACTCCAGAACACTTCTCCTTGACTTCATTGATGGCTCTCTCAATGTAAACATTAAAAATTACGGGAGACAGTGCACAGTCTTGTCTCACTCCTTTCCTTATTCTTGCTTCTTTACAGCTGGGTCCAGATTTAATCACAGCTACTTGGTTTTTATACAAACTGTGGATAATTCTTCGATCATTGTAGGAAACTCCAATTTCTTTCAGAATATCAAGCATTGAATTCCAGTCCACGTTGTCGAAAGCCTTCTCTAAATCCACAAATGTAATGAAGGTCGGAGTTTATAAGTAGTAGGTGAAAAAAGTAGTAGGTGAAAAAAGACTGCAATTGCAAGAAATGCAATTCCACAACGGAAGTGAATTTCTTAGCAGTAGAATTGCAAAGTGTTTTTTTTTCTCCTACACCGTAAAACGTTTATCTGAATTTAAGCGCTGTCTGATTTTACGGTATTGGCCTAAATTTAAGACTCAACATGCGTGAAAATCAGTCACTTCTCTGTCTTATTTTAAGAACTTAACATCAGCATATTGAAAATAAGATGGTTGTGATCTGAAATTCAGATCACCCGGGCTGAAAATAAACATGTCCTGGTTGGCTCCTCAATTAGAGCTAACCTGCCAATAGCAGAGAATGATTGGCGGAGCGTAACCAGGGAGATGGAATTCAACAAGGATTACGAAGTGTAAATAAGTAAAATTCGAAGTCAAGTCAAGTTTTATTTTAAGTAGGTGAAATGTGTTTCGTGTGTTGAGTTAATGGTGTGAGAATGTATTAATACTTAGTGTGTTTGCAGAAGGGAACCAGTTGTGTCTGAGTGACGTATCCTGAGACTAATATTCCTTATTTTATCTACGTGACAGGGTTGTAAGAACTAAAAAATAGTCGTCCTCGTCAAGTGACAGTTTCTGCCTTGGTTTGTAGATACTGGCACATATCTTTGGTATCGAAGACTTTGTGTGGATTACTTTGTTTCCAATAAAAGTGCACATTTTCATATTATCTTTGAAGTTATTTTTAATGTGTACCCATTTCAGTCCTCAAATCTTTTTCAATGGAAATTCTATGAATTACATTTGCTCTATCGAAGAATTTAGTCAGTAAAACAGTATTATCGAGTAGAAATGTGAAACGTTAGGGTTTTGGTTTGTGTTCGTGTGAAGTGTTTAATTATGTATTTATAATTAGACATCCCATAAAAGTAGGCTTTAATTTAAATAGCAACCCGCATTGTTACGTGAGACGCATTTTAAGATAGGCCCATGCTGAATTTAAGACCAGTGCTGTCTTAAATTCAGCATGGGCCTATCTTAAAATAAGACCCACCTGGTCTCATTTTCAGTCCTGCACTTGCCTTAAAATAAGACATCCCCTCAAAGTAGGCTTGAATTTCAGTAGTAACACGCATTATCACCAGAATAGGGCTGTCTTAAATTCAGCATAAACCTAACTTAAAATAAGTCACATCTGGTTTTCAGGTGTGTCACCTGGCTTGATTTTCAGTCCTTCACCTGCCTTAGTTTTAGACAAGATATTAGTGCTGAATTTCAACATGCACTGTTTTAAAATGTTGCATCTGAAATTCAGATCGCTTTTGTACCTTAATATCAGATAAACTATTTACAGAATACTAGCAATGGAGTTCCACAAAGTTACTGCCGCTTTCATCAACTAAATCAGTTTAAAAGTCGCTAATTCAGAGAATACTTCAAAGAAGATGAATTTGGGGGAATGCCTAGGTACGAGGGGCGGAGAGGCGAAGCCCGCGCCACTCAACTGAGGAGCGATTCGCAAAAAAAAGCGTCCCACCGATGGCGGAAGTAAATCGAGAGCATGTCTTGCTTTCGTCAACCCATAAGGTTCAAAGGAATGGGACTTGACGCATTCCATACCTTTTTCCTGATGTTCGTTCCCAAGGATGCTTGCAGACCTTCCTTCGAACGCCATTGGGTGGAGACCAAGGAAAGTGAAACTCGTGTTGGGTGCCTGGTTCAAGCAAGCATTGCTAGGGGAGCGTCGGTCGGAGAGGGCGGCGCCCGCCGAAACTCAAAAAGAGGGCGTGCCTCTCGGGGAAGGCCTTGAGACACCTACGCCGCGCCGGGGTCACCTCCGCGCATTCCCCTCGAAATTAGCCGATGCTCGCCCAAGTCGCCCTCGTGCACTCATATCTCCCGGCGCTCGAGGGCAAAGACATTCTTCCTGACTTTCCGGCCAAATCCTGCGACGTGGATTTCGAGCGGATTTTCGTCGTAGTATCCCACCCCCTTTGTCCTGTTCAATTGGCCCATCGATTTTTTTTAGTCTCTCATTTTATTTCTCATCGTTCGTACCGGCCGATAATTTATCGGTTTTTCGGATCTGCCTCTCGCGTTTGCTGTTCCAATTCCTTTCCCAACTGCTTGTCGTTATCCTCAGCTCCCACTCCTATTTTCCCTGCTCCACCTTCACTAGATCGAACGCTGACGGGCGTCATCTGGAGGAAACACTCCATAATTGAGAAAGAAAAGCACGACAGAAAAGTTGCAAAGGTGTTTTTCTTTCTCTTCACTATATCTATATCTAATAGGGTATTCTTTTGCTGTCTTCATCAAATTTTCATGCCCTCTGGAGTACATATATTAAGCCGTTCGATTTTGAAATTTGTACTTAAGTATTATTATTCATTAATTAAAGAGTGAAAAATTGAACGGTGCGAAAACGCGACGTCAAACTAAAATATGCCGGTGAATACGTGTGACGTAACACACTTTCCTCTACTTGCCAATAGGTGGTGCTGCGAACAATTTCAAGCAGACAGAACACTCCATTAAAGCTTATTAACTAGTATTTGAGGCATATTTAGCCAGTTAATTTATTATGATTAACTTTTGTTTATTTACATAAAATTATTTATTCATTTGATTCATTTAAAAACGGTATTTCTTTTCCTAAGCGCAGCGTGAAGTTGGCCCAGAGTCGAAAGAACTTCACGCAATGCTTCGCTGTAGCGGACTCCAGCAGCAGGATGACTCTGGAACCTATAAAACGACTATTAATACCATGTTTAACGGAGAAGACTTTTTGAACTTTGATAGTTTTCATAGGCTATTATTGATAAATATTAACTAGAGCGGAGGGGTTCTGAAATACAATGATAAGTTCAGGAGACCAATATTTCCTATGCCTCAAAACTTACATTTTGAGGCATATATGCCTGTACGTCAGCAATTATATACGTCACTATATGCCTGTTACGTCACCAGCAAGTCAACTCATCCTAACTACCGAGAGAGACTCTGATGACCTGAGTGTTGGAGTGGTTACGGCTCATCCCGCCATTTCTGAACTCTTTCAAATGAACTAAAAATTAACATTTAATTCTCTAATAAGCTTGGATTTCTAAATCCATATTTTTTGCGTAAAATGACAGCGTTTATGGTTGGGCACGAATCGCCATCTTATGTTTGTTACAAAGAATAGGGTAGTTTCTTTGATCAAAGAAATTATGATTTCTTTGATCAAAGAAACTACCCTATTCTACGTAATACCCTGCGAGCCAACGCGAGGGGGTGGCACTATTTACATCGAAAAAAAAGCTACAACTAATATACAACATGAAAAGAAGTTAGGCATAGGGGTCACGTGCAACTAGATGGTAAGATGTCCTACCTATCCCTTTTCTACTATGCTTGCTATTGTGTTCTCTTACGGTGGGCAGGAAAAATTACATTTTAAATCTATTGGTACTGTGATCTATGTATCTAATATTGTTTATCTGATCAAACCTGGCATGATACGCAGGGGTTCTTAATAATACAGGGGTACGCATAATGCATATTTAACGTCATGTGCTAACAAATCAGCTTCTAATTTACTTAAAAGGTTTAGCCTAAATTTTAACATGCGCTCTGATAGAGGTTTCCATTTTAGTTCTTCTATTATACTCTTATCTCTAATACAATTATTATAACAGGCTTTGACATATGTAGCTAATCACCTTTGTGCACGCTCTGATTCTTTTATCATACCTTCCTCGAACGGATCCCAAATATATACTCTAATTATGTAATCGGTTGACTTCATATATTTATTTTACGATCACTATAATGACTTCTGCAGGCCATATACTTGCCCTCCTTCAGCCATTTATATTTTTTAACCTAATATATAACATTCAATCTCTCCTAAGTTTTGAACGAAGTCTGTATCAGCACCCCGAGGGAATGTGCATCGATGACGCCTGAAACGTAATAATACGCGACCCATTTCCTATACACTCGTGTATCTTCCGTGCCTACCTGCGTCGTGAAATCACGTGACTAGTATATTTATCCTGTGAAACCCTACTTCTTGTTTAATGGGGTAGTTTATCATATGTTTTTATTGCCGAATATGATAGAGTTTGTAAAATAAAAAGACCCGTATTTTTCCGTTTTTTGATCCGTCAAATATTTATCGAGTTATAGGCGGCGAAGAACTGATGTATTTAACCCTTTCGGAAAAAGTGGGTGTGGTGCAACCTCTGACGTTAATCGACTTCGTCCAATCACAACTTCGCTACTTCGCCTTATCGCAAAGGGGGGGACACAGCTGACTCTGCCAATCGGAGCAGTTACGACAGCATCTGTGGGAGCAGACCTTCCGAGAACCCCCCTCCACTCCCTCCGCTTCTCATACGAGCAGTCAAGGACGGGAGGAAAATGACGTCAATGATATCAAAGCAGCTTTTTCGGTGGGCGTCACCTTTTGCTTATTTTAATTTTTGATTTATGAATGAATGGTTGTGGTTAGAAGATTAATTTTTTCACTAAATTTCTCTTTTCGTTTCCATCTAACAATTTCGTGTACAAAATTGTGATTTCGGTTCCGAGAAAACGCCCCCATTCTCACTTCCACCTCGAAATACGTATTTCCACATTTCCACCGGTCTACTTCTTTGTAAACATTGAGAATGACGCTTACTTAGGTATTATTATATTAGAAACTTATTAGAAACCACGGTCGGATATTTTAATAAAAAAGTGTGGAATACACTACGTATAGCTATTTTCACAATGGAAATTTTTCACAAAGTGACGCCTGAAGAAATCTCTTCAATTCGAAATACGTATCACCAACCACCGCATTCCATTTTCTCAATCTCATAATATACTTATCCTGGGATCTCATACTTGTATAGCTGTGCTCTGCATGCATGAAATAAAGCGGTTTTCCTCTGCGAATCATATTTCTTAATAAACACGTGTCAGGAGTTCAAGAACACCAAATGAGGTCAAAGAATCAGAACGAATTTCGAACAGTATCACTCATAATTTCCTTCAAACCGGTCGTTACTTGATTATTCGATTTGAATATATGCTAAAATGAGCGAAAAATGAGGCTGATATGACTCCACTGACATGTTAGTGAAAGGTTTCGAAGTATTGTAGTTTTGGCCATTATAGCTTTTTATACAGTTTTCAAAACAAATCTCTAGAGCAAGAGACCTTCGCTATTTTACGACGTGAATATCCGAAAAACGGACATTTTTGCTTTGAAATAACAAGTGCGTTTGTATACGCTGCCGTTATGCACATCTACATCTACGTAATACCCTGCGAGCCACCGCAAGGGCAATTGGCAGGGGATGAAAATCACCACACATGGCACTGCTGACATGCAACTACCTTCCACAACGAATATACTACATGAAAATTCGTTAGGTATAGGAGTCGTGTGTAACTAGATGGTAAGTGTCAACAAAGTTAAAAAAGTGATTACAGGTTAGAAAGATTTTTACTTAGTATATGTATATGTATTTCGCTATCATCCATAGATCAGAAATATATCAGTTATAATAAAACATTCTTCATCTACATCTACATCTACACGATACCCTGGAAGCAACCGCGAGGGTGTGTGGCAGGGGGTGAAGATCACCAAGCATGCACTACCGACATGCAAACAAGCAACCATAGGGTCTCATGCAACTGGATTGTTAGTATCTATAGTATTTAAGGGATTAATACATGCATCATGCACTATAACAGAGTACTATAAAATATTTCCCCTACCTATCCCTTTGCTATACTGCCTATTCTGTTCTCTTATAGTACGGGGGAAAAATGTCATTTTGAATCTATCAGTACGACAATCTATCACTCTAATCTTATTAATCTGGTCAAATCTAGCATAATACGCTGGAGGTTTTAATATGTGCCTAACATCTTCAGTAAAGCTATCCAATTGAAATTTCTCCAATAGATTTAATCTGTACCTTAGCCTACGCTCTGATAATGATTCCCACCCTAATTCTTGAATTAATTCTGAAACACTACTCAACCTATCGTAACACCTTTTAACGAACCTAGCTGCTCTACGCTGCTCACTATCCAGTTCTCTGATCAAACCTAATTCATTCGGATCCCATACACTGTCTGCATACTCAAGGTGGGGCCTAAATAGTGAAAAATAACATCGCTCTTTTGTCATCTCATCACATGTCCCAAGTAGCCTTTTTACAAATCCTAGCTTTCTCTTCGCTCGGCCGCATATTTCCCGGCTGTGTCTTCCCCACGATAAATCTTTAGTGATTGTTACACCTTATGATTTCAACGCTTTCGATCTTCGTGTTATTAATTTTATAGGATCACTCCATCGAATTATTCCTCCTCCAAAAATTGATAGCTACACACTTTTTAAGGTTAAGTTCTAACTGCCATTTATCGCACCACTCTTGAATTGCATCTAAATCCTTGCGAAGCGATTTCCTGTCTTCTTCTTTTGATATACCTTCTGGTAACCTTTTAAGGAAAGGATACCTTTTGGTATATCTTCTTTTGATTCTTCTTGCACTACAGACTACTCCAGCAATTTTTACGTACCTATCCCTTAGCTATGCTGCCTATTGGGCACACTTGTGGTACGCGGAAAAAAATGACCTATAAAATCTATCGGTGCGACAATCCATCTCTCAAATTTTGTTTCTTAGTTCGAGCCAAGCATAATACCCAGGGTTTCTAAACATATATCTCACGTCATCTGCAAACAATTCAGGTTATAACTTAGGTACTTAAAAGTTTTTTTAACCTGCGTTTACTTTTGGTTTCAGCGTGCTCTTACCTATCTTGGCTCTAAAAGAGATTTCAGTTACTCGTTTTCATCCAAGAAATGGTGCAGGTAAGTGTTTCTCATTCATTGAGCCAAGATCGTAATACTTCACTTACCCGACCCTTTCCTTGGCAAACGGTTTTCTTTCACTTTGGTGACAATTCGAAAATTTCCGCTTGCCAAGGAAGTGCGTTATCCTCTGCTCCCCGCGAGACGCACCCATGACGACCGACCCTCAATCACTTCTCCAATGGACCAGATTGCGCGCAAACCTGTCTGAAAAGCTGCCTCGCAAGATTAAAGGCAGCTCTCAAATATTCAATGAACGTTGAGCTCACCCCATTCACGTGGTTATCACCCATCTCAAAAAAGTGTGTACAGTAGTGTAAATTTTAAGCAAATTGGGAAAACAATATGACGCTAATTATAAAATAGACTAGATTGAATTAAGTTTTTAAGTATACAAATTAAATACCTGGGAGCACAATTAACCACGAAACTTACTTAGGGAACACACAAAAAATAATTTGCGGGTCCAACTTGAATAAACTTGAATTTATTTGAAAGGTGATGGGGAAGTGCAAAGTTAAGGAGATGTGTTACTTCGCATTAGTTTGGCCTACAGTGGAATATACATCCAGTATGTAGAGTGTCCGGAGCATGCCAGGGAAATAGAGATAAATAGATGTAGAGGGTGTTATAAGCAGTAATCGCCATGTAAATATATATCCTCACCTTCATCACTATGTAAATATTAACAATCTAGTAACACGTGACTGTTACATCTATATTTACGTCCACACAATTTCCTTCGAGCCACCATAAAGTTGTGTAGCAGAGGGTGAATTCACACCAAACATGTATTACGTATCATGCGTAAAAAGGATTAGTCAATATATTCTAGTCTACATTTCAAAATTAAAAAAAAAGAAAAAAAGGAGCAAAGCAAGCATGCCAAACATGGTGCAAGGTTGGGTTAGTTTTAAGTACTAATACCAATCTAACATGTTTACATGTAGTAATAGTAGTTTAGTTCTGATTCTCATGTAAGCAGTGCATGTTTGGTTATCTTCACCACCTACCACACACCCTCGCGGTGGCTCGCGGGGTATTGCGTAGACATAGATATATGGGAACTGTTGTAAAAGTGATTCATAAAAGCATTAGATGAAGTTCAGAGGGTATTAGCCATATTTGTAAACAATTGCTATGATAAGGGTGTGTAACTTTCGATCGCTGGAGCCAATGGGATGGTAAAACCTTTAAATATGAAAACAGCGAGGCAGACTAAGACTTCATCTACATCTACATCTACATAATACCCTGCAAGCCACCATAAAGGTGTGTGCCAGGGGGTGAACTCTCACCAAACATGCACTACATATCATGCATAAAAAAGGATTAGTACTTGTATAGGTACTGTTCAAAACTACGCTATTTAAAAAAATATAAAAATAGCAAAGCATGCATGCAAAAACATGCTGTTAGTTGGGTTAGGTCTAAGTCCTTATACAACATGCAGCTACCAATGTTATCCATTGCTACACACGTACTGGATATATTTACCGTTATTCATATCCCTAAGAGTACGAGGAAAAAATGACATTTTGAATCTGTCAGTTCGGCAACCAATTTCTCTAATTATGTGATTATGGTCCAGTCTACCATAGTATGTTGGGGTTCGCAATATATTTTAAACATCATCACTGAAAATATGGTCTTGAAATTTGTTTAAGAGATTAAGTTTAAATTTCAACCTGCGATCTGACAATGATTCCCAATGTAATTCATTTAATAGACTGGTTCTGCTAATAAGGTTATCATACCGTCCCTTTAAAAATCTTGCCGATCTTCACTGCACACGTTCAAGTTCGTTATTTAGACCGATATCGTAGGGATCCCATACCCTGGCAGCATATTCCAAATGAGGTATAACAAGGGAAAAGTAGCTTATTTCTCGTAAAAGTTCGTCACATTTACCCAGTACTCTTTTGACGAATCCCAGTTTACGATTCGCTTGACCCATTATTTCACGTATAAGTTTATCTTGACTTTTACATAACTACAGGGCAGATGACTTACAGATGAATATACAGGACTTGCGACACTACGAGAATTATAAGGGCCCCACGCTACATTGGTATACAGGACCACAGAGATAAGATAAGAGAAATACACTGTACCACAAATAGATTAAATATTCGTTCTTTTATCAAACAATTCGTGACCATAAAAACACAAAGGCTTCTCACACATATGATGCCCTTACAAAATGTCTAATCATCTCAAATAGTTTTTTGCATGTTGGAATATAAGCAGAACTTGTAATGTGTCCCGCATTATATTAGTAGAAATCTCTCCTTAATTACGCAGTGAACTTTTGCGCACATACGTAATGAACGTTTGATGATTTTACCCCCTGCCACACACCACCGAGATAGCTCACAGGGTAGTCATCATCATCATCAAGGGTCAACAATCCTAGATTGGTTTGACGCAGCCCTCCACTCGATTCTTCTATCGGCCAACCTCTTCATACCAGCGTAGTTCCTCTCTTTCACGTCCTTCATGACCTGCTCCATGTAACTCATACGAGGCCTGCCTCTTCCAATTTTCCCGTTCACTTCTCCTTCGACGATTGTCTTCATCAGGCCATCGTGTCTTAAGATATAGCCGATTAGGTTGTCCCGTCTTCTTTTCATAGTTTTCAGCAGACTTCTCTTTTCTCCCACTCTTCTTAGGACTTCTTCATTTGTCACTCGGTCGATCCATTTTATCTTCATCATTCTTCGATAGCACCGTATTTTGAATGCTTCCACCCTTTTCTTCTCCGCTGCTGTCATTGTCCAGGGTAGTCAGTAAATAGATATTTAGATAGGTGTACTATAGGGTAGTCAGTAGATAGATATTCCGCAGCACGTCTGCAGATCGAGTTAAAACGCAGCCTTCCGCTTCTGAAGGTCTTGTGGGGTGCTATACAATCTCAAATGTATGTGTGTGGCCTTGACGACCATGACTGTTCATCCTCGATCTTAAATCTGCTCTTTATGCTGCTTGTACGCATTATACGAAGTAGTAAGAAAAGTCCTCGCCATTCAATTAAAATATCTCCCTCCGCAGTCAGTCACGATTATGTCGCATGTCTGACGCAAGCCCAACTGTCAACCTTTTCATTTAGTTGCACACGGATTAATGCACTTCCGGGTGATGATTTATTCTCAAGTTCCTAGCAGATTTATCTGCAGATGTAGCAGGCATTTTTATTCGACTTCCATGTCATATCTGCAGCTGCTTTATTGCACTAGAGTTTAAAGGCCGATTTGCAATTGGCGTCAATTTTAAACGTTTACCGGAATTGGTTTAACGTTTCACGAAGTGCGTCGGTTGACGTTAAACTGGAATGTGCTTCGGTAACCGTCGGTCACCGTCGTGAATCTTCGGCCCGATGTTTACTTGCGGGTGAGCGCCACCTATTTGTTAACTACGGTAGAAAGCAAAAAAATGGACAGGCACGAGTACTACATGATAATAATTGCTATTATCAGGTTTGCAGCTTATTATTTGTGTAGGAAAAATGCTTTGAATATTCAGGGAACAAAAATAAATTTCCCAACTGTTTACTCACAGCCCAACGTGTGCCAAAGAGTTTGATTAATGAACGTAGCCCAATTCCCTCTCAACGCTGAAAAACAAATGAGAAATGACATATACGTCAACGTAATACCCTACGAGCCAACACAAGGGTGTGTGGCAGGGGGTGAAGATCACCAAACATGCACTATTGACATGCAACTAGGAAAGTACATGGAAAGATGCTAGATAATAGTGTCACATGCAGCTAGATGGTTAGTATCTACATAGTAATAAATAAATTGGTTTTTTATACGTACATGACTCACTACAGACTACTCTAACAAAATTTCACCTATCTATTCCTTTTCTATTCAGCCTAATGTGATCTCTTAGCGTACGCGGGAAAAATGTCATTTTGAATCTATCGGTACGACAATCTATCTCCCTAATCTTGTTAATCGGATCAAACCTATCATAATAGGCAAGGCTTCTTAATATATATCTGACGCCATCGGTAAACCAATCAGCTTCAAATTTACTTATCATCTGATATTAGTTGCACATACTGCGCTTGCGCTGACGTGAAAACGCCAACATTTGAAGCTAGTGGTTGACTCTTTCACGCAATCGTAGACTCATCCATTAGAACTAGGCAGTTCTACTCAATTTTGAAGTTGAAGTTGACGTTGAAGCCAATCTTAAATCGGCCTTAATACTTTTCCACCAAGGCCGGTTTACGACTAAGACCTGTTTCCCTAGCATCTCACTTCCAGATTTGTTCTCTTCATCATCGTGAGCAATAACCTCCAAAGGATATATCTTTTGAAGGTTGGAGAAAGACTCTTCCTCACGCTTCTCTTTCGATCCGATTGGTCCTCACACTTGATTCCCCGCGACGATTGTTGTGTTTCCGATGAGTCATCCGATGACTTCAAGGCGTTTTGCGCTCCTCGGGAGAAAAACACGCCAAAGAAGAGTCATAAACACACCCCAGGAGGGCGTTCCAACCCCGCCCACCACCTAAACATGTCGATTCGCATGAACCTGAAAGTGAACAGCGCTTGCATGCACCATTCGCGACGTCAATTGTGGCTGTCTCTGTTGTCTGTGTTGAGGGCCCGCCGTATATGCTGCCAATTGCCCTCCGCAATGCCTTCCTGGATCTAAGAGCAACTGGTCGAGTGCTGCATTCTCTTCCTCGAATTTTAAGGCAATAAAATATTGTAAGATGTACCTATATTGTGGTAACAATGTGAAATATCTCAAACGTTGTAACCTAAACGTGTATCAGGTAAAAAAAATCATTTTATAACTCGATGATTCAGATTCGTTATGGCGCCAATAAAGTTTATTCTTCTCCGCCAATTCCAGAGCAGAATACGCTGGTGACGCAAGCTCGTGGATCAGCTTGAAGAGAAGGCAGAACTTGAAGTCAAAGGAGAAAAAGGATTCGGTGAGACCGGCAGCAAATCGTGATCGTCTCATCTCATTAAGCGAACTACTTGCCCGCATGTTAGTAGCGCATGATGCATGTTTATGATTACTAAACCATTCATGATAGGAAAATACAGCTATATAAATTACAATAATAATGATAAGTACATGTGGAGAAATGCCTTTGTAACTAGTAATCACCTCATTATGATGTAGAACATGACCCAGAAGATCCAAAGAGAAGCATAAGCAACCATTAAAAATTTAACTTAGTAAATTTCACCTACATAGTTTTATACATATTTTAAACAGTGTTGTCCAATTTCTAGAATGGCATATGCACAATTATTTTTCCTATTATGTGCCATGTAACTATAGATCACTGAAGACATGTCATGGGGGAAATAAATCAGGGAAATAAATAGTATAACAAATCGTAGATTAGGATTCGCAAAAAGGGTTCTAGGCAAATGCGATGATAGAGCTCAAGAAAGAAGCTTTTTAACAGTTGTCCGGCCTCATTTAGAATATGCCACTAGTATATGGGATCTGTTAGAGGAAGGTATGATAAAGGAATTAGAGCGTGTGCAAAGGAGATCAGTTAGGTTTATTAAAGGCTGTTATGGTAATTGTATTAGCTTTACGATTTTAATAGAACTAGGATGAGAATTTCCATCAGAACGCAGGTTAAAATTTAGGCTAAACCTTTAAGTAAATAGGAAGCTGAATTTTTTACAGATTGCGTTATATATATATTTTAAGTACCCCTGCGTAGTATGCTAGGTTTGATCAGATAAACAAGATTAGAGAGGCAGATTGTCGTACCGATAGATTCAAAATGTCATTTTTCCCGCGGACCATAAGAGGTCACAATAAGCATAATAGCAGGGGGTAAGGTACGTAAAAATTTCCTTGAGTAGTTTGTAGTTCATTATGCATGTTTAAGCATTAATAATACGTGCATAATAGGGAAATACCGAATAACCTATTTAGGAAAATGTTTTTCTAACCAGTAATCAATTCATCAATCTGTAGTTAATAACAATCTAGCAACACGCGGCACTTCTATCTAACATGTTTCCATATAGCTCTTAGCTGCATGTAATCAGAGCTTATTTGCTGGTATTCACCCCCTGCCATACACCATGGCAGTGGCTCGAAGGGCATCACGTAGATATAGATATATCCTTGGAGGAGGCGCTTGTCCCTGTTTATCACCTGCTGAGGGATCTGTAAGCCTAGTCGAGTGGCAGGGGCGTCACTGAGCAATCCCTTCTTCCCTGAATCAATTGAAAGGAATCCCACTTGAGTGTTGTGCGGAGAGCGTTTCAAGTTCAGTACTTCGTTCACCAGATGGAGCGTTAATCCGTGAACCCCTTGGTGGATTTCCCAGCCAGCAGATTAATGCCGACGCTCTAAAATTAGCCAGCGAAGGACACTTTCTTTCCAAAGGAATAAGTTGATTCACAAGGGAAATTGTTCCCAATTTATAGATCTGGAGTTTTTTCAGTCGAGGACATGATATAAGATTGAGTATTTGTACTAAAATGGACTTTCATGGTCATAATCATCGGTCAACAATCCTAGGATTGGTTTCACGCAGCCCTCCACTCGATTCTTCTATCGGCAGCCTCTTCATATTAATATAATTCCTCTCTTTCAAATCCTTCAAGACCTGTTGTAGATATCTCATACGACGCCTTCCTTTGCCGTTCTTCCCGTTCACTTTTCCCTCGAGAATTGTCTTCATCAGGCAATCGTGTCTTAAGATATGGCCGATTAAGTTGTCCCGTCTTCTTCTTAGAGTATTCAGCAGACTTCTCTTTTCCCCCACTCTTCTTAAGACTTCTTCGTTTGTCACTCGGTCGATCCATTTATTTTAATCATCCTTCAGTAGTATCGCATTTATAATCCTTCCATCTTTTTCTTCTCCGCTGCTGTCATCGTCCATGCCTCATTGCCTTAAAGAAACATACTGTAGATGTATGTATGTACGTCCTGATGAATTGTTACCTTACTTCTACTTTCATGCCCTGTTGGAAATTTCCCTACAAGATTTCCCTAGAACGTAGGGAAAAGCAAGGGAAAATTTGAAATTTCCCTAGAAAAAATGTGTTTTCTAGGGAAATCTCTCATAGTCTAGGGAAATTTTTTCCCTAGAACTTTTTTCCTTAGAAAATTTAAGCTTTGGGAAATTATTTCCCTAGAAAAAAACGCTGCTCTAGGGAAATTTTTTCCCTACAACTTTTTTCCTTAGAAAATTTAGGCTTTGGGAAATTATTTCCCTAGAAAATACGCTGCTCTAGGGAAAATCTTCAGGCTTAGGGAAAACGTTATTAAGGAGAAATTTCCCATATTATTTGAATGATTCCCTTTCACTTTATCAATTTAGTGATTACATTTCACCATTTCTATGTTGTGTATACATTTATCACAGAGTTAACAGTCACAAATCACAATTAATAACATTTGTAACCAAACAAATATATGCTAACCCGCATCGTGCAGTGCTTGAAGCCAAGCGAATCAGCAGGATCAACAGTGATAATTTCGGAAGAACACCTTTTTATTCGAGGTTGGGAACATTTTCGGTAAGTTAATGAAGACATTTCTTATAATCATGAGCATTCCATAATTTTATGTTAATCATTGAAATTGGCAAATTCGGTCATTAAAAATTCTATCTTTGTTTATTACATTGTTGTCAACAGTATTGAAATGGCAACGGAGACTGCGTTTTCGCACGCATGGGTTCAGTATTGTGTAATTATGATCATAATTAGTTCAATTTTATAACCATAATCCTTGACCTCCTCTATATTTTCAGGTGCATTCATAAATGAATTAAAGAAGAGAATAAGATTTCATCCAGCAGAAGGCAAAAGAATAAACGTGTATGCTAATGAAAAATGTAAACATGCTGCTAAAAAAGGAATAAACATTGGTAACATTGATTTCTTTTCAATCATTCATTGTGATATATGCCCTCCATTCCACGGATTTTTATCAAGTCTTCCCTATATTTATGCTTATGTTTTATGTTTTTTGGATAATCATGTGCATTATTGTTTATTGAGTGGAATATTTACGTAAGGAAAACTTTCCACGGTACCTAATTGCTAGGGAAATATTTTCCCTAGAAATATTTTCTAGGGAAAATGGGGGTTCAATTTTCTAGGGAAATATTTTCAAGGGAAATATTTTCTAGGGAAAATTATTCCCTAGAAATATTTTCTAGGGAAAAAGGGGGTTCAATTTTCTAGGGAAAACCTTACACTTTTCTAGGGAAAATTGTAGGGAAAATTTGTAGGGAAATTTCCATCAGGGTGGTGACCTTCAAAAATTGGTGCCAAATAATATTCATTGAATCGAAAAAAATGTCTAGTCTTAGTGTAATTCCTTCTGCTTAGCCCGAAACAGTCCTTTCCTTCAGCTTCCTTTATCTGAATCCTATTAGCAATAGAACTAACTTCGACAGTTTTGAAAACGAGTGAAAGCTAAGAATTACCAAAAGGTTTCGTTAATATGCTTGATGGTAATTTTCCACCTGAATTCGTCTTAATGCTCTTCGTGCTCCTTAGAAAGGGATAAATAACTGTCTCTACATCAATGCTTTTAGGAAAAGGGAATGCTTCCACCCCCACTCACGCTAATTGAGTGAATTTCACTCGCAGTCACAGTGTTTGTTCCTCACGTTATAGGGCGTTCCTCATTTAGTTGACATAGAGGCGCTCTGGAGGGCCTCCAAGGTGACAATAGGACTTTCATTTCTCGTAAAAATCTCCATAAGTGTGCTGGATTGCCAAATGCAGCAGAAAATTAACATGCTGCTTAGTAGCGTGAAAAAATATTTCCAGTAGGAAAAATAGGTGCCTGATCGAACGATAACATTTGTTTGTCAATATTGTTTTAAAGTAATGTCATAAAGAATATTTCCATCAATTTCAGCGTCCAGGATAAAATTTCCAATTTTTTTATTTTTAACGCTGTTTAAAACAAACCTTTCTTTATAACAATTTCAAGGGTGACTTATTGGACGTTTTTCTTCACAACAGTCCAGCCATAAACGGATTGTAATCATATTAGCGTATAAAATTTGGATGAAACTACGGAGATTTTGGTGAAAAAACAATGGCTTTATCCTGATTACAAAGGGAGTTATGATTTCTTAACATTACGAGATTTTTTCCGACTGAGTCAAGTCTTTGCTTAGGGCTGCGCTTGAAGAATATATTGCTATTCACACCTACAATTCTGCGGATGGTGTATAGTGCACATAAAGAGAATGATGCAATTGACATTAATTAACTTTGAGAACTTTGCCAACGAAAGTGGAAAATCAGTTAAGCATTCGGAAATGTGTCTCAAAGGCCAATACAGCAGGAATGATCCTCAACATGGGCCGTTCTCTCGAAAAAAGGAAGAAATGGATTATCTCATTTCACTGAGGCATGGGCATTCTCAAGGCGGGAATGGATTGTCAGATGAAAGATTTTACCGAGGATATTTTCGTAATTCACGTTAGGAAGGTGCAATAAACCATGTACACGAAGGGTACAACCCTTCAACCTAAGTAATGAAAGAAAGAGACGGACAACGTTTACTTTTTCATAAGATTTCTCAAGTTAGCAAGTTGTTTTGCTAGTGGTGTGTTAAAAAAGAGTTGTACATGCTGCGGATTTTCTACCCTATCCGTGCGTAGAAATCGTGGTGCGATCATATCTGAAGAGAGGAGGAGAAAAGGGGAGAAGTTGAGAAGCCGTGAAAGGCATCTGGTTTTCAATATATTTACATAAATCGGTAAGTTTTACCGAAGCCTGCAAAGAAACTTTGAAAGCTGCTGGGTGTTCACAATCTATTATTCATGGGGTGAGAAAGGAAGCGTTTCGTGCTGCATTAGTAACTTCATCGAAAACCAAAATCATTAGCAAGCCATAGAGGAATGCGAGATTTTGATTCACGATGATTTTATAAGATCGGGTGTTAAAAGGAAAGTGCATTCGTGAATGATCCTTAACTAAATTCCGTGAATATAGACGACGACTTTCCCAATTTCAAAAGGACTACGCTGTACGGTCTTTCGACGAGGGTCAACGTGGGCCAAACATTGTGAATGGCTTGGCGTGATAAGGAGATTAACACTCCTCTTTTTAGAGTTTAAATCTGCTTTTAAGGAAAAGCTGGTTAACTTAACCCTAAAGTCAGGTAACTTTATTTAATTCGGCGGGTTGCTAGCAGTGGTTACCCACGTTTCCAGGAGGCAGTATCGCCTACCGTAGGTTCAGCAACAGTGTTCTCCATAAGGCCCGCACTGTAAAATAAAGTGGACTGCCCTATAGTGCTTCCCAACCTATATCCGCCAACTTCCGGATTGAACGCAAATACATAGCCTAGAACACTGCATGCAGTGTTCTTGTACACAGCCTAAACACGGCCATGTATGAAGTCTATGTTCACAAATACTACAACCTTGAATTTGCATTTAAAGTTGTTGTCCATCAAATTCAAATGCTCCCTACCTGCACAGAAACCATCGTTACAGCACATGATAAATAACTCAGCATAACTTAGGTAATTGTGTTATGAACGCATCATGAAATAATAAGAAGATGATAAGTAAAATAAATATTAACTCAGCACACCCAGCTGGAAGATTTAGGTAAAAGCGTTAATGATATCAAGAAAATGGCAAACAGTTCAGATACTATGGTCACTAGTAATAGCATACACATGTATGCGTTGCAGAGGTTAGAATGAAAAGGCTAAAATACCACATTCGATGAGAAGGAAACCGCGAGGAGTATGTAATGCAATCTTTAGATAGTCATCAGGAAAGCAAAGGAAAATGGAAATATCAATGAAATATCGGTTGATGTCAACAGCGGGAGGATCCGTCTTTCAAGGGAAAGTAGGGACTAGCGCGAGATGTTAACTGGAATCACAATGCAATTTCTCGGTCCATAGCATGCACTTAGATATAAAGCTTTCGCATGAATCGTATCATTAGAGCCTTGAAAATGAGCCTCACAAAAGTAAGGGAATATAAAGAGAAAACTCTGACTGGAGCTGGGATTTCTCGCTATTTTTTTTAGGGTTATGACGGTAGTTGTTGCTTGCATCAAATGTGATGACCGAATACGGAGAGGGGGCAGGGTAAAATCCTGGTCTAATTCCGGAAGCCTGCGAGCAGGTTTGAGGATAGTCAGGTAATGTGTGTCGACAGAGAATGGAACTGCGAGAAATCTACCGTCATAAAACGAAATGGATTTGAAGTATCACAAAATGCATTAAAAAAGAAAATATTGCATGCGCATGCATGCACATTCAAATGCCTTCATTAAGCATCGTCTTTGAAAGCTACATTATAAGATTTCACATTATTCTCAACATCAATAGACCTACAGCTCAGTTATTAAGAAATGGAGGAGCCCATTAAAATTACAAAATGCTTATTTCCCTCGAAATAATTCAAAGGACTGTGAAATAGCCAAAAATTTATCTTAAACGAGTCACCTGATAATATATTGATCAATATTTAAATCCAACCGGGTAGAAATCCATTCATCTCGGCCGAAAAGGAACCAGGGTCCCTTGAATTCCCACCATCTACCTTGACTGAATAAAGCACGCAGTGAGATGCATGGAAGCATCCAGATGTGAGTTCCAGTGGAGGCGGATAATTTTTACAGCTGCAGGAACGAAATGGAAGATGAAACTTTCCGCAGTGAAGAATTATTAACTTTTATTTTGGTCCGAAATTTTCTTTTTTCCAACAAAAGCTTGAGGTAAGACTTTCGTTCTTCGAGAGAAGCTGCCCGATTTGAGGTTTACGCTGTACTCCATACAATAATCAACTATTTATCTTTGCTAACACGGACACTCTTGGTTAATTAGCATTTCTCACAATGGAGTATAAATTTGTGGTGGAGTATATCCCTCCATTACTTCTGATCATTTGTTTGTTAGGGCATCCATTTGTTTGGAAAATGTCTCAAAGAACAGAATAAAATCGAGGAGTTAACAAGGTTTTTTCCTCAGACACCCGTTGAAAAAATATTCTGTAGAGAAAATAGAAAAAAAAGGTATATAGAAGTAAATTGGACGTTTCCTAGTTAACTAATACGTTAACTTCAAGTATAACCAGGGGCAGCCTAGGTACCCAAGGGCCCCGACGGCCACGTGGCCAAAGGGCCCCAACAGACAAACAACCCATCTCCCACCCCCAAACAAAAAGTACGAGAGAACACATTTTGGTTAGCATGTTTATTGATTTTAACAAAACAGTTCGATTAAATATTTAAAACAACAGTATCTTCAGTTCTTGTGATGCTAGAGTAAAATTATCTTCAATTTTATTTTTGTCTACATTAAAAGCTAACAATCTTTTAACACTCATAAACACTAAGCGCGTCCGTTCATTTTACCGTTCACACAGTTGCCGGGACTTAGGAAAAACGGAGGGCACTGAAGGGGCCCTGGGCCATTCGATGCAGTCCGGGGCCTCACAAGGCCAGGGGTCCCGGCAGGGATTCCCGCCCGCCCGACCTGGCCAGTCCGCTCCTGAGTTTAACGGACAATAATCCATGCATATTAATTTTGTAGCGTGTCAGTCAGTCATTCTGTATCCGTTTTGTTTTGTTCCCTCCCAAGCTTTGAGCTAAAAGAGTGAGGTTTGGTGCGTTGAGTGTGGATTCTCGGTCTGTATGATTTGGTAGTAGTATTGGATTTTTAGCAGTTTGTGGTATAGAGAAAAATGCAAAAAACGTGGTTTTTGAAAGTGGGAGACAACATATGATGAAAGTATGGTGTAGAAAAAAGTACAAAAACATGTGGGGTAATAAGAGTGGGACACCTTTCTCTATTTATAAAATAGCCATTTCCTTCTGTCTGAGAAAAAAAAGGAAAAAAATGAGCTAGTTCAAAACTATAAAAAATCGAGAGCATTAGCAAGGAAATCATGTCGGCAAGCGTTATCACATTTCAAGAGCAAGATGTTAGGAGAATATTTAGATAGCAATCCTAAAGCGTTTTGGTCATATGTGAGAGAGCTTCAGGGAAATAAGTCCACAGTGCACACACTTAAAAATGATAAAGGAATCAGAGTCACCAGCAGTGTAGAAAAAGCCAACACTTTAAACACCTTCTTCCAAAGTGTATTCAACTCATCGTCACAAAACGCAGTGGAACCACCGCCGAACACTTTCAGTGAGCAAATGCCCGAAATAAACATTTCATGTCGCGGAATAGAGCAGCAGTTAAAAAGCATAAGTAAAAACAAAGCACCAGGTCCCGATCAAATTCCTTCCAGAGTTTATAAAACATTAGCTTCTGAAATAGCCCCCTATCTAGAAATAATATTCAATAAAACACTAAAGAACCACACAGTACCCAAGGATTGGAAAGTAGCTAACATTACACCTATATTTAAAAGCGGTGATAGGGAAGAACCTAGTAACTACAGACCCATTTCACTCACGTCAATCTCTTGTAAGATATTTGAGCACATAGTAGTCAGTTCGATCATGGGGCATTTGGATAGTCAGGGATTACTCATAAACAGCCAGCATGGGTTCCGGAAAGGTAGATCTTGCGAGACACAATTAGCTTTATTCGTACACGATATTTTAGTCCACGGCGAAAGCAGTACTGAAGTTGATGCGATATTTTTAGATTTTAAAAAGGCTTTCGATAAAGTTCCTCATGACAAATTAATCTTGAAGTTAGAGAGTTTTGGTATAAATAAAGACGTTGTATGTTGGGTAAAAGAATTCTTAAGTGGGCGAGAGCAGAGGGTTGTCATAGATGGTATCATGTCGGACACAATCGAAGTCACATCGGGAGTTCCCCAGGGTAGCGTAGTAGGTCCGCTTCTATTTCTTTTATACATAAACGATTTGGGTACCGTAGTTAGTAGTAACCTTAGACTTTTTGCAGACGATGCGGTGGTGTACAGGGGTATATCAAAAGAAGAGGACAAGAAATCACTTAGCAAGGATTTAGATGCAATTCAAGAGTGGTGCGACAAATGGCAGTTAGAACTTAACCTTAAAAAGTGTGTAGCTATCAATTTTTGGAGGAGGAATAATTCGATAGAGCGATCCTATAGAATTAATAACACGAAGATCGAAAACGTTGAAACCGTAAGATATTTAGGTGTAACAATCACTAAAGATTTATCGTGGGGAAGACACATAAGGGAAATATGCGGTCGAGCGAAGAGAAAGCTAGGATTTATAAAAAGAGTACTTGGGAAATGTGATGAGAAGACAAAAGAGCGATGCTACTTTTCACTAGTTAGGCCCCACCTTGGGTATGCAGCCAGTGTATGGGATCCTAATGAATTAGGTTTGATGAGAGAACTAGACAGTGTACAGCGTAGAGCAGCTAGGTTCGTCTAAAGGTGTTACGATAGGTTGAGTAGTGTATCAGAATTAATACAAGAATTAGGGTGGGAATCATTATCAGAGCGTAGATTAAAGTTCAGATTTAATCTATTGCAGAAATTTCAATCGGATAGCTTTACTGAAGATGTTAGGCACATATTGAAAACACCAGCGTATTATTCTAGATTCGACCAGATAAATAAGATTAGAGAGATAGATTGTCGTACAGATAGATTCAAAATGGCATTTTTCCCCCGTACTATAAGAGAACAGAATAGGCAGCATAGGAAAGGGATAGGTAGGGGAAATATTTTAGAGTATTCTGTAGTGCATGATGCATGTATTAACCCCTCAAATACTATAGATACTAACAATCTAGTTGCATGAGACCCTTTAGTTGCTTGCTTGCATGCTAGTAGTGAATGCTTGGTGACCTTCACCCCCTGCCACACACCCTCGCGGTGGCTTGCAGGGTATCGTGTAGATGTAGATGTAGATGTAGATACGAAATGGTTATGAAAAGTGCTTGCAAAGCAGGCAGCAGGTCTGATAGTAATAATTAAAAATCGTGGTCAAAAGTTTTCACATAAAATGTTTAACTGGGGTCATCTTGAATTGAATGTGGATATCACTTTGTTGGGACAGTGCTGCAATTCATTCATCTACTGAATACAAATTTTTCCATCGTGACTTTCGGGCGCTGGTCAGTGCGAAGGCTCACCATACCCGGATATTAGCGTGGAATGCCGTCCTCTAAAAAAAAAGGTATGCGTATAATACATGGTGATTCGGAAACTCTTGCAATATACAGGTTAGAAATTGGGTGCGTATTATACTCGGAAAATTACGGTGAATATAAAAAAAGATAGCACAGACAATGAATCACATTAGCGTCATTAGTGACATTAGCGTCGCGAGGAAACATAAACGCACTCGAACGGAAAGGGATCGTTCGAAGGCGATCCGCTCGAATGAAGGACACGAATGGAACGAGAATCATATCGCATTCAAATCGATGAATTGCGGAGGAGTGAAATTCCAGCACTAGCTCCCTTTCACTTCCTTCGATATATCACGCACTCATTCCCTCCGGCGTGACTTTGGGCCTCATTCATTGCCCTTTTAGTTCTATTCGATGGATTTGCTGCAGCCCAGGTAGAGTAGAGGGTTTATCTAATTTATATTGAATAATTCAATAAATAGTCTTATCCATTTTGGTTAGGTTAGAACTCCATTTGAATATTTACTTTTAACAGCCACAGTTAACTGCCAAACGAGATATTCTGCACCGATAATCTATACATCTACATCTACGCGATACCCTGCAAGCCACCGCGAGGGTGTGTGGTAGGGGGTGAAGATCACCAAGCATGCACTACTAAAATGCAAACAAGCAACTATATGGTCTCATGCAACTTGATTGTTAGTATCTATAGTATTTAAGGGGTTAATACATGCATCATGCACTACAGAGTACTCTAAAATATTTCCCCTACCTATCCCTTTGCTATGATATAGTCAACGATCATCGATGTTCATCGATAATTATTGATCATCGACAATAATCGACCATCGTACACACCCTATTCGATGATTCGATGATCGACCACCGAAAATCGATTACAAAAATCGATGGGCATTGCACCAGCCAAATTATACCAAAACTAATCATTTCGTCTTCGGTATTTTCCTGCTTGCAATGGCTGCTAAACACCATTGATGCCTTGGCTGCACCCTCAACTATATCAATCTGTTGGCCAAGAGACTTTCGCAACTACGGAAGTCCACTTGTTGCAGGCAAACTGTCCCTCCAGTTGATTAGGTCTGCCACCGTTCACTTCAGGCGAGCATCATAATATAACCAAGGTCAGTGAGGTTCCCGCTTGCTAAGTGGGGATAACATCCAGTTCCAGATTGGAATTACTCAAAGCGGGACAATCAGTAGCATGCGCAGTGATATACTGTGACTCAAATGTCCCTGGATCATTCGTGACATTGATCAGGAGAGGGGAGGGTGAACATTTTCCCTCTATTCGGAGCGAGAAAGCGGCATGTCATCTGTGCTTTGCTTCCAAGAGACATTGAATGAGAATTCAACCTCTTTTCTTCAGTGCAGGGCGTTTTAGGTTACACTTTTGTTATAATGTTTCCCAAAGGCCTGTAGCCAGATAAGTTTAGCTTATAATTTTTCTATGAATTTAATAGCTAGCTCCTTAAGGCAGAATTTAAGTACCAGGGGTTATTATATATTTTTCTCTCTCATATGCGTTCAATTCTGTACCCACACTTAAAGACGCTTCAGACCTTGAGGAAAAGTACAAGAATGAGAATGGAAGGGTAAGAAGGAAGGGTGGAGAGAAATCCGGTGTCTGTGTTAGCGTACACTTAACGACAGGCGCCAAGGGGACCACGGATTAACGTCCAATCCGACGGACGAAATACTGAACTTGACTGCTATCATCACAGTTCTCAAGTAGGGGCAAATTTACCAATGAAAATTTCTTTTATTTCCGGGATTTAAACCCAGGTCCTTTGGGTGAGAATCCGGTACTCTGATCTCTACACAAACCCGTCCACTCGATTTTATTTGATTTTATTTGACGTCATTCAATTTCGTCATCGACATTCATTCCATTACGTCATCTATATCTTAAGGATCTCAGGTAGTGCTTATGAAGTGTTGCTACCGTGATAAGTAATACGTCAGCTGAGTAACAAAGATTATTTATTCAGGCCTCGAGAAATGGTAAACGTAACGAAATTTCGGAGACTGCGCTAGATTAAGAAGTTCTCAGATTCAAGTAATGAGCTTTTTCTTTCAAGCCAAGTACAAATGTCCTACAACACTGTCGGCATTCATGTCTCATCTCATAAGATTTCAAGTCTGTTTCCGCAATAATAGGCTCTTCAGACGGGAGGAGAGGTACAAGGATGTGAATGGAAGGATGAGAAAGGGTGGAGAGAAACCCGACGTCGGCCTTAGCCTGCCCTTAAAGAAAAGTCGCCATTATTACCACAGCTTACCGTCCCGTAAAAAGGACGGAGTACTGGACTTAACTGCTCCTCAAGTAATACTCAAGCAGTTTAGCAATCCCAGTTTTGGTTTACCAATGAAAAATATCTTCCACTGCCGGGATTCGAACCCGGGCCCTCCCGGTAGGAGGCCAGCGCTCTAACCACTTAACCAACCCGGCTTTGCATGAGAAAATATGAGCTGCGTTCCGAGGTACTCCTCCATTCGTGAACCATCGCACCTCTGATTGGATGGGAGGACGTCTAGACAAATGATGCGAATGAAGGAGCGCGCATCATACAGCATCGTATAAAGACCGTTATAATTTTTATGTTCTGTCCTAATACTTTATTGCTCTCTACCTGCTTGTCACAAGAATTATCAAAATCTTAGAATACCTGCATAATATATTATTTTCAACTCAACCTTCGCCCAAAACGTGATTAATTGAAGAACTTCACCAGGAGAATGCCTATAATAATTACATAAGATTATATATACCTGATTATATATACCTCATGGGCACGTCAATTAATTGAAAAAGTACAATAAGCTCCGAAAACCAATTATAATTGCATTTCGTCCTGCACTTCTTTAATTTGAATCATCTTCTACCCGCTCATAAAACAAAGACGGACGTCGTGCGCTCGTATCACGTGATCACTCAAGGAATCATGCGATCAAAATTAGAACATGTTCTAATTTTGATAGCATGATCATGCGAATGAATTTCATGCGAGGAGATTTCCGTATTACACGACGCATGAACTTCATGCACATGATTTCATTCACATGATCATTCACCGCGTAAAACGGCCTTTTTACTCGGTTCCTCTCTTGCCAACGGAGGCTGCATCCCACTTAGGAGCAGCATCGAACGCGGCGGCACCCGGAGGTTGCTGCTGCCACCTGCTCGGCGATCTCGGAAAGCGACCCCCTGAGCGCGTGTCACTGTCCTTGGGCGGCCGACCGACGTGGAAGTCACGTAGTATGGGAGGAGGATGCAATGGCGTCACATTTCTTGTTCCTACACCCCGAGGGGCCGAGGGGTGACTCCACGACGAACGCATCCGGCCCGGGCGGTGTGTGAAGGAAGCACCGCCTCCGCCGACCGCCTCCGGGAGCTATCGTTAAGAGTGGGGAATCATTAAGCGCGGAACATCGTTACAACTACTGAGCAGTCTTCTCGAGAGAGATTTTTGATGCTCAATTTGACCATAATTAAGCTGACTCTACTGAATAACGGATATACTTTTTATTAGCTAAACACCGTTTTCTCTACAGCATCATAACTGAAATCAGTTGAAACCGCCATCACTCCGGGAAAACTAATGTCCCGTCTTTGTCTCGAAATATTTTCAAACTTATCCTGCCAAAGCGATTTAAATGGAATTCCTTGCATCCCATTGCACTTTTTATTTTTCTGCATTCAATATCTAATTCAATAGTTCAAATCAATTGGTACACATATACAATTTTTGTTAAAAAATGTTGTAGGTATTGTATATGAAATAAAATATTTTCTCTCACAACAAAATTCTTGCAAGATGCCCTCTCTTCTAACAATCACCCTTGTTTGTTTTTATATCACCATGACAATCCATCCAAAATGATGAAAACATCTTAACAAACAAACAATAAACCAAAATTAAATTCACTATTTGACAGATGAATAATTAAGAAATTGTATAAAAGTGATTATTGGTTAATTACTGCATTGTCCAGATATACACTTCACATGCGTCAAACTTCATCGACAGACGTGGGACATAATTAGATGACGTGCGAATCGTAATTTATGATTCGGGCTATGCCATGATGTATATTACCTTTTACTTCATACGTATAAGGAATGAACCAACGCCAATCTTACTCTCTCTCTAATAATACTACACAAGGAGTAGAGGGGGAGCGTTGTGCAACAGAGCAATGGCCTACCATCTTGGGGGTCCGGGCTCAAATCCCGGCCGAGATATTTCAGCGGTAAACGGAGTTCCACTTGCGCACTGTTCGGAGATAACTTCGAATTCATTACTCCACACCCTTCGGATATTCCATCTGGCGCCTTTTCTTAAGTGCAGCCTAATGCCGAATTCTATCCACGTTTCCTCTGCTCTTTAGAATAATAGGCTTCCTCTATCTAATGAGTTGCCGATCCTGGAGGGCACGCATTAACCTTAGCTGTCGGTTACCTCCTCTGAATAACTGCTTGGGTGGGAGGAGTGTATTGGGAACTCAAATCCCCTCGAATGCTACTCCTATTAGAATGTGCTTTTCTTTTGAGGGCAACCCACTTTTCAAGCAAGCGATCTATTATAAAATCCGTGTACGATATTGTGTTTTGGGTGAAAGGGAAAGCCCTTCAATCCGTGGGGTTGCGAGCATCATTGTCCGATTCCGGGTGAGTTGGCAGGCCTGCCGTGGGCGCTAGGGGGTGGGGAGGGGGCGGTTATTAATCACCGTGGGCGTGGGTGGGCGACTCACGTCTCTAAGGGGTTGCCGGAGGCGCCTTTCACGAGCGGCAAACCTTCGTTGGGACTCGGGTATACAATGGAGAGGCTCACCCACTCGGCTCCAGCGGAAATGAAGCGCTCAAGCGCAGCGCTGCTAAGAGCTAAACGCGTTCCATTCGCTGGCAGACGAGCGCCTTTCGGCTGGCAATCAGGGGACCTGCTCAGATATTTGGAGCGGCGGCATAATTACAATGGCGGCAATCAGAGCGTAGGAGATACTTCCCCCCCCTCATTCACAGCTTCGCTCTCTCTGCTTTCATTTATCTGGAGTAGAAGAGGCTGCTGGAATCGGGTGCACTCATGCAAACAACGAATGAAATCCTTATGCCGAAGATCATCCATTATTTAAGATACTTCTTCATTCTGATTGGTTTTCGATTCGTCCAGGAGTCATCTTGGAGGATAAGCGTTGCCATCTAAAAGAAATACTTTTCTATTCTTCTTCGACCGCAAGACAAAGCTCGCCTATAAACCGCCTGCCATACACCCAATGGTAGGAATGAGTCTGGAGACAAGCCTCGGACACTTGACTTCACACAAAGAAACAATCATATCTGTAATCTAATGTTTTTTAAACAAATACACTTCATACATACATTTAGAGTCAAATAAGTCATAATGCTGTATTAAATATCATACACAACTACTTATCTCTCCGGTAACTACCATATTTATGAATGAATATATTTATGAATGAATATATTTATGAATGATAGATATCTGGTTGGTAGAGTAGTGTGGCTAGAGTACCGGTTCTGCCTTTAAAAAAAAATTCAATCTGGAACGGAAAGATGCTGCATTTCAATATGTAGCTTATTTGCACTTAATTGTCCGAATCTTATTTTTCTGCATTTCAGTAGGATGCATGAGTATTTTGTAACATTATTTCCGTCAAAAATATTTGTATTACCTATCGTCACTCATCTTCAAGCATATTTGATTGCTTGAATAGACAAAGTCAAGCAACCTTTAACTGCATAAAATGCGACGCCGAGTAAAGAAGTTTAGAACAGTATATAAATACTAATCCTTTTTTATGTATGATATGTAGTGCATGTTTGGTGAGAATTCACCCCCTGCCACACACCTTTATGGTGGCTTGCAGGGTATTATGTACATGTAGATGTAGTCTTTTCGTGGGGGCCACTTCGGTGGCATTGGCACTGCGCAAGAACTAAGAAAGTGGCGAGGTTCGAATCCCAGCCCGTGGCCTTCTCCTCTCTCTCTTTGGGGAGCTATCGAATTGGTCGACTACTTGCATCGACACACTTCTAATCGTTTGACTCTTCATGCCATGCCTTTCATGCCGTCTGGAGACTCTACCTTGTTGTCCCTTTTCCTGCATTCTGCTCTCTACAATGGCTCCCATGACCTCTAAAATCACTTGCCTCATCCACCTGGCCATCTGTGGTCACTAAAACGCAGTGGTTTGGCGGCCGAACGACGCGGGTTTAAAGCGCAGCTCGGATATGTTATGTCCGTCCTGAAATGAATAGCTTAGGTGATGGAGCTTCCAAAAGCTCATCTACTCCACCCTTCTATCTGCCCTCTCCTCATTATTCTGCACTACAACCAACGCTTTTCTCCTCCCCCTCCCATCAATCTTTTATTAGAAAGATCAATATTTTGATCTTTCCTGGGGTAAACAGATTCGTGAAATAATGGGTCAAGCGAATCGTAAACTGGGATTCGTCAAAAGAGTACTGGGTAAATGTGACGATCATGTACGAGAAATCAGCTACTTTTCCCTTGTAAGACCTCATTTGGAATATGCTGCCAGTGTATGGGATCCCTACGAAATCGGTCTAAATAACGAACTTGAACGTGTGCAGCGAAGATCGGCAAGATTTGTAAAGGGACGGTATGATAACCTTACTAGCGTAACCAGTCTATTAAATGAATTAAATTGGGAATCATTGTCATATCGCAGGTTGAAATTAAGACTTGATCTCTTAAACAAATTCCAAGACCATATTTTCAGTTATGATGTTAAAAATATTTTGCGGACCCCAACTTACTATGGTAGACTGGACCATAATCATAAAATTAGAGAAATAGATTGCCGAACTGACAGATTCAAAATGTCCTTTTTTCCTCGTACTATTAGGGATATGAATAACGGTAAATATATCCAGTGCGAGTGTAGCAATGGATAACATTGGTAGCTGCATGTTGGTATAAGGACTTATAGCTAACCCAACTAACGGCATGTTTTTGCATGTATGTTTTGCTATTTTTATCTTTTTTTAAATAGCGTAGTTTTGAACAGTACCTATACAAGTACTAATCCTTTTTTTATGCATGATATGTAGTGCATGTTTGGTGAGAGTTCACCCCCTGCCACATACCTTTACGGTGGCTTGCAGGGTATTATGTAGATGAATCTTGTCCACACCCAAATCTCAAACGCCACCTTCATGTCAAACACCAAGCCAATCTATCCTCAACATCTTTACAAAGGTTTTATTTTCTGTAGTACCGAAAGGGCTATGACAAGATATCCTCTGAAGATCAATGAAAAGAAAACTAAGGCCTTGGTATGGGCAAGAGCCTAGCCAAGTTAATACACCGGTTCCCGTCAGATCACCGAAATTAAGCAACGTTGGGCCCGGACTGAGGTTGGATAGGTAGCCCCCCTCCATACCTCTATCGTGGTGTTCTTGTCCCCTGTCTGCAAGTGGCGGGCAGGTTAAATGTGGGTTGGCGCAATGGATCTAAAGAGGGTTAAGTGCCAGGGGGGCTCCAGAAGGCCCCCGCCCACCCCTACAATTTACCTTTTACAAGGCATGCAATAGAAGAAAAGAAACCAAGACCAATTTTAAACTAGGAAAACAGGAAAAATTGAGGAGGTGGAAGAATTCTGTTACCTGGTGAGCCGAGTAACCAGCGATGGACGAAATATAAGAGAAATTGCCATTAGAATTGCCCATTCAAATATGGACCAACCAAAAGAAGCTCACAGCTGCAAATGCAAGCTTGAAAGAGAGGAAATATTTCATTATATCATACATTTGGAGCAGGCTACTATGTGGCAGCGAAGCATGGGCGATTACAGCAGTGGAGGAGAAAAGGGTGGAAGCATTCGAAATGTGGTACTACAGAAGAATGATGAGGATGAAATGGAACGACGGAGTAAGTTACGAGGAAGTCCTAAGATGGGTAGAAAAAAGGGAAGTCTTATGAATAGCCTTAGAAGAAGACGGGACAACTTAATCGGCCACATCATGAGACATATTGGCCTGATTAAGACAATCGTTGAAGGACAAAGGGACGGAAAGAACGGAAAAGGAAGGCCGCGTATGAGATTTATAAAAGAAGTGATGAAGGATGTGAAAGAGAACAAATACGTAAATATGAAGAGATTAGCTGACAGAAGAATTCAGTGGAGATAAGCGTCAAACCAATTTCAGGATTGCTGACTAACGATGATGAATATCTATGAATGATGCATATACATCCAATATGCAAATTGTTACCTTAAATTCCTTTACCTTTGATGATTATCGCGGAGCATTTGGTACGAAATGATGGCAAATTCCAATGCACCATAAAACGTAAAACTACTATTTTACCGAGAGTTTGCTGCATACAATCCTTCCTCTAATTCAGGGATTTAATTTTTCAATGCAACTCCAAGGCTTAATTCCTTTGGTCTAATTTTCCACTTGGACAGAATTTTACTGATGGGTTTTTAATATTCCCTAACAATTGATCCGGGTTCGGGTATTACCTCAAACTTCGTTGTCGAGGATGTGGTTTCTAGAAGCTCCTTCGGCTAAAGACAATTCATTCTGTCTAACCTAGATACTTAAACCATGGAAAAACACTATGAAAATAATCGAGGCGGGTTTAGAACCCACGTACCTTGGATTACCGACCTAACTTCTACCACAGTGGGCTTTAAACTTCGTCTTAAATGCGACTCACGTCTCTTAAATATGCTCCTTTTCCGGCTCTTCTAGGTTTTTGTGATTTCTCTCCTGCTTGAAGAATCTTATCAACTTTACATTTTTGACTGATAGTTTTCCCAAGCCTCCCACATGAAATAATACCTTTCAGAGCATCGGCTCCGATTCCGTAAAGGTTTTGAAGTTCGCGTTTTTCATCAAGGTTCTCAATTGTCTGCGATGGCTCTTTCTCGGGACCCAAACGGACCCTGCCGTGAGGCAAAGATCCGTCAAGGCCATCTCCAATTTGGACGCTTAAGGCAGAAGAATCAGACAAAAATAGCAACTATGAATCACAAGTAATACGTCGGTCACCAGAACGCAAGGGTTAAACCTATTGGGTGGGCCTTAATAAAAATACACCAATCATTCGCGAAGCCTACGCAAAATTTCAAGGAGAAATCAATATGCACGTTAGATTGATGTGTTTTCGTGAAGAGTAAATCTTAGTTAGTTAGTTATTCAGGGGAGGCAACCGACAGCTGAGGTCATTCGCGCCAAGGTGGGCAATTGTGCAATGGTAGGAACATTTCAGGTAATGGAGGTAGGGTGGAGAAAAATCCGGCGTCGGAATCAGCTTACTCTTAACGACATGCTCCAAGGGGATCATGACTTAACGTCCCATCCGACGGACTGAGTACTGAACCTGAAATTACCTCCACTGGGCACTCAAGTTAGGACCGGCTTGCCACTGAAATATCCGGGAACCGAACGCGGGCCCTTGGAATGGGAGGCCAGTAGCTACTCCCGCCACCAAAACCAACCCCCGAGTGAATCTTTTTTCCTGACACTCTTGACTTTTCAAAGAAACGAGCGAGTGAATGGCACCCTTCAAATTCATCACTCTGAACTGAGCAGTAAGCGAGTCTTCCAAGGAACACGAATCCGTTTCAGGGATTCTCTTTGAAACAAAATCGAAAGTAATCATGATGGAGATGAGAGACATTATTTCCACTCTTCTCATGAAAGTGGAAAGTTAATTGGTCTGCCAATTAGCAGCGTCCAATGATGGGAAAATGGAATGCGCCGAGGGGCGGAGGAGACCGTAATGAGAGGGGGCGAAACGTCACCCGCGGGAGATGAAAGGAGGGACGAGGGTCGTTATTTTCCCGGCGAAGATATCATTAAAAGATGGATTAGAAAGTGAAATCACGCGGCAGGGATGGAGACACGCCTCTTCCGAAGGCCGACTCTCTTTCTCTCAAAAGGTTCTTCTCAATTAGGTATGCAACGGAGTCAATTGGAGTCACGTCTTCTCTGAGAAGGGGTACGTAGGGGCTACGATTGCGGGAGGTTAGTCTTGAGGAAAACACATCCAACGGAGGTGTTGGAAAAAAGCAAGGGTTTACGAAGAGAGTACTTCGGAAACGCAAAGAGAAAACGAGAAGGCGCTGCTACTTTTAGTTTTTCGGACCCATCTAGAATGGCGCTCATGCACTATTTGTATGACTCTTTGAATAAGAAGTATATTAGCTAAAATCTACATTGCGAACATTTTTCAGAATAATTAAATTGTGCTGCAGTGATATTATTCTTTAAAATGGTACGTTTTCGGCAGCCGAAAAACATGATGTCACGATACGGTATCATTATGGACGTTGTTTAACTGTTGTACGTGAAGGTAAGTTGCTTAATGAATACATGGTGAAAACGGATGTATTTATCTCATTTGTTTCATACTCTAAACTAACGTATTTCGATTTCTAATTCAAGTAGTATGGATCGTGACGAGCATGTAAAATCAAGTAGGGATCGTAACGTCCGTAAAATATAAAATACCCTCATGTAGAACCCTGTATTTATTTCACTCCGCGAATTCTGCTACTACAAAGCAATCGCTGTTCTTTCAAGACGGATGCCTGTATAAGGGAGTAGAGTAAAAGCAAATTGTCGGATTTGACTTTTCCCTTTCCAGTCACCGTTACGATCAAGGAACTTCACGTCATCTTAAAATCGAACGGCTCGAAAGAGGCACTCGAGAGGTTATAAACTTATGTTAACACGGTAAAAAATTAAAGGAAACTACACTTTTGAAACGGAATAATACTTTTGCGATTAGAAGGATTTGGACAGCCGAGGTAGGTGCCGTCGCTATATTATAATTATCTGGCGACTTGCCACTGTTGCATCGCGAACGGAACTTTGGAGGGAACATATCATCACTGTCCTCGCGCTCAAGGAACGTTTCTCCTCATCACGTTTCTCCAGATATCATCTTCCCCCTCTAACCTCCCCGTCACTGTATTCTGTCCGAACGCCCACCATCCCAAACGCCATATTGCCTCGAGCACCAACTCTCCTGCATAGCGCAGCTCATCACCAATGCATCACTACTTCCGCCCTTTAGTCATACACTTATTCATTAAAGGTTCCCTCACTTCCTTCATCTCATTCACGTAGCCTCAAATTCTGATAATACTGGTGGGCCATATTAAACATAAACTCACTTCACAACCCCAAATCCGGTGAGGAATAACTAGAATCCCAGCGATGTTAACATTCGCAATTACAAACATCTTCCTACCTCTCTCTTCAAACAACACCGTACGTTTATCTGAAGAAGTATTAACAAAACAAACGTCACATTTTGTGACCTATTTTCCCTCGGGCCTAATGTAAGACAAAGTTCAGAGCAATCTAGTTCTTTGCTAACCTCTTCATGAAGCAAACACTTCACTGCTAACACATCGGTCAAGCCTCTTCTCTGGGCAAGCAACATTTATTAAAACTTCAGCTTTTTTCTTTCTACTTTTCTTCTCTTCTTTCGCGTCCGTATAAACTGCACCCCCTCTTTACAACAATATACGGTCTCGCACCACCACTGCCTTGGCAAGCACGGAGACAAGGACAAGTTGATAAGAATTAAAATCCATCTACCAAGAGCCAAAAAATTACACCTCGTGTGCCAAGATTGTAGCTCAAGTGACGAAGGCCGTACACCATTCGCGAGTGCCTTACAGTGACTCAAGGATACTGAGAGTATAATGCGAATACATAGGCCAGGATAATCATGGAATCCGATCACTATTTTTGGCAACAGATCATTTCTAGTAGAAGTTACTCAGAGCTAGTTCAAAAACGTTCTGTGGGGATCAAATTGTTCAATTGAATTATTTCGGCTCGCAAGAAGCATGGTTCATGGTTGCAAATTATTAATTATTGTTATGTGAAGGTTTAAATCCGTGCCACATGTCCCAAGGTCAATTATCAATATCCTGATGCAAGATGAAAGGAACTGACGCGCAAATGGGGCCAAGTCCAGCTCATAGCTCTTTCCTTCTACGGAACCAAACCACGCATTCTCCTCTCCCCTCCTTCACACTCCTCTACCATTATTCCTTGAACCCTGACCTCTTCTTTTTCCTCTCTTATAATCCAAGGCTCAGGTTATCCCATTTAAGTCATATTTCTCTTTCTTAACTCTCCACCAAACTTCATTCTCTGCTTGTTTTCAATTGCTCAATGCGATATTATTTTCACCAACTTTGCCTGAACCCAAATGCAACCTCCACAGTGAGGAACAAAAACCTTCAAGAATGATTCACGATTGGCGTCAACGTGAACTTCAACTTCAAAGTAGAGTTGAACTAACGGGTTCTCATGGACGCGTTTACGATTGCGTGAAAGCGTCAACCGTGAACTTTGAAGTTCAGCCGAGCTAAAAATCTTTGGATAACGTTGGACTATTAGTAAATGGCTTGGAAATTTCATTTTTTCCCAAAAATATTTAAAGTATTTTTCCTGCACGAATAATAAGCTGCACACCTGATAACAGCAATTATAATCTTGTAGTACTCATACCTGTCTATTTTCTCCCTTTCTACCGTAGTCATCAAATAGGTGGCGCTCACCCACATGTAAATATACCAGGCCGAAGATTCACGAAGGTGACCGAAAATTAACGCTGCGCATTCCAGTTAACGTCAAGCGTAAGTTCACGTTTCACGTCGTGAAACGTGAAACCAATCCCGGTTAACGCTAGTTGTTGAAATCAAAGGTAAACCGGCCTTTACTTCGACTTAATGGGTGCCCTTTCCGCGTCGTGGTTTGGCCCCACCAGAATCAAATCACTTCGCTCCAAGTAGCTCAGCTCTAGTAGCCGCGACGCAGACAATGCTCAGAACTTTTGGTATTCGAGGACAAGAAGTTAATGTAATTTGTGCCAACAAGAAAAGGCTGGAATTAGGGCAGAAATAGGTTTATCATTGGATACTAAGGAAGGGTGGAGATAAACTCAGCGTCGGCATTAGCCTGTTGCCCTGATCTTACCGAAAGGCGCCAAGTGGTCCAAGGAAAAACGTCCTATTCGATGGAAGGAGTACTGAACTTAGAGCACTCTCCGCACTGCGCAAAATTAGGTAAAATTTAACCAATGAAAAACCTCTGCCACCACCAAAAAATTCGAACCCGGAACTAGGAAGGGGAGGGCTGTACTCCAGTCAAATCAAAACCAACTCGATACAACAGAAATACGATTTTGGAATTCACCTAATTTGAATCTACGTCCCCAGTATACTTCTGTGTGACAGTGAGCCACGGACAGAAACGGTATCAGGGGAGTCAACGACGGAAGCATTTGAAATTTGAAGCTCCAAAGAACGAGGAATATTAAAACTGTTAGAGGTTATGGCAAACAAAGACGTTTATAGAAGAGTGGAAGGAATTTGAAGTCTGCAGAAAACCTTAAAAAGATGACGAGACAACATAGTCAGCCATGCTGTTGCCTCTTTGAGGCCTCACTTCGAGGAAGTTGCTAATACCCATAGTAAAATGCACTTTGCACTTTTCCACAAGTTTTCCACTGACGGTACGACTCGTTTTGCCACCTTGCGGCAATTCGTTTCACCACCTTCCGATTCCGCAAGGCGGTGAAACGAGTCGTACCGTCAATAAACTTGTGGAAAAGTGCGAAGTGCATTTTACTGTAGATAGTCAGCCATGCTGTATGCTGATGATGACAATTGCAGATGTGAAATTGAACCCCAAAAATTAAAATGGTAGGCCTCTTATGGGATACATGATGGAAGTAAAACGCAAAAGTAAGATATGAATATTGTGAGTGACCCTTAAATAGTGCGTGACTATTATTTTTTGGAAGAGAAAAAATTCGATAGAGCGATCCTGTAGAATTAGTAACACGACAAACGAAAGTGCTGAATCTATAAGGTACTTAGGTGTAACAAAAACTAAAGATTTATCATGGAGAAGATTCATTCGGGAAATATGCGGTGGAGCAAACAGAAGGCTAGGATTTATTAAAAGAGTACCCGGGAATTGCAAGGAGAAGACAAAAAAGCGATTTCTTTTCAATAGTTAGACCCCACCTTGAATATGCAGCCAATGTAAGGCATCCGAATGAATTAGTTTTGAACAGAGAGGTAGACGGTGTACAGCATAGAGCAGTTAGGTTTGCTAAAAGGTGTTGCGATAGATTTAGTAGTTTATGAGAATTAAAAGAACTATGTCATTATCATACCGTAGGCTAAAATACAGATATAATCTATTGCAGAAAATAAAAAACGGATAGCTTTACTGAAAATGCTACGTATATATTAAAATCTCCAGCGTATTATGATAGATTTGACCAGATAAATAAGATTGATTGAGAGATAGATTGTCGTACTGATAGATTAAAAATGTCATTTTTCCCTCACACTACAAGAGAACAGAATAGGCAGCATAGCAAAGGGATAGGTAGGGGAAATATTTTAGAGTAGTCTGTAGTACATGGAGCTTGTATTTACCTTACTAACCCATGCTTGGTAGGTAAATACAGATAAAGCTATTGAGATAAATATCTTTATGACCAATAATTCCTTTATTGCTATGTAGATGCCATCTAGCTGCATGTGACCCCATTATCTAACATGTTTATACGCAGTAGCTTAGTAGCATGCCAATAGTGCATGCTTGGTGATCTTCAATCCCTGCCACACACCCTCGCGGTGGCTTGCAGAGTATTGTGTATATGTAGATGAATATGAAGAGCAGATAAGAGAACAGAGTGGAGAGGCGTCAAACCAATCTAAGAATGGATGACTAATGATGCTAGCCAACGCCCACGCACAACACTGTAAACCTCCGGAGGAATTAAGTAAGCCTTATTTTTTTTGGAAGGGAACGTGGTGGAGCCTATTCCCTTGGTGTAGTTGAGAGAGTTAAAAGGTCGCCGTCCGTGGCAGAGCACAGGTTTCACTCAAGCGAGAACTCAAAAGCTAGTGGCGATCGCCCTTTTGCATTAATCACGAAAGCTGAGGGAATGGGGTGCACGCAAGTAGTGAGTCTGATCAATCGCCTTGAAATCAGTGACTTGAGTTATAGAAGGGGGGCGAGGGGCGGGGGATTGGGGTCAGGGCGGCGCCTCTCGATCTTTCTAGCGAAGAATGAGTGCCCGCATTCCTGCGCCATTTTCGCCAACTTCAACCTAGGATGAATTAACGCCCCTTAGCAACGTGTAGACAACGAAATGAAGCAAACAAACAAACAGTTTCATACTAAAAACCCTGCGTATTATGCTACATTTGGTAAGATATATAAGATTAGAGAGAAAGATTGTCATAACGACAGATTCAAAATGTCATTTTTGCCTCGTACTCTAAGAGAAATTAATAGGCAGCATAGCAATGAGATAGGTAGGTGAAATATTTTTAGAGTAGACTGTAGTGCATGATGCATGTATTAGCATTACTAAACTATGCATTATGTGTAAATACAGATCAAAATAACCTACGCTAACCTACCTAAAAATTAACCTACGCTCTGGTAATGATTCTCACCCTAATTATTTTATTAATTCTGAAACACTACTCAACCTATCGTAACACCTTTTGACGAACCTAGCTGCTGTACGCTGTACACTGTCTAGTTCCCTGATCAAACCTAATTCTGTCGGATCCCATACACTGGCTGTATACTCAAGGGCCTAACTAGTTAAAAGTAACTTGTCTCTCATAATATATCTTTTGTCTTCTCATCACATTTCCCAAGTTCTCTTTTTATAAATCCTAGCTTTCTCCTCGCTCGGCCGCATATTTCCCTTATGTGTCTACCCTACGATAAATCTTTAGTGATTGCTACACCTAAATATCTTACGGTTTCAACGTTTTCAATATTTGTGTTATTAATTTCATAGGTACACTCTATCGAATTATTCCTCCTCCAAAAATTGATAGCTACACACTTTTTAAGGTTAAGTTCTAACTGCCATTTGTTGCACCACTCTTGAAATTAATCTAAATCCTTACTAAGCGATTTCTGTCTTCTTCTTTTGATATACCCCTATACACTACCGCATCGTTTGCAAAAAGGCTAAGCTTACTACTAACTATGGTACCCAAATCGTTTATGCATGAAAGAAAAAGAAGCGGACCTACTACGCTACCCTGGGGAACTCCCGATGTGACTTTGATTGTGTCCGACATGATACCATCTATGACAACCCTCTGCTCTCACCCACTCAAGAATTCTTTTACCCAACATACAACGTCTTTATATATACCAATACTCTCTAGCTTCAAGATTAATTTATCATGAGGAACTTCATCGAATGCCTTTTTAAAATCTACAAATATCGCATCAACTTCAGTACTGTTTTCGCCGTAGACTAAAATATCGTGTACGAATAAAGTTAATTGTGTCTCGCAAGATTTACCTTTCCGGAACCCATGTTGGCTGTGTATGAGTAATCCCTGACTATCCAAATTCCCCATGATCGAACTGACTGCAATGTGCTCAAATATCTTACAAGAGATTGACGTGAGTGAAATGGGTCTGTACCTACTGGGTTCTTCCCTATCACTGCTTTTAAAAATAGGTGTAATGTTAGCTAATTTCCAATCCTTGGGTACTGTGTGGTTCTTTGGTGTTTTATTGAATATTATTTCTAGATAGGGGGCTATTTCAGAAGCTAATGTTTTATATACTCTGGAAGGAATTTGATCGGGATCTGGTGATTTGTTTTTACTAATGCTTTTTAACTGCTGCTCTATTCCGCGACATGAAATGTTTATTTCGGGCATTTGCTCACTGAAAGTGTTCGGCGGTGGTTCCACTGCGTTCTGTGACGATGAGTTGAATACGCTTTGGAAGAAGGTGTTTAAAGTATTGGCGTTTTCTACATTGCTGGTGACTCTAATTCCTTTATCGTTATTAAGTGTGTGCACTGTGGACCTATTTCCTTGAAGCTCTCTCACATATGACCAAAACGCTTTAGGATTGCTATCTAAATATTCTCCTAACATCTTGCTCTTGAAATGTGATAACGCTTGCCGACATGATTTCCTTGCTAATGCTCTCGATTTTTTATAGTTTTGAACCAACTCATTTTTTTCGTCTACTGATAGACCCCGTCCTGCATTTTTCATCCTAGCGTGGCATACCCTTTGTAGTGTATAATAGATTATTAGATAATAGTAATTAAAACCCATGTTTTATTTCACATTTGCGAATAAAGTGAGGGAACGTTGATGGCGTTGCAATGCTACGTACGCACACCCGTCATGGTGGCTTGCAGGGTATTGCTTATATGTGGATGAAATCGCATTCCGAGAGCACGCAGCATCTGACTCGTAGCAGGCACCAATCGCCGAACGATAAGTCGCCCTTTTGGGCATTGGTAAATATTATTCGAATGTGGGTTATTGACGGCTTATAATGGCAGTATTCTTTCTTGCTGAGAGGGTACCCCTGGGTAGGTGATTCTGTGAAGTCGAATACGAGATTTTATCGGCACCACTATACCGATAGTTGAAACAAACGTCATTTTCGTAGTACAATCAATGCTCCCTTGATGGCGCGACGGTCGTCCTGGATCACGGAGACGGAGTCAGATAATTTATATTTATTTTATTTTTTTTTAGAAAATGGCAAACATACAGCAATTTTGCCATTTTATAGTGCACTTATGTATAAAACTCATAAATGAGACTAATGTAAATGACAAAGAAAAAATAAAACCAAAGCAACAAAATCAGGATGAAAGCATTATGCGTGATTGGCTATATTTTAAAATTGTTTCCGCCATTATCAGTTGAGGAAAGCTTTAGGGGATAAAGGAAACTGGTCAATGTCAGTATGGAGAGAATTTATTAGAGCGGAGAGACGGTAGAAAAATTAATGATAATCTGGGTATGGGTAGGTGGAGTAGTTAGTTAGATTGGGTAGGGCGACAGGGGACCCTGATAATGATGAAAGTATTAAGGTTAGGACTATATACGTAGGAATTAATGGCGTTGTAAAAGTGTTATGTCCGATTGAAGTAGTCTATAATGGGAGATAGATAGTAAAGATAATATAGCACCCATCTATGCATCGCGGAGATTAGGTTTTCTGTATTTCACATTTTTTGCGAATAAAGTCGTAACACTGTTGACTGTGGCAAGATTTGTGGGTGTTGACATATAGAGGTCATATAGGAGGACCATACGGAGGAGCAGTAAGTGATTACCGGAAGAACAATGGATGAGGATAAGTAGGACTGCTGTGTTTGTGTACTTGTGATATACGTGAAACGATAGAGAAGACCTAAAAGAGATCATTTTGCGGATAATTTCGTTCATAATAGGTCGCATAACATTTGCTAGCGAGCAAGCGCAGCAGCGATCGCGGTGGACGGCTGCTGTACCTGCACTAGTAGCAGACGACGTGTTGATCTTTTTGGAACAGAATACAAGGTGAGAACTCACGTAGTTGTAGCTAATGATTTATCCTTTCATGTTTCAGAAGGTGAACGATTGGAATCGGATCGTCCTCCTCGGTGACCCGCAGCTCTCGAAATGAGTCGAATTTCTTTCGACTTTACAGAATCGCTCCCCACCTGGTGAGGATTCTCAGCATTAAAACGCAGCGTCATGCGAGTAAGAATCATTGAGTGGACTGACTCATTGTACAATTTTCAGCACAACTGCATAGGGGCCTTATTAACTCATAGCGCATCGAAATGATGAGTCCAGGATCTTCTGCAGAAATGAAAAAAAAACCGTTTAAAAACACCTAGGTAACAGCGAAGAGGAAATTCTACCTAGCAAAGAGAGAATAAGAAGCTATTTACTACTGGGTATATAAACGTTGAAGTGAGGAAACACTACATTAGAACACACACCTGGAACCCATTGTGGAGTTACAGTAGAATATTAAAGATAAAATAGAGGAGTGGGTAACAATTGAAGAAGCTCTACGAAGATTGGGTAAAAGGAAAAGTCTAGCATAAAAATAAAAAATAAATTGATGTAATCGAATCAACAATATCTTGAGACGTGATATTTCGATGAAGACAAAAGTCGAGTGAAAAGTTAATGGGAAGAATGCCGATGGCAGGCTTCAAATGAGAATTGCGTAGCTAGCAGTCATGCATGTAAGAGAAATGAAAATGAATGAAAATAGGAACTGATACTTGTAACAAGTCGAGAGCTACTACCCAAACCAATACTATGATTGTTTAACTGCGATGATAATGCTGATTAAGATTCAATAGTCATTTTTACATGTCTCCGACACCCAGATGAAACTACTGGAAAATGAAATGTTGGCGATACTGTTTAAGAAGCTATTAGGAGCTTTAAAATACAAAGATTTTTCTAAAAATTTCATTTGATTTATGTATTATTACTCGTTACTCCTGTTTCAATTCAATCACCTACTGCTCAATGGCTAATAAAAATATGCTAATATTTATGTACTATTATGGTTTTTATTCATAGCTGTAAGGTATTTTAGAGTTTAGTGCCAACAGGGGCCCTTAGTTTCCCAAGCAAATATCCAACCACTACGCTACAAAGCATAATTGACCACGAAGCGGCAACATTGGATCTTAAAAATCGTCCGGTGGCCGTAGAGGCTGTTTTTTTTTGTTAATTCGACTGCCAGATTTTCTCGTTCTCAACGAATTTAGCATAACCATGAATGTGGAGCTATACAATTAAATCTGTTATCAAAATAAATGAGTGGCCCATATTCTCAAAACTGAACGTTTCCGTAAGAAAAACGAAAAGTGAAAAATAATTGACTGTAAACGAATGGAAGACGATAGCCACATGGGTTTGACAATAGGCACATTTTAAAAATTAATCAGGCCCTCATCTTCAAATCTTTCGTTTGCGAATGTCTCTTGCTGTTTCGTGACAATTTCAGCCAAAAATAGGCCATCATCATCATCGGTCAACAATCCTAGGATTGGTTTGACGCAGCCCTCCACTCGATTCTTCTGTCAACCTCTTAACATTAACGTAAATCCTCTCTTTCACATCTTTCACGACCTTTTCCACATATCTCACATGAGGCCTTCCATTGCCGTTCTTCCCGTTCACTATTCTACTCCTTGAAAGACTTCTTCGTTTATCACTCTGTCCATCCATTTTATCTTCAACATTCTTTTGTAGCACCACATTTTGAATGATTCCATCCTTTTCTTCTCCACTGCTGACTTCATACTGCAATGCTTTACTAACAAATAGGTTAAGTCAAGCATTTTAGAATAAACTGTAAATGAAAGCTAAAAGGTGCAGCGGGGATTTGAACAAAAACTGGTGCTAGAAGTCATAAAAATGTGAAGGATTGGGATAGGATATGCATAGCCTCTTTGGAAATGGTCGCTATATCATCGAGATGCGAGTGTTATAATGTATGATGACACTACATTATGATTGGTGTAAAGCATCTCTCAGACACATGCCTTCCAGCGAAATAGCGATGCGTAGGCGTAGATCCGTGTGTTGAAGCATGCGGGGACAAGTGTTCTCCAGCAAAGGAAAGCCAGAAAGTCAAGGGGAAAGTTGATGCCCTGTTAGTGGTGCAAAGCGGGTTGAAAATATTCAAAGTATGCGCTGATTGCTATCTATTGTAACCTTATCTGATGACGGTGGATTATTCATTATAGTAGACGGGATTTGGGAAAGTGGGCATAGATTAGTCGCGCTAATGAGTGATCCGTTAAAGTATAGATGAAATCAGAATATAAAGGCAGTAGTTGTTCCAAATAACTGACATTATTCCCAGAGTAGACCTGCTCCATTTTTCCAGGATAAAACGAGATTCAAATGCATGCCAGCGGCTTACAAAATCGGAATCATTGTCAGACCGTTGTTTGAAATTTAGACTTAATCACTTGACTGAATTCCAGGACAATATGTTCACTGATTACGTTAAAAATATTTTGAGAATTCCAACTTAATCTGATAGACTGGACCATGATCGTAAAATTGGAGAAATCAATTGCGGAACTGACAGATTCAAAATATACTTCTTTCCGCTGACAATTACTGATATGAATGGCTGTAAATATGTCCAATTGAATAAATACAAGTGTATCAATGGGTAGCATATTAGTTGTATGTTAGCATAAGGACTTTAAGCTAGCCCAACTGATAGCATGTTTTTGCATGCTTGCTTTGCTATTTTTACGTTTTTTTGAAATTGTGAAGTTTAGACTAGAATATAATTACTAATCATCTTCATACATGATTTGTAATGCATTTTTGGTGTGAATTCAACCCCTATTACAGGGTGTAATAATGTCAGTCAAATTCGCTTCTCAGTATCTCGGGTCCCCGTTTGTCTTCATCTACCTTAATGGTGGCATGCAGGGTATTACGTGAATGCAGATGTAGATGTACGCAACGAGTCAAAAATGGAGCGTCTAAAATTGCGTGAACTCAGATATGGGCAGAATAAAGTAGGAGGAAGTAAATAGGTGTCTTGAGAGGAAAAAAAGTGAAGGAAAATCGACGAACAAAATAGAGGGAAAATGGGTGCGCTTGACTCGATGGTTGAAGTATTACGATGTTGGAAGAAGTGGAGGATTTAATGCGAACGAATTACTCGAACGGTAGTGAAAAGATGCTTAAGAGCTTCAGCAGAGAACGACGTCTTTTGGCAGGAAAGGTAGGAAGTAGAATACACAGAGGAAATAAAGGAACTGGGGGAACTGATCGTGTACCTTCAAGGCCACTGGATTTATGCCTTTCGATGAAGACAGAGATTGAATTGGGTGATTTCTAGCGTCTGCAAGGATATAATATGGGTCCGGGGGGTTTTATGATTAGGTGGGCAGAATAAAGTAACGTTTTTTCCCGGAACTTTATTCCCTTATCATGCACATCTTTCATTATTTTCATGGGCTGGAGGAAAATTGGTAAAGCATATACAATGTTCAAGGGAAAATGTCCTTGGCGAGAGAGGTTATCTTTTGGTGGGTGGAATCTAATTTGACAAAAGAGCTGAGCCCTAAGGAAAGGGTCGTGAAAAATCTGCATGGACTGTTTCTAATGTGATCGTAGAGGAAGACCGAGGAAGTTGGATGAGCGGCGGTAAGATAAGTTATCAAACCGTCGGTTGAAATTTAGACATGACTTCAAGATAACATTTTTACTGATGACGTTACAAATATTTCGCAAACTCTTATCTTACTATGGTAGACTGCAACATGATCATAAAAGTAAAGAAATGGATTGCCAAACTGACAGATTCAAAATGTCCTTCTTTCCTCGTACCATTAGGGATATGAATATATGTAAATATATCCAATAGTATAAATACGATTGTATCAATGGTTAGCATATGTAGTTGCTGTAGGTCAAAAGCCTTTAAGCTAACCTATCTATCAGCATGTTTTTGCATGCGTATTTGCTTTTTTATCTTTTTTTAAATTGTGAAGTTTAGACTAGAATATAATTACTATTAATCCTTTTCATGCATGATATGTAATTCATTTTTGGTGTGAACTCACACCATGCCACACATTTTTATGGTGCCTTGCTGGGTATTGTGTAGTAGTAGATAATTATAGCATCTGTTTCCTGAGAATACTCAAAATTAGCTGACCTCAAACATGGTTGACATTTGCCTAGCTACGAGGGATGGAACAGTTCTGCTTAGCGGAAGCTTAGAATATAAGTAATAATCCTTTTCCTGCATGATGTGTAATGATTGTTTGGTGTGAATTCACCCCCTGTCACAAACCTTAATAATGACTTGTAGGATATTATATGTATGTAGCTGTAAGTCCCGTTGAGGGAGGAGGGAGTGGCGATACGAAGAGGAGAGAGCGAATGGATGAAAAGGAACAAGAAGACTGTTTGAAGAAGGGCGTGAAAGAAATAATATTTTTGATTGAAATTTGACGAATGGTTATTTTTTTCAGGGGAGATGTGTTTAAAATTAAAGTTTAAAAAATGTAATTATTCTAGCCTGCAAGATGCAATATCATTAGGAACAAGAATGGAGAACTCTTGATTAAACTTGAGAATAAGTGAAGAGATGGAAAGAACAATTGGAATGGATGGTTGTAAAATGGAAGCAATCTTAAAGTGAATGTACTGAAAGAGGAAAATAAGATCGATAAGGATGATTTGGGAGCCGAAATCGTAAGATCCGAATTCGAATACGCCGCTGAAGGGACCTGCGGATGAATAAAGGTTCTAGAAAAGACGATTTTCCCGCCGAACTAATTAAAAATGAAGTAGAGAATATTTACCCTGCTCTAAAAACTTCATCTTGTACTTTAAGAGGAAGGTCACTCACTCATGGACTTCAAGAGGAACATCATCTTCCCTCGACTTGCTCAGGCAAAATGGGCATTTTACAAAAAGAAGATTCTGCTCACAGCTTACAAATACAAGTGTGAATGTGAGGAAATATTTCATTAGAACATACGTTTGGAGCACGTTATTACATATATGGCAGTGAAGCGTGGATGATAACAGCCGCAGAGAAGTCAGGGCTCGAAGTGTTTGAAGTGTGATGCTACCGAAGAATGATGAAGAAAAATGGATCTACCGAGTGACAAAGGAAGAAGTCTTAAGAAGAGTGGGAGAAAAAAAAGCCTGCTAAAAACTATTTATGCTTGTTTCAAGCAGTATATTTGCAACATTCTTCTTTATGGCAGTGATGTATGGATGATAACAGCAGAAGAGAAGTGAAGGTTGGAAGTATTAAAAATGTAGTCCTACAAAAGGATGCTGATGATCATGGATTGACTTAGTGACTAAGGAAGTAATCCTAAGAAGAGTGATGGAAAAGAAAAGCCTTCTGAAATACCTAAGAAGAAGACGGGACAGCTGAAAATGCCATATATTGAGACACGATGGCCAGATGAAGACAATCTTTGAGGGAAAAGTGAACAGGAAGAATGGAAAAGGCAGGCTTCGTAAGAACTATTTGGAACAAGTTGTGAAGGATGTAAAAGAGAAGAATTATTACGTTAATGTGAAGAGGTTGGCCGATAGAAGAACGGAGTGGAGGGCTCAGTCAAACCAATCTTAGGATTGCTGACCGATGATGTTGACTGGAAATGTTAGAAGTATGTACATTAAAAACTCCACCTATCTCCTTTGATTAATCGGTGGTTAACAATGAAATTCGTATTCAATTCAGATATGACATTTTCCACTTACAAGACTTTTCTTACTTACTCTTTTCCTCTCTTGTTAGATAATGTATGGAGTGGAATCCCCCTGCCTCACTCTCATTGTTGGTAGACGAAGAAACGCCGAAACAGATGAACATTCAAACGGTTTGGTTGCGGGGAAACGCTAGATTTTCCAAGTATTAATCAACTGTTGAAGAATAGGAGTTTGTGGAGGCGACGTCACAATAGGGAGACAATATGGGAGACAAGTTGGATGAGGGAGACGGTCTTAACCGAGCGGGGTTAAAGATTACCTCCGGGCTATTTAAGCAAAAGCTTTCTTTATGCATGAGCTCAGGAGTACGCTGTTAGATGAGGTAAGGAAAGTAACCGTTTCTTGTGAATCGTCCCGTCATACGAAGTTAACCGGTGGTGCCCACTTGCGTCAATAATTTATTTTTATGTTAGTGACTCACACGGCTTCAGTGTCACAATTCATAGCAATAACTGCGTATTCCAAAGCTAACTATAAAACCAAATGACGCTTCAAATCGATTCATCCTCGCTGCCTGACCCAGATGGCTTGTGAACTATTTGCTTTTTGATACATCAAGTATATGTTCTCGTAAACTGGCATTTAGCTCAATAAGGTCACCGGAAGGTAGGGCAAGCCTTGAACGGGGTGAAGTGACTTTATGCCACGGTGAAAACCGAGCTCTGAAGCGTCGGATACCTCGCATTCTCTAATATTTTGCAATGCGTCTACATAAATATTTCCACGTGTTGGGAGATAGCATGGTCCACTACCCTTAGAATAGTGTTTAAATATATACATTTTTTTGCCCTTTCAGCTGTTTTATAGCCATCCATTCGCTTCGTAATTTTTTCCTGATTTATTTTTCCCGATCTTATTTACCTCTCGCCTCTCGCAATCAAATACGCTTGCGTTTGTTGAAGTCTCCAAAAGTTAAAACGAACTTCAAGTATCTGCCTAAGGTTTTTCTCTCAGGAAATTGTTCTCGCACTAGAGGTTCTACCTTTTTGAGGACTCTCCGTCTGACGAAACTTCCAATTGGTTGTGCATAATAAGCTTAACGATGTTATACGATAAAAGAAAGAAAAAAGTGATAAATTTCTATTGAAAATAATAAAAATTATTAGTCAGACAACCTGATATTAGTTTGACGCAGCTCTCCACTGAATTCCTCCATCGGCATATCTTTTCATGTTTACGTATTTCTTCTCTTTCACATCCTTTATCACTTGTCCCATATATCTCATACGAGGCCTTCCTTTGCCGTTCACTTGCCCTTCAACGAGTCTTCATCAGGCCATCACGTCTCACGATGTGGCCGATTAAGTGGTCCCGTCCTCTTCTTACGGTATTCAGACTTTCAGAGGTAAATCATTTGTTCATGTTAGAATCAGAATATTAGAAAGGTTTACTTTTCTTTTTGAGGGCATTAATGATATTCCTTATACTTTTCAAAATCAGAGCGGATTTTCATTATAAATATGGTGGAGTTCTTTCCGCCGGACAAAGAGGAAAGGAAACACATCAAAACGCGCACAATTCAACATATTGTACTTGACGAAAGGTTAGGGGTTGCCTATAATCTACATATCCTCTCTTATATCCTCTTCCAAACTCAGCAGCCACAATTACATAGCCCATAGTAAAGCTTAGACTCATTTTTTCTTTCCGGTTTCACTCAGAATACCAGAAATAAATACCCTCCACGATGAAATCGCTCTCATTTTGAATGTTAACTTCCATGCGCATGTGAAATTGATAAAATATTTTAGATAATAGTTTTAAAAAAATGCATCCATTGAAGGTGGCGTGTATTGAACAGTTACGATTAAAAATCGCTTCTTCTGCCCACAAAAGCTTCTTCGCCAGCGACGTGTTTCGACGCTTTGCATCAAGTGACGACAATGTCGATATCCGATACAGAGAAGAGACTTTGGTGCCTTGGGCCCGAGTCGCTTGTAGATTGTGGCGTCACGACTGACAGATACAGACAATGGCAGAAATGTGTTTGTCTTCGACGTTGTGCCTTCGAGACAAAACGCTTTCCACGAGCGGATGATTACTTACTTCCGCGCATAAACTGATTCTTTTGGTATTTCGCGAGCACTCCATCCCCCCTTCCCTTCCTGCCCGAGCTTCCCGGGAAACCTTTAAGATCAAAGTTCACGGTGGCGTACCTCGGGGCCGACGGAAAGGGCAAATCAGCCCCTCCTCTCCACCACGGGAAATGCGTGTCGTGGGTCGATCCTTCCCCCACACCCCACCGGCGCGGCGGGCTCCTCCGCAAAGAAACAACTTAATGGGGCCGAAGACATCGCCCGCCTCACCACCACGGTCTGATTTGAAAAGAGGCGGAAAATGCGCGTGGATGCGAAAGATGAGATGTGGAATGTCGCGATATCGGAGAGCGTTGGGCGCGAAAGTGAAAGGCGACTTTGGGGGTCGTGCTTGAGGGAGCGCAAGGAGGCATGGGAGTCACGACAGGGTGGGTGCCTGAGATTGGAAGGGGTTTCCCAGGATGGCTGGGCCGAAGGGAGACTTCGCCCACGACTGCGGGAGACGCCCTCCAATGGAAGAGCTTGCCTAAAAACGCCTCGGGGATGTGGATTCAGCTCAGCTCTGCGTCTCAGGAGTTGAAAGGGGAAGAAAACCGATATTCAGCTCCATACTACCTGTCTTGGCCGCAGGCGCGAAGACGAGGAGGTACATATTCAAAACCTCAACTACAGTCTCGCTTCAACTGATCACCTCCTAAAATCCTAAAACAGCGAGTCAAATTGATGTACAGATCCCACCTGCAAAGGTGTTATTACTTACCAGCGTGACCCTAACAGCTGAGCTGATATTCTGCATCATATTCAGAACCTCGACTACAGTCTCGCTTCACTGCTCATCTCCTAAAATCCCTACAACGAGTCAGATTGGTGAACAGAATCTACCTGCCATGGTGGTATTACTTCTCAGTGTGACGCTGGAAACTGGGTTGAGATCCTGAATATGGACTAGAATCTCAGCTTCAGTCTCACTTCTACTGCTTACGTCATAAAATTTCTAATTCAGGTTCAAAATGGTATACAGATTCTCCTCGAAATTTTTCGAAGCGGTTCACAGTTTGGCGCTTAGAAATAATACCAAAGTTGAAGGGTAAATATACACACCAATTTGACTCAAAGTATGGATTTATGACGCAAGAAGTGGAAGCAGGACTATAGTTGAGAAACAAAATATGACCCGGACTGTGCGAAAATTTTCGTTTAGTGGCGTTGTTTACTCGGAACAGAAATCGAAATTTTGTACACGAAATCGTTAGTTGGAAACCAAAAACAAATTTTAGTGAAAAATTTAATCTTCTAACCACAACCATTCACTAATAAATAAAAAATTTAAATAAGCAAAAGGTGACGCAAAAATCGAAGCCACCGAAGAAACTGCTTTGATATCATTGACGTCATTTTCCTCCCGTCCTTGACTGCTTTTAGGGGAAGGGAAGGGAGTGGAGGCGGGTTCTCGGAAGTTTGGTCGCACAGATGCTGTCGTAACAGCTCCTATTAGCAGAGTCAGCTGTGTCCCCCCATTGCGATAAGGCGATGTAGCTTCGCGGGCTCAGTTGTGATTGGGCGAAGTTGATATACGTCAGAGGTTGCACCACGCCCACTTTTCCGAAAGGGTTAAAAACATCAGTTTTTCGCCGCTTATAACTCGAGAAATAATTGACGGATCAAAACACGGAAAAGTACGGGTCTTTTTATTTTACAACTCTATCAGATCCGGAAATTAAAAAATATGGTAAACGACCCCATTGCCTCAAATCCAGGAAAAGCATTCACGCACAAATTTCATAAGACCGAACACAATTCAATCACACACGCATTCTGGCCCCTTTAAAATGGTTCCTTTTCCAACCAACCGCGAAAGAGAAGAAATCAGCGTAAATAACAGGAAACACGTACTACTCCAATCAGTGGTACCTTGTCGATGACTTATGAAAACTTAAGTGCCGCAACGCACAGGTTTACGGAGAAATTAACCTCACTCCAGTGTCCTAAAATCCGGCAGAAACACTCCCCCACAGTTAGGTCATGCCGATGCCAATTAGGAAACTCACTTGAAGACAATAGAAGCACTGTACTGACTCTAAAAGAGCGCTCTCTCAAGATGTTGGCGAAAGTTAAAGGTGGGACTAGCTCTCAAAGAGAAGAAAGGGAATTGGGAGGAACAGAGATATAGGAAGGAAGGGGAAACGTCATCACCGTCATCGAAACTATGCCCGCATTTCCTTTTCACTCGTTCCTTGCCCTTTTCCTTCGATTTTTATCGTTTCTCGAGTTGCATTTAATTGAAAATTTCTTGACCCAAATAGTAGGCTCATTTTGAGTAGCTACATTGTAGTCGAATGGTCAAGATAAGTTTCCCACTGAGCTAGGAGTGATCGGTGACTTAGAGGAGGTTTCACTCTCACTGATAATTGAGTATCTGAGCCTCTTCGATGGCAAAGCTCATTGAAAAACCATAACGTTAACATGCCTCCGATCCTTTTCGATGCCACACCACTGGCTATAACTCAGGAGTCCATTAGATACTAACACTGGAGGTCCAAAGTAGACTTTCCCATTAAGGCACATTTAGAAGGGATCACTAAATGTCCATTCCAGTCCATTTCTCCTGTTTCAAAATTTCTTAGGCGAGCGTTTGAAAGCCGGCGACTGCGACGTTCCTATCGTTGCACTAAAAAATTCCCCGCACTTGAATTTACGTTATTATTTATTTCCTGTGTATTTTCGGCTTAGAGGCAAGCCTAAAATTGTTGGGAATGAGCGGAGAAAGAGAGTCGGTCGTCAAGTGACTTTATGAGAGTGAACTAGGATACAGTAGGCTTGGCCCTAACCTCTCGAAAATTCAATCACTCTCAAATTTTGTAGTGAACATCTACATCTACATAATACCCTGCAAGCCACCATAAAGGTGTGTGGCAGGGGGTGAATTCTCACCAAACATGCACTACACATCATGCATAAAAAAGGATTAGTACTTGTATAGGTACTGTTCAAAACTACGCTATTTAAAAAAAGATAAAAATAGCAGAGCATACATGCAAAAACATGCTGATAGTTGGGTTAGCTTTAAGTCCTTATACAACATTCAGCTACCTATGTTATCCATTGCTACACTCGTACTGGATATATTTACCGTTATTCACATCCCTAATTGTACGAGGAAAAAGGACATTTTGAATCTGTCAGTTCGGCAACCAATTTCTCTAATTTTGTGATTATGGTCCAGTCTACCATATTAAGTTGGGGTTTGCAAAATATTTTTAACATCATCACTGAAAATATGGATTTGGAATTATTTAATAGATTAAGTCTAAATTTCAACCTGCGATCTGACAATGATTCCCAATTTAATTCATTTAATAGACTGGTTACGCTAATGAGGTTATCGTACCGTCCCTTTACAAATCTTGCCGATCTTTGCTGCACACATTCAAGTTCAATCATCATGTGAATCTGCATGCCAACTCGTTCGGCTACGTGAGAGCAAACTGAAGTTTTGAAATCTGTTCTACCTCTGCGGAGCTACACAGTTAGTCATTACTGTATACTTCGACTAGTTAGTTGATGTACGGTTCCCAGCGACAGTTTTGAAATCAGTTCTACCTCTCCAGAGCTACACAGTCAGTCCATCCGAGGAATGGTAAGGACGACCATTTGGACGACAACCATTCAGATGAAGACAAAGTCACCTTTGCCCCTTCGTTACACCGGGTGAATGAAACTGGGATTGCCAACTATTTTTTGTCATTTATTAGCTCACGACCACTTTTTGTTGGGAATTAGTAAGGCTACTAAAAGTCAAATCATCTTTGCATTAAAATTACATATTTAATGATGCGTGGTTATGATTTTTGATATTGCTAGTGGCTCTGCAACAGAAATCATGCCGTTCTCCAACGATTGCTGGTCATCATTAGGACAAAACTTGAACGATGTTACTTAGCACTGCTGATGGCGCCATCCTAGTCTTTCGCTGGGACGCCAATAGGCGTCTGGTTCCGCAATTCCGTGGAGCTGCCGGCGCGCGAGAAAAAAATCGATCCGCAGTGAATGTGGCAAGAAATAATGTACACTCAGATTGCTAGTCGATGAACGGTTCTCAACGACCGTTTTGAAATCAGTTCTACCTCTGCAGAGCCACTCAGCCAGTCCATAAAGGGGCATGGAGAGACTTACATTCAACATGCACGAATGAATGTCGATGTGAGACACATGTTACTCTCCCTCTGCTTCCCTACCGTTTTTTTACTTGCCTTCTTGTCCACCCAACTCTCATCTTTTCCATCCTTCTAAGTATCAAATCAATAGCCCCATGTCTGCGTATTTTCGTCCCTTTCTCCAACGCCCACGTTTCGGAGCCATTCCCGACAGAATGTGTCACTCCAGGGCTGTGCTCTTTGCCCATCTTTCCGTCTAAACGTCCAACTCCTCACTTTCTTTTGCACCTCCTTCGCCAGCACTATCCCTCTTCAGCAACATCTATAGCGTTCTTTTCATTTTCCCTATAACACTGGGAGAAAAAAAATAGGATAGAGGGAAACTAGACAGGAAAAAAAATTAATCTATATTCTCACGCGGATACCGCCATTATCGCACTCAAGTGTTATCCCAGAATGCAAAGTGGTGTGTGACCGCGGGAAGCGACAGGTGGCATCCGAGAGAAGAGAAAGGGGGGGGGGGGAGAAGCGTGGGAAATATTGGGGGTGGGGGGATTTCCCTCTCAAGATGAACATCGTCTCAATGAGTTGCTTCGCGAGACAATGCCTGCCGTTCACCAGCAATCCGATTCGAACGGCTCCCTCTGCTGTTTGATAGCCAACGTAACTGAGCACTACTTTCGCTAGTAGGTAGCCATGCTGAACAAGTAACAATTCTGTACGCGCAAGAGCAATAGCTTGCACTTACGAACGTAAGCAGAACTATCTTTCATGCATTCCTCCTTCTAATATGCGCTTGATTGTTAATTCACGCTCTTGCTCGCAACTTTCATAGTTTGCCTTTACTCCCTCATTCGCCGCTATTGTGACTGTTTGCACCGATACGGTCAGGTGGGGCAGTGATTGAAACCGTCGTGATTATCTCGAATAGGTAACCAAGGAGCCACGAGGTGTAAACACAAATGGTTCGCAAATTTAATGTGTCTGAATCGCTCGTTACAATATTATTGCTTTCACTTGAGTTTTTCTCATAAATTAAAAAGGAAGTCCTCAGGCTTTACTTGTAGGAACCGCATGACTGTAGCAAGGAGAAAAAAACACTTTCTAAGATTCCACAGAATTTATGGAGACACCGACCTTGGTTTCGACTGTAGTACAATCATCTTCAAGGCTTTCTCATGAGTTTTTCTCATCTGCCTCGACTATAGAGACCAAAGATGAGATAAAACGCAAGCGTAAACAATGATTGAGGTTGTAATCATCGGTTTTAACACCTAATGTGCGAACTATTCGTGTTTGTAGCACGTGACTCCTTGGTTACCAATTTCAGATAATCCTGACTGTTTCAAACACTACCGGCCTGTACATCATGGGAGATTGTGTTTGAAACCGTCGGGAATATCTCTAATAGGTAACCGAGGAGTCATTTGGTACAAACACGAATGGTTTGCAAATGTAGGGTGCCTGAATCGCTCGTTTCAATGTCATTAATTATTTTAACTTCAGTTTTTCTTAGCTGTCTCCACTATAGAGCCCCTTGATGAAAAGAAAACACAAGTGTAAACAATGAATGAGGTTGTAATCAGCGGTTTTAGCACTCCAAATTAGCGATCCATTCGCGTTTACACCACGTGACTACTTGGTTACCTATACGAGATAATCCCGGCGGTTTTCAATCACAACCCCCAGGTCACGCAGCACTTTCCCCGTGCGTTATGGCAGCCGTGAGTCCTCCCCCCTCCCCGCCCATTGTTTCCGCGATCCTCCGAAACGGAGAGTGGGAGGGGCCAGGGAATGGTGGAGGGGGCGAAATTGGGAACGGGCCAGGGAGGGGCCCTCCTTTCGAGAGTTTCTCGCCCGCTATCCACCCGAATCTCTCTCGCGCGCGGTTTCACGAAAAAATCACGTTCCGTGACGAAATGCCCGCGGGTGAGTGCAGACGAAAGGGAAGAAACGCCATCGAGGCCCAACTCTAAGGGCCCCCCCCCCCCCCCCCCCCCCCTTGGCCTTTTCCGTGACTCACCACTTACGCCACACGCGACTAGAGCAAGTGCTCGAGGCTTGCCTATGGCCCGAGTCTTGAATCTTTCGTTTGATCACTGAATAAATATTGACGTTTTCGCTGGGAACGAAACCGTCATGTTCTGTTATCAACGTGGATAAACGAATAACTTGAAACGAATGACGTTATCATAACGACAAATTGTATTCGTTATAGCGTGACAAAGATAGGTTCATTTGATGCAGATCACAGCGCGCTGGTGTTATGCCTGTTCACTGGTTCCCATGCTTGCTGTAATCTTAAAGTTCATTATCGACACCCTCCTATTTCCGTACTCAATTCCAATAGGATCAAGTAGTCGCCGGAGAGTCTCGTTATTTTGCATTTGTAACATCTACATCTAAATAATACCCTGCAAGCCACCACAAAGGTGTGTGGCAGGGGGTGATTTCTCACCAAACATGCACTACATATCATGCATAAAAAAGGAATAGTATTAATATACTAGTCAGAACTTCACAATTTAAAAAATATTGAAATTACAAAGCAAACATGAAAAAACATTCTGTTAGTAAGGTTAACTTTAAGTACTCATACCAACATGCAGCTACCAATGCTATCCATTGCTACTCTCCGATTGGACATACCTATTTACCGTTATTCGTATCTCTAATTGTACGAGGGAAAAAGGACATTTTGAATCTGTCAGTTCGGCAATCAATTTCTCTAATTTTATGAATATGGTCCAGTGTGCCATAGTAAGTTGGGGTTCGCAAAATATTTTTAACGTCGTCACTGAAAATATTGTCTTCGAATTTATTTTCGAGATTAAGTCTAAATTTTTAACATGCGATCTGACAATGATTCCCATTTTAATTCATTTAATAGACTTGTTACGCTAATATAGAACATATGTGATGAACATAGAAAACATATGGGATGAATGTATCCCTAGGATATATTGGTTTCTGGTGGTAGTTGAACTGTTTGATTATTACGTCTGCAAATATTTTTTAACTGTCTCGTCAAAAATTTACTGCATTTTATGGCGGGCTAAAAACCTGCGTTAACCCTATTTACCGGTCATAAAGTAAACTGCTTTCTAATTGATTCTGCCGATGGGGAAAAGTATTAGTTAAAATAATTTTTGGAATATTTGACTCGTCCTGGAGAAAGTTTGAAAATCACTAATTAAAAAGACTCTCCCGATCACACGCTGTGGAGCGATGGAATGCACGTATAGTCGCACGCGGTGGAGTTGTGCTTTGTAGCTTTAACTTCCGGTCCACTCTGGTGACCATCTGGGGACCATGAGTCGCTCCCAATATTTCTCATTGAGATCCTGGACGAAGTCATCAAACGAATGGTGCTCCGATACAGGGCCTAAAGTACTATGGCACTTTCATGGAAGCACTTTATAAACCTATTTTATTAGATGGAAAAACTTCAAGTACCTTACCGTAAATTTAACAGCCACACTACGCGTTTCAACCCACAGGGCCATATCCAGAATCTCCACTACAGTCTTGCTTCCCATGTTTACATCCTAAAATCTCTACTTAGAGTCAAATTGGTGGGCAGACTCACCGTGCAAAGTTGGTGTTACCACGCTGTATACACTGCTTCGGGCCATATCGAGGAGAATCTGTAAACCCGTTCGAAGTCATAATAGAGATTTTATGACGTGAGCAGTAAAAGTGAGACTGTAGTTGACATACAACTCAGTTCTCTGCGTCAGGCTGATAAGTAATACCACATTTGCAACTGGAATCTGTACACCAATTTGACTCGTTATAGGGATTTTAGGACGTAAGCAGTAGAAACGAGACTGCAGTTGAGATTCTGAATATGACTCGCAGAGTCATCATGCTCCTTCCCAGCAGTGACTCGTGGCCAATGGCAATCACCGTTCTCTTGTCCTTCCTTTGGTTCCCCTCCTCACAGAACGTGTGTGAAGACATATATTTGCCTTCTTTCTTTTTGAAGTTGCACCTGATGATGAAACAGTGAGTTGAAACGCGTAGCGTGATTATTACGTTTGTTTAAAAGTGCTTCAACTTTTTCATTTATGTGTGCTTTCCACCATTGATTTGTTTAAAGATTAAGTTAGATATTTATTAAGAACCCCTGCGTATTATGATATCTTGGTCATAAAAACAAGATTATGGAGATAGATTGTTTTAGCGATAATTTAAAATGCAATATTTCCCTCGTACCATAAGAGAGCACAGTAGGCAGAATAGCACGGGGTTAGTTAGGTAAAAAATTTCTAGAGTAGTCTGAAGGCATGATGTATGTTTAAGCATTACTAAGACATGCATGATAGTCAAATGCTGATAAATATATTTAGGAGAGTGCTTTTCTAACCAGTAATCAATATTTTAATGTGTAGTTATTAACCATCTAGTCGTACTTGGCACTAATATCTTGCGTCTCTCCATGAGGTAGTAGCAATATAGCTCTTATTTGCTTGTAAGTAGTTTATATTTCAAAGTTTCTGAAATAGTCACAAAAACTTTAACGGGTTTACCCGCTGAAATTGCAAAAAAGCAGATATTCCACAGAGAAAAAATCATTAGACTTCGGCTGCTTTGTGGCATAATATATCCAGCAGTCCGTCAATATTTTGTTCCTTTAAAGCCTCTGTCATTTTCACAGAGAAAGAGGACGTCTTGTTATTTCAACTGGCAGAGCACTTGGACGGAAATCAGTGGGTCAGGGTTCGAGTCCCGATCAAGGCGAATTATTTTTTCCTCTGTGGAATATCTGCTATAGTGAATGTTTGGTGAATCTCAACCCTCTGCCACACACCCACGTGTTGGCTCGCAGGTTATTACGTAGATGTAGATTCATCAAACCTGGATATGTTTATACTAGTTTTTTTTTTAAAGACTGACTACCATTGAGATTGAGGAGACGCAAATTTCTTTTCTCGCCGAGTTCAGTTAGGAGCGCGTCAAGCCGATCGGGCGTGACCCTTCTGGAAGAGAACGCCTTCAATTAGCGCCAAATGACTCCAGTCCTTCCAAGTGTGGCTCTCGCGCCATTAACGCCGCTGGTTTTCCAGAGGAATGATCGAGGAAGTCGGAAGACTCTTGCGGTTGAGCGCGCAAGTCGGCCGGTCAAATCCCTCTCCACCTCCACACGCTGTCACTCCTGAGAGCTTTTCACATCGAGGGGAAACCTTTCCTGACGCCAATACAGCGAAAAAAACTCATTTATAACGATGATAAGGTACCTGTTTGGTATGCAAACACTCAGCATTTGCATCACTTGCATAGCTCATAGCCTGTTCCGCATAATAAAAACAGAAAAATTAGAAATAATCTACATCTAAATCTACCTAGCCACCATAAAGATGCATGAGGAGGGGTAAATTCTCGCCAAACATACATAAAAATGATTAGTAACTCTATTCTAGTGAAAACATATCAATTAAAAAAAGATGGAAATACCAAAGCCAGCATGCAAAAACTTATACCAACATGCAACTACCTATGCTCTCTGCTGATACACATGCATTTAACTAACCACATCTCCATATCTCTCCATAGATATTGTAGCTATTCATATCTCTAATTGTACGAGGAAAGAAGGACATCTGGAATCTGTCTGTTCGGCGATCAATTTCTCTAATTCTATGATCATGCTGTATGATCATGCTGAAGTCTACTAGCGCAGTTTGCAAAATTTTTTAAGCGTCACATAGTGAAAATATTTTCTTGGTATTTATTTAAGAGATTGTCTAAAATTCAACCTACGGTCTGACAATGATTTACGTTTCAGTTCATGTAACAGACTAGCTACGCTAATATCACACTCTGCCTTTATCTGTCTTGCCGATCTTCGCTACACACTCTCCAGTTCATTATTTAATCCTATTTCGTAAGGATCCTATATCCTATATACATACTGGCAGCGTTTTCCAAATGAGGTCTAACAAGGTAATTGTAGCTAATTTATGTACATGATCGTCACATTGGCCCAGTACTCGTTTGATAAATTCCCGTCTACGATTAGGTTGACCTATTATTTCACACATGTGTTTACCCCAAGGAAGATCATGTGTCAGTTTTATTCAAAGATATTTAACTGATTCCAAGCTTGTTAATTTTTTACTCTTAATGTGGTTAGTGTTATGACGAGGAACTATTCTTTCCCCGAAAATACTACACATTAAAAAAAAATTAATTCCAACTGCCATGTGTCACACCAGTTATCAATTGCTTCTAGATCACCATCAAAGATTATTTATGGTGTGGGCTGAGAATTTCCATGTACACTACTGCGTTATCGTCAAGTAGATGAATCTTAATTTTTACCAACTAATTGATATCATTTATGTACATGAGGATTAAATTGTATGGCTTTAGATGTTTCCGAGGGTCCCTTTTGGAATAAAAATGAATTAACATAGAAAATAGTGATATAATTGCCATCAATAGGATCGTTTAACTCTCCTTTCCTTCCTCCTCCAGCGCACAATTCAACAGACTCCCAAGTTTTTATCCTCTTTCCCTGAGGTACAGTTCTATGAGCCACATTTCGCAGAAACCGTACAGAACTTCATAATAAACCCGTTCCTATCCATATCTAGACATATATCCTGATGATTATGGCGTAATTTGCCCCTGCCACTTACCCTTGCGGAGGCTTGCAGGACATTGCGTTGATGCAGATTACCTACTATGCCCACCATCGTTCAAGATGCAGTCCAGGGTATCCATTTTCTAACATGTTTCACCGTAGTAGCCTAGCTGAATGTCAATAGTACGTGTTTGATGATCATCACCCTCAGCCACACACCCTAGTGGTGGCTTGTAGGATATTACATAGATATAGATGTAGATAATCAACTTATCCCACCTTTTATTCCATTGCTATATTATTACGTGGCCGCCTACCACTATACAACATTGGCATACCTTTTCCGTCGTAAGTCTCATCATTTCGTTTTTTTATAACAACAGCCATCGCACATGTCACGAATATAAACCTGGCAGTAGAGGATATCGCTCGGGGGATGCCTAACAGGAGAGTCGTGTGAGAGTATGTACCTAGTGGTCATTACGCCGTCCGTCGAGTAGGCAGTTGAGGTCGAGGATTGGAGCGTTCCGTTGACGCTAGCCTCACGTCACCTGAAAGCCTTTTCTGCGCTGGAGGAATCTCCGCTGACTATGCTCAAAGACTTTCACGGCATAAAAGGCACGAGTTGCCTCTGCTGTGGGTCACTGCTGACCTCTAGTGATTCCGTGAGCTACAACTACCACATAAAATACGAAGGTAAAACCAGAAAGTACCTGGTTGCATAAAAAAAATTCATTTTTGATACCCCATCAACTCAAATATATCTCTTCAAAATAAGCGCAAATAGAGCATTTTGCTATAAATTGTTTATAATTCATATTTCGTTATCTCAGTTGTTCACCACGGTTGAATAAATTTTAAGTAAAAACTTCGCATTTTCCGACAGCAAAGTTACAAAAATAACACTAATTACTGTGGCTTGAAATCAAAATACAATCTCAATATTCATAAGTTGTTAATTAAATATTCTGGGAAATAGTTCCACAAATGCCATTTATTTGCCAAGGGATTTATGCATGTTTTGGATGTGAGAAAACTCCAGTGCCATTGTTTTTTATAATTAGCGCTTTTGAATACATTTTTATTCATTCGCTGTAGAAATAGTTGAAAAAAGGTCAAAAAGAATTGTTGGACTGGTTAGCTACAAAAAAAAGTTGAATAAAAACCTTGTAGCAGAATCCTCTGCAGTTATTTTTTATTCGTAGCAGGTGATTTACAGCTAACATAAGCTCATTTATGCCATTTGAAATAAGTGGGTTATTGGGCCGAGAGCGTATTTTTTTTCAGGTAATCAAGGCAGATTAAACCCGTCGCGGCGTCGGCATTAACATACTCTTAATTAAAGATGTCAAGAATTACACGATCTGACGGGCAGTGTACTGCACTTGAGTACTTAAGACTCTGCAGGCAGCTCTCAGTAGGGAGCGGTATGACTCTGAAATGGTTCTGCGATGGCCGAGGCTCAAACCCAGACCCTTTGGGATTGGAAGCCAGTCCTCCCTACTCTAGCCGTCTCAACAACTCGATCTACGCATTCCACAACTCCAGAGAAGATTTTGCAAATAAGGTTTTCGAGGCAATTTTATTGTAAATATTAAAAATGCAAATAGCTTCAAGGCGCAGATATTGCAAGATAACTATTCAAACTCCTCTTCATGTTTACACGTACACACTATCATACTTATGAGCTCTCCCCCTTCGATGTGCCTGGCTGAGCACGAATTTCAAGTGAATCCATTGAGCATAAAGAAGATGAAAAACTTTTGGCCGTGAGAACAGGAAGTGCCGGTTGAGGAATGTGAGGGTGACGACTGAATTCGGAATTGATGTTCCTGTTTGGCTAAGGGACTCGAGAGGAACGCACCTCTTGCAAGGTTGGCCACGCTGAGAGTTGAAGTGGGCAAAGCACCAATGACCTAAGACGGACGAGGGAGTGAGAGGTGAACAAAGAAAGATATGGGCTAGCTCAAGGAGTGCATCTTAAAAAGGAGAGATACTTGGCTTTACGAGGTAAAGCTTGCATAGCGCGTGCAAGTAGAAAAATGAAATTGTTATGCAATAATAGCAAGCTAAGGAAGGAAGCACTTAAAATAGCTGTTGAGCACGGAAAGGTCATAGCGTGATGAGCACTTTATTTCAATGCTTTTATAAAATTCGTAGCCAGAAGAAAAAAATATAGCGTAACGGCTAGAAAAGTGTTTCAGCTATTCATTAATTTTTATTTTCCACTCTTGTTAGTAGCTCTCTGGCCAATTGTGGACTCCTTATTTTTGTGCAAAGAACGTGTTTTATTCTTCAAGGAGAAGAAAAGTATCCGATGAGAGGAATAACTCACAATTACTTTCAGTAATGAAGTTAAAAGGGGAACGAAGAGGTGTACAGAAGAGCAGATGAAGAAAAGACAATATGGAAAACTCTACGGCAAAGAAGAACCAGATGGATTGGACATACCTTGAGAAACAATGGATTTTTTGGAATATAATAGAAGGGAAAATTGAAGGGAAGGTCCCGCGAGATAGACAGGGCAAAAAAAGAGGGACGTGAAAGAGAAAACATATGAGGGCGTGAGGAAATTAACAATGAATAGGGCAGAATGGAGAGCTGCAGTAAACCAATCCTAGGATTGAAATACTGATGATGATGTTAAATATGAGTTGGCTAATCCAATATCTCAATAGAGAAGTATCAAATCTTCTGCAAGCAAATAAATCCTGGTCTAGCTGATGAGCGAATCTCGATACATATACTCGGGTGGCAGAAGAAAGAAGGGTAGTCCAGGAAGATATATAGAAATAGTAGAAGTGCAAATTAGTAGGTCCGCAAAATGATTTCTTGTCTTGTTAGGTGTAAATAACATGTGTTATGCATCGTTGATGAGTTGAATTTCCTGCTTACTCATGCATATTTTGGTAAATATAAATTAAGTAATGTAGTTATAGTCATTCTTGACACATCAATAATTATTACATTACTCTTTACTCTGAAGTATTTTAGCTACACGTGCCTCATGAATGATATCTCCCGTGATTCCACTAAGCAATGACATTATATCTCTTAATTGCATCTAAGGCGTGCAGGCACGGACTAGTGTTTATGCATACCTTATTGATAGTAACTGTAAATTTAGTTATCTCTGATTTCAAATGCATGTCTGGTATTAGTTCACGCCTTGCCACAAACCCTTTCGGTGGCTTTCAGGGTTTTATGCAGATTTAGATGCCGCTTTAACTAGATATATTTATTTCAAAATAAAATTATTTCAGCAAAAATATTTAACATTGAAGTAGCTGCTTTTCTAAATGAAAAATCTCTCGGATCACTTCAGAAAATTTTTGATCAACGTATGTACTATTGTATCATATGCCTTAAGATACATTTACACCTTCCTCCACATACGTAACGCATAGACGGCGTAACCGCATCCTTAAGTGTTAACTGAACTTGTATTTGACCCCAATGTAGCATTAGTATTCCCTGGTGCGAAAAAAAATTAACGCATAATGTGAGTCTTAATTAAAATTGGGCCTTATCTCATTAGCATTGTTCTAAAAATCTGAGTTTCTTCCTCCCCTAACGTATGTTTGGTGAAATATATATTTAATGGGATACGTTAAATTTATGGTGAAATATATTTTATGAGTGTTTCCAGGGAGATAAGAGTGCGTTATAATCAAGGCTTTCATAAAACTATATGGGAAACTTTGCAACGGTAGGCTTCTACACATTCCCTGCATGCACCAACGGTCTCCGGGAACTTCACTCGTCACTCGACCGGTGAATCGGTGGAGGAGGCAGTGCAGCGGAAACATCCCGAATCACGAGGGATCACAACGATCGACACAACCAGGGAGAAGATATTCCGACGGAACCACTGAACATTCCCTTCGCACTGTCTTGCTTGCCGTCCGATGCACTCTCCGCGCTCCCCTGAAGCACGTCCCTTCCCTCGGGACAGTGCGCCGACAACAGCAGCGCAGCGGCGGAAGCAATCACTCTCACTCGTGAACCCCCGGAGGAGGAGTGGAAGAAGCGGCTGGTTTCGGCTACGACCGCTCCTCGGCTGCGAGTGATGTCCCACGGCACCCTGAGCGACGACGGGGCCGCACCCTCCCCCGCGTCACTCCTGACCTAGACAGCGAGCGCCTCAGCCATTGGACGGCCTCTCCCTCCGCTGCAGCGGCGGACGTCTTTTGTCTGGTGGAGGGGAGGAGAGCATCCCTCCCGCGGCTCCCCTTTCAGTTCGTGGCCGGCTACGGAGTTCGACGGACGTGTTTTTTTTCGCGGAACTGTGCTACGAGGGCAAAACCCTTTCCCCTCCCAACGGTCTTCCCATTAGATCCCGTTCGCTGCGCGGCGGAGAAAAAGGCCTCCGGGCGCTGGATTGCTTCTCGTCGAGGAGACCCCGAAAGGTTAGTTTCTTGGTGCGCGGATCCTCCTCACCGGAGGCAAGTTTAAGGTCGCCGGGAGAGGTGCACCATCTGTGCGGGTGTGGGGGGGGGGGGGGGGACGGGGAGAGGGGGTGTGACGGTGACTTCGACGGCCGAGAGTGTCGCCGGTGACTTCGACGCCTGATGCACAGCATCGCCGACCAACAATCACCCCTCCTGGTGCTGTGCCTGGCCGCCTCGAGCGTGCTGCTCGTCACCTCTATAGGATCTCCGCGCAAGAGTCGGTTTCCGCGGCAACGGCAAAGGACTCCGTGAGCTCCCTTTAGAATCAACGCCGACGTAGGCAATGCTGTGCGGTGAAGTGAAATGTTTGCACAAATAGGCTGCACCTCTGCACCAAATTTGTGTGACATTAAAGGCATGAGAGCAGTGCTATTGGAAGTCGTAACTTAATTTGGGTTCGACGGAGATTAAACTGCAAATAATTACCGAGGAAATCGGTATTGTTCTTCATGATAACTTATTATCAGCATAGATACCGGTAGGAAATCTCGATAAACAGCAGAAATAATAGAGTAGTCCAAGTTTTTTGTTCACACCTGACATCAAATACGTAACTTAAGGGAGAAATCGAAATAGAAATTTTCATGCCAGTAGTCACTAATTGAATTTACATTGCTGTTTAATGTTGGCTTTTCGTAAATAATCGTTTTCATGATAATAGCCACTAATTAAACTATTAAAATTTCAACTTTATTGTTGAATTACTGAAAGTAGTGCACGCTGAATCAATATGTTAGAAGGGATACTTCAGGATAGTTTTTAAAAATCTTATTTTCACCATTAAGAATAATTTTCCTTATAATAACTTTAAAATACAATTTCCGTTGCTAAAATATTGACGTTTATACCCAACGATCAAAGTTATGGATAAAAAACTACTTTTATATTGTTTTTTTTTCGAAAAAATTAGAAAAAACAAAATAACTAAGTATTTTTCACTAAATGGTAACTCTCTCTCCAGAAACCAATTTTTTTTTGTAAATTACAAGTATTTCACCCATACCACCTAGAAATAACTCTTACAGTGCGAGGAACTTTCCTTTCATAGATAAAGGAGGCTTAAACTTTCTTCCGAAACAGGTAATAGAAAATGCGTTGAGGAGAAAGTAATTCACCGATGCAATTAGGAATTATTGGCTGTTCATGTGGAGTCAAGTGAGAGTGGCGTTTAACACGGAACCTCACAAATTACGCTTTCCTTCTGTGTTAACTCCCTCCCTGAAGTTTGAGACGGACCAGCCTATCCGTGTGGGCAAATGAACCTGAATTTTAATTAACTACATCCCGCCGAAAAGAAATCTGTTTCTTATCAGCTCTCAGCTGGAGGGATTGCTACATGAAATGACTACTTGGTTAATCAACAAGCGGAGGTTGACATGAATAGACGGCATCACTTATGGATAACAAAAATAATTAGCTAAATTACGGAAGCGCAAGATACCAGTTGATAATATTTATTTCACGTCGGTCGTGAGGAATATCTCACACACTTGTGCTAGAATCATCGAATGATACCTTCCTTCCGACCTTAAAAAGATACACTTTCTAACGTGAGCATATGTATTATGGCTGATGCAAAGTTTGGGTCTGCTGGAAACTGGGTTAGTGAGACAAAACGTAGCATCCTCTTGATCATTGTTGTGGACTCAAGGGGGCTGGCGCGGGATGAGCCGTATCATATGAACGTGATTCCGTTATGCGATTCGGAGCCACGCTGAGGCTTGACAGACCACTCCCTCCTCCCCCAAAGCTCAGTGGACCAGTTCTGTGACATCATTGCTGGCGGGGCGTACGGGATTCTCCCTCCAGCATGGTTGCTGTGCCTTCAATGGTCCTTTACACTCTTTAAGAATTCCTCGGCCGTCACGCAAGCCATAAAAATGTTCTTAGCATTGAGAGGACTTGGAAAAATATTGAATCGATCCACCTCGACGCACAACGAATGTTCCTCAAAATCTTCCTTCAGAGTCAGTTGTTCCCAATTGATGCGAGGCGTCCTACTTAAAAGCCTACTGGGTGAGACTCGAGCCGAATAAACCCCGCCCTCAACGACTCCGAGACATCATTAATACATATGTAGACAACCGACGCTTTTACCTACTTGCAAGTGAAATGTCGATAAAACCTAACTTTGTACATTTTTGTATCCTGATGCGGCTGATGTTTTTTTCTGAGGAACGGAAAGCGGGACGCAAGACTAAAATGGTTGAGAGCCCTACATCTAAACCACTTTCAAAATACCTTCTCTTTCATTCCATCATCTCCCTCCTCATCTCCTCCACCACCATTTACCTTTCATTTCACCATTCTCAATAACTCTTTCTCAGTTGACTTCGTCATTGCTCTTCGCACTTCCTCTGCTCTCCTTCAAACCCAAAAATTTGAAGATTCTTATATTTCATTCCTCATTCCTCATTGTCAATTACTTGGAACCACATATTCCCTTGATTCATATTGAACACCTTACTAGCTACACCTTGGTGTTTTTTCTCAAGTTCCATTCATAATCATCTTCCTTTTTGGAAGCGTTCTTTAGGTAATGTAATTCTTTATTTAGCTTACCTGGTAAACATTTCCTAATTCACCCAAGAGGTTGCTCAAGCAAGTAAAATTTTCCATCTGTTCAAATATTCTATGCTCACCAACTATTACGCTAACCTCTAATTTATTTTTCTGGAATATCTCATTACATTCTTTTTTATAGTCAATAGAATATGCATATCTCAATCACTGAAATTGTAAAGTGTCCCTCAAAGAGTGTAGGATCCTTGCAGACTTGCTGCGTAGCATGTAATCGCTACTAATCCGCTCTACTCTTAATTTACATCTTGCACCAAACATATTCTCAGGAACTTCTCACCATTTCCTCGGCATATACAGGCATGTAAATTGAGTTCAAGGGTAAGCCGGCGGCGAGGTAAAGTCCTCGCCTGCTAATCCTGGGGTCTCGGGTTCGAGTCCCACCTGGGTGGGCATGGGTGTATGTCAATCTCTATTGGTTCAGCCCCTGGGAAACCTGATGACAGGCCAATTCCTATTGGGATCCCAGGGGTATATGGAACAACAGAATCGTCCTTAATGAGCCGTAAGTGTCATAACAGTCCTCTCTCCCGATAGTGTAACCTTATGTTACGCATTACGCTCATCAATTTGCCTACCTCTGTTTCAATCGAATTCTCAAAGCTGGCAAAACATCCTAAAAACATCCTAATTCGACACTTTCCAACATTGTCTCATGCATGAAATGACGTCACTACTTAGTTTCCCACACCTTTCCGAATTCAAACTCTCACCTCCAGTGAAGTGGCTCAAATATTTCTTTCTCTCTTCTATTCGTAATTCTAATAATAATATCCCCCGTGGAAAAGGTGAAACGTTTTCCACGGTAAGTGGAAGATACTCGTGCCGAAAATTTAAAAAATGTAGTATGCACTTGTAAATTTCTATTACTTTGCGATACTAAAGTATTTTTCCAAAAAATTATTTGGTTGTAGTAATGGTTTGTAATATTCAATACGGAATTCGAATGATGCAGCTAGATGATCCTTCAGGACAGGATAAATATTACGTGAACCTTAGATAATCTCTATTTCACAGAATATCAACGAGAATGATAACACTATTATATCGTAATAGATGGAATCAACCAAAGTCAATGAGATACAATTTTCTTTGCGTTTTTCTCACGTTCGACAATATCAATAAGGAGGAACTCATTTGGTCTATTTGAATTAACTGCGAAGCATTACAATATGCAGGATTTAATATGCTTCTCGCAATGAATATAACATTCATAATGCAAAACGATATAAGGCGAGATACTAAACGCAACCGTTAAAATAATAAGCCACCGTGAACCTCCCTGCAGAGATGGATACATTTCATGTTCAGTTAAATTAATTGTACAAATTAAAAATAAATATTCACTCGTAGAAAACAATAATATGTGTTATTTTGGTTCTATTTCGCTGCCGAAAATTATGTTTTCTGATGTCCATATTATGTACATTTATTTTTATGCATTACTATCTATACATAAAAATAATTGTCACTTTTCTCAGTAAGTAAAGTATATATACTGCTTAACTATATTTTTGGAAATGTTATAAACATTTATTCCCATGGTTTTATCCTTCCTTTTGCCTCTGAAAATTTTTTATGTAATGCAAAATTTTGAACAGTCTTGTGTGCGTCTAGTTATCGAATAACACTAGCGAAAATCGTTGAGTTGCATGTTTAAATTCAATATATTTACCATTAAATCATTTTTTTTTCACGTGCCATCAATTCCGGTGAAATTTCGTGAGTTAATACATTAACGTAATACTCAACGTACAGTATTGTTTCACGCAAACAAATTGGCTATTGAGAAGGTGATGAGATATTACCCTCTGTGGTTTGAAGAACATCACCTCGTCCTGTAACGGAATCGAAAAAGGAATGACGTATCACCATTGGTGGAGGGTCATCACCTTGATACGAACTACAAACTAACAAAGGCAATTTTAGCAGATTCTTTTGGAGCTATATAAATACAATCATGCGATAATGTTTATAGGATCTGTATCTCCTCGTGTGCAGTTTCTTGAAGCCCAATTCCTCCTTAGTACTCGTAGTAGCATATGTGATGGACCGTAATCATGAACGACATATAGCTTCCTCCTAATGTAGATCCTCCTAAAAATTGTATAATTGAGATCAGAAATCCAGGGTCGCGTAGTAATATTTGTTGGTCCGGCAAATTAAAAGGTCCGTGACTCGATAATCGGTCCTAGAAACATTTTCCTCAGGCAATGTTCCACCCAATAGCATGGGGGTTAATTAACAAGTGGCACATTGATATGAACAGGTATGAAAAGACACGTTTAAAACTCCAAGGTAAACCTGAGCAGAAATATACTAGAGTAAATGTAATCAACATCATCAGTTTACATCTTATATCTACGTAATACCCTGCAAGTCACCATAAAGGTGTCTGGCAGGGGATGAATTCATACTAAACATGCATTACATATCATGCATAAAAAGGCTTAGTAATATTCTAGTCCAAACTTCACAATTTAAAAGAAGATAAAAATAGCAAAGCAAGCATGGCACAACATGCTGTCAGGTGAATTAGGTTATATCAACATGAAACTACCTTCATAAGTATTTACAACCATTCCTATCTCTAATTATTCGAGGAAATAATGACATTTTGAATGTCAGTTACGCAAACGATTTATCTAATTTTATGATTATGGTCGCGTCTACCATGGTAAGTTGGATTGCGCGAAATATGTTTAACATCATCAGCGACAATATTAACTAAAAATATACTTAAGAGATTAAGTCTAAATTTCAAACTACGGTCTGAAAATTATTCCCATTTTATGTCATCTGATAGACTGGTTACGCTAACATAATTATAATACCGTCCCTTTACATATCTTGTGATCTTCGCTGCACACGTTCAAGTTCGTTATTTAGACCGATTTCGTAGGGATCCCATATACTGGCAGCGTATTCCAAATGAGGTATAACAAGGGAAAAGTAACTAATTTCTCATACACGATCGCCACACTTGCCCATTACTCTTTTGATAAATCCCAATCTACGATTAACTCGACCAATTACTTCACGTATGCGTTTACCCCAAGAAAGATCATGTGCCAATCTTATTCAAAGATTGAGAATAGGCATAAAACGTCGTAATTTTCCACAAAACCTTTAAAGACCCTACCGTTTTCAACACACTCGTGACAAGGGACCCATGATAATGGCACGACTGTTTTGAAACCGGTAGGATCTTTGAAAGTTGCATGAAAAATACAAGGATTGGTTTTTATTTTCAACTTCGGAACAATTCCACAAAGTAATGGGAGAGGATTTTTCTCCAAGCTATTTGGTATATTCCAAGTTTGTTAATTTTTTATTCTTGTTTTAGTACATCTACAGCATATGCTTCAAGCCACCATAAATGTGTGTGACAGGGGGTGACATTCTCACCAAACATGCATTAAATACCATGCAGGAAAAGTATTAGAAATAATATTCTAGACAAAACTTCACAATTTAAAAATGAGATAAAAATAGAAAAGCAAGCGAAAAAAACATTCTGCTAGTTGGAGTAGCTTAAAATCCTTATACCAAAATGAAACTACCGAGATATATTGTTATACTGTTATTATTATTACGCCGGTGCGTGCAGGTTTTTACAGGTTTCCCTGCATCTTGGGTAAATACCGGACCAAAAGGCACTCCCGTTCTGATACAAAGATAACTATGAAAACTATAATGTTGAACACCATCACATAATGCTAAACCCTGAAGAGGATGCTTAAATCCTAAAACAGGGCTCCCCAATCCTGTTAAGTTATTCTTGTTTGTTCTTGTTATTTTTAATATTTATGTACTGTTATTGGGGTAAATAAGCGTTTATGTAATTGAATTGCATTGAATTAAACTACCCATGCAATACACTTGTATTTTTGCAATTGGATATATTTACAGCTATTCATCTTCCTAATTGTACGAGGAAAAAAAGACATTTTGAATCAAAAATTCAAGGCAGGGGAGTCAATTATTTTCTCAGGGCTACTTGCGATTTCCTTAGAAGCTTTGACACACAAAAAGTAGAATCGCGAATATTTTCACGTGTGGGCATCCAGAAAGCTACTGACCGGGATTTGAACATGGTAGTAAGTAATAGGAGGAGAACTATTTCTTTTTTCCAAAAAGCTTAATGCCTCGCTATCAAATTATTTGCAAGAAAGGTGTTCATCTACATCTACATAATACCCTGCAAGCCACCATAAAGGTGTGTGGAAGGAGGTGAACTCTCACCAAACATGCACTACATATCATTCATAAAAAAAGGATTAGTACTTGTATAGGTACTGTTCAAAACTACGCAATTCAAAAAAAAAGATAAAAATAGCAAGGCACAGATGCAAAAACATGCTGTTAGGTGGGTTAGCTTTAAGTCCTTATACCAACATGCAGCTACCATTGTTATCCATTGTTACACTAGTATTGGATATATTTACCGTTATTCATATCCCTAATAGTACGAGGAAAAAAATATATTTTGAATCTGTCAGTTCGGCAATCAATTTCTCTAATTTTGTGATTATGGTCCAGTCTACCATAGTAAGTCGGGGTCCGCAAAATATTTTTAACATCATCCTGGAAAATATGGCCTTGGAATTTGTTTAAGAGATTAAGTCTTAATTTCAACCTGCGATATGACAATGATTCCCAATTTAATTCATTTAATAGACTGGTTATGCTAATAAGGTTATCATACCGGCCCTTTACAAATCTTGCCGATCTTCGCTGCACACGTTCAAGTTCGGTATTTAGAGCGATTTCGTAGGGATGGTGTTCATCGAGTTGCGAACGATCCCTGAACGCAGATTCGAATCTGTCACATTGGTAAGACTAGAACTATCAAGGACTCGACGGAATCCACAATGCGGCGAATGGGAATCGACGAGCGGCGGATAATTCACCTCCAAACTCTCAAATGCGCGGGAGATTGGAGTCGCCATTTTACTCTGCCCCAATGACCCAATTCCGAGCCGCGTGGCTCTTGCACCCTTCCGCCTCCCGGGAGGCTCCCCGCAGAGCCTGGAGGGCCGGCTGGCTGGCCCCGGGTTCGATTCGCCGGCACCTCAGCGGAGCTGCCAGCTCCGTCCGCGAGGAAGCAGGCTGAGGGAGTGATCGTTGCGACTCGCTGGCCTTGGGGAATGTGAGTGGGCGTTGGACGGAGGGCTTCCATCTGCACCTTTAGTCTGCGAGGAGGTGCGGTTCGCTGTCGACTGCAGTGAATCATCATTCAAGCGAACTCCCAGGACAAAAGAGGCCCGGATTTATACTCAAACCTCTACATCATAGATTTGATTGTCAAATTGATAATCATAATTAATGACTTCAAAATTATTGCATCAAATTATTTAATCCTTATTTCACTGTTTGAACTTAATTTAATACTTATTTCTTTCCATACAATAATAATTTAATACTTATTTCTTTGTGGGAACTTACTTCATATCCTATATTTCCTATTGTGTTATTTTTTACGATGTTTACTTGCAAACATTTGGCATGTTTGTTTTTTGTAATATCAAATTGTAATACTTTTTCTTAAATTGGTGCTTTGCACACAAATTTAATTATAGTTTGAGCTCAAATATGACTTAAGAAAATATTTTCACATCGGATGTAAATCCTTGAACAATAAAATTACATTATTATTATTATTATACCCTGCATTACACCATAAAAGTTTGTGGCAGGGGGTAATTTGCACCAAACATGCAATTAAGGATACGAATATTTGTTAAAATATCCAATAGCATAAATAAAAGCGTATCAATGGACAGCATAGATATTTGCATGCTGGTATAAGACCTTAAAGCTAACCTTACTAACACCATGTGATTGCATGCTTGCTTTGCTATTTTAATCTTTTCGTAAATTTTTAAGTATGTACTTACAAGTATATTATTACTAACACTTTTTTGCATGATATTTGGTGCATGTTTGGTGTGAATTCACTCCCTGGCACAAACCTTTATGGTGGCTTGCAGGGTGTAATGTAGATGTAGATGAATTTATATCATGCATAAAAAAGATTAGTAATTAATAATTAGGGATTAATTTACTATTAATTAGAAATTATATAATTATAGTTTTCAGTTACTAGTTTATTTAGATACTAGAATTACTAATTATATACTAGTCTAACCTTCACAGTTAAAGAAAAGAGATAAAAATACCAAAGCTAGCATTTAAAAACATGCTGTTAGTAAGCTGGATTAAAGCCCCCATACCAACATGCAACTACCTATGCTATCCATTGATACACTTGTGTTTACAGTATTGGAAGTATTTACAGCTGTTCATATCCCTAACTGTACGAGGGAAGGCCATTTTGAATCTGTCATTTCGGCAATCAATTTCTCTAATTTTATGATTATGGTCCAGTTTACCATAATAAGTTGGAGATCGCAAAGTATTTTTAACGTCACCAGTGAAAATATTGTTTTGGAATTAAGTTAAAGAGGTTAAATCTAAATTTCAATCCATGTTCTGACACTGGTTTTCATTTTAGATCATCTAATATACTGGGTACTCTAGTACAGTGATCATTCCGTCTCTTCACAAATCTTAGAGGCGATCTTTCCTACACACGTTCTAGTTCATTGTTTAAATCTATTTCTTAAGGATCCCAAAAACTGGCAGCGTATTCCAAATGCGGTCTAACAAGGGAAAATTAGCTAATTCCTCGTACATTGAATTAAAGTAGAAGGATAGAAGCTAGAGCGGCTGTAACAGCGATGCTACTTTTCACTAGTCAGGCCTCACCTTGAATACCTATGCAGCCAGTGTATGGTACCCGAATTAATTACGTTTGATCAGAGAGGTAGACAGAGTGCACACTAGATAGAGCAGCTAGGTTTGTTAAAAGGTGTTACGATAGGTTACGGTGTAGGTAAGGTGTTACGATAGGTAGGATAGTAGTGTATCAGAATTAATCCAAGAATTAGGTTGGAATTATTATCATATCGTAAGTTAAAATACATATTAAATCTATTACATAAACTTAAAACGGATTACTGAAGATGTTGGATACATATTAAAAACCCCAGCATATTATGCTAGATTTTACCAGATAGATATGATTAGCGAGATAAATTGTCGTACCGATAGATTCAATATATTATTTTTCCTCCGTACTATAACAGAATACAATAGGAAGCATAGTAAAGGAATAGGTAGGTTAAATATTGTTAGAGCGGTCTGTAGTGTATGATGCAAGTATTAAGATAAGTAAATAATGCGTAGTAGGTAAATTAGGATAAAAATATGTATTTAGATAAATGCAATTCTAATCAATAATCCTTTATGACCATGTAGATAATAACCACCTTGTTACGTGTGACCCTATTATTTAGGATATATCCATATGGTAGCCTAGTTGCATAGCATTAGTGCATGTTTGGTGATTTTCACCACCTGCCACACACCATTTCGGTGGATTGAAGAGTATTTCGTAGATGTAGCAATACAGCTTCTTGATCAGTATGATAGAGGAAACTTATCCAGCACCTGCGAAGCTGGCAGGAGAATCGCGTAGGTGGAAGAGGCGTTCACTCCCTGGGAAAAAATAAACATTTCAAATTCGCTGAGTTGGGACCTTAAGAAAAGTCTGGCATAGAGTTTGTTACCGGTCACTGACAATGCTTGTACCCACCAGAACCGGTTATGCGTAATTGTCAATTCCAATAATACACAGAACTTCTGCTCAGTGCTCCGATGCCTATTCTGAATATTTGTCTTTCTACTGCTTTCTGGTAATATTACTATCTTTCTCGGTATTAAACTGATTTCAAAGATGGGCAATAAAATTTATTGTTTCACAAAGGATTCCTTTGAACAGTTTCGACCCTTCAAATTAATTCAATACATAGTTTATAACTGATGTCCGTAATGTGATATGGAAGATTTATTCGAAATGTTTTTTCAAGCTGGTAATTAGAGGATGCTAGTCCTTCCTGTGGAGCAACTATCGTCAAAAGGAAGGAACTGAATTCTCCATCACGGATAGCGTGGAAAGGAGAGCTTAGGGAGTGGTGAAAGCCAGCGTTTCGCTCTTGAGGCCATAAATTCCTTTCACCGTTAAAGAATTCGGCTCGGCTCTGAGGTGTGAGTTAAAGGTGGATGCAGTCATTGCTGGAGGGCTCTCAGTGGGCAATGAAGCAAAGGCCTGGGATCTAAAGACCCTTCGATTAGGAGTCGAGGGGAATAGTCTCTCTTCCCATAAATATCGAACTCACGGTGGACGACATCAATTGTTTTAATACGGAACTTCTACATCTACATAATGGCCTGGTAGCCACCGCGAGGGTGTGTGGCAGGGGGTGAAAGCACCATATATGCACCACTGACATTCAAATAAGATATGCACTGGCATTACTACATATACAAACAAGATATGTATAGAAGTCACGTGCAACTAGATGGTTTAGCGTCTACATACGAGGGGGGACCCAAAAATAACCGGATTACTGTTATAAAAAATTTATTAATTAAGTTTTTAAAAAAATTCCTTCAGTCAATTTCAAAGTACTCTCTATTAGATGCGATGCACTTGTCAAGTCTTTTTTCCCACTGTTTGAAGCACCTCTGGAACTCTTTAACTTTGATATCGTCCAGCGACCTTGGCGGAGCTGTTTTTACCTCCTCTACATCATCAAAACGCTTCCCTTTTAGATTTTTCTTCATTATCGGGAACAGGAAAAAGACGCACGGGGCTAGGTCTGGCAAATACGGTGGGTGGGGAACGACCGACCACCCCTGAGAGGCCAAATAATGGTTCACTCGTAAGGCCATGTGCGCGGGGGAGTTATCGTGATGAAGGACCCGTTCACCTGATCGCCAAAATTCCGGGCGTATCCTCCGCAAATACTCTCGCAAACGTCTTAAGACTTCCGAATAAAAGTGCTGGAATTTCGTCAATTGTGAAACGACGACCCTCGTTGATTTTCTGGAGGATCTTTTCAATGTTTTCATCGTTTCGAGATGTTGAAGGGCGCCCAGAAAGAGCATGGTCTTCAACACTCAAGTCACCGCGTTTGAAGCTCCCAAACCACTCGAAAACTTGTGTGTGATTCATAGCATCATCCTTGAAAGCCTGTTGAAGCATTTGGTAAGCTTTTGTTGCCGATTTTTCAAGCAAGAAACAAAATTTCAAACACACAGTTTGTTCTTTTAAATCTGCCATAACAACTTAGCAGCGGGAACACGACAGCAGTAAGAGAAACACAACACTACGATCAAACGGTAACCTACAAACTGTCGCCGTCTGGGCACTTGTTTCGTGAAGGTCTCTACTAACCACATCTAGCAGGAGAACACCCCACTACATCTACGAATGGCAGTGTGCTCTCAGTCCGGTTATTTTTGGGTCCACCCTCGTAGTTACGAAGTGATTACAAGTCGGAAAGATTTTCCCTAAATATATTTATCTGTATTTCCTCAGCATGCATAGATTAGAAATGCTATTAAAATATGCTTCATGCTACTCCAACCATTTTTTACCTCTCTAACCATTAGCTATGCCTATATGTTTTCTTATGGTACGTGGTAAAAACGATATTTTAAAGTTATCGGTACAACAGTCCCTCTGATCTTGTTTATCTGATCTAGCTTAGCATAATGCTCTGGGGTTCTAAACATACATCTAACATCATCTGTAAACAAATCTGTGGCGAAATTACTTAAAAGGAATAACCTGAATTTTAACCTGCGTTCTGATAGTTCTGATAGCTGATAAGGAGGATCAGATATTAATACATCTACATAATACCCTGCAAGCCACCATTAAGGTGTGTGGCAGGGGGTGAATTCTCACCAAACATGCACTACAGATCATGCCTAAAAAAGGATTAGTATTTATATACTGTTCTAAACTTCACTATTTAAAAAAAAATAAAAATAGCTAAGCAATCATGCTAAAACATGCTGATAGCTGGGTTAGCTTCAAGTCCTTATACCAACATACAGGTACCAATGTATTCCATTGCTACACTCGTATTGGATATATTTACCGTTATTCATAGACCTAATTGTACGAGGAAAAAAGGACATTTTGAATCTGTCAGTTCGGCAAATAATTTCTCTAATTTTGATCATGGTCCAGTCTACCATAGGAAGTTGGGGTTCGCAAAATATTTTTAACATCATCACTGAAAACATGGTCTTGGAATTTATTTAAGAGAATAGTCTAAATTTCAATCTACGATCTGACAATGATTCCCAATTTAATTCATTTAGTAGACTGGTTATTTTTCAAGTACAAGTTCATTATGTAGACCGATTTCGTAGGGATCCCATATACTGGAAGCATATTCCAAATGAGGTCTAACAAGGGAAAAGTAGCTGATTTATCGTACATACATGATCGTCACATTTACCCAGTACTCTTTTGATGAATCCCGGTTTACGATTAGCTTGACCCTTTAGTTTACGATTAGCTTGATTAGATGCTAGTTAGTCTATAAAAATCAAGAATAAAAAGGCAGGGTTAATGTAGGTAGCGTAGGTGCATGGCCATAGTCCTTCCCACACCATACGGAATAACCATAAACGGAATGTAAATTATTGCATGCAAGCCTAACCGGCGGAAGATGATAAGTAGTTTACATCGTGGATCATATTAAATTAGATGCACGCTGTCCGTACATGCATAGCTAGTACGTTTTCATTATCAATTTTCATTACGTCCTTAGGGCACGTAGGTAGATGATATTGATGTAGAGCATGATTGCGGATGATTCACCACCTGCCATACGCCTCGAAGGTGGCTTGTAAGGTAATCCATATATGTAGATATGGAATAATTCGGCAGGAAATACATTTCACGAGATACTGGAGAAAATTTTCTGGCAATTATCCTACTTTTTCATATTTGGCTGAATGTTACATTAAAATTGTCGAAGCCGTGGAGTGAGAATTAGACTGGTTCCGTCAGGTGGCAAAGGTCCCGGAAATCTACTTCATCCACGACTACACCTACGTGAGCCCTGCGAGCCAGCGCGAGGGTGTGTGGCAGGGGTTGTAAGATTATCGTGCATGCACTACTTACATAAAACTGAGACCGGGAGGGGGAGTATTTATCGTCGTTAAGAACACATTAGTCAGCGAAACACAGGCGATTCCCGATAACCTAATGGGAAGTTTCTATTGATCCATTAATGCACTAAATCGAATGTAATATATGCTTGTGCGTACTATAGACTACCTGATTTAGATGTACACTCGTTATTAGAAATTGAGAAACAGTAGTTAGGTTGAGATTCCAATACACCATCGATAAATGAAAGACATATAGCCATAATTCTGGGGTAAACAAGAAGTGTATACTTTTATATAATTACTTTTTTAATTTTCCACATCCTTTTTTTCACCTGTACCGGTTTCAACATTTACGTGTTAGTATCAAGAGATTCACTGAAGTGTATTACTGCCCGAAATTTGCGCGGAAAAAGGAATTCTTGAACCTCTATGTTTTCTATTTTTTTATTACCTCTTTGCTATGATGCCCGCTGTGCCCTCTGGTGGTACGCTGGAAAAATGACATTTGAAAATACATCAGTACGACAATCTATACCTCTAATCTTGGTTCATTTGATCAAATCTAGCACAATACGCAGGGATTTTTAATATAAATATAATGCCATCTGTAAAAATATCGGGTTTGAATTCAGTTACAAATTTTAACCTAAATTTTAACCTGCGTTCTGATAGTACCTACATCTACATTTATCTGTCTACCTCTCTGATCTAACTTAATTAATTCGCATCCCACACACTGGCTGCATTGAATATTAGTAATATTCAATGCAGCCAGTATGTCTGCTGCATTGAACATGCAGCCAGTTATATCCATCTATATCTACATAATACCCTGCAAGCCACCAGTAAAAGTGTGTGGCAGATGGTGTATTTTCACCAAACATGTACTACATATCATGCCTAAAAAAGGATTAGGATTTATATACTGTTCTCAACTTCACTATTTAAAAAAGATAAAAATAGGCTTGTTTGCCAACAACACGCAAAAATAACCATGCTGTTAGTTGGGTTAGCTTCAAGTCCTTATACAAACATGCAGCTACCAATGTTATCCATTGCTACACCATACTGGATACAATTACCGTTATTCATATCCCTGATTGTACGAGGAAAAAAGGACATTTTGAATCTGTCAGTTCGGCAAATAATTTCTCTAATTTTGTGATTATGATCCTGTCTACCATAGTAAGTTGGGGTTCGCAAAATATTTTTAACGTCGTCACTGAAAATATGGTCTTGGAATTTGTTTAAGAGATTAAGTCTAAATTTCAACCTGCGATCTGACAATGATTCCCAATTTAATTCATTTAAAGGGTTGGTTACGCTAATAATGTTATCGTAGCTCCCCTATACAAATCTTGCCAATCTTCGCTGCACACATTCTAGTTCATTATTTAGACCGATTTCGTAAGGATCCCATATACTGGCAGCATATTCCAAATGAGGTCTAACAAGGGAAAAGTAGCTGATTTCTCGTACATAATCGTCACATTTACCCAGTACTCTTTTGATGTACCCCAGTTTACGATTCGAAGTTGCAGTTGAATGCAGCCAGTCTGTATATCCAATATCCCAGGTGTGGAATTCACGAAGGAACAACCTCATTCACGTAATGCGTCCGGGTTCACGTGGTCGTGGAGACCGGGATTGCCCTTCAAATGTGTTGCTTGAGTGGTCCCTCACTCGGAGAGGTGACACACCTTGAGTTCATTCCTCTCGCTGGAGTGCGGCAATGAAACCGGTTTGGAGCACAACAAACTTCGGACGGCGGTGTTCGCCTCAGTCAGTGCCCTGCACCGATGCACTGCCGTTGCGGCCAGTGACCAGTAGCCCACGCAAACCTAATTAAGGCTGGTATTCATGGTCAAAAACGATTTGTCGAATAATCGAAAATTAATGAATCTGTGATTATTTTCAAATCTCTGATTATTTAGGTCAAATATCCATCATTGAAAAATATTCATCGGTTCTTAATTCATAAATTGAAGAATCTCTGATTACGTGCTTGCACCCATGATTCATCAATTAAGCATTGGATCAATGCTATGAAAAATTCGTGGTATCTACAATTAGGGGATGCAAACATATTTCCTTTAGATACTAACAATATAGTCGCATGAGACACTATAGTTGCTTGTTTGCATGTTAGTAGTGCATGCTTGTGATCTTCACCCCCTGCCACACACCCTCGCGGTGGCTTGCAGGGTATCGTGTAGATGTATTTGTTTTTAAGCTGCGAATGTATTTTATCTTATCCACAACCCCTAAATTATCTTCAAAGTTCCAAAATAATGTGTTCCTTTCCAAATAATAAACTAATTATTTCTAATCGCAAGCTTCACTCCCTATGGCACACATCCCTTTTTTCATGGAACTTGTTTCAACAAAGGACTATCGTAATTATGGGAGGCTATGTTTAAAACCATCGGGATTATCTCGAATTGGTAACCAAGTTTTGTCACGTGTTTCGAGCACGAATGATACGCAAATTTGATGTGTTTCATCACTCAATACTATCTCACTCATTGTTTTCACTTTAGTTTTTCTCATCCATCTCAGTGAGTTATTACATTATTAACAATGAGTGAGATTAGTTCGAGCGATTCAAACTCACTAAAATTGGACGGTATAAAATTAGTGAGTTATTAAATTATTAACAATTAGTGAGATTATTTCGAGCAATTCAAACTCACAAAAAATGGGCTAACCATTCCTGTTTGTATCACATGACTTCTTCGTTACCTGTTTGAGATATTTCCGACGGTTTCAATCACAGCTCCTTGTGACTCGCTACCCATGTTGGGTGGTTTGTTGAAAGCGTTGTCTTATAGAAAAATCAAGGAGTGTATGTATGCTTAGTATCCTTGAAAAATGTCCTAAACTTTTGCCTAAAACTTAGAGAAACTTAAATCTGATTAGGTGGTGAAAATGACATTCACTTCAAAGTATCACTTGTTAAATGAGCTGCAACTCGGTAGGATGTAATCCACTATAGCAGTGGTGATGAGCTTGATCTCTTCTTGAACTCTTCCTCGGATTTGAGAGACTAAAGGCCATCTTGCTTGGCACGCACATACGAGCTTGCTACTCGCGATACCCACACGGAAGAATGTTTACCATGCGGTAAAACATGAACAGTACGATAACTATATTAGCGTAACAAGTCCATTAGATGAACTAAAATTGGAATCATTATTAAGTCCGTGGGTAGAAATTTAGACTTTTTCTCTTAAATAAATTCCAAGATAATATATTCACTCAGTACGTTAAAAACATTTTCCAATATACTATGGTAGACGGGACCATGATCATAAAATTAGATAAATCGATTGCCAAACTGACAGATTCAAAACATCCTTCTTTCCTCGAACAATTAGGTATATGAATTGCTGTAAATATATCCAATACAAGTATCCAACACACATGCTTACTTTGTTCTTTTTATATTTTTTTAAATTGTGAAGTGTAGACTAGAATTTAATTACTGATCCTTTTTTTGCATGATATGTAATGCATGTTTAGTATGAGTTCACCCCCCACAACACAAATTTATGATAGTTTGCAGGGTATTATGTAGATTTAGATGAAAAGTTGACATAAAACGGAGTTACCCCTCTTTACCCCAAAATTACCCCTGAAACTGTTATTTTTGATGAAACGGAGTATTAAGATGAATCTATCTACACGTACACGATACCCTGCAAGCCACCGCGAGGGTGTCTGGCAGGGGGTGAAGATCACCAAGCATGCACTACCGACATGAAAAATGGAATGCATTTTCGAAATTCATGAAATACCTATTCAGAGGAAGGTAAGCAAAGACATCGACTAGTGCAAAATATTTTTTTTAATAGGCTTAATTCGAACAGGATTTTAGGAATGAAATCAACTCCCGGAATAATCAAGTTCATTAATACCTCCCTAAAATAATCGAACGGAGATTATTTGACGCCACTTTGAAGAAAGAAGGGAACTACTTCGTCGTTATTTACGTTTTAATAAGCATGCAGTCTCCCACCCATTTACCTCCCCCTCTTCTCACACACCCCCACACATCATCTTCTTTCCGGACACTTTCCTCCATGCGGAAGGCGAGGGGAAGGGGGGTGACCACCGAAATATTGAACTCATTCCTTGTGAACACTCTTTTATTTGTTTTATTGGTTTAGTCACACCTGCGACTGGAACACTTTTATTTATCGCAAATGTGAATTTTACCTTGAATACGTGATGTCATTCTTTGGAAAATTGTGTCCCTAGCAATGCCCTGTAAAAATATGAACTGCATAAACTCAAAACTCTTGCTGTATCCTTATTGCCAAATCTAAATGTTGTATTCACAATAGCTTTTTATCAGGCTGGTTAGTTATACGAAGAAAACTACAGTATCCACACAATATTCTCATCTTTTTCTCTTCCTGTGGACTCAACGCAACATCCTCTCTCGTCATCACCATTGGTAAACAATCCTAAGATTGGTTTGACGCAGCCCTCCACTTGATTCTTCCATCGACCAACCTCTTCACATTTACGTAATTTCCCTCTTTTATATCCTTCACAACTTGTTCAGAATATCTCAAAGGAGGCCTGCCTTTCCTTTCTTTCTGTTCAATATTCCCTCGACGATTGTCTTAATCAGGCCATATGGTAGTAAAATATGGCGGATTAAGTCGTTCCGTATTCGTTTTAGAGTTTTCTACAGACTTCTCTTTTCTCCCACTGCTCTTAATACTTCTTCGTTTGTCGTTCGATTGTTCCATTTTATCTTCGTCATACTTTGGTAGCACCTCATTTCAAAGACTTCCAGCCTAGACTTCTCTGCTACTGTTATCGTCCATGCTTCGCTGCCATATTGCAGTATGCTCCTTATGTTTGTTCTGATGAAATCTTTCCTCACTTCCACGCTTGTATTTGCTGCTGTAAGCAGGATCTTATTTTGGTAAAATGTCCTTTTCGCCTGGGAAATTCTACTGAGAATTTCTCTTTTACTTCATCCCCCGCTGGTTACTCGGCATCCCATGTAACAGAACTCTTCCACCTCCTCCATTTTTTGTTTTCATATTTTATCATTGGTCCTGGCTTCTTTTCTCTTACTGCATACCAAACATCCTCTCTACCTACCTGAAAAACTAATAATTCTGCAGCTATTTTCAAAGGTGTCACTGTCAACACAAGAGGATGACTTGTATAAATTATGCTCGCCTCATCGCCGGCCTTGAATATCTCTCCGTCCATCGACCATTGGCGGTGATCTCACATCTTCAGCATCATCCGTGGTGAAGTCTCAGCCGTATTTACGGCGATTAGTAATTTGGATTTTTTTCCGAAGCGCCTCGTTTATGTTGCCTGTACCAGAGTGCCGTCGACTGAAATTACGGCAACATTAATGTCCAAGGAACAAAGGTAAAAAATGTTTAGAAGTCCCTAAAATTAATATAATATAATGACTTGGAGCGTGTGTCGAACGTAACTTAACCAGTGCCGTACGTAACCAGTCTATTAGATGCACTAAGATGGGAATAATTATCAGACCACAGGTTGAAATTTAAACAATTTCTTAAATAAATTCCAAAATAATATTTTCACTGATGACGTTATTAACTGTTCTGCGTTCATAAATCTTGAATCATTAAGTAGGTAATCATCATTATGGGTCAACAATCCTAGAATTGAATTCAAAGATCACGTATGTACTAGCCGTGAAAACTTTAGTGGCGTTACCCGCTGAAATTGCACTATAGCAAATATTCCACAGAGAAAAAATCATTCGCCTTGACCGGGACTCGAACCCGGACTCTCTGATTTCCGGGCAGGTGCTCTACCAGTTGAGCTACCAAGGTGTCATCCTTCTCTGTGAAAATTATAGTGCCTCAAAGGAACAAGATGTTCACGGACTGCTAGACATAACAATGCTACAAAGGAGCCGATAGCAGCTCTATAATTTCCACAGAGAAATAGAACGCCTTGGCAGCTCAACTGGTAGAGCACCTGGCCGGAAATCAGGGGGTCTGGGTTCGAGTCCCGGTCAAGGCGAATGATTTTTTTCTCTGTGAAATATTTGCAGTCCTAGGATTGGTTTGACGCAGCCCTCCACTCGATTCTTCTATCGACCAACCTCTTCATATTAACGTAGCTCCTCTCTTTCACGTTCTTTACGACCTGCTCTAAATAACTCGTACGAGGCCTGCCTTGCCCATTCTTCCAGTTCACTCTTCCCTCGACGATTGTCTTCATCAGGTCATCGTGTCTTAAGATATGGCCGATTAGGTTGTCCCTTCTTCATTTGTCACTCGGTCAAATAGGTAATACACTTATGTGTTGGGATATTGCCTTCTATTTTTCACTCGTCCATGTACTTTCTTGAAAGGGTTTTACATTTATGTATGGTTGAAGTAGTCATATGGAAAAAGCAGTATTTTTCAAATTTCTTTATATTCTATGCCAAAATAATGTTAAGGACTCAAGCATTGACAGTTAAAAAACTGTATTACTCATGCGAAAGCACCTTCATTCTTCGAATGAAAATATGACAGTTTTCACCACACGAGATTTTAGCAGGAAACAGTAACGTCTCCAGTAGCTAACTACATACCTATGGGAAAACATAAACCAATTAAACATTTTGAATCTGTACAAATAATTATTCTATATTTACTAGGACGTATATTTTGCACACGTAGTCCTCAGTGAGCCAACATAGTTTCTCTAGTTCCTCCCTCTCTCTCAAGTAAAGCCGAGTTACGACTCCACTTTTTTTTTAACCAAATGAGGAGTACAAACAACGAAAGTGAATATTTATTACTATTACAGAAAGGGCAAATGATTTCCTTCTAACCTGACCTTTGGCTGTGCTTATCTTTCATGTAATTATCTATTCTCACCTATAGCTGCCTGTTGGTAATAATGACACCGATCATCTCTCTCCGAGTATCACGAAACCATTTTATACAGTTCTAGATTCACGCCTGTGCATTGAACAGCGAGAAAATACATTTACCAGCCCGGCTTGCTTAAGTGAAAATGTCAGGCAACTTCTTTTACCCTCAAAGGAATATGCGAGGAATTCTCTCTTCATGAATTTCTAGCCTACGAAACAGCGATCTTAGACTACTGAAATGAGTTTCGAAAGTGGATATTTTGAAAAGCGAAGGAAATGGATCGAATTTATAGTTTGGAAAGCGCGGCGGACAAAAAAATGCGATGAGATGCATGTCTCTGCACAGGGAACAACGATCGCTTCGAGTTCAACTAATCTTAAATTGCCAATTCTCTACACAAGTCGCATTCCTTTCTCTTAGAGATATTACGCAAGTCGGTATGTAGCCTATTGGCTATGTTCAGGTTGCACGGCCAATGTGCTAGGTTGCCGGTTCACCAACAGGTTGCTTGATTTAAGCGCATCATTTTCTTGTGACTGCTTGTAAGCATAGGCTACGCCTTGAAAAGTGATAGATTCTCCTAATGGTATGTTATTCATCGGCCAAACAAAAGTTCTTGTATCTATTTTCATTTTTAGTTGCGATAATCCCTAAGCGACAGTTAATTGCAGTTCCAATACCAAGACTTTGTCAAGTTTATGCCATATATTATCAGCCGATTATAACTATATATGCATAATTTTCCAATAAATTTGGCAAAAACTATTCATAACTTCAATATTAATGGGAGGTCACCAATTTAAAAGGTGAAATCGTGAATCGATATGAGAATACGGTGATAAATAATAACACAACAGTAAAGGAAGGACTTACGGATTAATTTGCTCTGCCCCTAGTAAATATTAGTTCGTACAACAAGAAAAAATAAAGAAGATGACAAGGTATTACAAGTGAATTCACAAAATAGAGAAAAATCAACATGTTGCTCTTTGCCGATAAAATAGTAGTGATGGCTCAGCAGAGATTTGAGAGAGACCCTGGGTGATATGGGAAAAGGCATTAAAAAGATATAACCTGTAATTCAGTACTAAGGTGTTATGGGATTCAGATGAAGGTAACCAGTAGTTCATGAAGGTGAACTACTGATATCCCATTTCAGGCTACCTGAAATTTTGCGATCCCGAAGATGATAGTAAATCCGCTTCATTGATACGTTGAAAGAACATTATGCAGTATCCCTCTGATATGTGTGGACTATAACACTCGAATAAAAATATTGAGGAAGAATGATGGCTTTTAAAAAGTGAATTTCAGTTTGTTTTTAATTCTCTCAGTCGCATATTTTACTCTGACTGGAGCTTGCGACACCATTACGCATACGTGCTTTCTAACAACATTGGGGGACAGCCATGGGGTCATATTCAGAATCTCAACTACAGTCTCGCTTCTACTGCCTACGCCATAAAATCTCTACTTCGACTCAAATTTGTGTACAGAATCTACCTGCAAAGGTGGTATTACTTTTCAGCGTAACGCTGAAAATCGAGTTAACATTCTGAATATGGTTCAGGATCTTAACTACAGTCCAACTTCTTAAAATCTCTAATACAATTTCAAAAGGGAAGAGATATAATCCTCGTTATAATTTCAAGTGGTATACAGCGTGGCGCATAGAAGTAATACCATCACTGCATGGTGAATATGCACACCTGTTTCACTCGAAGCAGAGATCTATATCTACATAATACCCTGCAAGCCACCATAAAGATGTGCGGCAGGGGGTGAATTCTCACCAAATAAGCACTACATATCATGATTAAAAAGGATTAGTATTTATATACTGTTCTAAACTTTACTATTTAAAAAAAGATAAAAATAGCAAAGCAAACATCAAAAAACATGCTGTTAGTTGGGTTAGCATCTAGTCCTTATACCAACATGCAGCTACCAATGTTATCCATTGCTACACTCGTATTGAATATATTTACCGTTATTCATATCCCTAACTGTACGAGGAAAAAATGGCATTAATATAGGGCGCAAAGGACATAAGATATTAGGGCGCAAGTAGTTGAAGCGAGACTTTTGTCATGGTTGTTTAGTGGATAACTATAATATGTTCCAAGCTGACTAAAGCGGTCGGCGCAAGGTATATTAGGGTGTCTCCTTGTCTTTACGTCTTTTTGAACGTAATAGTAAACAGAATCATTCGTGGTATTACGACAAGCAGCCATTCCTGTTCTACATCTACATCTACATAATACCCTGCAAGCCACCACAAGGGTGTGTGGCAGGGGGTGATTACTCACCAAACATGCACTACATATCATGCATAAAAAAGGAATAGTATTAATATAGTAGTCAGAACTACACTATTTAAAAAGATAGAAATTGCAAAGAAAACATGCAAAAACATTCTGTTAGTAGGGTTAGCTTTAAGTACTCATACCAACATGCAGCTACCAATGTTATCCATTGCTACTCTCCGATAGGACATATTTACCGTTATTCGTATCTCTTATTGTGAGAGGGAAAAAGGACATTTTGAATCGGTCAGTTCGGCAATCAATTTCTCTAACTTTATGATTATGGTCCAGTCTGCCATTGTAAGTTGGGGTTCGTAAAATATTTTTAACATCATCACTGAAAATATTGCCTTGGAATTTGTGGAACAGATTAAGTCTAAATTTCAACCTGCGATCTGACAATGATTCCCATTTCAATTCATTTAATTATTAATAACCGTTAAAAGTGTCTTCTCATCATCTCTAATTCTGCTTCATCTTCGTGTTAGTAAAGTGTATCCGCGGATCCAAAGAGGCTTTTCTTAAACAGATGCTCGGAGTCATGTTAAGAATCTCAACTGTACAGTCTCACTTAGACTGCGTCATAAAATCTAAAATTACGAGTTCAAAAGGGTATACAAATTCTCCTTGATAAACAAGCAATTAGTGACGACAATTGTCAATATCGTCCCCGCTCCTCTAAGAAAGAAACAGAATTGTTCTAAATTCAACTCCTTTTCCAGACAAAAGTTCTCTAATGCAATCTCCTTTACTCACTCACCTCTTACCCTTGTGGGCATTTGGCTCAAACCCATAACTCACCGCGCCCTTTTCTGGAAATGTTTGAAACCCCATCTGTAAGTATATTCGCGCACTCAGCGCTGAGTGTCCTATCCAAGAGAGACACTCGCTTTTATGGAAGCTCCTCCAACATTCACCTCTACTGGTAATGACCACAAGATTATGAATTCTTAATTAGTTTCTAGCGTTCTGCAGCTGTCTCAGATTGCTTTGGGGTTCTCGAGTGTCAGACCTCGAGACCACTAAGCCTCCTGCCCCTTTGTAAATAATCCAGATGTGCACGTGATCATGTAGGAGAACAACGTGAGACTGGTGGAACACTTTTAAAGTAATCGCATTGCATGTAGCTGCGATCTACATCTACGAAATACCCTGCAAGTCACCATTAAGGTGTGTGGCAGGGGGTGAATTCACAACAAACATGCATTATGCATAATACAGATTAGTAATCATATTCTAGTCTTAAGTACACAATTAAAAAAAATATAAAAATAGAAAAGCAAGCATGCAAAATCACTCCTTTTCTTAATCTTTGTTCTTCACAGCTGGGTCCAGATTTAATCAAAGCTACATGTTTTTTTTTTTACAAACTGTGGATAATTCTTCGGTCATTGTAGGACACTTCAAATCTTTCATCTACATTTACACGATACCTTGCAAGCCGCCGCAAGGGTGTGTGGCAGGAGGTTAAGATCACCAAACATGCACTACCGACATGCTAACAAGATACTCTAGGATCTCATGAAACTAGATTGTTAGTTATATAGTATTTAAGGGATTAATACATGCATCATGCACTACAGAATACTCTAAAATTTCTCCTACCTATCCCTGTGCTATGCTGCCTATTCTGTTTTCTTATAGTACGGGGGAAAAATGCCATTTTGAATCTATTGGTACTACAATCTATCTCTCTAATCTTATTTATCTGGTCAATTCTATCACAATACGCTGGTGTTTTTAATATGTGCCTAACATCTTCAGTGAAACTATCCGACTGAAATTTCTCTAATAGATTCAATCTGTACTTTAACCTACGCTCCGATAGTGATACCCACCCTAATTCTTGCATTAATTCTGAAACACTACTCAACTTATCGTAACACCTTTTAACGAGCTTAGCTGATCTACGCTGCACCCTGCCTCGTTCTCTGATCAAACCTAATTCATTCGCATCCCATACACTGGCTGCATACTCAAGGTGGGGCCTAACTAGTGAAAAGTAGCATCGCTCTTTTGTCTTCTCATCACATTTCCCAAGTACTCTTTTTATAAATCCTAGCTTTCCCTTCGCTCGGCGGCATATTTCCCGAATGTGTCTTCCCCACGATAAATCTTTAGTGATTGATATAGCTAAATACCTAATGGTTTCAACGCTTTCGATCTTCGTGTTTACTTTCAGAATTCCAAGCATTGAATTCAAAGCGTTGTCCTTAAGTCAAAACTTAAACCTACGGTCTGACTATGATTCCATTTTAGTTAATGTAATCGACTGGTTACGCTAATATAGTTATCTCAACGTCCTTTAACAAATATTGCCAATATTCGCTGCAAACACTCTAGTTCCTTGTGTAGGCCTATTTCATGAGGATCCCACATACTGTACACTGGCAGCGTATTCCAAATGAGGTCTAAGAAGAGAAAGAAATGAGCGATGGTAATGATCATGATGTAATTACTCCCTCACCATTCAAAATTGTCAAGGATCGTTCTCTCGAACGATTCACTTTCATATTCCAACCCTCTTAGATGAATTCTTATCCATTTTCTTCCACTCTTTGGCACAGGTGTTGTGACTTGCCTGCCTCACAAACGGCTGACTCCCCTCGAAAGCCTTCAGTCAGTCAGCCGAGCTTTTCCCGGGAGAGGGCGTGCCCCGGCGAATTCCTTCCTCCGTGGCTTACTCGCGTTGGAATGTCGCAAAATGCGCCAATTTCACGTAGCGACCCCCAGGCTCAATTTTTTTTGCGCGAGCGGAATATTCCCCGAGGCGCCGAAAACGCACAGCGATCGCGAACAATGGCCTTGAAGACGGTGAACGGGAGAGAGAGAGCCTTGGAATTGAACGGGGAAACTCTTATCCCGTCTATTTTCCATATTGTCCGCTGAGCAACTTCAAACCTCCAGGCTGATTAAATGCTGGCGCCTCGGAAACAGAAATCGGATAAAACGAGAAAAATTTCAATCGGTGTAAGAAATTAATGAGACTAAGGGACAAAATCATAATCTCCACTACAGTCGCGCCTCTACTGCTTACCTCCTAATATCTCTACTTCCAGTCAAATTAGATTCTCCCTGCAAAGTTTTTATTATCTTTATACAGCTTTACACATGCTTTATACAGCTTCAAACCATATCGTGCAGAATACGTATACACTTTTGAACTCGTAGTAGAGATATTATGAGGTAAGCAGTATAAGTGAGACTGTAGTTGAGATTCTGGGCCTTATTCAGAACCTCCACTCAATTCTAACCATAAGTGCCACTCTGAGAGGTAATACCACCATTGCAGGTAGAATTTGTATACAAATTTGACCAATGTGTTTTAGGATTTTAGGACGTATGCAGTAGAAGCGAGACTGTATCTGAGATTCTGAATATGGCCCTCAGACTTTGAAATATATATCTTAGTAACCTCTTGGTCGAACCACTGCATTTTCAGTAAAATAAGCAATCGTACTTTGTAAAGTCATGCAATTTATCGAGGAATGTGCTTCTGGTTTCGCCACTTGCGGCATAGCCGGGCACCTACACTGAGAAATAATTAAAAAAAAACCTTACATACTTGTGGGACAGCTGATAGTGAGTAAAAAAGGGGGAATCAGAAGTTTATGATGACTGGAGAATGGGAGAGGTAAGACTGGGGAATGCCTTGTTTGGTTGAATGATATCTAGGGGGGGGGGGGGTGAGGGGGGGCGGGTTTAAGCATAGTTATGAATCCAGGAGAGGAAGAGGTTTTCCAATTAAAAGTTCATGTCATGGATTAAAATTTCGCATTGCTCACTTCCTGAGGACTTTATTCACAGTGTGGAAAGGAATGGCCTCGAATTCACTGCGATGACCAGAGTCTATAAAGTGCGCAGTCGCAAAGTGAGGATTGTCAGTAACCAGTCGGTTTAGCCATTACGGAGGTATTCACTAACTCGACTTCTGATTTTCCTCCCCGTGTGACCCCACGTACATGGTGGCACAAATATTGCTTTGTGATTTGTAAATGATCGAACTTAAATTTCATCTACATCTACACGATACCCTGAAGGCCACCGCGAGGGTGTGTGGCAGGGGGTGAAGATCACCAAGCATGCACTGCTAACATGCAAACTAGCAACTATATTGTCTCATGCAACTAGATCTAAATTTGGATCTAATCAGTCCATATCTTTGGATAAAAGGCTTCTGAGGTTGTTTGTCGTTTGTTACAGGTGACTATACCTGCAAGATATCCTTTGAATTCCACAAGCACTTCTATTTCTATTATCCGATTGATTTCCCGATCTCGTTTCCGGCTCACAGATACACGATGCTAGTTGTTTTTATTAAATCATTCATCGTCATCATTAGTCGTCAATCATCAGATTGGTTTGACGCAGCTCTCCACTGAGTTCTCCTATCGGCTAATCTCGTCATTTTTACATATTTCTTCTCTATCACATCCTTATTAAATCGTTAGACACTGAATTAAATTTTCCTACAGTACTTGCTATTCGAGGCATTATTACAAATATAGAAGAGAGACATACGGTGATTTCCTTACGCGTGCGTCGTGTTTTAATCTGATATCTTAAGTTTATCCTGATGACATCTGTCAAGGATGCATTTTCGGGTATTGGTCTTCCAAATGATGCACTGTTATTAAAGTACTTCCGTTGGCAATCTAAGCATGATTGTACCAATGCGCACGTGACACAATCACGATGCGTCGTGAGCGTGTTCGACACCCTGGAAGCGATTATAATAAACGTCCATCCGGGTCACGCTCGGCAGGGCATGTGCCGCGAGGTCGAAGGCGACGAATTGAGGGGAAAACGATGACGCCGTGCGCAGAGCATTCCTCACTGGGATCAGTGCGCATGCGCACAATCGAAACAACCAGCGCTTCGGGCGGCGCGGCGCCGGCAAGAACTTGATCGAGCGAACCGATAATTTACGAGCGAAAGCGCCACAATCAAAGTTGCACTATGGCACCCCAAGGACAATCTCAGAGATGTGAGAGAACTGTAAGGCACGAAACAGCAGTCGTTGCATCTGATACCGGAGAAGTGTCCTACCTAAGGTGTCCGCCACGCAGGCCGGAGTAGTCGGGAGGCCTAGTTATGGCCCCCGAGTGGAATGCCGGTTCTATATGGCCACCGTGAATAGAGCATTCTGGGTTCAAACTCCGAATGGGATGCAACAAAGGTGACCACCTCAATGGATAAGGCGACGCAGAGGGTATCGCTGCTGCGGTTAGAGGCCCTCCATTAACCCTTTCAGACCTGGTGTCCATTGTAATGGACCTAGGTTTCAATTTATTGCTACACTGTACTCAATGTATTCTCATGTTTTTTTATAAGCTTCCGTCACTCAGTGATACTTTGTCGACTACTATGTGTGTGGAGCCATGTGTCGATAGAGCGGTTTGGTTACGAAGGGAGCTCATTTCAGAAATGGTATCCATTGCATCAACTCTTAAAGATATGTGATATTCTATATTTTATTTTTTTATTACTATAGGCTCCTATTGCTTGTGGAATTTTTTAAACATTCCTCATTGTTTATTAATTGTACTATGAGTCTTAAATTTAACCATTGATTTTTAGTTTTTGCCAAGTTAATCTTTAAATGAATGTCCATTATAATGGACATTGGGACCACGAGGAAAGGTCACTTCTGTTTGTCTCTTTTCCTTTTTGATAATATATACATAGGTAAATGCTACCAGTGCAGTGCTGTAATCATTCCATATCCTTTATTTTCTAAGAATTTGTTTTCGAAGAGTTTTCTAAGATAATTTAACACTATTCCGACTAATTATTTATTTTTATTTCTTACTATATACCCTGGGGTTATATATTTTTAGGCATCGCCATTAGTTTTATTTTACTTTTTTTCATTAATTTACATTTTATGTGATTTAATAATGGATAGCGATTCCAGTACTATAACGTTTTATGTAATTTTTCGATGCATTTAATTGCAATTATTCTGAGCACATCAGAACAATTATTAGATACTTTGAGGAATCAAATGACTCTGAAATCGAAGGTTTAGATAGTGATGGAAGCAATGCAGATGAGCCAGTTCCCACATCCCTCAAAGGCCAGGTATTCTATAATCCAATCTCGAAGAAATAAATATTTATCTTTGATATAGTGTGAATGTTATTAAATGCTACAACCAATTATGGAAGAAGTACGGGAATTAATGGTGAAGGTCTAAACAATGTGAAGGTGAAATTGAAAATCCAGCTCTTATAAGTGGGCAACCGGAAAACGAGGAAGTGCTGAATTTTGGAGTTACCGACTAAGTCAGCCTAAGGTGGAAATGGCAGAAATACAACCACGCGATTTGATTGCAGAGTACCATAGAGAAAAAAGACAAAGACGAATTTGATGTTGGTTCGTTTGAATTATTTTCCTCACTACATTGGTGAAGATCAATATGAAAACATCCGTCCGTAAAGACAAATAGAAGGATATTGAAATTTCGAGTCAACAGATAAAATTTAAATTGAAAACTCATTGGAATACATATTATCATGGGTCCATTAAACATCCCAAGAGAAAGACTGTACTGCGGCAAAGCATTAGGCATGTGTGTGTTTTTTTATGTAGGTAACATTTTTTGCTGAACAATGAAAACGTAGGCTTTTGCATTTAAAAAACTGCAATAGCTACCCATATTTATTTTATGTATTATGATAAAGGTTTCTAAATTACTAAAGAAAATGTATATATTTGTTAAATTACGAACAAGTTAGTATACACCCTTAGTATACTATATACTAAGGTTGTATACTATATACTGTTTTCAAGTCTGTTTCCGCACTAATAGGCGCTTCAGACTGGGAGGGAAGGTATAAGGATAGGAATGGAAGGCATGGGGTACCTCTCTCCGTATCCACCCTTAGTATAATCTGGTATTTAGCAGGTATGTTAATTTTTATGTCACAAAGGATGGCAACTCAAACCGAAAATATGTGATTCATTTCCATTCCACATTGTTTTAGTGAAAAACACACTTGAGCAATTAAGGTAATAGGTACGATTCACAGCTTTAAATTGATATATCTGGTTCTCTGGTGTATCGGGCATAAGAAGCATAGACACCTAGCTAACCTATATACTTCCTGATGGCCAAGGGTTCTGCCATCTAGTAGTGTGTTGAGGCACTAAATTTCAAAAGTAACCTTATAGTCCAAATGTCCATTACAGTGGACATAAAATTATTTCAACAAATATAAGTACAATGGGTATTTAAACTACATACAATCATTATTTAATTTATATAGAATAGGTATGAACTGAAAAAAAAATTTTTCATCGGTTAAAAATAAATCGGGTCTGAAAGGGTTAAGGCCGTTTTACACGGTCATTGAAACTGCGCAAGTTGATGTTGATTCCGTTTGAGAAGTCGTCTGCGAAAGTCCGTGACGTAGAAGGACGCTTGCTTGACAGCTTTACACGGTGCAATCGTCGGTGCATTATGTCAGTGACAATATACCATTCAGTAGCGGTAATACCGTCAATAAATCGCATAACGTCAAGGTAAGTTTAGTAGCACTTAATTAGACGTGAACGATGCGATGAATTACATCCAATTTAAAATATGTTTTAAGCCATAGTCTAAACATAATAGTGGAGACCCTAGTCCCGTATACTTAGCCCAAAATTTGCACCACGAACGAACGGATGTGGGCCAAGGTAACGATTACTTCCTTAACGCACGAAATTTAAGCTTCCACGTGATTAATCGCCCAGCTAATCGTTAATGCACTTTATTCACTACCTAAGGAGTTGAGTGCAAACAAAAATGCCTCAATCGTCAACAACCTATTTAATTGCTGGAATTCCCCTGGCACTTCGTTGCCGCTACATCTGCACCATCTAGTGAGAGAAATAAACTTCAAACTTGCGCGAACGCACGTATCAGATTAGAGTATGTTCTAATTTGCTCTCAAGCGTTCGCGCAGTGGCGCTGCCCGTCCTTGCAAGTCGTCGCTTTACACGACGCAATATTTCTTGCGCAAGTGTTCTTTACAAGTGCAAGTGAACTTTGACAAAGTTCTTCAGAATAGACGAGTACGACACCTACCGTTATGACCGCTGAAACACAGAAACAATTGCCTACACAACAGCAATGCCGAATTTCAGGATGTGCGTTGATGCCGAGTAAAAAAGAGGGATTAAATAAATGGTTTAAAAATTTTTAAGCGTTTAATCACAAATATTTCGTCACTGCAAAGTATGAGAATACCCATAGCACAAAATTACATACACAAGGTCAAAGGATATGCACAGAGTGACAACGTTAGCGTTGCCTAGAAACAGAATCAAGTCAAGGTTTATGTTTCGTATCATGTCAATATTTAAATTCAAAAGGGAAATGTTTCAATATGACTTGAGAACCCCGAACCACGAATTTGTTGATGACTTGAGAATTTGAGGCATCCGGTTAATATATTGTGCAATTTAATCATGTTCAAGCAATTTTTAGTGCCATTAAATTATGAGCACCAGTTCTCAACGACTCACGATTACCGAACCAGCCACCTTAAGCATGGCAGTCGTTTTATAGTCTCCTTCGCTTCCTGCTCTTGTAGTCCTTTGCTACTGGGAAGCATGGCGTGAATTCACGCGACTATGGGCCGAATTCAAAGCCCGCTTAGTAAAATGATTGCTTACTGTTTTTAAATGAGCAAACTGAATAAATAATTCTAAATTTAACGATGAAAGTAAATTTTAACAAATTAACTTTATAAATGTACCTCAGACACTAGTTAATCAACTATCACGGAGCGCACCGCCTGCTTGGAAACGTCCGCAGCACCACTTAGCGGCAGGTAGAGGAAAGAGTGTCACGTCAAACGTACAATTTACCGGCATGCAATGGTTTGTCGTCGCGTTTTTGCGCCGTTGAATTTTTTCACTTTAAAATTGACGAGAAAAAAAATGCTCAACGTCATTTTAGTACCGAACGCCTCGAAACACCTATGTAATTCAGGGGTTTAAACATTTTGATCGAGAAACTAAAAAAAGTAATACGGATCTGCCGTATTGAAGAACAAATGCAATGTTTGCATTTCATGAAGGCCTTTTTATGGAATGGTATCTACGTTGCGTTGCCACTGGCTACCTATCAGTCCGCTCAAATGCTTGCAGGAGGTTGTTCCCTCCGTCTCGTCAGAGCGGCGGCATTTCACCCGCTGGAATGCTTGTCGACGGAACTGACAGGAGCCAACTCCTCGCGCCGAAAGACTGTGGAGCCCCCTTCCGCACGATCGCTCGCCGCGTGAGGAGAATGCAAATGCACGACGTCACTCCTCTCTTGTTTTTTTCGACGAAAGGGAGGGAGAGACAAGAACCCACCCCCTCCCCACTGTGCGACTGCCAACCCCCTGTCATCCACTGCTCCCAGAAGGATGTTTGCGCGCTCGCACGGCAGCAGGCTCTGGGCTTGACAAAACGTTGCCGTGCGCTAAGGTTGAATCGATTCCATTTACGCAATACTTTTTGACTGGAACATAATCATAAAATTAGAAAAATTGATTGCCGAACTGACGGATTAACAATGTCCTTCTCTCCTCGTACAATTAGGGATATTAATGGCTGTAAATATCCAATAGTATAAATACAATTGTATCAATGGATAGCAAATGCAGTTGCATGTTGGTATAATGAATTTAAGCTAACCACTTTAACATATTTTTGCATGCTATTTTTATATTTTTTTTAAAGGACTAGAATAGTTTAGACTAGAATATTATCACTAATCCTTTTTAAGCATGACGTGTGATGCATGTCTGGTGTGAATTCACCCCCTCCCACACACCTTTATGGATGCTTGAAAGGTATTCTGTAGATGTAGATCAGGGGTCTCCAAACTACGGCCCGCGGGCCAGATGCGGACCGCGAGGCCCTCTCATCCGGCCCGTGAAGACCTTTTTATCTGGGGAAAAAAATTACGGAAATTTAAGGGTTTCCTGCCAAGATCAACCGTCGCTTACGTGGACGTAACGTTTTTACCGAATTAAAATAGAGGCGCGCAGCAACTAACCCTCTTAGGGACAAGTTCAAAGAAGGAGTGGTGGGTTTTTACCAGTTTTTGCACAAGGAAGACTATCCTAAAGTCAAAACTTTTGCATCAAGGCACCTTTATAACTTTGGAACAACATACTTGTGGGAACAAACATTCTCAAGAATGAAATACGTGAAGAACAATTTGAGAACAAACTTGTCCGATGATAATCTCAGGTCACTCTTGATGTTAGGGACATCAAATCTAAAGCAAGAAATGTCTTCTATTATGGCATTCAGGAAAAAATTTCACCATTCCCACTAATACAGGTGTTCATGTGTAGTATATCAATGTGTTACTTAATGATAACTGAATAAATGAATGAAAAATAATATTAAATAAATAATTATAAACAACATCTATGTTTTGATTATTCCTTACTTGGACCTCGAGTGTGTAGTTGGCCCCCAAACTGCTGTCTGAAAGTTAATGCGGCCCGCGGGTTGAAAAGCTTGGAGACCGCTGATGTGGATGAATACACCTAACGTTACGATTTGTTAATTTCACCGCGATACTATTTTTCTTTAAAACAAGTCTTTTTAGAGTATCGTAGGACTTCTGTGTTTGCACCGAGTGTGGGCTCTGGGCTTGAAAAAACGTTGCCGTGCTATAATTGAATCGATGCCATTCACGCAATACTCCCAAGGTTCTTAATAATCGATCATAACCCTAAGATTGGTTCTACACAGTCACACACTCCATTCTTCTATCTGCCATCCTCTTCATGTTAACGGAATTACTCTCTTTTCACACCCTTCACAACTTTTTTTATAGGTACTTGTTATATCTCATACGAGGCCTGCCTTTTTTAATTATAATATGTAGTAATAATAATACGTTTTCCATTTTTCCTGTTCGCTTTTCTCTCGACGATTGTCTTCAACTGGCCATCGTATGAACGTAACTGTGTCCGGCTAGACGTAGTGGAATTATATCATGATAAAAAACAAGATATGGCACTTATTCCACAGGTTTTATTAGTGGTACAACGCGTTTCAGCGGTTAAGCCATCATCAGGTACCTGATGATGGCTTAACCGCTGAAACGCGTTGTACCATTAATAAAACCTGTGGAATAAGTGCCATATCTTGTTTTTTATCATGGCCATCGTATCTTAAAATATGGTTTAAGGTGTTCTATCTTCTTTTTAGAGTTTTTCGAGTCTTATCTTCTCTCCCGATCTTCTTAAGACCTTCTCGTTGGGCACTCTGTCGATCCATTTTATCTTCATCATTTTACGGTAACATCACATTCAAAACTCTCCCAGTCTTCAATTCTCAGCTGCTGTTAGGGTCCATACTTCGTCGCCATATAGTAGCACGCTCCAGAGGTTTGTTACTATGAAATGTTTCCTCACTCACCACTTCCTTATACTTCGAGGGTTATGACCTTTTCATTTCATCATGATACATTTGTTGTAATATAAGAAATAAACATTTAAGTCGTTTTTAAGTGAAAACAGATTAACGCAGGAATTCATTTGTTTTTAGCAAATGAAGTGGAGCATTAACAAATGAAGTGAAGTGAGGATGGGGGATTTGGAGGTTAAAACCCGCCACTCCCATTGGAACCAGATAAAATTGTGACGCACTAGCTAAGAATTCATGTGGACTTAACATTTCTGTGTAACTGTAAATAAACAAACTTTTTATCATATTGAATAACTTATCTTTTTGTGCCTACGTACAACCCGAGTATTAAAATAACACCTAGTTTTTTGCATGATAAATTATTGTTACGATAGGTTGAGTAGCGTTTCAGAATCAATACAAGAATTAGGGTGGGAATCATTATCAGAGCGTAGGTTGAAGGACAGATTAAATCTATTAGAGAATTTTAAATCGGATAGCTTTACTGAAATTGTTTGGTACATATTAAAAAAACGAGCGTATTATGCTAGATTCTACCAGATAATTAAGATTAGAGAGATAGATTGACGTACTGATATATATTCAAAATGGCATTTTTTCCCCGTACTATAAGAGAACAGAATAGGCAGCATAGCAAAGGGATAGGTAGGTGAAATATTTTAGAGTAGTCTGTACAGCATGATGCATGTATTAATCCCTTAAATACTATTGATACTAACAATCTAGTTGCATGAGACCCTATAGTTGCTTGTTTGCATGTCAGAAGTGCATGCTTGTTGATCTTCACCCTCTGCCACACACCCTCGCGGTGGCTTACAGGGTTTCGTGTAGATGTAGATGTACATGTATGCATCATGTAAGTTTTCTCAGTGTAATAGAATTGTATTCCTTCAAGGTAAGTTTGAAGATCGTTTGTCACAATTATTATGAATTTCTTCCGCTATGATCTTCTTCAACTTTAAAATATGACTCTTTTTTTTAAGAACTATACTCCGAGTTTTTTTTAAATTTGAAATAAATACCAATAAATATTTTATAATCCTTAAAAAATTACCAAATCATATTTTATTTCAAAATTTCAAAAGATCAATATTTAAGATAAGATTAAAAATATAAATATGATAAAATGTCTGCTAAATACTAAATATATGTGCAAGGCATATATTATACCTAGGTAGAGGTAGTCTGCTTGTGCCTACCAATCCAGATAAATCCCCGGAAAAGATATTCCTGGCAGCGCCACTGAGATGGTGCGTCATTATCTAAGAAGTTACAGCTCCTTAACCAGGTGCTACTGATCGGATCCGTTCAAGTCACTTACTAACCTTCATTCTAACTCAAGTTCTGACCATTCTTAAAATGATTTCTATGCAAAATGCTGAAGTAATTATAAACGTGTTTTCTAATGTTCAAAGTACTACATGGTAATATGTGCATCTGAGAAACTAGGTATTATTGCATGACATCGAATCGTTTAGAACCTGGAGCATACTCCTTAGTGGCAGTCATAAGAGCCATCAAAAATGAAAGAAAGGAAGCATTTCATCCACATCTGCACGATACTCTGCAAGCCACCGCTAGAGTGTGTGGCACGGGGGTAAAGATCAACAAAAATGCACTAATGACAAGCAACTAATCTACTTAGATAATAGGGTCACATGCATCTAGGCAGTTAGTATCTCCATAGTAATAAAGGGATTAATTATTAACGCATGCACCTTGCACTACAAACTACTCTAACACAATCTCACCCACCAATCTCATTGCTATTCTACCTTTCGTGTTCTCTTATAGTAAGGGGAAAAATGACATTTTGAATCCATCGGAACGACAATTTGTCTCGGGTTTTTAATATATATCTAACATCTCAGTAAAGTTAGCAGTTTTCCATTTCCGCTTTGGATTTAATCTGTACTTTAACCTGCGTTTTGATGATTATTCCCAACCTAATTCTTCAATTAATTCTGATAAACTACTAAACTTATCGCAATACCGCTTAAAAAAAACCTAGGTGCTCTACATTACACACTGTCTAGCTCTCTGATCAAAACTAATCCATTCGGATCTCATACACTGGCTGCATAATCCAGGTGGGGCCAAAATTTTAACTGTGGTGACGAAGTAAAATGATGACTGCAAAATCAATCAACCTAGTAGCAAACGAAGATATTCCGAGATAAAACTAGAAAATTTTTGCTAAAAGTTAAAAAAAAGGCGGGAGAATCTAATCGGCCATATCTTGAGACATGAAAACAGTCTTTGATGAATAAGTGAATCGTAAGATTGGGGAAGGAAGGTCTACATCTACATCCACACGATACACTGCAAGCCACGGCGATGGTGTGTGGCAGGGGGTGAAGATCACCAAGCATGCACTACTAACATGCAAGCTACTATAGGGTCTCATGCAACTAGATTGTTAGTATATATAGTATTTAAGGGGTTAATACATGAATCATGCACTACAGACTACTCTAAAATATTTCATCTACATATCCCTTTGCTATGCTGCCTAGGTCTTGAATGTGGTGTGTTCATAGAGAGAACGACGAAGAAAGGCCAAGAGAGAGAGAGATGACTTATGAAAGTTTGAAGTGGCTGTAGCGGATAGAAGAAGATCTGAGTCGAACCGATGTCACGATTGATGGCATGAGACGAAAATTGGAACAGCATGTGGCGAAATATAGTACGTGCAGCGCGCTTTCCTGGTGATGAGATGGCCTTCATTCGTTTCATTTTTTGCCGGTGTTCCTTTAGCAGCATTCGAGAGATGGAGGTCGTCTCCCCGAAGCGTAATGGTCATCCATTGTATCCTAGTGCCCCAAATACATGCTTTTATCAGCACTGATGCCGGAAGCATTCCCTACAAGCAGCATATTCTTCATCTACGTCAACGGTATCACGATACAGGATTGCCTAAGTGGCCAGTCAGTGGGTTTAAGGTACAGGATGTTTTGTTTTTCATGGAGTTAAAAAAGGCGTTCGATAGAGTAGATTGGGGAAAGCTGGAAAGGGAGGAGAGAAATCGTAGGAGTCAATTGGAGAGCAATAGGAGTCGTTTGGAGGCAAAGGGATAGGTAGGGGAAATATTTTAGAGTAGTCTGTAATGCATGATGCATGTATTAACCCCTTAAATACTATAGATACTAACAATCTAGTTGCGTGAGACCCTATAGTTGCTTGTTTGCATTTTAGTAGTGCATGATTGGTGATCTTCACCCCCTGCCACAAACCCTTGCGGTGGCATGCAGGGTACCGTGTAGATGTAGATGAAGTGGCGCTACAGTATTTTGTTATCATTGGCAACGGTACATGTGACGGACGTCCTTATGAGCCTATTTACTAGCTTAATTTAGAAATATACCTTACCAAGGCCCTTCTTATATTTTTTATGTAATTTAAATATTTCATTGGTTATTGATATGGTGTAATTTATACCAATGCTTCCAAATGGTAGCAGCGTCATTGTTGCCAAACAATTTTCAAAAATATGAATTTCAATACATTCAGAACAAAGAGTTTTATTTGCAAGGCAAAGGAAAGAAAATATTTAACCTATTTTAGAACACGTATTAGTGGGATTGAGCATGTATTCTCACTTTGTAAATTAAACGTGGCAACAACACGTCAGCCATATTCCGAAGTCAAAATGAGTTTAAAGAGCTTGTAAAAAATAGAATGAAACTACAAAGCGCATTATAATAGCAAACTCATACAACTATTGTGTGTGCTTTATCGCCTTATACATGATTTTCCACATGGGAGTTTTTTTGGATCGGTAGCAGCAATGGGATGGCCTTAATTTATAGTTGTTTTAGAATTTAGTTTTAGAGTGGCAGGGGGTGAAGATCACCTAACATGTACTATTGGCAGACAACTAGGAGAAGCTGTTTGCTTCAGGGTAACCCCTTTTACACCCACAGACTACTACAGACTGCTACAGACTACTCTAACAATTGATTGAATAACATAGCTCTTTTACGGGGTTATGAATGATAGGTCCACTCCTATTCCTTTTGAACATAAATGATATCCATAAGGTGGTAAAAAGTAAGCTTCGTCTATTTGCCGATGACGCAGTAGTGTACAGGGAAATTCTCTGCCCAAACGATAAAGAATATTTAAATATTGACCTACAAGCAATTGAAACTTGGTGTGATACATGGCAGTTAGAATTAAACTTTAAAAAATGTCTTGTAATGAACTTTTGGAAAAAGAATAGCTCTCCTCCTACCACTTACAAAATAAGTAATAATGAATTAACAAACGTGGAATCCATTAAATATCTTGGAATAAGACTGACAAATGATCTTTCCTGGGGTAAACACATTCGTGAAATAATGGGTCAAGCGAATCGTAAACTGGGATTCGTCAAAAGAGTACTGGGTAAATGTGACGATCATGTACGAGAAATCAGCTACTTTTCCCTTGTAAGACCTCGTTTGGAATATGCTGTCAGTGTATGGGATCCCTACGAAATCGGTCTAAAAAACGAAATTGAACGTGTGCCGCGAAGATCGGCAAGATTTGTAAAGGGACGGTATGATAACCTTACTAGCGTAACCAGTCTATTAAATGAATTAAGGTGGCTGGTCTAAAAAACCAAAGTGAACAGATTTTCGAAAAAATTTCCAAATATGTTCCTTTTTGGATATTCTATGGAATATAGAAGAAAAAACGGGGAATCATCGGCATAGTTTTTGCGATATTTTGGATTCTTTTAACATGGAGCGTTATGGCGCTCTCCATTCCAATAGGATAAATTACGCACTTTATCCATTCCTACTGAACAGATTTTTACCAAAAACTGATATAATGTAGCTCTAATAAATTAAAATCTATTCTGAAAATATCATTTAATACTATGGACTGAAATTTTTCGTAAATACGATTTAAAAATATGTATGCGAGAATTTCAAATGTCGCGCGCGGCTATGTGGTGTAAAGTTGGCAACGTGGCACACGAAGGTACGGGACATGCTAATCAGACGAATTGTGAAGAGAAAATCTCTTGTAATTGTAAAATTACTTTATATGCAATATAAACCAAAGCACTTTTGATAACATGAAGTCAAATGCTGTTATCGCGGTTGTGAACACCCCCAATGTGTCAATGGTAAATATTTGCTCGTAATATGTTAGCATATTATCAGGAAGTAAAAAAAAATACGAAGTTCGCATAAACTGAAAGTCCTATCTAAAGTTATAGAAACAGTGGACTAATTAAGTATTTATGGGGAGTAAAACGTAATGATTTTAAGATCCTAATGCAGAAGTCGATATGGCGATGAGAAGAGCAATTGAGGATGTGATGAGTAGCATAGAAGATCGCTTATTTCTTGATCCTTTCCCTGATATTGTTCAAACATACTCTAGATACAATTTCCAGTGGTGTCGAAGGGCTTAGGTGCTTCTTCTGATTTAGGTAGAACATTTAAAACAAGTGAATTGTGTTGCCAATTATTGTAAAGCACTAATGACATTACGATCTAACTAGAAAAATACTTCCCTAATAAAATTCTTTCTATTTCATTTATTTTTGAGGTGACGTGACAGTTGATCGTGTTAGGTGGAAGAAGGCGATCCACTTTTATGGAAAATTTATAATAAAATGAGGCATTACCAATATGAAATGAACTTGTACCTATGATCTCAAAAAATGTACTTTCTTCTCTGAACTCCATCTTTCCTTTGCAGTATTTGTGGGAATCATTCTCATGTCTCTCTCACTAATTCTTGAGGTCATTCACATTATACTGACTCCAAAGAACATATTTAACGCCTTAAATATTCCTACAGTTGATAACTAAGAAAACCTTGCCACTCAATATGCACATATGGAAACCTCCTCCTCACAGTACAACCTGTAGAAGAGCAATGCTGAAAATTTGTTAGCTTACAATTGTATTTATTTTTCAAGTGAATTATGACGCATAGTGAATAATGGTGCCTATTCCTGATGCCGGCTTGTGACAAAGGTCATGAATTTCATCTCCCTAACCTCTTCGTTCGTCTTCCTATCCACCCACCTAACCTTTTCCATCCCAGCACGTTTCCAAACCATAGAGTGCCACGCTCCATATTAGACTCTTCACCAGTTCACATCCCTACTCAAGGCTCCTCTAATAAGCTCTCTACTAGGAGTAAATGCCTCTTTCGCCATTGCTTTTCTCCAATGAACCTCACACGTACTATACCCTATTTCCTACAACATGCTACCAAAGTAATGAAATTCCTCCTCCTGCTCTAACTTATGGCCTCCTACTCTTAAATTTAATCCTTTGAAAACCGCATCACTTTCATTTATTTTTGGTTTCCAGATTCATTCAGTGTACAACGTAAATTTTTAGTGATATTATCAAAAGCTTTGCTGAAATATGAAAATACCCCCGCTAATTTCATATTGGTACCTGTAGGTCTAGAGCAGTTTAGAGTTTAGCAGATTAGAGAAGCTGCATTGCAAATAGCGCACTCCATTTGCTCGCCAACAAATGCAATATCAATCAAATGGCTACCTTTGACGTTAAAAAGCTGCGTAGGCGAATTGTGTGCTCCAGATGAAGCTTTTTCTTCCCACTTTGCCTTCATGGAGAGCGACTGATTTACTCTCCTATTATATTTTTTTTGTGAAATGAGCTTTCCCTTTCTTCGAAAAGACGTAGACATGACGAACAGATCTAACTTGCGCAGACCCACGTGAAACCACCTAAATCTTACGAGTAATTCAGCGTTGCAAACCACAAGAAACCACCAAAGAAGCACATGGTCTCTAATGTAAACAACGACGTAAGTGACACTGTCGTCACGACTACTGTAACAAACAACTGCCCACAGCGTGTTGCAGAATGGACGCTGTTGCCGGATTAAAAACGAAAGATTAAATAATTTATAGAAACATATTTTAATACTAGTTCACATTCAAGTGACAATGTATCTTCATTAAAATACTTATTTTGAATTCTATGGCCACGGGTGAGAACTGTTTTCGGAAAATTAATTTCGCGAGAATTACTTAAGAAATGAATCAAGTCTGCATTTAAGCAAATTTTAATGGCAATGTGTAAAGTTAAAGCACAATATTTCAGATTGTACCTAAGACATTAGTCATTCTTACTAGAGTATAGTGTAACTGCGACCTATTATTGAAATTTTAAACGAGCATTAAAATTTAAGTAACTAAATTTCTCAATGACGTCAATGACTAACGATTACCCGACCAGCCACCTTAAATTGGGAATCATTGTCAGATCGCAGGTTGAAATTTAGACTTAATCTCTTAAACAAATTCCAAGATAATATTTTCAGTGATGATGTTAAAAATATTTTGCGGATCCCAACTTAGTATGGTAGACTGGACCATAATCATAAAATTAGAGAAATTGATTGCCGAACTGACAGATTCAAAATGTCGTTTTTTCCTCTTACTATTAGGGATATGAATAACGGTAAATATATCCAGTGCGAGTGTAGCAATGGATAACATTGGTAGCTGCATGTTGGTATAAGGACTTATAGCTAACCCAACTAACGGCATGTTTTTGCATGTATGTTTTGCTATTTTTATCTTTTTTTAAATAGCGTAGTTTTGAACAGTACCTATAAAAGTACTGATCCTTTTTTATGCATGATATGTAGTGCACGTTTGGTGAGAGTTCACCCCCTGCCACACACCTTTATGGTGGCTTGCAGGGTATTACGTAGATGTAGATGAATCGCGTAGTCACGGTGGAACCTTCTGAAGTAGTGGAGGGCCTATTTGCTACGGGCGCCGAGTCCTTTAGATGGCGAACACCCTGTATGACCTTAGGTGTACGGCGCCCCCTGCGGGGGTATCCTCTCGTTAACGGTAAGGTGGACGGCTCACAAATACGGAGCAAGCAGTCACTCCGTGCGGTTCTCCTCCTCGACCAGAGCTTCAGACCGAGCGATGGCAGCAGCCGCCGCCCCTTTGCAAAAGTCAGCTGACGTACGCACACCGCAGTTCAACTCAATTGCAACCCCATTTCATTTTGAGGATTTTGAGGTGTCAAGACGTCAAGGAAAACTTCGAATGCCTTCGGGAGGCCCAGCAAGAGTAGGTTCGGGCGAGAGCGAGCCCTTCTACATCTACACGATACCCTGCAAGCCACCGCTAAGGCGTGCGGCAGAGGGTGAAGATCAACCAACATGCACTATTGGCATACAACTAGGAGAAGCCATTTGCTTCAGGGTCATTCCTTTATACCCAGGGCGAGAGCGAGCCCTTCTACATCTACACGATACCCTGCAAGCCGACGCTAAGGCGTGCGGCAGGGGGTGAAGATCACCTAACATGCACCATTGGAATACAACTAGGAGAAGCCGTTTGATTCAGGGTCACCCATTTTATTCCCACGACTTCACCGAGGGATCCTCGTTACGCCTTGGTTACCAGCAATGAGTGTCTGTTATCCCTCAGTCTGACCGTCTGCGGGCAACGTGGCATCGAAATCTGCAAAATATTTGTCGAAACTTAAATACGGATCATGGATTTCCTTAGTTAAGAAACAGGATCTTTGCAGAAATGGAGTCAGGTCAAGGGATCGTTGTGAAATAGATGGTAAGAGAAGTAGGGAGGATGGTTTATGACCATTTTACATGAATACATCTACATCTACGTAATACTCTGCGAGCCACCACGGGGGTGTGTGGCAGGTGGTGAAGGTCACCTTACATGAGTACGTAAGTTGTTCGGGTGTGCCGCGTGATATTCAGGTATTGCCCCGACGTTTCGTGACCTATGCAGGTCACTTTTTCAAAGGGATATGAGGTCCTCGTTGCCGGTGGGTATTATATATCTTAGGTGGGTGGGTCGAGGGGAGGAGAGGGATGGGGGGTGGACGGACATGTCATTGAGAAATATTTGTGAAGCGTGGGCCTCCACGTGTGGCTTATTTGGAGGCCACCATCTCTGTTGAAATTCTCTCTGTTCTTTATTATTTCAATAGCTTCACGGTATAGCCTGGGTTTGAATTTGTTGACCTTCGCGATGAACTTAATGTTTTCGAAGTCAATCTCATGCCCCAGAGCTGCATGTATTTGTCCGACGGAACAAATTCGGAACGAACTTGAACAACTTACGTACTCATCATGAGCCGCGAAAGCTTCAACGAACAGTCACCTGACATTTACTACTGGCATACAACTAGGCTATAACATGGAAGCATGTATTATATATTAGGGTTAGATGCAGTTGGATGGCTGGTATCGACATAGTAATGAAGGGATTATTGGGTGCTCATACATGCATCATGCACTTGTAACGTCGGACAAATACTACGGGAGAACACTAATTTCAATAAATAAGACGCTACTTCTCAGACTCCTTTATTCTTCCCTCTCTGCACAAAATCAACAACCAATCAACAACCCAACAATCCCCCGCTTCACTCCCCCAGCAACCCACCAACATCTCTCAAACAAACAAAACAAGTCTCATTGTCAGACGTTACACATTACCGAATACTCTAACAATATTTCACCAACTTATCCCTTTGCGATTCTGCCTATTTGTTGTCTTATGATACGGGGGAAAATGACATTTTGAATCTATCGGTACGATAATCTATCTCTCTATTCTTATTTATCTGATCGAATCTAGCATACTACGTTGGGGTTTTTAAAATATATCTAACCTCTTCATCTACATCTACATCTACATAATACCCTGCAAGCCACCATAAAGGTGTGTGGCAGGGGGTGAACTATCACCAAACATGCACTACATATCATGCATAAAAAAAGGATCAGTACTTTTATAGGTATTGTTCAAAACTACGCTATTTAAAAAACGATAAAAATAGCAAAACATACATGCAAAAACATGCCGTTAGTTGGGTTAGCTATAAGTCCTTATACCAACATGCAGCTACCAATGTTATCCATTGCTACACTCGTACTGGATATATTTACCGTTATTCATATCCCTAATAGTACGAGGAAAAAATGACATTTTGAATCTGTCAGTTCGGCAATCAATTTCTCTAATTTTATGATTATGGTCCAGTCTACCATAGTAAGCTGGGGTCCGCAAAATATTTTTAACATCACAACTGAAAATATGGTCTTGGAATTTGTTTAAGAGAGTAAAGCCATCTTCCCATCAACTCTTCAGTAAAGCCATCCATTTTTAAAATCTGCAGGAGATTTAATCTATACATTAACCTACGATCGGATAGCGATTTTCAACCTAATTCTTGAATTAACTTTGATACACAACTTAACACCTTTTAACAAACCTATCTTCTCTACACAGCACACCGTCTAGCGCTCTCATCAAACCTAATTCATTTGGATCCCATACACAGGCTACATATGCAAGGTGGGGCCTTACTAGTGAAAAATAACATCGCTCTTTTGTCTTCTCATCACATTTTCCGAATACTCTTTTAATATATCCTAGCTGCATCTTGGCTCGGCCGTATATTACCCGGATGTGTCTTCCCCACGATTAATCTTTACTGATTGTTATACCAAAGTGCGTTATGATTTGAACGCTATCAATTGTCGTGTTACAAATGCTATCTTTCTAATTACTCTATCGAATTATTCCTCTTCCAAAATTCAATAGCTACGCACCTTTTAAGGTTAAACCCTTTGGCATAAGCGAACCACTTCTCTGCTGCAGTGAGACCAAGCCTCACGCAAACACGTATCCTAGGGTCGAAGGGGTAGTCCGCCTGTTGAACTTAATTCTGTTCATTTGCGTGCTCTGACGGTTTGTGTGAAAAGGAGAGTCCTAAGTGCTCACTTAACGTGCTCACGTCCAGAGCATTTTTAGTGCCGACTCACGGTGGGCTGAAATCGAAAAAACGCGCCAAAATTCATATCTCCTTTGTTTTTGAAACTAGAGCAATGACACTTTCACAACATCATGCTAGTTAGGTCTCCAACTTATATCCAACGATTTGAGTCCGTAGACTAATGGCGGAAACCATGACATCAACTTCGCTAACAATCATACGGACGGTCAATTAAAATTTCTTTTCCCTGAAGGAGAATATTTCAGACATCTAAAGACAACTATCATTCATTAGCGGATATCGATGTTTAACGCACACTGCTTACCTTAGAGAGTATCGATGCAGATATCGATGCAGCGATCGATCGACATAAAAAACTACTGAATGTAGTTTTTGGTGTCGATGGAAACAAAATTAGCATCAGAATTTCTTTAAAATGTGACCGATGGGTTGAGTTGTGATTCAACTCGGGATATTAAGAAAGAAAGCACTTTTAAGAATACTTCATCTATACAATTCATCAGTTTTTACCTCACAAAATCTCTTCATCTGAGTCCGAGTCTACATCATAATTGTCCTCTGAATCTGTTGACGCCTCTATTAGAAGAAGATTCCGTACCTCCTTGGACATTCTCCGTTCGTTTTCCAGATTCCCTCATCACAAAAAATGTCAGGAAATTCTCTTTGATAAAACCAAAAATTGAAATAGGTTTTACAGTATTTGAGACTAAAATTTTAGTTCAGGTTGGTTGGTTATTCAGGGGAGACGACCGACAGCTGAGGCCATTTTAGGATAGGTGGGTAATTGAGTAATGGTAGGAGTTATTTAGGGAACGGAGGAAGGGTGGAGAGAAACCCGGTGTCGGCATTTATGCCTAAAATACAAGATACAAATGAATTACGTACATTTAATCTCACATCGATACAATGTATGCTATTATAATATATTATTCACAAAAAATAGATGATGAAAGAGAGTTAAATGCTGTTTAAATTGTGCTCTGAATATTTTTAAGATGTAGGACGTAGTTGAAATGGTAACAATGAAATTATCGCGATATGTAAACGCAAACAGCACGTGACCGCTCTTATTGGCCACGGTTACACAATCGGCCGGTTGGAAATAGACGCACTCCTATTATCCAACCGTTGAGAGCTGGTTGGCGCTGATTGGTCGACTGCACAACCGTAACCGGCAACCGCTAGTGTGATACGTCCTTACGGGTGCATGGGACGGTCTAATACACGCAGACAGCCATTCCTATCCTCATACCTTTCCTCCCAGCACTATCTTGCCCCATCCCTTCCATTCCTATCCTTATACCTTTCCTCCAAGTCTGAAGCACCTATTAGTGCGGCAACAGACTTGAAAACACCCATGATGCCACGCAGAGACTGAACATGCCGCGGTAGACATACCTGTGCCAATGACTGGTCATGGATCGCCAACTGCGGCGCCGAAGCTGCTGAGGTCCTCTTTCCCGGGGTGCTGATGCGTTTAGGCAGCTGCAATCCCCAAGGGGCTTGATGCGTCAAGTGGTAGACGAGGAAGAGTAGGCGATGGCTGAGCCATCCGAGCGAGAGGACTTCCTTCTCCAACCGTCAGCCTCTACCAGACGAGGCCTTCTGCAGCGTGAACGAGGTCACCCGAGGTGCCGTGGTGTCAAGGTGTTCACCGTTCCATCGCTCGCTCGCAAGTGAATATTCCAACAGCACCCGACTACCGCCAGGTTTCCTGGGAAAGGGTAACATCAAAAGGGGCAGAGGAAAGAACTCCTCAAGGCCGGTTCACGACTGGAGTACGAGTCAACTTCAAACGTTGACTGGAAATGGTTTCACGACGCACAGTGGGCTAGAATCGAAAAATATGGCCAAAATTCATATCTCCGATGTTTTTGGAGCAATGAAGTTTTCACCACATCATGGTGGTTAGGTCTCCAACTTAAATCCAATAATTTGAGTCAGTAGACTAGTCGCGGACCATTTTAAAACAAAATGGCGGAAACCATGAAATAGGTACACTTCGCTAGCAATCATACCGAAGGTCAATGAAAATTTCTTTTCCCTGAAGGAGAACATTTTAAACATCTAAAAATAACTATCATTCACTATCGGATATCGATTTTTGATGCACACATCGATACAAGCATCGATCCCAAAAACTACTGAATCTACTTAAAAAATTAGCATCAGAATTTATTTTTAAATATGAGCGATGGGTGGAATTTTGATTCATCTCGGAATAACAAAAAAAAAGCACTTTTATGAATACTTAATATACAATTTATCAGTATTTACCTCACAAAATCTCTTCATCTGATTCCTAGTTTACAGCATCACTGTCCTCTGAATCTGTTAACCCCTCTATCAGAAGAAGATTCCGTACATCCTTGGACATTCTCCGTTTGTTTTCTGGTATTTCTCTAGATGAAAATAGTGGATCCGAACTTAGTAGTAATCTTCGGATAATGTCCTCGAATTCTTCTTTCCTAGACATCTTCCTCGAGTGCCGCAACCTGAACCTTTTGATTTTGAATCTTGATTTTGAACCTTATGATTTTGTCAAAATTTTGAATTTTGGCCAGATTTTGGCGATTCTATCCCACTTTGCGAAGTCGGTTTATCATTGACGTTAATACCCCGTTTCCACTACTAGCGTATGTACGCGCGTACCAACAGCGATGCGTTCCCACAACACTCTTAAAATTCAGTGCTGCCCTCCCTTGACAGCTGACTGAACAAGTTGCTGGGTAAAGTAGCTTAAAATACATTCAGAATTCCAGCACATTCTTAATGGTTTTTCCGTTTTAAAAATTATAAGACACTCATTCTTACTTGTTCATCAATGTACAGCCGAAAAATATACATTTTGTCCAACTATATAGAATATCGTGATTCGTCTTTCCTAGTTTCCGCCCCGCCACCAGCGCCTAACCAGCGTAAAATGGCATGGTTTCGAATTACGAGTTACGATGGTCCTTAAGTGCGTTCCCACGGTGTTTTTTTGTCACACGCGAATGTACGCGCGTACATACGCTAGTAGTGGAAACGGGGTATAACTGCAAAGCTTCGGCAATCGTCGGTCATATTCGTGAACCTTCGGCTTAATATTTACTTGTGGGTGAGCGTCACTTAATGGTTCGCTAAGCAGAAAGCGAGAAAAATGGACAGATACGAGTACTACAAGGTTATAATTGCTGTTGTCAGGCATGCAACTTATTATTTGTGCCGGAAAAATACTTAAAATATTTTTGGAAAAAAATTACATTTTCTGTTTACTCATAGCCCAACGTGGCCCAACGAGTTCATTACTCAAATGAACGCGGACCAAATCCCACTCAAAGCTGCAAACAAATGAGAAACAACATCCGATATTGGTGCAAATACTGTGCATGCGCTGGCGTGAAACCGTCAACCGTGAACAAAAGAACTCATTCAACAGCAACACCTCGGACTACCGGAGCTATTATTCACTTGAACACATTCTCACAATTCATTTCATGAATTAATTCTCTTCAGCACTGAGGAACAGGTTTTCCTTCATGATAAATTGGAAGTAAGAGCAATACCTAGACATTTTAATTCATTTGCCTCATTTTGTCTGCTTCGCCAGCATTATAATTTTGAGGTTGTTTTAATTTTATCTCCAGAAGTGTGTGACGGTGAAATAAAAAAAATAGATAGTTCAGCTTATAAGCAAATAATTTTAAATTACTGGAAATGTTGTCAGTGACGTCGTTGATATGAAAATAACGGAACCCTATATGTTCCCTCTTTGATATATAGTAGTTACAATGGCTTATCCAAAGAGTCAACTTGTTTTTGCACTGTTAAACTACTTGAATGCTACATTCCCAGCTATTGGACAGTTTCTTCAAACGACTTATGGAATTCTAAATATGGTGCGATTTCTTTTCCCATATATTGTATATATTATATCTTGCTGGAGTAATTTATAGTCTTGAGAAAATATTGCAATTAATTGAATTTCAATTGCTTCTGTACTACTTTCCGTTGATTATCACTTGAGAAAATATTGCAATTAATTAAATTTCAATTGCTCTGTACTACTTTTCGTTGATTACCACTTTTATATAGGTCTATAAATCATAGAGATATTCATACTCGGCTCGGTTTCGTTGCCATTAAATACACTCTTAAAAAAATTGTACAAAATACTGGCTTGCCACATGCGATTATTTCCCCATTTTTGTAATTTAGGGCCTCAACGATTGAGCATTTCCCCTGTGATAGTAACCTATCATTTTTTTATTACGAGTCCGTATTTTAGGTAGTTCTTTTTAAAATGACGTTAAGTATATTTCCTCAATAATTGAAAAGTGAAACTTTCAACGGCACGTTAGTACTTCACCGGCAGGTAATAGTACACTACTGCTTGCCGGTAAATTATACGTGTGACGTGACACTATTTCCTCTACTTACCACCAGGTAGTAATGCGGATAATAACGTTTATTAACTAGTAGCTAAGGAATATTTATTCAGTTAATTTATTATGATTAACTTTATTAATTTATTTAAAATTCTTTATTCAGTTGCTTCGTTTATAAACTGTAAGTATTAATTTTTCACAGCGCACCGTGAAGTTAGCCCAAATTAGCGGGAAATTCACGCCATGCTTCGCAGTAGCAGAGGAATCCACCAGCAGGATACCCTGGAGCCTATAAAACAACTTTTCGAACTTTGACAGTTTTCAAAGGATATAATTAATAAATATTCACCAGAGCTTAAGGCCGGTTTACACGATACTATTTTTGTACAATTTCTTGTACAAACGCTTGTATAAACGGAACGAAATTGTATGTTCGTCTGAATGGAACTAGAACAGGTTTTATTTCCCGTTCAGTCATTCAGACAATCGCACAAGCGTTCGTACAATTTGCCGCTTTACACGGTACAATTTCCTCATACAAGAGTTTGTACAAGGAATTGTACAAAAAATTGTATCGTGTAAAGCGGCCTTTAGGGGCTCTGCAATACAATTTTAAGTTCAGGAAATGAATATTTCCCATGACTCGAAATATAAACTACATATCTGTTACGTCAGCAACAGGGCAGTGCACCCCACCGTTTTTGGATTTTCAAATGAACTTAATGAAATTAACATTTAATCCTCTAGTAAACTGGGATGGCTCAATCACAATTTTTTAGCGTATAATGAAAACATTTATGTTGGGCCACGAATCACAATTCATGCATTCGATTTTCTTTGATAAAGGAAACGGCCCTATTTCCATGCGTAAGATAACGCTTTTGGGCAATAGTATCCAGTAATTTTCCTTGAATTGCCACAGAGCAGTCCATGAATTTAACATTGAGCAATTTCTTGAGCATTGGTCCGTATTTATTTTTATCTTTTGCCTTGCGTCCAAATTATGTAGCATATTTTAAACAGGTTTCTCCTGTTTTTTCAATTTACACCTCATGTTACTCTTATGCTCATCTGTCTCAAGTGCATTTAGTGCAGATTGTGGTCCATCTCGCAAAGCAAGATTCCGTGTCTCTTCGGTGCATTAATCACGGGATTCAAATAAGGTTTTAGGTCAGAGTTTTAATGTCTCTTCCCGAGTATTTCTGAAATTGCTCTTCCCAAACGAATGCAATTATCGTTCCTTGTTGGATTTTTCGGTATGAATTGGCTGGAGTCTTTTCGTGGTGAGGACTATTCTACATATAATGATCGCTTATTCCATCCACACGTGTAATCGTTTCAGCATGGCTTGTGGCTAAAAGATCTAATATTTTATTTCCTCTTGTTGGCTTCTTGACACATAGGGTTGTAACACTTTTCCTTGCCTCATGTGTGTCCTTTTCGTCCAGCTGTGGACAGGATGGGTTGCATACGCAAACAAACCACATAAAAACATATCTATATCAGTTCAATCAAGAAAGAATTTTATTTTCAATTATATGAATTCTAATGCCCATCGCGTTATTAATTCTAATACTCATTATTAATTCTAATATTATTAATTAGAATATTAATTCTAATACCCATTATTAATTCTAATATTATTAATAAGAATATAATTCTAATATCCATTAATTCTAATACGCATAATGTTAATAATTCTAATACCCAACGGCCCATCATAAATGTTTTCATTGCACGCATAAAATTGTGATTGAGCAATCCCAGTTTACTAGAGTTAAATATTAATTTTATTTTAATGATAATGTGGAAAAAAAGCACATAAATACATATCTATATCAGTTCAATCAAGAAAGAATTTTATTTTTAATGATATTTACTGGCTTATATGTTGAAAGGCAACCGGAAGAATTAATATGTGGGTTTATGCGCCCACGCGCTCAAAACAAATTACATGAAGTTCACAAAGGGCACTTGCTTTGACAAAGTATCGTGCACATGCACTGCCATTTACGTGCCTCTGGCCTTCCTCGGTCCTTTCCTCGTGAAGGTTATGATCCTCCAGGTGATCGTCCGGCAGTCCTGCAGAATATTTAGTTCCTCTTTAAACACACTTTCTAGAACTAGAATTGTCACCCACGGGAGTCCGTGCGGCTGTCAGGTTAACACATAACACTTCAAAGGGAGCCCACACGTAAGAGTCCGTGAGTAAAATGCCGGCCTGTATTGTTGGAATCGTGGGTTTTTATACACTTCCCTGCGAAATTTCCATTGTCAGAATGTAGCGACAGTGCGGTATTAACAACATTCTCAAGGCATTATTGAGGTGGAGCGGCGCGACATCGGGCCATTGTTACAAATTTAGTCTCTTTCTACCATACGCTTATTATGGCGTATTGTTATGGTCATGGTCATTGAGGTTACTCAAGCAGTGTATTTCAATAATGCCTCACACCAAAATCACGGCATCTTGATTCTCTACCAACAATGTCACTGCTCCAGTTAAGATATTAAAAATTAAATCCTGTCGATGACGCTCACGCTCTTAATATGTTTTCGAGAAATGTTGATATTTGTGGAGTTGGTAATTTTTGGGCAGGAGTTCAATTGGAGATAAGACAAACAAACGTGTTTATTTATTTGACTACTTCTTTAAGCAGTGCGTCAACACGCACTATGTCACTGAATTTATTGGAAACGTGTTTGCGATGCTGTGCAAATTAGATTTTACCGCGATGAACACCCCTACCTCCGGCCTCTTTCAAGTCTGCGTTTTTATATCCTCTTTGGAAAGACTTCAATGCCCTCGATATCCAGGATTCCGACATGTACTCTATATTGTAGGAGAGACAGAGATAAGATTCTAATAACCATGGAAAGGATAATGGCCAGATATCACCCTATGATAAATAAGAAGGAGACTAAGGTATTATATGCAGCATGCATGAGCTACAGTACGCGGTATGAGTATGCAGCAGCATTCAGCTGGATTATGTAGCATGAGTGAAGAGGCTGACACCGGCATAAAATTAGGAATACAAAAAAGCAAGGAGGTGGAAGAGTACCTACTGTTTCCTAGGAAACCGAGTAACCAGCGATGGACGAAACAAGACAGAAATAGTCAGCAGAATATTCCAGTTAAAGACGGCAATCTATCAAAAGAAGAATCTACATACAGCCGAAAACACAAGCGTGGAAGTAAGGAAAAAATTCATCAGAACCTAAGTCTGGAGCATGTTTCTTTACGGCAGTGAGGCATGGAAGATTTACAGCAGCGGAGAAGAAAAGGGTGGAAGCAATAGAAATGTGGTGCTACAAAAAAATAACTATGAAGATGAAATGGATCGACCGAGTAAATAACTAAGAAAAGTGGGAGAAAAGAGATGTCTTCTGGCAACTCTAAAAAGACGACGGGACAACCTTATCGGCCATATCTCAAGACACGATGGCCAGATGAGTACAGTCGTCGAAGGAAAAGTGAACGGGATGAATGGAAAAGACAGGCTTTGTATGAAATATATGGAACAAGTTGTGAAGGATGTAAAAGAGAAGAATTACGTTGATATGAAGAGGTTGGCTGATAGAAGAATCGAGTGGAGAGCTGAGTCGAGCCAATCTTATGATTGCTGACCGATAATGATGATGACTCTATATTGGCACGTTTATTCTTGATTTCATATGTTCTACCCTTTTGCGAATTCTGTCACTTTCCTGGGTGCAGGGAGTGATTCAATTGGCATAGATTTATCATTAATATAAGAGTTTCAGGATTTTATAGATAGTAGATGGAGGGGAGATAATCCACTGTTTCTTCACGATCAGTTCGCGAGCTATTCCTTCCACCAGAGAGCTTGAACGAAAACTTGACTTTCCATCGATAGCAATGATGCATCTTAAATGCATTAGGAAAATGAATGGCGTGATAATATATGCATTTAGTTTTGAGGGAAAATTGTGGCTGGATCTTCTGTGAAGGGCGTATATTTACTGTTATTTTCGAATTTTCCACCAAATTCCGCAAATTCAATGTGATTAAAAATACTGCTTGTACAAAACTTTAAGGCTTAACTTTATCATATGCTTTCATTTTGAAAAAGATGGTAGAGATTAAAAATAATAAAATCCACACAAACTGTGTAGATAATTCTATTTTTCAAGTTTTTCTTTTTTTTTTTTTAAATATTGATTCGTTAATAAAATTTATTTTCTGCATATTCCGCTGATTTTAATTATTCTGATTTTAACCCTCCCTCAAGAAAAGTTTTTTTTGACGTTACTTAGATTACATGATTATCTTTGTGAAATGAAAGCTGCAAACTTTTAATTCAACATAAACTATTTCGACCACTAGGCTTCGATGTATGAAGTCTCATCAGGTACATGCATAAGAAAACTACTCTAATATAAAGTCCCAAGGTGGGTGTATATATTTGAGTAGTTTTTAAGCATGTATGTACCTGATGATGACTTAATGCATCGAAGCCTAGGTCGTCAATAAAGTTCATGTGAAAATCCAAAGTTACAGCTTTCATTTCACAATGATTCTAAAAAGGGGATTCCACAAAACGAGACAAAGTTTCGCCTAGCACAAATTATCCAATTACGTGTTTACTTGATATTACAGATGCATGTGATGCCTTAGTATGTGATGATGAACTATTTCTCCCTCCACCAATCTCTGGTTCCTTGATTCCGTCAGATGAACGATTGTTCCTCACTTTTGCACTATGTCAGCACTCTGTTATCCCGTAGTATATGATGCTTTATCTGTCTGTAAACATTCCTGTTATCTAATGATTGATTCTTTCTCTTCCTAGGTAAGGCGTGTTCCGCTATGAGCCATTCCGACCCCGCAGACGTCTCGTGCGAGTCCGACAAAATCCCTAGAAAGTGGTCACAGCATGAAAAACTTATAGAATTAAATTGCTACTGGGTACACAGGTGTTTCTGAGGACGCTGACGACAATTGCGAGGTCAGTATTTATGAAAAATTAAATTTCTAAGAGAGGGTCGTGAAAAAAATTAAAATCAGTAGACAAAATTAAAAAAAAATGTCGAAAGAACTATGCTGATTATATTGTTGCAAAGGAGAGTAGTTTCTTCAGGAATATTAATGGTATTGCAGTGTTTTTTTTATGAATCTCGTTAACGGAACAGACTGGCTCAAGGATTGCGAAAAATAGAATACGCCATTATTTACCTGTTTTACATTTCACGGAAACAATGAGGAAAGTGGATCGGGTTGGTGCGGTGGCTAGGATGCGGTTGGAATATGATGCAAAATAATTTTCATAACTTATTTTTAAGAGTGGAAAATTCATTTTCTTTAACATTAAACTGTGCCAAAAATTTATTCGAAATGGTTTTGGTAATGGGTAGCTACGTTTGGCAATGAGTAGTCAAATATATTTGCTTTTGAGAAAATAAATGGAGAGCTGTTATAGTAAACCGGGGGGGTTATTTTGTCATCTCACTTTATTGAGAATACGTCATAAAATGTCACTTTTTTGTAGTTAAACTCCGCCACCCAGGCGGCGTGACCATCTTCGGATCTCAAGCGGTGAACTGCCGGTCATCTGCTGGTTTTTTAGACGATTCATCCGCTCTGATCCGTATCTTTCGACTCTTGACACGTTTCATTATCTCCGCCTGCCATTAGTTCCCATCTCATCTTCATAAAGAACGTGAAATGGAGCCACCATCGTTTACACTTTAAGCTTGAGTTGGAACAAAAGCAAGAGCGAGAAAGATACAAACTATTTTTAATTGTATTTTTGGAATTTGCACAACGTGAAGAACTCAAACGCCCTTCAATCACGAATTGCATATTATCAACAAATGATTTCTAAAAAAACTATTAACTTAAAATGTAGCGAGAAACAAATGCAAATTCCAATATTGGTATAAAGGAAATTATCGGACTTGAATTATCTTGACAGGCCATCCGAATAATTAAAATGATAGGGATAAACAATTTTTCATTCACCTTCACCGTATTCCTCCATTTTTGAAGAAAGCGGTCGCCATTGCCAGGCACTCGTTTGTTTATTCAAATTAGACGAGATCGGCAACAGATAGCGCTACCGACAGAAGCTTCGACAATTTACGAACCGTTCGTGAGCCGATCATTAAGAGAGCGGAACTGATCTCCCGTGTTCCCGCAAAGAGTCATTAAAAAGGTGAGATTACAAAATAACCCCTCAGTGGTTCCCAAACGGTGGTCCGCATTAAAATATTGCCAACAAATGGGAATTTTGAAAGCAAATATGTGCGTTGAACGTGATGGGGAAAATAGGAGTCTTAAGCAATGCTTGTTTAACAGGATTGGTCCGAATTAATCCGTGACGATGACTTTCAGAAGTTCACAGAACCACAGTGTGGCTCTAATTGAAACCACACTGGCTGGCTCAGGAAAACAATTAACTCGTCAATGGATGCATGAGGGTAGCTTCATGCTGCTAGGAATCTAGGTCGTAAATTAACAGTTTTAGGTGACCAAGATCGTCATGTGGGAATTAGGTAGTAGCCCTACCGGCTAACTGGCTAAACGTCTGCGTTTTAAAGCACTATATTAAGGCCTATAATTACCATCAATATGACATATACTATGTTGCTAAGTTGTCGGAAAATACTCCTGAATTACAACATCTTTAAAATAATGAAGGTTACTGAAATTTCCACAGTTTTATCGACCAAGAAAGTAAAACTATGCGCAGAAATTGCAGTTTCTATTTCAACTTTCATTCCTACGATGAAAGATTTCCACAGTGTTAAGCCCGATACTGTTAACTAGGTTAAAATAATTATTATTGGAATATGATGCAAAATAATTTTCATAATTCATGTTTAAGTGTGGCAAATTAAATTTCACCAATATTAAACAACCTGAAAACCGCCATGAATGGAAATTATTTAAGGTATATTTGGTTCCGTTCGATGCTTGAAGTTGCATGAACTTGAAGTTGCATGCAAATGTCGTATTATTTACATGTTACCTTTTTAGCGGTTGCGGCTTCTATCTGCTTTACACTCATGCTACCCTCCCTTCGTGCCTTCGCACCTAACCACCCCCCACGCATAGGAACCTGATGTCTACAACATGTTTTTTTTTAGTAGTTCTGCAGTTACAAAAAACTGGTCGATATCCGTCCATTGTTAATCCTAAGGATCTCCCTGATAATATTCAAAAGGAGGTTATGGAACTTCAAAATGACGGTAACTTCAAGGACTTTGAAGCGAATTTGTAGTATCTCATGTTGTTTTCGATAACGTTGTTCTGTGAGCAGGGATTTTCTACTTTATTTTTTTGCTGAAAACAAGCAAAGTAATCGGATAGGTGCCAGCAGTGATTTGAATTAGCTCTAAACAAGAGCCTACTGTCGGTAAAAGAAAGCCTAGAAACCTGAGTGTAAGTTAAGCTATATCTTTTAAACTAGAAAGCCAATATTTATGCAATATAATTATCTTATAGAATTATCTTATAGAATTATCTTATAGGAATGTTCCAATAGTTTCCACGAATAATCGAGTATCTCGAATATTGGGTAATATTCGATATTCGAGATCTCGAATAATTATGCTAAATAAATGACCCCGAATTATTTTGAGTATCTCGCTATACACCATTGGGCGCCCATACCATAGACATCCATACGAAGTTTTTGGTAGTTAACTCTGCAACTAAGTAGAGAACTCTGGACCATGATAGAGTCATCTGGATCGCCAAATAATAACTATCCAGTGACCTGGTTAGGGAATAGTATTGAGCAATGTCATCCAGAGGACTCCGGACCATACAATCATGAAGCGAGCTGTTAGGTATGCTGACGAACTACATTGAATTCGCAATGAGGAGGTACCGTTCTGTCTATCGTCAGCGAATTTCTTACCGTAGCGTCTAGCTTATTCTATAGTGTTGATTTTCTTCGTTAATGAGGTATTGCTTCTACTACATCGCAATTCTCCACTGAATTCACTCTGCTAAAATAATCCAGTCTCCGATAATCGTAAAGCTACGTTGAAGAAAGTGTGTTGCCAGGTACATTTCTGTGGCGTTGATGCGCTAAATGTTGCATAATGATAGGATTCGCCACATTAATTACGGTTTAAAGCCAACAGTTTCAACGAATGGCATGCCGTCAAAATTGTAGCAGTAAGAATAACTATCTTTTGACCGTAAATGACGCGAGAAAACCTGTCATGGTGAAAAGTTGAAGAACGATTCTATACATCGTCGATGGTTGCCGCTCGATATGAACTTCTTTAAGAATACCGTTCTACTTAATATATTTTCATTATTGATTTAAAAACTGCAACTTTTCTTCCAAATCTAGAGTATTTGCACAAGTAGTTTTTGAACTTTATGTAAGAGTTTCTGAACTGAACTCAAAAGTGTACGACACCTGCTGCAATTACTTATAAGAAATAAAAGTTGAAAGCATTCAATATACCTACCATAATTAGTAATAAAATTACGTTTACTTTCAGTTCGTGATTCACGATGTCAAATGGTTCAAGTATATGACGCCATTTTCACTTATTAGAAACGGATAACAAATTTTCTGTGTGTAACCATCATCATCATCATCAAGGGTCAACAATCCTAGGATTGGTTTGACGCAGCCCTCCACTCGATTCTTCTATCGGCGTGTAACCATTGTGTTTGTAAAATATTGAGTTCAAGTATATGACGCCATTTCCACTTATTAAAAACGGATAACCAATTTTCTGTGTGCAACCATTGTGTTTGTAAAATATCGAGTTCAAGTATATGACTTCATTTCCGCTTATTAGAAACGGATAACAAATTTTCTGTGTGCAACCATTGTGTTTGTAAAATATCGAGGGGAGGAAAATCCTAGTTACAGCTTCTTCTCTATTGGTTCATTGAAAGGAAAAACATGCTAATATTTGAAAATTTGAGAAAATTCCCAATTGATCCAAGTCTTCCACGTCCACAGACGATGCAAGAAGAATTAGAAGTGGAAATTGACGATGTTGATGATACTGAAACTGCAAGCGCTCTCCCCAATCCAATTGCCAATCCCAGATTTTCACACGCTTGAACTGATTCTGATGATGCCGCCTGTGTTTCCTCAGATAGTTCATGTATTTCAATTTCACGATCCCCCTTAAGTTTCCAATTGCAATTCGAGCCTCTTCCTGCAAAAAGTAAATCAATTATCCCCAGTGCTCAACCTACTCTGAAGAGATTTATGTCTGGTGAAAAAAGGAGATCAGTCATTACCAGATTGATTAGAGAAATGACTTGTCTTTTGACAATCAACCAACATGAGTAGTGGAAAATAAAGGTTTCCATTAACTGATCAGTCGCTTAGAATCAAGATACACTATTCCGTCAAGAAAATATTTTGCAAACTATGTTATCCAGGAGTAATTTTTTAAAATTTTATCAAGTATACCATTTTACATATGCAGGCATCAAATAGAACATTAGTAGAATATTTGATGTACAATGTGCAATTATAGTATTCGAGGCATTGGAAATTCGAGGTATTCGAGATATTCGAGCTATGATTTTATATTCGAATGCGATATTCGAGTTCGAGAAATTTCCTATTCGACCCATCTCTATTTCTTGTCTATGCTTATTAATGCGAAACAGAGAATTTTCGTCTCCCTAGATAAACCTTTACTGTTTTTATATGAAAAAGGATTCGGTTTTCGGGCCTTAAATCCGACGACTCAACTTCGGGTGCTTGTTATTCTGTTGATTCCATACTTCGGCTTTATCTTTGTTTTTAAATTTCATGGAGGTACGAGTGTGAAGATTGTAACATAACAATTGAGCCGCCGAGATAAACAATGCAAGGGGTAATAATGGAAGTAAACAAGCGTTGGTAATTAAGGAACAATAGGAGAGAGCGAGAATCCAGGGAGTTGTGTGTTGGACGCGGTGGTGTGGGGACGCAAAAGTGACGCGTGCATAAGAGAGGGCATTATTTGTGAGCTAGTTGTTGTGTGTGTGGGTGAATAAGTATTCGTCAGGGAAGAAAAGTGTATATTTGTGTTGTAATTTGATTTAAGAAGTGGCTCGAAAGAAAAGAAATTGTAAAAGTGCATGGCCTGTTAAGTGCGAGCCTGAAGAGAAGTGTTTGTTGTTTGTTGGTGTTTGATTGATTTTTAAGTGCATTTAGTGAGGGCAATTTATTATTTTGTGCATGCTTTGTTTAATAAATGTGTGAGATTAATATATAGAGGAAAATATTACAAGATCTTAGAAGAATAGATCCCAGTATGAGGTACAAAGAGAATGGATTTCTTTGTAGCCCTAGCTGATTAGTAACTGAGTGTGGCGTGATGCAGAGGAAGGTAATCATAACTAAAAAGAAACAAAATAACACTATTCCTCAGTTTTAGCAATCGTATACCGCATTTAAGTCACTAGGTCATCGTCAATATCTTTGTTTACAGTGCATGAAGCAGTACACATGCACATCTCAGGTGTAAGGGACGAAGGTCGGGGTACATTGGTGCCAAGTCTTTACGAGGGTTAGGGAATGGGATGGCGAGGAGTGACTGTTGAAAATTTGCTCGTTCATTAGTTTATCTTTTCCTTGCTGAACAATTTCCAATTGCTCAATAATATAGTGGCCTTTCTTCTCCCGTGAGAGAATCACTGGGTCAAACGCCCACTGGTGTGCCTCGTCCAAAAGGTGTATTACAATCGGACAATCTATTTGATGACAGCGTTGAAGTATTTGGAGAATATAAGAGAACCATATTACTCAAGAGTTGATCACGGACATGCGAGTACTTGACTACCTCGCAGATGGGTTTAAAATATATTTCTGGCCGTGGAAATCAAGGAATTGAATTAAAGTGAAAAGAGTTTTTATTTTTCTCATTAAAAAAACAATTGTGTGCCACAATAAACAAGAATGAGAAAAGTTAAAAATACATCTACATATATGCCCTGAATGGGTGTTACGCAGGGGGTGAGCGACACCAAACATGCTATTGACATGGAACAAGTCTACTAATTGGTTAGTTAATATGGTCACATTTAGCTAGATGGCTAGTATCTGCGTAGTAATAAAGGAATCGGTTGTTAATTCATGCATAATGCACTACAGACGAAATCGGGTACAAGGCAACTGCAATACTAAATGCATGATGGAGAAACACATATAATCCAGAACTATGTAATGATTAAGATGGTGCACAACAATAACAATCAGCGCGACTGTACACAGATTTAAGATTACACTTTAAGGAGTAATTAAAACGGGCAGGATAAATAATAATTCTTATTACTTGCGCATTATGCATCAAGCATTAAAGAATATAAGTTGGTAGACAAAACATTAAGCCGTTCAAGTATGATGATACATTGGTGCATGACGAATAAAACCCAACATTACAATACACATTTGTGGTAACACATTACATCATATCGGTATTATGTTAAAAAATTAGGCAGGGTTACATAAGTGATCAGTCATATTTCTCTTCAGCATTGAAGCCGTAGAAGAGGTTCTAGCATTCTCAGGTAAACAATGGAGGAAATGAGGAAAGAGTGCTCATCTCTTAAGGAATGGATTATGTTTCGCAAAGTGCTTATGGGATGAGCCAGTGCATACTAAGCTGTATACAGGTGCATGATTCAGCATTAATCAGCGAAGTAGGCTGAAAGCAACCCTGACCGTGGTAGTCCGGGAATTAAACTGCCGGACTGTCAACTATAGTGAAATAGGTTCAAATTCCAACTCAGGCTGGCTGTTATTGTATCATTATGTTTTCTATCTTTAGAATCAGTTAGATTAGATGGTTTGATACAGCCTAATCAGTTTTTGTGTTTAATATTGAGCAGGGTACAATAAAATTGCAAATTAGTCAGTAATCCCTGCCACACACCCTCGCGGTGGCTTGCAGGGTATCGTGTAGATGTCGATGAATCCGTCACCAAATGTTCACCCCTACGCAATTTTTTGCCAATTAAAGGCATGAAACTAATGCTAATCACTAAAAATCAGTTTTGATCCCTAGTGCCATGTCTTTAACAGCATGTTCGTAGTGCATTTGTTTACATGTCTCCGTCCCTCGGCAGTGCAGCATCTACAACTACATACAACGGAATATCCTGCAAGGCACCATAAAGGCGTGTGACAGGGAGTGAATTCACACCAAACATGCATTATCTATCATGCATAAAAAGGATTAGTAATTATATTCTAGCCTAAACTTAACTATTTAAAAAAGATGAAAATCGCAAAGCAAGAATGCAAAAAAAATCTTTTTGTTGGATAAGTTGAAAGTCCTTATACAAAAATGAAACTACCAATGCTATGCGGTGATACTCTTGCATTTATACTATTGGATATATTTATAGCTATTCGTTTCCCTAATCGTACGAGAATTAAGAACATTTAAAATCTTTCGGTTCGGCAATCAGTTTCTATAATTTTATGATCATGGTCCAGTCTGCCATAGTAAGTTGGAGTTCAAGTCGGAGCAACTATGTGCTTCGCGCAGGGCACTCTTTAAGAGCATTTCATAAGACGGGAGGATTCCATGGCTGCTAAGAGAGCAGCGATCGCTGAAGGCGGTAGCGCCCTTGCCCCGCGAGAGACAGCTCCCAAAAGGAAATACACCCCACCACCCAGGATGGAGAATGAGAGGACGCTCTTTCATTGTTCTCCAGGAACCCGTCGGGAAATCGAGATTACACGCATGCCCTCTCTTGCGCATGCTTGTTTTTTTTCCCAGATTTCACTTTCTCACAGAACGATTCTTCCTCGAGCAACGGGGTTGTGCTTCAACGACGCGGCTACAGCTGGATGTGGATGACGCGAGTGACTTCCTCATCCCATTTCTCGAAATAAAATGAGCGCAGAGGCAAACACGAAGGAGCGTGTAGCTGGGAGTGAAGTGTGGCCACACTTGAGGAGATCTACTCAGCGTCGGACTTATTACGGTCTGGGCATTTTAGGTGCTAATACCTATAGCATTGTTCAGAGAAGATAAATAATAAGTAAATACCTCTCCAACGCAGAAGCTTACAACTTAACATCAATTTTAAATCAAGGGAGTAACTTTAGGTAGCCATGAAGGTAAACCTGAACAAACAATCGTGAACAGAATAGGTTATGCTTTGTTATAATGGAAATACAGCATTCAAATTTGTTGGTTTTTCTAATGCAGGCAGTCTTCTGATAAAGATACTTCGTGTATTTATTGACACATTAACAGGATAAATCACATATAACAGTTTTATTGTCTTATACACTTTTCATTACAAGAACTTATCATGGCTACCCGACGCGACTCACAAACAAAGAGGTTGGCATGACAAACAAAACGTACACAAAGATTCCTTGAAACATAAGCATCACAAAAAGCCAACCTTCACAATGTTTAATACTACGATATACTCATCAAAATTAACAGAACATATATTAATAATATTATAGTTACAAAAACATCCTCTAGAATTTCTTTAGTAAACAACCAAGATCGTATATTTTTCATTGTTGAATTCAGATCGGAAAGGAGATCGGTTACCCTCGGAGGAGATCAGATCGGTAAATATTAATTAAATATCGTCACAATATTGACGAAATCGACTTTCGGGAATTCCTCCGTGTCTAGGTGTCTCATGGCGACATCTGTTTCTCCAGCCATCCTGCTGGCGTCTTCAGGTCAGAAGTGACGATGCATCGAAATTGTCCGTCTCATACAGGGGGCTAGGAACCCGTGGCCGTCTCTGATTGGCTGCTGGTTCTTCTTCTAATTGGAATACCCTCTTCCAAGTGTTAGAGAGCGTGTATCCGTCCTCCAGGTTGCAGTTTTCCTTGTTTTTCTCTATTTCTATAGCCTCCCGGATCAGTCTTGTAATATCGTCATAATAATGGGTTTGGATTTTACGACTGTCAGAAGAACTTGAATTTGAGTCATTATCAGTCACAACGGTCTGAATATTTTAATGATTACTCCATCACCATCATTAGTCAAATATATTGAGATTACGAAGCTCTCCCATGCACTCTTATTTCGGCTATTTTCTTAATATATTCACTTATTTCTTCTATTTCACATCATTCATCACTTGTTATATAGTTCTATATATCATATACCCTCCTTTACCGTGATTCCTGTCCAATTGTTCTTCTACGATTGTCTTTATCAGGCCATCATATATCATGATGTGGCCGATTTGTTACCGTCCGCATCTTAGGGTCTTCAGAATACTTCTCTTTTCTTCCACTCTTCCTAAGACTTCTTCGTTTGTCACTAGGTCTATCCATTTAATCTTCGTTCGTATGTAGCATCGCATTTCGAACGCTTCTATTCTAATCTTCTGCGCTTATGTCAACATCCATTCCTCCATGACATGAAGAAACATGCTCCGGGTGTTAGTCCTGATGAAATGTTTCCTTACTTCTACGCTTGTATTTCCAGCTGTGAGTAGATTCTTCTCTTGGTGGAATGCCCTCTTTCCCGGGATATTCTACTGACTATTTCTTTCTGACTTCGTCCATCGTTGGTTACGCGGCTTCATCTACATCTACATAATACCCTGAAAGCCACCATAAAGGTGTGTGGCAGGGGGTGAACTCTCACCAAACATGCACTGCATATAATGCATGAAATTTGCAATTAAAAATTAAAATAGCAAAGCATACATGCAAAAGCATGCTGTTAGTTGGGTTAGCTTTATGTCCTTATACCAACATGCAGCTACCAATATTATCCATTGCTACACTTGTACTAAATACATTTACCGTTATTCATATCCCTAATAGTACGAGGAAAAAAGGACATTTGAATCTGTCAGTTCGGCAATCAATTTCTCTAAGTTTGTGATTATGGTCCAGTCTACCATAGTAAGCTGGGGTCCGCCAAATATTTTTAACATAAACATTGAAAATATGGACTTGGAATTTATTTAAGAGATTAAGTCCTACTTTCAACCTGCGATCTGACAATGATTCCCAATTTAATTCATTTAATAGACTGGTTACGCTAATAAGGTTATCATACCGGCCCTTTACAAATCTTGCCGATCTTCGCTGCACACGTTCAAGTTCCCATTCACTGGCAGCATATTCCAAATGAGGTCTTACAAGGAAAAAGTAGCTCATTTCTCGTACCTGATCGTCACATTCTTAGACTTCTTAGGTAACAGAACACTTTCACCTCTGCAAGTTTTGTTTTCATAGTTTAACGTTGGTTTTGGCCCCTTCTCTCTTGCTGCATACCAACATCTTAATCTTCTTATCAAAATTCAACTCACACCTGGTCATTGTCCTTCACAAGGTTGTTAGAACCTTATTTAGACCCCTCTCTGTTCCTGCTATGAGTGCGAAGTCACGTACATAATTCCCTGCAAGCCAACATAAAGGTGTGTAGTAGAAGGTCATCGGTGAATCGAAGCATGCTAATTTTTACTCCGTGGATGTTCACCCAAGGAGACTTCTCTTTGATTTCATTGATGACTCTTTTGTTTTAAACATTAAAAATAGCAGGAGATAAGACACAGCCTTCTCTATTGATAAATAATAACCACGCCTTTAAATTTCTAAGTTAAAAATTAAATCACGCCATTACAAATTTAAGAAAAATAAATTTTGGCCGGAATTTTTTTTTAGAAATTCAGAAACCTCGGTTGAAATGCTCATCAATCCTAGATTAGCGAGAAAGAGTGACTCAGAGACAAATTATGAATACGTCTTCCTCCTTCAAAGCACCAAAGGATTTTCATATGCGATAGAATAATCGGATAGGTAGATGTGATGCACGGGCATTCTGAAAACGGTTCATAGCTCCACTGACTCGGCTACTTGTAACTACTACTGCCTTGCACGGCAATTGGGAATGTGCCTAAGTTAATTAGACCAAAAGCTGAAACCAGGAATACAATCCATTTTAGCTTATAGTTTACAAGTATTTAGTTGCACATAGATGGTGAATTTCCACCCTACACGAGTTATTATTGCCTTGTAACACATATAGCAACGAAAGGGATTTCCACGTTGCAATTCCACTCTCACTCAATGGAGGGTTCTCTTAACCCAATGCCAAGAGATCATTCCCACACTCACCACTGTTCCCGTGAGAAGGCTCGTGTGGCTCTCACGGAGATCTCACGGAGAGGCTCACTCGGAAGTGACCAGTGAGCACTCGGTGTAATGGCGGTGAATGCAGCCCGGTAAAGGGCAGAAAATTGATCAGTGGGTTGTGAGAATTTCTGATGCATACATACTTGCCGATTTGACCAGCATTTCCATGCATGCTGGTCAAAACGTCCCATTCCAAGACCGGTCTGAGTCCACACCCTCGAAAGACAAAATATATTCAAATCCTTCCGCGAAGAGACATTCAAAACGTGGGAGAAAAGGGTCGGCTCTTCGAGTGGGCCTTATAGATTTATTGAGAAATCAATGTAGATTTAGCAACGACTTTTCCCCACACTCAGCGCCTCCCCATACATTTCCAACATTGGTCCATTTTCTTCCATGGTACTAGATCAAGCACTTCCCGAATTCATTTTGCGATGAACCAAACACCAGCGCCAACTGGTGTAGAGGGACGCAAAAGGAACCGCTTCCCATTTTCTCCAATGTTGATGGCCTTTGAAATCGAAAAAAAATCTTCTACGAAATATTTATTAAATAGTACCTTGAGATACGAACCTAATTCCTGTTTGGGCCAGTAGCCTTGGAGAGTAAAGATAGAGAGCTTAGTTGAGTTATTTGACACCGCACGCAGTCCAAAGTTGAAACAAGAAAAGACCAGTATCTTACTTTTAGACTTTCTTTACCCCTTCTCCGTAATTTATATTTAATTGCTGAAAAGATATGTGGCCCGTTTCTCAGCGAGTTTTTTTCAACTAGATGGTGATTAGTATGCCATTCGCTTTGTGTCATGCTGCTGAATGATTCCGTTATATATATGGGAGTTAGCACCTTTGATGCTATTTGCAGGAAAAATGATGCAAAACTTCTTCCATTGCTTTCACATTTGCATGTCCGCAACGGTTTTGACTACAATCAATCCATGAATTGACCTTTATGAAAAGGTTTCCTTAACCACCAGTGCCTCTTGAAAAGCTACCTCACAATTAAAACTGGAGTCAGAAAAATTCACGAGTGAAAATTCCCATTCCACTTCTGGAGAAAGCTCGCACTAATACAAACATCGTTTTTGTTTGGCAATCGGCTGGGAGCCTCGCCTACAATTGCATTTTTAATGACTCTCAGACTCTTATTACATCACGATTTGAGCTATGGAGTCTTAGCTGAGTTTTTTTTGCCGAGTGCTGTTGCTGGAATGTGAGATGGGAAAGTCAAATCATTCGCAATGCGCATAATCATTGACAGGCCTCCACGTTACACAAATCTGTCCCGTAAAACAATAACCGTAACTGTAAGAGACATTTACGCCTACGTAATACCCCACAAGTCACCGCGAAAATGTATGGCAGGGGGAGTAGATCACCAAACATGCACTACTTACATGCAGCTGTGTGATACAGAGCTGCTACTAATGGGCATTTATAGTTAAATTTATAATTTATATGGACAATTTAAATGTTTTTCAAGCTTTAGAGAACTATGTAGTGTAATTTATTGTACACAAAGACCTACAGGAAATACACAACTTCAGGCTTCTCTTCGTGGAAGTAGCTGATATTCAGCGCGAACAGAAAATAAACCCACAGGATATTGCAGCACTTGTTTGATTAATCAACCAATAATTCATGGAGTCAGTTACTCGATGCAACCGGAACAACCCTGAGGCCAGGCTCTCGTGTATCATCCTTCCCATTTTGACCAACTGTAATGTAAGGGTGACATATTCTTCAATTGGCTGCATCCCAATAAACGCATCGGCCAATTATGTATGTGGAATCGTAACTTCATTGTCAGCAACATTTCACTCATAGTGTCCGCCCGCATCTCATGCCAGTTCCAATTCCCATTTTCACGCTTTGAACTTGCGTATTGTATTTAAAATTTGCAATTGAAAAAGAAAAATGTATAGCAACAAACTTTTGGAAAAAGAATAGTTCTCCTTCTAACATCTACTTTATAAGGAATAATAAATTAAGAAACATGGAATCCATTAAATATTTGGGAATAAGGCTGACACATTATCTTTCTCGGAGTAAACACATACGTGAAATAATGGGTGAAGCTCATCGTAGACTCGGATTCATCAAAAGAGCACTGCGCATATGCGACGAACATGTTTGAGAAAGAAGCTACTTTTCTCTTGCTAAACTTCATTTGAAATACGCAACCAGTCTAGGAGATCCTTACGAAATAGGCCTGAATAATGAACTAGAGCGTGTGCACTGAAAATCGGAAAGATTTGTAAAGGGATTGTATTAGTAGGTACTACATTAGCGTAACCAGTTGATTGGATGAATTAAAATGGGAATCATTGTCAGACCGTATGTTGAATTTTAGACATGATATTTAAACTAAATTCCAAGATAATAAGATAATTTAATTTATACACTGATGACGTGTTTTGCAAACTCCAACTTACTATGGTAGACTGGACCATAGCAATAAAATTAGAGAAATTGATTGTCGAACCGATAGCTTCAAAATGGCCTTTTTCCCTTGTAGGTACAATTACAGACACACATAGCTGTATATCCAATAGTATAAAAACAAGTGTATTAAATAATAGCATAGGTATTTGCATGTTGATATAAGGACTTTAAGCTAACGCAACAGCATGCTTTTGCTTGCTTGCTTCGCCATTAAAAAATTTTTTTGATTAATAAATATTATTCAACAGCAAAATATTATTACAAAGATTGCTTTTACAATCTATGAGTATTTTTTTAGGTAGTCTCGAAGGTACCTTTTACCTATAATAAATCTATCATAAAAAACATGTTATACTTTTAACACAAAGAAATTAACAACAAAAACATAATACCGCCAAGATGAGCGTAATCAGCAAAGAAACAAATTTATTTTAAACAATGACATTAAGATGTGCTCTACTCTTTCTTTAGTATTGTGAAGAGTATTAGTTGCTTAGCTATATTTTTTATTAACAACAAAAACATAATACCGCCAAGATGAGCGTAATCAGCAAAGAAACAAATTTATTTTAAACAATTGCACTAAGATGCACTCTACTCTTGCCTTAGTATTGTGAAGTGAATCGTGGAGAAGCTATTTTTATTTTTTAAATCCTGAAGTTTAAACTAGAATTTAGCTACTAATCCTTTCATGTATGATGTGTAATGCATGTTTGGTTGAATTTTACCCCAAGCTATACACCTTTCTCGTGGCTTGCAGAGTATTATAAAGATGGAGATAGGGATTAAAATAAGTGAAATGATATTGTCTCTTGGGTTCCACGGCCATGTTACAAATTTTGAAATTTTGAAAAGCGGAATCATATTATCCTTTTTCCAGTTTCGCCTTTTAGTCAACAATAGTCTGCTCGTAGCTGAGGCACAAGCGGATTGGTGGCTTAACGTCTTAGGGATGGAGAATTCTACTCGCCTCGAAGTATATTTTCTTACTCCTCCAGTCATGCTTCCTTTATAGATTGTTGGAACAACCCCTGACTTTTCCTTTTTCCCACACTCAAAAGTGCTCATTTCATTCTGAATCTCATTACTGGTTTTCATCTGAGGCTGTACAAGATCAACTGAAAATATTCCAGACTTATTAAAAAATAAATACCATGACACTTTTGATCAATTCCATTACTTTTGACAATTATTCCATTGAATCCGCTTTTAAACACTCCCATTAGAATGTATACCTGCGTCTTACCTACTTCAGAAAACAGAGGAACGCAGTGCACGGATTAAATAAAAGCTCAAACGTCGGTTTCTGCTCTATTTCTTCAATTCACTATCGCCTTCAACGTAAGGTCTGGGTGGGGAATGGAAAACAAGCCCACTTAAAGACTTGCGGACTTTGGGCCTTCACAATTTACCCTGAATAAGGGAGTGGATCTTTTCCGCTCTGCACTACCTTTCGTAAATTAACTCCGTCAAAGTCATCCAAGGGTACCCTGTATGAGGAAAAAAATGATTTCGATTCCAAATCTTTTTATTATCTTCTCCATAGAAATACGGAATTGCCTGAATTGTCTCACATAGGAAGATTGGATTGGATCACATTCTCAAGAAACATGGAGAAGGATGTTATCCAGAAAGCCTAGACAGAGTATTAATAGTTTATGTTAACGTGTAGAACTTTGTGGATCATCTTCCAAAGGTTACTGTCCGCTTTTGAAATGTAAATATCAATAAAGACGTTTTCTCCGAGTATTTACTTCTTCCCAAATGTAGCAGAGGCTATGGTCTTATTAAAAAAATATTTTTCTTTTTATGTATGAATAACGTATAGATATACCTTTGTGTTCATATTTGTTTTCGTACCAAATTCTTTCAAATAATTTTGAATTCTCAGCGTTTTAAGATTAAGATTAAATTTTTAGTGTGCGTCGACTCCTAAGGTCATATTGCACCACTTTGTTAATTTATATAGCCATAGCCCTTCAGTACAAATTGAAAAATTTCTGCGTTAGGTTAGTTAAACTATATTTTACTAAAAAGACCTGTGGGCATTAATTGTAATATTTTTCTGATAACATCTTCATCGTTGCCTAGTATATTGCATAGATGGCAGTAGTTTTTCTCAGCGTATTCACCAATCAGTACTAAGATCGGAATGAGACGCTGCAGTAAGGGACTTTGGAATGAATATGGCCTTTGGTATTGATGATGTTCCTGCAGAAATAATTAAAAATGCAGGAGAGAAGAATTAACTTATCTTTACAAAACCATCTGCGACAAGTACTCAACAGTAGAAATTCCAGTAAACTTCCAGAAAAACATCATAATTCCTATTCTGAAGAAGAAGAGAGAGGAGAAATGCGAAAATTTTAGGACTATAAGCCTGACGACACATGCTGACCAAGATCATCTACAGAAGAATAGAAGGAAAACCAGAGGATTTCCTAGATAAAGATCAATTCGGATTCAGGAAAAGTAAGGGTACAAGGGAAGCAATATTAGGCTGCTCATAGAGAAGAGAATGGAGAAGAACAAACCGACGTTCATTGCATTTGTGGATTTAGAGAAGGCTTTTGACAACTTGGATTGGGATTATATGATTTGAATTCTGAGGGGAATTGGAGTGTCCTACAATGACCGAAGAATTATACACAGTCCGTACAAAAACCAAGTAGTAGAACCAAGTATTAAACGCCTCCATTGCATTTCTCGCCCAGAAAAGTATTTCAATTTGGTTCTGAAGTACGACTTTGACCCTGGTGAATGACCTTGAGAATGACAAAAATTTGTCGAAACTGAGGTCGGTTATTAAAAAAGTGTGGAATTGACTAACAGTTTTATTTTATTCGTTACCATGAATACCGTAACAAAATTCCACAAAGTGACGCCTTCAGTCCTACCTGATACACTCCGCTTGCTAAGTTCCACCCTGATGGCTTGGTTGAAATAAAATATTGTTCCGGTGGGAAGATTTATAAATGGGAGGGGCATTTCATTCCGGCGTTATCGGGCAGGATTCGTGCGCCGAAAGAGGAAGGATTCATCTCATTTGCATCCGCAGGACGCCTTTAAGGAGGAACCATCATTTTAGGCATGCCCGAAAATATACCATGATTTTAACATATATTATAGTCCATCGTTTTCCCTATCGAATGGTGTAAACATATTTCTATGTCATCATTTAACAAAGATATATGGATTTGAAAATGGAGGTTTCTCACGCTGAAATGCATTGTCCTTATGGGAGTATGATGACTTTCCTTCACATAAAAATTTGTATTCAAATTTTGGCCCGAAAAAATTCGTCAAAAAATTAAGGAAACGTGCACGAGATATTAATGCACATAATATATTTTTTCCAGCCTAGGTCATCGGATGTTTAACTTTAGTATTTAAGTTCAAAGAACATACTTCCGGTTTTCTTCCGAGCAAGGAGCCGGCAAGCTGCGATGAACATGGCAACGTTGCTAAGGAGGTCTTTCAATTTAATTACTCTTGTTCAAATTCTGTTACTTATCATTTTTGTTATTATTATAAATTTTATATAACTCAATGTAAAGGTATTAGTACTGTTTGTGGAGTTCAATAAATAAATACAATATGAAATGGGGTATTGAAATATAGCAGACGACTTGAATTTTAATCTTCATAATGCCTATGCCTTCGCGGGTTGATACACCAAGGGCCTCGCTTCCTCCACTGCTCCTGCCACCGACTCTCGTGGGTCCCACACCCCTTCTTCCCCCGAGCACCACCAAAGTCAGCGTTAGCCGCTTCGCTCCCTCGAAGTCGGAAGTTCTGCGCTCCGCAAAAGACGCCCGAGAGGTCTCCTCGCAGTCGAGAAGGAGAGACTCTTCTCTTTTTCTCCCCTCCCGCGCAGGAACTCTCCGCAACTCTCTTGACACAGAAACGTCTTCTACAGTTTCCTTTGGCGGACTTTTCAAAGGGGAAAGTTGTGCTTCCCGGCGTACGTGAGGGGGCTGGGACCATCTTCAGGTGACCGGCTGGAATCGGAAAAGGCGGTCGCGAGACCTCGAAGAATGGTTTTCTCCGGCCCGGACGACTTTGAAATTTTGCACGGGTTCATTCCACAGCGCGTTTAGGATAGCATTCCATATGTCTTAAATTTATCACAATTGCGCGGATTTCCCAGATATTTTAAATTACCAGCTCTACCAATTTTAAATCAGTTACATAATGTTGTTTTTACAGTATATAAGATAGAAATTAAGTTATGTATTTTGTTCATTAGGACGATCACCAAGATGGTAGCATATTCACTTAGTTTTTCGCTTAACTCCAATTCATTTTTGGAAAACCCTTTGCTTAGAAAGTTCAAGTCTTTTTTAATGCCATACTCAACTGTTTTACATTTTTGTCTTTCATTACGTAATGAAATTCATCGGCTAGAATCGGTAGATGCCCTTTAAAATAATGGTTCCACGAGTCATTTACATACAAGAGAAATGATATTGATCCGGAAACAGATTTCCTGAGGTAAACCAGTTTGTATGAGTTCGTATTCACTACAATTATTTTCAACTTAGGCACACTGATACTCCAACTCTCAAGCCATATTAATAGAATTTCCATTTGGAATGCTGAATGTTTTTAAGAAGTACGCAATGAATGAGAGTGGTAAACACCTTTTTATAATCAATAAACAAGCCTCCATGCAAGCCCCCCTGCCACACACTTAAGTCGACAGCATAGCGTATAGATATTGGATAAGTAGCTTTTATAGTATATTCTGCGCCATTTTATATTTGATTCCAAACTGGCATTAGCATAGAACCTGATTTTTATCTAAAAATTTCAGTAATATTTTGTTGAATGATTTTCCTAATATAATAATGAGGAAGGACTGTGATTCGGACCTTGAGTTCACATTAATAGGGAAGCTCAAATTAAATATACATGAGAGAGCAGTAAATTTTAGGACAAAAAATGTAAATGTGCTCTATTGAAAGCTAAAGTGAGTATTCATGATCGTTTGGTGTTAGTTACGATGATAAAATTTTAAATGCATATTTATATAGGTTCTACAAAAATAATATTTTAACTAGAGAAACATACAATTCCTTGTTCATCCCTACATGGTCAAAGAACTATTTTCTGGCTAGCAGCATCATTTCCACTAATATGCGTACGCAATGCCTTGCAAGGCACCAAAAATGTATAAGTAGAATGATTACCTCCATGCATGCCTTACTGTCAGTAATTGCAAACTTTATTTTGTATCCAAAAACTTGTAGCCACATATTCTTTAGGTTTGGTTCTAACGGCCACTTGCAACAAGCTTGAATGACATTCTTTTCACTGGTAAATTATTTTCAATATTCATGGGCGGCCAGTATATGTGATCATACGAACCGAGCTTAAGTAATGAACTGAAGCGTGTGCAGTGAAGATCGGCAAGCTTTGTAAAGGGACGGTATATTAAATATATTAGCGTTACCAGTCAAAAAGATGAACTAAACTAGGAATCTGACCGTAGGTTGAAATTTAGACTTAATCTCTTAACCCAATTTCAAGAAATAATTTCACTGATGACGTTAAAAATATTTTGTGAACTCCAACTTACTATGGTGCACTTGACCATCATCGTAACGTTAGAGACATTGCCTAACTGACAGATTCAAAATGCCCTTATTTCCTCGTACAATAAGGGATATTAATAGCATTAAATATATCCAATGGCATAAATACAAGTGTATCAATTGATAGCATAGTTGCACGTTGGTAGAAGGACTTTAAGCTAACCCAACTAACAGCATCTAACTGCATGCTTGCTTTGATATTTTAAAATTTTTCTAAAATTATGAAGTAAGACTAGAATATAATTACTATTCCTTTTTTTGCATGATATATAATGCATAGATGGTGTGATTTCCCCCCTACCACACACATTTATGGCAGCTTGCAGGGTATTATGTAGATGTATATGTATATTTGAATAAATTTTCATCGGATTTTCATCCGGGTTAAACTCTCCATCTCCACCAACGTTTCGATGACCAACTCGCTCATCACCTTCAGGGCATCGTCTTCATTGCCCTCAAGATGATGAGCGAGTCGGCCATCGAAACGCTGCTGGAGACCGAGAGTCCAACCCGAACGAAGGCCTGAGATAAACTCACCCAGTTAACACGCCGGGAAAGCACAAAAAGTTTCTTCGGACGTATATTCGTCTGTTACCATTTAGATTGCTGAAAAACACGCAACTATTACCCATCCACTGGTCGAACGCCCTCACCGGGCGCCAAAACGGGCGCCACCTTCCACCGTTCGCTACCCCTGCATTCGGGCCCGATAGGGTCGTGGGTTGGGGTGGAGGGGAAGGCTTTGCTTCGACCCGAGGCAAAGGGGGAAGCGGGGGCCTGGGATTCAGAGGAAGAGACTCCGCTGAAGGTCAAATGAGAAGGGAAGCATTGTTTCCGGGGAAACGAGTTCTAAGAATAGCGCTCCTCCAGGTATCAGGCCTCCCTCTCCCAGCCAGGAGTTAAGGGTTTTTAAGCCTCCCCTTCATTTTCTCCCGAAAACTAATATATTCCCCCCTTTCGCACCAAAAACTCACTCGGGGAGCAGTGCGAGGTAATCACGAACCTCTCCTCGAATCTACTCTCGAGGAAACTCATCCACAGACTTCGCATAGTGCATCTTCGCACTCTTAGAAAACGTCGCGGACCACCTGCGTACCATAGCGTTCTTGGAATTCACTCAATGACATTCATGATGTACTAAAATTAGTTTTAAACAGCCGATTAAGGAGGTTGGTCCGAGACTGCTTGAGTCAAGTTGTCTGAGGAATCTTAATAATTTAAGTACGAGTATATGCCTGCTAAGTGATCCTTACTTCACAAAGAAAATTACCTAAGCTATTGAAAGTCATATGCATCACAAGAAATACGATGTAAAGTCGAAGGATTTATTTTTTATGATAATTTAAATCAGCTCGACGTTGGAGTCATTACAGCATTTACTTTAAAGAAATAAATTCATTTACTCAATGAATTTACTAATGTACAACACCAGAATATTGCTATCAAACGATATGTTATAATATTTTTCTGAAATATGCTTTAATATCTCATTAGTAATGATATTATTCATACACCATGCGTTTTGCCTAGAGCGACAGCAGCGCCACTTGAAGACAACTGACGCATTTCGTCTGCTATAAGCGCAGAAATTGGTGGATTTAGCGAAAAATACGGTGGGTTGATGCCTTTTTTTCGTGTCATTTTATTTCTTGTAAAATTACGCAAAAATATCAGTTTTTTGCAAAAATGACATGACACTATGGTATTTTCAAACGTTATATTCCCATGTGACGGCCATTCTCGCCGTTGATCGTATGTAATTTCAAATGCAATTTGTGGAAAAAGGAGTATGGGTTGGTGTATTTATCTTTACTTTATAAGATAGAGGAACTTTAGTTCTATAAGCACTGAAAATATATAAAAAAATGACATGACTTTCACGTTTCGGATCAACCTCCTTAAGAGAATGAAGATATGTGTTTCTCATGCACCTCAGCTGGTAAAAGGAATTTGAAGATCCTTTTTATGCATGATGTGATTACATCTATATAACATCCTTCAAGCCACTCCAAAGGTGTTATCTATGGGGTGAGCATCAGGCATGCCTTCTAAATAAGAAATGATTAAAAGTACGCTAACAATTATTCAAGCATTCGAAAATATTTATCCACACATCTACTCATCACAAGCAACTGAGAATGATAAAGCTATAATTTTGTGGAATATTTAGAAATCATGAGTCACGTTAGCTAAATTGTTTGTAAAAAATTATCTGATGAGTCAGAAAGTTCTATAACTGCTACAATTAATTAATTTATACTTCCCAAAAAAATGCATAAGTTAGCAATGTTAAATCAAGAATAAGTTAAGAAATTCACTATAGGCTGCTCATCTACATCACAATTGCTATTCCTATTCTTATTCTCCCATTTATCGTCTTTTAAATTACAGCTGCCCCTAATCGCAGGAGTAAAGAAAATTAATTTTTGAACCTTTACTTACATCTCTTACTATACATCTCTCTCTACATTATTCTTAATGTTCTAGAAAGCTTTTGGCAAGTAAAACAGGGACTTAACCAGATAGAAAATTCGTAGCTGTGTCTTCTCGGAGAAATGAGGCGGGTGTTCCGACAGACTGGATCACGAGAACAACTCCTCAACTGACTCAAGAATTTCGAAAGAGCCGAAAATAAACTTAGCGCTATCACCCGCTGAAAACCACAATAGCAGAATTTCCACAGAGAAAAAAAAATCCACCTCGACCGGGACACGAACCCGGTGATCTGGGAGTTCCTGGTTCGAGTCTCGTTCAAGGTGGATTTTTTCACTGTGGAAATAATACTGCTGCTCCTCAACCGAGCTGACGATGACCAGAAACCTCGCGTTCATTCGAAGTGGATTTTGGATCTAGGAATAACGCACAGCACTATGTGGCCTATATTTCATTAGCCGAATGAGTGGAAACACTTAGATTCATGGAAAGTCCTCAAGGTGCCTTACGCTGACATGCTCAGGAAACTGAATCCAGGACAAATTGCTGCGCTAAATCAAAGAGTGGTGATAATCAGTCACTTCAACGCTCACCTTGCCTTTCACTTGCGGCAACAGCTTATTATTTCTCCAGCGAATTGCTTCCCCTTCTCCAGCGAACGCCTTCCCCTCTCTTTTTCCTAGGAGCAACTCTTTGCTTTGCATGAACTTCCCGGCCGAAGTTGCTCCTCCGATAATTCCAATATTAATCGCCGCCCGCACTCCAGCCGACGTTTATTCGACTTGGAATTATCTTCCGTTGCGAACGATTCCGGGAGCGGTCACCTGCGAAGGTCTCTCCCCCCAAAGCCTCCTCCTCTTCGATATTCAGCGCCGGAGCGATTAATCTCTTTTAAAGTCTTGCGCGCTAAAAACTCGACCCCTGCGCCCTCCATCGGCGAAAACTATAATGAGAGGGAGTGGTGTTTGAACGGAAAAGTTCCCCGCCCTGAGGACACGCGCAAAAAAGTTCGCTCCGTAAATATTGGATTTCGGCCAAATTACGAGCTGCACCCCATCCCCCTCAAACCTCCCCTCCCCCCTAACTGCGAAAGCCCCCCCCCACCCTCCATCAACCCCCTCCCAAGCCAAACCACCCTCTTGCCCAAGAACTTGTGCGGTTGGAAATCAATCATCCACCTTGGGCTCATTTCTTTGCTAACCTAATATTTTAAATTGCAGCTTCGTGTGTTTAGTCATTGCAGGCGGTCGGGCGGGCAGAACGAATACTAAATACCCACATTATCACTGAGCGTAATTATTGATTTCTATCGCAAAAAATATGCTATATTTTAAGCCAAAAATGATTACTTTTACATTTTTACGGTCCGGCGGCAAGAACGAATTCTACATATCCACAATATCACTTTACGAAATTATTAATTATTTTTTGCCAAATTAATGTTATATTTTAAAGCCAAAAATGATTAAATTCACATTTATACATTTACAATATCAAATTCGGTCAATATAAGTAAGTGCAGAAGTATAGACTTGGAAAAATAAGATTTGATCTCAGAAAAAAATAGAACAAAATGATGCCCGAAATCATGTAAAAAAATGTCTTAACCCAGAAACCTTCCTGCTTGACATTTAATAGCTGTACACGTTTGTCAGTAGTCGCAAATCGCGGTTCAAAACTTGGTAAGCCTTGTTATTGCTTCTACTTCGTGAGCATAAGGATAATATATTCTTCTACACACCCGCTGGTATCAATGATGGGACACTTAATACTTTGTATCCCTTTAAAAAAATTCTCTTCCGAGAATTTTTTATTTCCGTGGTAACATCATTATCTCATAACTCATCAGAGCTTTATCTGTACAAGTACCCCCTAACTGCCCCGAAGAATTCAATTTTGATTCACCATCTCCATACTTACCCTTTTGGTCATTTTCCTGCACAATGACTCTCTCTGGGATTGTTCTCATTGTAGCTGTTACAACTATTTCTAAGGTTTCTTCACTTTATTTTCACGTTTCGTTGAACATTCTATTCTTGACGTAAGCAGCATTATATGCTAGTCTTATAATTTCTTCCATTATCCGCATTGTGGGGTGAGTTTACTTCCATCTCCATAAAGGGCTATATTCTACAGATATCCTTTTATTTATCATTTAAAAATACGGAAAATATACCAACGTACCATGAAGTATGTAAAACTCCAGGACATGTTGTACAGTTATTTCTGAGTTAAGACCTGAATTGATCTAGTCAAGTGTCCCGTTGACGGTTTGAAACAACCTTAACTATTTTAATGTGGAACGTTGAAATGGGAAAGTAACGAGGAAGTAATCATCAGCTGGTGTATTCATGGTGTGGAAGTGGAAAAAGGAAACTACTAAGTGAAAAAAGGAGCAAGAATATTAATTGGTAACTAGGTTGGATAAACGAAAAGCTCTATCAATACATCTCTTTTCTTATGTTTTTCACTTTTCGGGGTTTTCGATTTTTTCATATTTTTTTTAGATAATGTTGACTTCATTTTTTTCTCTGGAAAGATATCTTTTCAATTTCCGATTCCTTGAGATGGAGTCCGCCGATTCCAAATATCTCGTAACCGTAGAGGAGCTGAGGTCGAATAATCGATTTATAAAATAGAATATAAATTTCCATTCATCACTGTGTTAAGCTTTCAGAGGTACAACTGTATTTTTGAGGTTTATCATCATGGCTGAGATTGCTTTGTCTTGAGTTTGATGGGATTTCACTTATAGCATTTTCTAACAAGAATGGAAAGGCCCTTTTTGTGTCCGCCAGCGACGGCGGTCTTGCGGGCGCAACCACTTCGGCCGCCTTCAATTCACTTCATTCCATTTAATCAGGAAATGGCTTGTCCTGCTCGTCTTCCCTCTGGTTTCCGACTCATCTTTTTCGCTTTAATTCAATTTTCCACTCCTCTTATCAGTCCCAAGTTGCTCATTTCCATTCATGCCTCACTCTCTTTGGTTGTCCTCACCTGGAGATCGGTAGAGTAAGAGTATCTTCTCTTCTGCAAAAGTCGCCTGCAAAATTTTTGTTAGAGATGGTCTTGCCTTGCTGAATGCAAAAATAGGTAACAAAAGAACATCGTGGTTTCTCGGAATGAGTGGCCCTCCCATCTTCTTCCTCATCATTTCTGTTGTCAGTCCTTTTGTTCTCAAAGCCATTGACACGTCGCCAAGAGTGTTATGAGTGACACACGGTGTTGCCAACAATCGTTTTCCTTAGAACTGCTGGAGAAATAAGCTTCATTTCTCTCGAATTTGTAGTGAAACACACTATTTATTCCGATAAATCGTTTTTTAAACATTAGTATAAATCCAAAAATATCACATATCTACTATCTATTATCATCCTCATCGGTCAACAATTCTAAGATTGGGTTGACGAAGCCCTCAACTCGATTCACCTATCGGCCAACCTATTCATATTGACCGATTACTCTCTTTCACTTCCGTCACAACTTGTTTCATACATTTCATACGAGGCCTGCCTTTTCCATTCTTCCCGTTCACTTTTCCCTCGACGATTGTCTTCATCAGACCATCGTGTCTCAAGATGTGGCCCATTAAGTTGTCCCGTCTTCCTTAGTTTTCAGTAGACATCTCTTCCCTCCCACTCTTCTTAACACTTGTTCGTTTGTCACTCGATCGATCCATTTTATCTTCGTCATTCTTCGGTAGTTCACATTTCGAAGGTTTCCAGTCTTGACTTCTCTGCTGCTGTTATAGTCCAATGTTTTGCTGCCATGTAGTAGCATGCCCCAGATGTATGTTCTAATGAAATGTTCCCTCACTTGTATTCCACGCTTGTATTTGCGGCTGTAAGCAGAATCTTCTTTTGGTGAAAGGCCCTTTTCACTTTGGTAATTCTACTGACAATTATTCTTTTACATCGACGATAGCTGGTTACTCGACTTCGCAGGTAACAGTACTCCTCCACCTCCTTGATTTTTGCTTTCCCTAGTTGAACGTTTATCCTCCCTTCTTTTCTCCTACTGCATACCAATACCTTAGTTTTCCTTTTAATTGATCTTCAGGTTATATCTGGCCAAGGTCCTTTACATATTCCATTTTGGCAAAATAATATCTTCAAAGAGTCAATTAACATTTAAAAATACGAGAAAAACTAAAATACAGATAATTTAATTACATTATATATTATTTCCGAATATATTTCACTGAAAATATATTTTTTTCTTTAGAAATGTGAAATAATTAATGAATGTTGTCCCAATATTATCAACGTGTTCTCATTTATGATTCTGATGTAATGCTGCCTTTTAATATATGCCGTATCCTGTAGACATGTATAAAATGTCATGAATGTACATGGTACCAGATGTGAATCAGGGGCACCCCTTATGTATTATCTAGAGAAACAATTTGTCAATGTCATTTCCTGCCTTATAAGTCCAATATTTTCAATATGTGGATGCTTTATAGATTTCATAATTCCATCTATCTCATCATCATATGCCTTTCACTAGTATTTTGTTTCCACTTGTTGCTAATAAAAATTATCAACATTGAACTTTCTGTATCAAAGATTTGCTGTTTTTTAGTTTCTATCATCCACACTCAGCTGCTTCTTTTGGTTGGATATTCTGTTTACAATGACAGTGAGGATCCGCAAATTTAAATATACATATATGTATACGAATGTCATGAAAAGTATAGTCTTAATGAAAAGAGACTGTATTATTCTCCTTCTATTCATCATTACTCTTTTTCTTATCTTTCCTATTCTACTTTTCTATTAAAATGTCACATTTAGTTAATAAGATTGTATACATTTGGATCCCATGTCTTCCAGTAGACCTTACTTCTGCACAACAGTTGAAGCTATAATATATTCCTTTATGCAGTCTGAATCACACACATTTATTACACAAAACATGCACAACATAAGAAATTGCCCTCACGAAATGCACTTTAAAATTAATCAAACACCAACAAACAACATACAATTCTCTTCCGGCTCGCACTTAACAGGCCATACACTTTTACACTCCTTTTCTTTCGAGCCACTTCTTAAATGAAATCAGCCACCACAAAACAACCCAATAATCTCTCTTCCCTCACAAATACTTATTCACCCACACAGACACCAACTAGCTCACAAAAATGCCCTTTCTTACGCAAGCCTCACTTCTGCGTCTCCACACCACCGCGTCTAACACACAACTCCCTGATTCTCGCTCTTTCCTATTGTTTCCTTAATTATCCAACACTTCTGGCTATTGTCTCCGGCGTCAACTAGAAACATATGTTTACTTCCATTTTTGCGCAATGTATTATTGATCTTGGCGGCTGAATTGTTACGTTACAAAGCTTCGTACAAACATTTTTACCGTTCTATATTTGGGTATTAATTCCATAAGTGTTACAAATCTATCTCTCTCCAGAATATATAACTCTTATTATTTGTTTATAGACATATAAACAAATTATTATGATGTTGTAAATCATACTAAATTGCTTCTTAAATGCGAGAAGTTTGGTATTAGAGACACAGCCCTACAGTGGCTTAAGACATTTCTTGTTGCACGGCATCAGAGGGTAGCATATCGAAGAGATGGAAAGGTTTTTCTTTCCTCATCACTCAGAGTGAAAAAAGGTGTACCTCAAGGCTCCGTGTTGGCCCCTTTATTATTCTTATTATATGTTAATGAATTACCGAAAAAGTTAATGATTAATACAAATATTAAATGCATAATGTATGCTGATGATACCAGTATTTTAGTGTCTGGGAAAACTTTGCTCAAGTTAATTGAGTCAGGTGAATAATTAATACAGCCAATGGGTAGTTGGTGTGATAACAATGATTTATTATTGAATATGAATAAATCACAAATTTCAGCTTTTCAATCCACACTTAATGCACATGATAGTAACCACTTACAGAGTAATTTTGGTGACCTCAATGTTACAAATAATGTTCAATTTCTTGGGGTGGATGTTGATTCTGTGTTGAAGTGGGACGTACACACCACAAATTTATGTAAAAAACTGAATTCTTAATTCTACCTGTTATCTGCATTGAAACATACAGTTAGCTTAGATATAATGAAAACCCTATATTATGGATTATTTTATCCCTGTATTTCCTATGGCATAGTTTTATGGGGATCTACATCCAATTTAAATTATGTGTTTATCATTCAAAAGAAATTTGTAAGAACTATTTGTAAGGTTCATTACAGGTCTCATTGTCGACCTCTGTTCAAGAATTTAAGGTTACTAACAGTGCCATCTGTTTACATATATCATGCAGTAATCTATGTGAAAAAAAATATTGCTGATTTTGTTAAGAATAATGAAATCCATACATATGATACAAGGTTAAAATATGATATGCATGTGACATCATCTAGATCCACAAAACATTTAAAAAGTCCTAGAACTATGTGTATAAAACTTTATAATAAGTTACCTACTGGCATAAAACTTGAGAATAACTTGAGTGTTTCAAAGAGAGGTATTTGATTTTTTGTTGGAGAGATGTTTCTAAGATATCAATGAATATATTATGTTGCATGAAACTTAATCTATAGACCTTATTTTCTTATTGCCATGACGTGTCCTATACACTTGCTTAGTACTCGTATTTTTGTACAGTGTCTTTTGGACAAATAAAATATATTATTATTATTATAACTGTGACCATTGACATTGTATGATTCATTCAAAATTTTGAAAATTACCTTTCACGAATAGGGAAGACCGTGAAATAGATATGAAAAAAACAGTTAAACATAATGAAATGATAAAAGTTATTTGAATCTGGCTCTTTTATGCAAAAGTTAAAATTTTTCACATGGTGATAAAATTTGATATTATTTGCTTTGAAAATATCTTGGAATTAGTTGATTTCAAAAAAAGGTAATAGCCAAAAAACCGGTAATATCTACTTATCATTTTCTATCTCAGACGGTTTCCAAAAAAGCTAGATCTAGAGGAAAATATCCAGAGTTAGCAGCTGTAGAGTCGCCTGGGCGAGCTGTTCCCTCTATCGTCGGTCACGAGAAGGAGTTTTGCTGTGAGCGAGTCATTGGTTCCTTCATTTGAATCATTCCACAGGAGTACCTTCGGAACTATCCACCGCAGCTCATTGACCTCTCCCATTTCTCAGTAACGCTAGATATGACGAATAGCCTGATCAGAGTGGTGATTTTCGAAAGAATTTCGGCTCATATGGAGAGCTGTGGCTCACCGGCGAAAACGATTCACGACCCATCTTTCACCATCGGAGACATGAGAACATTTAGCATTGGTTAGAGCATTGAGGTATATGGAGAGGGCGCTTCCTATGCTGGCCAATGCTTGAAACTGTAACGTGGGCGTGGCCTGTCCGCCATCATGGCCTTCCCCCATTTAACATTGCTCTTATGGGATGACGCACTAATTTTGCATTTTTACGATGTTTTCCATTGAAAAATTTTTGCTCTCTTAAAAAATACTCTCCTCTTAAATAGATCATATGTTACCTTCTTCAAAATGCGAACTTCATATATATTTACAGCGTATTGAGTGACATTGTCGGAGTTACACTTAAAAATTAATTAAGAAATAAGGTACTCACAAATATACCTAGAATTAATTTCCGTATGTACTCATTGTACTCAATTGAAACTTGGTGTGATACATGGCAGTTAGAATTAAACTTTAAGAAATGTCTTGTAATGAATTTTTGGAAAAAGAATAGCTCTCCTCCTACCACTTACAAAATAAGTAATAATGAATTAACAAACGTGGAATCCATTAAATATCTTGGAATAAGACTGACAAATGATCTTTCCTGGGGTAAACACATTCGTGAAATAATGGGTCAAGCGAATCGCAAACTGGGTTTCATTAAAAGAGTATTGGGTAAATGTGACGATCATGTACGAGAAATCAGCTACCTTTCCCTTGTTAGACCTCATTTGGAATATGCTGCCAGTGTATGGGATCCCTACGAAATCGGTCTAAGTAATGAACTTGAACGTGTGCAGCGAAGATCGGCAAGATTTGTAAAGGGACGATACGATAATTATATTAGCGTAACCAGTCTATTAAATGAATTGAAATAGGAATCATTGTCAGATCGCAGGTTGAAATTTAGACTTAATCTCTTCCACAAATTCCAAGGCAATATTTTCAGTGATGATGTTAAAAGTATTTTACGAACCCCAACTTACTATGGCAGACTGGACCATAATCATAAAGTTAGAGAAATTGATTGCCGAACTGACCGATTCAAAATGTCCTTTTTCCCTCGCACAATAAAAGATACGAATAACGGTAAATATGTCCTATCGGAGAGTAGCAATGAATAGCATTGGTAGTTGCATGTTGGTATGTTAAAGCTAACCCTACTAACCGAATGTTTTTGCATGTTTTCTTTGCAATTTCTATCTTTTTTAAATAGTGTAGTTCTGACTACTATATTAATACTATTCCTTTTTTATGCATGATATGTAGTGCATGTTTGGTGAGCAACCACCCCCTGCCACACACCCTTGTGGTGGCTTGCAGGGTATTATGTAGATGTAGATTTCTTACTAAAGTATTAAACAATGAAGATACGACCTTATTATGAGTCAATTCACGAAATTATTTCAGTGGTGATTCAAAACTCTCGCAATAATTAAAAACACCTTGCATCTCGGTGATGGTGTGCGTATCAGACTTAAACCCAGAAATGGCTCGGCAAAATACTATACGACCGCATTCGCAATGTACAGTGTGATCATCATGGGTGTTTTCAAGTCTGTTTCCGCACTAATAGGCGCTTCAGACCGGGAGGAAAGGCATATGGATAGGTATGGAAGGGATGGGGATAGGATAAGGTCCGCCAATTGATCGTGTGTCATTTTGAACCTTTAATTTTAGACACTCAATGGATTAAAATTACATGTATTCTCACCTTGTAATTTGCGCGAAAATGATCGTTATGTCGTCTGCTAATATCGCAGCTACGTCAGTCATCCACCGTGAAAGTAGCGCCTGCTCGCCAGCGTGTGGCGACATAATATTAACGAAATGATCCGACTCCATCGCCGTGACCCGGGACAGCCGTCGCGCCATCAAGGGAGCATGGATTGTAACTACTAACTGTGACGTTTATTCCATGCCTTCGTGTAGTTGAAATCTCGAATTCGACTTTACAGAATCGTCCCTCAGATAACCGATGGACGAACTCTGTGTTTATTTAGTCCTTCGCCATATATAGGCATTTTCATGACTGTAGCGCAGGCATAACACTATAGTGTGGGTATGAAACAAGAGTTGCCTCTTTATCCCAGCATTGAAACCAGTATCCTATGAGTGTCACACTATGGGTAGCAAAATAGATGTAGTGTGAAAGTTCAGTCCCGAGAAAAAATAATGCTGACTGAAAAACTTATGCAAGGATTTTCAGTTTTGCACATCACGGGGAAGCACGCATGTATTTTTTGATTGAGCTCTTTTCTTCATTCCCAAACGTTTCCCCTTTAAGCCATGACTTCCTCAATGGTTTTCATCAACGTCACTTGAGGTGGAAGAGGCATACACGTTGGGTAGGTAGTGTTGCCAACTCCCGCCGAAATATGCAGTGGAATTTTATTCTACGCTGGAAAAAGAAGGGACGGTTATCGCTTTTTCGTGTCCGGCATTGTAATGCTCCTTGGTTTGGATATGGGCAATGACCCCTTGCCTTCCTGGGAAAATGCCACACACTTCATCTGAGCAAACAAGAAATATTTCCCAGAACATTTTTTCTGGAGAATAGGAATGAGTGGGATCCCCATTGGAATGGACTCGGCATCGGCATTAGCCTGCTCTTATTGGATAGTACTTACGAGTCCACTCTTTAGACGAACTGATATATGGGGACAGGGATCCCACTGAATATCTCAGCTACTGCCAGATTGAGAACGTTCAATATGTGAGGTTAGAGTGAAAACTTGGTGTAGTAATGAATTTTTGGAAAAAGAATAGTATGTACTCTTCCTAGCACTTGCAACACAAAGAACAATATTTTAACAAACGTTGAATCCATAAAATATCTTGGAATAAGACTGGCACATGATATTTCTTGGGGTAAACACATACGTGAAATAATTGATGAAGCTAATTGTAAACTGGGATTCATCATAAGCGTACTGGGCAAATGTGACGATCATGTACGAGAAATAAGCTACTTTTCCCTTGTAAGACCTCATTTAGAATACGATGCCAGTATGAAGAATCCATACAAAACAGGACAAAATAATGAAATTGAACGTGTGCTGCGAGGATCGGCAAGATTCGTAAAGGGCTGGCATGATAACTATATATTAGCGTAACCAGTCTATCAGATGACCTAAAATGGGAACGATTATCAGACCGTAGGTTGAAATTTAGACTTAAACTGTTAAATAAATTCAAGTTAATATTTTCACTGATGACGTTAAAAATATTTTACGAATTCCAACTTACTATGGTAGACTGGACCATGATTGCCGAACTGATAGGTTCAAAATTTCCTTCTTTCCTCGAGCAATTAGAGATATGAGTAGCTGTAAATATGCATACATTAGTACAAATACAATTGTATCAATGTATATCATAGTAGTTGCCTGTTGGTGTAAGGACGTTATGTTAGCTAACTAACAGTATATTTTTGCATGCTTTCTTTGCTATTTTTATCTTTTTTTAATTGTGATATTAAGACTAGAATATAATTACTAATCCTTTTTATGCATGGTATGTAATCCATGTTTGATGCAAAATCACCCTCTGCCACACACCTCCATGGTGACTTGCAGGGTATTAGGTATATTTAAATGTAGATGGATCCACGCTCCTCTAGTCATCGCTAACTGCAGTGCATCGTCTAATCTGTCGACTTGCAATAGTTGAATTCACCCTAACAAGCCCACCCACGCCCCCTCCCTCATTCAAAATGATTTCCACCTCAAAATACTGCCCCCACTCCGCATTCTTACTGCGGCGTATCATAATGTTTCTCATGGATGAAAGGAAGTATGCTTTGGTGCCCTTTACTATGGTGCAGGGGAGTTATGGAGCTCCTTATGGAGAAAAAGAGTTCTCAAAACAATTATGTACACAGCAGAGCACCTTGTTGAATGGGGATTCCAGGTACCACCAGATTAAGAGAAAAGTAGTTAGGCATATCCATTATCTTCACAACGCTTGTTAAGATATTAAATTACTTTTGAATAAATCATTTTTATCGACAGCAATGTTAGGAATTTCATCTGAATAATTTTACCACAGTATGCCTACTACGTTGCGTACAAAAAATACATAGATACCTACAGAATTTCAAGCTGTCAGCAGCAGCGTAACGAACACAAATTCAAATCAAATACAATTTACCAAATTCAATGGATGACCAATCACTCTCATTACATATTTCAGAAAAGCTTTCATCGAACGACATGGAGAGCTGTACCCCAAAAATATTTCTTTAACACTATCTTTTTGACGCACAATTCTGAGCTGAAAATTCTTGAATAGGCACTTCAGTTGGTGCTGTAGACCTGCGAAATGTTAAAATCGTCTTTATGAGATTAAGGCACTCATACATCGGTTATCTTCAATATTTCGTGCATAAACTCACACAGGAAAAAATCGCTGCCTAATCATCAGTATCATCGGTATAGAACCCTAAGATTATATCTATATCTACATAATACCCTGCAAGCCACCATAAAGGTGTGTGGCAGGGGGTGAACTCTCACCAAACATGCACTACATATCATGAATAAAAAAGGATTAGTACTTGTATAGGTACTGTTCAAAACTACGCTATTTAAAAAAAGATTGGTTTGAAGCAGCCCACCACTCAATTCTCCTATAGGCCAACCTTTTATTTTCAACGTAATACTTCACAATTTGTTCCATATGTATCGTAGGAGGTTGTCTTTTGTCCCTTTCAAATTTACCTCGACGATACTCTTCATCAGGCCATCGTGTCTTTGGATATGGCCGATTAAGTTGTCCTGTTTCTTTTTAGAGTTTTCAGCGGAATGGGGGAATTCACTCGGAAACGAAATCGCTCTTTAGTACACGAAATCGTTAGGTGGAAAATGAAAAATTGAATTTATTGAAAATATTTAACTTATAACCAGAGCCACCGACTCACTAAATCAACAATTAAAATAAGCACAAGGTGACATCCAATGAACGAGCTGCGTTAAGGATTGCTACGTCATGCACCTCCCGTCACTGACTGTTTTGAGGAAGAACGGGAGGGGAGGTCTGCCTGAAGAGATCCTGTCGCATCCTGTAAATAGCCCAAAAAAAAACTGAACAAAAAAGTAGTTTCGTATACATATTGGCGTGTCTATAAATGTGCTGAATTTTATTTATTTATTCTCAAATTACAATGTATTCGAATATGCAATGCCTTTCGAAAAAATACCGAATGGCGTCCAAAAACCAATTCCATAGGCAGATTCAGCGGTGTGTCTCCCGATGTGATTGAGCGGAGGAATGCAGGCGTTTACTCGGAACCGAAATCGCAAGTTTGTACACGAAATCGTTAGATGGAAACGGAAAAAGAATTTTAGCGAAAAAATTTATCTTCTAACCAGAGCCATTCACTCATAAATCAAAGATTAAAATAAGCAAAAGGTGACGCCCACCGAAAAAGCTGCTTTGATAACATTGACGTCATTTTCCGCCCGTCCTTGACTGCTTTTCGGGGAAGGGAAGGGAGTGGAGGGGGGTTCTCGGAAGGTCTGCTCTCACAGATCCTGTCGCAATTGCTCCTATTGGCAGAGTCGGCTGTTCCCCCCCTTTGCGATAAGGCGAAGTAGCTTCGCGGGCTCAGTTGTGATTGGACGAAGTCAATGACGTCAGAGGTTCACTTTTCCAAAGGGAAAAAAAACATCAGTTTTTCGACGCTTATAACTCGAGCAATAATTGACGGACCAAAAAATTGAAAAATACGGGTCTTTTTATTTTACAAACTCTATCAGATTCGGCAATAAAAAAAACATGGTAAACGACCCCATTCCGCAGTCCTAAGTTGTGATTGGACGAAGTGGATGACGCACGAGTCGTTCGCATGCCCACTTTTCCGAAAGGGTTAAACACGTCGGTTTTTCTCTGCTCATAGCTTGAGAACGATTCGGCGGATCGAATAACGGAAAAATACGTGCCCATTTATTTCACAAACTCTATCAGATTCGGCAATAAAAAAATTAAGATAAACCACCCAATTCTCTTTTTTCCACTCTTTTTAGGACTCCTTCGTTTGTCACTCGATCGATCCATCATATCTTCATCCTTCTTCAATAGCAACACAGTTCAAATGCTTCCAGCACTGCCGTACATGTAAAATTAAAGATTTAAAAAATGGAGAATTCAAATAAAGTCAAACTCGGATATCCGATAACGATATCCAAGGGACCAAATGCTTTTGCTCGTAATATCCGTTACTCGTTATATCCGTCACGAGTAGCAACAGGTACTGTCACTCACTGTCTTTCCCTCTCTCACGCACACACGCGCGCTCACACACATACTTTCCTTGTTCAGAGGTGATAAAATAAAAAAGATTAATATAAGATGATTGAAATTAAAAAAAGGAACAATTTATTCATTAACTATCTACATACATGCTAAATTTACAAGAAAAAGTCCTTGGTACGACAGTACAGCCACTGCTCGTTCATTTGGACTAAAGATTAAGCTCGTTGTAACCGTAAGGCTCTTTAATACAGTCCCGTTTTAATGGTTATACATTGCTCATAAAATGCATTATTTCCAAACAACCCTTCTCACTTTCCTCGCAATAGTCGAGATCTCGTTTTAACCGCGCTCGTTATAAATGAGTTTGACTGTATGTGAAAGTGCTATTTGCATTTGAGGGAGAAAGATGTGGATAAAATAATGTTATTTTCGAAACAAGCAAAGAAGGCGTTTCCTTTATCGGGAGACGGTTTTTCTCCCGAGCGTAAAGGAGCTCTATAGTCTGGGATTCGCTTCCACGGGATTTTCATCGCTGGGGGCAGTTCGACTCGCAGTCGATCGGCTGGCAGTCGACTCCTCCCCCACTCACCCCTCCCCCTCTTCGTTGCGTGCCGACAATTATTTCACCTCAAGAGAGAGGGCGGTGCTTGGGGTGGGAAGGGGTGGCAGGGTTCGCTGGGGTGAGGATCGGCCCTCGGGGGAAGGATAATCTATTCGCACGAAAAAGACCGAGCGAAAAAAAGGAAAGGGCGGGAATAAAGCATTCGGCGTTGCGAGGGGTGAAAAGGGGTTTTGTTTCCCACCCTCTCGAACATTTATCTCCGTTGTTAATTGCCTCCAATAAATTAATCAGAAGCCCCCCCCCCCCTTTCCACCCTTACTCTCCCCAACTTTCATTTATAACTCCTTGAGACGTGTTTCCTTCTTCTAGAATCGCTCCGGCCATCAGAGCGGCAAACCGCGTAGTCCTGAACGTTGGCAACCGTGGTCAGTCACCCAGAAAACAACGGTTCGAGGGTATTGCGTTTTAGGGGAGTTTTTGGAGACATGTTGCACCGATCATAATGGTGAGGATTCGAGTCATGAACCTCGAAGGATTTGGTAGCGAATTTCGCTCACTACCAGTAGTCTACGTGGATGATCCCGAGAGAGTATTCTTTGCGAACGGTAGATTAGGATGCAGTATAAGTTTAACACGGGGTTCGTGGTGGCCTAGTGGGTGGAACGCTGAGTTACTGACCAGAGGGTCCCGCGTTCAAATCACGGGCGAGAGCCTTTTCGGACATCCCCGCCTAAAATCCTCCCGATTTGAATTTACGCGAATGAGGACTTCGTAGGAAATCTCAGGGGTTGTATTTACCGAAGGGGTTACGTCCAGCAATGGTTCCAAAGTTCACTCATTGATTATTATATTTCCCTTGGTCCCGTGGCAAACACTATTAACCAAAAACCTCCGATTCTTGAATGGATAAGGTTATCGCTGCAAAGCATGATTTTGGCTTGGCATGGTATATCGTGCGGTTTTTGAGGTCCCCACAGAAGGGCTCCCGGGTGGAGGGTGAAGGTGGGGGGAGGGGAGTGATTCCCTCACCCCGAACCACCCTTTTCCTCTCCATCCCCAGAAGAAGATACGCCTGCTCTCACGCGATGTGATGAGCACAGCCATTGAGGTGGGGGAACAGTGCTAAATGCACGGAAGAAACATTTGTAAGACAGAGATAAAGCATTTATGCCGTATTCCGTTTCTACTTAGGCCCTATTTCACCATCAAACATAGTCGGTTTATTCCATATATTTTCACTCTCTGGATCAGAAGTTCGCAACCTCTGGAGTAGGTAAGTATTTTAATCCGTTAGATTTTAAAGTGATGTTACGTATTTTTCATCTGAAGCGAAAAAAATTAAATTTCAACGGCACGAAAACGCGAGGGCGAACTATTGCATGCCGGTCAATTAAACATGTCAAAGGTGCACAGTCTTTCCTCTCCCTTCCGCCAGGTGTTGCTGCGGACGATTCCAAGCTCACGGTACACTTCGTGAAAGCTTATTAATTGGTATCTGAGGTACATTTATTCAGTGAATTATAATAATTTATATTTATTTACTTTATTTAAAATTATTTATTCAGGTCATACATTTGAAATTGTTAGTATATTCATTTTAGTGAGCTGCAGTGAACGTGGCCCATACTTGTGCGAAGTTCATACCATGCTCCACGGTAGCAGAGAACTCCATGATCAGGATGCGTAGGAGCCTTCAAAACGACTATTAATACCATGTTCAACGGAGGAGACTTCTCGAGCCGTGATAATTTTCCTAGTGTCTTATTAATACATGTGCACTTTAGAGCTTAGGGACTCTGAAATACAATGGTAAGTCCAGGAGACTAATGTTCCCATGCCTCGCAACGTAAACTATGAACCTATTACGTCATATTCTCTGCTGTTGCGTCATTTCTGAGCTTTTCCAAATGAACTTAAAACTAAGAATTAATTTTTTCGTAAACTGGGATTTCTTAATCCAAATTGCGTGAAGGTTTCTCGGGTCCTCCACCGGGTTTTTAATCAGTCAACCAACCAGGAGGCGCCCTTCTGGAGGTTGGTCGATGGACCAATCAGGAGACACCTAACCATAGGAGAAGGGTATATGAGGAGGACAATTTTGGCGAAACGGCATACAGAATCCCTGAAGACGATGACCGAGTCGGGAATCGAAACGTCGTTGGCGGACATGGACGCAATAACGCGGTGGAGGAGCCGAGAAACCTTCACACAGCAAATACGCCGAGAAAGCACCAGATCTTTCTATAATCCAAATTATTTGCGTAGGTGCTCTCTGCATTCTTCCGGGTAATCGTCCGCGTCGGTTGGCTGGTAGACAACAGTTTCGCGGACAGGACAGTCAGCGAAACTGTTGTCTACCAGCCAACCGACGCGGACGATTACCCGGAAGAATGCAGAGAGCACCTAACCCACGACGCGGAAACCTTCGATCAAATATTTGCGTAGGTATAATGAATACATTTGTGGTGTGTACAAATCGCAATTAATGAATTTTTTGTTGTTGTTGGGAGAAATTGCATTATGATTTTGAATGGGTTAATTTTAGGACTATCCTAGTTAATGTAGCGTTCCAATCTCATCACCAGAATTAAATCGGTGTTGAGGCAATATCTCATTTAGTATTTTTACTCTCGATATTTGTCAGGTCGATAGTGGAGATAACGCCGCAGGGGCGAGTGAAGGCGTCTCCATGAACTTATTTCGGATGTCAGTGTCAGACACGAGAAATTTCTAGTGTGAATCAGAAGCAACCGCTAGAGATGGGTTAAAGAACAAGGGAAAATCATTAATTTGGACCTAGTTGCTAAGATTTCATTTATCATGATTGTATACACGCAACATAGGTAGAGCAAAAAGTAAAAAATGTTTTCTAGATGATTTTATTGTCTATTTACTTTTCCAGTACTACAAATTAGAGAATTTTTAAGGCATCCATATTTTCGGAACTTAATTACTTTTGGTTAGGTTTGCTATTTCTATAAAAAAAATCAGCTCCCTGTGTGAGTTGCGAACATACGTGTCCGTAATTATTATACTCTCTGAATTCACACACTTTGAATGGTATTCATGATAATTAAATGTTTTAAGAATTTTTCTATCTTGCAAAAAGGGATTCCTAACTTAAAAGTTCTGTTGTTCGTTATTCATGCAGTTTGTAGCCACTTTCATAAGTAATGCATGAAATCAAACGACATTGAGACCTTAAGATGTTGAATTAACTAGTTAGATGGAGCTTGTACTCTTGACCGAATTTATCATTTCGCTAGATAAGTATTTTTATACTAAAATTGCTTCCATAATTTCAGCGTAAACAATTACAAAAATTTAGATTCAATTGAGTGACAATAGCGATTAATCGTTGGGTATCCGTGGAATAATCTGACGAACAATTTAGTATGATGTGAGGGATGACATTTTGGCTCTGAAACAACTGACAACTGTAGAAGTTTTTTCTCTTTATCGTTGGTCATTTCGGTTGCTAGAAATTGGGTGATGTCCACCGGTTGGATGGGTGTCTCCAAAAGTCTTTCTATGGGCCGAGAGTTTCTTTTTCGCCTGGCATCCTTTCTGGAAGAAGAAGCTCTTCCAAATATGATTAAATCTTCAGGGAGATGTTTACCACCTGACACGGAATATACCCTGTGTAAAGGCATTGACAACGTTGCTCTCCGCTTAAAGGGATGGTGGTGGCTCGGTTCAACGAAACAAGTAGAAGTCTTTGTATGTGTTGTTGGCTTTAGTGTTAGAGAGCTATTTGTGTTTGAGGGAGGAAGATGAGGACGGAAGAATTTTATATTTGAAACAAGCAGGGAACGCATGTAGAGTATTTATTTACATTTTATGCTGAAAAGAAGCCATTTATTTTTATGTCATGACGTCCATAGTTTTGTAAACTCTACCACTTAAGTCTCCTAGCAAAGTGGTCTTGTTTATAACTTGTTTAGTTTAGATTTTGTGAGATTTTCTATTCTCAAAGCAATTTTTTTCTATTTCTTTCTGAGTCTTCTGTGGGTGAGTTAATGTCAAATATTTTTGAATGTTGTCCTTGTACTTTCATGTCTACTGTTCAAATATTTGCAATTAAACTAGATTTATCATCAGTCTCATTTATGTTGCTACAATCACCACGAATTCAGCACTTGATTTTACCACTCCACTCCAGAAGAAGATGTAGACTGACTGTCGGCATACTTATGTCTATTTTCTTTCTTTGTTTCACTTAGCACCATGGTATCATTATTATGTGCTTGATGTTTTTTGAAGACCTGTACCACTTTAAAGCTATGACCTTGAACATTCCGTCATCCGATATACGTTGACCGTTTTCTTTGCTCGTGTCCTTTATCGTTTTATTTAAATATTTAACAACGGCTGTTTTTACATGCGATAGGGAGCTGGCCTCTCATAATAATAAAGCGATATAAAATTGTGAACTCCACTGATTTAATGTCGGTACTACCGGTTTCAGCCGTTTGGCTATCATCAGGTACATTTTTCGTCGAGTTCTTTCATATATTGATAGGGAACAGGCAGCGAAGGGGAGGGGGTAGGAATGTGAGGGAGGATTGTGGGAAAGGGATTAGGGGCAGGTTGAATAGGTCGTGGGTTTTTCATGGTTGAAACAACTGAAATTAGGGGTGGGAGGTTAAAAAAGGTAATGTCATTCAGCAGTCCAGGGTGCTTGGAATGGAGGCCAATTTCTCGTTCCTCTCAGGCATCCAGCTTATGGCGTTAGGGAGCCAAATGCAGGATTTCGGATTCAAAGGAGCTGTGGTGACCCTCTTCAATTAGATGTTGCACGAAGCTGGAGCAGTTCATTTCGATATAACCCTCCTACTTAGCCCGTCCTTCGACCGGAAGTGGTAACCACTGAGCTACCCAAAACACTCCTCAGCTAGCACAGGCGGCGTTGCTCATTTATTCATTTCTATATCCTCGGTCGTAATTGGTAATACTTTTTGACTGGATCGAAAACTCTTAGATTCACTTGAAAAGTAAATTATAGCCGTTCATATTGCAATCGGGAGCATACACTTTTTTATAACTCTTTGAATGAAAATTATTAGCTAAATTGTACTTGCCGAAAATTTTGCTGAAGAGTAAATTTGTGTTACAAAGATATTACTCTTTGAAAATTGTACGTTTTAGGCAGCTAAAAAACACGACATCATTGCATGACGTTACGGCACGGTATTACTATGCGCTTTTTTATCTGTTGTACATACTTAGGGGTTAGTTATAAAATGAATATTTCGTGAAAACGCATGTATTATTTCTTTTGTTTAATGCAATAAACGAATATATTTCGGTTTTTTATTAGAGTATTATGGATTATAGCGAAAAAATCATCCATAAATATATGATAGGTACCTCTTTGTTTTCACTCCGCGAATCTCTGCTACGACAAAGCAATCGCAATTGTTTTTAAGAAGAATGCCACCATTAGGGAGTCAAGCAAAGGTAAATTGTGCGAGTTTACTTTTTTTAAATCCATTTTCAGTCACCGATTCGATCTAGGGACGGCTAAAAACCTCAAAACAATATATTCGCTTTATTTTATTCTAAAATTAACGTCAGTTTCCATAGCAACAAGGATCCAATACCGTGAATTGGCGTCAGAAGGCGTTTCAGGTCATGTGACTTCTGTCAATTTTCGGCAACATTTCAATAGTAGTTTCTAATCATTGTTGTTGACATGAAACATTTTGACTTCTATATTTCAATTTGTGAGAATATTTCGAATTGGGTACATCAACAATGCTAGAGAAACTAAATTCATTCATATTACCAATTTTTGCACCGTAAAGGGATTAGCTGGAATCTGAAATTGAGGCAGGGAAATTGTTCTCATGACCGCAATGGGTGCCTTGAAAACATTTTTTTCTTCAGTAATTATATCATCCCCTATTTGCGAAGCAGCTATCTTCAGAGAATAAAGTGATTATAAGAAACTACTAGTGCAGACTTTTCACTGAACACTATACTCTCGGGTTCACGACAAAGGAAAAGTTTTCAGAGAGATGGAGAGTCGAATGAAATGATCCAAAGGAGTGATTTTTCGACGAGGGAGAGGAGCGGTGGTAAGAAAGGAAGAGGAGATATGACAAATGGAGGTATTTCCAGAGGGTTCTAAGGGATGGGGAAAGGGGGGGGGGAGGCGAAGAAAGCAACTCGGAAAGGAGAGAGTCAAAGATGAGGGGGAAACTTTTCGGGGGTAAAATGGGAGGCGAGGGGATGCCGTGATAAATGTGACCTCCAAATAATTTCAGGGGAGGAGAGAGACGTGGGGGAGCCATCCCTCTCTCCCTCTCCCTAGCGTACACTCATCCGCGTCGGAAAGTTAGCGGGGCCGTTTGTCTCCGGTGCAGCGCAGAAGACGCATCCTCCCCGAAGGAGTCTTGGACGAGGGCAGGTGCGAAGGGGGCGGGGGGGGACCAAGGAGGAGGGGCGTCCGATTGGTCCATTCCGACAACGAGCCTCTGTTTTTAAGAAAAGCCCCTCTGGAGCCGCGGAACCAATTTACTAACACCACGATGTGCGCTGCAAGCAGAACAAGAGGTTAAGGCCGCCACACACCGAAAGCGATGCTAAGCTAGAGAGCTGTTCTCGCAGCAGACGTCCGCTACGCGTGCCCTAACACCAGCAACTAAGCAAACCGAGCTACGTAACAAGATGGCGGAATGTTTACGTTTTTCGTTACGTTGGCATGGATATTTTTCCACTTCGGAAATAAGTAATCCTTCCATCTTCAATTCTCACGTCGCCCTTCTTGCTTCCTGCCGTACCAAAGTTCGTATGGTTCGTATTTCGACTCTCATTGTTGACTTGTTGACGTGAGATGGTGGCAATCGGTACTACGCATGCGCCACGAAAGCTAAGCGAAGAGAAAATTGCCGGCAGAGCGATGTGCAGCGACGTAATGCTCGGGAAGCTCGCATAGGTTGGCATGTCTCGCATTTAGTGTGAGCGGACAATAGGAAATCCGTTGGAGAGATTTCAAGACACGTAGCGAGAACAGCTCTCTCGCTTCGCAATGCTTTCGGTGTGTGGCGGCCCCTATCTCAAATACAGTCTGGCTTCTACTGCCCACGTCCAACGAAAATCCCTACAACGAGTCAAATTGGCGTGAAAATATACCCTCAAAGATGGAATTATATCTTAGCGTAGTGCTGATAACTTAGCTGAGATCCTGAATATGGCCAAATCTCTGCAACTACAGTCTCACCCCTACTGCTTGCGTCATAAAATCACCATTTTGAGATCAAAAGGGTATACCGATTCTCCTAGATAAACTTCAAAGTTAAAGCTTTAAGGGTATTGGTTAAATGTGACGATCATGTACGAGAAATCAGCTACCTTTCCCTTGTTAGAATTCATTTGGAATATGCTGCCAGTGTATGGGATCCCTACAAATCGGTCTAAATAATGAACTTGAACGTGCTCAGCGAAGATCGGCAAAATTTCTAAAGGGACGATACGATAATTATATTAGCGTAACTAGTCTATTAAGTGAATTAAAATGGAAATCATTTTCAGATCGCAGATTGAAATTTAGACTTGATCTCATAAATAAATTCCAAGACAATATTTTCAGTGATGATGTTAAATATTTACTTACTATGGCAGACTGGACCATAATCATAAAATTAGAGAAATTTATTGCGTGATAGGTCCGCTTTTATTTATTTTATACATAAACGATTTGAGTACAGTTGTTACCGTAGTTGGTTACCAACATATATCGGTGTGTATGAGCTTATATAGGGAGGAAAAAGGAGGGATGATGAGACTTTCAAGTTCAGTTATATTCCGTTTCCACCTTATCACGCCTGAAACCTCAGAATTTGTATAGTTGCGATTTTGAATATGGCCCCTAGCCTCTGATTAAGAAGGGTCACTTTGGAGCCTCGGATCCACTTTACTAACGCGATGATCTGTGCTGCAAGCAGAATGAGAGGTGATGCGAAGACACTTTTAACATGTAAGGCTCTTTCTCGTAAATACACGGATGATTCTGTTTACTATTACAGTCAATGAGAAAAGCGTTATAGGGTAATTACCACGTGCTTTAGGTTGGAACACATATTAGTTATAGCTAACCCGGGTGCTATCAGAAAGTCAACTAAATCCAAGAACAGGTCTAATTTGTTGCCATGGGACGTTTGGGTTAGGTTTCAGGCAGTTCTGAGATTGAGTTACTAGGTGTTACAACACTTTGAAATCCGGTTTTAACTTATTGTGAAATTGCATAGACTTTACTTTTTAATTTAATGTTCTAATACTTTTTCACGACTTCTGGTGGACGAAGAGTGGTATTTTTTCAAAAGCTAAAGGGACGTATCTTCAATGTCACATTACATTATTCATCAAAGTGGGGTCGAAAAATTGCCATTGTTAACCTATTTTCTCGTCATTTACATATGCAGCGTGCAGTCCACCCAAATTTATCAATCATATTAAGTCAAATTCTCAGGTCAATGAACGTAAGTGGTCATTATTGGGGGGAGATGACCAGCGACTTAATTATATTACGCCAATTAGGATAGGAGAGAATATAGGATTATTTGGGAAGGCTTACGGAATTTAAGAATCAAAGATGGGTGAAGAGAAAACCCGGCGTCCTCATTCACCTGTTAAGAAAATACGCTAAGAGGTTCACGGTTTAACGTCCCTTCCGACGGACGGAGTACTGAACCTGTAGTGCTCTTCAAACCTCACTCAAACAGTATCCGTTTTATTTCCGAAAATTCTGCCGTGGCTAGGATTAAACCCGGGCCCTATGGTAATGACTCAAATAACATCATTTTCATCTCTGGTAGGAATCAGATCTAGACATCAATTTATACTATATACGAAAAAAACAGTTGTGTCCGCTGCATGAAAACTATGCTCATCGATATTTCATTTATTGGATTTAACTTACAGTGTTTTCTTCTACTTTGCAGGTAAACAACCTTCCAGTCTTCTGTAATATGAGAGCCATGAATCTCGCACAGGAATGGACGCGTGAGTATTTCTTGACAAAACGCACCCTTGCAATGTGAGAAATCCATGCTCCACGCTGGGTCATGGAAGCTGCGTTAACTCACAGAGCTGTATTGTAATTCCTACACGTGTTCCCAATTCACTTGCATAATGAGTCACGTACTGCAATGAAAGGTTTAGAATGCAGAGATAAAATAAATCTGTGCTTACATTTATTATATTATTATATACATACTTATTCGCAATTAACGACGCAGCCAAATATGCATTAATGCAATTGCATTTCGAAATACTCCGCATGGAGTGTAACAACCACTTCCATTAGCAGAATCGGGTCTGTATCCTCCATTGTGATTGGATGAAGGAGCTGCGTACTATCAGCTCTAATTGAACGAAGTGAATGACGTACGAGTCTTTCGCACGCCCACTTTTCGGAAAGGGTTAAAAACATCACATTTTCGCCGCTTACAACCTCGATAAAGTACATCAATGCTTTCGAAATTTGTTCACTGGTTTCGTTTATTGCCTACTATTTCTTGTAACTACGGAAACTTCTGTAGTATATACAGTACGTAGAGTACATTAAGTACGTAGTACGTAAAGTATAGAACATAAAGTACATCAATGCTTACGAAATTTGTTCACTGGTATCGTTTATTGCCTACTATTACTTGTAACAACGGAAACTTCCGCGTATTTCTAAATTCTAAATGAATGGGGGCGTTTACTCGGAACCGAAATCGGTATTTTATACACTAAATCGTTAGATGAAAACGAAAAATGAATTTTAGTGAAAAGATTAATCTTCTAGCCAGAACCATTCACTCATGAATTAAAAAAATAATAATTTACCACCATACGAGCTGCGTAAATGATATCTACGTCATACATTTCCTCTCCTTGACGGTTTTGGGGAGAAATGGGACAGGAGCGGAGGTCTGCCTGCACGGATCCTGCCGCATCCTGTTATATACCCAAAACAGCTGGACAGCGAGGCATTTTCGTGTACGTTTTGGCCTGACTAAAAGTATGCTTAAGTTAATTTATTTATTCGTAATTGATGACGCAGCCAAATATGCAATACATTTCGAAATACCCATACTCCATACATCTCCATGCAATGCATGGAGTCTAGCAACCACTTCCACTAGCAGAATCGGTTCTGTATCCTCCATTGTGATTGGATGAAGGAGATGCGTAGTATCAGCTCTGATTGAACAAAGTGAATGACGTACGAGTCTTTCACACGCCCACTTTTCGGAAAGGGTTAAAAACATCACCTTTTCGCCGCTTACAACTCGATAAGAACTGGACGGATCAAAGAACGGAAAGGTACTGGTCTTTTTATTTTACACACTATCAGATTCGGCAGTAAAAATTATGGCATACAACCCAATTCCCCCACTCAAACATTTATCATCTGTAGATAGTTAAAAGCAAGGTTAAACGTTGTTAGCATTTAAATTCTGCTGGCATTGAAGGAAAACGAGTGGACATATAAAAGTTATTTACTGTTGCCTGTTGAATGCTGCGTGCAAGATTATTTCACTGCCGTAAAGATTAAATGAGATGTTTCCACTTCTTAATGATTTAAGGCTCGAAGCAAAATCCCAATGCATTCACTGGGTATGTTCCAAACCGGCCGGATTATCTCGAATAGGTAACCAAGGGCTCACGTGCTACAAACACGAATGGCTTACATTTTTTGCGTGTCTGAATCGCTCGCTACAATAGCATTAATTGTTTTCACTTGAGTTTTTTCGTTTGTCTTGACTATAGAGCCCCCAGATAAGGTAAAACGCAAGTGTAAATAATAAATTAGGCTGTAATCGGAAATTTTAACACACCAAATTTGCGAAATATTCTTGTTTATACCACGTGATTCCTTGGTTACCTAATCGAGATAATCCCGACGGTTTCAAATCCAACCCCCCTGGGGTCTAATAAACCAGAATGGTTTGCATCGTAGAAACAAGAAAGCATTGAATCGCGGTGAAGCTGACCTCAGATCGATAAAAAACCCTGGGCTATGTCTGTAGGTGTAAGAAACGGATGTCGACTCTGGAAATGGTATTTGAAGTGTCTCGCGTCCGTCACTGCTCTTGGTGCACAATTTGTCGCTCTCGATCAAGAACCTCTATGAATTATTCATTCTCCCTTCGCCAATTTCGATTTAAGTCATTCGCTGTCATTATTCAAAGGCACCAGAGAGATGAATATTCATGGAATGAATGGCGTGGGAGAATCATCTTCACTCCCTTTCCGTAACTCTAAATCCTCTCCGCAATGCACTTCTCTGCTCTTGAGACACTCATTCAGACCTTATCTAAGGAAGGAGATGAGTGCTTGCATTAAAAGGTTGAGATTGCATATTGGACGAGATTGGACGCGATAGTAATGATGGAAGGAGGATCTCTATAGCATAGCGGTGGCGCGTCCTAAAATCCCTGCAGCGAGTCAAATTCGTTTACAGATTCTATATGCAAAAGGAGATATTACATCTCAGCGTAGCAGTGAAAACTGAATATGGCTTAGTCATATTAAGAATATCATTTAGTCTCACTTCTACTGCTCACGTCATGAATTTTGTAATACTTTTTAAAAAGGGTAAACTGATACTCCCCGTTATGATTTGAAGTGGTATACAGCGTGGCGGTTAGAAGCAATACTGACACTGTTTGTACTTCTGCGTAATACTCTGCGAGCCACCACGAGGGTGTGTGGCAGGGGGTGAAGCTCACCAAACATGCACTAATGACACGCAACTAGGCTACGTATGGAGGCATGCTAGATAATAGGGTCACATGCAGCTAGATGGTTAGTATCTACATAGTAACAAAGGGATTTTTAGTTGTTAATACATGCATCATGCACTACAGACTACTCTAAAAATATTTCACCTACATATCTCTTTGCTATACTGCCTATTGTGCTGTCTTATAGTACGGGGGAAAAGTGACATTTTGAATCTATCGTAACGACAATCAATCTCTCTAATTTTGTTTATCTGATCAAACCGAGCATAATACGCAGGGGTTCTTATACATCTAACGTCTGCGTCATCGCAGGGTTGATGTACGCACTAGTTTCACTCGATGAAGAGATTTTAGGGCATAAGCAGTCGAAGAGAGGGTGTTGTTGAAATTCTGAATATGGTCCTTAGGCTAGGAATGACCTTGCCACGTAGCATGGCGTGTGATGGATCTGATACGTGAGCTCTTGTCAAAGATGATTGGAAGGCGCATATATACGGGGGTGTGGGGAAGGAGTGCGAAATGAAGACGAATGTCTTCATGCGTCAGCGTGTAGGAGGGGAAAGAGTTTTTGTTGGAAATCAGGAGATGGAAAGTGGATGGGGAAGGTGCGATATAAAGGCCATTATCAATGCTGTGTAAACGAGGCAGGATAGGAAGAATAAAGGCATTAGGATAGGCGAATGTATTTGGGTATGCGAAAGGAGTTAAGAAATTGCAGATCAGGAGAAATGTTAGCTTATTTTAGAGCCTTCGTCAAAAAAATTATGCAGATGGCCGACTGAAAACTCAATCTTAACTAACGACATTTTAAGATTGCCTCTTTGTTAGCATACCCCTCTAGCAGCCTCTGGTCTGAGTTGAGACGTTGTGAGTGGACTTAAGCCAGCAGTCCGTTTCATAAAATCGTTCTCCACATGCGATATTGAGCATTGTGTCAAGTTTCTCACATTCCAATATCTGAAAAGTAGATCCTGAATAAATAAAACGTAATTTCCCACCAAGAATTAATTGGCTAGCATTGAGTAAATGGCAAACACTACATTTGGACAACGTAAAAATAAAGCCCTTTACGGAGCGTGGAAGACTGGCTTCGAATGAGTACTGAAAGAAGCAAGACATTGTGTCGTGAGAGGTATGATTAACTTCTTGGAGAGAAAATCATGAAGAAGATTATAGGGGGGCAGGTGATGGCGGGACATTTAGGTCACCAGTGAGGCCACGAGACTCTGCTCTGCGTGTTTCTCAACAGATTCGTGCGAATCGCATGGACGCATACGAAAGGAATCGTTGGTAAGGAATTTAAGCCGCCGATGAAATTCAATTCAAGAGGGGATCCTGTCTATTTCATGACAAACTTTAATGAACATTTTCCAGCGCCTGTAACACGTTGATGACAGATGCAATCTTCGAAGTATTAAGTTAGTTAAAATTCCAGTGGAATATACTGAGTGGGGACTGAATAACAAAGAAAAATACACAAGTTTAGCTGCAATTCAAAAATAAGTTATTTATACCAAACAGTTGTAATGTAAAGTTCTTTTATTTAAAAAAATTCCGTTAAAGACTTTGAGTAGGAATATGAGCAAACTTTTTTCTGTTTTCCCTTAATATTTTTTCCCTTCACTTTTTATATTTTATCTCTGTTTTCTTTGAAACAGCGGAGAATGAGATTCCAATACACCTACAAACATGCATCTCAATTTACACAATGTCCTGCAAGCCACCGCGAGGGTGTGAAGATCACCAGATATGCACTATTGACACTTAACTAGGATACTACATGGAAATATGTTAGGTAATAGGATCACATGCAGCCAGCTGGTTAGTATCTACATGGCAATAAAGGGTTAATGGCTCTAATGGCATTTATCTAAGTATTTTATCTGTTTTTACCTACCAGGCATGGATTTGTAATGTTAATACATGCGTCATTAACTACAGATTACTCTAGTCATATTTCACCTACCTATCCCTTTGGTATGCTGCATATTGTGTTCTCTTCTAGTGCGGGCTAAATGACACTTTTGAATATATATGTACGACAATCTATCTCTGTAATTTTATTTATCAGCTCAAATCTAGGATAATACGCTGGGATTTAAAAAAATATATCTTATCTTTAGTAAATCTATCCGTATTAAATTTCTGCTGAACATTTCGGTATTTTTACCCACGATTTAATAGTAATTCCTAACCTATTTCTTCTATTGATTCTGATGCACTACTAAATTTATCGTAACACCTATTAACAAACACAGCTGTTCTGCGAGCACATTGTCTAGCTCTCTGATCAGACCTAATTCATTCGGATCCCATGCACTGGCTGTATAATTGAGGTGGGGCTTTACTAGAGATAAGTAACATCGCTGTTTTGTCTTCTCGTCACATTTCTCGAGTACTCTTTTAAAAAATCCTGGCTATCTCTGGGCTCGGCCGCATATTTGCCGGATGTGACTTCCCCACGATAAATCTGTTACACCTAAGTATATATAACCTTTCAACTCTTATGCTTCAATGTGATAGGATCCTTCTATCGCAGCAGTTTAAATATATATATATATATATATAAAAGCAGCTTTAAAGGCAGTTTAAATAGGTAGTAAACAATGAATTTTCTCCTGTGAAAATGAGTGAAAGAGCGAAGATAATTCAGAGACTCTCGTGTTAGAGAGCTTTAAGCACATTTCCAGAGCTTCATGGAGAATGTATGCAGGGAAAATTATTCAACTCGAGGAATAGTGGCATAAACTGGATGTCGTTAGAGCCAGCAAAAGACTCCCTTTCTGGGAGGCTGAAATTTATGCTGAGATCAACTTCATTTTTGCCTTGAAGTAATTTGACTGCAGTTCTTGCTGTGATGCAAAATAATTTTTTCTTTGTTATTGGTCAACTCCGTTGGTGGTGTGTGCCACCAACGTACCAATAGTGCAACGGTACCTAATTGCATGACTACAATAGGCGTCTTCTTTCAACAATTTTATGAGATTTTTGTTGCCACACTATTTAGAAATAAGATTTTTAAATTTTCTAAATTCAAGAAAACCCTACAAAACAAAACTTATTTTACTGCCGATTGTTGAAGATGGGATTCGAACCTAGAACCTCAGGATGGGATTCCCGTAACCTATTAATTCTTTAGTAGGTCAATTAATTCGTGATTCAGAGGAATTGCGCTGCAGACGGTAGGATGGAAAAAATAACTCACATTTGCAAAACTGAAATATCAGATTCTAATTCACCATCACTGTTCTTTCATGACGATAGGTCGAGTTTATACAATTTGGATTAACTAATGAGCATGCATACCATAGTTGATCTTGAGTTCAAAGATTTTTAAGTCATACGGAGAAATGGGTTTTGTTGCAATTTTAGAATTTTTGGTTATTCTTGAAAAGTGCGACTTGCTTGCATTCTTATAATTCCATCGTGCTCGAGGGTTAATGTATGATACATTCTCGAAGAAGGAAAAAAATAATAATAATGAAGATAAAGAAAGGGGAATAAATTCTCATTTCCATGTACACACCATGGTTCCATTTCATTCATTACCATAGGCAAGTAAAGTAAAAAAAATAATCATTTCACTCAAAAATAACAATTGCATAACATTTATAAAATACTTTACAACATAACGACCATAATTTTGGAATCCCTGCTCTAGGAATTACTTCCCATTCAGGGCTAGTTTTTTTTGCAATTAGATTAAAATTTCACATTTGTTTCATAATCATTTGAAAACATTTCCTTGCTTTCACGGGAGCCATGGGCCCGGCATTTTCCCAAGTGTGAGCAGAACCCGTGTTACGCGCACAGACGAGCAATAAATTATAAAAATAATATTAAGAACAACAGTAAATATTAAATAGTTTTGAGAATAATAACATCTGATTATGAATTCCCCACAGCAGGCGTGGTTTTGAAATGGCTCGTACTCACGCCACCGTTCACAGTGCACGTTTCAAGCATCGGTTTTGCTTGTCGCTCTCATTTCTCGAACCCCGATTATAACTAGCACGGTCACTTTACGTTTAACATCTAAATGGAGAGTGCGAGGGAGTTAAAGAGGAAGGGGACGCCATCGCTGTAATACCGTGCGGAGTGGTCTTTTACACAAGCAACCTGGATCACGAAAGAAAAGTATCTCATGGCTGACTCTTAATTTCTAATAAAGTCATATAAAAATTGTCATATTCTACATCAAGTATAATACAATACACGAAAATATGTACCCCTGTATAAGTATTAAAAAAATTTTTCCCCAGAATGTGCATGAATATTCACAGTGATAGCAGGCAAGATAACTCTGGTGGAATTTCGAAATTATATAAATAAAATACAACATTGTTCTATTCCACAAAAATATTATTAAATACCGCCCTACCGGTTTCAATCTGTTTAGGCCATTAAGAAGAGCTGAGTCACTCAAGTAGGGTGAAAAATTTCTTCCAATAACGGGATTCGAACTTAGACCGTCTGGATGGGAGGCCCGTAAATTATTAAGACTTTATGAGGTTCGTTAATTCGTGATTCAGAAGAATAGTGCTGCAGACTGTCGGATGGTGAAAGAAACTCTCTATACATGATACACTATACTACTCAGCTCTTGTTATTGATCTGAATAGGTCCGAACGGGCTGCTGAACTAAGAACTGGCATGGAACTATGCCCGTTTTCTGGAAATGGACTTAGTTACATGCTTTTTTATATCTATGATTGGGCGATAGAGTGCAACTAAAGCGAGGTTGGGCCAACTGCCATCATAACTGCGTAGATGTTGGAAGCAAATGTCTATTTTTAGCGTCCATACGAGTTGCTCGTCTCTACTGACCATGGATTCAGAAAATAAAATTCTAATTACAAAATGTTCAACTTTTGTTTTACATGAGTTTTCAACGCTGGGACGAAATTTTGCCAACATGACGATCACCGACTTTAAACCATTTACGTAGGAATTACAAGTAGGTATTTATTTTACGATTTTTAATACATGCGATACAGTGTATATAAAGGTATCTTTTAAGAATGCTCTCACGAACAACGACCAAAAAACTTATGCAATGTCGCCGAAGGCAACAAAAATTAGAGAAAACGAAAATAATTTTTTTTTCACGATTTATTGAAAATGTTCGAAATAACGAAGTGCCAATTTTCTGGTCCCGCTGACTTCGTATTATCGAGATTTTACTGTAAATAGCATTAAAGTGAACATATAGCCTTAGCATTAAACCGAACAAATTACTAAGCTCCTCTCAAAGGCCTGCTTTGCATCTCTACAGTGAATTTTAGAGTACTTTGTTGATTAGTAGTCCGGTTGCAAAATTCGTTAACTGCAATTTTTTAAAGAAATTCAAATAATTATCAGGTTTTATTATAATGTTAGTAGCATACCAGAGACATTTCTATTTAAAAGAGTTTCGGTCGAGCGGAATTTAATAATATTTTAGTGAGATAGAGCAAAGTTTTATTTTATTTATACATTGGCATAAAGTACGATGGGCCGAGTTCAAGTGAAGACGTTTCGCATCAGTTGACTTCGGGGCAGACGAGGAGATCCGTGCAGGGAATAAGACGTGAACCGCTAGCCTGAATCAGTGTTGCCACCCGGCGGCGACTGTGGAAAGGCGTTTCAGCTTCCCCCAGGGTCACACTGTCCTCCTTGAGTCCCCTCTCTCTCTCTCCTCCCCAACGTCTTCGGCTAAAGATAAAGGATCTGAAAAGCAATACGCCTGGAGGCTAGTCCGCTGTTGTAAGGCAGACGGTGAATCCTCACCAAAGGTGAACTGTTTCTTTGCATGAAGAGAGTTAATTCAAACCTACAAATAGTCCGCATGTTTGGGACCGGAAAAACTGTCCGCTATTTAGTGGAGGTCGAAATCAGCAGAGATTTTTCCATGCAGTAACTACGACCAATTAAAATACGAAGGAATTTAGTATATGTGGCATTTAACTTTCATTTCATAAAAATTGAAAAAAAAATAAATCCTTGCGACAAAAAATTATTGAAAGGAACAATTACACATTTTTATCCGTGGAGCTCTAAGGATTTCTATGATCAAAGCAAGACTAGAAAAAGAGATGAGTAACTGTGTAAGTAAGCAGTGTGTGCAAAGGGAAAAAGGTAGCAGCACGAACTCGTAGACAGATAACAGATTGCTCCCTAAGTTCTAACAAGGGGACATTGCGACACTGAAGCTCGGGATCCAAATGACGCATATATTTTTTGAAACTGTTGAGGGAATGCTGAAAAATCGTGACTGCTTTCTTCCAGATAGACCCGGGTTTGCGAAAAAAACGCAACTTTAGAAAATCCCTTTGTACAAATGCTTTGTAGCGCGCGCCATTGATTACAATAGCCGTGCCGAGTGAATTGAGTCACTATTCCAGTCATACCCATCAGATGATAAGGGTTCGAATCCCTATCCAGCCAACCTTTTCCCTTTCGAATATTTTACGGAATCACTGTAAAATGCCCAATCTCGTTTAATTACGGCAGCAGAAAAAATATTTTTTAATTTTCAATCTGTTTTTTGTATTTTCAAACAGCTCCCTTTGCAGATCTTTGTGAAGAAATTCCGGGGTTCTATTTTTGTCCGAAAAGAGACTTCACGTGCTGACAGTCACTATCTCTTTTCCACCAATATCATGTTGACTGTCGAACGAAAAATTAAGCTACAAAAGTCATTATTCTAGCGCGGTTCCCGGGAAATTTTGAGTGCAAACAACGCTGTATATTAAAAAGTAATAATCCGTTGAGAAAGTTCCATGATCAATCGAAGCACACATTCTATTCATAGAAAATTTTATGTGCAAACACCGCTGTAGATTGAAAAGTAATAATCCGATGAGAAAGTCCCTTGACCAATCGAAGGACATCCTACTCACGGAAGTAGCCTTGGATTTCCAAAATCCAAACATATAAAGCCTGTCGGCATGTGAACCCTTTTTTCGGGCAAACATAGAATCCCGAAATTTGCTTCGAAAATCGACAAGTACAAAAGTTAGGGACTCAAACCCGCACTATCTAATTAGAACGATTGGTACAGCGCCTTAACTCACTCGGTCGTGACTATAGCGTGCTATACAAAATATTTATATGGACGAAAATTCTATTGTTGCGTTTTTTCGCGAATTCGGGCCTATGTGGAAGTTACCCGAGACAATTTTCCTGCATTCCCTTAAAGTTTCAGAAAATAATTGCGTCACTTGGATCCAGAACATCAGTCTCGCGATGTCTCCTCGTAAGATAATTTTTTTTTCTGGATAAGTTCCTAAGGTGTGCATACTTGCTGTAAGAAATATGGTTTTTTGTTCAGAGAAAGAGAATTGCTTACAGAATAGCTCGTGGTGTTTGTCCATTCATGGAGGTAATAGAAGTAAAATATGTTTCTCTCTGTTTTCCGCGTCCGTTATTGTGTCTGAAGATGTTAGTTCCATAAGCTTTCATGCTCTGCTGCCGGGGATTGCGAAACTGTCTGTTTTTAGGGGGCGTCCGTTATTCAATGGTGGAAGAGGGAACTTTTAGTCTCAATCTCACCCCAATAAAGGTGCTTATCTACTTATCTATCTATCCATTAAGGGAGCTTTGACTGTACTTAAAAAGAGAAATGAGGGAAACGAGGCATGCTTGATGCACAGGCGACAACACAATTAGTAACTTGGCGCAAAGAAAACCTGTATTCACGGTTATAGTTTTGATATGCATCCGTTCCAGTCACTTGAAAATAAGACCTGCAAGACGAAAATAGGAATTAGAACGTTATTCTCAGACATACTTGGGCCGGTTGCTTTGCCACCAGCCGTCATATCTTCGTATTGTCTGTTATAGCCCCTTGCAATTCTAAATAAGGAAGGTCTTTTCCCTTTATAATTGCAGGAGTCGATTTTTATTATTTTGATCGCAGAACGTTGCAAGTCACTGCGAAGTCGAAGGTCAACATTCCCCTTGAAGACATCGGTTTGAACTCTGGAGAAACTGCTGTACCGACTCTTGAGCTGGAATTTCAAAAAGAAAAGATGGAAAGAAATCCTTCGCCTCTAAGCCAACGCCGCTGAAACCTAAGAAATAAAATAAATGTACGCCGCCGGGAAACCATAAAATCTCAAAGCGGGCATTCAACTGCAGCTAGTAACTTTACTTATTCAATTCCTTCTGCGACGCAAATATCAAGGATATTATGGGGTGAAATTTCTTCCCTAGCTTATGTCGTTGTTCTGGCCTTTTTACGCAAACTTTCCAATTGAAATACAGCCGCGTGGTTATTTTCCAAGCTGCGAGTCACGCTTCTCCCATTTTATTTTTTTAATTTATTTTGTCTAAACGTCTTTCATTTGTTCATATATGCTAACCATCAAACCTTCCTTAGATATACGTTGAATCAGCGTGATAAAGATACTGAGCACTCCATTTGCGAAAACAGAACTCAACGAGTGAATTTCATTCGCTTAAATGCTGTTCCATGGCTTTCCTGGAAAAAATGAAGCGCCGTTACCTCTATACTTGATGTAGAGGTAGACGTAGATGTAAAAAAATGTCATTCTTCCCGCGTGAATTAAGAGAACACAATAGGCAGCATAGCAAATGGATAGGTAGAAGAAAAGGGGTAGGTAGAAGTGGGGGTAGGTAGACAAGTGTTGGAGTAGCCTGTTGTGCATGAAATATGTCTTAACATTACTAAACTATGAACGCTGGGAAAATTCAGATACATATATTTAGAGAAATAAAAACCTACCATCTATATACATATAAAAAACCTTCTTAACCTCTGATGACTTCGTAACTTTGTAGACACTTACTATCTAATTGCACGTGACTCCTATACTTAACTTATTTTCACGTAGTAGTATCATTGTAGCTCATAGTTGCATGTCAATAGGGCATGAAAGGTGATTTTAACCTCCTGCCATACACCCTCGCTGTGGCTCGTTGGGTATTACGTAGGCTTAATCCGTGTTTACATAGGTTCCGGCCCACCCTTATGAGCTCTAGAAACTCGCGATTTAATTGCTGTGCTTTTTCATCCATTTCAACTCGCTCTCAAACACGCAAAGCATCAGTAACATTTTTCTTTAGTCTGGTGTAAGGACACAAACATTGATTGATTTATGTTTTGATAGCGTGGACTGGAAATGCGTTTTCGAATGGTTCTGGCAGAACAGCGTCTTCGGGTCGAGGGAAGGGGCTGGAGTGAAATGAGGTCGCATTGACGTTGAATCGAAGGGAGAGTGGGTACCACGCAAGATGTATTGCGGGAGAATGGATCTCAGGCAATGGAAGGTAAGACGCAAGAGGCGGGCGATTGCATGCAGCGGACATAATACGTCCGCGATCGCTCAGAGTGGGGAGGAGGGAGAACCTTCCGCCTGTTCCCCCTTTTCTTGGATTCCTGTCAGCAAATTAAAAATTCACACTTGAAAACGAAAGGGGACGAAAATTCTGAAGTCAATTGAATCGCGATTCTATACAGTTTCTCAGCTTAATTCGCTCTGAAAATTGTGTTGACAAGAATGAATATGTTTCAGTGCCTCTTATAATAGATATTTCACTCAAAGGTTATACCAGCGTAGTTAAATTAAATTCTTTTCTTTTGAACATGAATTTTCGGAGGCATGCAGTTGCTTTCTTCGGCAGTTGGAACTGATTGGGAATAAGGCGAAGGGAAGAGGGAAGGATGAGGGGGAATGTTTCGGCTAGATTGCAATACGGGAAGGTTAGAGGTTTAGGTTGAATCCGGGTGGGTATTTGCAATATAGAAAATGAATATGTGCCAGCTCAAGAGTCCTGGGGGGCTGTGTTTGGAACCGTCGGGATTATCTCGAATAGGTAACTAAGGGGTCACAATGTATAAACACAAATGGTTCTATTTCAGTTAAGGTAGGCGGAATGGAGGCAATTATTGTAATACGGAAGCAACTGCCAAACTTACTACAGTAAACTTCCGATTTTACGTGGTTATGACTCGTAAAAGCGTGCACGGATAATCGGAAAACATGGTTATTTCGTTGTTTGGTTCTTTCGAGATTCATTTCTCTACGATGCGCCGCCAAAGTAAATGAATTCCTTAAGGAGGTTTCATCATGACTCCGTGATTCAATATCCCGTAAAAGAACTATGTTATTTAATGGATAAGTAGAAAAACACCTATATGGAAAATCATCTATAAGGTGATAACGCATACATAATAATTCTATGAGTATGCTATTTTATAGCGCGTTCTAGTTGCATTGTATTTTTTACAAGCTCTTTTTACTCATTTTGACTTCGGAACATGACTGACGTGTTGTTGCCACGTTTAATTTACAAAGTGAGAATACATGCTCAGTCCCGCTAATACGTATTATAACATAGGTTAACTATTTTCTTACTCAGTTTTAAACTATTGCCTTGCACATACAACTCTTTGTTTTGAATTCTATAAATATTCGTATTTTTGAAAATTGTTTGGCAACAATGACGCTGCTACCATTTGGAAGCATTGGTATTGATTACACCATATCAATAGCTAATCAAATATTTAAATTACATAAAACATATGAGAAGGATATTGGTAAGGTTAATTCCTAAATTAAGTCGGTAAATAAGCTTGTAAGCGCGTTCCGTCACAGGTAGCGTTGCCAATGATAACAACATTCTGTAGCGCCACTTTCATGTAACTGAGGGTTTTTCGATTTTTTTCGAGCAAACATTTATTAATATCAATTAAACAAGTGTGGTAAGGCGAGAACTTAATTAACATGCTAAATTCTACATGAAATTTTGCATCTTATATTAGTTTTTCGTCAAAACGACATTTCTCTTTGCATTATTAATTTGCAAATTTTACTGCAACAGCCATACACTGCCGTAGAGCCACGTATAAGATATCTGATTTTCAATGTCTTTTTTCTTCAAATATATTATGGAAAGGCCAAATTATTGTATTGCCAATCGATAGAAGGGCCAAAGAATGATGTGTCTTGAAATTTTCACAAAAATGACCTCTACTTCATACTTCGGTGGAGCCACCTTAAGAAAATAATCTACCAATGAAAAGATCCACGCTGTACATAATAACATTTTAGGACAAAAAAGAATCCATTATATCGGTCCCGGCGGTAATTAAATGTTCGCAAGCCTCGGGTGGCGGCACGAAGCATGGCGTAAGACATCGGATCATTCTGTAGGGCCGTAGTGAATGTCACGATTTGAGGAAAATAACAAAAGTTTACTTACCTTTGAGACCACTGCCGATTCACTAAATAAATTGTCAATGCACGGATAATCCCCAGCCCGAATAACGCGTGCACGGATAATCGGGAGATTACTGTACTGTGGTCGGAAGCATGAATGGCAGGTTCAAATTAAAGCTATTTGTGGTGCAACGGTGATTGTTAATGCGTATGGAGAGGAGATTAGTGGAAAGACCTTAAGGTGGCTGGTTGTAAATTTACAGGTGTGTAGACTTTCTTCATAATTGTAATATTTGTTCCTTTAATTATGCTCTAAAATTCTACGGGAAAATCTTTTGGGGTTTTTGAACGTGGTTTTGAGATATTTAAGTTTAAGACATGGGGCCTTATTGCGCACCCCGCTTCATGAGGTTCAATTATGTTGTATTTACGTTTCTACCATACAGATTTTCACCAGAAACTGAAATGATGAAAATATTAGCCAACAATTTTTATTCTAAGAAAAAAACTAGTGTTATCGACTTATTTCCTCCGTATATACGAAAGAAATAAAATATTCCTTAAATTTTCAAATATCGCGCGCGAAGTTTTGAGGTGCATTTGGCAACGTCGAATCAGACGACGGAAAGCGCAAGAAATCACACCACGTAGTCCACGAATATTACAATGTAGTCCCTTAGACCGAGTTCTTAGGAATAGACGAACATGACATCTACCGTAACGACCACTGAAACACAGAAACAATTGCCTACACAACAGAAGTGCTGAATTTCAGAATCTACGTTGTTGCCGAGTAAAAAAATGAGATTAAATAAATGGTTTAAACAAATATTACAAATGTTTAAGCGTTTAATCACAATTATTTCGTCACTACAAAATATGCGAATACCCATAGCACAAAATTACATACTTTTTCAATCCATCCATTAAAACCAACATCTCCAAGGTCAAAGGATATGCACAGAGTGACAACGTTCAGGTTGCATAGAAACCGAATCAAGTCAAGTTTTATGCTATGTTTCATGTCAATATTTAAATTAAAAAGGGCAATGTTTCAATATGGCTTAAGAATTTGAGGCATCCGGTTAAAATGTTGTGTAATTTAATTATGTCCAAGCAATTTTTTAGTGCCATTGAAATTTTATGAGCCCAAGTTCTCAACGACTCACGATTACCGAACCAGCCACCTTAAGAAAGAACTGTGGGAGCGTTGGGGCGGGAAGGGGGGAGGTACTGAAGCAAGTGGCCCTTTGTTATGAGGACTCCACTCCACGGAACTTGATTAATCATAGACAGAATCAATTAAAATGGGAGAGCATTGGGAGACGCAAAATGACCATGAAATATGGTAGAGACTGAGTATCAAGGTCCATAAGATAGAGTTTTAGAGAGAATTTGACCAGTCATTGAGAGGGTATTACGTTGGCACAGTTATGATCGCGGTGAAAGGAGTGAGAATCACCTCACGTGCCTGAAACGCTTACTTTAGCTGTCTCCAGATGGCGCGTCAGAGGATTCTCTACTAAGGCCGAAATGAAGGGCCCTTGCGAGGCAGAAAACCTCTGGCCTTCCTCTAAGTGGATGGAATATTCCGGAATACGCTCGAGTTCTTATGGCTGAGAATAAAGTATGATGATCGAATAAACGTTTCCTGGCATCTCTATGTCTCTTTTTATCATGATAGTAAGCCATTAGACTTTGCAGTTCCCTCGAGCTTTTGATTCGGTACCAACGGTTTCCTCCGTTGTTATGTAATCTGATACAGTGACAAGTTGATCCTGGAGATGGTTCCCAACGGGACTCCCGCGGTGAAACAGATTATACCAAATAAACATTACGTGTGGAAGTACGAAGTTTTGAATTTCATTGCTGTCCGTCAAGAAAAAAGTCGTTTTTCCTGGCCTACCATGTACCCATCACCAGGAAAGGATGATTGAAACAGTGTTTCAAGTTATTTACCAGGCTTTACTGCCAAACGATGGGAGCCCAGAGTCTGATTAGAACTGCAGAAGCCCGTGTGAATGTCTCCAGCTCCTGTCTCTATATTCAGTTTCGAAGGGAAAACCGTGAACTGATTGTTGGAAGCTCCAATCAGTCGTGGCTAAGGATGACCCCTAACCTATTATGGTTAGCAGCATTTAACCCACAATTGGGACATGATATAGGAAGGTTTTATATATATTCATAGATTATACTGCCTGGGGTGACCCGCACTCATACCAGGACAAGGCCATGTTTTCTCTGTTGCCTGGGAAGAGAGTAGATTAAATCATATTTGTTGGTAAAATGAGTGTAAGGGATGAGGTGGTAGATGGACGGTACATTTTTTTGGACTATTTCTTGCACATCTGTAATGCAGCATCAAATATGGAATTTGTGCACCATACTCGCACATATGGCAGTGAGCAATTGAAGTCTGAACCTTATGTGAAGCTTTCGTGTAACCTTGTTGCATTCGGGTGAACTAACCCGCATTGTTGTCAATAATAATAGGACTTAGAGCGAGGGAAAATCTCATGTGAAGTGCTACCACATATCCTAGTGGTTACTTAAGATAGAATGAGATGCGGTCATGGTTTCTGGGTTCCGACTCCTAAATAAGGTTTTAGAGTGAATAAATGACGCATGGAATTCAAAGTGCAAAGCGTATGAGCATCAGCATGAATCATCATGGGTCAATAATCCTAGGGTTGGTTTGACGCAGCCCTCTACTCGATTCTTCTATGGATCGACCTCTTCATATTAACGTAGTTCCTCTCTTTCACGTCCTTTACGACCTGTTCTATGTAACTCATACGAGGCCTGCCTTTTCCTTTCTTCCAGTTCACTTTTCCTTCGACGACTGTCTTCATCAGACCATCGTGTTCTCAGATATGGCCGATTAGGCTGTCCCGTCTTATGTTTATAGTTTTCAGCAGACTTCACTTTTCTCCCACTCTTCTTTGGACTTCCTTGTTGCTCACTCAGTCGATCCATTTAATCTTCATCCTTATTCTGTAGCACAACAGTTCAAATGCTTCCAACTTTTTCTTCTCCGCTGCTGTCATCGTCCATGCCTCACTGCCGTAAAGAAACATGCTCCAGATATACGTTCGGATGAATTACTTCCTTACTTCTAAGCTTGTATTTCCTGCTGTAAGTAGATTCTTCTTTTGATAGTATGCCCTCTTTGCCTGGGCTATTCTACTTACTATTTCTTTCTTGCCTCTTCCATCGTTGGTTACTCTACTTCCTAGGTAACAGAACTCTTTCATCTCTTCCAGTTTCTGCTTTCCTAGTATAACGTTGGTTTTGGCCTCTTCTCTCTTGCTGCACACCAATATCTTAGTCTTCTTCTTATTGATCTTCAGCTGGTGTCTAGCTATTGTCTTTTCCATTGTTGTTAGCATCTTATTCAGATCCTCTTCCTTCTCTGCTATGATAGCTATGTCATCAGCGAATCGTAGCATGCTGATTGTTTCTTCGTGGATGTACATCAAGAACACTTCTACTAGATTTCATTGATGGCTCTCTCGATGTAAACATTAAAAATTACGGGAGATAGTGTACAGCCTTTTCTCACTCGTTTCCTTATTCTTGCTTCTTCAAAGCTGGGTCCAGATTTTTATACAAACTGTGGATAAGTATTTGGTCGTTATGATCATGAAACATACCTAAAATGCCTGGCAACCGAACTTGAAGTTTGCTAGAGAGATGTACGACCTTTAGCAAGACGGAAATTGGGTGTAATGAGCTTGCTGTACGCGAAATGACGGTGTTGGAGCTCAGTGTTTTGGACTAGTAATTGTAGATCCGGGGTTCGAATTTTGAAGAGACACCCTGCTACATCCCAACCTTGTCGTTTTCTGGACATCACCTCACCTTTCATGCCCACTCGAATGGGAATTCCACTCACCACTTCACTTTCGCGAGCTCTTATCACACCGGCATTCGAGTTGATCGTGAATGCTATTGCACGGGAAGCTCCAGTGCTCCCTTTGTGAATGTAGTTCAGTTTAGAGTTAGGTACAACAATGAAGAGAATTAATGTTAGGATTACAGTTAGGTATGTGACGTCGTTATTAGCAATAACCTTGTAATAAGCCTGCCATACTCCCTTGCGGTAGTTTTCCGGAACTGTGAAGTCGTGAATAACCTTTGTGCGCGGAGTTCGTCTCACCCGGTGGCCTTAGAGTGTCGGCGTCAAAGACTTTACGAAATAATTTGCGTCAGTGGCCAATTTAGGCTTCTAATGGCACTCTTCGGCAATCGAAGTTGTGAAGCATCGTTCTCACGGACCTTTGCTGGAGAAGCGTGACGTGCGTGAACTTCGTCCTCGAGAAGAGCAAGGCACGGAGGAAAGGCGGTCGCTGTGCGGCGGAGACTATTCCGTGATCCGTGGGGACGGAGCGTGATGCTGGCGTTTCAAAACGTGAATCTCACGGAGGGTGCGCTCTCGCCGTAGGGGGGCCGCGACGGAATCGTGACTCTCGTGGTCGTGAGCCGGTGGTCACGTGGGAGGGGGTGGCCTCGGCGTGATTTGAGGCATCCTGGATTCAGGGAACGATTGTTGCGAAGTGCTGGACGAAAGGGATTCCAGGAGGATCCCACTAAAGGAGTCCTGAAGATATCCTGCGAAGGTGAAAGTGCAAAGCGGATATCCTGCCTGGAGGAAGAAGTGCTTGGTTCCTTCCAGCTTAACATGTGCTGGAGGATTTTCCGGTGATTTTTGGAGGAGCTAGCGATTCGTGCCCCACGATAGATGTATTAATTTCACGCAAAAAAATTGGATTGAAAATTCCCAGTTTACTAGAGAATTAAATGCTAATTATAAGTATTTTGAAAAAAGCTAAAAAAAAGGCAGGAGATTATGCCTTGTTGTTGACGTAACAGGTATAGAGTTTACGTTGGGAGGCATAGGTAATATTCGTCTCCTTAACTTCCTATTATATTTCAGAGCCCCTTATCTATAGTGAATATGTATTAATCATAGTCTGTGAAAACTATCAATGTTCGGAAAGTTTCCTCCGTCAAAAAAGGTAATAATAGTCCTTTTTAGGGCTCTTTCATAACTCGGCGTTGCGTTATTGCGAACGCGAGCAGACCAAGCGAGCTTTCATAGCTCAGAGTTGCGGAAACAAACGAAAAGCGATAAGCGTTTCGATAAATCAGATGTAAACTCACTGCCTTTCTTTACACATTGCTTAAGTATTTGATTATATCTGTGTTAAGCCATGTCTACATGCAGGAAACTAAATATAAAAGTAAATGAGTCGCCAACAGAATTTTTGTAGTTCCATCTGCACACTCGTTGACGTGGAACACCATTATTTCAATAAGTAACCTCAATGATTCAAAATATTAACTCAAGTCACCAAATTCGGTTATTTGTTAATATTAAGTCAGTGTGGAAGAAGAATCATGCATATATTTAACTAAATTATCTACATGAAGATATTATTCAGTCACTTGCGCTTGAAAAACTCAATTGCAAATGTGTATTATATGCGATAGCATCAGAATTAAGTTTTCTGTGTCATTAAGAATTGGTGAGGGTAAATGCAAATTGAATAAATGCAGTGGCGTCATTCGTGATCGTTTAAACATAAGAATTATACCATTTTACTGCATAAATCAGTCTGGGGGTAGTTGTAAATACTGTTAGGACCCCGGATCTAAATACAACAGGACATTTGTTGACAATATTAATATATGGATGTTTTAATGAAGAAGATACAAAACAGAAGCAATGTAATTCGATAAAAATAAGTCTTTGACACATGATTAATAGCAAACACTGTAACGACTGCCCAGCTAAGCTCCACTTTTCAAGCGCTGAGGGTTTTTGCGCTATCAACGCAGAAAGGACTGGCCGGACAGTACTTTCTGCGTCTGCCGCCGGCGAGCCAGCGTATGACGTCATCGGTCTCAGCGAGGCATTTCATTGGCCAACGCCAACGCAACGCCGAGCTATGAAAGGGCCCTTATAGGCTCCAGAATATCCTGCTCGTTGAGTCTTCTACGACTGCAATGGATGAACTTCGCGGGACTATGGGCCAACTTCACGACTCTATGGGCCAACATCACGAGACTATGGGCCAACTTCACGGAACTATGGGTCAACTTCACAGAATGCACCGTCTGCTGGGAAGCGTCCACAGCACCACCTAGTGGCATTTATAGGAAAGAGTGTCACGTCGCACGCATAATTTATTGACATGCGATAGTTTGCCATCGCGTTTTCGCGCCGTTGAATTTTTTCACTTTTAAATCTATGAGGAAAGTACTGAACGTCATTTTACATTACATCTACACGTAACCCTGCAGGCCACCGCGAGGGTGTGTGGCAGGGGGTGAAGATCACCAAGAATACACTACTAACATGCAAACAAGGAACTATAGGGTCTCATGCAACTAGATTGTTAGTATCTATAGTATTTAAGGGGTTAATACATGCATCATGCACTACAGACTACTCTAAAATATTTCCCCTACCTATCCCTTTGCTATGCTGCCTATTCTGTTCTCTTATAGTACGGGCGAAAATGCCATTTTGAATCTATCGGTACGACAATCTATCTCTCTAATCTTATTTATCTGGTCGAATCTAGCATAATATGCTGGTGTATTTAATATGTGCCTAACATCTTCACTAAAGCTATCCGATTGAAATTTCTCTAATAGATTTAATCTGCACTTTAACCTACGCTCTGATAATGATTCCCACCCTAATTCTTGTATTCATTCTGAAACACTACTCAACCTATCGTAACACCTTTTAACGAACCTACCTGCTCTACGCTGCACACTGTCTAGTTCTCTGATCAAACATAATTCATTAGGATCCCATACACTGGCTGCATACTAGTGGTGGGGCCTAACTAGTGAAAAGTAACATCGCTCTTTTGTCTTCTCATCACATTTCCCAAGTACTCTTTTTTATAAATCCTAGCTTTCTCTTCGCTCGGCCGCATATTTCCCGGCTAATAATTTAAAAATCGAGCATCTTAAAATATGCACTTAAACTTTTGATTGAGACAGTTAAAAAAATAGCAGGAAATCACCCTATTCTGAGGAAAACTCGAGCAAAAAAAAGTTATCTGACGCATCCTCAAACATGATAAATACACTCGTTAAAGAAAAAGTGAGGGACGCAAAGACCTTGTACGGAATACGTTAAGAAAGAAGTGATGGATACTAAAGAGGTGAATTCAAATAGTTTGAAGCGGTTAGCCGACAGAAATATCAGGCGGAGAACTGTACCAGTGGAATCTTAGGGAATGTGAGAAAAGTACACATTGTACGGTCCACTAGAGAAATTTATTGAGTACGACGCAGGTTTCGCTATAAAATAACATCATCAGGAGACACTGACCAATTTTATACCACATTTGCATAGAAATGCACTATATAGAAAAAAGAGGTGGGAGTGGTTTAGAGAGGGAGGGAGGGGAAAGAAGGGGCCAGGCGTTGGAGTGTCAGAATTACACGACCCACAGCACCACACTCCAACCCCTTTCTCCCCTACATCCCTCTCTGATCCCCACTCAGGAGCGCGGTGAGGGGGTGGTTTTGGAGATTGAAATCCCCCCCCCCCCCCACTCAGAGGAACTAAGAATAAATGCGACAAACTTCCTAAAAAATCACGTAGACGAAACATTTCTTTGTAACTGTAAATAAATAGACTTTATTTCCTTCTTAATAACTTATATTTTTGTGCCTACCCATAGCTTAGATGGAATCATGTTACGAATTCATACAGAAAATTAAAATGGCTCAAAGTAAGAGAAAGACGGCTTTATTAATCTATTCTTTCCGGCTTCAAAATTTTCAAATCAAGCTGTCCTCCGTACCTCTTCAACTCCTTCCCTTCCAAAAAGGACATCCTTAGCCGTTCAACAAGATCCTATCATTTTGATCTACAGATCTCCCAGCACAAAACTGAAATGTATCATGGATCCTTCATAACTACAGTGTCAAGAAACTGGAATTCACTTCCGGTCGATGTTAAAACATTCCAGTCTGTACTTTTGCCTTTTCTTTTAAAACATGCCTTGTTTTAAAAGAAAATTATTTAATCATATATTCATGAAAAACTGTCTACCTTAGAAATATAGTTAGTTCAATTAAAATTATCATATATAAACGTAATGTGTCTTGAATTTTTCTTATTGTGTATCATGTATTATTTTTTAACATTTTTTAACTCTTCCTGTGTTAATATCGTCAAACGTATTCTTGTGAATTCCATATCAATAGGATATCCAATATAATGATGTGAATATTGAGTAATACGTAATATTATTGTGATCATTTTTTTGCATATTATGACATGCATTATAAGTACTATTTTTATACATTTTTGTTTCTCTAAAATGCTATGTAAGCTTCAAGTTATTTCCTAAAAAGAATGAAAGACCATAATATGTCTACGACAATAAACGTTTTATTATTATTATAATTATAGCTTGAGTATTTAAATAACACCTAGTCCTTGGGAAAATTAAATAATACATGCATTATATAAGTTTCCTCTATGTGATAGAATTGTATTTCTTCATGGGGCATGTTTGAAGCTCATTTGTCACGGTTATTGTGTTGAATCTTCTTGCGGTAAGATCTTCTTTAAATAAAAAATAAAAAACTCAATTTTTTAAAGAAACATACTTTGAATTTTCTTAAATTTTAAAGTAAAATGCCACCTAAAAATAATATTTTATTTAGAAAAGTCAAAAGACCAATATTTAAGGTATAAAGAGGTTAGTAATATTAATTTTATAAAATATCCGCTAAATACAAAATATATATGCAAGGTACATACTTTAACCCTAGGCAGAGGTAGACTGCTTATGCCTACCATCCAACACAGGAGAACCCCCTCAAGAGATATTTCTGGCGGAACCCCTGCCCCCACTCACATGGTTTTTTGTGTATATATATGGTTTAAAATTGGTCAGTGTTACCTGATGATGTTATTTAGCAATGAAACTCATTAAACTCGTACTCATTAGATTTATTTAGTGGACCAAATAAAGTGTAGTGGATCGGGTTGGTGTCGTGGCTAGAGTACTGGCCTCCCATCCCGAGGGCCCGGGTTAGATTCCCGGCAGTGGCGGATTTTTCAGTGGAAAACCGGTCCCTATTTGAGTGCGTAGTGGAGGGTAATTCAAGTTCAGTACTCTGTCCGTCGGATGGGATGGCAAGCCGTGATCCCCTTGGCGCCTGTCGTTAAGAGTATACTAATGACGACGCCAGGTTTCTCTCCACCCTGCCATTTTCTACATCCACCTACAACTTCCTACCATTATCCAATTACCCTCCTATCCTAAATGGCGCTAATGAATTCAGCTGTCGGTCGTCTCCCCTGAATAACCAACTAACCATGCAAAGTGTACTTATGTAACATTGCCGATAAGGACAGTTTCTACATAGTTAAGCCTGAAAACATTAGCCAATCTTAGGATTTCTGAGCAGTGATGACGGTGCTTTATGGCTCACTGGCAGTCGGTGGTGATGAGTCAATGAAATACCCGTAGTGCCTTGACGCGTCTGCGTTAGAATTCTACGAATTTGAATCCGAATGGATTAAGAAAATGAGCTCAGGGCCAGTTCCGAACTTCTCGTGTTTTCTTCGTTGCGCCCAACATTTCGTGGAACACTTTGAGGAAATCAGGGCGTGAAAACATAAATTCATCCTTCTCGAAACTGGTGAAGAGTAACGATTACTTCCCATGAATAATCCCTATACTGCCCTCTTGTCTTTGCATTAGTTTCACTTCTCGGTACGAATATATTTTCGGTACAATCGTGAGCGATATCCTCTAGGACTAGCATTTAGGTCAATATGAAGAGGTTGGCCGACATAGAAATCGAGTGGAGGGCTGCGTATAACCAATCTTAGGATTGTTGAACGATGAAGATGGCAGTTATTAATGAGTTAGACATTTGTTGAAAGGAGTGAAATATAATTTCATGGTGGGTACGCAAGAGTTCGGTCGACATGAATCAGTAGTACTAACCTTTTCTCATATGCACTGCAGATTATTGATAGGGTAAAGGTGCCCGGTAAGGTAAAGTAGAAGGAAGTCCTACCTCACTTTTTAGCAAGAATACCTAGTGTAATTCTCCCCATAGCTGCATCCTTATTTGCATTTAATGAATTTATTTGCTGAATACATTACCCAACCTTATGCCTTATGCCTTATAATTTGTGGGCCGAGAAAAAATTTTGATCCGATGCTGCATACTACGTCTCATCTTCGAATATGCAGTTATTAATCTGTGAACTGATGTAAACTGTTTACCCAACAATGATTGCAAACAACCGTGTGGTACTGGTGCCCTGAGTTCCATTATTTACGTACCTACAGGGTGTTCTGATCAGGTTGCTGATGCTATGACTGCCTCGCTCATGATGAGGAAAGACCCCTCAGGTGCTGAATGGATTACACTATCAGGAAGAAATGTTTATAGGTGATGGCAAACAATTCAGTCCAAGACATTTTGCTCATGGTACGGAGTTTACAATGCTTACTCTTCAGTATAGTCATTAACTAATGTAAATTAGTCGAGGGAAAAAGTATTCTCCACTGCCATTAAAACCACCTATATTACACATAATATTAGAGCAATTTACACGCAGAACGTGTAAATGTGAAGGAAATATGACTATCAAATGCTCCTGCGTGCTAATCACGAGTTGGAAAAATCTGAGTGTTTGAACATCTTCGGGGGTGAAATTAACATTTGAACCAATGCCGTTATAATGAGTTCACAAGTCTCAGATATTTCCACTGTCACCGCAGACCCACACTCGCGTAATATGCATTAACGTAGATCAAAAATGCTTACTTTGGGAATAAAAATATCTTTTCTCCACATTATATAACGTAACATTTACTTCACGGTTTGGTTTAATATATTTTAATATTCAAGTATACAGTACTTTTAATAATACATTACTATGCGCATGAATAAAAAGGTGAGGTCACAATTAGTAACGCCATGATCGTATCTTGGAATTTTGCTTTGTGGAGCCGAGTCTCTCGAAAATCTGCCAAGAATCCAATAGTTTGAAATGGCTCTTCATCACTAAGGAGAATTCCGTGAGTTGGCAGTCACTTTGCGTGTGGAGAGGGCGTTAAGACGGGAAAGTGCTTTTCTTCCGCCGAGAAGGATTACACTCGTAGAATAGACAGCCGCCACTGTCACCGCCGAAATTCAATTCCGAGAGCGGGATTCAAGACGGGGGTAGGAATTTAACTGCCCGTCTCCTTTTCAATGGAGCGAAAGGAATTGAAGGACGGACTCCCGAAATGGAAGTCCTTCACCCCGCCCTAAGCCCCGATTTGCGCAGAGAGGACGCCGACCTGGTGTCAGCATCCCATTGGTATTCCCAAACCATTCCAAAGGGGAAGATATCCCTAACTAGCCACCCACCCCTGATCCAGGGAACGAGTTTCCCCCCCTGGCGGAAATTAGAGAGCGGATTTCAAGTCCGTGCCTGGCAGGCGGCCGCGCTGGTGTTGGTGGGCATTCGATCCTGTCCAATGGGGCGAGGCGGCCAACAAAGAGGCTAATTAATGCGGGCCAATCACACCTCCCCGTCCAGTAGTGCAGTGGAAGTTTTCTGATGACGCCACCCGAAGGCTTTTGCAGTCACCGCAGGAGAGACATTCGATTTCCTGGGAAACCCAAACCCTCACACCCGTCTCCCAACTGTCTTTCCAAATCCCACCGCAGATCCGGCGATGGACGTGTGCCGTTAAAAGGAATCGTTAACCCTCAAGACGGTATTCTGGGACGGGAGGGATCGCGCGCCGCCTTAAAGACAATCCTACTAAAGTCAGCAATATTCGTCCTTTTATTCAGAATTGAACTTTATTCTAAGTGTAACCATTTTTTGAGTGTAGAATGTTCATCAAACTGGTACACAATTAATGTTGATTTCTAATTTTTCAGGTTGTTTTTTTATCTACATAATACCCTGCAAGCCACCACAAAGGTGTGTGGCAGGGGGTGATTTTTCACCAAACATGCACTACATATCATGCATAAAAATAATAGTATTAATATACTAGTCAGAACTTCACTATCTAAAAAAGATAAAAATAGCAAAACATACATGCAAAAATATGCCGTTAGTTGGGTTAGCTTTAAGTCCTTATACCAACATGCAGCTACCGATGTTATCCATTGCTACACTCGTACTGGATATATTTACCGTTATTCATATCCCTAATAGTACGAGGAAAAAAGGACATTTGGAATCTGTCAGTTCGGCAATCAATTTCTATAATTTTATGACTATAGTCCAGTCTGCCATAGTAAGTTGGGGTTCGCAAAATATTTTTAACCGATTTTATATTTTTTTCCGATAATATGAAAAATGCAGATCTTCCTTGCAAAGGTTCTCACAGTTCTTGTGTTTTCTTCAAGAGTGTAAAGCTCCGCGCAGCGAGAGAATCAAGGAAAAATTTGAATTGGAGAAAATTCATCGTTTTTTGACTGTATATTTGTTGCTCGGGTGTTTCAACAAAGAATAACCATTTTTTCTCCTATATTTCCTAAGGTTATTATTGACAAACAACAGTGTACGAAGCGAGAGTGTTTATTTTTTCAATTACAGTTTTATGAGAAATAGTTCCGCTCCTGCTACATTCAAAAGTCCACTTGATTTTGGTGAGGTTTCCACGAAATCACCTGCCAATTATGTAAGACCAATCCGCAAATTTTCGTATCAGTAGAACTCTTGGTGAAGTGATGCCACAAGACGCTAGAAAACAGATGACGATAAAGAAAAATATATCTATAACGAAATTGTCCCATGCATGTGGTTGATGTTTTTAGGGAAAATGAACTTTACTTGAAAAAAATCCATCAGTTACTAGTTATTCAGTTAATACTAAAGTATTTCGTGTAATTTATTTGAAATAATCACAATTAGTTTGCAATACATATGTTTATTATATAAGGAAAAACTAATCATGGTATCGCTTGATCCGAAATTTGATTCATATCAATTTTTCGTTTCTGTCTGTCGTGCTGATGTAACCTATGTCCGGAGTGTAGGATATAAGAATGAAGAAGAGAAAATGTATGAGCAGCCTAAGGGCCATAATTGCTTCTATGGTACCTTTATTTTTTTCACCCCAGTTTTTCACCATCCAGGAACTCTTTGCTTTTCATTATATTATTCTAAGACGAACATTGTCATTACCTCGACGCATGTGATATCAGGCTCATTTCAATAGTAGTATAAAATCCATGGAGCGAAAAATCATTCGCCTTGACTAATACTCGAACCCGGATCCCCTGCTTTTCGGCCAGGTGCTTTAACCAATTAAGATACCGAGGCATCCTATTTCCCTTTGGGCATTATAGAGGCGTTAAAGGAACAAGATGTTGCAGAACTGCTGTGCAAACTATGTCACGAAGCAGCCGATGTCGTTCACATGGCGCCACCGTCGAAGAGGTTAAAGCCGAATTTTAAACACTGCTTTATAACAAATGGATGGATCTGAAATTAACCTTAGTGGTATTTCCCGCTGAATGTACACTATATGTAGCAGATATTCCACAAAATTTTGGTCCAAAGACACCTACAGTTCCCAGGTCTCTATATCTCTCCTGATGAGTACATGTTACAGGCAGTGGCGTACGCAGGATTTCCTTCTGGGAGGGGAGGGGGGTCATAAATATTTATATGCATCATCATTAAATGATATTTAGATTATTGTTCACTAAAGCAATGATTAAATTATTAGTATCTTTTCGTAAAGACAATTCAACTATATTTTTTTGCCTATTAAGGAGGTTCCACCGTGACTCCGCGATTCAAAATCCCGTAAAAGAGCTATTTGTTATTTAATGAATAAATACCGATCGAGAAAAACACCACTATGGTAACTCATCTATAGAATGATAACGCTTGCGCAATAATTGTATGTGTATGGTATTATATAGCGAGTTGTAGTTGCATTTCCATGGGTGTTTTCAAGTCTGTTTCCGCACTAATAGGCGCTTCAGACCGGGAGGAAAGGTATAAGGATAGGGATGGAAGGGATAGGGATCGTGAATGTCATGGGTGTTTTCAAGTCTGTTTCCGCACAAATAGGCGCTTCAGACCGGGAGGAAAGGTATAAGGATAGGAGTGGAAGGGATGGGGATAGGATAAGGTCCGAAGCCAATCCGATCGGATCGTGAATCTATTTTGTACAAGCTCTTTTAACTCATTTTGACTTCGGAACATAACGGACGTGATGTTGCCACGTTTAATTTACAAATTGAGAATACTTGCTCAAATCTGCTAATAATCATTATAAAATATGTTAAATTTTTTCTTACTTAGCTTTGAACTTTTCCCTTGCAAATTCAACTCTTTGTTTTGAATTTTATTAATATTGATATTCTTGAAAATTGTTTGGCAACAATGATGCTGCTATCTTTTGGTAGAATTGGTATTAATTACACCATGTCAATAACCAATGAAATATTTAAAATACATAAAAAATATATGAATGACCTTGGTAAGGCATATTCCTAAATTAAGTTAGTAAAAAGGCTTGCGAGTACGTTCCGTCACTAGTACCGTCGCCAATGATAAAAACATACTATGGCGCCACTTTCCTGTAACTAAGGCTTTTCTGCTTTTTTGGAGGAAATGTTCATTAATATCAATTGCACAAGTGTGGTAAGGCGAGCATTTAATTACAATTCTAAATTCTGCATAAAATTGCGCATCTTATATTAGTTTTTCGTCAAAACGACATTTCTCTTTACATTATTTATCAGCAAATTTTGCTGCAAGAGCCATGCTCTGCCGTATAACCATGTATAAAATAGCTGATTTTCAACGTCTTTTTCTTCAAATATATGATGAAAAGACCTATTAATTTTTTTGCCAATCGATGGAAGGGACAACATATTGTGTCCTGAAGTTTTCACAAAAATGACATGTACTCCATAATTCGGTGGAGCCTCATTAAGCAAAATTCTAAACACTTGTGCACAATATACAAAATATAGTAAATTAGTGGAGCATTTTGGGGGGAGGGTTTAAACCCTAACACGCCCCCCCCCCCACCTGTCTGTACGCCACTGGTCACAGGAGGTTGTTCACCTCTGAGTAAATATTTTCTCCTAAAGGGTCTTAAGGAACGTGGCAGAGCGCATTTGGGAGGGAGGAGGGGAGCGCAATGGTGGAAAACCAACATTACATTTCATATGGGTGGCCCCTAATCGTCAGTAAAGACCCTTACTACGGCCAACGCGTAAACTTATGTGCAGTAGTGGGACAGAAACGCTATGAATTCGCTCTTAAAGGCTTTTGACCACACTTTATATCTCTTTCGATGATTTTTCCCATTCACTCGAAAGCCCATTGTATCTGAGCACTCCCGGATTCCTGATTGGGGAGAGTTTGCCAATCTCAGCCAAGCAAGGGGACTTGAAGAGCTTGATTAATTTGATTCCAGGCACCGGCTGGGATATCAAAGTTTCCTTCGACCGGAGGGGAGGATCATCTCGAAGACATTTGCCTCCGTCCGTGGGAGGAGGGGTGGGTTGGGGGTGGTTTGGGGAGATGTCATTTTCCCTGTCACGCCAGTGCTGCGTAATCGAATTGACGCTCCTAAGTGATCCGAGAGAGGGTTCTTTGACGGGCGGCGTGGAGAGGGTTGTGGTTGCCAAGGGGACAGGGATTGGTTTCAACTCTCTCCGTTTCCTCCCCAAGGGTCTTGAATCACTTCGCCTGAATTCGGATGAAGAGGAAAGTGATTGAATTGAGCAGGAGAAATAATTGGGAGAGGCCTTACTATGAGAGGGCTGTTATCTTGACGGAAACCTTAATACCTACCAAGTGAAAGGATAGCCATGGAATCTAAGGAGCACCGAATCTCTGGGACTCGGGAAAGTGGTCATTTGAGTGCCAGTGGTGACCGGTTGGAAGTTCAAGGATTGGGAATTAGCCACGAAAAACGGATCACATGTACTACGACAAGATTTCCACATGGAAAATTTTCCTTTGACCGATATAAGAACCCGAATCCCGAGGAGACATAATTATGTAACGCAAGGAAAAGAGAATTTTCAAGATTGGAAAATAGTACTAAAATAAGGAAATGTAATATATGCTTCAGGGATTGGGAAGTAGCCGCAAAAAATTGAACGGATTATATTCACTTTTCGACAAGATTTCAACATGGAAAAGTTTGCTTTGATAGGTATAAGAATCCGGGTCCCCAGGAACTAATTACGTTAAATTATTAAACTCAATTATGTGAAACAAGAAAATATTTGTGTGTATGTAAGAATCAGAGATTTGAATGGCTTATACCCTAAATTACATTTATTGAAATTGATTTAAATTTTTTAATCAGGGTGAATCAATTGGTTATCTCAATTCTTGTACTAAATGATTAATTTAACAATAATGAAAAACCGGGGGGTTTAAAATAACTGGTACTCCGATGCACTGAATTGAATAAATGTTACGTGGATGCTTCTCAGCTCCATCTCGTTATGTATGTAGTTGTCTCTTGTCTCTTGGTCTCTTGGCTAGACGCGCCGAAACAGTTCCAAGCAATTGTGAGTGTCCTTTATTTATTTTGTGTCTGTATTTTTACTTTTGTGTTTTATCCTCGGTAGTCGACAACTTATGCTCGTGCTCCGCTGAGCTTTCTTCAATTGAGACCTTATGTATGTATGTCTCTAAAACTCCGTTCAAGATGGGGGATTCTTTCTCTGTGGAGATCCTGCCATTGAGCTCAGTTGAAAGTGTTTCATGAATCAAAATTTACAAAAGAGGAAGTGTTCCCAGTTTGGCGCTTACATAATCTATTACATGGAGACCGGCTTGGATGCTTTGCATAAATCTCTTTTAATAATGTACTCCGCGTTCAATTTATGTGTTATAATATTGAAGTTGAAAACTTCAGGAAAAATGGTGACAGCAACAGCCGTTTGGGAGAGGTGGGGAGAGGTGACCAACAGATGGTATCATTTGCGTCATTTGGGAAAAGAGAGTAATCATTTCATCATCATAATCGGTCAGCAATCCTAGGATTGGTTTGACACAGCCCTCCACTCGATTCTTCTGTCGGCCAACCTATTCATATTGTTGTTATTCCTCTCTTTTACATCAGTCATCTTTTCATATGTCATACGAGGGCTTCCTTTGCCGCTCTTTCCGTTCGCTTTTCCCTCGAGTTCATTAGGTCATCGTGTCTCAAGATATGGCCAATTAAGTTGTCCCGTCTTCTTTTTAATGTTTTCAGTAGACATCTCTTCTCTCCCACTCTTCTTAAGACTTGTTTGTTTGTCACTTGGTCGATCCATTCCATCTTCTTCATTCTTCGGTAGCATCACATTTCAAATGCTTCCAGATTTGTCTTCTCTGCTGCTGTTATAGTCCATGCTTTGCTGCCATATAGTAGTATGCTCCAGATGTATGTTCAATAAAACGTTTTCTGACTTCCACGCTTGTATTTACGACTGTAAGCACAATCTTCATTTGCTAACATGACCTTTTTTGCCTGGGCAATTATACTGGCAATTTATCTTTTACTTCGTCCATTGCTGGTTACTCGGCTTTCCAGGAAATAGAACTCTTCCACCTCCTCAATTTGTCGTTTTCCTAGTTTAACGTTGGTCCCGGCTTCTTTTCTCCTATTTCATAGCAATACCTTAGTTTTATTTTTATTGATCCTCAGGAGATATCTGGCCATTGTCCTTTCCAATAATATAAGTGTTTTATTTAAATCTCCTATTTCTGCCATGACTGCTATATCGCAGCAGAATCGTTGCATGTTGATTTTCTCTCCGCAGATAATCACTCCCGGAGACTTTTCTTTGACTTCTTGGATGCCTTTCTCGATATTAACCAATAGGAATTTCTGTACGAAATGGGGAAATATGGAGGGAAACCCGGCGTCGGCGTTAGCCTGCTCTTCATAAAAGCTCTTAGGTACGCACCCGAGGTCGTTTTATTTTGCCTACATTTTTGGGTTGTGATTCTTAAGGTGACAATTTAAGGCGACAAGGTTAAAGATAATTTCCATGTGGTGCAATTTAAAGGGGCTGTAAGATGGTTAATTATCTTATAGCCCCTTTTAAAGATGTACTTCCAGCTGAGGAGGCAGCAAGTCACTTCAGATGGAAGTACATCTTGCCAGCATTTTCGAGGTTTGAGTTGGAAAAATGCGTTGATTGTAAAAAATAGGTTCGTTGATTGTAAAAAAATCTAATTATTAAGCGATATATCAAGTTTTTGTAGTCTAATAAATAATGATAAATAATTTGAAAAGAAGACAACGTCTACACTTCATCTACAGCTGCGTAATAACCTGCGAGTCACTGCGAGGGCGTGTGGCAGAAGTTGAAAATCACCAAACATGCACTAATGGCATGCAACTATGAGATTCCTTGCCTAAGGCTACTGAACTAGTCACGAACAACTAGGTGGTAAGTGACTACACATTAATGAATTAGTAACTGCGTAGAAAAAACATTTTCCAAAATACATTTATCGGTATTTACCTATAATGAATGTGTCATATCCAAGGTAACAGTGAACAAATCAGTTCCAAATTGCAACTAGGATATTTAATGGAGACATGCTAGATAATAGTGTCACATGCAGCTAGATGGTTAGAATCTATATAGTAACAAAAGGATTGGTTGTTAATACATGCATCATGAACTACGACTACTCTAATCATATTTCACCAACCAAACCTTTTCCATTCTGTCAATTGTGCTCTCTTATGGTACGCGGGAAAAATGACATTTTATACCTATCGGCACGACAATCTATCTCTCTAATCTTGTTTATCTGATCAAACCTAGCATAATTCGCAGGGGTGTCCAATTCAGGAATGAATACCTTTAACATAGCCGGTGGGCCGAATTCTTGAAAGGTGGTAAAAAATATGAAAAGTGAATTTCCGAATTCGAATATATCATATGCTAGTTTGGATGTCTGTTGAGGTTCGCGCCGTCCAGAAGTGGATTAGACCTCCTAGAAATGGATAAGTCCTCTTTACTGGGCCAGACCCCTGAACGGGCACCGGGTGTCCCCTAGGGTATAGCGAATGGGCCTTCTCTGACAGCACAAACCCTGGGAAAAAGGGTTCGGCCAGATAAGCGTGACATTTAATCCCGTGGCAATCCACTCTTGGGACGAGGACTCGAATAATCTCTTTATTGTCCAGGACACTTCCTTCGTCCACCGACGCCTTCTGAGAGCCCACTTCGCTCGCCATTATCCGTGGATACGAGAGTGCCCCTCACGGCTCTAAATACCAAGAGGTTATCGAAACCCATTTTAATGGTTGCACTGCGCTCAAAGCGGCAGGACCTGTAAGAAGTAGTGGCAATTCCTTGAAGATAAATGATCTTTCAACTAAAATTGCAATCATCGAATTGCAATTCGGGAAAGATGCTCTGGAGTAAACACTATGAGGATGTCCTACTCACTCAAGATTGCAAAGAGGAAACTGCCTAAAGAGGCAGGTGCCTAGAGGGGGCGTTTACTCGGAACCGAAATCGCAGTTTAGTACACGAAATTGTTAGATGGAAACGAAAAAAAGAAATTTAGCGAAAAAATTAATCTTCTAACCACAACCATTCACTCATAAACCAAAACTCAAAATAAGCAAAAGGTGACGCCCAATGAAAAGGCTGCTGTGATAGCATTGACGTCATTTTTCTCCCGTCCCTGACTGCTCTCTTGGGAAGAGGAGGGAGTGGAGGGGGATTCTCGGAAGGTCTGTTCGCACAGTTGCTGTCGTAACTGCTCCTATTGGCAGAGTCAGCTGTGTTCCCCCCTTTGCGATAAGGCGAAGTAGCTTCGCGGGCTCAGTTGTGATTGGACGAAGTCGATATACGTCAGAGGTTGCACCACACCCACTTTTCCAAAAGGGGCAAAAAATCTGTTTTTCGCCGCTTATAACTCGAGAACTAATTGACGGATCAAAAAACGGAAAAATACGGGTCTTTTTATTTTACAAACTCCATCATATTCGGCAATAAATAAATATGGTAAACGACCCCATTAGGTAGTTAATATAAAGTATTTGTATTGCTGCTAGTAAGAGGATCAGGCAAAAGAGCAGAGAAATTTGGAATATCAAAGGATAAAAATATGGGTTATCATTTTTTGCATATTTAGAGGCCTAAGGATTTAAGAATCAAGGTCACGAAAAAGCATGCAATAATACGATGCGTAAAAAATCAAGTTGAGGAAAATGCCGAGAACGAGAGAATTTTAAAATATTAAGCAATCATTTCTATTGAAAATGAAATGCAATCAACTCGTTGAAATCTTGATAATTGGACTCTATCTTTGGCTCATCATAATCATCATCATCGGCCAACAACTCTAAGATTGAAGAAAGATCTGGTGCTTCTCGGCGTATCTGCTGCGTGAAGGTTCCTCGGGTCCTCCACCGGACATGGACGCAATAACCCGGTGGAGGACCCGAGTAACCTTCAGGCAATTCTAAGATTGGTTTGGCGCAGCCCTCCACTCAATTCTTTTATCGGCCAACCTCTTCATATTTCAGTATTATAAGATGACATGCCTGGATGCTGTGCATACCAAAAGTGATGTCGCCCGCATCCATACAGTGGTTTGCACATTTGGAAGAGATGTGATTTGGTGTCCTTGTTTGTCACCGGGAAGAGCGTAGCAACAAGAGTCAAGGAATTTTAATGGAGGACGCTTAGTGCGGTTTGCAGCGGCGCCAGCGGTCGTTGGAACCTCTTTGAAAGCGATTGAAAGCGGAGAGGGGTGGTAAGCGGTTGCGCTGGGAATCCTTGGAGGGGAGGGAGGTTCTGGGCGTCATCAGATGGCAAAGTCATGTCCTCCCGTAATTATCTTAAGCAGCGTGAGGGGAGGCTTTTAAAATCCGGCCGGAAGTTAAGTTGCTGCCCTGCTACCTTGGGAGTAATTAACTTGGCGTCCGCATCAAAGGCTCGGCTCCAGCGTCGCTGTACCCTTACACCCTAAATGCCTAATACGCCTCACCCCCCCCCTTTTTGCCCTCCTACCGAGGCGACCGCAGGGCCAGGAGGAACACGTGGGAGAGAGATCGACTCTACTGAGGTTGCGATATATCGACTGCGATATGTGCACGTGATACCACGACGCGGTATGGAAACGGAAGCCGACGCAATACAGTCAAAACTCCCAATAATGGGCATGTTTGAGATTGGAAAAATAGACTGCTATTTAGAGAGGGCTGGAATTAGTACAGGTTTGCAGTAACCACGAAAAATTAAAATATATAAGCATTTTATGCGCTGTATTAAACTTTAATTTTTTAATTCTTTGAAATAAAATCCTTACAGCAAAACAAATTATGGAATGAAACAAATTTAGGTTCGCTAAATATATTAAAGGATTCTTTTATCTCCTCTTTCATGCCGTCTTAATTAGCCCTTCCAAATCAGTTTACTCTCCTCCTTCGTTTATAATGTTTTTCTGCGTCTAGTTGCATGGCAATGGTGCATGTTTGGAGATCTTCACCTCCTGCCACACACTCCCACCGGTGGCTTGCAGGGTATCACGCAGATGCATGTGAAATATGTTTTTTTTCATCCATAAGGTAACTATTGGCATCATAATGATCAAAACAAGAAACTAAATTTTAGACCCTAGAAAAAAAATTAGTACCAGTGAGTGGAAAGGGAACATGAAGGGAGAAAGAACTGAGAAACAGATTACCAGGTTGCCCCCTAACCGATAAGAAACATTTTTTCTGGAAAATTTACTTAGGAATACATAATGGATTCAAGGAATATGGTATTTTGTTCAGGGGAATAACCAGAGCCATTCACTCATAAATTAAAAAGTAAAATACACAAAAGGTGACGCACACCCAACGAGATGCGTTAAGGATATGTACGTCATCCACCTCCACCTCGCCTGCAATACGAACAACTCAGGTGGAGCAGCAGCAAAACATTCTCGAAGAGCAGTAATTCCAATGTATGATCCTGACCCTCGACAGACTTTCAAACACATTTCCGCTCCCTTTAGTGATATGGAAAGGAGATCGCAACACTTCTGGGAGCAAAGTGCGTTTAATTCCTTGGATGCCAGTTTCACTAGTGACTCAATTAAATGGTAGTCTACGTGTGGGTGAAGATTCGGTGAAGAGAACCGGACACTAAAAATCACAGACAGGCAACGAACAGCTACTGGATCGGAGGCGGAAGCCACCAATCGTTGCTCATTCCGCCGATGCTAGTCTGGCGAATGGATTGCTTCTCCATTGAACCGGCTCATCTGGGAAGAAGTGCATCACGCAGCTGAGAGAAAGACCGAGTCTCACTCGCTGGGCGAGCCGTTCGTTCCTTTGGCGGCTCAGCTTGCGTCAACTGCTCACTGGAGCGCGGCCCGCCACTAATCGCGTCCGCCCGTCGCCGTGGCAACAGATAAGTTTTTGGGAAATAAATATATGTAACGAGAGAAAGCTCGTTGGTTGGACGCGACCGTTCCGATGTTTGCCTCCATTTGTTCATCCGGTGTTCGCTGGCAGGCGAGAAGTCGAGAGGAGAAGAGTGGTGGCCAGGAAAGACAAAGGACGAGCGCTTGCCGTAGGATGAATGCCACGCACGCATCGGAATGCGATCGTGCAGGAAGCAGCTCGATGAGATTTCACGGGAAAAACGAGGCGTCGCGACGCGCTCTGATACACGTGCGAGAGCGGTTCACGGATGATGGACGCAGGAAAGAGTCGAGACGCAAGAGAGAAAACAACCGGAAGAAATGAACTGCAACTAGTTGCTCTCCTTCAAGCCTGTTGATTACATCCCACATATTGAAGAATTCCAGTGAATTCGGGAAGTTTTCATAAACCAAGAATTCATCCTCTGAATAGCTGCTATCTTTACACGTTGACAATGGGGAATATGCATGAAATTTGTTTCTCGAAGATTAATAATTTACTTGATGCGAAATTTTCTCAACAATTTAAATATATAAGCCAAATTTTTCTACGCCCACCACAAAGATTATTAAATGATATTAAAATGTTCCCGGAAATTGACGAAAGTCACGTGGCCTGAAACGCCTTCTGACGTCTCTGCACGGAATAGGTTCCATATTGCTACCGAGATAGACATTTATTTTTAAAAGAAAACGAAGTGGATATATTATTTTGAAGTTTTTAGCCGTTTCCTGAACGAAATGATGACTGAAAAAATAGTTAAAAAAGCACATTCCGATAATTTCCTTTGGTTGACTCCCTTATGGCGGCGTTTTTATAAAAAAACAGCGATTGCATAGACGTAGTAGAAATTCTTGGGCACCAAACAGGCATTATATAACTAATGGACGATTTACTCGTTACCATCCATACTACGTGAATAAAAAATCGAAATACAATTGTTCATTTCATTACACAAATGAGATAAATACATGCGTTATCGCCGAGAATTCATTTAGCAACTTACCTCCACGCATTTAAATGTCCTTTTTTCCTCGTACTATTAGGGATATGAATAACGGTAAAAGTATCCAGTACGAGAGTAGCAATGGATAACATTGGTAGCTGCATGTTGGTATAAGGACTTAAAGCTAACCCAACTAACAGCATTTTTTTGCATGTATGCTTTAGGTACTATTTTAATTTTTAATTACAAATTTTTATGCATGATATGTAGTGCATGTTTGGTGAGAGTTCACCCCCTGCCACACACCTTTATGGTGGCTTGCAGGGTATTATGTAGATGTAGATAAGCAGATAAACAACGCCCATAGTGATACCTTGCCGTTACGTCATGCGATGACGTCGTATTTTTTAGTATTTTTCACGTTGTGTTACAAAGATATTACTTTATCAAAGTAATATCTTTGTAACACAACTTAATTCTTCAGCAAAATTTTCGATAAGCACATTTTAGCCAATAAACATCACAATAAAAGAGATAAAAAATAGTGCGTGTTCCCCATTAGTCTGAAGAAATCATAAGCGAGCATTATTTCTTAAGGGAGTGAGACAATAATGTGCACTGCCTCCAGTAATTCTTAATGTTTACATCGAGAGACCCATCACTGAAATGAAAGAGAAGGCTTCAGGAGTGAATATCCATGGGGAAAAATTAGCATGTTGCGATTCGCCGATGATATATCACTCATTGCAGGGACAGAGAGGGATCTAAATATGATTCTAATAACCTTCGAAAGGACAATAACTAGATATCAGCTGAAGATCAATAAGAAGATGGCTGACATATTGGTTGGCAGAAAGAGAGAAGAGGCTAAAACCAACCTTGAACTAGAAAAACGAAAACTTGAAGAGGTGAAAGAGTTCTGTTAACTGGGAATTAAATTACCGACGATGGTAGGATCAAGAAAGAAATAGTCAGTAGAAAAGTCCACACAAAGAAGGCATCCTATCAAAAGAAAAATCTACTTACAGCTAGATATAGATTAGGGAAACATTTCATCAGAACATACATCTGGAGCATGTTTTTTTTTGCCAGTGAGGCATGGATGATGACAGCATCGGATAAGAAAATGGTGTAATCATTCGAAATGTGATGCAACAGAAGAGTGATGAAGATTAAATTAATTGATCGAGTAAGTAACGAGGAAGTCCTGGGAGATAAGAAATGTCTTCTGAATATCCTATGTTTCAAGTACTTTTAAAATATTCCAATGAATTAGAATTTCTTAAAGGTTAGCGGTATATTTTGATGATATTCCCAACGAGAATATTAGCACCCTGGCTACCCCCGCGGTTGCTGGGCAACTACACTTCCCGAATGTCGTGAGGTTGAATTTCGAATCAGAAATATTGTGTACATCTTCCAATTTTTGCAGAATTTCGACAATTCGAACTAATCGTAACTTTAGATCTGGTTTAGATGAAATTGAATTCTTTCGAAAGCACTTTTAATGAACACAAGCAATAAATGCAAAAAGTGACTGGGTACGGGCCAAATTCAATTGTTGTACATAACAACCTTGTTATGTACAACAAGTAAATCTTAGTAATCTTAGTTTACAATTTAAAACTTAGGGTCTTATTGTTAGTTTCCAACTTTAAACATAGAAATCAATCTGGTAATGATCATACGGAGGGTTTTTCACTTGAGAGACGCTGATTCTCTTAAATGAATAAAAGGAGGCGGATGGGTACATTGGAATTGTGAGGCGTCGAGTTGCATGGTTGCCGGGGTGAGGACTGGATGTGGGAGAGAGATTGTCGACTAGACTACCGCCGGTAGGTGTATGCTTGAAACCGATGGAATTATCTCGAACAGGTAACCATGGAGTCACGTGGTAAAACATCAATGGATCGCAAATTTAGTGCGTCTCAATTTCTTGATACAATATCATTAACTGTTGTCACTTAAGTTTTTCTCATCTATCTCGACTGTAGACACCCCGGATGAGATAAAACACAAGTGTAGACAATGAATTAGATAGTAATCAGTAGTTTTAACACCTCAAAATTTGCGAACCATTCTTGTTTATACCACATGAAATCTTGGTTACCAATTCTAGATAATCTATAAACACGAAGAGTTTAAGAATTTACTGTGTCTAACTCGCTCGTTACATTAGCTACCATTAATGGTTTTTACTTGAGTTTTTCTCATCTATCTCGACTATAGAACCCCCAGATGAGATGAAACACAAGTGTAAACAATAAATGAGTTTGTAATCAGCGGTTTTAACACAAACAATTTACGAACCATTCGTGTTTATACTTCGTGACTCCTTGGTTACCTATTGGAGATAATCCCGACGGTTTCAAACGCAACCCCCATGGAGACAGTTATCTAACTGCCCGAGTGCATTCACCCGTGGCATTTTCCTCGCCAGCGACGAATCAATTCGCATGACTGCCATGCAAACACTTCAGCACAAAATATCCAGTATGGATTTGGGCCATTGCCACGGGCATCTCGCTCATTAATCAGTTCCGGGTAATCTATTTTTGCCCGAAAAATGTAAATCACCGAGAAACAAACTTTTCCCCAGAATTTCTAATCAATGTCGGGATCTTGTACATACTGTTGGCGATTGAACTTCCATGGTAGTGTATCTCCAATAAGTCTGTTCCTTTAGTACACATCTGGAAAGACCTTTGCATAGGGTTACAACTTCCCTGGCAGTATCGCAGTCTAACCGAATTTTAATTTCCCTGGGTTTCGACGTATATGTACTCAGTTTCAACAGACCTCTTTGAACATCAGAGTGAATGTTGTTTCATTAATACCGATTGGCAAATATTATTGGTAGCAATTGCGGTCAGAATTCACCCCTGTCCCTACCACTCCCAGCTCTCAAAGCCCCATCTTGAATACACAGGCAGTATACGGGATTCAATTGAATTAGGTTTTATCAGAGAACTAGACAGCGTGCAACAAAGAGCAGCAACTGTTGCAAAAAGGTCTTACGATAGGATTAGGAACGTATCAGGATTGATAGAAGGATTCAGTTGGAAATCATTATCAGATCGTATAGCTTTCATCAAAACGGATCTACATCTACATCTACATAATACCCTGCAAGCCACCATAAAGGTGTGTGGCAGGGGGTGAAATCTCACCAAACATGCACTACATATCATGCATAAAAAAGTATTTGTACTTGTATAGGTACTGTTCAAAACTGCGCTATTTAAAAAACGATAAAAATAGTCAAAGCATACATGCAAAAACATGCTGTTAGTTGGGTTAGCTTTAAGTCCTTATACCAACGTGCAGCTACCAATGTTATCCATTGCTACACTCGTACTGGATATATTTACCGGATAGGTTTACTGAAGATATACATTTAAAACCCTCGCGTATTTTGCTAGATTTGACCGACCAGATAAATAATAATAAAGTAATTGATTGTCGTACCGATTGATGCACAAATGTCATTGTTCCCTGTCCTGTAAGAGAACAAAATAGGCAGCATAACAAAGAATATCGGTTGGTGAAATATTGTTAGTATAGTCTGTGGTGAATGATACATGTATTAACAAACAATAATGCTCTTATTAATATGTAGGTACAAAGCATCTAGTGGCATGTGACTCTATTATCCATAATGTTTCCATGTAGTAGCTTGTTTGCATGTCAATAGTGCATATTTGATGATCTTCACCCCCTGCCACATACCCTCGTGGTAGTTTGTTGGGTAAGAAAACTAAGATATTGGAGTGCATCAAGAGAGAAGAGGCCTAAACCATCGTTAAACTAGGAAAACAAAAATTTGATCAGGCGAAAGTGTTCTGTTACCTTGGAAGCCGAGTACCCACCAATGGACGAAGCAGGGAAGAAATAGTCAGCAGAATAGTCCAGGCAAATAGGGCATTCTATCAAAAGAAGAATCTACTTACAGCTGGAAATACAAGCTTGGAAATGAGGAATCGAAGTGAGAAGTACGTAAAGAATTCATCAGAACGTACATCTGGAGAGTGTTTATTTGTTGTAGTGAGGCATGGACAATGACAGTGGCGGAAAAGAAAAGGGTGGAAGCATTCGAAATGTGGTGCTACCCGAGGAATTATGAAGATAAAATGGATCGACCGAGCAAGTAACGAGGAAGTCCTAAGAAGAGTGGGAAAAGAAAGAAGTCTTCTGAATACCCTAAGAAGAAGATGGAACAACTTAATCGGCCACGTAATGAGACATGATGGCCTGATGAAGACAGTCGTCGAAGGAAAAGTGAACGGGAAGAATGGCAAAGGAAGGCCTCGTGCGAAATATATGGAACAAGAAATGAAGGAATTGTGAAAGAGAAGAAATACGTAATTATGGAGAGATTAGCCGATAGAAGAACTCAGTGGAGAGCTAAGTCAAACCAATCTGAGGAATGATGACCAATGATGATGATGGCAACGGATGTTTTGGCGAATTCAGAAGCAAAATGTCATTGTGTGTGGTGAAATTTCCACAAGGTTTTGATAACACCAGAGAACAGAGATAGCAGCTGGTTTCGCCTCAATAGGGCATCAGGTATCACATTTCAGCTTTAGACTTGAACGTGTACAGCGAAGATCGGCAACATTTGTAAAGGGACGGTGTGATAAACTTATTAGCGTAACCAGTCTATTAAATGAATTAAATTGGAAATCATTGTCAGATCGCAGGTTGAAATTTAGACTTAATCTCTTAAACAAATTCCAAGACCATATTTTCAGTGATGATGCTAAAAATATTTTGCGAACCCCAACTTACTATGGTAGACTGGACCATAATCACAAAATTAGAGAAATTGATTGCCGAAATGACAGATTCAAAATGTCCTTTTTTCCTCGTACTATTAGGGGTATGAATAACGGTAAATATATCCAGTACGAGTGTAGCAATGGATAACAGTGGTAGCTGCATGTTGGTATGAGCACTTAAAGCTAACCCAACTAACAGCATGTTTTTGCATGTTTGCTTGCTATTTTTATCTTTTTTTAGCGTAGTTGAGAAAGGTATATAAATACTAATTCTTTTTTCTGAATGATATGTAGTGCATGTTTGGTGAGAGTTCACCCCCTGCCACACACCTTTATGGTGGCTTGCAGGGTATTATGTAGATGTAGATGTTTAGACAAAGAGGAGGGGTTAGGAGAAAGGCGGAAGGGGGTGATTTGATGCTTCGAGTCACAGGGGGTAAAGGGGATGTCTGCTAGGGGGCGGAGAATCCTGGTAGGCGGGCGTAAATAGAAAGCAACCCCATCAACAAATCCATTTATCAGAGTATGGAGCTTCTGGTTGCGTAGTTATTAATTTTTGGAGAATAAATAATTCGATAGAGCCGTCGCACGATAATTGAAAGCGTTGAATCCATAAGGTACTTTGGGGTAACAATCACTAAAGATTTATCGTGGGGAAGGCATTCGGGAAATGTGCGGCCGAGCCAAGAGATAGCTAAGACTTATTAAAAGAGTATTTTGGAAATGTGAGAAGACAAGAGAGTGATGTTACTTTTCACTAGTTTTAGGCCCCACCTTGAATATACAGCCACTGTATGGGATCCGACTTAATTACATTTGATCAGAGAGCTAGATAGTGATTAGCGTAGAGTAGCGTTAAATTGCCATTCCGGTGTTTTTTCTTCAATTTTGGGGTGAAATATATACATTGATACAGCCTTATTCTAGCAGTCGTAAGAGATCATACACTGTACAAATAATTCGATTTTATCATCGCTGTTAAGATCTGAGCTGAGTGAGTATCTCTGTAAACAATGACTCGGCTATACTCAATCTGGCCAAGGTTTCACCGCTGTATAAACGCATGATATGTGAGCTGAGCGACGTTCATATAACGTATGATGATAGGCGATTAAAATTAAACTATCCAAGAATTAAGCTATCAGACCTGCAGCCTACTTTGCAGGCACTTTTCATAAGCATTTCGTATGCAGATAGAAGGAAATGGTTATTTTATAAATAGTGAAATGTGCTTAGCAACGAAAACAAATATGCATAGCAACTGGTTTCCCATGCTAAAAGATAGTGAAAACACTCTTTTTAACACTTAAATTTTCACATTTTCCGATTCGTTGACAAATATTTAAATACGTTTGTTCCATGTGCCCATATTTCTTCTTTAAAACGACACCACTCCCGCATCGATCAGATAAGTATCTTCAGAGTTTACCTCAAATTGATGCACCGAGGTCGAGCGTTAAAACATCCTGGGAGATTTGCAACCCGCAGACAAATATACTTTTTATATTTTTTGGACGGGAAGGAGGTACAAAGGAAATCGAAAACTACTGATATGTTGTGCGTGGACATGTTCTGCATTGAACGCACTTTTCTCCACCTCCAGAGCTCTCAACCACCGTGAGAAAACACAATAAAACCGACTGGACTTACGGACACCGCTACAAACTTAATTATACTAATAGAAGAATGGGTATTGTTTAAAGTGCGATTTGACTACCAAGGACAGAGTTCATATGCAATATGCCAAAAAAATTCTTTGTGCAGAATAACGAGATTGACATCATCATGCCGAGTCAAGCAAATCAATGTATTTGCAATTAAAAAAAAAAAAATTATTTTACTAGGAATAACATATAGCGTTTTTAGTTTTCTCTTTCATGCTAAAGACAATACTTTCATACAAGAATTCTTAAATGAAATACGAGATATAGAATTTAAATAAATACATTTCTTTGCGTAACAAACAGTTATATCTCAACGAATTCCGAAAGCAAACCGTGTTTACCGGCAGGGGCCGATATAAATAATACCAATTCAATTTTACCCCGCATTATAAATGAGAGGGGATAAGGAAAATTTTCAGTAGTTTAATCTCATGAAAGAGGCATGTATATTTAGGTGAGTGCGTCGAGTGAAGAGAAGGGAATATTAGGAGTATCAAAGTATCAATTCATGTTCACAATAGTAGCACTGAATATGGTGCACGAAAACGAACTATTGTTGTCTCTCCCTGGCCTGAATTTGCAAAAATGTATTGTTTAGCCGAGTACGCTGCCAACCTCTGCGCGAAACACAACACAACCCGTAGAATTTTAACGGAAAATGAAGCTGCGATATGAAGCCAGATGAAATGATTTCGTAATGTGAATATTAAGTTGTGCCTGGTCATTCAAAATTTCATTTTTCAAATATTATATCGTAACCAAGCAAAAACTTCTCCTACATTGCATTCATTTCTGTAAAATACTGAGCGACTAATCGTAATTTTTGCGTTCAACTGGTGTTTCAATTTATACTTTGCATTTCTTTATGCGCCTTAAATTCTTTTCAAAAATTATTTTCCTCGCAACAAAATGAACTTAATATTGCATTTATATCAATAAATTTAGCATTTAACATCCTCTCCGATCAACATAAGACAACCAATGACTACAGACATAGAACAGTATGCCCTGTTTCAATGTTTTTATGCAATTTAATCTTCAAGTGTCTAATGCTTTGGTACGAGCAAACTCAAAAACTTAATAATCTCCGCTGAAACTTGTTTTGACTCGATAACATGGAAAAAAAACACGAGCCAAATCCCCAAAAATATTTGTGGATTTTGTGTATTTAGCTCGTATTTTCTTTTCATGTTATCATGTTTCCCTTCGACTGAATTTCACCGGAATCCTTACAATTTGTTAGGTCTCTGATTTAAGATATTTTTAATTACATATCGAAATATTTTTGCGGTAGAGTCTGATATGACACTCCCCCTTGGCATAACTCGACCAATTGCAGACTGTGCGCCGTCCAGAAAAACCACTCCCAGAAAAAAACCGTCCTATTGGCTAGAATAAGTAAAAATGTGCTAGTCGAGGTTATAAAAAATTATGCACTGATATAAAAGGAATGCAGGGATAAAAACTATTCTCTCCCTACAAAATCATCTGGAGAAGTTCAAGTTCCATGGTTTTTACCCCTGTTTATCCAATGCTTAGATATAAATACTTTGATTTACATCCTGAATGACGCGCCCATTTCACGAAAATCGGCCAATCAAAGGCGTTATACGATCCTCACTCCAGTTCCCCTTGTTTCACTCCAAAATCCCGTAGGCTTGTTTGCTGAATATATAAATGAATGTTAGAGTTGAAGTTCGTTAAAAATTTTTCAGCATCAAAGACGGAGTTGTGAAGAAATGTTGTAATTCCCCGAAAAACGCCTTGATAAGGTCATAGTTCCTTGTTTATATCTTCGTTATTTTGCAATAGATGGAAATGCAAAGCACATCAAAAGAATAGGGATATTCTCTGGAATAAATTATTCTATCATTTACTATTGTTTTAAACGCCGAGGAGTAGTGAATTTTAATTGCTTTTGGACTTTCGCTGACAATTAAAACCATCATTTCCGGAAATCAGATTTGATAAATTTACTTTTAAGTTTTAGTAACAATATTAACGTGTGGTCCATTAGTGATTTAGATTCATGTTTTATACAAGCTACTGGCACGAATGTCATAGCAGCCTTCCACGACGACTATCTATGATTCTCTCTATTTACGAATCTTTCAAATGATAGATATTTGTAGGTGCTGTAAATTTCACTCTTGATAGGAGAGCCTTCACAAACAAAAATGCATAAAAAAAGTCGGCCACGTTTTTTCTTGTGATAGAACCCAAAAATAATGATTTTGACGTAGTTGTGATTCGTCACGTTCCTACAGGGATCAGAAAAAGAGAACAGGAATTGATAAAAAAAGACGATATAAACTTTACATTCCGAGTGCTTGGGGGTTGTGTTTGAAACCGTCGAGATTCTCTCGAATAGGTAACCAAGGAGTCACGTGGTATGAAAACGAATGGTTTGCAAATTTTGTGTGGTAAAACCACTGATTACAACCTCGTTCATTGTTTACACTTGTGCTTATCTCATCTGAGGGCACTATAGCGAAGACAGATAAGAAAAAATCACGTGAAAACAATTAATGATATTGCATCGAGCTTATGGATACCCACAAATAACTTGAACAGTGAGAGGTCATTCTCTCAGTAATACATTTTAATCAGCGAACGTTGACATCAATTGAAACCAGAAAATGCTGTAACTTTTACAATGTTATCATTCAAGTAACTTAGGTACTTAGGCTCTACATATAATGGTAACCTAAAATAAATGAGATTTTATACATAGTTAATTTAAAGAAATACCTAGACGAGTAAGGCAAACAGAACAATATATCCGTAGTTTAATCGAGCTGTCAAATAGTGTACAATGAAAATGAGCTATTACTCTGTTCTTCATAGTTTAAATTAGTAACTACTTATAATTAAGAACAATGACTAGGTGTGATGTTCATATCATACGAATTATTTTTTGAGTCCTTGGAAGGTACAGTAAAAAGATTGTAGGTAATTTTATATTTTTTACCATTTTATTTGTACCAGAAAAAGCTAAAATAAGCTTAAAAATATATTATACAAGAGCTGATAACTGTCGCACCCAACTTGTTATATAAAGAAGATGTATGAATGATCGGTCACCTGAAGATGTAACTACGTTATGAAACTTGGGTAATGCCTATTTAAATATAAAGTGAACCTAACAAAGTTTCATTCTTTTATTTTCCATCATATTACACTAATTTTGAGGTTCTTAAAACTAATTTTGAATATTTATAAAATTATTTTCCTGGATCTCTAGGAATGGGGGTTAAAGGAAACAAAGAAGCATTCTTTTCGAAAAGGAAAGGGTGAAATAAAGTTTTTGGCGAGAGTAGATCAGGTAGTTTTTCAGGAATGTGGGGAAAATGAGATCGCAGGACCAATCCGAAAATGGAGATCGAGAAACACTCCCACACTTTTGCGTTTCCGAATAAAAGGCGGGAAGTGGAACCAATTGAAGGGAGAGTTTTCTTAGACTTCAGAGGAGTTCGAATTTGAATTTAAAAAAAAATAATATCCTCGATTAATTATTCCGCCTCTATAAGCGCCAATAGACCTGCCACCCACGAATTTGTCCTTTCTTCCTCTCGGGGAAATCCAACTCTCCCCATGAAATGCCACCGGTACTCATTAGCAGTATCCGAAAACCAAGTATGCTTCGGCAAAGCATTCTTGGTGATGACGTATTGCTGACGTACAATAAAGCATGCTTGGGAAAGAATACTTCATATTCGGACAGTCTACGGTAAGGAGCGACGTTAAGAAGTAGTGGCAACATAAAAAACCACTAGGTACAGTGAAACACGATAGAGGGCAACTTCTATCAAATGTTTAGAACGGAATAAAAAGAGCAATTATATGTATATTAGCCCTTTCATTGATATGTATATTAATAATTATGCAAATGTAATATACGAATTAAAAAATGGATACTACACACATTTATAAGTAGCCAACGGCTCCGCCATCTTCTGTTATTCTAGTCAACAATGCTTCGAAGTCAATATGGAAGCGTGCTTCTGTGCTTTGGCTTCGTAGCATGCTTCCCCCAGAGTGCTTCGCGTTCGGACGAACTTCGGGTGTTTCCGTCGGTACGTCCCTCCACCTGGAAGCAAGCATTGTAGTATGCTTAGCGATAGAAGTACACGTTTCGGACAGGGCTACTGTTTCTTACCCCCGAAACTTTCTGCTAATGCGCCAATCAGCTTCTTTTCGGTCGAAAAAACCAGATGATGGTTTAAAAAAAAATAAGCCTCACAATCGGATGAATGAGCCGTTGTCAACATATTCCGTTGCTGGCCAGAAATGCTTGGCTCAATAACCGGCCGACCTCGTGGAGTGTGGCCAAAGTTAACGACACCAACGAGGAAAATTCCTAAGCCATGGGTGCCCAACCCCACAGGGTAATAGCCGGATCTCACCATGAAGAGGGGAAGAGGCCAATGACAGCACAAGGGCAAGGCAGCGATCAGTTGTGCTCTGACCTCAGGACATTCTACTACCAGTGTAGCGTAACCCGATCTTCTGGTACATTGCGATAGATAACATAAAGCAGTAAGAATTGTCAAAATATGTTATTGGAAAAAGCTTGAAATTACATTAACATAATAACAAATAATCTAAGAAATATAATAAAAATAGATTTTTGTTCACATTACTAGTGATTTATGAATGATGAGGCGGTTAGTAATAAACTATGAACATTTGTCTTAAAAAGGTGCGATTTTCCAGATGCTTATTCTAATGAAATATTTCCTTACTTCCACGCTTGTATTTGTAGATGTAAGTAGAATCTCCTTTTGGTAAAATGCCCTTTTTGCTTGGGCATAAGTACTGGGAATTTCTCTTTTACTACGTCCATTGCTGGTTACTCGGCTTCCCAGGTATCAGAACTCTTCCACCCCCTCAATTACATATTTGTTTTCTTAGTTTAATATCGGCCCTGACTTTTTTTCCTACTACATACCAATGTATCTGAGTTTTCTTTTTATTGATCTTCAGGTCATATCTAGCTTTCCATATTTGTGCCAGATATGTCCTTTCCATATTTCATGGGTCTTCTTTAAATCTCCTTCTATTTCTGCCGTGACTGCTATATCATCGGCGAATCGCACCATGCTGATTTTCTCCCCGTGGATATTCACTCCCGAATTTTCCAGCTGTAGCCGACTGGATGTCGAACCAGGGGGGCTGTGTTTGAAACCGTCGGGATTATATCGAGTAGGTAACCAAGGTGTCACGTGGTATAAACACGAAATGCTTCCCAAATTTGGTGAGTTAAAACCACTGATTACACTTCATTCTTTGTTTACACTTGTGTTATATCTCAACTGGGGGCTCTTTAGTTGGAATATATGAGAAAAACTCAAGTGAAAACAATTAATGATGTTGTAAAGAGCGATTCAGATACATTAAATTGTGAAACCATTCGAGTTTGTATCAAGTCACTCCTTGGTTACCTATTAGAGATAATCCCGACGATTTCAAACACAACCCCCCAGTACCCTATTTATAAAAAGGAAGTCCTCTGGCTTTACTTCGTGGAACCGCATGATTGTAGCGAGGAGAAAAGAGCACTTTGTAAGATTCCACAAGGTTATTCAGACACCGACCTAGGTTTCCATTGTAGTACAATAATCTTCAAGGTCCTTGGTCCTGGAAGATGATTGTACTACAATCGAAACCTAGGTCGGTGTCTTAATAAACTTGTGGAATCTTACAAAGTGCTTTCTTCTTCTTGCTACCACCCTCTTTATAATCCGAACACCATATGTTTATGTCTTCATAGATTTTATAGCAGGCATACCGGCCTATGAATTCCTTGGAACTGTACCGTCAAGGAGGGGGTAAAATGTTGGATCTCTTAATGGATGATCTCTTAAGGGGGATAAATGTTGGGGGTAAAATGTCGCTCTTCCGTGCGAATCCTTACCACTATACTTAATTTTTAAATGTTAGAGCTAAGAGAAGTCCCTCTTGCCGCCCCTGGATCGCGTATGAGGCCGGGAGGCCTCGGCAGTCGCTGCGTTCGTTGATTACAAAACCAAGCTATTGCCGGATGTCCTCGTGGTTTCCGGATCATTCAATTCGGAATTGGAAATTGAGAGGCTCACTTCCTCTTTCTTTTAACCTTTTCCGTGGTGAACTACATCCCCACATCCACTGATGCTTTCTAATCACTATGCATTATTCATCCCTTTCTATAAACTCACAAGAGGATTGTACGTGATACAAGTTTTTTTATTGGTGGGAAAAGAATAAGAGAGAAAAAGTCATTGGACATGGTTTTTAAAATGCCACTAAGAATAAGTGGACATCCATAGGTGACTGAAAGGTAATTAGGGAATACGCTTGTGGTAATTGTGCTGCTCGAATGAATGAAAGTACCTAGTCTCTCAAAGATTTTTCTCAGGGGCTATGCGGCAGTTAAGTTGGTGGAGCAGATGGAAATCATGTTATGGCGATCTTAAAACAGCACTATCAGTCAATAAGATAAATGAATACGTTTTTGCCAAGTATTCATTACAAAACTTACCTTTACTTACAAAAGATAAACAACGCCCGTAGTGATACCGTGGCGTGACGTCATGCGATGACGGTGTCTATTTAAGCTGCCGAATGTAAAAAATTGTTTTAAAGAGTAATATCTTTGGGTCACTCCTTAATTCTTAGGTGAAATTTTCGCCAAGTGAATTCTTACTAATAACCTCATTCATTGAGATATATAAAATAGTGCATCAGCCCCATTGCTTTTTGGACTGTAGTTTGTTCTTTTGTTTTTCGATTTCCAAGTGATTGCTATGAAATGTATGATTGTGTATATGCAGTGACTGTAGTAAAATTTGCAGATTAATGATGTGAAGAGATATTTAACGTTGTAAAAATGTGTTGGCCTTACCTCATTGTTTAATTCATATCAACAAATTTTCGCTCAAAGAAAAGTGGAAAACCCTTAGTAACATGAAAGTGGCGTTATACTATTTTCTTAACATTGGCAACGGTTCATCTACATTCACACGATACCCTGCAAACCACCACGAGTGTGTGCGGCAGGTGGTGAAGATCACTTAGCGTGCACTATAAACATGCAAACATGCTACTATAGGGTCTCAGGCAACTAGATTGCTAGTATCTACATAGTAATAAGGGATGGGTTTATAATACATGCATCAAGCATTACAGACTACTCTAAAATATTTCCCCTATCTTTTTGCATGCTGCCTATTGTTCTTTTATAGTATGGGGAAAAAATGACATTTTGAATCTATCAGTACGGCAATCTATCTCTCTAATCTTATTTATCTGGTCGAAGAAACTAGCATAATACGCTGGTGTTTTTAATATGTGCCTAACATCTTCAGTAAAGCTATCGGATTGAAATTTCTCTAATAGATGTAATCTGTACTTTAACCTACGCTCTGGTAATGATTCCCACCCTAATTCTTTTATTAATTCTGAAACGCTACTCAACCTATCGTAACAACTTTTAACGAACCTAGCTGTTCTACGCTGCACAGTCTAGTTCTCTGATCAAACATAATTAATTCGAATCCCATACACTGGCTACATACTCAAGTTGGGGCTTAACTATTGAAAAGTAACATCGCTCTTTCGTCTTCTCATCACATTTTCCATGTACTCTTTTTATAAACCCTAGCTTTCTTTTCGCTTGGCAGAATATTTCCCGAGTGTTTCTTCCCCACGATAAATCCTTAGTGATTGTTACACCTAAATACCTTGTTTTAAATGCTATTTTTCTTCATGTTATTAATTTTACAGCATCGGTCTATCAAATTATTCCTTCTCCAAAAATTAATAGATACTCACTTTTTAAGGTTACGATCTAACTGCCATTTGTCGCACCACTCTCGAATTGTATCTAAATCCTTGCTAAGCGATTTCCTGTCTTCTTCTTTTGATTTGCCCGTGTACACTATTACATCGTCTGCAAAAAGTCTAAGCTTACTACTAACTACGGTACCAAAATCGTTTATATATAAAAGAAATAGAAGCGGACCTACTAAACTACCCTGGGGAACTCCCGGTGTGACTTTCATTGTGTCGGACATAATACCGTCTATGACAACCCTCTACTCTTGCCCACTTAAGAATAACTACCGGTACTGGTAATGTAACCTGTATACGTTCCTATTTACTCAATTAAGATAACACCTAACGAAGCTCCTTTTTGTATTCTTTATATAATTTATATAGCTCATTGTTTATTGACATGGTGTTATTAATACCAGTACTTCCAAATGCAGCAGTAGCAGCGCCATTGTTTGCAAATATGTTTTGAAATATTATTATTAATAAAATTTAGAACTAGGAGTAGTATTTACAAGGGAATAGTTTAAAACTAAATTAGAACATCCTTAACCGATATTAGAATATTTAATAACAGAAATAAGCATGAAGCTTCTCAGTGTGGGAAATTAAACGTGGCAACAACACGTCAGCCATGTTCCGAAGCCACAATGAGTTAAAAGAGCCAGTAAAATATGGAATTCCACTTAAACGTATTATGTAATAGCGTAATCATAGCATTATTGTGTGTTCATTATTAGACTGTATGTGAATTTCCATATTGTTATTTTTCTGAATCGGCATTTATTAATTTAAAAACGTAGTTCTTTTACGGGATTTCGACGCGTGGAGTCATAGCAAAACCTCCTTAGATGGCAGCATCTCCTCCAGCACGCCACTCGAAAGTATTGTTCTCAGCAGAGATCGTGATTTGAAATGGCAAAGCTCTCCTGGAGCAACATTCCCCCCTGCGCGGTGCTCTCGTCTGCGAAGCAGTTTGCATTTCCAACGCAGTCATTAGCGAGGCTCGTCCAAGTTTCTCGGACCGGATGTCCGCCGAGGAGGCTGGAAATGAAGAGGGCGTCGCATTCCTGCCCCAGTTTCACCTTGCTCCCGGCTGGTAACTTTTTAATGAATCAAGTTTTGATCAGTCGGCTCCTCCCACGAATAAACGAGGGAGAGGCCCGCAGGCCGGAGTGCCGTCTTCCTGGTCACTTGGGGATCACCTGGTGTCTTCGCCACTCCTCCTTCGTGTGCCTACTCATCTGGTGCGAGCCAGAAGTGTCTGGTGGCCCCTTCTTGGAACGCCAAGGAAAATATGACATCAACCACTCGGCATGGTTTCAAATGATATTGGTCTCCGGAGCAGAAAAGCCACGTTTATTTGACTTTACATTGAGAGGACTTTGCATTGCCCCATCCCCCAAGGGATCTCTCAAGACTTAAGCGGAACAGACGTCCATGTCGAAGAAGGTCGACTCGTGCCGAGTATGCACTCACATGCCATTGTCCTGACCTTTCTCCCCCTCTTCAAAGCTAAGATTTATAAAAAGAGTACTAGGGAAATGTGATGAGAAGACAAAGAGCGATGTTACTTTTCAATAGTTAGGCCCACCTTGAGTATGCAGCCAGTGTATGGGATCCTAATGAATTAGGTTTGATCAGAGAACTAGACAGTGTGCAGCGTAGAGCAGCTAGGTTCCTTAAAAGGTGTTACGATAGGTTGAGTAGAGTTTCAGGATTAATAAAAGAATTAGGGTGGGAATCATTATCAGAGCGCAGGTTAAAGTAGGTACAGATTAAATCTATTAGAGAAATTTCTATCGGATAGCTTTACTAAAGATGTTAGACACATATTAAAACAAACCAGCGTATTATTCTAGATTCGACCAGACAAATAAGATTAGAGAGATAGATTATCGTACCGATAGATTCAACATGGCCTTTTCCCCGCACTATAAAAGAAGAGAATAGGCATCGTAGCAAAGGGATAGGTAGGGGAAATATTTTAGAGTATTCTGTAGTGCATGATGCATGTATGAACCCCTAAAATACTATATATACTAACAATCTAGTTGCATGAGACACTATAGTTACCTGTTTGCATGTCGGTAGTGCATGCTTGGTGATCTTCACCCCCTGCCTCACACCCTTGCGGTACTTGCAGGGTATCGTATAGATGTTGTAGATTTGGAGAATCTCAAATTTGAGAACCAGGGTATGTCCTTGATCTTCTCCTAGCATCTCAACTTGTTTCTTCCCATCTTTGGTTTTTCACAATTTTTCATTTTGCTCCGGTTTTAATCTAAAAAGGTTCGCCGGGAATATTTCCTGCCTTCTAGTGCAGAATATCTAAATCTACCTAGCGTAAATAGTTAAATTTATCTAGCGTTAATAATTACCGTAGAATGAAATACTTAGGAATCAACATCACTGGGGACATATCATGGGGAAAATACATCACGAAACTAGCTAGTGTAGCAAACCCTAGATTAAAATGGTTATAGGCAAATGCGATGAGAGAATAGGAGAAAGAAGCTATTTTACACTTGTCAGGCCTCACTTAGAATATGCCACTTGTATATGGGACCCGTACGAAGAAGGTATGATAAAGGAATTAGAGCGTGTGCAAAGGAGAAGCGCTAAATTTGTTAAAGGCCGTTATGAATATTGTATAAGTGTTACGAATTAAATAGAAGAACTAGGATGGGAATTACTATCAGAGCGCAGGTTAAATTTTAGGCTAAACCTTTTAAGTAAATTCTAAACCCATTTGTTCACAGATGACGTTAGATATACATTAAGTTTTAATTAGTTAACCCTTGCGTATTACGCTAAGTTAGATCAGATTAACAAGATTAGAGACAATTTGACGTACCGATAGATTTTAAATGTAATTTTTCCCGCGTACCATAAGAGAGCAGAATAGGCAGCATAGCAAAGGGATAGGCAGATGAAATATTGCTAGAGTAGTTATAGTTCATGATGCATGAATCAACAACCAATAATCTCTTTAGTACTATGTAGATACTAACAATGTAGCTGCATGTGACACTATTATCTAGCATGTTTCCATGTAGTAGCCTAGTTGCATGTATAGTGCAATATAGTGCATATTTGGTGATCTTCACCCCCTGCCACACACCCTCGTGGTGGCTCACAGAGTATTACGTACGCGAAGATCCTGTTCCAAATCTTTGGCAGATGCCGATGCCACATTGCCCGCTGACGGTCAAACCGAGGGATAACGGACTCTCCTTGTTGGTAACCAAGGCGTAGAGAGAATCCCTCGGTGAACTCCTGGGCATAAAAAGAATGACCCTGAAGCAAACGGCTTCTCTGAGATATAGGTCCCTGTTTGGTGGCCCCCTGCCGTGTGGGGTATGAGCCGATCCCTTTTCCCCAACTCCATGGCTTCCTTATCTTTCATATCCCCGAAGGTGCTCGCACAATGGGGTTTTTTACTATATCCAGAAGCATTAAAGGAAATGATGTCATGATTATGACCTTAAAGCCCCCAGGGTGGAATATTACGATGTATGCCAGGATAAGAGACCAATTTCACGAAGATTAAGAATATCGATATAATATTATCTCCCAAACGAGTATCTCATCAATTTTATCAATGGAATAACCAAAGTATGAGGTTCCGAGCAACGATGATGTTTCCTCTATCAATGCCTAATATTTAACAGAATGCTCCTTAAATTCAAAGCTAAATTTTCCGGACTGAGGTTTGCAAGATCACGGCCTATTTTCAATGTCTGGTCAGAAACAATAAGACGCGATGGCCTGATGAAGACGAGGGAAAAGTGAACGGGAAGAATGGAAAAGGTAGGACTCGTATGAGATACATGGAACAGGTTGTGAAGGATGTAAAAGAGAAAAGATACGATAATAGGAAGAGGTTGGTTGATAGTAGAATTGAGTGGAGGGCTGCGCCAAACCAATCTTAGGATTTTTGTCCGATGATGATGTCAGAAAAAAGTTCTAAACCCTTATCGTTTATAACTATGGTCGTCGTCATTAACACAAGTCATCATTCCTAAGATTTGTTAGTTGCAACTCTCCACAATATTCTTCTGTTGGCTAACCTATTTTTACACTACACATTTTAACCTATTTTTACACACATACTTCTTCTCTTTGGCATCCATCGATGTATACTCAATGAATCTCATACGAATTTGAGTTCTTCATTAGGCATTCATCTTGTATTCCCGGGTAATTTCATATTCAGCGCGCTATTTTCGAAACTGCTGTAACGAATGACGTTTGATGACATAGCGCGGGTTCCCACGTCATCGAGATTAGGATGCAGCCACAGCCTGGGCTGGGATAAAGCCACAAATTAATATATCTTATCTGTTTTTAATGCTGCGAAAATGTTTCACCGAAAGCAGGCAATGGATGCTACGCGTATTGTTATGCAAGTGTTTCCATTGTTTCTCCCTGCCCCCTTCCGTCACGCTCGCAAGTGAAAGCTTTTGCGTTCGGCGAAAGTTCATCGTCAGATCTCTTTCTTCCGCCTTGTTGCTGGAAACAATAGCAGACGAAGGCAGTTGCCGTATCCACCACCCGGCGGGGTAACGATCGCTTGCGGTGCATATCGGGACTGGCGCCCCGCGGCGAGAAAAGCTGAACATCTTGCTTTGGATGCGTCCCATGGGACAATTTGAGGCCTCCATGGGTGCACGGGGAACCAATATCGCCAATCCTTAGGGATAATGGTGATAGAAACTTGCCTTTGTCCATTGTATTATGTACATCTTCCATACTACTATATCTTTAGAAAACTCTGTAGTTGCGCGACAAAATATCTTCGAACATTATGAACGCCTTTAAATGAAACTAGTTGAAGCCTTCAATTTCATCCAAGAACATATTCTAATGTCGATGTTTTTGGTATCTTAACCAAGAGAATAACAAAACATTTGAGTTTTTTAAATTTATTTCTCGCACAGGAAGATGCCAACTGTATTAGTCTAGCTTTGAAGGTGTTTCCCCAAATACCTTCCCAAAATACCATGATTGCATTTTGTGAGAATATCATTAGGTACCTCAGTGCAAATGCAAATGAAGAGGAAATTGCAGTCGGAAAGTATGTTGTCGGAAGTCGGACGGCTCCGACTAAAAACTAGTACTCAACGAAGTAGTAAGGAAAGGTTTTGCGGAATAGTAAAGCACCTGTCTTACAGGTCTTTTTGTAGAGCAACATTAATATACAGAAGAGAAGAAGCTAAAGCAAATGTGAAGACCCAACGTGATAGGAGCTTAACTTAATTATCTTAGTCTTCTAAGAATTATCCCAACAGAAAATAGTTAAATAGAATTGAATGTTGGCATTATTTTACCTTTATCTCTGGTATGTTAATAGAATTATTAAAGCATATCAAAGTCTATTTAAAGTATTTGATGGTGTATGTTTCCTGTATGAATGCTCCTATTGTCTAGCTTTGCTTTCATGCCAAGATTAGTTTTTGTGTAAATTGTGTGTTCATATTTCTTTTGGTTTTTAATTTGAATTACATGGTTTTCTGATGGTAAAACAGCTGTACCTTAGGGGCTACCAAACTCTTTATATGTTTCATAATACTTTTAGAAATTGTATTAAATTCTAATTCGTTACCGAAAAAGAAGAGGGCAGAGAAATGCGAAAAATTAAGGAGCCTGTCTAACTGCAGATACCTGAGATATAAGGAACAGGATCATCTATAGAAGAATGAAACGAAAACAAGACGAGTTCCTGCATGATAAAAAATTGAAATTCAGGAAAAGCAAGATTTCAATAGGATCAAATTTGACCTTTAAGATGAATATGGAGGAAAGAGTGGAAAACAAACACACATTTTTTGCATATATGGATGCGGAAAAAGATTTTGGCAGTGCTATTAGGAATTCAATGCTGAGAATTATAAAGTAAATTGTTATGATAAACAATGAAAGAAGAGAATTCCGCATAAAGACATGTTAGAAATACATAGGCTAATATAAAACTGATATTGAACATTAAAGTCACCTGAAAGCCAATGCAATTAAAATAAATCAAAGACATTGAAGACAAGAAACTTCTAAGCTCATTTTTAAACTTAATTGACAAACCCTGAGAGAGATTCTGTTAGTGTATCGTTATCCCGGAAGCTGGATAACCAGCGGTGGGGGAAGTAAGTTGGTGTTGTCAGACGGGAAAGGAAGAGATCGGTCGAGTGGCAAACAAGGAAGTTCTAAGAAGATCCGATAGGGAGGCGAAGTCTGGTGAAGTCTCTTAATAAGAAGATGGGACTGCCTAATCGGCTTATTATGCCTTGAGACATGATGGTCTGACGAAGCGACTCGTCGCGGGAAACACGAGAATAAACGAGAAATCGCACGTCGTCTGGCGTGGATTTTTCATGGAGGGATATGTCCTTATTGTTCTAATGTGTAGAATATGCGAATGAATTACAGATATTAAGGTAGCCTTTATGCAAATTCCTATTTGTCCTGCGCACCGATTTATTTCATCAAGGTCTTCGGAATAAAGCTGTAGCGGTTCTGCAACCCTCTGTAAGCTATTTTTTAACATTGGTGTTTAGAGTTTTTACAAATTACAGTCACCCCTCCAGATCAGTGGCGTTTATTCGGGAAAAGAATAGTTTTACAAGTACTACGAACTTGGTAATAATTTAATTAATTAATTAACCGCTGCGTATTATGCTAAGTTAGATCAGATTAACAAGATTAGAGAGACAATTTGACGTACCGATAGATTTAAAATGTAATTTTTCCCGCGTACCATAAGAGAGCAGAATAGGCAGCATAGCAAAGGGATAGGCAGATGAAATATTGCTAGAGTAGTTGTAATAATTGTATAGTTGTAAAAATAATTTAATAACAAAAACATAGTCTTTTGTATTTTACTTTTTGATAGGTAGCAACACAAAAGGCGTTTGCATCAAATCTGTATGAAGGCGTGCAACAACAGAGTCAAAATCAATAGCGCCGCAATATGAAGGAATATGAAAATTCAATTCTTAATACCATCTCATAAATAATGGATGGCATGCAATCTAAAACTCGTGCCTTAAAATGCAGCGCAGAATTTTCTGCATTCAATTCTCCACGAAAAGAGTTCAGTAGATGGTTTTAAAGTAGTAAAAAATATTGGCAAGGCTGAGTCAGAACCACGGCTTTAAACCTTCGGGGAGAAAGTCATGTCAAGTATTGATACATTGCCTTCAAATTCATCTGTAATTATAGTCCATGAAAATAATATCATACGCATATCCAAATTCATTATTAAAGTACAAGCTGCTTTGTGAACGTACTAAATCACTCGTTTCTCTGAAATCGATCTGCCGATACAGTTGCGACGTCGGGCGTACTTCCAACTCGACTTCTGTTTCCACTAATTAACTTACCAATCATTACAATAGCGGGCAAGTTAACATGTTGGAATTTCGACATTTACATTTTTGACATGCTGATATTTTTGGTCATTTGCAAGAGTTGAGTCACTCACCTCTTGATAATGACCTGGAAAGGTCTAAACCGTACGAGCAGTATTCAATTATATCTATGTGGAATAGAAAAAAGCTTTATTTTATTTAAATAACTTACCAATACAAAATCCTAGATACTGGTGACCAATATTTCCTACTTTTATGGATGATATCATCAGATAAGTTGTTTTCTGCTTTTATGTAAACACTAGAAGGTTGTTCTAAAGTCCATGTTTTCTTCTTTTCAGGTGAGCCAAAAATGTTAAGAAAAGAGGAGGTTCTTGAAGAAATTGAGAATATTTTATAGAGAACATAGCCTTACTTTGAGGAAAAACTGGCACAGCCCGTGATAGGGTAAGTGAAATACTAAGAGTAGACACCGTCACAGAATAAGAAAACTTTGTATTTTACACGTATAATTATTGTCACACAACAGATTTTGTCACTAAGGCGACATCATTTGGTACAGTTGACTTACAAAAAAATGATTCTTGTATTCAGGAGAGTGTGAGGGGTGCCACAATAGAAAAACTATTAATGTCACCAAAAATAATATTAGGGCCTGTTTAATGTTCAGTTAATTTGAGAGTTTTGGTGCAGCAGCGGTGGTATAACGGACCTTTCTTTTGTTTTATAACTATCTTCATAAATGATGCAAACTCATTAGAAATCACATTTCTCATAATAATTGTTCTAATGAATTGATTCACTATCTCAGGTTGGTGATTGGCGCAAGACAAAAGTAAAAAGAACTGGGATTATATGTCTTGCCTTCCTAAGCTCTTTAAAAATGAAAATAAAGAGATAAATCACAAAGGTATCGCGCGCGTTATTTACTTATAGCCCCGGTTTCCATAAACAGCCTCCATTAACTCACACGTGTGAACCAAAACAGAAATAGCATGAAATAGGCCTAGAGACTATGATAATTAAATACAGCTACATACTAAATTAAGGCGTCATATTCGCCATTACATTTATATCTCTACGATACCCTGCAAGCCACCACGAGGGTGTGTGGCAAGGAATGAAGATCACCAAGAATGCACTACCAACATGCAAACAAGCAACTATAGGGTCTCATTCAACTAGTTGTTAGTATCTATAGTATTTAAGGTATTAATACATGCATCATGCACTACAGACTACTCTAAAATATTTCCCCTACCTATCCCTTTGCTATGCTGCCTATTCTGTTCTCTTATAGTACGGGGGAAATTCCATTTTGAATTTATCATTACAACAATCTATCTGTCCAATATTATTTATCTGGTCGAATCTAGCATAATACGCTGGTATTTTTAATGTGTGCCGTACATCTTCAGTAAAGCTATGCGATTGAAATGTCTCTACTAGATTTAATCTGTACCTTAACCTACGCTCTGATAATGACTCCCACCTTCATTCTTGTATTAATTCTGAAACACTACTCAACCTATCGTAACACCTTTTAACGAACCTAACCCCTCTATGCTGCACACTGTCTAGTTCTTTGATCAAACCTAATTAATTTGGATCCCATACACTGGCTACATACTCAAGGTGAGGCCTAACTATTGGAAAGTAACATCGCTCTTTTGTCTTCTCATCACATTAATGCCAGAAGAAGGGAAAATTTTGAAACTTCACAAAGAGCAAACATGGGTGAGGTTCTATTGACGTTCGATGTTTCGAGTTAGAAACTTATACGCTATACTTCCGATAAGATACTTGTACACTAAACTTCCGATGTTACGTGCAAAATACTGGTGAAAGGTGAACGGATGATCGGGATACACGGATTACTCAGCTGTTTAGTTCTTTACGGATTCATTTCTCTACGGTGCGCCGCCAATACAAATTATCTTCCTAATAAAATAACACAATCTGCCAATGAAAAGATCCTCGCTGTGCATAATAGCATTTTATAGCAAAAAAAGAACCCAGTGGAGCTTTCCCAGCCGCAGTTAAATGTTCGCAAGCCTCTGGTGGCGGCACGAAGCCTGGCGTAGGTCATCGGACAATATATACATATATATATTGCAATATGAAGATTGGCCTGACAGAAGTGTGGATGAGAGCGACGATATTTCCCCGTCGCTCTCCTCTGACTCCTTTCTTTCATAGTCTTTCATAGTCACTCCCGAGATTTTTAGGACTCACTTCCACAGAAGACCATTGTGACAGTAAGGCTCTTCCACGCGCATACTCTGATTACCCCTGTATAATAATAAAATGGTCCTGCTAAGAAGAGGATACACGGACAAGCCCATTGTTCACCTGTTTGGGCACAATCTCCGGGCCGAATTTCACAATCTCCCTCATTTTGCAATCATGATGGAATTGAAGGAAGTTGTTTCTCTGAATGTTAGCGTAACCAGTCTATTAAATGAATTAAATTGGGAATCATTGTCAGATCGCAGGTTGAAATTTAGACTTAATCTCTTAAAAAAATTCCAAGACCATATTTTCAGTGGTGATGTAAAAAATATTTTGCAAACCCCAACTTACTATGGTAGACTGGACCATAATCACAAAATTAGAGAAATTGATTGCCGAACTGACAGATTCAAAATGTCCTTTTTTCCTCGTACTATTAGGGATATGAATAACGGTAAATGTATCCAGTACGAGTGTAGCAATGAATAACATTGGTAGCTGCATGTATGTATTAGGACTTAAAGTTAACCCAACTAACAGCATGTTTTGCATGCATTCTTTGCTATTTTTATCTTTTTTTGAATAGCGTAGTTTTGAACAGTACCTATACAAGTACTAATCTTTTTTATGCATGATATGTAGTGCATGTTTGGTGAGAGTTCACACCCTGCCACACACCTTTATGGTGGCTTGCAGGGTATTATGTAGATGTAGATGTTATCCCTAAAAACGCTTCCGTTTTTCAGTTAGAAATTCTTTTCATGTTAGCCTGAAGTAAATGCTTCCTTCATCTCCTGCTGGTTTTCGAGTGAAGGAAAAAGTTAAATATTGGAGTGTGTGCATAGTTTTACATCTGAAGCAGTCTTGTTTTGTGGAAACATTTCATTATCTTATATCTGAAGCATGTTTCTTTTCGGCAATGAGACATGGACATAGACGTAGACTGGTATTTTGGGTGATGTAGCTGTACAGAATCTTATGAATGAATATAGAACGAAGGTCAAGTTTGTACTGTCCACAGTTTCGTTTTCTCCTCAACTAACTCCTGAAACCCCTCCCCACACCCTTCACTCAGAAACATACCTCGTCTTTGAACCCACTTTCATTTCATCCCCTCCTGTAATTGGTGGGTTAACTTGACAGTTTGTACTGAGGATGACACTTCGTTGAAACGCGTCGGAGACAAGAAACGAAAATGTGGGCAGTACAAACTTGACCTCTGCTCTTTATTCATTCAAATGGACGATGACACTCGCGGTGAAATCAAGAGTGGGAACATTCGAAATGCGGTGCTGCAGAAGAATGATGAAGATTAAATGGATTGACTGTGTGAGTAACGAGGAAGTCCTAAGAAGAGTGGGAGAAAAGTCTTCTGAAAAAACTTTGAACCCTATTTTTTTTTATTTTCACCGCCTTTTAGGCATTTGGAACTGTACGGTACGGGAGTTGAGGTAGGACCTTTGAGGACATACGACTTGATTTGACGCAATAAAAATTCGCCCTTATTTTATAAACCCCATATCTCATTGGGCTTCATGTAAATTCAATGGATTTAGAAACGAATTCAATACATATGTTGAAACTATTCACATCTGGCAGAGGAGTATCTGGAAGAATGTGTGATGAAATATGCCAGAAGAATGAATGAAAATATGACATATGCATTAGCTGAAAGTTTGAGGCATGCTTTCTAAAGCTATAAGGCTTTTAAACCCGTGGTTAGGTTACGGCAGTGTAAGATATCACCCGACCCCTACATGTGTGTGTTGTGGACAATACTAGAGTTCAGTACTCGGTCCGTTGGATTGGACGTTGAACCGTGCTCCCTTTGGAGCCTTTTCGATAAGGGCAGGCTAATGCCCGAACGCCGGGATTCTCTCTCCACCCTTCCTCCTTTCCCTTCTCTTTCCATCCTTATGATTAAATTCGCATCAGAGTTAGACAGTCCTTTTCACTATTTTTCTCCTCTTTCTCAAATAGAAACGTAACTCCTTATCCTTCTTTGATTAAAATTTTAATTTCACTCCAAAATCCCTGGGATTAATGCTTCAATGATGTTAATTAGTCAGATTCACTAACCACTAGATAATAAAAAATGGCTTTCAATAGAGATGAGTTGAGGATTCAATATATAGTCCGAAAACCAATTCTTATGGAATGTTGGTAGGAATAAATTGCGTATAAATTTCTCTTAAATTCTCTAAACATTTGGTCAACAATATCCCTTCATAAATCATCCGAGGCAAAGAGGGCATTATTTCAAAAGAAGAAACTATTTGCTGATGTACATACATGCAAGTTAGGAAAAAATCACCAGAACGTGCAACTAGAGCATGTTTTTTATGGTAGCAAACAATGAACGAAGACATGTGAGGAGAAGTCAGGAGTGGGAACATTCGAAATGCGCTGCTGCAGAAGAATGATGAAGATTAAATGGATCGACCGAGTGAGTAACGAGAAAGTCCTAAGAAGAGTGGGAGAAAAGTCTTCTGAAAAACCATAATAAGAAGACGGGACATCCTAATTGGCCACATCATGAGACCTGACGGCCTGTTGAGGACAATCGTGGAAGGACAATTCATCTACTTCAAAGCAATATCCTGCAAGCCACCACGAGGGTGTGTGGCAGTGCGTGAAGATCACCAAACATTCACTATTGGCTTACACAGGACATGAGTTCACAATTCACCGGGAAGAATGGCAAAGGAAGGCCTCGTATGAGATATATGGAACAAGTGATGGAGGATGTGAAAACGTAAACATGCAGAGATTAGCTGATTAGATAATTCAGTGGAGAGCTGCGTCAAACCAATCTCAGGGTTGCTGACTGATGATGATGATACATGTTTTTTATTATTCTCCAATTAGCATGTGAAAGAAAACAAACCGACATAGTTTAAAGATGAACAAGGGAAAGACGTTGTACCTGAATGGGTTTCTGACAGAGAAAAGACGTGTCAGTTCTCAATTTTCTTGAGATCATGAATTGCTCGTGAAAAAGCAGTCTTTAATACGGATTTATTTTAAACGCATCACTTCCATCTCGCCTTGATACAATTCTCCTTCTTCTCTGGCTCCAGAGGAGAACCATTACCACTCTCTCCTTGTTGCCAACGGAGGTGTTTCTTTAAGCGGTTATGGAACTCGTATGAAATGAAGTCCCATCTTTTATGCTGATTACATGTTCAATACTCAAGATACGATGCGGCTTTTTCAACCAAATTTTTGCTTTGCTGCTAATTAAATGTTCTATACTCAAGATGGCTTTTTCAGCAAAATTTATCAATGTGAAAGAAGAATGAAAGGACTCTTCATGGAATAAAAAAGTACTGTGTTTGTACACCATTAGCTTCTCCTATGTAGGCATTAAATGATTAAATGATGCCAAAGAGCTGAAAGTGGAAGAGAGTAGCAAAAGGAATTTGGAGCTCATTAAGGAACCGAGCAGTGTTTTGTGCGTAAATGGTTAAATGATTAACACTTTGAAGCCCCGGGGCTTTTCGTGTGCCGGCGGCCTAAAAGGTTTTCGCGGAGTTCGTGGTTGAATTTCTCCGTTTCGGAGTCATTTGAGGACGCCGCCTGGAGTGCTTGCAGAGCTGTTGTCACCATACAACCGAAGAAGTCCCGTTAATGGAGAAATTCAAGCGTAAAAAGCGTGATAAGAATATTTATAAAATAGACAATATGAATTCTTATTTTTTCAAATACAAATTCTGTACTTTCACCAAAATAAATGTCACACTTCTAATTTGAAAAATTGTTAAGTTACGATAAAAAAAATTCCATAGATTTTTCCATGGGTCCAAATTATTAACTAATAATTATTAATTATTATTGCAGACGATGTGGTAGTGAATAGGGGCATATCAAAAGAAGAAGACAGGAAATCGCTTGGCAAGGATTTAGATGCAATTCAAGAGTGGTGCGAAAAATGGCAGTTAGAACTTAACCTTAAAAAGTGTGTAGCTATCAATTTTTGGAGGAGAAATATTTCGATGGAGCGATCCTATAAAATTAATAACACGAAGATCGAGAGTGTTGAAACCAAAAGGTATTTAGGAGTAACAATCACTAAAGATTTATCGTGGGGAAGACACACACGGGAAATATACGGCCGAGCGGAGAGAAAGATAGGATTTATAAAAAGAGTACTTGGGAAATGAGATGAGAAGACAAAAGAGCGATGTTTTATTTTTCATATATAGGCCCCACCTTGAGAATGTAGCCAGGGTATGGGATCCGAATGCATTAGGTTTGACCTGAGAACTAGAGAGTGTTCAGCCTAGAGGAGCTAGGTTCGTTAAAAGGTGTTACGATAGGTTGAGTAGCGAATTATGCTAGATTCGACCAGATAAATAAGATTAGAGAGATAGATTGTCGTACTGATAGATTAAAAATGGCATTTTTTCCCGTACTACAAGAGAACAGAATAGGCACCATACCAAAGGGATAGGTAGGGAAAATATATTTGAGTAGTCTCTAGTTAATGATGCATGTATTAATTCCTTAAATACAATAGATACTAACAATCTAGTTACAGGAGACCCTATAGTTGCTTGTTTGCATGTTGGTAGTGCATGCTTGGTGATCTTCACCCCCTGTTACACACCCTCGCGGTGGCCTGCAGTGTATCGTGTAGATGTAGGTGTAGATTAACAAAGAAAGTAAAACTTGATGAAACATGAAACAGATACACGATGATGATGTACCTGATGATGATGATTCACCCTAGTGGGTGAAATGTGGTCATGCGAATGTAAAATCATTTGTGTGGAAATACAAAGTTTTACTTTCTTTGTTATTATGTTGGAGTTCCACAAAGTTACACCGGAAACAGTTAATTTGATCATGGGTCCAAATGTTGTGCAACGGTCCCTTAGGGTATGGGTTCAGCCCCCGAGGTGTACACCATAGGAAATATGTTTCTGTGATAATTATAAAGATTTGAGCCGCTAAGAACTTAATGGGGAATATGTGAGCGATTTACGGAAGTGGTTAAGTGCAAGCATTAAGTGTTGCGATACAGAGAGATGCAGAAGCGGTGACAATATATATGATTTTTATGATTAGTTACATTATTCAGTGAAATGGGACAAGAATTGAAGACAGTATTTTCACTGATGTCGTTAAAAATATTTTTCGAACTCCTACTTACTATGGTAGACTGGACCATAATTAAAAAAATTAGAGAAATTGATTGCCGAACCAACTGATTCAAAATGTCCTTTCCTCGAACAGTAAGGGATATGAATAGCTATAAATATATGGAATGGTAAAAATACAAGTGTATCTGTGGATAGTATAGATAGTTGCGTGTTGGTAAAAAGACTAAGATAACCCGGCTAACAGCATGATTTTGCATGCTTGCTTTGCTATTTTTCTCTTTCTTGAATCGTGAAGTTTGGGTTAGAATATAGTTAATAATCCTTTTTATGCATGGCGTGTAATGCATTTTTGGTAAAAAATTCACCCCCTACCGCAGACCTTTATGGTGGCTGGCAGGGTATTATATAGATTTAGGACCAAATTTCAAACAAATATATTATTGGCAAGAAGGTACTGTGGAAGAAATATATTTGTAGCTAAAAATAAAAACGCAAGTGTGACTTGAATGTAGAAGAAAGCGGATAAAGAAATTTGCATGATGATTAGAATGTTGTTAAATAGAAAAATACGTAGAACGCAGCAGAAATAGCTAGACATTGGAAGATGAGTAGGAAGAGGCCGAAAGAGAATGTTGGGTGACCATAGGTTCAGAGAGAAAAGAACGGAGGTACATACATGTGCGATTCACTAAGAGCAGAACTGTTCGGTGAAATTGAGTGAGGAGGATGTTATGGAGTGGAGAGGTGACCAGCCAATTGACTTAGGAGCTATTGGAAGGTCATCAGGAAAATATGGGACAGTCAATCGTGGAATGCAATTATGATGGGAATCTCTTTTCTTATTCTTATAAACTTGTAGGAAATTCGGTGTAAAAGAAGAGATGCATTTCGAAGGAGACAAATGAAGAGGTGCGGAGGGCAGCGCGTCAATTCGTAACCGTAAATTTCGTAACTGATAAAGATAGTTGTTTCAGGCTTGATTTGGTGGAATATCATAGCGAAAGAAAAAGACTGGCAATTTTCCACAAGAATATTCTTGTGGAAAATTGCCAGTCTTTTTCTTTCGTTCGTAGCTGAGATTTCGTAAACGAACATCTCGTAATTGCGACAGTTGGTAACCAGACAACTCGTAGCTAACTATTTCGTAAACGCGACAACTACTATACGGTCATTTGGCAACCAGGAATGCAGAAATCGATTGTTGGGGAATATGAGATATACATATATTCATATCGAAATCGGCAATGACGCGTCATATGAAAGGCATGGCTTCTGTGCATTAAAAATTATTTTAAACAACGTAAATTTCAATCTAACTTTCGTTACGAAATATACGGTTACGGGTAGACGTGGAACCGTGTAGATCGGGTTGCATGGGCCGAGCCGAGGGTGTTGCCCGTCCAAGGGAACAGTTTAGGGATATGTCGGAAGGGGTCGCCCCTCCCGCAGAGGGTGCGAAGGGAGGATGCTGGGGTACACTATCCTCGCGGGAATCCGTTGCTCTTCCGTGAAGCTGCGAAGGAACCATGGTAGGTGACATCTATCGCTTGGGAGCGGAGTTTACGCGAGGGGTTGAGGCGAGGGATCCCCGCATTGCCGAAAAGGAAGACCTGCTCGCAAAGGGTCCCGGCGGGGGTCAAAGGGCATCGGGGAGGAGCCTGACGTCACTGAGGAAACGTCTGAGAATGAAATCGTGCTACCGAAACTTTTACTGACTTCAAGAATTCGTGCCTTGCTTTGACGCGCAGGATAACTTGTAAATATAAGTACCGATGAGGGAATCAGTGATCATAAAATTATAAAAGCAACATTTTCTTATAGAACTGACAAAAATATCAAATCCAAGAGAAAAATATATATGTTCGATGACTACGATGAAATGAAAACAGAGTTGCAGAATTCGTTTAGCAAATTTCAAGAAGCAAGTTTAAGGAAAGATACTGAGACCTTGTGGCATATATTCCTAGAAGTTATTCACTCAGCAGTTAACATGTATGTACCGAGTAAATTAAAAAAGATGAATGCGGAGCCACGGTGGTATAACGCGGCGGTACGGAAATCTTTAAAACAACAGAGAATTTGTCAATGACCTCGGCAGTGTTGTAGTAAATAGTAGAATTCGGCTTGTCACAGATGATGCAGCAGTGTGTAGAGAAATTAGTAGTCCGGGAGACGAGGCATCGTTAGAAAAGGACCTCGTAGCAATTCAGGCGTGGTGCGATAAATGGGAACTAGAACTGAGCATAAAAAATTGCTTGACTTTAAAATTTTGGAAAAGGAAAAACTCGATAGAAAGAAACTATATGATTCAAGGTATGGAATTAGTAAACGTGGAATCAGTTAAGTACTTAGGGGTAGCACTTACTCAGGATCTATCATGGGGGAAACATATAAGGGAAATATGCAGTCAAGCAAATAGAAAGTTAGGGTTTATTAAAAGAATATTAGGGAAAAGTGAGGAGAGGTTGAAGGGACGCTGCTATTTTTCAATTATTAAACCACACTTAGAATATGCTGTGAGTATATGGGACCCTTATGAAGCAGGCTTAATTTACGAATTAGATCGGGTACAAAGAAGAGCGGCGAGATATGTAAAAGGGTGTTACGATAGGAAAAGCAGTGTGTCTGGTATGTTAGCCGAATTGGGATGGGAATCGCTGTCACAACGCAGGCTGGATTATAGACTTAATCTTCTGGGAAAATTTAAGGAGGGACATTTCATTAATGACGTTAATCATATATTGCTGGCTCCGACTTATTATGGTAGGCTCGATAATTCTAATAAAATAAAGGAGATGGATTCTAGGACGGACAGGTTAAAAATATCATTTTTTCCACGTACGATTCGAGATCAGAACGTTAGACATCGCGTAAATATGTAATATTAATAGAGTTAATACTCAGAGTAGGGCGATAGTATTTTTTTTATTTCCTGCATGTTTAAATCAACGTGTGACTCGCATGCATTGCTTTTTTTTTTGCATGCATGAGTATCTATGAAATTAATTGGTGTCGGGTTTCAAGTCATGCATGGTATTTGTGGGTGTGTCCTACATGATTGGGATTTGGTAATTTTTTATCTTTTTTTCCCTAATTTCTTTTAAAGGTGTGGTATTGTTCATTTTTGTTTGTGGTGTCATTGTTCCTGGTGTGGATGCACCCCCTGCCACACATCCTCGAGGTGACTTGCAGGTATGTTGTAGATATAGATATAGATAACATTATTACAGGGTTTCATCAGAGAGTAACTATTAGGTCGGGGTTATTTTATGTATATCCAAGGTGAAAATCTAACGTATTAGAATCTGGAAATTACTATTGAGGCATAATGGCATTGCGGCATGGAAGATAATAGCAGCAGAAAAAAACATGATTAGAATCATGATCTCAATTTGAACTATACATGGAAGTGCATTTTTTTTTGCTATTCTAATACATTTTTGGGTGGTCCAAACATCACTCTGGTCAACCAAGCATACAGAAAATCAATTCTTTGAGTCCTATTTTTTTAAATTTTGACCGCCTTATAGGCGTTTGGAGCTGTACGGCACGAGGGTTGAGGTAGGACCTTTGAGGACTTGACATGACGCATTTAAAATTCTCCCTTATTTTATGAACCCCACATCTCATTGGGCTTCATGTAAATGCAATGGATTAAGAAACGAATTGAGTAAATATGTTGAAACTATTCACATCTAGCAGAGAAGTTTCTGGAAGAATGTGTGATGAAATATGCCAGAAGAATGAATGAAAATATGTTATATGCATTAGCTGCTATTTGGAAGCATGCTCTCTAAGGCTATAAGGTTTTTAAACCCGTGGTTAGGTTACGGCAGTGTAAGATATCACCCGACCCCTACTTGTGTGTGTTGTGGACAATACTAGAGTTCAGTACTCGGTCCGTTGGATTGGACGTTAAGCCGTGGTCCCTTCGGCGCCTTTTCGATAACAGCAGGCTTATACCCGAACGCCGGGATCCTCTCTCCACTCTTCCTCCTCTCCCTTCTCTTCCCAACCTTATGATTAAATTCGCATCAGAGTTAGACAGTCCCTTTCACTATTTTTCTCCTCTTTCTCAAATAGAAACGTAACTCCTTATTCTTTTCTGATTAAAATTTTTATTTCTCTCCAAAATCCTTGTGATTTATGATGTTAATTAGTCAGATTCACTAACCACTAGATATTAAAAAATGGTTTTCAATAGAGATTAGTTAAACATTTAATATATAATCCGAAAACCAATTCCTATGGAATGTTGGTAGGAATAAATTGCATATATAGTCATTAAATTCTCTAAAAATTTGGTCAAAAATATCCCTACATAAAAAATCCAAGACAAAGAGGGCACTACTTCAAAAGAAGAATCTATTTACAGATGTAAATACATGAAAGTTAGGAAAGAAATCACCAGAACGTTCATCTAGAGCATGTTTCTTTATGGCAGTAAACCAGGAACGATGACATCTGAGGAGAAGTCAAGGGTAGAAGCATTCGAAACGGGTGCTATAGGAAGAATGATAAAGATTAAATCGATTGTCCGAGTGAGTAACGAGGAAGAGTGGGAGAAAAGAGAAGCCTTATAAATACCCTAAGAAGAAGACGGGACAACTTAATCGGCTACATCATGAGACATGATGGCCTAATGAAGACAATCGTTGAAGGACAAGTGGACGGGCAGAGCGGCAAAGGAAGGCCTTGTAGAGACCTTGAAGATATAAAGATATATGAAGATATAGAACAAGGGATGAAGGATGTGAAAGAGAAGAAATACGGAAATATATGAAGAGATTAGCTAATGGAAGAATTCAGTGGAGAGCTGCTTCAAACCAATCTCAGTATTGCTGACTAATGATGATGATAGTGAAATATTGCTAAAATTCCATTGGAATAAAGCAAGAACTGGGTCATACGTCGATCGTTAATTTTTTCCGAGCTTTCTGTTCTCAAATTTCAGATAACCTATTCTAATATACATACTTATCAACATAATCAATGAAGGCGTGGCCAGCATGGACATGCCACCTCCAAGTATAAGCCACACAATCTTCCTTAGATGAGAAAGAAGCTTGAAAAAGTCGTGCATTACGAAAATGAGTTTTTCACCTGAAATTGCCTCTTAGCACTCCTGCAAATCCCTCTGAGCGCTAAGATACATTCTGAGATAGGTTTTGTGGTGCCAAGAAAAATTCTCACTGCCTTGAGTCGAGAGAGGGAGATGATAACCTGAAGTTTGGTCACACATGAGATTTTCTCTCAGCCTCAGCATCCCTCGTAGCTGATGGATGGCAGGTGTTAGGCTATCACCCTTGATCCCGTGCTTCGTTAAGAAGTTGAATACCAACATGTCAAAGACACCTCTACGCGGTTACCAACCTTGTCAATGCCATGTTGCCCGTGTCCTTTCGTCACTTTCTCAGGAGATTGAAGGGATCACTCCTTGTACTGTCTTGTAATAGAATAGCACAGTGGGATTGCTCCTTCACTCCCACCGGGAAGCAAAGAGGGGAGCGCATTGCCACTACGCTATCGCGAGCAAGGCCCTCCGACATTCCCGCCGCAACGCACGACCCTGAGCGCATTTATCAGCCGACCCTGACGCCGCCCCCCACACCCTTGCTGTTCTCAGCCCTATGGTATGCCACGGCAGACGAGAACAAACACACGCGAGACAATAAATTACCAAACCCTGTCTCGGGGATCCTGCGTTTCAATGGCAACTCTGGGAAGGAAGGCTTATTGTCAATGGGCAGGGTTCGCCCCCTGGCTGCTTCCTTCCTAACCCTTAGGGTGGCATCGATTCCATCGCTCGTGACATCCGCTTGCTTCTGAAACCCTCCCATACCTGTGAGTCAACCATGTGTTCCCTGTCGCGTCTGCCATCGTTTAAGTGGACTTGGGGTGAGACCAAAAGATCAATTAAGAGATATATATATATTCTTCATTATTAGGCCATTATGTATTATTATTAGAGATGTGCGAATACTACCCGCGAATACTGGAACACCGCGAAAACTAGAGAGCATTCGATTTTGGAGATCTCGAATAACTGTGCTAAAATAATTCGGTATTTGAGATCTCAAATAATCATACTAATTACGCTACATTTAGCGTGTTGATGGACTACATCATATTGATTCAAAAAGGGGGGAGAAATTGGTGCATTTATAATTTCTGCTTACGGCTTATTAAGACTTATAAAAGCTTAGACATTCCACAGCCCATAATTTGTAGAAAAATTATTTTAATATATATTTGACATTTTAAATCAGAGTTATATTTTTAATGTAATCCACTTGTATTTTATTATCTTACATCAACAGGCAAAAATCAATTTTTGCAGAATAACATTTAGCATATCTATTGGAATTATAGTATTCAAGCTATTCGAAATGTCAGATATTCGAGCCATGATTTAATATTCGAATTTGATAATCGAATCCAAGAAATCTGCTATTCGACCCATCTTTAATCATTATTTTCTGTGGGCAATAAAGGTATCTAATTTATTCATTATGCGGTCACTAATGTTTTTATATGCATTACAAAATCCTGCGGCTTAAAGAAAAAATATCCTTTATTAGCATTTTATAATGTAAGGGGAGGAAGCCATGTTTAAAATAGAAGGAATGGGGATATTGGGCAAGGTATGAGGGAAGTAATAACATTTGCTATCTCTAATCTCTAAATTATTCCCAAGACTTCGAGGCGATCCTCGAATTCAACTAAACTGTACTGACTCCTGACCTGAGGAAAAAAGGTTAACACGTTCCCAAATTCATAATGTTGGTTGAGTAGACATTAGGGTAGCAAGTAATGCTACATATCTAGCCATCATTCTAACCAAGAATTTTTATTTGTGGATTGCAATTCGAAATATTTAAAGCACAGTATTGAAGAGGCAAGGTTTTATTCAACACATAGTCGGAAGATATTCTTATGGAAAGGGAAAATGTTTCTTTGCACTTGTTAGGTCTCACGTGGAGAGAAAAACTTGGGATTTAGTGAAGAAAATGTTTTTTTTCTTCGGTAACTGAGCATGATATTGAGGTAAACTTTTGTGACACATAACTATGGACAGAGAGAAAATGTGACTCGGCTCTTGGATGAAATTGGTTGTGAATCATAGAAAGAGCTAGTAAGTTAACTTGGAGGAAGGATAGAAAGTTTAATTAATTTAGTTTAACTGATTAAGTTTAAAGTTTAAGCTCTTGTTAATGACCTGAACAGGTAGAAACCGGCTGAGGAGGATATACTTACATTTATGTGGGATGGAACAAATCTTTATTTTATTGATATATTGATTGTGAAATATTGTGATTTTGAAATAATAAGGTTTTTCGAAAAAATGAATTAATTTGAAAATATCAATTAATTCAAGTTTGAAGCTGACTCCGAAGATATATTTCAACTCCCACTCAACATTAGCCGGCAGACAGAAGCCATATTTGAAAAAAGATAACTGAATAATGTAAGATTTCGTTTTTTCCGCGTACAATACATAACTACAAAGCAAGCAAAGCATACAAATTCCAAAAGCAAACATTTACAACATTAGAACAATGTTCAATTAGCACCACCAAATTTACATCACCTCCAAAATGAATTCATTCAAATTTTCAAGACAGACGACACGGGTGAATTTAAGATTGTTTTCAGTCTGAGGGATTAGATCTTAGGCCAAGTTAAATTAGCTGGCCGGAGGAAAGATTCGTGTTGGGAGAGAAAAACGGAACGGAGAATACGTTTTGAGCAGTGTCAACTATTTCTCTTGGTAATCGAAGGGGCAATATGCATGTTGGTTGATTCTACTTCACTGTGAGAACATAAAATGCAATTCGCTTGAGCCAAATTAATATAAAACGAGTTTAGCAGATAACGTGGTCACAGCAAATACGAGTTTCCGTCATTCATAGGACCCATTTTTTCCCTTTAGCAAATTTCTCCATTGGTTAAGTGGGGAATATTTCAATTGCATCGGTCAAGGTTACTGATCGTTCCGTGGAATGGCTATGCGATCATTCTCGACAAATCCTCGATGGATTGTCAAAAATCAGAAATCATTAGAGATGCGACTAAGCAGTAATATAGAGAAGATCAGGTGGATGGATAAGAGTATAAATGAGAAATTTTATGTACTATGTACGGAAAGGCGGGTTGGTGTCGCGGTAGGACTACCTGCTATAATAGAATACATACAAGATACAAGATGCCTGATACAAGAGGCAGCATAGCAAAGGGATAGTAAAGTGAAATATAGTTGGAGTAGTATGTAGTGCATGATGCATGTATTAACAACCAATAATCCTTTTATTACTATGTAGATACTAATATTTCTAGTGGTATGTGACCCTAGTATCTAACCTGTTTCCATGCAGTTGCCTATTTGCATGTCAAAAACGCATGATTTTCACCCCCTGCCACACACCTACGAGGTGACTTACATGGTGTTCTACATCTACACGATACCCTGCAAGCCACTGCAAGGGTGTGTGGCAGGGGGTGATCATCACCAAGCATGCATTATTGACACACAAACAAGCAACTATAGGGTCTCATTGTGAGGATATTGATGACCTCCCCTACAAATCACCTGAAAATCTGAGAGTAGACTGCGTCAAATAAGTCTCGCCCGGACTAATTCTCTATCTTATTAATTCTTCTTATATTTCCGAGATTATAATGAGGCTGTTCATGTCTCTAAGTTTGATGCAACGATTTTATTAAACGGGAGGAACGCTGCGCAAAACTGGCATTCCCTCGGGGAAAGCAGCAGCTGTACGGTGGGGCCCTCGGAGGGGACGAGGGGATGAACCCACCCCCCAAAAGGCCTCGAAATTTACGGCTAGCCGATACCCCAACCTCCCCAAGTCCTACAGCGATATAACACGATATGAATGCCCCTCCAACTTCCTAAGACCCTTCCCGACCCACACCCCCGCTTGCATGCCGCCGTGCGAGCTACATTCCGAGCTAGGAGAGGGGCAATAAATATGGCTTTGCTTTAGGATATCACAAATTTCTCATTTCATTCCAGTCCAGCGAAGTTCTGAGGGGAGCTCTCCGGGAAAAAGAGGACCACGGCGGTCCTCGGATATATGTGAGGAGGGGGGGGGGTGGGTTGGAGGTGTTTGATAAGTGTGCTGGGGAGGGAGGACACAAGAAGGTGTTGGAAGCGGGTGCGGAAGGAATAGAGCGAATAGCACAACACAGTGGTGGTGGAGTCTTAGTAAGTTCCTCATCATCATTACTCAGCAATTCTGAGATAAGTGTGACACAGCTCTCCACTGAAAATAGGGTACTTTCCGTTCATAAGAACACATAATTCATTAATTGCGATTTGTGCACAGCCGTAAATATAGTCTAATACGCAAATAATTTGGATACTAGTTTAATAGAGAATTGGATTTTAATTTTAATTTTATTTGAAAAGCTTAGAAGTGACGTGATGCGCTGCTTTGTTGCTGACGCAACAAAACTATATAGTTTGTGTTGCGACCATGGTTGAGAATGTTACCAAAGAGAACTAACTGATTAAAATTAACGCTAATCTCTTTAAAAAGTGACTAGCTAGACTTAAAAGTTACTTTTCTGAAAAAATAACTAACTAAAGTCAAAGTTATGAAAGTAACTTTGACATTAAAAGTTACCTTTTCAGTTACCATGGAAAAATGAATGCTGTGGTAATGGAGAACTTGATGGTTTTCTGCTTTGGCACACAAAGCAAACACTGAAAACTGACATTGTGGTTTTTTTCTATCCATTTGTTTAAAAATACTTGATATACCGGTCCACCTCAAAGGCATTTTCAAAGAAAAAACTGAAGTAATATTTAATTAAATAAATGTCAATAACTAAAGAACTACGAGCTATCCTCTCTTCTTTGGAGGTGAGGGTCCACTCTTCGAAAATGACGGAGGTTGGCTCTTCGTAGAGGAAAGCAGTTCAGGGATTGACCTCAAAAGCAACAGTCACAGTCACAACTCAACATTGCTTTGAATGCTCTATATTTTCATACCCTTCCTCCCCTTCATTGGGAAGTATTTGCCCCAAACCCGCTCCTAGGACAGTTAAATTGTTTCTACACATGAGCCTTTTAATTCAAACTTTTGTTTAAATTTTTGGTTGATTCTATTCCGTATATTTCCTCCTCCCCTCAAATTCCTGATTGCTGTCTTGAAAAACATCGTGAGGTCGCTATTGAACACGCATGAGGGTTGAAATGCATGCGATGTAAAGTAGGCTTAGTTATATCGATTTGCAGTAGATACCGTAGAATACAGTACATACAGGGGGTGTGCCTGCGCACCCTTTCTCGCGTTCAATGCTGATGTATGAAGGACGCGATATCGTCGAGTAAGGCTACCGTGCCCTTGATGTAATGGTCTTCGAGTGGTCTCTCGTGTTTCCTCGTGTTGAGGTGCGTTCCTAAACTTCGGCGGTCACTCCCCGCAACCCCGCTTTTGTTTGGATGCATTTATCTGGGCATATTCACCAAATCCTTGTACAACTACCTACCTATATTGCACCCTGATACCGTTTTATTTTCTCCTTTGTCTGTTGGGCAAGATTTGCGCCAAAATTCGAACAGGTCGTCATTGGCCAAAAATTGATGAAAAGAATTAACTGAAATTAGTTTTGTATCAGTTAATGTATAATTTTTACAATTTGAAGTTAACTGTTCTAAAAGTTAACGGTTGAGTTAAATAGTTAACTACATTTTTAATGATTAATTTCTATAGTTTTAATTTTTTAAATTGCTAATCCCGACTATGGTTGCAACGCATAGGAAATAGTCGTCTACATAATGCTTTTTGGGTTGGCTGGTCCAGAGATGGCACACAGTTATTAGAAAAGTTGGAACTTATTTGAACGAATGCCAGGAAAATATAGGAATTCAGGATCACATCGAGTACACTAACGGGAAGTCTCATACAAGCGAAAAGTTTCACAGCAAATTGTGGAATAAACATTCAGAATATTCAGGGGATTTTTCTTTTAACAAGAAGCACAAGTAGAATCAGAGGAAGTAAAAAGTATTTACTTCTCCTGAGGAAGCGAGTCACCGAGTTGCGACATTGACTCGGTGTATGATTGTTAAATATATGATTATTGAAAGGAGTTAAAAAGTCTTAACATTGAGCCATCGATGTTCTTTGTAGATGAGGGTCAAGCATATATCTCTGCGTAGATTAAAAATAAACCTAATGTATGAATTAAAAGCCCGGTTTAGTGTGGTGTTGTCTTCTTCTTTCAGGTCGTTTTAAACTAACGGTAATCAATAACGATGAAATTGGCATTTTCCTATTGTGCTGAGGGAGAAGTTCTATCGCAGGAAGAAGTTAAATGAAGATGATTACGAACGGAAGAACCCCAAAAAAAAAGTCTTAAGCTTGCCCCAAATATCTCGAGACATTGAGGCCTGTGAAGGAATCGCAACAACGAGACTGACGAGCAAATTGCCACGATTGTCGGAGCTTGGAATTGTCATTCCGATACGGGTCAAGACTCTCGGGAATATACGATAGATCGGCAGAGCCCTGTGGATGACCGTAAGTATCGTTGTAGTACTACCGTAAGCTATTTTTCCAAATTGCAGTCGTTTTCCCCATTCACTGCTGTGCTTTGTCTAAGAGTTGGAGAGAGCATGTAACGAATTGGAGCACTTGACATATTCACTGCAAAATGGTGGGATGAGCCATAGCAATTAATTAGCAGAGGAGAAAACCCTCCCAATAATAGATGCCAATAGGGGCCTGTAACGCTTCCCTGGATATCTACTGATTTTAATATAATTCTTCTACCATCATTGCTGCCCTTTCCCTCATCGTTCCTTCCCATCTCATTAATTTAATTATTTGTCTTTGCCTATCCTACGTAAATCGAAACTACTAGTCTTTTGATCAAAGAGGAGAAACTGTAAGAGATTTTCCAAAGCACGGATCCCAGTTTTTTCCCCACGAATTCGTCCGTTGACTAAAGGGAGGCAAACGGGAAGAGGAAGACGACTTTAATTTCCTATTTCCATTTCATTACAATTTAACGTCATCGTCAACCTGTCTCGACAATCCTAAGATTGGTTTGACGTAGCTCTCCAATGATTCCCCTATCAGTGGGGATGCACTGATAGGGGAATATCTTTGAATTAGCACGAATCTTTGCTTTCATGTCCTGAACGATATTTTCTCTATATATCCAATACAATTTAACACAACCTGATAAAATTCGATAATGACTTTGTTGGTGAATAGTAATGTAACAAAGCATTAAAATGAACCTGGTAAGCATGAAATGTGAACTTACATGTTTGAGCGCAACGGAACCCTGCAGGCAAAGCAGAACACAAAAATGATATGAAACACCGCCTTGTGCTTGTTGGAATTCCATTATGTGACCATTAAAAGATCGCTGAATTATCGTTGTTCGGGTGATGGATCACCACGGAAACCATTGACAGGAATGCATGGCATAGCTGCATTGCCTGATCGTTGACTGCAAGTCCCAAATCAAATGAATGCACAATAATTCACAGATCATTAATGAGCATTGAAGAAATATTGTTAAAATTTCTTCAAACGTTCCCAACTCTTTTAGGGCCAAATTTGTGGAAGAATTTTCACCCGAAACCAAAAATGGTATAAAATTGAGAATTTTTATGGACATTTTAAAATAAGCCCGAAAAATGTCTTTAAAGATTTATTTACTATCGCGTACGAATTACTCAATGCTCTACAATCGTAATTCAAGTGTTAAAAGTAACTAATAGTTAAACATTGCGAGTATAACCCAAAAATAATAATAATAATAGATTCCACAGTGTGACTACGAAGATGATTGATTTTATAATCCAATAATAAAATATTTTTTCTTTTATTCGGAGAACGCATCCTGATAGATCACCACACTATCCATGCGGCTGATAGCACAATTTTGGTTCAGTGAACACTAAGCTACTGTTTATGGGGGACGTCTAATTTGCATTTCCGGACGCCACTCAGACTGAAAGAAAATTTAATAGAAAGGCTACAATGTTTGGACGTGAACAACGAAACACCTTATTCACAAACATTTTCATAATCCGAAAACATTTTTTCGGGCATTATGTAGGGAATGCTCACAGGGTCTTTGTACTTTGCGGCAGGGAATGTCTTCCTCTCGTCGAGATGCTCTCTCTCTCTCCCAAGAAAAATCCTTAAGATAGACAGTCTAAATTAAGACGACAGGCTCTCAGTGGTTCCTGGAGGGTGTGAATTGAGCTGCAGGTCGCTGGGTGTGATATCGTGACCTTCCCTTTTCAGTAATATATTTTTTTCTACCGATTCAGACCCTCTTTATTAGAGGGTCTGAAACCGTAGACGTCATCACGACCTCTTCTTTCAGCATCTCACACAACAATCTCCCCTTCACTTCCCTATCAACAACTTCTTAACAATATCTTTCAGAAAACAACGCTCATTAATCAGTAAAACATATTTTACTTCAAAACATCAAAACCAGCCATAATTCACATCTGAAAGAAACGAAAAAAAACACAATTAAACAGAAAAACCAAGAAAACAAGGTCTAGAACATCAAACAAAACAAATGCAATCACCCTTTTATTTAGGTGATTAAGGCTTACGCTACAGGGGAGACACGTGGAATCCCAGACTATCGTGAGACATAGCTAGCTGCTACGAGCGTGCCAGTGACGTGTGTGCTTCCCAAGGTACGACCTTGCGGCAACCTTCCCAGAACTCTTCTCCGGAGGTAGGCGGAGGTGTGGAGGCAAAGGGGAAAGCCACAATCTTGTGCTCCAACCCCTCTCCTTCTACGACTGCGGTTATTGTCAACGGGGCAGTCCAAAGTTCCAAAGACTCAGAAGTGTTCGGGAAGGAGCTAGTGTGTTCTTTTTCTCAACGGCGACAGAAGGATTTTTCTTCGCCCTTGCCTAGGCAAACCTCTTCTCCGGAGTGGGAGGGTGATATGGAACTAGAGAGGAGAAATTTGAGGGTGGAGGCAATAAAAGAAAATAAGGAACCCGGAATCTTTTTATTTTAAATCCCTCCCGAAGGAAGGTAAGAAGGAGAGGACGATGAGAAGGGTAGCGGGGAAAGTGGACCGCACACGGAATCCTACGTGACTCCAGGCATAAAAAAAAACTCCCCAGCGAGAAAACTTCCGCCTCCCCAATTTCCCTGCTCCGCATTCTCTACTTTGGGAATCACTCGCCAGGCGGCGTTTCAACGACCCAAGGGAGAGGGAGCCGCAGCCGCCGACGGGCGGCGCTGCGAGCGGAAAAACGTCAAGTGCATGCCGGACCGCTCGTCGTCACTTTCCGTCACTTCGGGCACGAAATCGCCGTGAACAGGAAATCGAAGGAAAGTGCCATTTTTGTTTTAAATAATATCTGGCCGCGTGCAGTAAGAGTAAAAAGTCGAATGGTGTCTTAAAGCTGGTTTACGATTGGCATCAACTTGAAATTTTTTAAATTTTCTCTCTAATCTCTCAAAAACTCTTAATATGACTATCGTTTTTACGCTCTTGGTGTCATTAAGGAGTGCTCTAAATTCCTTACGGGCAATTAGATAGGTTTGGTGAAGAATAAGCTGTTGAATTTATATTGACAACATAGTTCCCAGACATATTTGGACATGTAAATTAGCTCAGGGTAATCGATTTTAAAGGGCATGCCAGTTTTTATTCGTTTAATCTTCCTCAGAGGAAAACAGCATTGAATTACATCTTGAAGGTACTAAATTTAGCATCGCAACCGAGAGCCCTGGAAACATCATTCCAGGATTACCAGGATACCAAGAGAGGTAGAAAATTCCACCATTGAGCTACTGCAAAAGGTTCTCTGATAAATATAGGGTTTGGTAGGTTTAGAAATTTATACATCAAAGTCAACGCGTATAGTAAAGCCGAAATGGTAGGAGAGACCAGTATTTACAGTTTTAGACATCAGCTTACTGGTTGGGAGGTGAGAGATAAAATAATTATGAAGTGTATGACGAGTAGCCCTTGTGGGTCCAACATTCACAACATGAAGAGCAAATGTGGTGGGCATATTTTGGAAATTATTCTTCATACTGGAGTCCTTTACGAAATCAATGTTAAGATTCTCAAATATTATTAAGCGCACCACACTTCTGGGCTGACACAAACACCAGAGTGCCATTGAATATCTCCAGAAAGTCGTAAAAATTACCGCCAAGAGAGGAGTTAAATTGAGTTGTCCGTCAAGGACATCCCAAGGAGGTTTCCTTCTTGGGATGCTACCTCTCCCTATCACTCACTATTATCTTACCTCTCCCCTTGATGATTCCCGGCGGAAATTTTGTTTCCTGAACCAATACATCCTGTCATACAACCCAAAAAAAGGGAGGCCATCGTGTATGTCCTTACCACTGGAAGTAAGAAATGATAAAATAGGTCATATAATTGAGAAAAAGGAATCCAGGAGAAGGTTTAGGTAATGCAGAAATCACACAATATTCACATGTGTAAAATGTACCCCCTCATTCAAACTATTTTCTTGATTTTCACCCATAAAAAATTCACACATATGAACATTGTGCTTTCCAAAACTATTGTAGTCATTCATAGCAAGTATATGAACTATTATAAAACATTTAATTTCTTGAGTACTGACTATAAATTCAAATAAATATTACAAAATAAATTATCATTTTACAATCACCTCAGCACCCAAGAACTCTAAAACTGCCAAAGGTGCAAAAACGCACCATTATTTTTTTTGCATAATCAAATTTTTTTAGGGCAACAGCTTTGTTATATTTTCTTTTCTGGCATATATTGAGAAGGAATAACAAGAAAAAAGTTGAATTTTCAGTTTAGTAATGACCTTGGCCGTAAATCGATTATGCTGCTTTGTTTACTGCTGCCTCCGACCAGATTACCGTTCTGAATAGATAATATGGAAAAAGGTGTGGTGGCTAACTTTTGGCGAAGTGGCTGAGCATTCACATATTTATTATACTGAAAACTGAAGATTCAAACTCATTATACTCATCTCATGTCGGCTATATAGCGCAGCACCACCACATTTGAACTGTTGAAAATATGAACTATGAAGATTCTGAAATAAAAATCACCATCATCGGTCAACAATCCTGGGGTTGGTTTGACGCAGCCCTCCACTCGATTATTCTATCGGCCAACCTATTTTTTACCGACGTCATTTTTCTCTTTTACGTTCTTCACAACTTGCTCCATGCATCTCATACGAGGTCTGCCTTTTCCATTCTTCCCGTTTACTTTTCCGTCGACGATTGTCTTCACTAGGCCATTTATATAGCCGATATATGGCCGATTAAGTTTTTCTGTCTACTTTCTAGGGTTTTCAGTGGACATATCTTTTCTCCCACTCTTCTTAAGACTTCTTCGTTTGTCATTAGGACGATCCACTTTATCTTCAACATTTGCTGGCATCACATTTTAAATTCAAACCAATTGTAAAGTAATATAGGATTTCGTTCTTTCTCGGCGATTTGTATTAATAAATGACTATCGAGTTTCAAGCCGAGTAAGAGTTTGGGTTGCTGACGTTTCGATGGAACACTTTTCAATTGTCCTCAGAGAAATAAAATGCTTGTTTTGATTTCTTTGAGGACGATGGAGGAGTGTTCCATCGAGACGTCAGCAACTCAAATTCTTACTCGGCTTGAAACCCGAGAATTATTTATAACTTTTATAGTAGATTGCAAAAAAAATAGATAATAACAATTAAACCCAGGGTCACTTAAAACGCAATTGAGGCATCATTTAAATTAGTTTGATAAATTGACCGAAATATTGATTATAGTTCCTCAGTCTTGGAGTTATATGAAAATAATTTAAAAACTGAATTTTTTTATAAATTCTCATCAGTAAAATCCTTCATGCGATTAATGGGATTGATAACGTGGTAAAAGTTCTTTAACCTCAGATATGAAGTTGCTTCTAGTCATTATCAACACTCAGTACCGATATATCTGACCAATAAGGGAACCATTTTTCATTCTGTCAATTGCAGTAATTGGCATGTAATGACTTTTGCTCTAATTGTTCGAGGTTGATTCCGGTACGAAATAATTCCGATCGCAATTTCAAAACATGGGAGTAAGTCCTTGGAGAAGTGTTCCATCGAATTTGTGAAAGCCTAATCAATAGTTGTGAATAATAGGAAAACCCTCTCCAGGGATGTCTCAATCAAGCGGGTGTAATTCAGTCACCTTAAGAAACTGATTTAGTGGTTAACCCCGGTTAGCCACTACTCGTATTTATATTATGAGCGTGAAGAGTACCACTCGTGGATAGTTTGTGATTTGAAGTAACCATAACATATAATTACATAGTGAATTAAATAAAAGCATCTAAAATATCAATAATATAGTATTCGATTATTATTTAAAATATAACTCATTATTAACAGGACTCAATCTCTTTTGGAGCTCTTTTCTTATTTCTATATTTTCTTATTAAAGTAGGCAGTCCACGAGAAGTTGGTAATAACTGGTACCAACTAATCGATTTCCGGTTATAATGGTACCTCCAATAATAGATTAATTTTGCCTGAATAATCGAGTGGTCGATTATTCAGGAAAAATTAGGGGAGGGTGCATGACCGCGCTGCATTCTGGGAAGGGCAGAACTTGAGAAATCCTCGAGCGCCACCACCTTGAGAATGGCATTCTTCTCCAGCGACTAACAAATCGATTGTTCCTTGCAGGAGACGTGTTTTTTTAGACTAGACTGGTAGTAATTGCGAGAGAAAAGCATTTGTATTGATTCTCAACCTTTATGTTTTAATCGTTATGGTAATTTTTGAAATGAAAGTAAAATATTATTAAGACAATATTATTTTGAGTGATTAAAATTCAGAGGAAATAAGACTCTAAAAATGGTAATGGGAGATTAGAACGCTTTCGTCGGGGAAAGGAGGGACGGAAGTGAAGTAGGGGAGTATGGGTTGGGTATAAGGACTGACCGCGTCGAGAAAGCAGTAGAGTGTTGTAGGATGGATATTTTAGTGTCAACCAACGCATGATTTGAACACCATTAGAGGAGTAGGTACACTCGGAAAATACCTGGAGACACAGTGAGATACCAATTGCATAACATGACGGTTGGGCATAGATTCAGGTACAACATGAAGAACAATACAGACTCCGACCATGACTTAGAGGCGAGATTAGAAAGAAGGAGAATGATGACATGAAATAAAAGGGCTATGCTAGGCGCAAAACGGAAGAACGTCACGAGTAAGTCTAGAAGTGCGTGAAAGAAGATAAGGAAGGGGAGGGTTGGAAAAAACAAAGATTGGGATTAGAAGAAAAGCATAGAAAGTAATATCAAAGGTAAAAGGTTTGAGATGAAGATGCCATAAAGAACAGCAAAAATGAAATACAAATAGGAGAAAGATGTAAATGGAAAATATAATTGCAGAATTAAGGAGAATATAATATAAGGAAATGAACGATAAACGAAGAAGAAAAACAAAGCGAGCAAAGGAAAAGTGGTGAAGGGTCAAAATGGGGAATTTATGATACAATAGAGAGAAGGAGAAATAGGTGCCCTTTACCAATGGTTGGAATATTATCAGGAGGCAAGAAATGAAAATAGCTACATCATTAAGGGCAGGACTAAAAATTTAGCATTAGCGCCAAAAAACATTCAAGGTGGGTGAAAGAGCAAATCTACATCAACATAATACCTTGCAAGCCCCATCAGCCAACAGCAAAAAATGCTGTTAGTAGGTATAGCTAAAAGTCCTTATATCAACATGCAACTACCTACGCTAATCATTGATGCACTTGTATTTACATTATTGGATATATTTATAGCCATTTATATACCCAATTCTACGAGGAAAGAAGGACATCTTGAATCTATCCATTCGGATTTCAATTTCTCTAATTTTATGATTATGGTCCAGTCTACCATAGTAAGTTTGAGTTTGCAAAACATTTTAACGTCGTCAGTAAAAATTATTATCTTGGAATATATTTAACAAATCAAGTCTAGATTTCCACCTACGGTCTGTCAATGATTCCAATTTTAGGTAATGGGATAAAAACACATGGAAAAACGTAATGATAGGTTTAGGAGCTTGTACATGTAGTATAAAAATGGGCATAAATAAGGATTTGTTGCAAAAGGAGGGATGAAAATTAGGAAGAGAATTTCACAGGCAGGTTGATGTTACAGGCACACTGGTCATTTCAACATATAAGAGAGCTAAAGTTTTAGATAGAGGGGGAGTTTTGAGAAATAAAATTCGGGAAAGTGGTAGGAATTGATAACTTATCATCAGAATACATGAAGAGCCTAAGAAGGGGTTAATGATAGAGGCATTACGAGCTTGCACGTGGGATATATGAAGGGGGAGTTTGGTGGTGAATTTTGTATAAAAATGTGCTGATACCAATTTCGGAAAAGAGGGAAACAAGGGAATAAAGGCAATTAGTTTCAATTTTCATCCGGGGAATATCGTGTTTACAATCATCAACAGAGGGATGGAAAAGGAAACAAATAAATTTATAATTGAAGATCAGTTGGGAATACATAATAATTATTGTTATTCTCATTTCGTAATTCATTGAAATTAAATTGACAGATAAGTTAGATGTGAGGGAGATAATTCATTATGATAAGCATTTATTGCTAGGGAGATAGTTGTAAGAGTGCATTTTCAAGTTCAAATTTTTTCCGATTTTTTAAAAGTCTGTTAGCTATGTACGCTATGTACTCAATGCCTTAGTACTGCTAACGTCCCATTTTCTCCATGCTGACTACATTGGTGTAGCTAATAATAGTGCAGTGTATCCAAATTAATTCAAGAATTAGGTTGCGAATCATTATCAGATCGTAGGTTAAAATGTAGATAAAATCTATTGCAGACATTTTAAACGGATAGTTTTACTGAAGATGTTAGATATGTGTATATTAAAAACACCAGCGTTTTATGCTAGATTCGATCAAATACATAATATTAGAGAGATAGATTGTCGTACCGATAGATTTAAAATGGCATTTTTCCCCGTACGTTTGCGGACGCAATAGGCAGCATAGCAAAGGAATAGGTAGGCGAAATATTGTAGAATAGTATGTAGCGCATGGTGCATGTATTAAAAATAATCCCTTTATTACTATGTCGGTAGGTACTAACCATGTAGCTGCATGCGACCCATATTATTAGTAGCATGTTTACCCTAGTTGCATGTCAATAGTGCATGCTTTTGTGATCTACACCCACTGCCAAACACCCTCGTGTTGCCACCCTTGGTGGCTTGCAGGGTATTAAATAGAAGAAGATGAATAGTGGTTATGACTAGTGGCTGGAACTAGATGGCATAAGAGGTTATTTCCACACTCCTATCATTAATCGGCATAGCCAGAAGGAATTTCAGTTACTTCCAAGATTCGCATGTCAGACACGAGGAATGCGGCCAATAATAATCTTGTAAACAAGTGAACGGAGCTTACTGTGCGGTGCCCTGCAATGTCGTAACGCATCAGGCATTTTAAGGAGTAATCCGGCTATAGTGGAGAGCTTTGAAAATTTCAGTGACTGCGATAGATGTATCAAATATCCACCGAAAATGGTAGGTGAAGAAATAAAGGCCACCACGCTAATGTTAATATAAAAAAGTTGGAAGGGATATTTCGTCCTCAGAATTAAGAAACAGCGATCCCTCTATGATAGACAAAAAGATGCTAGAAAATTGACAGCCAATGTATGAGTAGTCAGGGGATATCTTTCACCTCACTATAGCAACAAATACTCATAGTAGCGGGTCTCGGATGAAAAGAAGTATTTGAACGATAGAATATTTTTTAGAAATACTATTCTGCAGGGAAACTTGCCTTCCACATTTGCTTCATACTTAATTTTTTAGCGTAACCAGTTTATTATATGAACTAAAATAGGAATCACTTTCAGACCGTAGGTTGAAATTTAGATTTAATCTCTTTACTAAATTTCAAGACAAAATTTTCATTGATGACTTAAAAAATATTTTGCGCCCTCCAACTTACTGTGGTAGACTGGACAATAATCATAAAATTAGAGTAATTGATTGCCCAACTAACAGACTGAATAAGGTCCTCGTTCTGCTTTCAATTAGGGATGTGAATAGCTGCAAATAGATTCAATAGTATCAATGTGTATCAAGTGTATCAATGGATAGCATAGAAAGTTGCCTATTGAAATGAGGACCATAAGCTAACCCAACTTACAGCACGTATTTGTGTGCTTGTTTTGCTATTTTTATTTTTTTGTGATTGTGAAGTTTGGATTAGAATATGATTAATAATCCTTTTCATGCATGATATGTAATGCATTTTTGGCGTGAATTCACCCCCTGACACTCACCTTTAAGGTTTCTTGCAGGGTATTATGTAGATGTAGATGAAGTGCACAGAAAAAGAAGAGACAGAAAGTGATGATGTGAAAAGCGATTTGCGAAGTCAAATGAGTCCGGGGTCACGTTGCGGCTTGCAAAGCATGATGCCTGGGATCAAATTTCAATCTGCCTGACCTTTATTTAAAAAACTGGTGAGTTAATTAGAGATGAAACTGGAGAAATGGAGATAGAAACTACGTCGGCTTCCCTCAATTTAGTCGCTGCAGAAACCGTTGTAATGCAGTTTGCTCTTCCATTGTTTGTGGCACGTGGAGTGGGTAGAGAGGAAAACGGCGGGAGGGGGGAAATTACCCTCCCTCTCACCCGAATGATGAAATCGCGGAGAATTCCTGGTGGTGTGAGTGAAAGGAAGTTCGTTTGGGAAGGGAGGAAGGATATAGGATTAAATACAGCGTCGGTATACACAATTGCATGTGACTCTGAATATATAATCAGATTCATTAAAATGCATAAGACTGAAAACCAGGTCAATGTGTTAAAAATTTTATATATTCGATTCCGTACAACAACCTACAATTAGTTTTGTTGCGGTGCGTGATGTTTCTCGTAGAACTTAGGCTCTTAATATTTTGAGCGCAGCTTCACTATGAAACTTAATTGCCATTCAGGCATACGATTTCGATTGATTGACCTCCACATTTCTCAGAGCCAAATAGATCTTATGGCTATTTAGTGCCGGTGCTAGGCGGATGAAACCATATATGCTCACAGTATCTGCGTCTTGTATGGCGCCTGCATTCTCATCATCCTTCGAAGGCAATATAATGTCTACTTGTTATATCAGCTATTTCAGCAATTTTTCCACCGGAAAAAATCCAAAAAATACCAAGACATTTTACCGATATACGGATTGATTTTTTCAAATACCTTTCGCGGTTTTGAAATAGGCATACACATCTAATAAAAGAATATTTTTATCCATGAACTACGGTAATATACGTATCACAAAATCGGTATTATGGGTTATCAATATCACAAAATTGGTATTATGAGTTTGATCTCGTTAACAAACAACTGGGATATCATTTCATAATTTGACTTTGATTTTTGTGGGAAGGATATTTCTAAACCTTAGAGTGAAAAAACGATAGGGGAGAGGACTTTCTTAGTAACAGATAGCATTATCAAATGAGAGAAAATACCTCAATACATGGGTACTAATTTATCTGAAAATGACTAGTTTTTAACTTCAGGGTCAATTTTTAGTGAATGGTAATTTCAGGAAGTGTCCCATTTCTTGATCAGTAATATGTAGATGGCGCTTTCCGCCATCCCCCATTGGGCGAGAGGCCTATCATTGATTCCAGGGAGCTAAGTCACGTGACAAGGGTCAAGACAATGGTGTTTGAAGTGGTGAGGTGTGATGCTCGAAATCCACTCCACGTAACTCATGCCTAGGAATTTGAAATGACCTTTAAGATGAAATGGTTGGATATATACAATGAGTATTACCGAAGATACACGATTTAACACCAAATTAATATATTTTAGGTATCGTATTTACAATTGACAACTGATGGAATGTTATTCAATAGCATTCGCAAAAACGCGACGCGTTGTTTCGCATTACACTACTTACGACGGATTTCCGAGTTAATTATAACAGACGGTAGCATTTTTTCACAACTGAAAATCATCACTTCCCCAGGCAGCAAGGTTGGCATGCGTATTAAAAAAATACAAATATGAAAAATAAGACAAGGAAATAAACACTATCTCACTTTTGTAGTTGTAAATACTGCCACAGACTTGACAGCCGTGAGCAATTGATCAAAAATATCATTGAATATGATCAGATAAAATCGCCTTTGCAATGGAAAGTATTGCGGAAAAACTTTTTTCCGTTTACCGGAAAAAACGCTAAAAGATAAATACTTACTGATGTACTTTAAAATAATGAAACATATAATATTACTATTTCATACGTGATTAGAATCTGTTCTGCATTTGAGAGGTTTCAAATTGGCGGGCGGTGCATTAAATTTTCTGCTCACGAACCACTTCTTCAAGGAGTTTTACAATGGAATGGAGGTCCAAAAGTTGTTTCCCAGTGGCATAGGCCTCCGAATATTCTTTTCCTCTTCTCCGGAAATACCCAACTTAGAAATCGCCTCATCCGTCCGTCCGGTCCAGGGCGAAGGTCAAACTGGGCGAAGGAAGATATGCTCGAGAGTGGTCTCCGAGGAAGGGCACCCAGAGGGCGCAGTCGACTCATCACATTTCAAAGTCGCGGCCTCTCCTTCTCCTTCCAATGCGCAGTGGAGCGCGGCTTAAGAGGCCGTATCAAACTAGCCGTTGCCGGTTACGGTTGTGCAGTCGACGAATTAGTGCCAACGGTATTAGGAGTGCGTCTATTTCTAATGGGGTCGTTTACCATATTTTTTATAACCGTATCTGATCGAGTTTGTAAAATAAAAATACATGTATTTTTTCTTTTTTCGGTCCGTCAATTATTTCTCGAGTTACAAGCGGTGAAAAACTGATGTTTTTTTAAACCTTTCGGAAAAGTGGTCGAGGTGAAACCTCTGAGGTATATCGACTTCGTCCAATCACGACTGAGCCCGCGAAGCTACTTCGCCATATCGCAAAGGGGAGGACACAGCTGCCAATAGGAGCGATTGCGAAAGGATCTGTGAGAGTAGACCTTCCGAGAACCCCCCTCCACTCCCTTCCCTTCCCCTAAAAGCAGTCAAGGACAGGAGAAATGACGTCAATGATATCAAAGCAGCTTCTTCGGTGGGCGTAACCTTTTCCTTATTTTAATTTTTGATTTATGAGTGAATGGTTGTGGTTAGAAGATTAATTTTTTCACTAAAATTCATTGTTCGTTTCCATCTAACAATTTCGTGTGCAAAATTGCGATTTTGGTTCCGAGTAAACGCTCCCATTGGCCAGTTGTGCAACCGTATCGCCAATAGGAGCTCGTCTCCCGGGCACGTGCTGTTTGTGTTTTCATTTCGCGATATTTTGATTGTTACCATTTGCACTGCCACCTAAACTAAAAATATTGAGAATACAAAATAGTGTATGGGGTCCGAATGAAATAGGTTTGAACAGAGAACTAGACAGCAGCGTAGAGCAGCTAGGTTTGTTAAAGGGTGCTACGATAGGTTTAGTAGTGTATCAGAATTAATAGAAGCATTAGGCTGGGAATCAGTTGAGATCGTAGGTTGAAATACAGATTAAATCTATTACAGATATTTAAAATAAATATCTTTGCTGATGATGTTAAATATATATTAAAATCACCAGCGTATTATGCTAGATTCAATCATATACATAAGATTAGAGAGATAGATTGCCGTACCGATAAATTTAAAATGTCATTTTTCCCCGTACTATAAGAGAACACTATAGGCAGCATAGCAAATGGACAGGTAGGCGAAATATTGTAGAGTACCCTGTAGCGCATGATGAATGCATTAACAACCAATACCTTTATTACCATGTAGATACTAACCATGTAGCTGAATGTGACACGATTATCAAGCATATTTCCATGTAGTAGCATAGATGCATATCAATAGTGCATGTTTAATGATATTCACTCCCTGCCACATACCCTCGCGTTGGCTGGCAGGGTATCACGTAGATGTAGATGTAGGACGGCACTTAACTCATTGTCCATTCATTGTGAAGGATGCAATATAACAACATACATTTTTTCGAGGTGAGATTAAATGTACTTAATTCAATGGTATCTTGTATTTGAGGCAGAAATGCTGTATAATGAGGGAGAATAGGAACAGAATGTTGGAATGAAAACACAGAAACAGCACGTGACCGTGAGGCGAGATCCTATTGGCTGCGATTTTACAACCGGCCATGGAAATTACCGGTCTGTCTGATTGGAACAGGTTACACCGGCCGTAAACAGTAACGGCTTGTGAGATACGGCTTTAATGGTTTGGGGATAACAGTAGATTGAAGGTGTTCCGAGAGAATTGGGTTCTGGAGGGTGAAGACTGTGTAGCACTGGAGATAGAATTGTTGTTTGGAGAAATTTTAAAGAGAAACGGAGAACGATGAGCTGTTAAAGACTGCAATCAACATCTACATCTACATAATACCCTGCAAGCTACCATAAAGGTGTGTGGCAGGGGGTGCAGGGGCAGACTCTCACCAAACATGCACTACATATCATGCATGAAATTTGTAATTCAAAATTAAAATAGCAAAGCATACATGCAAATACATGCTGTTAGTTAGGTTAGCTTTAAGTCCTTATACCAACATGCAGCTACCAATGTTATCCATTGCTACACTCGTACTGGATATATTTACCGTTATTCATATCCCTAATAGTACGAGGAAAAAAGGACATTTTGAATCTGTCAGTTCGGCAGTCTATTTCTCTAATTTTGTGATTATGGTCCAGTCTACCATAGTAAGTTGGGGTCCGCAAAATATTTTTACCATCATCACTGAAAATATGGTCTTGGAATTTATTTTTCAACCTGCGATCTGACAATGATTCCCAATTTAATTCATTTAATAAACTGGTTACGCTAATAAGGTTATTCTTACCGGCCCTTTGAAAATCTTGCCGATCTTCGCTGCACACGTTCAAGTTCGTTATTTAGACCGATTTCGTAGGGATCCCATACACTGGCAGCATATTCCAATTGGGCTCGGAGAGAATAATACTGATTTCACAGAGTACAAGCGTGTTTTAAAGGCAACAGTTTTTCAGTCCAGTTTTTAGCTCTTACTTAGCAGCACACTTCTTACCATCTCTGAGTGTTGCGCAGTTTTCTAAATAAGGAACAAGAGTCCATGTTTTGTTTTATATATATTGTGAAATATTTTAATACACATACATATTGCTTCAGTTATACTCCTTTCTTGCTGAAACTCCGATACCTACCAGGAAAAAAACAGTCTGAAGAAGCCGATTGATTTCTATTTTATCACGTAAATTCAATGTCAACTTTGAGATAATCTCACATTGGCAGCGTGCTCATAACCACTGACGTGTGGCATCTTCACACCCGAGCCGAATGACTTTGCACTGGTTTAATGCCAGATTTTCTTCCACCCAGACTGGCGACGATGGTGGCGAGTACTCTCTATGATTGGGATAACAACGTTACATCTATATCTACATAATACCCTGCAAACCACCATAAAGGTATGTGGCAGGGGGTGAAATTGTTGTTAATTGCATTTTATATCGAGAAATAGGCCAAATGAATACCGTTTGAAAACAAAGTCCAATACTGTATTAGGGTAACGAGTCTATTACGTAAACTAAAATGGGATTCATTATTAGACCATAGGTTGAAATTTAGACTTTATTTTCGTGATTGAATTTCAAGACAATATGTTCACTGATCATCATCATCCTAGGATTGGTTTGACGCAGCCCTCCCCTCGATTCTTCTATCGGCCAACCTCTTCATATTGACGTAGCTCCTCTCTTTTACATCCTTCACAACTTGCTCCATATACCTCATACGAGGCCTGCCTTTTCCATTCTTCCCTTTCACTTTTCCCTCGACGATTGTCTTCATCAGGCCACCGTGTCTCAAGATGTGACCCATTAAGTTGTCCCGTCTTCTTTTTGATGTTTTCAGTAGATATCTCTTCTCTTCCACTCTTCTTAAGACTTTTTCGTTTGCCACTCGATCCATCCATTTTATTTTCATCATTCTTCGGTAGCACCACATTTCAAAAGTTTCCAGCCTGGACTTTACTGCTGCTGTTATTGTCCATGCTTCACTGCCATATAGTAGAATGCTCCAGATGTATGCTCTGATGAAATATTTCCTCACTTCAACGCTTGTATTTGCAGCTGTAAGCAGAATATGTTCACTGATGGCGTAAAAAAATATTTTACGAGCTTCAACTTACTATGGTTGGCTGGACCATAATCATGAATTAGAGAAATTTATCGCCGAACCGGATGATGCAAAATGTTCTCCTTCCCTCGTCGTAAAATTAGGGTTATGAATAACTCTAACCATATCCAATAGTATAAATACAAATGTATCAATGGATAGGATAGGTAGTTGCATGTTGGTATAAGGACTTAAAGCTTACCTCAATAACAGCATGTTTTTGTATGCTTGCTTTGCTATTTTTATCTTTTTTCTAAAATTCTGAAGTTTAGACTAGAACATATTTGCTAACCCTTTTCATTCATGACATCTAATGCATGCTTGGGGTGAACTCACCCCTTGCCACACACCTTTATGGTAGCTTACAAGGTAGACGTAGACGAAAGTTAAGACACTTGCTGACTTGGTGCTGGGCGAGATCATTACTCTGTGGTGAGCATCCCTCAGATGTTTTATGGGGCGAGCGGAGAGAGTGGGATTTGGGGGGAGGGGGATGGAATGTGATTCTTGGAAGGCGGGGGTGGAAGTGCACTCCTTGCGAGAAAGCAATCTTCTCTGGCCGTCGAACGGAAGGTCCGCCGGAATGAAAATCCTTCCTTTCATCGCCGAGTCATCCCGGGTATTAAAATATGCACAACATGTCTCATTCATTCGGAGGGGATCCCCCAAAGGCTCCCGTTTTAATTATCCGCCGGCTGAACTCTTTGGCTGACTCCCTATCTCCAACCCCACGAAAAAGATACGTCTTCTCCAACGAATGCTCCAAAGAGGACGTCTGTGCATTGCTACGACTACTTAAATTAACATTTGCGTGCCACCGCCTAGGTTTGCGGTAGAAAATGAACATTAGGAAATTGGTAAATCTACATCTACATCTATGCAATTCCCTGCAAGCGACAGTGAGGGTGTGTGGAAGGAAATGGAAATCACAAAATACAAATTATTAACATGCAACCAGGCACCCTCTTGTTAAGAACTGGTTAATGCTGACAAGGGGTTTATCTCCACTCTTCCTGAAATCCTCCTTCTTCCTAATACACATTCATCTAGATTGGCATTTAATGCGTGGATATACGTCCCCCTTTTCAATGAAATAAGAGCCAAGCATGCCAGCTACATCTGCGAAATACCCTGCAAGCCTCCGCGAGGGTGTGTGGCATGTGGTGAACGTCACCAGACACGCACTATTGTCATGCAACTAGGCTATCACGTGGAAATATGTTATATAATAGTCACATGCGGCTAGATGTTAGTATCTACATGCTAATAAAGGGATTTATGGTTGTAATGACATTTGTCTACATGCTTTAATCGCTATTTAGCTATCATACATGGGTTAGTAATGTCAGTACATGCATCATGTACTACAGACTACTGTAACCATATTTCACCTACCTTTTCTATCCCTTTGTTATGCTGCCAATAGTATAGTGCCTCTTATAGTACGGGAGAAAAATGACATCTGAATCCATAGGGACGACAATCTATCTCTCTAATCTTATTTATTTCGTCGAATACAGCAATAAAAAAAGCAAGGGTTTTTAATATACATCCAGCATCTTCAGTAAAGCTATCCGTTTTAAATTTCTTCGGGAGATTTAATCTATGGTTTAACCTATTGATCATTTTATTTGCTAATCCCTCGTAATTCTAATTATCCCTCTTATTGTTAGATTAAATATTTACCGTTTGTTCCTCAAATACCATAAGTATTTCTGATCAGCAGTTCTGCGCCACTTAGGCTGCACCGAACTTTAGATCACTTATAACAGGCGTATTTATTTCGAGAACTATGAGATATCCTGAGATTGGTTTCTTTGAATTCCTCTTTCTGCTTATCTCTTTACTTTTAAGTATTTCTTATCTTTCACATCCTTCATTATTTGTTCTATATATCTCATATGCGGCTCTGGAAGAACGGCAAGGGACGTATTTTTTTTAAAACGTACCGCAACTTTTCTGAAAACAAATTGATTTTCTCTCATTAAAATCACAGCTATAATTTATTGCTATTAAATCAGTTTCATAGCTTTCTCAGATAATCTCAAGTTATCCCTTTCAAAAAAATTTATCCCAGCGTTCGTGATATTAAAAAAAATTAAAAACTAGAACAATCAATTTAAATATGGCGAAAATCTTATGAGCATCGGCTAACATATGATGTATAAGTACATGAATGCGTGTTCATTGTAGGTGAAAGATTTTCACAACTTCGCAAAGGAATACTTGTTATTATTCTCTGCTGGTATTCTGTGGGTCCCAAAAAGTCCTATTTTTATGGTCCTTACAGTTAAGTGAAGAGCAGAAAATCTCTTTTCCTCCATATTAATGCCGAAGGAGCCCTATGCCCTCAATCGCTCAACGGAGGAGAAAACAAACAGTTTTTGATCATCCTCATGCCGAGGAGCCCTCGTTGCAGAGGGCTATTATGTGAGGATAAGGGGTTGCTATCGATCCCCTTTGATTGCGCTGGACCTCATTGAGAGAGGGAACGGGAGCGGTCGAAATGTCCCCCCAGTGACAAAACTCTCGTCCACTCCGTGATATCGCTTCCCACTCGGAACAGTCATACAGCCATTCTTCTTCTGTTCCGTACAGCATGACGATCTCATTTCCATCCAATCGGTAAGGGAAAGAAATACGGGCAGTGCGTCGATTCTGGTTCTTTTTAGCGATTGCTAAATACGCATAGTGAAGGTATAAGCGACGGTCGCTATGAATCATATTCCGTTTCCATTTTCGTTAACTTCACGTTAGGGTAGCGATCGATAAGTCCCCTTAACAACGAATAAACAACAAATTCGTATTGCCATTTGTATTTGCAGTAGCTAACTCGTAGCAATAGCCAATCTCACTGATCATGAGGTCGGTCTACGGTACCATTTTAGATTAAATAGTTGAGAGAATAAGACAAGTATGATTTTAGAAGCCTCAAATTTGAAAATTTTACGGTGAGACTGTTCATAACTGTTAATATTTTGTGATGTTTTCACCGACAATTTCCTATTAAATCTCAGAACTTGTACATCTTGTCGTTGATACTTGATTCATATTTCTAATCGATAGCTATTTAGTAAGTGCCCCTCTCAGTATCATTAGTAGTTATTGTTGTTACTCATATTTGTTACATTTTTAAACGAGTGTTCACTGTAAAAAGTTGATCTGATTTTCAGTGCGATCTGAATTTAAGCGCTGTCTGGTTTAAGGCAGGAACACGGATGCAAGGTGCGGAAGAGGCAGGAACATGGATGGTGGGTACAGGAGCAGTTAAGCAGGAAGCAGAGGATGCAGGATTCTGGATGGTCTGATTTTCAGTCGTTCACCTGCCTTATTTTTAGACAAGATATTACTGCTGAAATTCAACATACCCTGTCTTAAAATTGTTGCATCTGAAATTCAGATCGCTTTTGTACCTTAAAATCAGATCTACTTTTTACAGTGTTCATTTTCTTACCATGAGTATTGTGAACAGTGAGTTGATAAGCATCTTAAAACGTTGATATATATTAACTTGAAACGTGCAATTTGCATTGTGTCGTATTTGGCGTTGAGTAGGTATGTAAAAGTCTTAAATAATTTGTTATTTTGAAATCTAAAGGTTTTAACAGATAGTGACTCATTTAAAGTTCGCTTAACTACAACAAACCAACAAAATCATTTAAATTATTTATGAATTTGATAGCAAAATGTGTCCAATAGAGAATAATGCATATGGGGGTATATTCGTCAAGAAGCAGATCGCAAAGGATGTGGTCCTGTTAGCTTTACTACATAATGCATGTTCAGTGCATATCCCCCAATTTGATCGGAATTTCTACAAGGGAATTGAAAGAATGCTGTTACATTTAATACAGAATACTACATGCTACAATATGAAGAATACTTGTTTATAGAAAAATCAATGGACAAAATATACCGAGTTTATACTTCAATCAATTCTTTATGGCGCACCGCGGCGTAGAAATGTTGAAATTCTTGGTCAAATAAAGAAACCAACCGAGTGTGTTTCCCCTAAAAATTTCTTAGGTACGAATAGTTTCAATGCAAAAGCGTAATCCTACGTCATCCATTAGGTACGCCTAGCCGTACCTAATAAATTATAAGTGGAAATATGCTTAGTTGGTTTGTTTCATTTTCCTCAAGTTTGTACTCTTAAATTGGGTGTAATGAAGTATAATTGGAGTATTGTAGTACATATAATGAAGTGTATATGATGACTACATCTTGAAGTAACTGTGATAAAATTTTTAATTTTTAATTAGTTTTTATTTACAAATTATGATTTTCTTCGATTACGTAATTACATGGTAATGAAACAAACTTTGTACTTTCCACACAGCTTTATATATTCCCCGATCGATTTCAACTACTAAGCTCCATTTTCAAGCGGGACCAGCAAGTCCTTTGAAAATGACGCTTGTGTGGAAAGTACAAAGTTTGTTTCATTACATTGTTTAACGTTCGTAATATCCTCAAAGTATCGCCTTCATCCATTAATTCAATTCTTAATTGACAGCGGGTGAGACTTTAAGCTGCCATACATTCAATTGATTAGCACCTTTATTATTAAAAGGGTTTCTAATAAAGGAAGCATTTGAAAACATGTTGAATATGTATTAAATAATATTACGTGATGTTCGGGAGACAGGGATGAGGTTCCAAAGGGCTTTGCACCCTTTAAATGCGCTGGCATCCAAAAATGAGTTACAATTCTTTTATATATTCGGCTTTAATGTTACCAGGTCGTGAATTAATGCGTGCAGTCATAAGCCCCTCTCTTTTGGCCGAAAAGTTGGAGTGTATGCCGGCGAGGATTAAAGCAAACGCTGCATTCTAAAAAAAATTGCCATGGGCTCATTTCTTTAGAATGATTGATCAAGTCATACGACAGTGGGAGTCCCTTTTATTTTCGCATATATCAGAGTGGAGAATATCAGCTGCAATTACAAATCCGAATGAAAACATCCCGACTTAGCCACGGCCTCTGCGAGAGTCTTCGATAACAATGAAGAATGATCAAGTGCCCCTTTCTTTTCAGTCCGACCCTGGCCGCGTAATTCTTCTGGTTCCTCGCTGAACATTATTCGCGAATAGTCAGGCTCGTGTTTCGCAAGAGAGAAATGTGTTTTTCCCACCGAATATGGTTAAACCCCAGGGCCCTTCATCCCGGCCGGCCCTGGTCACAAGTGCGCGACACGGCGGAGAGCCATAAGTGTAAGGGGGAGGGAGGGATGGAAACAAGGGCCCTGGCGCGATTATTTTATTTAACGCCTCATGCATTTTAATGCGCAATCCCCGCTTCTTTCGGTAGGCCTCCACAGGTTGTTCATCGCCGCTAATCCCCGTGTCTTCCCCCGGAACCATTAATTACGAGGAACTCCCCGCGCCACCCCCTACCCCTGGCAGTGGCGCCTAATTCGCGATTGGATTCCCCCCGGCGCCAGCGAGCAGCGCCATAAATGCATCGCTGACTCGCGAATCGCCCCTTCGCGCACTTGCCTCTTGTATTCCCTACACATGTATTCACATACACACAGAAATATTGCGACGATTGAAAAGAAAATAATTTTCCCACTACTATAATATTCACATAATTGCCAAATTGGCAAAAAAATTACTTTTTTAGTTTTTCTTTCGCTAATCACAAACGCATATGAATTTACCTATTAATGAAACTCACCTCTCTATCTTTACAGGTATGCAGTTCATTTACTGACCGGTTTATGCTGTACAGCCTGAGATTATCACTGGTTATGAAGTAAACGGAATGGCCCAACGGTATGTCAAATTCGAAGTGAATATTTTTAAGATGGTGATTTCCGTGGACAATAGAAGGTGGCTATATACTGCATATTCGTTCATATTAACCACGGGTACTCGACATTTTTGAGACATGGCCGGTGATATATCTTGCATAAATCAACGTAGGATTCATCCACATCAACGTAATTACCCCTGCGAGCCACCGCGATGTTGTGTTGCAGGGGGCGACAGTCACTAAACATGCCCTGATTACGTGCAGCTCAGTGCTGAAATCTCACTACCACATGGAAAAATGTTATATATCAGTTACGTGCAACTAGATGGTTAATATCTGCATTGCAATGAAATGATTACTAGTTAGGAAGTCAATTATCTAAGTACATTAATCTCTATTTTAGCAGTAGCAATATTAAATCTGCATCATACACTACATAAGAGCAAACAATATTTCACTTGCCTATCCCTTTGCTATGCTGTGTATTATGTTCTCTTATGATACGCGGGAAAAATTACATTTGAATCTATTGGTACGATAAGTGCTCAGTAATTCCTCATCTTCTCACTTTGATACACACCTGCACACTACCTTCAAAAAGTCTAAGCTTACAATTTACTACGCTACCATATCGTTGATGTATAAAATAAATAAAAGTGGACCTATTACGCCTCCTTGGGAACTCCGGAAGTGACTGTGATTGTGTCGGACATGATATTATCTATAACGACCCTTTACCCTCTGCCACATAAGAAATTCACTATGCAGCGTAAAACCTCTCTATTAATACCAACATGCTCTAGCTTCAAGAATATTTTACGATGACGAACTTCAACGAATGTCTTCTTAAAGTTTAAGAATATCGCATCAACCTCAGCACTGTTTTAGCCGTTGGCCAAAACATCTTGTAGGAATAAACTAATTGTGTCTCGTGAGATCTATCTATCTTTCCGGAAACCATGCTTATCAGAAAACCCTGGCCATCCATTTCCCATGATAAAATTGATTACTTTGAGCTCAAATACCTTACAGGAGGTTGATGTGAGTGAATGGGTCTGTAGTTACTAGGTTCCTCGCTATTACAGCATTAAAAATAGCTGTTATGTTAGCTACTTTCCAAACCTAGGGTACTGTAATTTTTGGGTATTTTATTGAATATAATTCCTAGGCAAGAGGGTATTGTTTTACATAATCTGGAAAGTTATTCACGCGCATTTCCCTGCAATTGATGTCATTTTGGGTATTCCTTTGTTTTGTCGCTTTCATCATGTTTTATTCAATCCATGACTAACTCCCCTATATTGAGTTTTCAAATGTATTGCAATATATTTCCTACATATCATATTGTTGCCGTTTTATGCAGAAAGTTTCCCACTTTTAGTTGAGTAATTAATAAAAAGTAAAATTTTTCGATGCTGAGATTGAATCCCATTTTAGAAGTTTTCCTTTTTTTTAGAACTTTTCACGTGGTTGGATGCTGTGAAATAAGCAGAGTGTAATGAACGCCGCAGGAAAATAATCAGATATTGGCTATCAGCACTCATGCTGTCGCTGCTTGGTGTTGGCTCTATTCACGTTCTTTTAAGTGCTGCATGGGAATCACTTTGCATGCAGGTGGCACTCCATCCAATGGGACGTAATAGGGTGTATCCCTCTTGTTGAGAACTGGTTGATGCCGACAAGAGATTTATCTTCATCCTTCCTTCGTTACCTGCATTCCCTCTTCCCAATACACACTCATCTAGAATGACACTTAAGTCGTGTTTATCGGTCCCCCTTGTCAATTAAATGAAAGGTAAGTATGCCATTTACACCTACGCAATACCCGGCATGTCGCCGCGAGGGTGTGTGGCAGGGGGTAAAGATAGCTAAGAATGCGCTATTGACATGCAATAAGGCTGTTACATGGGATCATATTTGATAATAGAGTCACATGCAGCTACACGGTTAGTATCAATATAGTAATAAAGAGATTATTAGTTAAAATGGCATTTATCTGAATATTCTTATATGTATAATCCAACAGGCATTGGTTAGTACATGCACCATGCACTGCAGACTACTCTAAAAATATTTCACCTACTAATCCCTTTGCTATGCTGCATGTTGCGTTCTCTTATAGTACGCGGGAAAAATCACATTTTTCTATACTGGTATGACGATCTATCTCACTAATATAAATTATCTAGCCAAATCCAGCACAATACGCAGGATTGTTTTTAAATATATATCTTCCATCTTAAGTAAAGAGACCCTATAGTTGCTTGTTTGCATGTTAGTAGTGCATGCTTGGTGATATTCACCCCCTGCCACACACCCTCGCGGTGGCTTGCAGGGTATCGCGTAGATGTAGATTTAGATGTAAAGCATTGAGTGTTTATTTTCTGCTAGAGATTTTGGTAGTTTAACCCACTATTTGATAATGATTCCACACCTAATTCTTATTTTAATAATCTGATGCGCTACTAAACCAATGGTAACGCCTTTTAACATACCTAGCTGCTCGACAAATCGCACAGTCTAAATCTCTTATCAAACCTAATTCATTCGGATCCCATACAGTAGCTGTACATTTGAGGTGGAGCCCGGCTATTGGAAAGTAACACCGCTCTTTTGTCTTCTCATCACATTTTTCAATACTTTTTGATAAATCCTAGCTTTCTCTTGGCTTCGCCACATATTTACCAGATCCCATTCCCACGTTAAATCTTTAGTGATTAATACACCTAGGTACCTCATGGTTTCAACGCTTTCGATTGCCGTTTAACAAATGCTTTAGGATCGCTCTGTCCAATTATTCCTCTCCCAAAAATTGATAGCTACACCTTAATTACATTTATTTATTAAGCTTAACTTCCAACTGCCATTTGTCGCATCACTCTTGAATTGCATCAAAACTCTTGATAAGAGATTCCACATCTTCTTCTTTTGATAAAACCCTGTAGGGTAGACCGGTGCAAGTTTGGTACAGGGGAAAGTTTATATACTGCTTATAGTTCACAAACTGTTGATCGGAGTGCAGCACTTGTCACGTCAGGCAATTCTTCGAAATAGCCGTTTACATTTATGTTATTCTGCAGTCATAAAGACAAGTGACAACCAACAGAGAGCAGTGTTTGTGATTTTTCTTTTGGTGAGTAAATTTTTATACCACTCTAACGGCATTAATAACTACTATACTATTAGTAATTCACAACTTATTATTGTTTAATTTGTTAGACTGTTCTTTTGCGGAAAATATAAGATAGTCATTTGAATGCTTACCTCGTAAACCAAACTTATCGGTTACATTCTGTCGAAAATGTGTCTAAGTGGCATGTTTACACATTCTTCAAATCGTGTACACGTGCCCCGTGCTTTTTAAACACTGCATGAACTCGCTTACTTACATAGAATGTCTATGCGGTTATTTTTACTAAATTTGATAGGTCATAGCGATTTTAGTTTAATTTCGATTCTTTTCAAGTCAATTAGAGGAACATATCATATAAAAGGGCTTTTTCATTTCATTTCATAATGGTTCCTCGGATTCTTTCAGGACTTTTGATGTTATCGTCTTCCCCAGGAAGGAACAGAAATATTCTCAACTATTCATTCTGTTTTATCACCCATTCCTAATAATATTGCTAGAAGCGTATGTCAAAAGAGTAGCGCAAAAGTCTAACCTCTTGGGAAGAACGAGAAATTACAGGAGTGGATTGGTTTTCTGGGTTTAAAAATGGCACAACTCTTTATCAATCATGGCAACTCAATCTACTAGCCTTGCGAGTGCTACGAGTTTCAATAGGAAAAATATTGAGGCTTTCTTAAAAAAATTACGGTTGTCATGAACCGCCTTAAGATCGGGCCATTAGGTATTTGGAATGCAGATGAAACTGGCGTGATTGCAGTTCACAAGCCTAAGGTTGGACGGAGAGGATTCCGCCAAATCGGCAGAATCAAATCCGCTGAAGAGAGACTCTTGTCACAATTGCAATACCTGTAAATGCTGCTGGTTACAGCATACCTCCATTCATCGTTTCCCTGGGTAAACTACCAGCCAAATTTCGTTCTCGACGGTTCTGTTGCCTAAGATATCCAGCCATCAAACCTGAGGAGATGCCAACCGCTCAGGTTGGATAGTTGAGGAATTTTTATTTTCTTTTATCAAACACTTTGTTCATCATGCTCGATGCTCTCCCGAGAGGTCATGATTATTGCTCCTCGATAGCAATGATTCGCATCTTTCAGTTGAAGCGCGAGATTTCTGCTAAATAATGGCGTATGTCTTTTCCTCCCCATTGCAGCTACTAGCTTTAACCCTTGACAGGAAGGTCCTTTGAAAAAGTTCATCAACACTGCCTGTGATTCATGGATGACTAGCAATAAGCGTCCAATGACTATATATGACATACCAGGTATTTCATCGACAGCACTACCCTTAGCATGAAATCCTGTAAATATCAAAGCAGGCTTCTGAGTTTCAGGAATATTCCCTCTTAATATTGACATATTTCAAAACTCCTACTCTATACCATCTGATGTAACCAACAGTCCGGCTCCACAAACTTCAAACCCAACCTCTGAGCTTCCTGTGGCCATTTCTGATTCATCAGCAATGCTTCCTTCCAAGTATGTTTCCTCTGCCACACACCCTCGTGGTTACTCGCAGGGTATTACGTACATGTTGATGTTCACTCTACTCCCGCCATCTAACACCTACATCTACTTCCGCCATCTACTACCTCCATTTACTTAGTATAGTTTTTGTCTTGTTTTATTAACAATCATCCTTAAATTTCTTCTTTTTCAAAAATGTGTAACTTAACCCAGGTACTGTGTAAACATGCTAAATAATATTTTAATTACATAAAAATATATGATACTGTGAGGCTCTTGGTAGGATAAAAAATGGAGGTAAATTATCAAGTAATAATTCAGTATGAAAAACATGTAAATAACTGCATTAAAAAATAAGAAAAATCGAAATAAAAAAACTGTGTGGACATGCCCCGTTTTACCATACACCATCGCGTCGTCTTTAAAAAGTCTAACCTTACTATGAACTACGGTACCCAAATCGTTAATGTATGAATGAAATAGTAGCGGGTCTATTATGCTACCCTGGAGAACTCCAATTATATGTCTAATGGTATCGCAACATCACTGGTCTAAAGCTCAATTTGCAAGTCTCAAAAATGCCAATAAATGATTCGTGGCCGAAGACTTGCTGGAAGAGGTGCACTCCTTAACCTGTGAAATGGAAAGAAACATCTCCGGAATTCGACCACACCCGAAAGTCTAATTCGTTGAGGGAATATTTCGCCAAATGTTGAGTCACTACGGGCTTGCTGTTACGTCACCTCGCCACGCCGATTCATGGACTACTTTCCGTTTTCGGGCGCAGACCTGGCCATGACATTGTGAAACCCGTCCGATTAGAGAGCTATCCGGTTTAAAAGAAGCGTGACTCTGGAGAAGTGACTCTGACCGCCGATTCGACCGGTCTCTTGTGTTGACGAGAGATAAACCACACTTCCCGTGTCAGTGCATCGTCAGTGCAAGCGTGATCCCTCGCTCTTCCCGACTCATCTACATCTATACCCATAGGACAGGTAGGGGAAATATTTTAGAGTATTCTGTAGCGCATGATGCATGTCTTACCCCTTAAATACTATAGATACTAACAATCAAGTTGCATGAGACAATATAGTTGCTAGTTTGCATGTGAGTAGTGCATGCTTGGTGATCTTCACCCCCTGCCACACACCCTCGCGGTGGCTTGCAGGGTATCGTGTAGATGTATACAATACCCTGCAAGCCCCCATAAAGATATGTGGCAGTAATAAATTCAGGCCAACATGTATTAAATATGATGCATAAAAAGGATTGGTAATTATATTTTAGTCTAAACTTCACTGTCTTAAAAAGGATTAAAAAAGCAAATCAAGAATGCAAAACCACGGTGTTAGCAGGTTTAGCTTAAATTCCTTATACCAACATGCAACTAACTATGCTATCCATTGATTGTACTTATTGTATTTACTTGTATTTATACTAATGGATATATTCTATTGCATTGCATTTTTACTAATAGATATTCACGACCCTAATTTTTCGAGGAAAGAAAGACATATTGAATCTGTCAGTTCGGCAATCAATTTCTCAAATTTTATGGTTGCGATCCAGTGTACTATAGTAAGTTGGAGTTCACAAAATATTTTTAACGTCATTAGTGAAAGTATAATTTTGGAACTTAGTTGAGAGATTAAGCCTGAATTTTATTACGAGTTAGCCTACGATCTGATATTCCCATTATATTTCATCAGATAGCCTAAGTGAATTCCTGGGTGCGGCAGGGACGTCGACATGGAAAATGAATTTAGGGGACGCAAAGAGGTGCGGAGGGGGGATGTAAGGGGACGCCTGTTAGAAAGGAAGTCCAATTCTAAGATAAACTGAAGTGGAAGGCGAAGGTATTGAGCGACATGGGATGACGAAGACCGTCAAAGAGCCAATTGATGTCGATATTGGCAAAAAAAACGGAATTTTGCCACACAATTAAAAATTGCAGCTTGCATATAATATAGTCTGATCTTTCCTGGAGTAAAAACATACGTGAAATAATGGGCCAAGCGAATCGTAAACTGGGATTCGTCAAAAAAGTACTTGGTAAATGTGACGATCTTATTAGCGTGACCAGTCTATTAAATGAATTAAATTGGGAATCATGGTCAGATCGCAGGTTGAAATTTAGACTTAATCTCTTAAATAAATTCCAAGCCCATATTTTCAGTGATAATGTTATAAATATTTTGCGAACTCCAACTTACTATGGCAGACTGGACCATAATCATAAAATTAGAGAAATTCATTGCCCAACTGACAGATTCAAAATGTCCTTTTTCCCTCGTACAATTAGAGATACGAATAAGGGTAAATATGTCCAATCGGAGAGTAGCAATGGATGGCATTGGTAGCTGCATGTTGGTATGAGTACTTAAAGCTAACCTTACTAACAGAATGTTTTTGCATGTTTGCTTTGCATTTTCTATCTTTTTCAAATAGTGAAGTTCTGAATAGTATATTAATACTTTTCCTTTTTTATGCATGATATGTAGTGCATGTTTGGTGAGAAATCAACCCCTGACACACCTTTGTGGTTGCTTGCAGGGTATTATGTAGATGTAGATGTATTAGTAATTATATTCCGTCTAAGCCTAACAATTTAAAGAAAGATAAAGCAAAAATGCAGTTAGTTATGTTAGCTTAAAATCTTTATATCAACATGCAATTACCCATGCTATTGATTGATACACTCGTTTTAATAATATTGGTATATTTATAGCTATTCGAATCCATAACTCTATTGGGAAAGAAGGGTACCCTGAATTCGACAGTCCAGCAATCCACCTCTCCAATCCTATGACTCTGGTCCGGTCCACCATAGTAAGTTGGAGTTCGCAAAACAGTTTTAACGATTGATAGCATATGTCCTCACAGATCCACAAGTGACATAATCCATGATTTGTTTTGAGTTTCATTATCAATGAAAAAGTCATGTAGTAAGGGTAACAAAATATCGTTCACCCTAAGAAATATCCCCATGGCATACATTGGCATGGCATATTTTGCCAAATGTTCAAACACACTGATTGTTCTCCCGATGCATATTTCCCTTCCATATTGCAATATCTCTGTGTTGTGGAGCATTGGAGTGAATTTTCCCAGTCCTGATGCCACAAAGCAATTGGTGACTACATCTACATCTACATAATACGCTGCAAGCCACAATAAAGGTGTGTGGCAGTGGGTGAATTGTCACTAAACATGCACGACATATTCACATTAGGAATAGTATTAATATACTAGTCAGAATTTCACTATTTAAAAAAGATAGAAATAGCAAAGCAAACATGCAAAAACATTTTGTTAGTTGGGTTAGCTTTAGGTGCTCATACCGATATCCATAACATAAAACCAATATTATCCATTGCTACACTCGTACTGGATATATTTACCGTTATTCATATCCCTAATAGTACGAGGAAAAAAGGACATTTTGAATCTATCAGTTCGGCAATCAATTTCTCTAATTTTGTGATTATGGTCCAGTCTACCATAGTAAGTTGGGGTTTGCAAATTATTTTTAACATCATCTCTGAAAATATGGTCTTGGAATTTGTTTAAGAGATTATGTCCAAATTTCAACCTATGATCTGACAATGATTCCCAATTTAATTCATTTAATAGACTGGTTACGCTAATAAAGTTATCGTACCGTCCCTTTACAAATCTTGCCGATCTTCGCTGCACACATTTACCCAACACTCTTGTCTTACATGATATGTAATGCATGTTTGGTGTGAATTTAGCCCCAGCCTTTATGGTGATTTGCAGGGTATTATGTAGATGTAGAAGAGGGGGTGAGGGCAGCGGTGCTGCAATCTGGCGACTCGCTGAGACCGCTCCCTGATCGTAGCCAAGCATTCCGTTGCGGGGCGCGGTCGTTCAATTGTTTCCCGACCGCTCTCCTCTCTCTCCCTGATTTCAACACGTCTTCTTCGCTTTGCGTCGGAAATGGGGGCGGGGGGGATGAGAAACCAGTCGTGGATGCAAATAGGACTGGGACCAAGATGCCACTGCTCCTCCTTCTCTGGATGCTGTCGGTCCCGCCTTCGTTTCCATGGCATCGGGTTACCACGGCGACGGGGCCCACGTATTTTGATATCGCGAAAATCATCATTTGGTTGTTTTCAATCATTCCTCCTGTCAACAAATGTCCGAGCGTTGTTAGGTCAACGGAACTTTGAGAACTGTAAGTAGCCAGATTCAAGGGTTTTAACTGCAGCCAGCCTTATTCATGGGATGCATTATTAGATCGTAGGTAAAATACAGATTGAAATCTTTTGCAGAGATTTCAAACGGATAGCTTTACTAAAGATTATATATATTATTGAACACCCCTGCTTTTCATGCTATATTTGAATAGATAAATAAAATTGGAGAGATAGATTCAAAATGTCATTTCCCCCCCCGTACCGTAAGAGAACACGATATGCAGAATAGAAAAGGGATAGGTTAGTGAAATATTGATAGATTAATCTGTAATGCATGGTTAGATGAAATAATGAGAGCTTCTAATTTGGCTTCATTGAAAATATTAATTATAGAAAACTATACCTAGGAGATATCGTTTTCCATAATTTGTTTGGCACTTGGATATTCTAGTCTGTAGTGCATGGTGCATGTATTAACATTAATGACGCATGTATGGTAGGTAAAAAAAGATAAAAGCATTAAGATAAATGACATTACAGCCAATAATCACTTTATTACTATGTAGATATTAGCCATCTAGCCGGATGTGACCCTTTTATATAACATTTTTCCATGTAATAGCCTAGTTTTAGCCTAAACTAGCCTAGCATGTCAGTTGCGCATGCTTGGTTATCTTCACCCCTTGCCACACACTCTCGCGGTGGCTTGCAAATTATTTCGTAGACGTAGATGTTACTAAAGTTTATTTGGAATTCAATTTCACACCCTGAAGTTCTGCATAACTTGTGGTGATGGAGTGTATGGGAGCAGAATTGTGGCTGTAGCATTTTCACTCAATTCTTATCCCCGGCAGAATTCCTTGTTAGTTTTGGATAACGCTTCAGAAGTCGGCTGCGCGTCTGCGATTGAAATATAATCAGGATCTAGTTCTCAAGTGGCATATATCCCATGCCATGCAAAGGATATTTAATTCCTCTCCTCCCAGACAGCGAATAATGGAGTGACTTTGATTGAGGATAGACCGAGAGGAGAACATCTTTGCGCGGTGTTTGGTGTATAAAGACCCACGATGTCGCCTTAACACCACCTGGTGTTAAGGCGCCACCTGGGAGGCCTTGGGGTCCCTCAGCAGACGTGAGGCCGCTGTTCACTGGGGGCCTCTCATCTTTCCTCCCCTCTAATTTCTCCAGTCACCTTAGCAATCCCGCCTTCTCATGAGCTGATTATATCATTATCTTGTACCGTAACATCGTTTTAAGAGTGATCGAGCCAACTTAAGAGTTAAAAGTATCTACATCTACACGATGCCCTGCAAGCCACCGCGAGGGTGTGTGGCAGGGGGTAAATATCACCAAGCATGCACTACCGACATGTAAACAAGCAACTATAGGGTCTCATGCAACTAGATTGTTAGTATCTATAGTATTTAAGGGATTAATACATGCATCATTAACTAAAGACTACTTTAATATTGTTTCAAAAATATTTCCTTATGTATGGCCAAAGTATGGCCGAATCCAAGGGATTTGAAGGCTTTTGAGTCCTGGAACCACAATCTTGCGAATATATTTCTAGCTCGTTGAAGAAAATCTTCAATCTTCAACAATTACGTACCGCGGAAGCCTACATAAGGAACATTTTGATAGTGAGGAGTAATTGGCAGAGTAGGGATTTATCAAATCCTGCACTTCTCAAAGCTATGGTCTCTGCCTGCCTCTCTGGTCAATTATTTGTATAAATTGGCCATTTTCATCATAATCAATTCCATTGTTGAATATTAATTTATTTTAGTTTGATGAACAACGTTAAAAACCCAAGGAAAGGGCTAACATGAGCGTTTTTGAACATTAAAATAAACCAACAAACAATAAGGATGAAATCAGATCTCCTGCTGACTTAAAGGAGCCTTTAAGAAAACTGAGCGCACTCAATCAATAGAGATGGTATAAAAAATTGGAAACGTGATAACGAACAGAAAGGTTGCGCAATCATTCGGAAGTTCGGAGAGTGGCCAGGAGAGTGCTGAGCGTCGGGGCGAATGGAAGTGAGTTCCGTAGAGCGTGTACGTGAGTGCGATTTAAGTGATTGATGAGTAATCAGAATTTGGGAATGCGTCAGCCCAATGAGATGGATAGATGGACACAGCCCACACAGGAATGCGAAAATAGCATTCCGCCCAGATGGCGACGTCAGCGCAGTGCGCCTTGTTACGTTACGTTACATATAAATTAAGGACCATTGCGTATTATGCTAGGTTTGATCAGATTAACAAGATTAGAAAGATAGATTGTCGTACCAATAGATTTAAATTGTCATTTTTCCCGCGTACAATAGAAGAGCACATTAGGCAGCATAGCAAAGGGTAGGTGGAATATTGTTAAGGCCTCTTAACACAATGAAATTTTTTATACAATTTCTTGTATAGACGCTTGTATAAACTGAAGGAAATTGTATGTTTGCCTGATTTGAATTAGAACAGGTTCTATTTTCCGTTCAGTCATTCAGACATTCGCCCATGCGTTCACACAATTTGCCGCTTTACACGGTACAATTTCCTCATACAAGCGTTTGTACAAGAAATTGTGCAATAATTTGTATCATATAAAGCGGCCTTTACATCTACATCTACATAATACCCTGCAAGCCACCATAAAGGTGTGCGGCAGGGTGTGTAGTCTGTAGCGTACGATTCATTTATTAACAACCATTCCTTTAAAACTATTTAGATACTAACATTCTACCTTCATGAAACCCTATTATATAGCATGTTTCCTTGCAGTACCCTAGTTGCATGTCAATAGTGAATATTTGGCGATCTTCACCCCATGCCACACGCCCTCATGGTGGTTTGTCGCGAACGAATTCAAAGCAGATTTGATTCCAGATTACGTTAAGAATATATTAAGAACCCCAGTTATTGTGCTAGAATTGATAAGACCATCATAATTAGAGATTGTCGTAAGCATAGATTTAAAATGTCATTTTCACCGCGTACCACGATAGAATACAATTGGCAGAATAACAAAGGGTTAGGCAGGTAAAAAATTGCAGAGTAGCCTGTAGTGTGAGATGCATGTTTAAGTATTACTGACACATGCATAACAGGAAAATACCGTTTAATGTACTTGGGAAAATATTTTCTCTAACCAGTGATGAATTCACTTGTGTGTCGTTAAATCTAATATGTCTCCAAAAAGCAGTAGCATTATAGCTCTTATTTGCAGACGATTAGTACACGTTTGGTGATCTTCACCCCCTGCAACACAGCCTCGAGGTGGCTCGCAGGGTATTACGTAGATGTAGATGTAGACCCTGTCGGACCCTGTAAGCTGTTCGTAAAGTCAGGGCTTTGAGAAGGACGATGGCCGACGAGGGTTTGATTTTCCGCGCCATTAAACAGGAGTTGATCCATCGATCACGGATAATCCCTCAATCTAAGAGGATCAAAAGGAATCTCATGCGAAATAACAAGAGTAATCACACGTGCAGACGGCTTTTCTTACATTATAAACGTGACATATCAAGCGAATCACCTGTTACATTTTCTTCCGAAAACTATCGATGAATAATTATAGATTAAATAGTGATCAAAGTAGCAATATTTCGTATTTGACACTGGATATATTTTTATCTCCACAGCATATCAGCAGGAAGTAGCCTATAAATATTAATCATCTTTCAGATTGATTATAATTAAATGCACAAAAATTGCATGCAAAAATCAAACGGAGTAATTGCAGACGTAGTTTATGTGATAAGTTATGATAGTGTATCACATTCTAGAAGAAAATTATTTTGTACAAACAAAATCGTAAATATGATGTAACCGACACCACCAGACCCCTGTTAAATATTTACTTGATCTTTATATTATTGATATTCGTGACTCGAGGACTTAGTGGGAGAAATAAATAGCTTTTATGACCAAGAATGACATTAAAAGCATCATCGTTACCGGTCAACAATCCTAAGTATGGCTTAACCCTCCACTCGATTTCTCTATCGGCCAACGACTTCATATTAAAGTATTTCTTCTCTTTTACATCCTTCACGACCTGTTCTATATAACTCATACGAGGCCTGCCTTTTCCATTATTCCCGTTCACTTTTCCCTCTACGATAGTCTTCATCAGGCCATCGAGCCTTGAGATATGACTGATTAAGTTACCCACTCATCCTTTCAGAGTTTTCAGTAGACTTCTCTTTCCTCCCACTCTTCTTAAGACTTCGTTACTTCTAAGACATCGATCCATTTAATCTTCATAAATTTTCTGAAGCACCACATTTCAAATCCTTCCACCCTCTTCTTCTCCGCTTCTGCTGTCGTAATGCATCACTGCCATGAAAAAACATGATCCAGATGTATGTTCTGATGCATTTTTTTCCTTATTTATACGCTTGTATTTCCAACTGTAAGCAGCACTTTATTCTTTTGATAAAATTACCTCTTTGCCTGGGCTATTCTATTGATCATTTCTTAATGCTTCGTCCATCGTCGTTTACTCCGCTTCCCAGGGAACAGAACTCTTTCACCTCTTCAAGGTTTGTTTTCCTAGTTTAACGCTGGTTTTGGCCTCTTCTCTCTTGCTGCACACCAATGTCTTAGCCTTCTTCTAATTGATATTCAGCTGATATCTAGCAAATGTCCGATCCATGGTTATTATAATCTAATTCAGATTCTTCTCTGCTTCTACTATGAGTGTAATGTCGTCATACAGAAGAATATAAACACTAATTTAACAGAAAAAGTAACTGAGTGTCGGTATAGAGCCTGCTAATAATATTTTTGAATGATATATTCGAGTCAAAAGGCTGGGACCATACAATAAGACTTGGGTGTCTTTTAGGTAAAATTACTAACGCCTTACTAGAATTCCAGGGACTCCATTGGTCCTCTGTCTATGATTCATAGTATTATCCAAAATTTGATGAACATATGGACTGAATTATCATTGCTTAGTAATACACTGTGAAGAGGGAAAATATTTTGACAATCTGATTGCAACTGGGACAGGATCAGGCGTTTTCTATGGAACCTGCACGGGCACACAGAGGCAGTTTAAGTACAACGACTGCTTGAGCTTGATTAGCATACGACCTCGCGCCGTGGGCGCTCCTGGAAAAGATCGAAGGTCAACCGAAGCTTCGCCAGTGAGTTTCGACGCGCAGTGACCCCGTCCGTGACACCCACTGCAGGAGAGTAGAGATCATTCGCCGTTTGCCTCGGAATAAATCAAGAAAGGGAAGCTAATCGAGAGGCCTCTCATCGCCGCAATGCTAATGTGATTATTGAAACTTATCTTGGAACTCATTTTTGATCAACGGATTAGAGAAAATCGATGACGTTTGCCAATGTTTTCAACTTATTCAATCGCCGGTCCTTTTTTTTAAGAAAGTGGACGAAATCGATCGCAAATCCCCATGAAGGAGATATGGAGAGAAAGAAAAAACAGGTGAGATAGGGGCGCTTTGTAATTGGCCAACCTCCGGCCAACTCTCCAAATCCCATTAAAAGCGGATTTAATGAGAAAAACGACTCCTGGCCTCGCCTCGCTCGGGGGTGGGAGTAGGAGGCCGGATGTTGCCCCGCCCACGCCCTCCTTCCTCATTGGCCACCACAAACAGAGTGCGCCCCCTGCAGAAGGCGATCTTGGGACTCGTGTTCCAGGCGGAATACAGGAATCCACCACCTTCGGCCTGCTACAGCTACGCAATACCCTGAAAGTCACCCTGAAAGGTGTGTGTGTGAAAATCACGAAACATGCACTGTTGACATGCAATTAGAGTCATCATCATTATGGGTCAACAATCCTAGGATTGATTTGTCGCAGCCCTCCACTCGATTCTTCTATCGGCCAACCTCTTCATATTAACGTAGTTCCTCTCTTTCACGTCCTTCACAACTTGTTGCACATACCTCATACGAGCCCTGCTTTTTCCATTCTTCCCGTTCACTTTTCCTTCGACGATTGTCTTCATCAGGCCATCGTGTCTTAAGAGATGGCCGATTAGGTTGTCCCGTCTTATTTTTAATGTTTTCAGCAGACTTCTCTTTTCTCCCACTCTAGGGGAAAATGAGTTCCAGCTATATGGTTAGTATCTACAGAGTAATGAAGGGATTATTGGTTACAATGGCATTCATCTTCATGTATTTAACTGTATTTACCTACCATTCATGGGTTAGTAATGTTAATACATGCACATTACTACAGATATATCCACGCAATACGTTGTAGACCTCCGCGAGGGTATGTGGCAGGGGTTTGGAATCACCGAACATGTACTATTGACCTGCAACTAGGCTATTACATGGAAAAATGTTATGCAGTAGGGTCACATATAGCTATATAGTTAGTATGTAAAGAGAAATAAGGTATTATTGGTTACAATAGAATATATCTGAATATAATTAACTGTATTTTACTATAAGGCATGGGTAAGTAATTTGCTGTGCTGCTTATTACGCCCTTAAATATTTGTTGGAAAAAATGACCTTTAATACTATCGATGTGACTATCTGTCTCTCTGGTCTTATTTGTCTGGTCAAATGTAGCATAATACGCAGGTGTACTTAATATGCCTATACATCTAATATCTTCAGTAAACCTATACAATATCAATTTCTTCAGTAGCATTTGGTGATCTGCAGGAGTAACATGGTCTGAATTGTGAGACTTCTTGTCGCTCAAAGAGTTTGTCTGAAGAAATAAGAGGCTTATTATGATTTTTTAAAGAAATGTATTGATAAATATAGAACAGGGATTTATATTAATTGGTTCAATGAAATTTGGTAGAAGAGTCTTTGTTGACATCATGAGTGCCGGGAGGGGAGTGCAAGGAAAATTTTACGAAATGATTGCACCTATTATTTTTAAGTTTAAGTAGGGCCAGTGGTATTAGAAAAGGAATGGCTTGCAAATAAGAACAACTAGAAAAACTACTGTCGTATTAATGCAAAAACCACAAACCGCATGACACATAACCAGTGAAAAAAATTTATGACCAGTTAATCACAAACCAGAAACCAAAGCGGCATTATGTGAGAATAATCGAATCGGCGAAAAGTTGCCACACCTAACAACCTAGCTGTCCAGGGACGGCACTGAATACATACCAATCCATTGTTTTTATGACTATTCGAATGTGAAGTTTATTGCTAAAATGCCGTTGCACTGATATTACTCTTTGAAAATGGTGCGTTTTCGGCAGCTTAAAAACACGACATGCCGTGACGTCTATGACGTCACGGCATGATGGTATCACTATGAGCGTTGTTTATCTCTTGTACGGGGAGATAGGTTATTTAATGATTACTTGCACAAAAAAGTTTGTATTACTTTCATTTGTTTAATGCAATAAATGATTGTATTACATTTTTATTCGAGTAGTATATATCGTAACGAGTAAATCGTCAGTGAAATTTATAATACCTGTATAGTGTCCCATTTGTTTTCACTCCAAGAATATCTGCTATGGATGCCACCAGAAGTGAGTCAACCGAAGGCAAATCTTCGGATTGTACTGTATTATATCCATTTTCAGTCAAATTTTTGGCCAAGAAAGGGCTAAAAACCTCAAAACAAGACATTTAATTCGTTTTATTTTTAATCAAGAACGCATAGCATATGCATTTCTCCGTAGCAATATGGAACCTTTACCGTGCCCTGACGTCAGAAAGCGTTTCTGGTCACGTGACTTTTGTCAATTTTCAGGATCATTTTAACAACATTTAATGATTTTTTTGCATTGGACGTAGAAAATGTTGACTTATACATTTAAATTTGTGAAAAAAATTCACATTAAGGGCATCATCAACATATGAGATGTAAATTTCATGCATATTCCCCTTTTTTCTGCCAGTGCCCATTGTTTAATTTTGGCATCTTTTTTTTATTCAACACAAAAGCATAAGAATACGGGTTGGAGCAAGTCAATAAATTTAAATTTTTGCTAAAACCACCTCTCGCATAACAATTTGGTTGAATGTACATCCTTTTTGCATTAGAGATATAACGGCAGGATCATCGAATAGGCTCGAAAAACTGGAAAAAGAATCTGCTACGAAATGTAGCTGTTTATGGTGCTGGAATATGGGCTTGAAGGAAAGAGGACGAGAAAAAAGGCCTTAAAGGTGCGGATGCGAAGACGGATGCAATAGGGGACGATGGAAGTAGTGCTGGGGGAGTGGTGATCGATTGAAAGAATTCGGAGAGGGCGGCCGTGAAGTGTTGAAGGCGTCTTGAAGTGCGGAGGAAGGGGCGTAAAGTGAGGAGAGCAACAAAGGTGGAATGATTAAGAATGATTAAGAAAGGAGAAAAAAAAAATGATTAAATGCCAAGGAAGAACATCACTTATAAGTCCGATTCAATACTTATACCTATGAAATCACAACTATTACATATGGTGTAAACATCTATCTTATATTATTCTCCTAAATTTCTATAGCTCCATGGCTTGACAATTTCTTTTGCTAGCAATGGAAGCTTGCTTGAGTAAGTGGACGCAGAGCTTTGCGAATATGATTGATATTACATTACCTTTAAGATCTGGATTGTCAAGAAATTAGATACTTTTCCCATCATTTAGACATCATTTGGAATGCACTGCCAGTAAATGGGATTCTTACGAAATAGGCTTGAATGATGAACTGGAACGTGTTCAGCGAAGATCGGAAAGATTTGTAAAGGGACGGTATGATTAACTGTATTAGAGTAACCAGTCAATTAAATGAACCAAAATGGGAATCATTGTCAGACCGTAGTTTGTAATTTAGACTCAATTTCTTAAATAAATTCCAAGATAATATTTTCACTGATGAAGTTAAAAAAGTTTTGCGAACTTCAGCTTACTATGGTAGACTGGACCATAATCATAAAATTAGAGAAATTGATTGCCAAACTGATGGTTTCAAAATGTCCTTCTTTCCTCGTGAAATTAAGGATACGAAAGGCTGTAAACATATCCAATAGCATAAATATGAGTGTATCAATGGATAGCATGGGTAGGTGCATGTTGCTTTAAGGACTCTAAGCTAAGTCAATTAACAGCATTATTTTTCATGCTTGCTTTACTATTTTTATCCTTTTTAAATTTTTTAGTTTAGATTAAACATAATTACTAATCATTTTAATGCATATGTAATGCATATTTGTGTGAATGCATCCTCTGCCGCACACCTTTATGGTGGCCTGCAGGATATTATGTAGGTGTAGATGCACCGAGACAAAATAGACCCGTCCTGTCCGGCGACAAAATTCAACATAATGTGCCCCGGCTGACTTTTTCATTTGGAGGAAAGTCTTTATTGCATCCCTTTATCACTAACCCATAGAAAAGTAAAGGATTGACCAGATGTTTTTTTCTTGAATCTGTTAGGTGAACTTTACGCTATCATCAGTACACAGAAATAGGAGCTGTAGTCACCTATTAATTCTTAATCGTTAGACATTTACTTGGACCAGAATAACTGCTCATTTTTTCCAATCCTCTCTTGTTTCGCATTCGCATTTGCATATATCATCGTCGTCATGAGGAAACAATCTTAATATTGGTTACACGCAGCTCTTCGATGCACTAATCAGCCACCCTCCATTGGATTCTCCTATCAGAAAGCCTCTACACACTTACGTAACACTTCACTTTCATATATATTATCTTTTGTTTTATGCGTCTCATGCAAGGCATGCCTTTTCAATTCTTCGCGCTCACTTCATCAGGCCATTATGCCTCAAGATAAGGCAGATTAAATTGCCATTCTTTTCAACGTTTTCAACAGACTTCTCTATTCTCCCACTCTTCTTAGAACTTCTTCGCTAGTCACTAGATCGATCCATTTTATCTTTATCATTCTTCTGTCTCACCACTTTTCATTTCAAATACTTTCAGCATTGACTTCTCTATTACTGTCACCTAGATGATATATCCCATGTCTTACTAAAGTTATTTGCTCCAGATGTTTGTTATGATGTAATGTTTCCTTATTTCCAATCTCCTACTTCCTCTTCCTACTTCTTCTTCTTAACTGTAAGTAGGATCTACTTTTGGTACAACTTCCTCATTTATGGTGCTATTCTGGTGGCTATTTTTATCTTGCTTCATCTGACGCTAATTTTTTTCAGTTTCTCATGTAGAAGTACTTTCCTGCCTTTTGATTTCGGAGTTAAGTCGGTCTTGGCCTATTTTCTTCTGCTTCATAACGTTACCTTTGTGATATTTTCATTGATTTTCAGGTGATATTTAGGTAATTTCTTATCCATGATAACTTTAACCTTATCTCTCTTTGTCTCTGCCATGAATACTACGTCATCCGCGAATCATATATTTTTTTCTCCGTTAATATTCACTCATAAAACATTCTCTACGACTTTAATAGAGGAATACCTACATCATAACGCCTCGGCTATCTTTGATATACCTCAAAGGGACAAACTGTAAGCGCCCAACTATTTAGTTAACATTAAAGTTCATTCGTAATTTAATCATCAACATATTCAATATCAACATTTTATTTTCTTAGTTTATTTTGCTATTAATGGTTGTTTATTAATTTAGAATTGGAGTAATTTTAGAGAAATATTCAACAAGAGTATTGTTGCTTTATTTTTAATCTTCAAGGGTCTTATCAATTTCTTCGTGTGCTTTGCACTCCTTTACCATTCACAGCTGTTACTAACGGAGTCTACAAACAAACCTGTCGACGCACGCAACAATAAGAATAAGCAAAAGCGTTGTTAGTGTACCATCGTCTGGGACTTTGTAGATTTGTGCGAAATAAATGCCTATAATTGGCAAAGAATAATGATATCAAATCACATGCCGCAGGAATACTCACTATAAGGAGCGACAACAATAAGGTTTTTAATTAAATATTTATTAGTGTACTTTGTACGCTTTGTCAATGCAAATTTGCCACCAATAGAGCCTCCGAAAGTGACTGACGTAATAATCAATCATGTATTAGCATTTCAGGTTCGCCATCGGCATAGTCAAGACACATGCTAGCAAGGCAAATGCCAGCAATTTCACAGTAGTTATCGTTTTGCGGTATCAGCAGTGTTAAATTTTCTATTGAATACCAGCATAGTTCAAATGCTAGCGTACAATTGGTACTGGTCGCCTTTTGAACTCTGTCATGTAAAGCGAGGTGTGAGTGAAAATTATCTCTCCGATTTTCTTACGCCTGCAAGCTTGAATAACCATTTTAATCTATGAAATGGTATTTAAATGGATATTTACGCCCGTTGACAAGGAAAACTATTCTCTCAAAGGAGGAAAAATTTACAAGCTAGTAGCTAGAAACATAATATAAAGTAATGCATATCCGTTACTATTACTGGCGGATAGTAACTTTTCTTAATGGCAATTTAAGATATGATGCCAAGGTTTCATTAGATCTCTATCGTTATAATTGATTTAGGGTAGTGTAGAAATATCCATAATAACTATTCAGTTGCAAAAGACCCTTTGCTGTTTTTCAATTGGTAATAATTTTATTGAAATATCTGTCAACGCTTTCAGAAATTCTACCGCAACCTTATTGAACTTTCGATGTGGCTCCTGTGAATGGCGTCGAAATGTACATTCACGCACTTCTTTCTGAACTGAATCACCCCCGTCTCCGTGATAGCCGTCTCCAGAAATCCTAGCCAATCGAGCGCCATTCTTAGGTGTCTACACATTTGTAGCAAGCACTATTCTTCCCCTTTCATTCCCCCACTAATTGCGAGCACTTTTCTGCCCCTGCATCCAAACCCTTTTCCAAAAAAAAAGGTGAAAATCATTCCATGAACCCTTATTTCACACCCCTTGCCGCCCTCCGCTGCGAACTGAAAATTACAAATTCCTGCCGCGACGCGTAGGAATGGAGCGTTTAAAATGTTTGAGAAAGCGGCCTCGCCTTTCTTTCCCTGGTCTGAAGGATCCCATCTCCTCTCTCTCTCCTTGCCCGTGGAAGAAGAAAAGCGTCCTTCAACCGAAGAAGGTCCATTGCCTAAACGGAATACTGTGCAATGGTCCACGGCATTTTTCACTTTTAGAGGGGTTGTGCTCTAAACCGTCGGGATTTTTTCGAATAGGTAACCAAGGACTCACGTGGTATAAATACGAATTGTTCGCAAATTTTGGTGAGTTAAAATCACTCATTACAACCTCATTTATTCTTTACTTTTGTGTTTTATCTCATCTGTGGGCTCTTAAGTCGCGACAGAGAGAATTACTCAGGTGAAAAGAACTGATGTTATTGTAACAAGCGATTCAGACACAGTAAATTTGCGAACCATTCGTGTTTGTACCACATAATTCCTTGGATACCTATTAGAGATAATCCCGACACCCCCTTTCCCCTCAGGAGAAAGCGTTTTAGGTTTGTATCGTAATTGAAATTTAATAGCATAAACATTACCACTAAAACAACCCACCGAAGGATCGAGAGCCTACATGGATGATGAAATACCTATCGAATTTCTAACCCCTGATTGGTAATAGCTCATGATAACAGTAAATTTACCAAATAATGTCAAAATCACAATAGGTTTTTTTTAAAGACCTGAGTTTAGATTGAATAGATGTTGCCATGATGAAATAGTGCTATTATATCAGTCACCGCTATTTCCCATTAAATAGCAGAAAATATTTTGCGATTGAAAATTCAGGAACAATATTCGTCTGAAATTTCCTTTTGCTAAGTTTTAAGATTGACGGATTCCAATTTAAAAAATCCAGAAATAGTGGCATAGCGTTACTCAGCCTTCTTTTGATGGATTAGGCCAAACAAAAAAATCACATTGCAGGCAAGTTTAAATTCATGAATGTCGTGTTTCTTTAAGATACAGAATGAATTTAGGTTCGGTTGTTCATATACAACAAACCATGTATAACTGAAGTGTTACATGATCAAAATTCATGCACCACGCAATAGAAAATGTTGAAAAATGCTATTGGAGGAAATCAAGCTGAAATCGCCTCATGTTTCACAAGATGAGCTGATAAAAGAGTGTGTATAACAAATCTGTAATATCGGAATGCGTTGCCATAACTGTTTCAAAGGAAGGTATGATTCCAGATTATGAATTATGAGTTTACTTCACAGAAATTGCCAAAGAGCATTTTTACCGAAACCCATACAGATCCATTGCATTTTCCTCTGCTGTTTCCAAGTGGCGATTTATATTTGGGACACCCTCTACCACACAATCATCAGAAGGAAATAGAAAGCGAGTATCAGTCATGAAGTACTATGCTTACCGCTTAATGTATGGGACCATTGAATAATTTAGCCCTACTTACTATGGAAGGATTAATTTCAGCAATGTGTAATTTATGCATATCTTTGTAACAAAAATCAGTAAATTACACTCTAAAAAATCAAAATAGATTGAAAATTGAATGCTATCGAGGCTTAATGGACCATATATCGTGACGAGATTTGGAATATTCCGGAAAATTACAGAATCAATAGAGATCAGACGGTGCATTTGTAATTCGTTCATAGAATGTAAGCGTTATATGCTACAATGTTATCAATATGAAATGGCCATTGAGAGAAAATATGGGATGCCTGAATTATTCATAACCGGAAAACAGGAAATCAAAAGAGAACGGGAAAAGATTAAACGTCGAATGTAGATAATACCGCGGTGGTTCCTTATGGTCCTTATCTTTTGATGAAACACGATGGTCATAATACTATAAATTACTGCAGTTAATTAGCAAACACTAAAAGAATTCAAACCATATACAAAAGGGTCACCACCAAGCTAAAATTAGCTTCCAAAAATTAGAAGAGCATTTGAAAATGAAGAAGATATTGACGGTGAAATCAAAGCATCAAGGCACTAGCAGCAGATACGTAGCTACAGAGGTAGCATACAGAATACTGGAAATGCTACTATCTGATCAATCTCATACGATTCATAGATTACCCTTTTATTCGGAGAATAAGCATAAAATACTATATAAGGAAGGAAATGGAGTATAAGCATTGCTAAAAGGTGAAATAGCTTTCGATTTGTACTTCAAACTAAATGAAAGTGGCCATGATGAGAAATTCTTTACCAAAATATACTTGATCACTATTGCCTTTTTGCAGATGAAAAATCATGTTTTAAAAGTTTCTAAAAAAACAAAAAAGAGAAGTTATTCAGTAAATTTCAAAGATTTTGAAACGTTTGATATAAATTGAATTTCTTGTCACTGGTGCTATATCTTACATTGGTCTGAAAGTTTTCACGGGACCCTCGGGACACAATATGAGACTTTTAAAGAAGTTGTAGGAATACAATGACTGTATACGGAACATATATTTTATGAAATATTTGATTAAGCTGATGTGATCATGATGCCTAGCCAATTAAAATTATCTTATAGTACTTACCGTACAGGTGAGCTACCGGCTAATTAAGATATATGGGAAAAGTATTAACCACATTTTGGAGGAGGATTTCATGAATAACATGAACCATCACCATCAGTCAACAATTTTAGGATTGGTTTGACGTAGCTCTCCACTCTATTCTCCAGCATACCAGCAAATCTCTTCATATTTACTTAATTCCTCTCTTTCACATCATTTCATATCATGTTCTACGCATCTAATATTTTGCCGTTCTTCTCGTTCACCATCTGTTCTTCTCTTGTCATCATCATGGCCATCATGCCTCATGATGTGGCCGATTATTTAATCCCATCTTATTCCTAAGGCATTCATAAGACCTCTCCCACTCTTCTTAGGGATTCCTCGTTACTCACTCGGTGGATCTATTTAACCTTCATTATTCTTCTGTGGCACCACGATCCGTATGTATCCACCCTTGACTTCTCCGCTGCTGTCATCTTCCATGCTTCACTGCCATAAAGAAACATGCTCCAGATATATGTTCTGATGTACTGTTTCCTTGCTTCCACACTTTTATTCCCAGCTTTGAGTAGTTATTCTTTTTGTAGAATCCCCTCTTCTCCTGGACTATCACACAGAAAATTCCTTCCGGCAAGCGGTTCGGAACAGCAGAAATAGAAGTTAGACTTTAAAAAGCCAAGACATATAAATAAACAAAAACAACAGGTTAAAAAGCGAAATGACTACTTTCATGTGAATACTGCTTACGTATCGGAAATAACAAGAAAAAAATTAGCGAAAGAGAACAGAAGAAAAATGATAGTAATTTCAAGGGGTAAACATTACTTCAGATCAGGGAATATGATTAAGTGATCTTGAGCACAAAAGTTGATTCTTTGGATAAACTTTAAAAAATATAATCTACATCTACATGTAGATTATTCTTTTTAAAAAACTGCACTTAATTAGCAAAGTTTCAATTAAGCAAAATTAGCAAAAAGTTGCCAGAAAAGATTATTTTTCATAAATGTTTGGCTCATTTATAAGTAAATGGGGTATGCTCTATTGAATGGTTATAAAATCAACTTCCGATTTACGCCAGAAGTGGGCTATTCAGACCGGAAGTTCATTTTTTTCAAATTCGATGCTTCAAGTGCAATTCTCAATCAGGGATGAAAACTTGGGTAGGAATTAGACCATAAGTGCCCATTACTAGAGTTGCCTTAACGGAAGGAAATTCACTATAGAGGCACAAAAAAGAGTATGCTATTTTGAAAAATCTTATTTTATTTCTCACATGCTTCTGCGATGTAAATTAGGGCGACATTTAGGAGAAAATGAACTAAAATGGACCGGATACCCTGAGAGTTCTATCATGCGAACTTTTTTCGTTTCGTGCAGTACGTAAATCCCTGGACTATAGTAATGCAGTATTATGAGAGAGCCAGACTATCAGAAGGGAAATATGCGAAATCTCTGAAGGAGATTGCTGTGCCCGAGAGGCGCTCCGAGGTATTCTGGAAATTCTGAGTGTGTTGTCCAGAGAAGGGCGGGCACGTCCGTCTGCTCCGGGAGCTCTCGGCATGCGAGCTAATCGGCGTTCCACTCGTGGCTCATGGCGTGCATTCTTAGTTCTCAATTGGGTTTCCACCCGAGCATCGACCGAGAGGGAGAGAAAGACAAGATGGAGTAATTTTGACGCATCCGCGGTTTTGGAAGTAGTATACGCCACCTGGCTAATTTATTTCGGCTCAGCACGGAAAAACAAAGAATTTATCTACATCTACATCTACACGATACCCTGCAAGCCACCGCGAGGGTGTGTGGCAAGGGGTGAATATCACCAAGCATGCACTACCGACATGCAAACAAGCAACTATAGGGTCTCATGCAACTAGACTGTTAGCATCCATAGTATTTAAGGGATTAATGCATGCATCATGCACTACAGAATACTCTAAAAAATTTCCCCTACCTATCCCTTTGCTATGCTGCCTCTTCTGTTCTCCTATGGTACGGGGGAAAAATGCCATTTTGAATCTATCAGTACGACAATCTATCTCTCTAATCTTGTTTATCTGGCCAAATCTATCATAATACTCTAGTGTTTTTAATATGTGCCTAACATCTTCAGTAAAGCTATCCGATTGAAATTTCTCTAATAGATTTAATCTGTGCCTCAATTCTGATAATGATTCCCACCCTAATTCTTGTATTAATTCAGAAACACTACTCAACCTATGTTAACACCTTTTAACGAACCTAGCTGCTCTATGCTGCACACTGTCTAGTTCTCTGATCAAACCTAATTCATTCGGATTCCATCCACTGGCTGCATACTCAAGGTGGGGCCTAACTAGGGAAAAGTAACATCGCTCTTTAGTCTTCTCATCACTTTTCCCAAGTACTTTTTATGAGGAAATGCATGCTGTAACCTTGGTACTGAAGACGATTCAAGAGAAATGGAGCTGGGAAAAGTTGAGAAAAATGATTGGCAGTTGGAAAGCTTTATGTGAAATCGTTGTTTGAGATGCATTTTCGAATTTCGATTGGAAGTTAAGAACTGTCTTACTCCAAAGAAATTGGTCGCCTTTATATGAGGAGCGTAGGAGCTCGGGGACTTGAGAAATCTAATAAGAGCCTTTAGTTAAAAGAGAAAACGACAGTTCAAGAATTATCCGCGAATACCTACCGCGATAACACCTCTTTTTTCAAGGCCTCTAGTATTCTTCCGAAGATTATGAAGCCTCGAATATTTAAATGGTAGATTACCAAGCTGGAAATCAGGGGGTTCTGGGTGCGGGTCCGGTCGAGATGGATTTTTTTCCTTGTGGAATTTGTGCTATCATACCTCTATATCTGCATAATATCCTAAAAGCCACCACAATGTTATGGGGTAGGGTGTGAATTCACACCAAAAAGCATTTTATATCATGCATGAATAGGATTGGTAATTATATTTTAGTCTGAGCTTCATAAATTAAAAAAAGGTAAAATAGCATAGCAAGAATACAAAAATACGCTGTTGGATGTTTTAGCTTAAGGTTCTTCTACCAGCTACCTATGTTGCAAAATGATATTATTAACGAAGTAATGAATTAAAACCCTTGAAGGAATTTTTATTTATATATGTAAATGTGGCCAAAGGACGACGCAGGAATGATAAGGCATTTGCGTTTTATAATTTCGAATGTATTTTAACCAAAAGACGTGATTCAGACGCATTAACAACACAGACGAGTTCTTGAATAAATTTTAGTCGTCGGGGACTTGCGTCCGTAACGAGATACAAAACAATCGATTATCTTGATCGATCGATTTTTCTTCTGCTTCCTCCTCGGAGAGTCCCATTCAGAATCTTGACGTCCAGCTCCCACGAGTATTTTGCCGCTCCAAACGCTTCTTTGCGAAAGCATTTCGTATTTCTACCAGCATTTCAGCATTTTCTTCTATTCTCTATAGATGATCCTTGTTATCTTAAAGGAATATGTCGTCAGGTTTTGTTCCTAAAATGTTCACAGTTCTCAGCCCTTTTATTTTTGGGATAACGATGTTCTCCTTGAAATCCGTGGGTATCACTCCGATCGACTACATGCCGCAGTGGTTTTTGTGAAGATGAGTCAATGCCTCCTTTCCTGCATTTTTTATCACCTTGGAAGGCACATCATCAATTCCTGAAGCTTAATTTAGCTGCAGGTCCCTTACTGCTGTGTTAAGTCCTGCTTTCAAGGTAGTCTCCCATATCATTCTTCTTCGATAGCCTTCGGAATTAATTTCCTTCCGTAGTGTAATTGCGCCAAATGGTCGTTCCACCTATTCACTTTCATATAATTTTCTCTCAAAAATTCTCCATTCTTGTCCCAAATGGCAATACGTCCTGCGATTCGTTCCTCCAAATGACTGCTAACTATCTCAAAGACAGAGCTTATAGCATAGTAAGGAGTATGCCTATCCAGGGTAATATGCCTACAATATGTCTACCCAGGGTATTTATAAATAGTTCTAGGGTTTCCAGCCGAGTAAGATTTTGTGTTGCTGACGTTTCGATGAATACTTCTCCATCGTCCTCAGAGTAATATGCCGAAACCCGAAATTATTTATAAATATCATTTTCCGAGAAAGGACAAAATCATATATTACTCAGGGTAGCTTCAACCTTTCCATACGCGAGGTATTTTGTGAGTCTTCACATAAATCTATCCAGATTTCTCAAGTTTATGTTTACTTTCAACTTGTTTCGTTACTTATTCTTTTGTGGCAATGTGGCCCTTCTCCAGTTATCACATTCATGTTCTTTCGTCTTCCATCACTCACGTCCAAGACTTCTTCCGTGATCCATGGCTTCTGAACAAATTCTACTCTCATCAGCTTCTTATGTGGCGTCCACTTTTAATGTTTTCTCACCTCTCATTTTCTGATCTCTCATTCAGGCCCTCTCCCATCTTTTTTTAACAGTTTCCTGAAAAGCAGTCCCTGTTGTTCTCCCTTCGATACTTTCCATAAAGTCTTTACTATTTTCTGCAGTCTTTAGAATTTCATACGGCTTTTTATCGTCACCAAGTTGTGGGCATTGTCAACATCTACCCCAGAATAACCCTTGCAGTCCTTCACCTGGTCCAACTCAATTTCACCACAAATGTGGTGATTTTGAAACCTACATCTCCACCCTTGTATTTTCCAAGCGTATATTCTTCGCTTGTGCGTTGTAAGTAATGTTTAGGCAGCCACTTGCTTTACTTTGGTGGAGGATTCTGAATTATTTTCTCATAACTCAGTTCGATGTTCCAATACATATTTTCCAGTTATTCTTCCACCATACTATTTGCTGACGATGACAAACAAATCTTCTAAAATGATTATCATCTGATTTTCTCTTCTCTCACCTGTTTTACTACTTGCGTGATACCGTCATTGACACCTTCCACTTCTTCACCAGAGCCACAGCAGCAGAAGTTACACAGAAAAACCATTCACCATGACCTGCCTCGCACCTGAAACCCCTGTTTTCCGGCCAGATGCTCTGACCACTTAAGCTACCAAAACATTCCCTTTCCCTGGGGATTTCTTGAGGCTTTTAAGAAACAAAATGTTTCCTGATTGCTGTACATACTGTATCAAAAGAAGCCGCAGTCGTGAGTGAGGGCGCCACCGTCCACGAGGTTAAAGCCGGCTTTTGAACAAACACTAAGGTGCTTATCCAATTGGAAAATTGCCGCAAAAACCTAAACTTATAATTAACCGCTGGAGATGCACAATATAGAATATCCGCAGATTCCGTTAATTCCGTTAATATTTTCGCTGCAAGTTCGCTACCATAGAATCTACACCACAATAGTACCTGTAGGCATGATATCGATCTTCAAGATTATCCTTTCGCTAATCTGTAGGAAGATTATCGCAAGCATCCCGGCACTCCTTCAGAGTAATATGCCTACTGCATAATTATCATTCAATGATCCAGTGCATATGCTCCAGTTGCTTCTGATCCGTTCCCATGGCCGGGCCATTTCATTTCACTCGTTCGTAACACGTCGAGATCCATTCTCCGAATTTCCACCTTCAGGTTCTCTAGTCTCCTGATGGTCCGAAGATGGTCCATTCCATGCTCCTACCCTAAATTGATTGACACACTCGTTTTATGAACTCTCACGAGTAGTGCCCGCCAGGAAATTCAAATTGGAGACTATTTTATATCCGGAATATTTTACTCGAGACGGTTCCATCACGTCTTGATAAAAAGAATAAGTGAAGTAGCTGCTATGCCTCGGGGTAATAACGTGGTGGTTTTCCCTTTCCCTCCACATGGCCATTAAAGTAAATTTTACCCTGCATGTAGTAAAATTACTGTCACTATGCCTACTGGACTGTGCACTGGACTGTGGACTGGACCTGCACTCATATAAAGAAGAGGAGTTATCTTCTCCTCCTTGTGATAGGAGGAATATTTGTTGGTTGCTTTCCGTCGCCAAGTCACGAATTTTTCAGGTTTCATAAGTCATAATATTTTCATAGGTTTCGGTACTATTCAAATGGCTTACCTCGCCCAAAGTAAGACCAACATCACGTCTTCTATCAATGTCTTTGTCTTTTACTCTAGACGACTTAGTTGACGAGTAAACTCGCTTATCTGAAAGCAATCCGCAACCAAGTTTAACACGTTTGGTAGCTTTAAGCTCAGCCCTGAGCGTGCGCTAGATGGATGCGAATACTTGATTCCAAGCGTAGCTTCCATTCTAAAATCTGCATTAACAGCCAGCATTCAAATTCCTCATGAAGTCTTCACCTAATTTTCATCTCGCATGCTTTGTTATCTCATAGGTGATCATCATCGGTCAACAATCTAGGATTGGTTTGACGCAGCCCTCTACTCGATTCTTCTATCGGCCAAACTCTTCATATCAACGTAATTTTTCCCTTTTACATCCTCCACCATTTCCCTGTTTTTCTATTTTCCTAATTTATGGGCTTCACTTTTTAAATTCATTTTCCTTAATTATTTCTTCACTTAAACGGCATGACTTCTTAATAATTTTAGATTAAACCATTCCCATTGATTTCCCCTTTTCTTTTATTTTCCTAGTTTTGTCTCTAACTTCACTCTGTTGGCTCTCGCAAATCACTGCTTGGAAATATTTTCATTTTCATTCAAAGAACATAGGGTGAATTTATTTTAGGCAGTCTATCACCTTCTTCTCCCGTCGAGCGTTCAGTCTTCAGGTTGCTAGCTTGTTCCACAACTGCGCTTTTTGAATCTGCCTTGATCTTCATTGAGTACTTTCATCCTATCGTTGACATGGTCCGTCTCCAATACTATTTCCCACTTACCTTCTCCATCTCCAGCCCCTTAGCATTCAGAGCTTTGGAAGCAACCGCTGGCCTTCCCTTTCAATTCCATTCATCAGTATTTTTCTTACTGAGCAGTCTCTCCATCTTAAACCGGTAGTCAGAAAACAGAATATACCTAGCTCATTTTTAACCTAACCTCCGATTTAAATCACTGAGTAAAGTAATTTTATCGTAACTCACAACGTAAGTATGGCAAATATGAACTTCTAGTGCCCAATTGCAATGAAGTGAGACATGAGAAAAGGAGTAGACATGCACTGGAAAGTTTATATGAGCCAATATCTGGCTAGAAATAAACAAGTAAAGTTGATAAACAAGTTGCCATGCGTGGAGAAAATTCATAACAGATATGAGAACGAGAGAAGGTGTGAAATCTTCAACTGAGATTTTTCATTGACTCCCTGAATAGAAGTAATGAATATTCAGGGTTTTCTTCCAAGTCAAATGAGTACCTACATTCTACATTTGTATGCGCATTTTTAAGCACTTAAGGATTTAATTTCTTATTTACAGAAATATTTATAACATTTTTCTAACAAAATAATACATTAAGGCAAAGGAGAGCATCGTATTTGAATGGTGAAAAGTTAATTGTGCATCATTGTATCAAGATTTTTTTCTTCATTTTTTCGTCCCAAGCCGTCGCAGACAAATTGCTACATTTATTGACATTTCTTACTTTTTACCAACTGTCTGAGAAGACCAAGGAAATGAGGAATGTTTCGTATCAAGGTGTGAGTGATTGGGTAGCATGCTGTTTTCCCAAAAACAGGATTCAGAAATGACTCGGCAAGCATGGCGGAGACCTTTACCGTCCCTCCCTCGTGAGAGGCTACAATCAACAGACTTAGCAGCGGTTCCCACCCCAACTATCGCAAAACCCCTTGCCACCCCATCCCGCCCCCCCAAAAGGGAGTAACCCTTTCGCCTCACCAGCTTTCATCTGCTCCCTTCTCTTACTTTCCTTTGGAAGGCACCGCTTTTTCGTCCTTAGCAAGCCGAGCGAAGGAAGAAGACTTTGAGAAGAAGAGATTGCTTGGCGTCAAAGGAACTCTTTCCCGTTGATGAGGATTCCCCTTTCAAGAAAATGCATGTAAGAGTTTTTTCTTATGAACAGTGGAAAATGTGTTCTGAGCCATCTCTCGAGATATTCTTTGGGGTCCTTTTTGTTCTCCGCATCCAAAGGCGGTTGAGTCAATGTCGACGGTGATAACGCGCGCACTGAAAGATGAATTGAATTTTAATTTTAATTTTGTAGTTCTGTTTCAAGTAATTTCGAATGGTGTAGCAGTTCCATTATGAGAAACTGGTGGTCCTTCTGAAAAAAGGAAAGCGTACGTAGACGTAAAAGGAGGCGGACTTGAAGCATCGGAGCATGTTGGAGGTGCAATGTCAGCGAGAGTGAGCTAGTAGATACTGCAGTTGAGAGGAAATATTATCCAGCCCTAGGATAAAGTTACCTATTTCAGATTTCATAGTTGAGAATTGATGTTATTCATGACATTTATGACTGAGAAGAGATGATGATTATCTTCATATTACAGTCAAATAAATTTTTCAATCCCTTCCTTTATTGATTACTGCCGGTGAACAATAGATCTGCGAAGTACATACTCCTTTAATTACTTTGGGGTACTCAGCTCTACCATATAACGATATCAATTTCCCTTATAACCAGTTTTTGCCATTGTGGTACACGAGAGCCAAGATCAAACGTGAATATGTTGGTGTTGATCTATGAACGGTATGGAACGTTATACGATGTTTTTATATTAACATAAGATTGTATACATGTTTTTTCTCGAGCCTAAACAAAATGTTTAAGGGTGCTTTTAAAGCCAGGATAATTCGCTATGAACATAATTCAGTATGCAATGAGATTTTAATTAAAATTAACAGCAATCTTAATATAATAGAAATGAATGTTGACGAAGATATTTTTAATACCTACTCTATATCTTAAATACACGATGGCCTGATGAAGACTATCGTCGAGGGAAAAGTGAACGGGAAGATTGGAAAAGGCAGGCCTCGTATGAGATGCATGGAACAGGTAATGAAGGATGTAAAAGAGAAGAATTACGTCACAATGAAAAGGTTGGCCGATAGAAGAATTGAGTGGAAAGCTGCGTCAAACCAATCCTAGGATTATTGACCAATGATGATATTCTTATCTTATGATTAGATGATGATATATCTTAAATATTATTTTGATATTACCTTTTGAAGAATAATATTAGATTATAATAATTTAATTTTAAAGATATTCTCATTCTTCTTCTTTAAGTATACATTTAAAAAAAATTATTCTTTTACTTTAATTTCCTAAAATTATTATAATTAAATACGTCTCCAAACGATGCTCGGTCCCTCAGAAATTAGATTAAGGGGGGGGATCAGAATATTACATATCTATATATTATATTATATATATGTATATCTATAACATATCTAAATATACCTATCCTTCTGATATTATTTTATATAATATATGTATGTATATTATATAAAATAATATCAGAAGGGATATTCATTCGTACATACTTCTCTCAACATTAGCCGGCCTGGACCAAATTAAGGACTACAGTATTGCGGCGAACAGGACATTTGTCTCCTTTTCCGAGGGATTGGGTTAGAACCCCTGCAGTGGTAGAGATTATTCTGTGGTTATCGACTCTCAATTGAGTAGAGAGCAGTGAAGGCACTTTGTCCGACGAATGAGACTTTAAGAAGAGAATATTTACCTTGGTGCCTTTTGTTATGAGTGGCGACGGCGCCGGGTTTTGCTCCATCTTTCTTTCACCCCTATTGGAATAATTCTACAACTGCCCAACCGCCATCCAACCCTTAGAGAGAACAAATAAGAACGGTGAGAACAAACTCAGAATTTAGCTGCCCATTCCAACAAGAACGTTGTGATGGCAAACCGGAACAAGTCTATAATACTTCTACCTGCGATTGCTCATAATAAAACAAGTTAGTTGAAGGACGGAGATGTGGAAGAAAATTGATACATTTCAAATTTCTCGGCGTTGTTGAAAGAAATTAAAGCACTCTTTCCTGCCATATTTCATTCTTTCTATGATTTGGGAGCCTGCAAAGATAAAAAATATTAATTTGCACCACTAATTTTGGGAAAATGTTCACGTTGACGCGCTGAGAACTGTCGTAACGTCAGTAGTCGCTCGCCGAGCTTAGGTCAGTGTTCAACGGCATCGGTACAAACCCATTTGATCGTTAGAAGGGTGTCTCGTTTTCAATCAATTTATTTTTGCGATCAATTGTTTGCGAACGCAAGAGTTGATAAAAGAATAATTATTTTGATGGATAAAATTTTCCTAAAATCCTAAAATGTATCAATATTTCGTACGATTGAATATTCCACAGTTTAAAAAAAAAATTATCCCATGATTACATCTGAAACCAGTAAAAATAAATAAGGGGAAGAGGAGGGAAGAAGAATAAATAAGAAGGAAGTAAGGGATGCGCCCTGCGATATACGATGTATTCATCAAGAAATCAATTAAATCTTTCAAGCGGGAGAGAGGGACTATTGCCAAAGGAGGAAAATTCAATTCATGGTGCGAATTCTTGCCTTGCTACCCACAGTGGTGATATTTGCGATACTATTAATAAATCATTTTTACCAGAGTAATTATTACAGTATTGTGCTATTCAGTGGTCAAATAGCACATATTACTTCTTCGTTAAGCCACAATGATTAATTATAATTAGAAAAAGAGCTTGTGTAAAAGGCCCGAAACTGATGTAATGTGCTGAAATAAAACTTAAAAGATGTATTTTTCACACAATTTATTGTGATATTAAAACCCTATTGGATTCGACACTTTCATGTCATTATTAAGGATACCCTCACAAAAACTGTACTCGTTTCAAGAGTCAGAGTACCCTTGATAATGACAAGAGAGTATCAAACCCGATAGGGTTTAGTGTTTCAATAAATTTTAGGAAAAATACATCGTTTAAGTTTTCTTCAGTATGTCACTCTTTGACAAAGAATAGCTAGACTAAATCTAATTTGATCTAATGTGCTTCCATATTTTAGAAATATTTTTATCTTTCTGTAATGTTAAAAGCATCATGAAATGACTTTCATTCCAAAATATGGAGTTTTGCGTTGTTTTTGTTTCATCTTTAAGTTTGCAAAGAAATACCAATGATTTTTGAGGTACCCTTTCTCAGTAAGGGCCCGAAAGGATTGAAGAGCCTGATCTGATTTGTAAATATCTAGCGTAGAATCTATTAAATATTTAGGCATCACAATCACGGAAGACATACCATGGGGGAAGCATCGTGGAAATAAAAGGTAAAGCAAAGGCAAAAAGGATTAGTAAAAAGTGTTCTAGGGAAATGCGATTAGAGAGAAAGATGCTAGTTTACTCTTGTCAGGAATCATTTAGAATATGCCACTAGGGTATAGGTTCCATACGTAGAAGATAATGATAATTGTGCAAATTGATAAAGTGCAAAGGACATTAAATAGATTAGTAAAAGCTCGATACGGTAATTGTATTAGTATCACGAGGTTAATGGATGAACTAGGATAGGAAGTACTGTGAGAACACAGGTTAAAATTTGTAAATGATTTGCAGAAACTCGTCAGTCTTCTCGTAAATCAGCTTTCCTCTTCATTTTTACAAAACTCCTACAACACATGTCCTTTATTATCTGTCCCAGAAACTGCAGGCGTGCCTTCTCTCCATTTCTCTTCCTTTATTTTCTTCCTTTCATTATTATTTCCAGGAGCCCTTCGTGTCTCAATAGGTGTCTAAAAAGCTTCACTCGTCTCTGAACGATGGTCTTTTTTCGGCTACGTTTTTCGTCTACTCTTTGAAGAGCTTCTACATTCGTCACTCTGTCTGACCATCCAATTCTCCACATACGCCTGTGATACCATAGCTCCTCCTCCTCTATTCTGTTCCTAACGCCCCAAACCTATACAGAAATACAATCCAGACATAGGTGCAAAGTAGTCTGTTTCTTGTTTGAAGACTATTGCATCGGAAATAAATGAGAAGTTTGTACGAAAAAAAATACTACGTAACAAATCTTTGGCAGAATGGCCTAATACTTTACTAGATGCTAAAATAAGGTTTGTCAAGAAGGTACTCAAAAAGATGGACACGAAACGAAGGCTAGAGTTGAAATTTAGCAGTTGAAACTGGCAAAACAGTTGTTAGATCGCAGGAGAAGGAGAAGGGAAGTGACCCGCTCCTCTGTTGCCAAAGGGAAACTGTTTCACTATGCACGTCATTTGCCGGAGGTCAGGGTTAGCGAGTCATCAGGAGGAGATTCAGTGAAGCAATGTTTACGTTCAATCCGGGGTGGTTTCTCTACTATGCATGATAACCTATCCCCCGTACCATAAGGAAACAGAATAGGCAGCATAGCAAAGGGATAGGTATGGGAAATATTTTAGTGTGCTGTAGTGCATGATGCATGTATAAATGTATGTGTTGCTGGTGACAACGCCTCAGCCGACGCAGTTCTCCCCTCCACCGCCCTCTTATTTTCAAAATCTGATATTTCTGGCGTGATTGAGTGGAAATGGAACACAACTGTATTTGAAGAAATGATGAACTTCCACTGTGATAGGGTTTGTAACAACCATGTTTCGCTTTGTAGAAAATTTTCAGGTACATCTTCAGGGAGTTCTTCGTAATAAACCCTATCAAGGTGGAAGTTATACATTTTTAGAGTGCAGCTCGCTTACTGCATTGAGGAAATGAATCTCCAGGGCAATTATGCACGCATTACGGCGAGGGAAGCCCTTGGGAAGGGGTGCATAGAGGTAGTTTTGGAACGGTAGGGCGATTCAAAGGGAATGGGGTATCCTTAGAGGGTTTTCCTCGCTTACTGGCTCCCAGGGGCCTCCCCTCGGCGACTGGAGATTGAGTTGGCGCCACCCTTTTCGTCCGCGACCCTTAAAGGGCTTGGCCGTGTGGGGAAGGAAGGGTCGGACTCACTAATTACTGGACGAAGAGGTCAGCGGGACGGGTTTGTGGTCGCGCGGGCAGCAGGAACTAATGGTGGGGTTGGGGCCTGGAGAGTGGGGGTCGAGGGGTATGCTGGGTAGTGATGGACGGGAGGAGATCACTCGCTCTTAAATTCGGTGCCAGGGATCGCCAGGGAAGGGGTGCCTTTTTGGTATCCCTATTCTGGCTCAAAAAGGACATGGCCATTATTCCGACGCATAAATTTCTGAAACATGCGCGCGCTCTGATCTTCAGTTTTTCATGCATATGGGAAGTGATTACGGCAATAAAGAGAGTCGGGTAATGGAATGGGTCCACGCTGCCCTTTCCCTCTTTAAATATAAACGGAAAATCAAGTAATCATATATTCAGAGGTTTCATTTTCCACGCCATCCTCAAAGGAGTACCATTGTGCGAATTACTTATAAGTTTTGAAATAAAATACATTGGCGGCCCTGGAAATGATGGTCATCCCTCAAACAGCCTTGATTTTAAACTCTACTCGAAATCTCACATGGGTGTATTTGATGTTCCTGGAAGGGAAAGGGAACCTTCTTGCTAATTTTGGGATTCAATTTACAAACACTTTTTATTTATCAAGCCTCGCGAGCCTTCTAAAAGTCATCTATGATAATCATTCTCTACGGGTGTTCCACGTTTGTGCATAAAAAACTCCTATTCCACGGTACCGATTTTAATATAACTTTGCAAACTTATATCTAATACATATCGGACGGTTTTAAACTTTTTTGATAATTAAATTTAAAACAAAAAAAGTTACTGCAAAAAACTAATTTTCGAACATTGCTAAGGCTTCAAATAAAGGAAAACTACCATCAAATTAAATATCATTACGAAATTGTTACCAACCTTAATTGTAAAACCAAAAATAAACCTGTTTTTTCAATTTAATATGTATAAACTGGACCATGCTTAAATATTACAACATATGTAATTCGCTTCGAAATGTATTTGACTTATTTTTCTTTTCGGATCGTTGCTATCAAGAAGGCAAAAAAAACAAATTCTATTGGATCCAATATCTTCAAGCAATGTTCAAGCGTCACATAACATTATTCACTCAATCGATACACCGATTTATTTAAACTTAAGTGATATTCTCTGCATGGAAAAGTAAGTAAGTAACAGGTTGATTAGTTGATAGATTTCACATCGGCTTCTTCATTTTTTCTTTGTTTCCATTTACATTTAGTCGGGAGAGAGAATTCTTTAGACATTTACTTCTGGATTATATATTTCACTAGCGGAAGCTACCCGTTGAAATTCAACGGGTGTGAAAAAAAATTGAACTTATTTTCTAAGAAAACCACTGTCTGAAGAATACTGTTAGCGCGGTCATTTGAGGAGTTGGTGACCTATGTTGTAAATAGTGGTCGTTGTAGTAGACACGCTGACCGTTTTCCAGGTGCACGGAGAAATGAGTGACTGTTGGTCTTCTTTCATGCACGGAAAATCCAAAAATGGCCTACGCAAATCATCACCACGTAAGATAGATGGCCATCTCGTATTTTAGGTTCTCTTAGCCATATCTTGAGTGAATTAACAGCTTAATCGCTACCCTTGTTATTCATACATTCATTAACATTCAATGACGTAATTGAGTTGTTCTATTTAACGTTGATATGTGGTTTGAGTATCTTAATCAGGATCTTAATCTAGTGAAGTCTTTATAATATCTTTAAACAAATTGAAGTTTCGAAGCAGATGAGTCAATATTTGAACCAGATTTATAGGTGGTTACCCGTCCGCAGTTTTGGTAAAAATGAAATTTATGAGGTTCTTAGCGTAACCCGGGAAACACCATGAGGAGTCGATCGATTTTAGTTACTAATTTTTCTTGGGGTATTTTTTGTTTCTTTTCTAAATAAATTTTTGTTGAATGTTGATAAACACTTGCAGCGAGAGCACAAAGTACCTCTATACATATTCTATGTGGCCCGTCTCTCGTACTGGGAAGAAAACTTTTTTTACGGTTCTTAACATTACCCGAGAAACGCCACGAGGCGGTGACCGTTATTCGTTTCTCTTCTTTAACTTCTTTTTTAAGCCTTAGGAAACATCAAACATGGGACCCTTGGGACTCTGGGCCCCTCTTATATAGAGTTTATTTCTACGTGTTATCATGGGCCTGCAGAAATTTAAATGCTAGAGGCTTGAATTTCCTTTGAAAATCAAAGGATATTCACACCGATCTATGGTTGTCAAGGAAATATGCTATTGTTGATTTCAGAGAAAAGTGTGAGATTTTTCAGCTAAAAATATAATTTTAAGGCAAATACTAAGCATAATAGAAAATTGATTGAAAGAATTAGAATCTTCATGTATTCAGCCATCCGATTAAAAAAATTCCAGCCCTCCGTCTTGAATGGAAGTACTTTAAATATACAAAAACTGAGACCACTGCACAGAACTCAATACCAGGGACCACCAGGATCCATCTAAGGGCCCATTCAGGGGCTTTTGGGGACCATGAGGGTATCTTAAAATAGCCTATGTTCTGCCCAGACACATTTCCTATCTACATACCATATTTCAGCTCAATCCGTCTAGTAGTTTTTGCGTGATTAAGCAACAGACAGACGACAGACAGACAGACACCATTACATTTTTATATATTAGTATGGATAACACCACACGTTCATTCTGAACCTATCATCTCCGGCACATGTTCAGTAGGAATAGGGAAGTTTCGAATTTTATTCTTTCTTATTATGCTTACTTGCTTCACCTCAGTTATGCGATAAAAATCAGTAGTGAAGTACCAGTGATTTTTTTCGTTCATTATTCATGTTCGGTAAGTAATCTGTGCAAAAAGTACGTACTGTATATGTAAAATAGTTACATTGCCACTCCATCAGTTTTCAGATGGCAAAGATAAAAGTATGTTTAGGAAGATCTACTATTTCTGCAAAAAGAATGAGACGCATCAAGCATCTGAAAATGATATCGAAAGTGTCAGTATGCCATCAGTTTCTGATAATATGTCGGAATTATCTCGAATAGGTAACCAAGGAGTCACGTGGTACAAACACTAATGGTTCGAAAATTTGGTGCATTTGGAATGCTCGTAATAATCTTAATCATTGGTTTTTACTTGAGTTTTTCTTATCCGTATTAATAAGGATGAGAAAAACTAAAGTGAAAACAATGATTAAGATAGTTACGAGGGATTCAAAGACGCCTAAATTTGTAAACCATTCAAGTTTGCGCATCGTGACTCCTTGGTTATGTATTCGAGATAATCTCGACGGTTTCAAACACACGAGGTCATACTTTGCGATGGAACGCAAATAGACAGTGGTTGCAATTGTAGTCCTCTTATGGACTACCAGTGTGATTTTTCCTCACTGTAAAGCTTTTAATAGAAAAATCACAATCATAGTTACACAAATATTCGCGAGAAAAACCATTGGGTACCTGTCAGTACTGAAATAAAATAGTTGTATAAATAGGATTAAATATTTACAATAGTATAAATACAAGTGTATCAATGTATAGCGTAGGTAGTTGGTTAAGGACTTTCAGGTCGTAGTCGCAACATACCGGTTAAGGGCGTTCAGGTAACCAAATAACAACATGTTTTCGTATGCTTGCTCTGCGACTTTTATCTTCTTTTAAAATTTCGAAGTTTAGGCTAGAATATAATTACTAATTCTTTTTATGCATGATATGTAATGGATGTTTAGTGTGAATTCACCCTCTGTCACACACTTTTATGTTGGCTTGCAGTATATCATGTAGATGTAGAGAAGTTGACAATATTTATCTACTTGAAAGCATGAGAAAATAATAGCTTAGTGAAAAATACTCGGGCTGAATTAAGAATAAAAACTGAAGCTGTATTGACCAAATATTTGAGATTGCTGGAGTAAAATGATAATTTCTCTTTGAGAAAAACGTAACCATGAGTTGTTTTAAAGCTGAGGTCGATACAACGCTCGCGTCATACATTTGGTAGTTTATTATTATTCGCGCTAGTAGTACTCTTCCAATATTCGTAAAGTACATTTACTGAGAACTTTCCTAGGAAGGTGAGCTAAGGAGACATATTTTATTTCTTGGAAATTAGTTCAAAATATATTTTTATATCATATTTTGAAACACAAAGTAACGACGCGCGGAAACAATGGCTTCAATGTGAAACGTCTTGAGTCAGCTTGAGAAGAACAGCCGCGAAGAAAGTGAATGAGGCGAGAAGCTGAACGTGAAAGTGAAAGGACGTGATTACCTGTGACTCCTTGAGAATTTTGGATGAGCCAAGTGAGTCAAGAAATTTGGATGGAGTGAGATCGTTACCTCGTGATAGACGAACGTAATTTGGTGGAAGAAATGTGATGAGGTGAAACAAACCAATTTCGGGAGGTCTTTGGAGCCGAAAATTACACGAGCCTACTGGAATAAGTGGTGGATTGGGATTTGACAAAATTGCCTCAAAGTTTGTAATGAGTCCAATAGTCCTTTGGCGGTTACATCGGGTCAATTGAAAACTTACGAAACGAGAAGAGAAGTTTGGTACTCACTTCAAATCTAACTACCTCGTCATTGGCAATGCTATTAAAGCACCATCAGATCCCAACATCATTCACATCTGCTTTTGCTTTCTATGGGAAAGGTCACGGAATAAAATGGGCACATCCTGGGCTTTACATTCCTACCTGATTATTTAAGGATACGTATTTAAAAAATATTATTGACAAACTTCTTCGATGGAGTTCACAAGGAGAGGAATGAAAGTTATCTGGATGGAAAGGCTTGCCTCATGTATCGTGTGCATTGGAATAATTATCGAACTTGAACGTGTGCAGCGAAGGTCGGCAAGATTTGTAAAGGGACGGTATGATAAGCTTATTAGCGTAACCAGTCTATTAAATGAATTAAATTGGGAAAGATTGTCAGATCGCAGGTTGAAATTTAGACTTAATCTCTTTAACAAATTCCAAGACCATATTTTCAGTGATGATGTTAAAAATATTTTGCGGACCCCAGCTTACTATGGTACACTGGACCATAATCTCAAAATTAGAGAAATTTATTGCCAAACTGACAGATTCAAAATGTCCTTTTTTCCTCGTACAATTAGGGACATGAATAACGTTAAATATGAAATCGATAGATTCGGCTTTCACTTGGTGAAAATTCATGTTGAATAAGAAGATGCAACCTATGTAAATTTTCACAGACTTTTATTTGTTGGTACAACGCGTTTCGACGCTAAGGCGTCTTCTTCAACGGTAAATATATCCAGTACGAGTGTAGCAATGGACAACATTGTTAGCTGCATGTAGGTATAAGGACTTAAAGCTAACCCAACTAACAGCATGTTTTTGCTTGTATGCTTTGCTATTTTTATCTGGTTTTTAAATATTGTAGTTTTGAACAGTACCAGTATATAAATGCTAATCCTTTTTTATATATGATATATAGTGCATGTTTGGTGAGAATTCACCCCCTGCCACACACCTTTATGGTGGCTTGCAGGGTATTATGTAGATGTGCAGATGAAAAATGTGAGAGTGCCCAGCGGAATATAGAGTAGTCTCTCAAATAGCTGACCTAATATATTTAGCATCTTTTTATAATAAATGAAGATATCGACCTACACGGCCTATTCTGGAATTCATTAAAACCTAAAAGCTCAACCCTCAGAGTCCGATATATCTACATATGCGATAAAAAGCTAAATCTCGACTCCAGCAGAGAGGCAAACTTCCTTCAATTACCACAAATTGTAATTCACACATCAGGGGGGTGATTCTGTAAAATCGAATTCGGGAATACAAAGTCACAACTATATCCATATATGGAATAAACGTCATAGTTCGTAACATAATCCATGATTCCTTGATGGACCGGGCCATGGCGACTGACTCGATCAGTTTGCGGATCATTTCGTTCATGATCGGTCGCCACACAATTGCTGACGAGTAGACGCTGCTATCGCTTTGGTCGGATGTCGTAGCTTCGATAGATGTACACGTCATGAGATACTTATTCGCGCGGAATACAACGCGAAAAATCATCTAATTCTATCTAATGATTCGTTCTTTCATGTCTCCGGCGGTGAACGATGGGTCGCGAATCGTTCTCCCCAGTGAGCAACAGATCTCCATTTGAGCCGAATTTCTTTCCAGTTTGCTGAATCACCCCCTACGATCGGTTACATCCTTGAGGGGTATGAAGAGGGCTACAGAGAAAGAGGATACTTTCCTCCTATATTCCCTCATAACTATTCAATATTTGTTGGCAATGTTGACTGTGACTGGGAATACAAATTCTTAGAGCAGCAATCGTCACCACTCTCCTCTACTACTACGTAACGCACTGCGAGCTACCTCGAGGGTATGAGGCAGGTGGCGACAATCACTAAACACTACGGCTATGCAACTAAGGGCTACTATGATACATACTACTGTATGGAAACAAATTAGGTAATTAGGTAGGTATAGGAGTTACGTACACATGCATGGAGAGTGTCAACAAATTTACGAAGTTATTACCGGCTAGAAAGTTTTCTCTAAATAGATTTATCTGTGTTTACCTATCATGCATAGATAATTAATATTAAAATATGCTACATGCACTACTGACTACTCTAACAAGTATTTATCTACCTATCCCTTCGTCAAAGTTTCACGCGAGGTGTATCATCTGCGCTAGGAATGTTATCTGCAGTGATTGGAAATTATTTCAATGCTGAAATCCTGTTTTCCATAGTGAAAGAGGACGCCTTGGTACCTCAGACGTTTGAGCACCTGGCCGGAAATCAGTGGGGCCAGGTTCGAGTCCCGGTCAAGGTGAATGAATTTTTTCCCTGTGGAATTTCTGCAATTCTTCTGGGAAATCTTCAGGATGTCAGCGAGGGTAATGTATATATCCTAAGCCACAGCTTGGAACAGTTATCTTTTGCATAAGTATTTACTACCTAAACTGGCTTCTTGACTCAATGTAAGGGTGGTCGTTTTTCTGTTTCTACCAGGAGGAGCTGGAGAATGCATTAAGGGGAATAACGATTTAGACGGTGGGAAGGAAATGTAAGGATAATCCATCATGCACTGCAGGTTTCTCGAGATACCGTTTAAAAAGACCGTGGTGACGTCACTCAAAGGCCTATGTTGTTTGAAGGGCGATTGTGTAAAAGTGAAATTCTGGATTCTTACGTCACAACTATAGCCATATATGGAATAAGCGTCATAGTCCGTAGTACAAATCATGCTCCGTTGATGGCGCCACGGTCGTCACGGGTCACAGCGACGGAGTCGGATCTTTTTACGGATCATTTCCTTCATAATCGGTTGCCACACATTTGCAGGCGGCAGGCGCTGCGATAGCGTTCGACGGATGTCGTAGCTGCGATAACAGCAGACGACGTGTTGATCTTTTCCGAGCAGAATACGAGGTGAGAACGCATGTAATTCCAGCTAATGATTAATCTTTCCAAGTTCCGGCGATGAACGATGGATCAAGAACCGTTCTCCCCGGTGAGCCACAGCTCATCATATGAGCCGAATTTCTTTCAGAATCACCCCCAGATCTCTCCTCCTTCCCCCACGAAATCTTTCAAAGATGCTTCCCAGCGTCCCCCTCCTCGGCTCCTCAAGAGCCCTCCCTACCGTTCGATCGTCCCCCCGTGCTCATGCCGCCGCAGAAGAGCATTTAAGCCTAGTCGAGGAGATTGGCAATCTTTGGAACTCCCGCTAGAATGGAACTGCTTGTCTGCAAAAGAAATGAGATACGTCGCTTTTCCGTCGAGTGTGGCGCGCTCGCTCAGGCATGGGTTTTTATTGCTCCAGCGTGGATAGGTGTATCGGGTGCTCAGTTTAACAAAGAGAGAAGAAAGAAAGAAAGGAATAGAAAACGCTGGCCGTGGAATATAGATCTGGAACATGCCAGCCAGGTAAAACAAATGCTTTACAAAGGTAAAACAAAAACTAGAGTTGTGCTAACCTAGATATTAAGCTGAGGATTACATTAGACCATAGACCAGTGGTTCCCAACCTGGGGGCGATCGCTCCCAAGTGGGCGATTTGGGTTACCAGGGGGGCAATAAATAAATGGGGGGCGATTTGGGGACGATGAGTATTCAAAGGGGGAAAGATTGAAATAGTACTGTACAGTAGAACCTGTATAGTAGAAGTTGCCGGGTAGCACGACTCACTGGCTATCCGTCTTGGTGGCCTTGGTACAAGGTTTATCGCCATCTCGCGGTGAATAGCCAAAATGGTACATAGCGGTGATAAACTCGCATGAATATGGAACAATACATAGGATAAAGTAAAAGATTATTGAAAATATCCGATATTGTTAAATATATGGGTAGTGGTGTAAGGTGTTATGAAGAAGGAGAGAAAGAATTACTTGCTAATCCCGTATTATATTGTGTATAGCGTGTCTCTAAATAATTATTAAATGAAAAGAAAATATTCGCGTTGTGAATCACATCGTCTGCTATACATGACAAATATGCCATATGAAATAATTAAATATTACTGTGGCTATTTGTGATAAAAATGTTTTAAAAAATTAAGTCTTTTTGTGCTTGTCCTGCTGGATTAAGTGGGAAATGAAAGCACTGTGTTGCAGTTCTGTATTTTTGCAATCTTGAGATCATTTTAATCTGTACAACGCATTATTCTAATTAAAACGATACTCACGATTGTAACAAAAAACAGAACTACTACACATTGCTTGTATTTTCCACTTCATCCAGCAGGACAAGCACAAACAGCTTTAATTATTGTTACATTTTTATCAGAATTCACAATAAATGTATTTCATATCACATTTATGTCATGCATAGCAGAAGATTCGCCATTGACCAACATTCGTCTTAAGTCTTCACTAGAATTTGTGTGCCTCAACATCAGTTTTTGTGCGTGTCTTTTTTGTTTTTTGTGCGTTTGTTTTGAAGTGTAGAAGTTCATGCACAGTGAATTCAAAAAAGAAGAATTGTCGTCAATGCTCAGCTGAGTTTTTAAAATTCTATTTTATCGCGTCCCCGCAAAATGTGCAGTTTCCGCATTGTCTTTTGTGCGATAAAACATTTTCAACACCTCAAAGCTTAAGACTGATAAACGTCCCAATGTGAGTGAAGGCAGGCATCGTATGAGATACATGGAATACGTTGTGAAGGATGTAAAAGAGAATAATTACGTCACAATGAAAAGGTTGGCCGATGGAAAAATCGAGTGGAAAGCTGCGTCAAACCAATCCTGGATTTGTTGACCAATGATGATGAAATTTGCCAAAGGTTTCGATCACAACCCTCTAGGGCAGAACTTTTGTCTCTGTTCCATATCATTTATCTACTGGGTATTATATAGCCTAGGTATTGTAAGCATCTTAACTTGAATTCTGCAACCATCATAGGCTCAAAATTCAGAATAATCATTGTAACCTTAATTTCTGTGAAATGCGGCGAGAGTATTCGGGATTTTCAATTATTGGCTTCATCAAAGTGGTTATATTACAGCATGTCGTTATATGTTTGGGAAGATGTCGGAACACTTTGATAGAAAATCGTGATAACCCTAGATACCACATTGCCAGTCATTGCTTATTCCCCACTCATTATTCTTTTTCCCTAACAAAGATGTTTAGTAGCAGTTGGCAAGAGGATAATGAGACAGCTCCAGGCCAAATGCCTGTTTTGAATCCCCTCCAAACCCGAAATTTCCCTCTTGTCAAGACGGGCATTGCCTTCCAGTTTATTTGTCGTCATATTAAGCCGTTTCGTTTCTCCTCCGCGCTACATCCTGCGCCCGTTCAAACACAACCCCCTCCCCAGTCGCCATACCCCTCCTGGCTCTTGGAAACGCACCCTCCCTCGGCAAAGGAAAACACCCCCTTTCCACCCCCCCACCCCCACATCCTACTTTAAGACCAACACACGGAGAGAGTGGGGGAAGCGTCAGTTTCAGCCCTCTCCCCTCACCCCTGCGCCTGCCTGCGAAATTAAAGAGAGCCCTTGCAAGGGAAGAAGACCTCACAGAGACCTCCCCATACGCGAGGCCGGGACCGGGGGTGGATTCATGTCTATCGTTGGCCGCCATAGGGGTCGGCCATTTCCTTCAACAACTCGGTGCCTGGTAGTCAGTTTACCCCACCGAGTTAAGTTTCCATCCTCTCCGCGCCATGGTGATTCAGCCACCACTAGGGTGAGTTTCAAGGGGTAACGGGCATGCCAGATCGACCCGTAAACAATCCTGTTATTACGCAGAGGTAAATACATAGTACCATTTAGTTAAACGTGACTCGTGAATGCATTTCTAACGAGTTATTATTGAGGATGTTAGGAGATGCGCGACACAATTTTAACAATTAAATTAAATTTAGATTTTCTTGTAAAATATACAAAAAACCAAAAGTGAATTGTCTATCCTTATCAATTGCGTACCTAAATATTTGGTCTCATTGATTTTATTATGAGTTAAATTCCTTGCTTCCGTAGTAGCGGTATTAGTAACCTCTCAGTCGCATCTATGTAGTGCATGTATGATGATCTATCACCCCATAACAAGCACCCCCACGGTGGCTCGTAAGGTATCGCGTACATGTACACCAACACAATGTGTTTCACCTTCATTTATCAGCTTCACCTTCAAAAAGACCTACCTGAAGCTATTACGTGGTAATCATCATGTGCAAATATCTGTGGTATCATGACCAGCATGCTAGGAGATAGTGGTGTAAGTTCAACAATTAAAGTAAATTTCTATTTTTGTAAAGTAGGAAATTTTTTAAATTTTGATTAATTATTTAATTAATAAATGGTAATTTTATTAGATTGAAATCCCTTCCTTTTGCGGAATCTCCCGCGTTGGCCATTGCTACTTGGAGGTCAGATTGAGGCTTGAAGTTTTGTATATACTTTTACCCCCTCCAAAAAAGGTATGCTCCTCACATTTCTGAATAGGATCCGGTCCGTACACCTCCCCAAGATAAATTGGCAATTTGCACTTAGTTCTTCTAATGGTTATTCAACAGTTGGTGAAAGTATTCTGGCAGATATTTTACCAAAATACGTATATGAAACCAGTACGGTACAGATACGGTAAAAGGTTATGGCAAATAAATTCACTAAGTATGTAAGAAGAGTCTTGGTTAAACATTCGGCAGAGTTTTTAACCGATGGTGAACTAGAGGGCCGTATTCAGAATCTCAACTACAGTCGCGTTTTCTCTGCTCACGTCCAAAAATCCATGAAACGAGTCAAATTGGTTTACAGATTCTATCCGTAAAGGTGGTATTACTTCTCAGCGTATCTAAAAACTTAGTTAAGATTCTGAATACGGCGCATAATCTCCACTACACTCTCACTTCTGCTGCTTACGTCATAATATCTTCATTACGAGTACGAATGGGCATAGATTCTCCACAATATAGTTCGAAGTGGTAAACAGCGTGGTAATACCGACGTATCAGGGTGGATGTGCACACCAATTAGCCTCGAAGTGGAGATTTTAGGATGCGAGCAGTGGGAGCGAGACTGTAGTTTAGATTCTGAATGTGACCCTAAGCGGAGGTTCGATACTGATTGACAGTAATCCAGAAATGACAGTGAATACACCGGGATCTTTTGCCTGGCATAGTCTTCATCTTCATAGCCGCCATCTCAGCTTCATCCCATTGTCCTTTCCACAGCACTTGCTGAACTCCACCCCGTCATTATTTTTCTTCCCCTACTGGTCCTCCCACGCAACAGTCTGGTCTCCATTAAGAGGCTTCAAGTGGGCATTTCCTCTCGCTATCATATTCCATTCACAGTTTCCTCCCCCTTGAAATATCCTCCAGGGACTCTCTCACTCGTCAACAACTTTCTCCTCCCCAACATCCGTCTTCTCGGAAGCCTCTCTGTTCAATTTTATTTCGAGACAAGTTTTATCTGCAATACGTTTTTGCAATGCATTTTCAAGTCTTAATTAAGTCATTTTTAAAGTCTTGATTACTTTTTTTTCAACATATTTCCTTGAAATCATGTCTTGTACATAATTTGGCCAACCTTTCTACACGTTTTACTTGTTTTATCACTAGTGACTCCGTTTTCACCTAAGACGCTACCGATAGTCGGGTAGTCGTAAAACGTTACCAGAACAGGGGAGTTTTGTTTTAAACCGACGGGATTCTTCCGAATAGGTAACCAAGGAGTCACATGGTATAAACACGAATGGTTCGCAAATTTGGTGAGTTAAAACCACTAAATTACAACCTCATTCACCACACTTCTGTTTGATCTCATTTGGAGGCTCTATAGTCAAGACAGACGAGAAAAACTCAGGTGAAAACAATTAATGAGGTTGTAATTTAGCGGTTTTAACTCACCAAATTTGCGAACCATTCGTGTTTATACCACGTGACACCTTGGTTACTTATTTGAGGTAATTCCGATGGTTTCAAACACAACCCCCCAGGGGGTGTTGTGCTTTAATCGTTCGAGATTAATTCTGGTACGGAATAATCCCGAACGTAATGTTAAAACATGCGAATGAGTCCTCAGTTACCTTCAAGGATCAATCTCGAACGATTTTAGCCCTTCCCACCCTCCATGGAAGTTGTGCTTGGAACCGTCGAGATTATCTCGAATACGTAATCAAGGAGTCATGTGGTTCAAAAACGAATAATTTTCAAATTTGATGGGTTAAAACCGCCGATTTCAGCCTCATTCATTGTTTAAACTTTTGTTCCATCTTATCTGGGAGCTTTATAGTCGACACATGAGATAAACCCAAGTGAAAATAACGAATAATATTGTAACGACTGATTCAGAACCGGTAAATTGGCGAACTATTCCTGTTTGTACCACGTGACTCCTCGGTTACCTATTCGAGATAATCACAAAGGTTCAAACACAACCACCGAGAATAAAGTAAACCAGGAAGGTTTTGGGAGATATTTGCTGTATATTATTGCTGTGAACACTGTAACCAGTCTGTTTACTAAGAGAGTTCTGTAAATACGTGAAGAAATATAACTTCAAAACGGAGAAGTATTGCATCGAGTATTTTGATTGAAAGCTCCTGTTAAAGTCTCGAATGTCAGAATTCAACAAGAATCGCAAAGAGAACAAAAAAAATTTTCTGTTGGTGATTAAAATTACCCTAGATGAAAATAAGTCTAAATTTTCCCAGAGCATGCGATTGTTTTCCAAACAGCTTGTATTTGGTGAATACTTCACTGTAATGTCTAGTAGTAAGTTCTTTGAATAATTAGCAGTAGGTGTTTTTGTACTTGTACCTGATGACGCTATAGTACAGGGAAACAAATAAACAGTCAAAGTGTATATTTTAGCCTGTGAAATGTTTAAGTTTTATCTCTGATTTCCTATCATAATGGAATTCCACATTGTCTTGGCTTCAACAATCCACTTTGATGTTTCTCTCTTTATATCTCCCATGAAAGAGAACTCAGCCTTGTCGAATGTTGACATTCAAACAGTTTTTAAATGCGCAGGATCCTTACAAATTATACAGTTTTTGCTGAGACTCTTTACAAATAATTTCCAAGTAATGACTTCAACCATAGCTTTCACTGCTGACAATAACTTGCGATGATACTCCATCATCAATATTTCAATCCTGGGATTGTTTTACTGCAATCCTCCATTCTGCCCTATTCAGTGATATTTCCCTCACGCCCTGATAGGTTTTCTCTTTCGCGTCCTTCTTTATTTGCCCTATAATATATTATACTTGTCCCTTGGTCTTCCCTGCGAAACCTTTAATACAATTTTCTCTTCTATTATATTTCTAACTAATTAATATTGCCTCAAGGTATGCCCAATCCAATTGGTCCTTCCTTGCCGTAGGATTCTGCATATCGTGTTTTCTTCATCTGCTGTTCTGTTCACCTCTTCGTTCCTCACTTTCTGCTTTTCCGATATCCCATGTCTCAAATTCATTGAGTGCCACGCTCCATAAGACTGTTTTCGTGCTCATGCGAGTGAAATTAGCCAATGTGAAGGGAAAAACAGCCACTGCTGACATGACATTTTTCCCTTATTAGTCCTCATTTGGAATATGCTGCCATTGTATGGGATTCTTACGTAATAAGCCTAAATAATGAACTGGAATGTGTGCGGTGAAGATCGACATGATTTGTAAAGGGACGGTACGATAACTATGTTAGCTTAACCATTCTATTAAATGAATTAAAATGGGAATCATTGTCAGATGGCAGGTTGAAATTTAGACTTAATCTCCTAAATAAATTCCAAGATAATATTTTCTGTATTGACGTTAAAAATATTTTGCGAACCCCAAATTACTATAGTAGACTGGACCATAATTACAAAATTAGAGAAAATGATTGCCGAACTGACAGATTCAAAATGTCCTTTTTTCCTCGTACAATAAGGGGAATAGCGGTAAATATGTCCAATTCGAGTGATTCAACCCATAGCATAGGTAGCTGATAGGTTGATGTAAGGACTTGAAGGTAACCCAACTAACAGCACGTCTTTGCGTGCTTAGTTTCCTATTTTTATATTTTTAAATATTGCAGTTTAGACTAATATATTATTACTAATCCTTTTTTGTGCATGGTATGTCGTGTATGTTTGGTAAGAATTCACCCCCTGCCATACACCTTTGAGGTGGCTTGCATGGTATTATGTAGATGTAGATGAATCAACCATCAAGAATGAAAACGCATTTTTAACCTGTTTTCTATAATCTATCTTCTTCGATCGCTGAATTATTTAAAATTTATGAAGATACTCAATTAAAGGGCGCTTGTCCAAACGCTCGCATGAGTATTTTCTATGCAATAAAATTTATTACCCCAAATGAACGAAAGCGACGCCTGGCGTCTGACTATTAAATTACTAGGTAACTCCTATTATAATCTAACCCTTCATTTCTCCATTAGTGATCTTTTTCCTGCATGTTCGCATGCAAAATTCTTTGGCATACCACTTCACCCTCGTTGCTTGAGTGTCACCTCACAGCGTTGCACTCACGGTCATGGTGAGGGAGGTCTGCTTGCTGTGCCATCCCAGCACCCTCTTATTTCTCTCGCTACCTTCTTTGTGTTTGCGCAGCACTCTCTCCTGTTTACTCTCAGCTTCTGCCTGCATTTCTCTTGTCTGAAATTACGTGGCATCTGGGAAAGGTGGGCCATCATTATTGGTCAACAATCCTAGGATTGGTTGGATGCATCCTAGGATACTCGATTCTTCCATCGACCATCCTCTTCATATTGACGTAATTCTTTTATTTTACATCCTTCTCAACGTTTTCCATGTATCTCACACGAAGCCTGCCTTCTACCATTCTTCCCGTTTACTTCTTCCTCGACGATTGCTTTTCATCAGGCCATCGAGTCTTAAGATATGGTCGATTAAGTTGTCCCATCTTCTTTGTAGAGTTTTCAGCAGACTTCAATTTTCTCCCACTCTTCTTAGGACTTCCTCGTTGCTCACTCGGTCGATCCATTCAATCTTCATCATTCTTCTGTAGCACCACAGTTCAAATGCTTCCACCCTCGGATTCTCCCCTTCTGTCATCGTAAATGCCTCTCTGCCGTATAGAAACAAGCTCCAGATGTACGTCCTGATGAATTGTTTCCTTACTCCTACGCTTGTATTTCCAGATGCAAGTAGATTCTTCTTTTGATAGAATGCCCTCTTTGCCTGAGATATTCTACTTACTATTTTTTTCTTGCTTCGTCCATCGTTGGTTACTCGACTTCCTAGGTAATAGAACTTATTCACATACTCAAGTTTTTATTTTCCTAGTTTAACGTTGGTTTTGGCCTCTTCTCCTCTGCTGCAGAACCTATAGGTGGGACATATTTACTATCTTCGCTGGAAGAAGCTTTCTTTAAAACACCATATCTTAGATAATTTCCCTCCTTTAGAAGAATGGAGAGCCAGCAAGAATATTTTAATTGCTTCTTCACAGTGTGAAGGAAGGAGGGCCACCGAATTATGAACATTTCTAATTTCATTCCGGAATACATTTTTAAGGTTATTCATCAAAAGTTGTTTCATTTCACCGTTTAGTTGACCTAACTCATGCGAAAAATCTTCTCGGGGTTTACTTTTTGTATTCTATCAATAACGGAAGTTTTTTATTGCTGGTACATTAATGTTGTTTAATTCAAGTGCTCTTTATTGGGCAGGGACTTGAAAGGCATAGATTTAGGGAAACCACTCTTCGATGCGACTAAATAAACTATTGGAAAATCCGGATATTTTTCTTTAAGTTTTCCTTGTAAAAGTGAACGGGAGCAATCGGAAAGGATTCTTATATGCATACAAAAATTTCCACAGGATGTGAAAGACAAGATGCATGTAAGTATGAAGAGGTTTGCCGATAGAACAATCATGTGGAGAGCAACATCAAACCCCTCTTAGGATTGTTGTCTCAAGGTGATGATCAATTTTTCTTCCCACGCTCATATTCATTTCACTGACCCAACATTGATTCACCAAATGTAAATCATTTCCAAGCATTCGAAATGTGGTGCTACAGAAGAATAATGAAATTTAAATGGATCGACGGAGAAAGGAATGAGGAATTCCCAAGAAGAGTGGGAGGAAAGAAAAGTCTGCTGACAACACTAAAAAGAAGAAGGGACAACTTAATCGGCCATATCTTGAGACAAGATACCCTACAAGCCACCGCGAGGGTGTGTGGCATAGGGTGAATATCACCAAGCATGTACTATTGACATGCAAACAAGCTACTACAGGGTCTCATGCAACTAGATTGTTAGTATCTATATATTGGTAAGTTGTATTCTAGACCTCTTTATTATAAATAATATGGATGGTTTTTCAGGAGTTTAGGTCTTTCGTTAAAAATGAAAACTATTCAACTTTTGCCGACGTTTCGGAAAATATATTTTTCCTTCTTCAAGGCTATAAATGGGATGAGCCACCAAAAACATAACAATAATAATATAACATGATCCAAAAAGATATTTACAGTGCCAAAAATGCTTTACAATATAATTTTTAACAAATTTTAGCTTCAAAAGATTACATGGAATAAAATTTTACATACCTTAAGTTTAACAATCGAAATTTGTTTACAAAATTGGTTGTTAAGGTTATATGTTTATATGGTATAATTTTTAATTTCGATGTATTAAATTGTTATAAATTTTGCTTAAATTACAAATGTCAGTTCTTTTATTACATGAATTTTTATCTTTACTAATATGAAACATTTCTTTGAATAACCTTTTTGATAAATTTTCTTCTGTGTCTAAAATTTTTGTTTGGTCGAAATTAAAAGTATGGCTGTTTTCAATTGCATGATTAGTTAATGCACAGAATTGTATTTTATTTTTTATGGATGTTTTGTGTTGTGATAGACCTAACTTGATATAGTTGAAAGACCTAAACTCCTGAAAAACCATCCATAGTATCTATATAGTAATTAAGGGATTGGTTGAGACCTGAGACATGATGGCCTGATTAAGCCAATCGTTGAAGGTCATGTGGACAGGAAGAATGGCAGAGGAAGGCCTTGCATGCGTTGTATAGAACAAATCATGAAGTTTATAAAGAAGAAGAAAAACGCAAATATGAAGAGATTAGCTGATAGGATAATTCAGTGGAAAGCTGCGTGAAACCAATCTCAGAAGATCAGACTAATGAAGATGATGAAAGCGTTTCCGAGAAATTCGAGCAGGTTTTTCAAGGTTTCGGTGAATCCAAGGTGATGTATGACATTTAATCAAACTAGTGAGGAAGTTGAGACTTCTTTTCTTTTAGAACAAAGAGTTAGGGTGGAGACATATCAGTCTATTTCTGCTGGGGATTGAGGAGGCGGGAAGAAGGGAATGTTGTGTCGGTCTTCCACACCGAATGCGCTTTTCAAATTAGAGCACTGATTTTCATACTGTGAGCATGGAGTCTGCAAGCATTAGGGAGGAGCGGGTCGGGGGGGAGGGAGGGGGAGAGAGGAGTGCTTCCCAGCGAGTGAGGGCGGAGAGAGCCTAATTGGAAAGCCGTGCAATGTTGTGGCAACAAATGGCCGCTGATCCGTCTCTTTCTTACTCGTACAAATACACATTGATTTAAAAAGTTTCATATAAGAAGTTTGATATATATTGATATAAAAAGTACCCATATAATTATGTACTGATATAATAGTTCATTACATTACGTTCTTAACAACGATATATTATAACATGTGGATACATAAGGATTACACCGTAAGATAAGAAAAAAATGCTTCTGATAAAAATGATTACAGCACCATTTCTTGCACAGGTAAATTTCTGAAATCTATAGAAAACTTATAAAATAATCTTTAGTACATCATATTTTATTATAATTTGGAATAGATAACCCGATGGAATTTTGAGAGATAAATTTTTTAAGTATGTGTAATTGCTGAACACGTAAAAAACCGTCACTCAATTCATCCGAACTTTAGTAAAAAAATCAACAATGTATAATTAAAAATATTGTGTGCAATCATTAACGCAAAATTAAACGAGAAAAAATATGATATAATTACATTTTCTGTAGGGTTTTTGGTGACTACATAAGCACCCTTCAAACTCGAGTGCATATTATATTTTGGTCGACAATAGTAGAAAGCGAATGGTGCCAAGCTGTGCCTTAAGCAGATGGTATACTCACATTCAGCCATATTCACCATTTATCAGTAAAAAAGTACCCCCTCCCTGGGAGCCAACTTCCCGCCCGGAAGTTTACTCCCATGCTCTCCTCTCCAAAAGCCTTCCGACAAGCGCTTCTCCAGGGTGCCAATTACGGTTCTCTTCGTACGATACGCCTTGGAAACGAAATTCCTATCGTACGATATCTGAAATGCTATTACGTTTCCAGTTAGCTACCGTACAATACCTCATCGTACGATAGTAAGCTTGATATCGTACGATATCCCTTGTTTTGACGACATATGCTATTACGGTTCGCAGTATCAGCCGGTAGCTATGGATGTATCGTCTGTTATCCTATAGGCATCTTTGATCTCGCTGTAGCCCGTATCGTGAGTCTCACTTCCCATTTCCAATGGAATAATTTTCAGGTATGTTTATACTATTAATAGAGATTTTGGGTTTAATGACTAATATAAATGTGCAGCACGCGCTAGGGAGTGAAAAATTTGTACAATTATGTGACTTAATTAAATAATAGCGTCTATCAATTTCCGGGCTAGCGATTGATGCATAATTTTGATTTATACTTGCACCAATTTATGATATAAGCGATATCCAAGGTTTGAGATTTGTTTGGCATAGAACAAAAAGTAAGTTTTCTTTATGTTATGAAGTCATCATGTGGTATTGTACGTTTAATTCACTATTATAATTTTATTTCTTCAGCATTAATCCCCTGCGTTTGTTGCATTTGTGCGTTTATAGTCTAGGATCAACTGCATAATCTCAATCATGAAAACAGTTAATTAAGAATGAAATACAATTCCTTAATTAGAGGTTAATTCTGCTGTATATCTTTGCTTTAATTCCTTGACATACAGATTGTGCTTGATGTGTGCGTTGGGGTACGGTATGCAATGAGTTTACTTTATGAGTACATTATTAATATTTAACTGAATAGGAGCTTCTACTCAAGTAACTCCACTTGTATAATATTGCATTAATAACTTTTGAGCAGTGGAAAGTGTTCTACTAATACGTAATTATGTGATTTATCAACTTTTAAGTCTTGTTTACATTTTCATTCGTTGATTTCAGCATTTTATTTTTCACCATTTATTCCAAGCAAATGTCCTGTATTGTTATAGGTACTTTTAGCGCTGTGGGAAGCGTGTTCGCTTCTCACTCTAAAGATCGCATGTTCGCGCCTCCTCGGTGTCTATTTTTTTGCCTTTGCCATTTCTTAGTTTTTCTTCGCTGAGCGGTTGTTCAGTTGCAGTTAATCATTACTGAGCTTAAGATATTTATTTGCACATCCTATTCGTATGTTTTGCTCTGAAATCTTATTCTCGGGATTGATACTTGGACAATGGGGACACACAGCAACATTTCACGGTTCTTTGAGATATGTTTTCAACGGCAAATAATTTTTTGTTAATTGACGACAGAAATCTACCGGCATTTCAGTTCAAATGATATCTTCAAAATATACTTCCATTGGCCATCCCTGTGATAGGTCCTTTCATTGCCAGGTTAAGCCTTTCATTAGAGGTGGAAAAAGTTGAGATATCTTGGTATCCTCCCGCCGTTTTCCCTTGAGTAAAATGCTCTTCTTAATGTAAAATACAGCTGTATAAGTAAATAGAGTATCATGGAAAGATATAGTTGCAAGTGTAAAATTCAATGATCACGATTTTCATGAATCTTGAGAGGTAAATGAAATGAAAGCAAAAAGTATTAATTAAAAAAGTCTATATTTGATGTTAATTGCTTTTGAAATAGCTAAAATTAAATGCATCTGCAATTGTATCGTCAAGCGTTGTGCTTCACAATATGATAATAAATAGCCACCTGACAAATATGGAACGAGAAGATGGTGATGCACAAGAACAGCTAGTTCTGGAGAATAAAAGTTTAAATAATATGAGGGTATAAGGGTTCCAGGTGACCTATAGGTATAGGGTGGCATTAGCATTTATTTTCAGTGCACTATTAAAATTCATTTTCAAACAGTGCTAATTTCTAAGACCATATAAAATAGCAGAAATTTTCTGCTACCCTGAGTCCATTCATCTAAGGAGATATACGAAATTTTAAGGGCCTTTGTAATACATTTTATCCCTGAAAATGAATAAAAAGTAGTTTTTACTCATCCACTATATTTTTATGTTTCAGCCATATAAAATTGATTGGCCTACGTTTGCCTACTTACCATATATTTGTGTCAAACGGTCAGATGCAAAGTCAGTTGAGCTGAGAAATGATCCGCCATAACATTCAACTATTTCGTTAATGTTGGTTGAGCACTACAGCGATATTTGGACATTCCGGCTATGGTAATACAGATAAAAATATTGAAACAAATTTATGATGATATATAGCAAAATGCAAATAAAATATAATTGTTATGAAATGGAAGAATAGTGCAAGAGTATGACAAATAAAGTTTTGTGCCTTTCAATTTGAAATATGAGTTCTTATATCACCAATAGGTTTCCCATAATCACTTTAATTTAAGTATTTTCATCACATTACATTAGTGAAATTAAACTTATTTTCACTTCCTGATTTAAACTCACACCTCTTGATACCTTATTAGATATGTTATTTAACCTTTTATTGCGACGGAAAAAGTTAAAAAATATAATTATTCACAAATATGAAATAATAATAAATAATTAAAGGATTTGACAATTTCGTCATAATTATTCAGGTTGTATTACGTTTCTTCGTATCAGAAATCCCCTCCAAAGATATCCCAGAGAACTGAATTGCGAAGAATTATAACTGTCATAACAATTAATTAATTTATTAAATCAATGTTAGATTAATAGTAATTAACCAGAGAGTTTGCCACAAAAATGGTTTACTATTGTTATCATTGAAAATAATATTACGAAAAAGTACGAAAAATAAGTTTCCATCCTTGCGCTCAATTTTAAAGGGCTAGTTTCCTACGCATTATTCTTTACGTCAGTCATTTGTTGCTGCAGTAGTGTTTCTTTTTTGTTGTTTTTGATCCAATTCATACATGACGTCACTTGAGACGATATATTGCCGAAGATAGCCGAACCGTATCGTACGATACCAACAGCGAAACCATAATTACCTAGCAACGTATCGTACGATATCTGGGAGCAGTGGTATCGTACGATATCACATAGCGACGAAAGAACCGTAATTGGCACCCAGATCCCAACCAGGCGAGGGTAAGGCCCTTCTGGTATAGAATGCCCTTGAAGACAATCAACAGAAAGTCGCGCCCCTCTTCGAAGTACGAAGGTGTTCTCCCTCTCTTGCGCTCAACATTAGAAGACAGTCTTCTTGGAAGAACTTTTTTCTTCATTGAGAAAACTCAAATCTTTAATTTCGTTTAGAGTAAGCACCAGCTCATTAATGCTGGGCACACACGAGTACATTCCTGACCAACTTTTCTCTCCTCTGATCTGAGAGGAAGAAAAGTATCTCCAACTTTAGGATCATTACGGACAGTATTGGCTGAAAGATGAAGATACATGATGTTAGCATGGCTAAATAGCTGGAAACTAAGGGCACAATGTGAAAAAATATACGAGTGTAATGTTGGATATCAATACGTTCGTAAAAAACTTCGGCAGAATGTATTTTTCGTTGGTGAACCGGCCCCTACTAGAATGATTGATAGAGAAGAGTCGAGGCCAGTATTATTAAATTGTGGTCCCCTTATTACATCTACATCTACATAATACCCTGCAAGCCACCACAAGGGTGTGTGGCAGGGGGTGATTACTCACCAAACATGCACTACATATCACATATTACATCTATTTAATATCCTTAAGGTCACCGGGAGGGTGGATGGCAGGGGAAGAGCCCCTAGGGGTCTTTTATAAGGGGCAAGGCAATTACTACCCAGGGTTTCTCTCCTTCTGACCCTTTTATTCATACCGTTTACCTTTTCATCGGTCAGATGCGCCTTTCAGCGTGGGTGAAGTATCTGAAGTACCATTGATCATTTACCAATCTTTTAGACCACACTCCTACTCCCTGCATTCTTTGAATCAGTCCTATGGTAGGTTTATGAGCAGTGTTGGCCGGGAGCAGTGTTCATGTTTGTGACTTTAAATCAGAAAATATGTTCTGACTTGATATAGGATACCAAAAAACCACACATTTTTGGAAAAAATTTAGTAGCCTAGTTGAATGTCAATAGTATATGTTTGGTGATATTCACCCCCTGCCTCACACCCTTATGGTGGCTTGCAGGATGTTACGTGAATGTAGATGTAGGTAAGAAATGTATAGTATACATTGTATACTATACATATCTCAGTATACATTGTTTACTGAGACTAAAGATTCCCCTTTTGTTAATTTTCATCGAAATGTTTTCCAAAGATTCGTTTTACACCCGCTCTTAATTGTAATAACTTTCATGGACCAGCTTTATTAATTCATGTAAAAAGGTCTATACAAATGAAAGTGATTTTTGAATTTTTATGTTAATATTCGGAAAACCAGGGTCCTCCCATTCCTTGCGGCTGATTGCTAGCTTTGGTCAATTTTATGGCATAACAGGTCCAATATATTATTGATCATTGTTGGGTTAATCCTTAAATATTATCATTGAGAAAGTTAAGGGCAAACCAATATATTCTATCAATTGTTATTTTTAATTCAATATCTCTCTAGTAATAGTTTATCAGTGTCTGAGATTTTCATTTTATGAAATAATTTAATTGTTAGGAGCCTGAGTAGACTATACCTGAAATAGCACTCTCTAAAACCCGTAGAAATTTTTTTTCTGCTCAAAACATCCGAGAATTTAAACTTGCTAGTTTGAGGACCGTTTTCGCTAATATAGTTATCACACCGTTCCTTTCCGATCTTCGCTGCACAAGTTACAGTTCATTATTTAATACAATTCAGTAAGGATCCTATGTACTGGCAGCGTATTCCGAATGAGTTTTACGCTTTGCTTGACCGATTACAATTTCGCATGGGAGAGAATGTGGTGAAAGTTATATATATGTGCTATTTACTGTCCTAACCCGTAGTTTGTCCACAATAATGATTCAAAGATCCTCAAGAATGGTCTGATGAAAAATTGTACGTGTCATCAAGCGTGTAAAAATAGAAAAATATCATGGCCTTTTCACCTATTATCTAATCCGTATCAATTTTTTCTATCTGCCACTGTAATAACTGAATAAAAACCATAGTTATGGGATGCGCATGTGAAAAAAAATATATAAAATGAGAACTCAACTTTTTTCTGAATTCTCAATGGAACTAACCAGGATGGAAGGTAATAAACGTACGAGGGTTGGCACAGGGGAAACAGTATAACTAAAGAGAACATTTCCAGTTTTCTCTTCCGGGAGCCGCCGCGTGTGGAGCTTTGTCGTCCGAGCTTTTGCGTCCATTGCAGGCCGCATCGTCAGGGTGAAATACCAGGTGAAATCGAGGTGTTTCGCCCTGATGATGCGGCCTGCAATGGACGTGAAAGCTCGGACGACAAAGCTCCATACGCGGCGACTCCCGAAAGAGAACTGTTAAAGAAAACATTTTTTATTTCATTGTCCGGGGCCTCTCTCCCAGGGGGGGGGGGGTATTTTTAACCTCACTTTAGTGAGAATACGTCATAAAATGTCACTTTTTTGTAGTTAAATTCCGCCATCCAGGCGGCGTGACCATCTTCGGATCTCAAGCGGTGAACTGCTGGTCATGTGCTGGTCTTTTAGACGATTCATCCGCTCCGATCCGTATCTTTCGACTCTTGATCCGTTTCATTATCTCCGCCTGCCATTAGTTCCCATCTCATCTTCATAAAAAACGTGAAATGGAGCCACCATCGTTTCCACTTGAAGCTTGAGTTGGAAAAAAAGCAAGAGCGAGAAAGATACAAACGATTTTAAATTGTATTCTTGGAATTTGCACAACGTGAAGAACTTGAGCACACCGAGATCGGCAAGAGATAGCGCTACCGACAGAATCTTCGCAAATTCACGAACCATTCGTGAGCCGATCAATAAGAGAGCGAAACGGATCTCCCGCCTTCCCGCAAAGAGTCATTAAAAAGGTGAGATTACAAAAAAGCCCCCCAGGGCGTGTTGAGTTGAAGAATGTCTTTAACATGCCTTCCGTATCGGTCTTCCCTTGATATCATATTTATGTCCCCTTGGACCTCTGATTTAACAGACACCCACCTCCTGATTGGCCTTTTCCTGCGCGCTGAGTCATGTGGTGGGCTCTACAAGGAGAGGTGAGCATTGTTTGCAGAGCAAGCAGTGGTGCAAAGCTTGTTTGTTTGCCGGCCCTGCGGTCCTGTCCCCTCTCTACTGTTCCCAGGGGTTGGAATTTCTGGGATGGCCCTCGCCCTCCCGCTGACCACCAGCTAAGTCCTAGTGAATCCTTGGCCTTTTCTGTTTGCTGCAAAGGACCTGAGCCGCTTGTAATGTGAAAGGAGGGAGTTTTAAAAGACTTCAGGATGATGTTTGTCGGCCTCTGGACACTACTGCCCTCTCTGGGCGAATAAAAGGGAGTTTGTAGCAAGAGAAGGCGGTGGGCGTGTCTCGTATCCAAGTTTTGGCGAGTAAACATTCCTTAAAGACCGAAACCCTCTCACCTTTCAACCCCTCTTCTCTCGAGTCTTTTCCGGCTTCAAGATTTCACTCGAGCCCCCCTACATCTCTCTTTACTACCACTCCTTCCTCTCTCTCTCCCTCTTTCTCTCTTTCCCTTTATTACACAAGATAATGTTCTTAAACTCCAACCCAAACACACTCAAGTAAATACACACTGAAACTAAAAAACATGTCCACAATGGAATAACTACTCCGTTGTCGTCCACTCGGATGGCTTTGTTGTCGTTCTGGGCCTATTTCTAATAGGTAACCAAGGAGTCATGTGATACAAACACAAATGGTTCGCAAATTTAGTGTCTGAATCGATCGTTACGATATCATTACTTGTTTTCACTTGAGTTTTTCTCATGTGCCTCGACTAAAGAGCCCCCAGATGAGATAAAACACATGTGCAAACAATGAATGAGGTTGTAATCAGCGGTTTTAACACACCAAATTTGCAAACCATTCGTGTATATACTACATGACTCCTTGGTTACCTATTCGAGATAATCACGATGGATTCACACAGCCCCCCTGGTGACACAAGCAGCATAAAAGAGTCAAGAGATGGTGCTGACGTCCGCACTTGTCAATAGAATATGAGTACTATATTAAAATGAAGTTTTGTCAACAATGTTTGACAGAAAATCAGTTTATGTTTTCTTAGGTCACTAACTCAGTGATTCAACCCGAAGGTTGGTTTTGATAGGTGAGGGTAGAGCTCACCCCGTACTGAGCCAATGGCGTATGAAATTCACACATTCAGGGTAGGGGGAGCCAGTTCCTTTTCCTGGCGAGGATATTAGATAGGGGTGTCCAGAAAGGCTCTTGCCCAGGATCTGTGCTTAGTTATAAAGCCTTAAATTACATAAATCCATTATAGGACCCATCATATCGAGGGTACTGTGTTTAAATCCCATGCAAGGCTAAGAAACGTCACCATTCCCTGTAAATCCATAATTAGAGACAAAACATTTTTATGCTCAATATAATTAAAAATGGTTTTGAAATTACTATATTACTAATTAAAGCGTGTTAGCCTTGTGGATAGACCAGTGAGAGCAGCTAGCTGGAGGTCCGTGGTTCGGCTCCCGGAGGTGGGATGTACGCAGGTTCCCGAAAAATACAAGTGGGTTTATTTTCTGGTGAGCAGAGATCACCTGAAAATTAAAACTGCACCCGTGAATCCCCAGGTGATTACCCTGCCCACCCCTCCCCCCTCCCGCACCCCAATATCCTGATGAGTAGTGACTAACGCGCCGTTGGGCGTTAGTTAGTCAAAACTTTTGTGTTTCATTCCCACCAACCAAATTACCTTCGGGTTTAGCACAACTGTACTTTTCTATACCTAACTAACCTAGTGCTAGCATAATATTTGCTGACATACTGATTGTATTTAGATGGACGCAACAAATAAAAAGAGCCGTCTCAGGCGTGATGTGTTGGAATAACATAATTAAATAATATTGGCAATTTTCCACAAAGAATTCTTTACTCCGACCGGTTTAGATGAGATACATCATCATCAGGTGCTGATGATGATGTATCACATCGAATCCGGTGGAGGTAAAAAATTCTTTGTGGAAAATTGGCAGTCTTATTTAAAATGGATGTTACAATCCTGAAGTACAGCAATAAATGTCAAAAATGGGTAAAACCCTCCTTTCACTGGTATCATTTCATTTAAAAATAAAAAAATCATCAATTGGCGTATTAAATGTCTTAACATGCATGGAGAATATGGGGAAATATTTGCAAATGTATACACATGACGTTACCGAAAACCACTTATGTGAGTTAAAGTGTGGCAATATTATTAGTTATATATCCCTGTCTATTATGTTTATGTCAATCTTTTCATCTCCCTATGAAAAAATATGTAGACACATAGGACTCATAGCAGGGACAGCGTGGAGTCTGAATAAGATTCTAATGACTATGGAAAGGACAAGGAGTAGATAACAGCTGAAGATCAATAAGAAGATGAATAAGAGTATGCAGAAAGAGAGAAGAGGTAAGCACCAATATTAAACTAGGAAAACAAAAATATTGAGGAGTTGAAAGAGTTCTGTCACCTGGGAAGCCGAGTAACCAACGATGGACGAAGCAAGAAAGAAATAGTCAGCAGAATAGCTCAGGCAAAGGGGGCATTCTATCAAAGGAGGAAAGAGAAAACATCGACAAAAGAGAAAAATCATCGATACTTACATCTCGAAATACAAGCGTAGAAGAAAGGAAACAATTCATCAGAACGTATATTCATCTGGAGCGCGTTTCTTTAAGGCAGTGAGGCATGAGCAGTGACAGCAGCGGATAATTCAAGGGTGGAAGCATTTGAACTGTGGTGCTACAGAAGACTGATGAAGATTAAATGGATCAACCGAGTAAGTAACGGGGAAGCCCTAAGAAGGGTGGGAGAAAAGTTAAGTCTTCTGAATGCACTAAGAAGAAGACGGGACAATTTAATCGCCATGATGAAGACTAGCGTTGAAGGACATGTGGATGGGAAGAGCGGCAAAGGAAGGCCTCGCATGGGATATATGGAACGAATGACAGAAGAATTCAGTGGATAGCCGTGTCAAACTAATCCCAAAATTGCTGACTAATTCTGATGAATTAATTGTGCGTATTCAACAGTTAGATAGTGGTGTCTTGTTTTTTGTGTGTCAGGTTATAGAAAATCAAGCATTTCAACGATTTACGCTTATGTTTTGGCAACGAGATGAATGCGATACACGCGGGGGATAGAATGTGAAGTGGGGCGGGCATTGAGTTGGGACGAGCCCTTTGTGGAGGTCCTTGAGAAGTAAATCACGCCAGACAGCATTCCTCAAAATCCATGCGCAACTCCCTGAGAGGACCGTATCACTTAATGGTGTGAGAAGCACACTGAGTCTTTTCAACTGTAGGATGGAATGTTGATGCACAATAAGCGAACTGATCAGTGAGGAACATTCGAGTTTAAAAAAATCCCCAAAAAATCATCATCATCATTGGTCAACAATCCCAAGATTGGTTTGACGCAGCTTTCCACTCGATTCTTCTATCGGCCAACCTTTTCATTGTACCGTAATTCTTCTCTTTTACATACTTCAAAACCTGTTCCATGTATCTCATACGAGTCCTGCCTTTTCCAATCTTCCCGTTCACTTTTCCTTCGGCGATAGTCTTCATCAGGCCATCGTGTGTCAAGATATGGGCGATTAAGTTTTCCCTTCTTTTAAGAGTTGTCAGTAGACTTCTCTTTTCTCCTACTGTCCTTAGCACTTCCTCGTTACTTACTCGGTCGATCCATTTAGTTTCAGCATTCTTCTGTAGCACCACATTTCGAATGCTTCTACCCTTTTCTTCTCCGCTGCTGTCATCGTCCATGCTTCACTGCCGTAAAGAAACATGCTCCAGATGTATGTTCTGATGAACTGTTTACTTACTTCTACTCTTGCATTTCTTGCTGTAAGTAGATTCTTCTTTTGATTGAATGCCGTCTTTGCCTGGGCTATTCCACTAACTATTTCTTCTTGCTTCTTCCATCGTTGGTTACTCGGTTTCCTAGGTAAAAGAACTCTTTCACCTCTTCAAGTTATTGTTTTCCTAGTTTGACATTGGTTTGGGCAAAAACTCATACGAAATTTAAATCATAGATCTGTGGATACTCGACGGTTATAAGCCTAGAATGCACTGATATGGGATGTCATTGAAATGTTATTTTAAAAGGCGGAAAACTGACAACTGCCTATATGCTTTTTCCGTACGGTAAAGTTTGAATAACACGTCACCAATAATTCAATGATAGGGATCTTGCATTACCTATCGCGAGGAACCTCTGAGAAATTTCAATCCCCTCTAATGTAACTCTCGAGCAAGAGGATTACTAAGATTCTAAAGACCTCTAATTGTTAACGTAACATTTCACCATTCACTCTACTCAATATTAAGCTGAATCATAAATTGAAGACAATATTCTTGTCCGCAACCGGAATCGATCGACGGAACAAGACTGTCAATTAAAATTTAAGGAGTTTTAAAAATTAGATTATTAGCCGATAGAATACAATAAAATAATCCTAGTAAATACTTTTTGTCGTTGTAATAGCCACAATGCTAAAGAAATTCCATTGAGAAACGTTTATTTTTACCACGAAATATCAGATAATCCTTATTTTAAAAATCTCTGTACAATTTTTTTCCGTACAGATCTCAGCATTGTCGCTCACCTGCAGTGAACATTGTCAGAGAAAAAGATAAGAGTTAGAACAAACCAGCTTTTTTCAGTATGATATTTTTAAACACTGTCGGAAGCAACGTAATAAAGTATTTGGTGTAGCTATGAAAAATTTGAAAGTGGTTTAGATTACGTGTTAGATAGCATTTTAATATTCCAAGCATTGTTTTAAGTTCACTCGATGTATCTCTGGGGGTCAATTTGTTTATAGTCCAAGTGTATTTTGCTAGGTTTGATCAGAATAACAAGGTTAGAGAGATTGAAAACGTAACGATAGATTTAAAATGTCATTTTGCCCGCGTACCATAAGAGAGTAGGTACAATAGGCAGCGTAGCAAAGGGATAGGTAGATGAAATATTGTCAGAGTAGTCTGTAGTGCATGATGCATGTAATAACAACCAATAAACCCTTTATTACTATGTAGATACTAACCATATTGCTACATGTGGCAGTATTATCTAGCATATCGCCATTAAATATCCTAGTTGCAGGACAATAGTGCATGTTTGGTGATCTTCCACCCCTGCCACACACCCTCGTGGTGATTCGCAGGGTATTACGTAGATGTAGATGTTTGCACTGGCTCTATAAATACCCAGCGTAAAACAGGCCCACTCATAATTTTCTCTCCTCACAGTGATTTTATAATTGCATGGCTATTCAATTCAGTTGCAAATAATGTTTTTCCATAAGAATGAATCATCCATAGAAATTATTTCCCTTTGTCTCTTCAGGGCTCTTTAGATGTGTTCACTATTTTTTCCGCAGTAACCTTATTAGCAACTAAAGTTTCCGATTCAAAGAGGAAGTTTGAACTATGTCAGTCTATAAATATGCACATCATCTTACCGAAAGGGGATTCTTTTCTTTTCCTTGCACTTTACGTCTATGTCAATACGCTGCAAGCCATCGCTAGGGTGTGTGGCAGGGGATGAATATCACCGAATATGCTTACATGTAACAATGAGATGCAGTGCTAGTACTTAATGCGCACATGTTAGATATAAGGGTCACGTGCAGCTAGGCTGTTAGTTACTAATAATTAATGAATTGATTACTAGCTAGAAAAACATTTTCTGAATACATTAATCGGTATTGCCCTATAAGGCGTGTGTAAGTGCTTAAACATGCATCTTGCACTACAGACTATTTTTTTACCTACCTATCCAGTTATTATTCTGCCTATTGTTCTCTCTTATGTTACGTGGGAAAAATGACATTTTTAATCAATCGGTACGACAATCTATCTCTCTAATCTTGTTTATCTTACCATTTCGAGTATAATTCACCGGGATTCTTAATATATATCGCATGTCATCTGTTAACAAATCAGATACGAATTTACTTAAAAGGTTTATCTAAATTTTAACCTGCGTTCTGATAGTAATTTCCATCCTAGTTATTGTATTAAACACATAACACGATTACAGCTTAGTGTTTAGGCCGAGGAAATTCCGCTTCCTCTTATGACTAGAGTGACAAAAAAATCAGGCATTAGACTGCTTGACGAGTAAGGTGGAAAATGATGTTCTCATGAGTTCCGACATTTGTTTGCAGAATTTCCCGGGGATGGCAAGATCGTCGTATTCCCTCCGAAGTGGAGGAAAAGCATATTACACGCTGGAATGCGTGGGAGGCACGGGCCCGAAGTGAGGGAGTGGAATTTTAAGGGATGCCGTCATTGGGAATGAGGGAGGCGGAATGCAGGGGAATGGGAGGTGACAAATGAATTGCCGGCGAAGAGTTCAAGGGGGAATCTTAGTCCAACCCTGTTGCCAGTCCACCGGGTGTGCATCCTAGGGACTGCCGGATCTCTTCTCTTTTTTTTCCGAGGGCAAGGGTGTGGTTAAAAGGCTGGACCACTCGGACTGGTTTCGTGGTTAGTTCCTTCGTTAATGAATTCACCAAACACGAGGCGCTATGCGTGGATACCATTCACGCTGCAGTACGTCGAGGGTGTTGGCAGGGGTTGGACTTCCAAGTGTTCACAAATACCTACGCATTAAAAGAAACGTGAAATTTACACGCAAAAGATAGAATTTAGCTAGGTATTCCAGAGGAATAACTTACTTCGGGTTAACCATCATTTGCTACAATAAAGTAGGCATCTGGTAAAAAACAGGCTAAATTTTACGCCTCAATTTGGACATGTTAAAGCAACTGCGTACATTGCATACAAAAATGCTATTGTTTGATACATACAATGATAGATTCGTGATGAGAGATGCTATTGATGTTATCAGTACGATTACTGTCAGTACACACAAGGAAATTTAGAGTGTTCCCAATTGAGGCATTCATCGCGCATTGACGGCATTTAGCTGTTTGTGAATCACGGGATTCCTTGGTGTATGCGTTCAAAGAGACTTGCTTGGAACGAGTATATACTTTGAATTTAACATCTCACAAAACGCTCTGAAGATATGGCCTTGATAGTCGCCGAAACATTGGAAGTGACATACCCATACCTCTCCTTCTGCTCAAACTTGAAGTATTTAGACTTAAAAACTTGAAACATTAAGCAGCAAAAACGAATGCAGAATTTTTTCGACCTTATCCTGTCTTTACTAAGGTTTCTCAGCGCATTTGTCTTTCCCGTAACAACTTTGACAGGAATAATTACGGTCCAGAATCCACAGAACTCCTTTTCATTCAAAATACTGCGCCGTGACTTGGAAAATCTGTAGGGTTCGTGTGAAGACTGCTCCTGCTATTCTTAATCATAAATTTTTAAAAAGTACACTTTTTACACTACGGTCCACTGAAAGTTTCTAGTGGACCGTAGATAGTATATTTTTTTAAATTTCCGATATGAAGAGGCTTCGATATGAAGAGGTTTCACATAGTTAAGCCTGAAATCATGAGTTGATGTTAATGCTTAGGATTTTAATTTAATTCCATTAAAGCCACCTTGGAGAGTGTTTCTTTATGGCAGTAAGGCATGGAAGATGGCATTAGTGGAGAAGAAAAAGGTGGAAGCATTCGAAATTTGGTGCTACAGAAGAATGATGAAGATTAAATAGATCTACTGTATGACAAACAAAGAAGCCTTATGAGGAGTGGGAGAAAAGGGAAGTCTTCTGAATACCCTATGAAGAGGATGGAACAACTTAATCGGTCACATCATGAGACATGATGGTCTGATGAAAATATTCGTGGAAAGACATTTGGACGTGAATTACGGCGAAGGAAGGCCTCGCTTGAGATACATAGAAGAAGAGATGAGGTATATTAAAGACAAGAAATACGTAAATATGAAGAGATTAGCCGATAGAATGATTCAGTGGAGAGCTGCATATAACCAGTCCCAGAATTGCTGACTAATGATGACGATTCGGTGAAGCAGTGTTTACGTTCAATCCGGGGTGGTTTCTCTACTCAATATGATAACCTATCCCCCGTACTATAAGAGAACAAAATAGGCAACATAGCAAAGGAATAGGTAGGGGAAATATTTTAGAGTAGTCTGTAGTGCAAGATGTATGTATTAACAACCAATCAGTTAGTTAATATGTAGATACTAACAATGTATTATCCGTTTCAAATATCTTTGCGACTGAGAGGCAGGCCTTAAATTTTTGGGGGTGAGCGAAGTGAAAGTCGCTCGTCACGTGACTTTCCCTGAGCGAACTAGGATGCAGTAGGCGTGGCCTAGCCTCTCGAAAATTCAGTCGCTCTCAGACCTCCGTAGTGTGAACTTCGTGAATCTGCTTGCTGTGTTGCCAAACCTCCGCTGCCTTTGATCGGTGCTTCGTGGTGTTATTTCCTAGCTCCCTTTACCATATTTCCCAATTAACCCTATAATCCTTTATCTTACCCACTTTTTCCCTATACCATAACCCATATTAATTTCCTGTTATTCCCCGTATTCCTATTATTCCCCTTCCCCATAATACCCATTACGGAAACCAATCATCATTGGTTTTATTCCCAATTCGCGGGAGTAATTATTTGCTGTTTGGTGTTTTTGATTTTGGTTGTTTGTGTAAAACTGGTGAATACATTTTTTATGGAAAATAAAAAAAATACTAATCGTAAAATAATTTTTGTTACAATTTCTTTGGAAAAAACTCTTAGGACTTGAATTTTAGGACTTCTATAATACCGAAAAAAGGGTTGTATTCGTTATCCTATTCCAACTTTAAACCTACTCCTGCTGCTACCATTTTCGTGAGAAATAACATTCCCCTTTTCGCATCCAGGTATGCTTTGCTCAAAATTCCCCCGGTGAATCAACCAGTTGCTTTAATTCCACTACTTGCCTGTTTTGAGGGAATTTGCATTCCATTCTTTGTCTCAAGGTATCCGCTATGTTCTCTGCACTCCACCTGTGAGTCGACCAACTCTTTAGGTCCTTCTTTTTCCAAAATGACCCGCTACCATACCCTGGCCCCTCCCACTGTGCGTCCCGCGGATTTCACGGCTCAAGTAGTTTGGGACATTTGGGACAACGACATTGGCAACGTTGAGCTCGTGCCTCCCCTCTCGAAGGCCTTTCCCCACCCCCCGGCAGCGGAGACTTTCGAACGGCTCCGGACCCTCCCGAAACGCACCCGCCCCCACAAATTTAAGGCCTGCCTCTCAGTCGCAAAGATATTTGAAACGGATAATAGTTACCTGAAACCCTATGGTAGCATTATAGCAAGGAGTTCCACAGAGAAAAAATCATTCGCCTTCACCGGGACCGGTAAAGGCGAATGATTTTTTCTCTGTGGAACTCCTTGCTATAGTGCAATTTTCAGCGGGTGACGCCGCTAAAGTTCCCGCGGCCAGTTCGCGGTCTTTGAATTCCTATGGTACCATGTTTGCATGTCTATAGTGCATAATTGGTGTCCTTCACTCCCTGCCACACACCCACGCGGTGGCTTGCAGGGCATAGTGTAGATGTAGATGTGATTCGATGTGGTCCTCACGAATAGCTCATGCACTATGCTGTGCTCTATTGCTTAAGTTTTTATATTTATCTACATCCTTCAATACGATGAGAGCCTGCACCTTTCTTTTATGTAAAATGTAGTGGATATGACAATGTTCGATGTTCTATTTTGGCCTTAAAGAGCTGTAGACACCAAATATTTTTCCACGGCATTGAAAACGTGAAGATAAGTAATTTTTCAGTTTCATCATCAGTCAACAACTCTTAGTTTGACTTCACTCAGTTCTCCACTTGATTCTCTTATCGGCTTAGCTATATGTATTAATATCTCATCCTTCATAGTTTGTTCCATATAAGCGTAATGTGAGCCCTGCCTTTTGCCATTCTTCCCGTTCACTTGTCACTGGACCATTATCTTTATAAGAATATCATGTCTCAAGATATGGGCGATTAAGGCGTTTCGTTGTCTTAAAAATTTTATCAGGCTTCTTTTTTCTACCACAATTCTCAGAACTTCTCAGTTATTCATTCGGGAGATTCTTGTTTTCTTCATGCTTATCACTGACTATGGATAAGATCAAAGACTGCGTCGTAGTGAGTCGTATTCTGTACATGGCGATTTCAAACTCTCTGAACCATGCATTAAAGTCATGAGGACGGTACCCATGGAATCAAGAACACACATTTTATACTTGAAAATTATTTAGAAGTATGTTTTAAGGATGGTATTTCTTAATTAAATAGCAGTAAATTATTACAAACATTTTTTTTGTTGCAGGTAAGCCACATCTTTCGGATTTTGGTGGAAGAAAACGCTCTAAGGAGGAGGAAGGTAAGATATCTTAATTAATTTGAATACGGCTATCGTAGTTACTACCATCCAGGCAACGCAATACGTATTGATCCACATTAATCAACCCCAAATATTCATCTAATGGTAAAATACAGTGAGATACAGTTGTAGACGAACTCCGTGATTGAATCAAAAAAGCGGGGATATAAAGCTGATGAGATGGCTAAAGCGGTAATGGATTCACATTCCGAGTGTCCGAATTTGAGTCGCGGTATAATGACAAGATGTTCCATAACAAGTTACTTGCGGAGTTAAAATTTTATGGATTAGATAAAATATAATATCATGTATATTAGATATGATATCTCATATATTAGAGACTGTCTACATGACTGCGTGCAAATGTTGCGTTCTGGACGGTGTGGTATTGCAGATTCACAAGCTCAGAGATCAATTATGCCATTTAGTTTTGGTGTGTATTTGACAGGATATTCCAGGGACTATAAGTGGTGAAATGTGGTGACAGGTGGTGAGACATTCGGCTCCTGCAGTCTTAACGAGGAGATCCCAAAGAGGCCGTGGTTTGAAGTACCAAGCTACGGGAAAATCTCTTGAAATTAAATGTTCTCCACAGGGCAATCAAATAGGGATCGGTATACCGCTAACGACGGCAGAGTGATCTTTTTGTACCCAAAATCTCTTGGAAAAGTCGAAACGAATTTTTAACGAAGTACTTTTGATATATAATTACTAATGATGAACCTTTGAAGAAAGTTGTTAGCAGTTATTGATTGCCGGATTCAAAATTTTTACCATGCGGTTTAAGGAGGTTGGCTCGCGACTGCTTGAGTCAAGTTGTCTGAGGAATCTTATTAATTTAAGTACGAGTATATGCCTGCTAAGTGATCCATACTTCACAAAGAAAATTACCTAAGCTATTGAAAGTCATAAGTGTCACAAGAAATACGATGTAAAGTCGAAGGATTTCTTTTTTATGCTAATTTTAATCAGCTCGACTATGGAGTCAATTCAGCATTTACTTTAAAGAAATAAATTCATGTACTCAATGAAATTACTATTGTTTACTATTTTATAACACCAGAATATTACTATCAAACATTATGTTATAATATTTTTCTGAAATATGCTTTAATATCTCATTAGTATTGATATTATTCATACGCCATACATTTTGGCTAGAGCGACCTCAGCTCCACTTGAAGACAACTAACGCATTTCGTCTGCTATAAGCGCAGAAATTGGTGGATTTAGCAAAACGAGTTGATGCCTCTTTTTTCGTGTCATTTTATTCCTTGTGACATTACGCATAAATTATCAGTTTTTTGCAAAAATAACATGTCACTATGGTATTTTTAAACGTTATATTCCCATGTGATGGCCATTCTCGCTGTTAATCGTATGTAATTTCAAATGCAATTTGTGCAAAAAGGATTATGGGTTGGTGTAATTATCTTTACTTTATTAGACAGAGGAACTTTAGTTCTATAAGTTCTGAAAATATAAAAAAATGACATGACTTTCACTTTACGGATCAACCTCCTGTGATCGGTAGGGTATGGGAAATGATGAGTTGCTCCCTAACACCCAGCTAGAACGCTCTTTTGAGGTGGTCAACGGACCCTGGAGGAGGCCGCTATGGCTGGCGTGATCCTCTAACTATTGTAGCGTTCAAAGGCTGACCCTCCGTTACCAAACAATTAACCTAACCCCTCCTCCCTCTACACATCAGCGCAACGATTCATTCACACGATCGTCCATTATGAGCGCGGTTTTCATTCCGGTCCTTTTAGCGGTATTTTTGGCCATCCGTTTTATATATATAACATATAGGGGCAACGAAAGTAAAAAACGTTTAATGAAAAAGCGCCCTAATGAATGGGCCGGTTGGAATTTTTAATACCTTATACGTGCCGTGGATAAGTGGGTATTGGGTGGGGGGGTTTGGGAGAGCCTCCTTGCTGGGAGAGGAAGAGGCCCGCTAGAGTAATGGGGCCATAATTCCATCCTAAAAGGGTCGGAAGGAGAGGGGAGGGGAAATCAAATGAGGCACTTCAGGCAGACCCCGGGCCTCCTTGCAAATCAACGTCCGCTGCCCGAATATTTTACCCTTCTCCGAAGCAAGGTGGGTCGGTCAAGCGTTTACAATGCTGTTGAGTGTGGTTCGTTTTGCCGCATTGTCCTTACGCGAAGGATGGTGGTGTTCATCCGAATTCAAAATTCGAATCAAATGGAAAACTAGAAGGGGGTCGTTTTGCTGAGAGAAAAAAGATAGGGTACCATTATTAAACTTCTTAGGCATAAATTTTGGTGGATACCGTATTGGTGGTGAATCAGGTTAATTTTCAATTTACAGGTATTACATGACATCACCCAATGAAATAATTAAACTATCTTTTGGTCAAAACTTAGTTACTGACGCCAAATTTACAAACACTCTCTCTCTTTTTTATCACATTGTGAACACTAAAATGCCTCAGTATCTATTTGAAGAATTCAGGAATCAGAGAAATCCCCATGAAACTAATACTCGAAGGAATAATAAGCTGGTGATAATCTCTTCACTGGACGACCATTTTCAACAAATCATTCATTGTCTTTGCATGTCGCGAATGGAATAAACTCCCCGTATGCTTATCCTACCATTTATGTATCTTATTTATAACTAGTGGAAGGTACCCGTTGATTCTCAACGGGAGAGATAAAATTAGGAAATAATAGAGTAGTTGTGATTTTACAGGAGAGAATATTACACCTAACTTCTCTAATGAATTTATCCTAAAATCTATAATTTTCCCGTAACGTCACTTTATTTTTAATTTTATTTATTATGTTTATCTGGAATATAAGTTTCATTCACTTTGCATCTTTGTTACCACTCGTCCCTTGATGCCTTTGTCATAATATGGCTGAAATTATTTTAAAAGTAGATTTATTTTCAAATTTCAGCGAGAAAACAAAGAAACCTACGTATTACACCGGTTTTATGTTATCGGGGATTAATCAAGGGGAGGAAATGAAGTAAATAATCATTAATACAGACTGGTATTGCTGCTGGTAATTGCTGCTGCTGGCGGTAATGCTGCTGGTATTAACCAGCAGCAAAAAATCAAATTCAGGTAAACAGACGAACAGAATTAGCGATAAATCAGCTCAAATAAATCAAAGGAATATGTGTAAAGAGAAACATACCGCATGGTCGACGATCATATCAAACTATTTGTGAACAAAGTCTCCGATCGCCATGGGAAATGACTGTTTAAGTAGTAAACATTCAGAAGGTTCCGCAGAAAACTTCAAATTTCCGGTAATGTTAACCAAAATCAGTATTCGGAGGTAAAGTAAGAATAGTATTGAAATATCTTTCGATTAGTGTGCCTCTCAAGTTTGTGCAATGAATATTTCTAATTAAAATTTAAAATTAAATAATTGCCTCAAGCAATAAGATATTTACATATGCATCTTGTGGGAACGCTTTGACTCGTCTGGGGACGATAGACTATTCTTATCAAGAAAAGTATCTCATTAACGGCGCAAGAAAGAAATGCATTTAACTTCAAAGTTTGAATGCCGTATTACGTTTGGTTTTCGAGTTTTATGGGAATGAATATGCCTTCAAACATGACTATATTGGGTGCTTTTCATTCAGGTGACTCGTGCATCACTTTGTGTGAACTAACGTTGAGTTATATACGAATGGAAATCACCTGTGCGTAGTAGATGATGCGCATTGGTCACGAGTTGAACGAGTGGGAATCTTAAACAAGTTTAATATTTCTGAAGAAATTGTAGATCTGCCAGCTAACTTGTGGTAATCCTCAATGGTTTCAACAATTACTTTATTTATATACAGGCGAAATCTTAATAATAGAACGATATAAGTAATTCAGAATGATGATTTGGAATGTTTTTGTTGAAATACTGCGCAGTAGAATCTCTAGTCATCATAGTTATTCATTCAAATAAACGTCTTACCTAGAAAAAGTTGCACATTTTCCAATTTCGAGGTCAACGAAAGCTTGCGCAAATCTTCTTGCCGATGTCTCAAACTCAGTCGACTCAGGTTCCCGTCAGAGTCAGTGTTGCGTCCGCTTGTGTCGGTACCTAACTCACGACGAATGGAAAGCAGTAAACACGACTTGTGTCGTCTCTCGTCGACGAGTGGAAAGCACCCATTCTAATTTATAATGCAACAATCCCTTCAGTCGTCAAAAAGATTGGGCTTATTAAACTGAAAAATTCACCAGAAATCGTCATATAGGTAATACTGAAGTACCAGTAATTTGGATCCGAAAATCAGATTTCGACGATAATAATAGGTAAGGTTATTTATTGAATTATCTATTGGCTGGTGAGCGTTTCAAGTTTGTGCAATAGATATTTCTAATCAAATTTTTCAAATGGAAAATTGTTTGCAAGCTGTATGAAAGCCCTTTACAAGCATTTCTTGCGGGGAATCTTTTACTCGACTGGGGTTGAACTGAAGACCATTAGTTACAAAAAAAAGCAGCCATTCGAGCATGACATATAATAAACCTTAAAGTTTCAAAGCTGTGCTACGCATCGTAGGAATGAAGGATGAAATTGAAACACTGCAATTTCCACACACAGTTTTATTCTCCACGACCATGGTTTCGTTGCAAAGCAACATCATCAGGTGAAAATATCAAGTACAGAGATCAGTATTTGTACTTGATATTTTCACCTGATGATGTTGCTTTGCAACGAAACCATGGTCGTGGAGAATAAAACTGTGTGTGGAAATTGCAGTGTTTCAATTTCATCCTTCATTCCTACGATGAAAGATTTCCACAGCGTTAAGCCTGAAACTATTAACTGTGCTACCCATGGTTTTCGAGTTTTACGCGAATATATTAACATATTTACATGCATACGTTCTACTTTATACAATGCATATGATCAGCGTAGCGTCCGTCTGCCCGTCCGTCCGTCCTCCCCCCTGAAAGGATTCGTCCTAGTGAAAAGCCGTAAACTGCATTCTGTGTCTAGCACCCTGAGCGTCCCGGGAAAATTATTCCCCTTTCTGTAAAGCCCTGGGTTTGATTCCGAGCACCATATATGCGTCTACAATGGTTTAAATTAAGTATTTCAATTTATGAAAGTGGGAGACTTTTTTTATTCCGCACGCTAAAATTTCTAAATGTTAATAGATTACTTTTGTTCATTCTGTATTTAACTGGCAAGGCTTCTTGACAAGTCTCAACGGGTTTTAAGTGATAGCTAAAAGTATCCGCTGAACTTCACAACAGCAGTTTCCACAGGGTAACAACCCATTCACCTTGACCAGAATTAGATCCCAAATTCTACTAATGCGAGCCGAGTGCTTTATCCAACAGCTCAGCAACCAAAAGGCGTTCTTCCGACTTTGCAGTTTAACGAGTTGAAAGTCCGAGTCAAAGTGAAAGATTATTTCTAAGTGCAAATTTGGCGCTTCATCACATTTCCATTTACTCCCTTGGAAAAATTGAATAGTCACGTGACCCAGCCGACTGACCACAAAGAGGAGAGCTCGTTGCTTGCAATCTTGTTTGCCATAGCAACCAGGGCCCGGGGCAACCAGGGCGGCCGCCCGGGGCGCCACGAAAGAAGGGGCGCCGCGGTGATAGAAAAACCTTTTTTTTATTCGGGGATTGACAACTTACTTTTTGTCCAACAAGCTAATTTACGACTTTTTTCGACCTAATTTTTCCTACTGCGTTTAATAGGCGATTATGTGTTACAACAGGGTTTTACGAGTGGGGGATGGGGCGCCGGAATACTTTCCGGGCCGTTTAAAAATTTTGTACTAAGCCGACCTGCAAAATCGCCTACATGGCATCCATGTAGGCGATTTTGCAGATATCCTCTTATTACAGACACTTTTGATCGTAATTTTAACGTTTTTATTTGGCTATTGCCACCAATAAAAGTCTTATTGATATACGTATTTATTATTTAGTCAGGTTATATAACCCAAAGAGCCGAGGGAGAGCAAGTACAAGTGGTAGAACTCTGTGAGAAATGGAATTCCACCTCCTTCGTTTAAATTGCGGTTCTCGTGCGAACGTAAGTGGCGAAATGAAAGGGCAGCCCAGGTTCGGAGACAGACGAATAACGCCAGTTTTCTGCGCAATCGACACGCATTTCTTCAACCGGGCACTCTCCTCTTCGTCCCCTCGCGTCAAATGATGCGGAACGACCCCCCCCCCTGCAATCCACCCCTTCTTTTCACCCCAGTAGTTCCTTCACCGCGATTCCAGGGGCACCTGTTATCTCCAGGCGACCAGATAACGGTCGCGTTCTAAATCGATATTGAAAACCGAGAAAATGAACTTAAAATAGGATTTCATTTGAAACTTAGTACTATACTTGAACTTATATGGTTTTTTCTTTCATCCAAGAAAACAGAGTTCATTTAATCCGATTTTGGCCCCACCATAAATGAATTCATTTTATGCAAATAATTTAGATTAAGAAATCCGAGTTAAAAGGAAAATAAAATTTTTCTAAGTTCCTAAAAGGCCGATTTACACGATACAATTTTTTGCACAGTTTCTTGTACAAACTCTTGTTTGAGGAAATTGTACCGCGTAAAGTGGCAAATTGTACGAACGCTTGTGCGATTGTCTGAATGACTAAACGAGAAATAGAACCTGTTCTAATTCCATTCAGACAAAAACTATTTCGTTCAGTTTATACAAGCTTTTGTACAAGAAACTATACAAAAAATTGTATCGTGTAAAGGGGCCTTAAGAGATGGTTGAGAAATGGTGGACCTTCTCAGTCTTTTTTACTAAAAGCGTAAAAGGTACATAGTTTGCATTGCGAGGCTTAGGAAATATATACGTCTCCGTAACATACAATAATATTTCAGATCCCCTAATCTCTGGTAAGCATTTAGTAACAACCACCAATGAAAATTATCAAAGCACGGAAAGTCTTTTCTGTTGAACTTGGTAAAAGATCCTCATTGAGGCTTCCGCGGAGTGTCTGGTTTGAGGATCCATTCGTTTCGGGATTTCTTCCGCGTGTGTCCATTCTGGGGTGGCAACAGTTTCGCCAACGTTTCAGTTCGCGTCTTCACGTCTGGAGTGTTTCTGAGCAGATTTTTACCGTCTTATATGACATTCAGTTCTGCGCTCTGATGTTCAAGTGGGCGCATTTTCATTGGCCGTTCGACTAGTTTTTTTTTCAATTAGGCGCTTCCAAGCATGGGAGAGCTTATCTCTATCCTCTCTGTTAAAATTGTTGGGGTTCTTGGCCGTTTCGATGAGCCTTGGGAAATAGCGTTTAACGGTCTTGATCAGCTTGGCTCCGTCAAAATTGATATTGTATGTCGGACCTTCCCAGAAGTGCTCCGCGATGGCGGAAAGGCGTGGTTTTCTGTTTTTGTCGCTCTCCTGTGTTCTTGAATACGGGTCTTTAAGGCTCTCGAGGTTTTCTTAATGTAGGCCTTCCCATAATCGCATCGGATCTCGTATATGTCGCTCTGTTCTTCCATCGGCGTAAGGTCTGCGTAAGGTTTACCTCTGCACAAAATGTCCCTTGTCTTAGTTACGCAGGTGTATCTGGTCAGGACGTTATGTTTGGCAAGGGCCCTGGATATTTTTTCCGTGGTTCCGCCAACGTACGGTATCACGCCGAGAGTGGTATCATTCTTGGAATCTCCACCTTGGTAAAAGATCGTTTTCTAATCTCCTACACATGTCATCGCCCTGCTCTTATCTACGTTCAAGACTGTTTCCGGACTAATAGGCGCTTTTGACCGGGAGGATAGGTAAAACGAAGGGAATAGAACGGAAAGGAGGAAGAATGAAGAAAAACCTTGCGTACGTTTTAGCCTGCTCTTAACATAAAGCCGCCAAGTGGACCGCGGCTTAACGTATCATCCGACGGATGGAGTATTGAACTCGAATGTTTTCCACAAAATACTGAATTTAAGGCCAATCTATCAGTTAAAATCATATTCCATTGCCGGGATTTGAGCCCGGACCCGCTGTAATCACTTCTCCAACCCAACCCCATCTCCTTACTGCTAGCTAGTACGCTGCTACTGCTATGCCCGGATGTACTTCTCGGCAAAAGTTGCATGCGTAGTAAAAAGGTAACTGTTGTTAAATTAATAAATAATTGTAGACAAATAAAATGAATAAAATAAATAATAATATATTGGGGTGGTGTCAAGAGCTCACTGGTAGACAAGATCAAGTTCATTCCAGCGTGCCGGGACGCACTTGCATGAGCAATGCAGAGGGCCGTCCTTCTCTACCTACTTCGTGCGCATGACCCGAATGCAGTGTAGCCACCTATCCGACGAAAGGCTGACGTGGCTACCCGTAGGTACAACCCCTCTCGAGTCTCCGGCCATTATGAGGACAATGAAACCCAATGCTGGCCGGAGACTTGGAGGTCGAATCAACTAAAGAGTAACCTATAATAAGAACAATACATTAACTGAAGAATATGTCCCTCAGATAGTTTTAAATATGCTTTTACGGAATGCACGAAGTAGCGTTCGCAGCACCATTTAGCGGCAAAGAGAAGAGTGTATGTTTACCTTTTTCTAAAAAACAAGACACGACCGGTATGCATTACTTTTTGCGCCACTGATATTCTTCAATTTTTAATTAATTAGGAAAAATCCCTAAGGTCATTTTTTTAATAAAACAGATTCAAATACGGTACTCAAGGATTATAAACTTTTGATCCGACAATTAAAAAAGTAGGAAATCACCTTATAATGAGTAGAACATGCTGGAAGGTTTTAGAAAACCGCACACAGGAGTTGAAATAACATGCAATTGGAAATTAATGCTGAATTGGATTAGAATGATGGAAAGTAATAATGAAGGCGTTTAAAAGGCTTATGTTATCAAAGCGTTCCCCGTCATGGGATGAGTGTGAGATTAAAAAGGGGATTTTGTGGATAATTAAAATGTGATTTGATTATATGTTCTCGAGGTATGGGAGTATTTGAACGAATTATTTTAGATCACGTTCATTTAACTGTAAAAAAGCCTGCGAAGGAGGCTTGGTGAGAGTAATCCCCAGCCTAAAAGATTAAAGAAAAGCTCCGGAACTGGTGATCTTTGAATTTGAATAAAGCGATTTCAGCAGTCATTTTAAAAGCTTTAGCTGAAAAGTGGAAAATCCCTTGTCACATAACTGATCACTCAAACATAGGCCAGTTATATGATATACTAGCACAGATACCTTCTGGGTCTGTTTAGAGTCAAAATTTTTATCTCGGCATCTAGTTACGATAATAATTTATGAAGCCCGTTAGTATTGCATCATCAAGTTACCAGGATACCATAAAAAAGCAAGAATTATAGATGCATTACAAGAAGACTTCACCAAAACTTCGTTTCCACTGAAATAGGCGCGAAATTACTTGCCCTCTTGTTCCTCTAAGAGATACAACAACATATTCACTCTCTTTTTTGACAAAATACTGTTATCTTCTCCCTCATCATTATGAGGCCGAAGTTCTGGCATTGGTATGTAGCAGCTCTGTACTCAAACTGCTATCAGCTAATCTCTTTAAATTTACGTATTTCTTCTCTTCCACATCCTCCATCACTTGTTTCACATATCTCATACGAGGCCTTCCTTTGCCATTCTTCCCGTCCATTTGTCCTTCAACGATTTTCTTCACCAGGCCATCATGTGGTCGATTCAGTTGTCCCGTATCCTTCTAAGGGTATTCAGAAGACTTCTCGATTCTCCAACTCTGCTTATGGCTTTCACGTTACTTACTCGGTCGATCATATTTCGAATGCTTTACCCTTTTGTTATCCGTTGCGGTTATCGTACATACCCCAATGCCATAAAGAAACACGATCTAGGAGCACGTTCTGATGAATTGTTTCCATACTTTACCCTTGTATTTCCAGCTTTAAGTAGATTCTTCTTTTGATAGAATGCCCTCTTTGCCTGGGCTATTCTACTGACGGCCTCGTTAGACTCCTTTTTTATTTTTGTTTCTTCACAGCTGAACCTCGATTCAATCACAGCTACTTGGTTTTTAAACAAACATGTTATAATTCTTCGGTCCTTGTAGGACTCTCCAATTACTTTCAGAATTTCTAGCATTTTATTCCAATCCACGATGTCAAAAGCCTTCTCTAAATTCACAAATGCAATGGACGTCGGTTTGATCTTCTCCATACTCTTCTCTATGAGCTGTATAAGGGCCAATATTGCTTCTCTTGTACACTTACTTTTCCTGAATCCGAATTTATCTTCATCCAGGAACTCCTCAGCTTTCCGTTCTTTTCTTCTGTAGCTCTTGTCAATATTTTCGATGCTTTTTTGCCTTGTCCTTCAATTTGCCTTGTATGACTTCCTCTCTTCTTCCAATATTACTGATATATATATAGGTATATGAATAATAGAATCCTTTCTTTCAATGCGTAATCTTCATCTTTATATTTGAAGAAGATTAGAGTATATAAAAAAGCAGACTTATTTGTCTGGAAATCTCAGGTAATGAAGTGGGATCCAAAACGCCGGCCAAATGTTCCATCTCGTACAAAACCACGATGGTTTAGTCGCAGGGATTGCTGAGGTTTGGGAGACGCACAAATATACTTAAAGAAAAAGGAGATAATATCGGCCAAGAGTTTATCCCCAAGTTAGTCGCGATTCCCCAGAGCGATTGCCGGTCCAAAAAGTGAGATTATGATTCCTAGAATTCACCCTCTTGATTCCCTCCCCTTCGCCTCACCCCCCACCCTGGAGGGCGATTATCCCTCCCTCCCCCGCAGCGGCAGAAAGACGCGATCGTCTGGATCCTATTAATGGGGCCCTCGATTTATCCCAGGATATCTCCCGGGGCATCCATTTACCCCCCTTTCCGCAAAACCCACCTCTCTCTCTCTCTCTCTCAGCCGCCTCCACAATTTCCTCCTCGCTGGAGGCCGTAACATGGGTCCGCTATTAGCCGCCCCCGCACAAAAGATCCTTCGCGTCGAATTTCCCTGGCGGGCCGCCGTACCCTGGCTGGCGAGGGTCTCAGCCCCGGAGGGTGGGAGCGCGTGGCTCTAAGAAATAACAACATCACGGGCGCTTACTTGTGACCTTTTAATTCTGGTGTTGAAAAAGTAAGAAGTGAAAAGAATTTGGCTGAATCTGCAGTGACATGAAGCACGAAGCTAAGCACGAAGTGTACATTTTGTGAAGTTTTGCACACTAGTTGGTCATCATCATCAGTCAGCAATACTGGGATTGGTTTGACGCAGCTCTCCACTCAATTCTTCAATCGGCTTATCTCTTCACATTTTAGAATTTATTCTGCTAGTTGACAAGTATTTAAAGTATATGTTGTACGCAATTCCGCACTAGGTTAAGGATGATGTGGTCCATATGATGAACGAATGACTGTCTATGTTGTGATGAAGCTCATAGATCCGAACTTAAACAAGGGGAGGAATGTAATATGTGAAAACTTCTTCTTCACATCTAAGCCATTTGCTAAAAAGCTCCAAAAATAATATACCAGTATGATTTTCACCCTGACCAAAGTGAGGAGAGAGGTGTTAAATGATATAAAAGTTCGCAAAGGAAGATTCGCATGGTACCACTATTCTCAATTCTAGAAATACATTTAATGTTCTGTACATCAAGTGAGACAGCATGAAGATACACCAATTTTAAGCACTTTGAATTCTGATGTTGAAAAAAAATAACATGAAAAGAATTGGGCTGAATCTGCAGTGGCATAAAATGAAGATTAGCATGAAGTGGACATTGTCTACCGAATTGCTAAGAAGTATTCTGTGAAATCTAGTTCCAGAGAACGGTCTGTTCATGCTTTTTATAAAATTATCAACCTTGGTCAAATCGAACATCGTTCCAGCCTTCATCGAAGAACTGTTTGAGAATTTGGAGTTCTACTCAACCGTCATTTTGAGGTGACGAGAACATAATGAATTATGGAGAGTGTAGGTGAGCCATAGTATTAAATTTACAAAAATTTCCCCCACACCCTCAGCTATTTTATGCATCTATCTTTTTGGAGAGAATAAACTCACAATTTAAGTTTGTAAACGCATAACATTTTCGTCAGTATGGCCAGGATTAACTTAGAAATAAATTGATAACGTCATCATATTGTAGGTAAGTTAATTGCAATGAAGAAACCTTTTTACTTCCACTGTTTACTACAAAGCCATATTCAGGTACCTTATAAAATCTTGGAGAAGACAGGTTAATATATACTCTGAGAAGTTTCTATGGGAGCAGTGAGGTTGATTGAGGGGAGATTTTTTAATATGCCTGCTTGACAGCCGAAAAAAGGTAGTTCTTGTAATAAATAGTTGAAGTCATAAAGTTTTTTAATTGCAATTATGGAACCCTTACACTACGTTAGAGCTTCAAATTTGGATGCAATTTTAAGTTTTTCCCCTGCGGAGAAGATTATAGCATTAGAGAAGTGCAGTGGAGTTGTTGCTCTGCATCCAGGCAGCGCGTGCGATGCTCCAAGAAGTCTCTTCATTCTTTGGGGGCGTTTGCGATGGCATCGATTTCTGTCGGCAGCGAGCAATCGGGAAAAGGGGCGACGCGTGCGCACCCCGGCGGCGACTTCTGGAACCAGGGCACTGTTGCTTCTGATCGCCGGCAGGCAGAAATGAAGCCAACATCCGCCTCATCCCTACATTACATCACGTTTTAACGAAGCCAAACGCTTCGGTTTTTCACCATTCCATTATTTAAAGACGGCTGGCGGATCGCTTGGATACGTTTGAGCCATGATAGGAACCGACGGGCATTCATCATCATTGGTCAACAATCCTAAGATTGGTTTGCCGCAGCCCTCCACTCGATTCTTCTATCGGCCAACCTTTTAATTGAGGCGTAATTCTTCTCTTTTACATCCTTCACAACCTGATCCATGTATCTCATACGAGGCCTGCCTTTTCCAATCCTTCCGTTCACCTCTCCCTCGTCGATGGTCTTCATCAGGCCATCGTGTCTCAAGATGTGGCCGATTAAGTTGTCCCTTCTTCTTTTTAGAGTTGTCAGCTGACTTCTCTTTTCTCCCACTCTTCTTAGGACTTCCTCCTTACTTATTGATTTTCATATTTTACAATGCTCTTAAAAACTTGAAATTTTATTTAACCTTGAGCCTGATGATTTCGTAATAATGAAGATGTCTTTCGGGAAGACAGTTGAAGAGTGAAGAAGAAACAGCATTCATGTCTCTCTGTCAATGCTTACAACTACCTTTCATTTTCTACACTCGAATCCTGATTGCTTTTCTCATTTCAAATATTCATACTGCTCAGAGTCCTCTGTATTGCTAATAACAAACTATAATGTGAGGTAGTGTTACGAATGCCATCTAGAGGACTCTGGTACTGCCATAATGTAAACGGTGTTATATTAGAATATATCATTTTTTCTCAGTTTCTATTATGAAGTCAGATATTATCCGAGGAGCAGTATGATTTATTGAAGATACATCTCTTAATTAATTCGAGGTGAAAATTAATGGATCTAGAGTCAGTTCCAAAATACAGTACTTTTGACTCATAAGGCATTAACATTTAATAGTAGTGAACTTACAGGCAATGAGAATGAGCTTTGTACCCCCGTGGTATTATCCTGTGATATGTAATGATATATTTGCATACATAAGGGTGGTGGGGATCGGGTTGTTGTGGCGACCAGAGTACTGGCCTCCCATCCCGAGGGCCCGGGTTCGATTCCCAGGAGTGACGGATTTTTCAGTAACCTTGGCGCCTGTCGCTAAGAGTAGGCTAATGCCTACGCTGGTTTTCTCTCCACCGTTCCTCCGTTTCCTGAAAACTCCTTCCATTACCCGATTACTCACCTAGCCTGTTGGCGCAATGTCCTCAGCTGTCTGTCACCTCCCCTGAATAACTAACCGACTACTTAACATAAGGGAGGTTCATCTAAATAAGTTTTACACAACTGTATTCATGTACCATCACCAACGTTCCACCAAATCTGCTTCAAGTGAGATCGTCTTGGGAATCTATAAGACCCATTTCCTGAGTGGCAAATCCATCTTTCCTACGTCTCTGCTTCCATCCTCTTCCATTCTATTACCATCGCTACTTGTCCTAATGCCCTCTTCCTTCACCACATTTTCAAAGATTTCCTTCTTTCTCTCGCTAGAAATTCATTTCACCATCTTGCGAAACTTTCCATTCACAGCAGACTCACGCCTCCAAAGTATTTTCTCCCTCTCCTGGACAAGTTAAAAAGTATTTCATCACTTCATATTTTTGTCACCCTCAATTTTCCCTCACGTCTATTATCATTGATGTCGTAGCCTTGGGGTGCAATTTTCTTTGGCGAACGGTATATCTTCTTATGAAATTATCACCCAATTTATGGACAGCGTACGTTAAAATTTGAAGACTATATAATACTACTGAGTATATTTAGACCTGAAAATCAGACTAGAATATCCGAGTTTAATAAAAATTGAGGAATACAGATGAACACCCATTAGAGCTCAAAGCTTGTTTGATGTACATAAATTTAGGACATAACATTGCTGTAACCTTTGAAGATATATTGAAAATCCCAGCGTACTGTTAAGACATCGATACATTAAGTCTAACGTTAATTTGACGATAACAAGGATAATAAGATGGGTAGTAAAGACGTATTGGCATTTCTGCATATACCACTGAATAACTTTTCTTGAATATTTCCTCCTTGCATGATGTATTTGAATTAAACTTTGCAGTGCCTATCCCTTATGATATCAAGTGTGATCTGTGTGAAAATAAGTAATATTTTAGCTGTTTGTACCTGTACGCACCTGACGTGTGGTCATGCATTGGCACCTCCCACACCCTCGATCCTATATAGCACTTAAGGGCCGGAAACGGTCCAGCGGTGACGCGAATCGGTGCTTACGAGGTAATTGCGAGAAATTCGGACGGAGGGCTGGCTAATGTCCAACGATGCAAATTGGAAGATTTCATGGGAGGAGTTAGAATGGTTTTTAGCGATATTTTATAGTGCGTGCTACAATGGGAGCTAAAGGTTTGGCTGCTCCTTTGATATGGTTGTATAACTGGGCTTTGCAGTTTTCCAAGGGTGTTATAGGTCGACGTAAATTCACAGAGATATTTAGGTACCTACTTCAGGTTTAATATTCGAGGCACACGGTCCAAGAGAGAAGAGAAAGGCAAGTTTGCCCAAGTGCCGGAATCGGCCATGAATTTTTTATTTATGTGCAAGTATGTGCAACGAACCTGGTCATTTCTTGACCATTGACAAACAGATTTCTTCAAAATGTAGGTATTAGTTCACGCAATTTCAGCTTGCTAAACCTGACAAGTGTGAACAGAAGTTTTGCATGCTAGTTGATAAGTATTTAAAGTATATGCTATACGCATTTCCTTATTAGGGTAAAGAAGATAAGGAGCCTTATAATGAACGACTGCCTGACTATATCGGAATGAAACTTGTAAATGTGTACTTCAACAAGGGGGGGAATGTAATGAGTGGCAATTTCTTTACATCTAAGTCATTTGCTAAAAAGCTCCAAAAAAATACCAGCATGATTGGCACCCTGAAGGAAGGGAGACCAAAGATGTCAACCGACGTAATGGGGCAAATATAGATCAGGAATTTCAGGGAATCCTGATAAAAGCCATGCGGAAGCTGCAATCAAGTGGACAGGATGATAAAAATAGGAGAGATGTATGATTCATATTGGTTGCAAGTGCGGCGAAAATTTGCTCTCAGCCATTGATGTGGTAAACTTCGAAGATTATTCCTTTCGTGACTGCTTTAGTGTGAGATAGTGAGTGCTTAAAAGTGTTATAATGAGTTGGAATATGAATAAGAGATTCAGGTGTAACTATGTAAAACCTCTTCATATGGGAAATTATAACCTCACCCTGGTTTCGTTATGTAATAACATCGTCAACCTGATGATGTTTTTATGTAATTAAAACCGAGTGCACTCAATAAATCTCTCTAATGGACCGTACGAAGTGCACTTATTTAACATGTTCGATGAGCAGGAAGGTGGTTAAATAACTGTACAACAGATTAGGAGCTAGCAGCACTGAAAGATATTTAGAGTTCACTGACTTGAGACTAGAATATGCGAAATGGGAATTTGGCCAAAGACAAAAAAAACTTTTGATAGGAAAGATTGAATACTTTCTAAAGCGGATGAGTTGGTTAATATAGTTACATGTATCCACAAGGATGAACAAGAAGACAAATTAATACTTTTGGGGGTACGGGAATGGTCTTCGTAGGACCCTCGTGAGGCGATTACGTCGAGTGGATTAAAGGTAACCTAGGAATTAACCATACCGTTTTTGCGTGAACTTTTGTTTCAAAAGAATTTCAATAGCTAATTCGGTCCAGGGGAAATATCTTCGGAAGAAAGTCGTCTATTGTAGTCACAGGATCGCGATCCTAAATTAGTGCTCGCATTTTTTTGATGCAGCCCCAAGCAAATCCGAATGAACAGCGATAGATCGAGTGGGGAGAGTTAGTTATCGCGCTGATTTTGATATGTGCATTTGGATTGAATGAATGGAGGCGTGGAAAGAGTTGGACCGTTGAATTTAAGGAAGAGAGAAGTTGATTAAGTGTGCAAGAGAGCACATTATTGCCAGATTGGGATTGTTAGGGAGATAACTTTGTATGGCTGTGTTTGAAGCTGTCGGGATTACATCGAATAGGAAACCAAGGAGTCACGTGGTACAAACACGAATGATCGGAAAATTTAGTGCGACTGAATCGCTCGTTACAACATCATTAGTTGTTTTCACATGATTTTTCTCATCTGTCTCGACTGTAGAGCCCCCAGATGAGATAAAACACAAGTGTAAACAGTAAATGAGGTTTTAATCAGCAGTTTTAACACAAAAAGTTTGCGAACTACTCTTGTTTATACTACGTGACACCTTGGTTACACATTCGAGATAATCCCGACGGTTTCAAACACAACCACTCCGGGGCCAGCCTCAAGCCTGAGCAAAGCTTTGCAGTTTTAACCCTGACTCTCTTGGTCCAGGGGTCAGGCGACAAAGAGCTGGCAACGCCGGGATGTAGTTTTGCTGACGAGGGTGGCACGTACGGAGAAAAGGGCCGGCGTCTTCCAGGGAATGACACCCCGGCTGCGTCCCCAAGGGCCTCTCCTTCCCGCCTGGGCCTTCTCCCCTTGCAGAGGCGGTAAAGACACACGCCGGCTCATCCTTAGACGAGAGAACGACAATGTCTCAGGCCCCACGACCACCATTAGTCCACATTCTAACAATCCCGAAATCCACACCTAGAGGCGAATAGTGATACTTTGAAAGATTGAAGGATCCTATAAATATCTGCAGATAATTTGCTAGCACTCAAGTATTATCAAACATCATACTTAGCCTTTTAAAGCCTAAAGTTGGCGAAGCAAATCCTATGAAGTCCAATATATTAGTAAAGATAACCTTTGATTCATAGTTCTTTGGAGTTATTTCATCATCATCGGCCAACACTCCTAAGATTAAGTCGAGGCAGTTTTCCACTCGATTCTCCTAACGGCCAACCTCTCCATATCAACGTAACTCTGTTACATCCTTCACAACCCGTTCAATATACCTCATACGACGCCTTTCTTTGCCGTTCTTCCCGTTCACTTTTCCCTCGACGATTGTCTTCATCAGGCCATAGTGTCTAAAGATATGGCCGATTAAGTTGCCCCGTTTTTTTTTAAAGTTTTCAGTAGAATTGTCTTATCTCACATTCTTCTTAAGACTTCTTCGTTTACATTCGTTCCATCCATCTTATCTTCATAATTTTTCGGTACCACCACATTTCAAATGCATGGAGCTATTTAAATATAAATAATATATTTAATGCATTTTATATGGAGGCACATGTGTTAATTTTAATACAATGCTAATTTCATTCTCACTGTTTGATTAATTACTGTATTTTGCGGGTTATTTAGCTTCCGTGTTTAGGTAAGCATATAATTTTTAATCTGCATATTTACACATACAGTTGTCAGCCCGAAGGTCGGTCTAGTGCAGATTTCATCTTGAGTTTCTGTACCAAGATAATGTAAGACGTAATCTCTGGCTCTATACATGCCTTGGAAATTGTCTGCCGAGGACAAAGGTTCCCTCGGAGTGGAACTGCATAGCTTTTGGCTTCTCAAGCGAATGCACGGTTCACCACGCGGCTGAGGACCCCTGGTATTCCTAAAGAGCGTTTGATGAGGGGAAGGTCTGTTGGAACTATACGTCATTACTGCCCGTAAGAAAAAAAATTAATTTTTTTCTGAATCTCACGGAAATTTAATTCCAACGGTGGTTTTTAAATGTAGTTTTCTGTGAGTCGTACGTACAGTAAACTCCCGGTTGCCCGTGAACGCGTTCTCCGAACTACCGATAACAAGTGCATCGCCAATTTAAATAGTGTAACGGCAGTGGTCTCAAAGGTTAGCAATATTTTTTTTATTTTCGTGAAAATCGTGACTTTCACTACGGCCTTTACCCACTGGTTCGATGTCCTACGCCTGGCTTTGTGCCGCCACACGAGGCTTCCGAAAATTAAATTGCGGCCGGGACAGCACTACTGGATTAATTTTTGCCATAAAATGTTATTATGCGCAGCTAGGATTTTAGTAATGGCAGATTATGTTATTTTATTATGGAGTTTATTTGTTTTGGTGACGCACCGTAGAGAAATGAATCCGAAAAAAAATCAAAAAGTGGATTATCCGTATTTCCCTATTATCCGTGCACCCTTTAGCAGTCAAGTAGCTTGTTTTGCTTTGCTGAACTCCGATCTATTGATTCGAATTATTCTGTATTCTTGTATTATTACCATTGCTTTACTCTTCCTAACTTTCCACATCTGAACTCTGTACATTTGTTCAAAATGGCGCAAAATTTACCTAACAAAGAAGTCACAATGTGTTTTCATTAATAAACACTGATTTTATATATATCACCTCTCGTTTACCTCAGGGTTCAGTCTTAGGCCCTGTATTGTTTTGGTAAAAATTAATGACCTTTGTAGTCAAGACTTTCGTGGTCAGGGTTACTGCCTTTGCGGATGATTTTGCACTGTTACAGTAATTTTGCATGGGAATGTCTAAGATATGATGTGCAAAATGAATTAAATTATCTAAGACTATGGTTTTTTCATAACAAATTATCTATGAATGTACAGAAAACTATATTTACAGAAAACAATATGTACAGAAAACTATATTATTCTTCAATATTATTGGCCAATCTTGTTATGCCAATTTATACATATTTTTTGGTAAATTTTTGTTTTTTATATTTTTATTACGCCTTGATTTTGATTGTACAGTATTTGAATTCTAACACTATTGTTTCTAATGGTAGCTTTTTTTAGGTTTTCCCCTTGTAAGCTACCTAAAGCTTAAGTTTTTTCATTCATTGTATAATTATTTATATGAGTTTGAGCATTAAAAAAATATCTATCTATCGTTAGCACGGAAAATCGTGAGTTTACTCTACTCTTGAAAAATATCCTCGATCAGCTTACCATTAAATGGAAACATCTTTGAGGCTACTGCTTTGAGTACTGCAGCCCATCCATTTTAAGTGGAAGGGAAAATAAGATTTCTCCCGTACCTCATGTCCCCCCATACCCCCAAATATATTTTTGGAAATTACAGATTCCCAGGAGAGGGCACTGATTCAGACTAGCAAGCGTTTTGTGTGCTCCCAGATTGCCTCCGGAATGGCTTCAGATCCTAATCTGTTAACTGTCGTTGGTTCCAACAGCCCCCTACCTACGCCTCCCCCCCCCCCCGTCAGTTTATTCCCCGCTCAGCATTTGGTTGGGGCGGGAGGGGTGCCTTTCCGGGGAAAGGATCGCCCCCTGTGTTCAGAAGTTCGGGGGTTCTCGGGGGCCGACATGGCTCCAACCGCTCGTGTTCTCTCGGGAGCCGAGCGCCCTGACATGGGGGCCTCAAATTCATAAAGGAAGAAAGATGTTGCGAATGAGGGAGGAGGGGATCTTGCTTAAAGCGAACAGCGAATGCAATGTACGGGCGGTCAACGGATGAGTAGTCAATAAAAATGGCCAATAAAAGTGGCCTGGCTCAGGGACTTAACAGCTAGACGCCAGATGCCTCTAGCATCGCGTTGGATAAATTAAACATTTGGGGCATCCAATGACATGTAAGGAGTTTTCACCGTGACCCCGGGATTCAAAATCCCGCAAAAGAGCTATGATATTCAATGAATAAATACCGGTCCAGAAAAACACCTATATAGGGCGATAACGCTTACACAATAATTGTATGAGTATGCTATTATATAGTTGGGTTAGCGTTGTAGTTGCATTCTATTTTTTACAAGCTCTTTTAACTCATTTTGACTTCGAAACATGAATGAAGCGTTGTTGCCACATTTAATTTATTAAGTGAGAATACATGCTCAATCCTGCTAATACGTATTCTAAAATAGGTTAAATATTTTCTAATTAGTTTAAACTATTCCCTTGCCAATATAACTCTTTGTTATGAATTTTATTAATATTGATATTTTTGAGAACTCTTTGGCGCCAATGACGCTTCTACCATTTGGAAGCATTGGTATTAATTACACCAATGAAATATTTAAATTGCATAAAAAATACAAGAACGACCTTGGTGAGGTATATTCCTTAATTAAGTTAGTAAATAGGCTTTTAAACACGTTCCGTCTCACGTACCGTGGCCAATGATAACAACATACTGTAGTGCCATTTTCATGTAACTAAGGCTTTTCTGCTTTTTTTCGACCAAACATTTATTAATATCAATTAAATAAGTGTGGTAAGGCAAGAACTTTTTTACAATGCTAAATTATACATAAAATTGCGCATCTCATATTAGTTTTTCGTCAAAACGACATTTCCCTTTACATCATTAATCTGCAAATTTTACTGCAAGAGCCATGGTTTGCAGTATGACCACGCATAAAATATCTGATTTTCAGCGTCTTTGTTCTTCAAATATATTATGGAAAGGCCTAATTATTTTATTGCCAATCGATAGAAGGGCCAAAAAATTATGTGTCCTGAAATTTTCACAAAAATGACATCTACTTCATAATTCGGTGGAGCCTCCTTAAAAACCTATAGAATAACTCTTTCTCTCTTACAGTGTTTGATTTATATAATACTACTATAGAATTTTAACATACAAGATAGCTTACCCAATTTTAGGTCAATGTTGTGTCTTTATGCAGGAAAATGGTTGAAATTTACTTCGGCTTTCCAAAAGTTACTAATATTAAGGGACTTCAAGAGGCATTGCATGTTGGAATCTCCGGGATTATTGATCTTTCCCTTCTATTCCCATTCTTGTACTTTTCCTCTCGGTCTGAAGCGCCCATTAGTGCGGAAACAGACTTGGAAACACCGAAGTAGTAAGATGGAATCGTGGGGACGGGTTAGTGTAGTGGCGAGAATACTGCCTCTCACCGGGACGGACCGGGTTAGAATCTCGGCAGTGGAAGATATTTTTCTCATTGGTAAACCGGACCTGCTTCATTAATATGCAGAGAACATTCGAATACAGTACTCCGTCCGTCGGATGGGACGTTAAGCCGCGATCCACTATGCCGCCTTTTCGTTAAGAGTAATGCCGACACCGGGTTTCCCTCCACCCTTCCTCCTATCCCTTACATTTCCATCCTTGTACCTTTCCTCCCGGTCTGAAGCACCTATTAGTGCGGAGACAGACTTGAAAACACGGATGAGAAAATATAATCGATGGACCGAGATGGTCTAGTGGTTAGAGAACCGGCCCCTGACCGGAAGGGCCCGGGTTCGAATCCGTGTTGTCATAAATAAAACCACTGGTTGTAAATGCTTTTATATTGGACAAACGGGAAGGAACATTTGTCGATGTTTGCAGAACACTTATTGGTTATGATGACTCTTTTGATTTTATTCCCAATTATTTACCTGTTTGTGACATGTCAGAAGGGTAAATGATATGGAAAATTTTGAAATTTTCATCATATTTCAATGTTTATAAAGACGATGTTTTAAGTGGTGTCGTCCCTTCCAACCACTCCCAATTTTATTTAGTATCTGTTCCCACACGTCTTCGCTATAGTCCGATAATTTTCCCTTGACCAGTGCTTTGGCAGTATCCTCCCCCCCCTCCCCCCCATGGCCTTGACCTCTTTTTCTTCTTAGTGACTCCTCACTCCCCCCCCTTTTCGGAATGTTTTCTCCCCCCCCCTACCTTTGTGCTACGTACTTATATATATTTCATCAAGTATGCATTCTATGTCACTCGTCTCTTGCTAATGACCTCAAAAGGTCGAAATTTAGTCGAGCGGTACTAAATTATATTTATGTGAAATAGAACAAAGCTTTATTTTATTTATGCAACCTTAGATCAAAACTCATCATATCAGCGGGGAAAAACTGTCTTATTTTTTTTCATAATGTTTGCCTCTTCTGCCACGATCTTCTTCCGCCTGAGCTACGTCACATTTCACAAGGATCGCTGGAAGCAGAGTCCTTCGCATTGTGATGAAACCCCTACCCTACCAAACACCCGGAGTCACCGTAACGTCGCATCTCACCGGAAGGGCCGGACCCTGAGCTCCCATTGTCCCTAGAGAGGTCATTCCAGCTACGGTCCTCACCTCTTCTCTGCCATCTTCATTTAGACTTGTCCCCGGCTCCAAAGGCCCTTGATGACTTTGTCGGAAATCCTGCTCGCTTTTAAATACACCATTCTTAGGACTCCAGGTGCTTCTATCACCTCTTGTTTACATTTACATGTACGCATTACCCTGAAAGCCTCCACTAGAGTGTGTAGATGGGGGTGAAAGAATACCTTACGTGCATCCAGCATAGTAGTAACATGACCTAAAGAGGTACAATGCTTATAGTATATGAAAGCATGTTAGGTATGCATTCTCGCACGCGTGCGGTAAACTTATTAGGACCTACATATTACTATAATAATTATTAGTTAATCAGGCGTTTCCATGTATGCTATAATTTATATTTCCTAACACAAGAGAGAAAGGATGGGTTCTTCAAGTGAACCCTATGATTTCGACGTCCATTCCACTAATACCATCTTTTACTAGGTTGTTTATTTGCAGACCTGCGTAGAATGTACTGTGATGGGTTTACTCATACTTTCCGTATTCTGGTCGGCCTGGGTTATCCGATCGGGAAACTGCTGGCCAGGCAACAAGTAGCAGATACCTTTGCTGAAGCATTTAACTGACTGGCAACGGATAGTTTTACTGAAGACATTTTTGGTTTATATTAAAAAATACCCTGCCTATTATGCTACATTCGACCAGATAAATAAGATTAGAGAGATAGATTGTGTAACTATAGATTTCAAATGTTATTTTTTCCCCGTACGATAAAATAATACAATAGGCAGCATAGCAAGGGGATAGGTAGCTGAAATATTGTAGAGTATTCTGTAAATCATGACGCATATATTAACAACCAATCCCTTTATTACTAATTAGTTACCAACCATTTAGGTGCATGGTCACTATTAACTAACACGTTTCCATGCAGTAGCCTAGTTGCATGCAAATAGTGAATGCTTGGTGATCGCCGCCCCCTGCCACACACCCTTGCGGTGACTTGCAGAACATTGCGTTGATTTAGATGTATCACCATAGGCCACTAGATAATTCAGCCTTGAAAGAAATAAAGGAAAATAAATTCATATTTGTAGGATGTAACAGGAATGAAAGCCAACAAAATCAATGTAGCAAGGAGAATTCTATGAGATATATGAAAATGGCACACCTTTCCTTTTGTTATATGATAATGTACCCTTACCCCACTTTTATACCCAAAGATTAATCAAAAATGAGCAGCCGGCACAGAGAGAGGTTAGGGGAAAAAGATTTGGGGGCCGGTAAAGTGACCAGGGGAAGTTGGGTTACAGGAGGTTACGTGATACTGTGATTTCCTAAGGCAATAAAATAGCGGCTGAATGCAAGGCAGTTGGGGCACTAAGCAAGAGAAAAAAAAATGGGGAAAAAATTGGGTTATCAAGTAGATTTTTTGTTCCTGCCCTCATTACCTATAAAATGTTCACTCTAATTCGTTATTATATGTAAGTAACTTAAAGAGGAATATTAACTACATAAGGATGGATCAAATCACTAGATATCAAGTAGTAGAATATTAACAAATAGAATAAATAAGCAAGCAGACTCTCAAAAGGAAACAAAAGAAGAAATAATTGCGTTGAAAAGAGTGTACATAACTTTCAGGCATTGATTAATGCTGCCGAAAAGCTAGATGGAGTAAGTTATATGGATTAACCTCCATTTTATCCTTAAGATAAATCTCGCCGTGAGTAGAGAAAGTGGCGAAGAGTAATGAAACTTGATTACGTATGTTTCTGAGTCTATAGGTGAAAAAGAGCATTTACATCTGAAACTCCTGCGAAATCAACTTTCATGATAGGCAATGGAGTTAATCATGATGTGGCATAAACTTGTAGCATTAGGAGCGTGGGAGATTGTTGTAAGGTAAGCAAAATTTAGCAGGCATTTAAGATGACCGGGAAATTATGAGAGTCCCGAAGGGCTACATATTTTCTGATGGCTGATGGCAATGGCTGGGTTCCCACGCGGGATCGGAGGGGTCCAGCCAGATGTCCAGAAACGCATTAAAAAAGAAAGCCCATGAGAGGAGATAAGGGAAGAAAACCTCTTCCCACAGGAATTGTCGAGGGGAGATAGGTCAGACCTCGCAGAAGGGACAATCGACCTAAAGTCCAAACAGGGGACAAAGGACGGTTTCTCCTTTCTCTGATAGATAAAATCTCTCACATAGCATAATGCAATGTGCTTGCGTAAATGATTTGTGGTTCAGGGGAAAATGACCTGCACCTTCTTGTACGTTAAAACTCCCGACTTGCCGTGGTAATGACTGGTAAAAGGGTGCACGGATAATCGGGAAGCAAGGGTAATCCGGTGTTTGGTTCTTTCCGGATTCATTTCTCTTCGGTGCGCCGCCAAAATAAATAAAATCTCTAAGAAAATAACGCGTTCTGCCATAGAAAAGATTCTCGCTGTACATAATAGTATGCTTTATGACAAAAAAAATCCAGTAGGACCGAAGTGAAAGTCACGACTGGTGGGAAATAACAAAAGTTTACTTACATTTACATAAAACCCTGCAAGCCACCACAAAGGTGTGTGGCAGGGGGTGATTCATCACCAAATATGCACTACATATCAAGTTTAAAATCGAATAGTATTATTATACTAGTCAGAACTTCATTGTTTGAAAAAGATAGAAATTGCAAAGCAAACATGCAAAAACATTCTGTTAGCAGGGTTAGCTTTAAGTACTCATACCATCATGCAGCTGCCAATGTTATCCATTTCTACTCTCCGATTGGACATATTTACCCATATTCGTATCTCTAATTGTTCGAGGGAAAAAGGGCATATTGGATCTGTCAGTTCGGCAATCAATTTCTCTAATTTTATGATTATGGTCCAGTCTGCCATAGTAAGTTGGGGTCCGCAAAATATTTTTAACATCATCACTGAAAATATTGTCTTGGAATTTATTTAAGAGATTAAGTCTAAATTTCAACCTGCGATCTGGCCCCGATAAATGGTGTAATGCACAGTCTAATACAACGATCCATACGGATAAGCGACAAGAGAAATTTTCCAAATGAGAAACGAAATTTAGAAGCCGTTTTACTCCTCAATGGATATGACGAAGGAGCTATCTCCCGAACTTACGAAAAATCAAGGACAAGGCCAACCGGAACTCTGCCGAATCGTTACCGACGAGAAATGACGACACCACCACCCCGAAGAGAGCCTGCCTTCCCTACATAAAGGGTGTGACGGGTAGAATAGGGAATGTTCTCAGAAGATATGACATCAAGATCACTATCCGGCCGCGCCGAAAGATAAAATCCTTTTTGAGAAATGTGAAAGATAGGACTCCGCTGCCAATTGAGGGAGTCTATGTAATTCCCTGCGGAATATGTGCGAAGAAATACATCGGGGAGACAGGACGCAGCGTCAAAACCCGGCTGGAAGAACACCGACGAGCCACTCGACTGGGACAGACTTCGAAGTCGGCAGTGGCAGAACATGCAGCTCTGGGACATGAGATTGACTTCGAAAAGACTAAAGTCATCGCGAAGGTCAACAGATTCAAACCCAGGCTATACCGTTAAGCAAATGAAATAATAAAGAACAGAGAAAATTTTAATAGAGATGGTGGCCTCCAAATAAGCCACACGTGGAGGCCCACACTTCACTTCACAAATATTTTTCAATGACATCTCCGTCCATCCCCCATCCCTCTCCCCCCCCCCCCCCCTCGACCCACCCACCTGAGATATATAATACCATCACCGGCAACGAGGACCTCATATCCCTCTGAAAAAGTGACCAGCATAGGTCACGAAACGTCGGGGCAATACCTGAAAATCACGCGGCACACGCGAACAACATACGTATTCATCATGAGCCGCGAAAGCTTCAACGAACGATACACGGATTATCCGCAGCCCGGATAACGTGCACAAGTATGGAGTTCACTGTGCTAAATTATTTCAGGAGACAGCATGGCGCTGCATAAAAAAATGTGCCATATCATCACACTGCACTAATAACTTTAAAATGATTGAAATTGTAGAGACGGAAATATCCATTGCTAATATTAAAAATTAGCAATATTCTGGCATTACAGGGAAACGCTTCTCCCCAGTGCTGGGAGAATAAGAATGTGGCATTGCTCCGTGCTAAGACGGGAGAAGTGTCTGCGCTTCATAGTCTCAGGACTCCGAGGAATCGGAGAAATCGTCGTAGAAACTTTCTCGAGGGAGGGAGAAGGGAGTGGAGAGCTGGGTGCAAGACTCTACCGCTCATCATAAGATGAGATGAATCGATTTGTCTTCTCTGGATGATGACGATTTCGAATGCAGGGGAAACGTGAAGAAAGTCCTTGTGCTTTCCCGTCGTATTAGCTGAGTAAATTCTACTCGGGTCTTAATCTAGGTTAGACTCTCCATCTCCGCCAACGTTTCTATGACCGACTTGTTCGCCATCTTCAGGGTCTCCTTGTCCTGTCATCGAAATGTCGGCGGAGATGCAGAATTAAGGATGAAGATACAGGGAAAACCTGTTTTTAATCCCCACCACTACCCCTGCCCATGTTTGACCGCGGTTCTTTCGTCTTCCCCCAATACCAAACCCTTGCTTCTAGAGTCTACTCCTCAACATTTGTTCACTTTTACAGGTTAGTGTAAGTTTGGGGGCATTATTTAATTCTATAAACAGATAAACCTTTCTGTTTTGTCTTGGAACAAGTTTATCCTCATAAATTATCTTTTTCCAGTGAATAACCGTTCTCCAAAGCCATTCTCTAAAAATCTATGGCACATGGTGATACTCAACTTTTCCAAATCGTTGCAGCATTGTTGTGGTTTGCAATTCACATAAACTGTATGCTGGAAGTTAAGGAGGTTGGTCCGAAAAGTGAAAGTCATGCCATTTTTTTAATATTTTCAGCACTTATAGAACTAAAGTTCCTCTGTCTAATAAAGTACAGATAATTACACCAACCCATACTCCTTTTTGCACAAATTGCATTTGAAATTACATACGATTAACGGCGAGAATGGCCGTCACATGGGAATATAACGTTTAAAAATACCATAGTGTCATGTCATATTTGCAAAAAACTGATATTTTATGCGTAATGTCACAAGGAATAAAATGACACGAAAATAAAGGCATCAACCCACCGTATTTTTCGCTAAATCCACCAATTTCTGCGCTTATAGCAGACGAAATGCGTTAGTTGTCTTCAAGTGGCGCTGCGGTCGCTCTATGTAAAATGTATGGCGTATGAATAATATCATTACTAATGAGATATTAAAGCATATTTCAGAAAAATATTACAACATAATGTTTGATAGTAATATTCTGGTGTTGTAAATTAGTAAATTCATTGAGCACATGAATTTATTTCTTTAAAGTAAATGCTGAATTGACTCCATAGTCGAGCTCATTAAAATTATCATAAAAAAGAAATCCTTCGACTTTACATCGTATTTATTGTGATACTTCGGACTTTCAATAGCTTAGGTAATTTTCTTTGTGAAGTAAGGATCACTTAGCAGGCATATACTCGTGCTTAAATTAATAAGATTCCTCAGACAACTTGACTCACGCAGTCGCGAGCCAACCTCCTTAACCCAAGAAACAAATCCTCCGGTTTAAATCGGCGCCATACTAATTTTCTGTTCCGCTTTGCATTTTATTAATTTTCTCTTCATTTCAATTTTCAATTTATTGACCTTCAATCCAAATCTCTTGCAAATTATTTCCAAAGTATTCAACATAGAATCTAATCCTGCGTATAACCATCCTTCTAACATTTGGTCCACTTCATATCCTCCTGGTAACACGTTAACTCCTCCCACATTTAAGACGGCTTTGAACTCCTCCGAAACCTTTGTTTCTGGCTATTCACTAACTTTTCAAAAACGCCAAACAAGGTACTTTCACCAAGTTATACCATGAAATCTCTTCAATCTCAAATCCATTTCCGCTAAGAGCAGTAAATGGTACATTTATCTTTTGTGAAAATCCCAAAATGTCCTGCGGCTCCATCATAGAAACTTCCAAGCCGCATCAAACTTATTTCCTGTCATTTGCCTCTTAGACAAATCGAACGTGACTAGCGCCTCAATTCACTTATATTCCTTAGGGATGAAAATGATGGTGGACGATCCGACTGACAGACTCTCGTCACGATTGTCTCCGTAGTTCTTAGTCTTAAGACATTTCTTCTGCAGGGCGAAACGCAATCCCAAGAGAGAGCACATCAGCCAAAGACATTTTTCTCCTCACAAACCCTCGCTCCTCACTCAATTGCCTCATCCCTCAAATAAATGCACAGTTATCCTAGCCGAACATTTCTTTGCGACTATCTTGCATAGTTCATCACCGTCTCCAACTTATCTCAAGATCTTAACCCTGACACATTTTAAAATAAAATGCTATCACTTCTCCTATATCAAACTTTCAATGCTGAATACGTCATCGATGTGAAATTTGCATGAATTTGAATAAGGGTAGAGATTATAGGTTGGATAAAAATTTAAAATTAATTAATAAATCAGAATATTTAGGGTTTCATGATGATAGGCAGGTATAGTTCTCCTCTGATTCCCTATTACTCTAATTTACACCTAACCTCACTTTTTTATATCTTTAATTCCACTTTTTGGGGTACTTGATCGTTTTATGCAACAGACGCTTAGCTTTTAAGATAACATCCCCTAATACTAATAATTGTACTATCTTGCTCTTATTCAATTACTGGAGATTAACTTAAGATAGCACCACTATATATGTATGCATACTTTTATTATATGAACAATTTTGTGACTATTTCCGGTTTAATTTACTGTGTATAACCTAGTTGTTTCAAATAATTGAATAGTTGTCTACAAGACTGAGTATATTGTCCAATATGTTTAATCAGGAATTACCCTTTTGTCCACTAGATGAAAACAAGGAGGGTAGAACATAAGTGTAGTTAAGAAAATCGTTGGTGTTATCGATTGCCCCCTTGACATAATGGCTTTTGTTGTTTGGGGTTACCAGACTGGAGCATTACCGAAAAGAGAACAATGATAACCTCATCACGTAATACCAACACTAAATATTTCACAAATGACTGCCGAAAAATATAAACAAGTGATCGTAATTGTTATATGTAAAATTCACAGGCATAAATATTGAGAGGTAGAGAAATTGTAGGTAAGGATTGTAGGATTTAAAAATGCCAGTATTTTCACGCATGATGAACTATATTAATGGAAGTATCGTGATTACAACAGGTAGTGTAAAGTTTTGGAAGTGTGCATAGCTGCGTGAATCAACGAGAGTCCTAAGCGTGCGAGTGATTGGTTCTCCTCGTGTGCTTGGCACCCAACATTTGCATTATATCGGTGCATCTTATGTATAGTTTGAGGCAGGGAGCTGTGTTTTATTCGCCAGGTTACTTTTAGAAAAATAGTTTTTAATTCTGATGCAACAATGGTCGATGGAAAAGTAAAATGGAAACATATAAAGGAAAGCTTAGTACCTATGAAGTATATGGCGCAAGTTGTAAAGGGTATGGGAGAGAAATATTATGTAAATATTAGGACGTTAGATAATAGTTGGGTCGAGGACAGACCTGCTTCAAGAAAATAAAAGGATTGTTGCTATATGAAAAGTGAAACGGGAGTGTGGTGTGTGACATTGAGATGGGTCAACTGTTAACAAAACACGCCTGGGGAGAATGTGTTCATATTCTCGTTGTCAATTCAAAACCTATGTTAATGTGTTTATTTAGCGCCGCGGGATAATGCATAAATTAGTGAGATCCAAAACATTCTTAGCCACACAAACCTTTTTTAACACCATCGTCTCTTGGGAGCTGAAAATGAAGTTCACGTATTTGTATTTGCACTCCATTGAACCCCATTCATTATTCTTTCGACTAATTCCGTAATTAGAAGAACACGCCTCAAGGTGTGTTCGTCTACATCTACATAATGCCCTTAAAGTAATCATAAAGGTGTGCGGTAGAGGGTGAGTCTTCACCAAACATTTACTGACTATCATGCGTGAAGAGAATTAGCAGCTACAATTCAGCCGAGCATAACAATGGAAAAGAATTTTACAGGACAGACCAAGCATTCATTAACGTTTTTCAGTTGGGCGAGCTAAAAGTTTTAATCTGACTTACAGCCCCCAGGGTTACCTGTCGATAATATTTTTTACATATTATTTAAGTTACTTACAGCTATTCAACTAACTAATTATGGGAGGAAAGTGAGACATCATATCTATCGGTTTATTGCGACTTATTTTCTTGATATAATATCATATAAACATGATACAATCTATCATTGTTACTCTAGCACTGCAAAATGTTTTTAACGTTATTTCTAAAAATATATCCTTGGAATTTCATTCGGTGATTAAATCTATATTTCAGCGTATCGAATAATGATGATCCTCATTTACGGGGTACAGCTCAACGAGTTCCATGTTATCCCACGTTTAGGGTGAAATAGAAAAATATACCGATGGAAAACCAAGCTCCAGACTGACTCCCTTGCCAACTTTTCCACACTATTCCTACGTAAGATTCAGTAGGTGGAGAAAATTACATAAGGAATAAAATAGGACCTATGATAGTTCCTTGTGGCACATAAATTGTACTGGAGGTTCCGAAACAGCTCACCGCACGCGATCATGCAGTAAATGTCTAATTCATTGTATAAAACCTAATAACGCCCAAACAGTGAGATGTATATCTCTTAATTTTTCACCTTGTCTTCGTAGCACTCAATCCATCTGACTTCTTTTATCTCCATTAGTTACTTCAGCCATCCACTTTTCTCATTCTTTCTCCTAAACCTACATCTATAGTTTAATAGGTGAAATAAATCTTGAAATAAAGTGATAATGGAAAGTACAATTTGGGGACCGTCATCAATTCTCTCATTAAATGACACCATGGAAACCCAGCTACGATAAGACACCCCCACCAGCACTTTCCAAATATAGAAGGCAGACAGGGGACCTGATGCCTACTTGCGTCCCTTGCTGGGGTATAACTTATTCACGCCCGGAATGAAGACAAATGCAGCAATCCGTCACCATAGGGGCGATGGGAAGGAGTTTTTTTTGTCGGCTTGACACTCCCGATTGACCAAGAGTGGTGAATGAATCGTTATTTACAATCAATAAGTTACGTCCACAGAGTTGGGGAAGCTGATTCAAAGCCTAGATATAGAGATTATCTGCGAGATAAGCGAGTTTACTACTCCATTTTTCAATTAGAGGACAAAAAGCGACGGTATTCCGAGGAGGTTTCGGTATATCCGTGGGTAAGGTATATAGGATTTTTCAATTACACAGAAACCAGTGAAGATTCCGTGATTTGACGACGGGAGGCCGGCAAAAATTATCCATTCCATCACCCGGAGGAGAGTGGTTGATACAGTGACACCCATTTCACTACAGGTGCAGCAGTAATTAATTTAATGGCTATAGTACTACTATGTGGAAAAAAGGGGATATCATAACATCATTATCCCGAGGAGTTGGAGCAACTCCACCCTTTTATTATGAAGACGTGATGGAACCCCCTCAAGTATAATGTTGTGGAGGTAAAATAGTACTCAATTCGTATCTACTGGTGGAGACAACCCGAGAGAATACATCAGTCAAGTCTGATACAAATTTTAGTGCAGTAAAATGGAAGTAAGACCGCTTCGGACAGCCAAATGGAAAACCTGAAAGTGTAAATTCGAAGAATGGTCCTCGACGTGCTAGGAAGCAGCGAAATGAAGTGGGCCAAACAAGGAGACTACAGGAGAAGCTATAGGATTATACACACGGGATCTTTGAATGGGAATGCTAGTGTAGAGGTAATGCTTTGAGAGTGCTGGAATGCATGAGAAGAGCTTCCTGCTGTACAATGGAAGGATAGTAATGGTGAATATCGAGAACAAAATGCCATAGTGGTGCAGGTTTGCCTGCCTACGGTGCACTACGATGATAAAAAAAAAGCGGAAGACGTCTAAGTAAATATCGCGGAAGTAGTAAACCAGGAGAGAAAAGAAGAAAATCTAATCGTATTAGACGATTGAAACTCTTTCGCTGTTGGAGGTCAAGATAGAAGTAATATATATAATGATAGAAGTAGAATAATAAAGCTGAAAAATATGGATTGAGAAACCGAAATAAAAGCATAGAAAGACTTCTTAAATTTTGTGCATAACAGATTTTAATGCTTATATTATATTACATGACATTTTTTTCATGCACATTACATATTGTTTAAAAATAACAACCGAAAAAAACACATGGGAAAGCCAGGAGAGAGAAGAAGAGCTCAAATAGACAACATTTCAGTTAAGCGGGGATTTAGAAACCAGATGAAATGCTGCAAAAGCTACTCTGGGGCAGATGTCGACTGTAGCCACAATTAAGTGGTGATGAAATACAATCTAAAATTCAAAGAACTGAAAAAAAACAGTGAAGAACATATGGCAAGTAGAAAAAGTAAAATTGTTCCAATATCAGCCAACATTTCGAAAAAAGAGGGAAATGACGTAGCAGAGGATTTGACTGAGAAATCGGTGGAAGGGGGTTGGCTTAATGTTAAAAGGGAGTAAAATAAGCCGCCAAAGAAGTTTTTGGAAGAAGAAAAGTTGTCAACAAGAAGCCATGGAATACGAAATAAGTATTGGACCAGATTGAAGAAAGAATAAATTACATGAATACAAAAACTAAAGAAGGACAATTTGATACAGAAGAATAAGGAACCAAAAGAAGTTTCAAAGCGAGGAAATCTAGATAAATTTGAACGAAGAGTTTACGAAAAAATGTACAAAGCCACTTTGCACTTGGAAAAATGAAAACTAAGTATATGATAATGAGAAACCACTCCAACAGAACGAAGGATGCAATAATATAAAGAACAATAATGGAGAACCTTTGATTGAAAATGAAGACAAAGTGAAGAGATGGAAAGAATATCTGGAAGAGTTATACAACGGAAGTAATTTCAGGGCAAAAGTAATCGAAAAAGTAAATTGAAGTCGAAAAGGATGACATGGGAACCTCAATCTTAAGATGGGGATTCCACGCAGTAGTAAAGGGCCTGCGAATGAATAAGCTTTCTGGAATTTATGATATTCCTGCAGAACTAACTACAATGCAGAAGAGAAGATATTAAAACATCTTTACAATAGCATTTGTAATATGTACTCAATGGGAGAGATACCCACGGTCTTTGAGAAGAACATCATTTCTATTTCCCAAAAGAAGAGAGCGGATAATAACTGTAAAGACAGTACGACTGACAACACATGCGTCGAAGGTACCGTAAAGAATCATCTACTGAAGAAAAGAATGAAAAGTATAGGAGTTTTGGATGAAGACAGATTCGGATTCAGGAAAATTAAGGGTGAAAATGAAACAATTTGATCTTGTGCTTCTAATAGAGAAGGGATTGGAGAGGAACAAATCGACGTTCATCTAAATCTACATAATACACTCTCAGCCGCCATAAAGGTGAGTATCAGGAGGAGAATTCACACCAAACAGGCATTACATATCATGTATAAAAAGAATTACTAATTATATTATAGTTTAAATTTCACAATTTAAAAAAAAAAAATATATATATATATAAATAGGAAAGCAAGTATGCAAAAACAAGTTTTTAGCTGGGTTAGCTTAAAGCCCTAATACCAGCATGCCACTACCTATGCCACGATTGATACATTTGTATTTATAATATTGTATATAATTACAGCTATTCATATCCCTAATTTTATGAGGAAAGAAGGAGTTTTTGAATCTGCCAGTTCTGCAATCAATTTCTCCAATTTAATGATCATAGTGTAACCTACCATAGTAAGTTGGAGTTCGCAAATTATTTTCATGTAATTTGTGGCAATTTTACCTTCGATTTTATTTAATACGTTAAATCAAAATTTTATCATAATTCTGACAATATTGAGTATTGAAAATAAAGTTTTCAATCAGTTGTTTCTTTCTCCTTTCACTCTTATTAATGAGATAAAGTTCTACTCTCTCAAGGTTACTGTTTGTGCATTGCTTATTGTATAGAAATACCAGTAGCATATTCCTGAAGCATAAAAGTCTTTGAGCATACGAACGTATTTTGATTTTGCTTCGGAGTTCGTGATAAATTCGGTGGGTATCATTATCACAGCGTAAGTATCAGAGTGTAGTTACTAACAATCTAGTTACATGAGGCCCTATAGTTTCTTGTTTGCATGTCGGTAGTGCATGCTTGGTGATCTTCACTCCTCTGCCGCACACCCTCACGGTGGCTTGCAGTGTATCGTGTAGATGTAGATGTAGATAAAAAATCTTTCATGATTATTTAACTAATATTTTATTTGCCGTATAATTGGAGGCATGCCGGAAAGCACCCCATGAGAATATATTTTCTCAAGGGGGGCGAAGGAGAATGAACATGAAAACCTATCATTTGTGACCTTGCAACAGCCTTTGAAGCATTGAAATAAATTATTTGGAACAAAAACTTGCGGAGTTTTATGTTTCTTGGCTCTTTTAGCTAGTAAAAAAGGATGACCGCGTGAGATGAAATTCGGGAAGGCTATGGTGCGGGGAAGGCTTGCCATCAGATTTGAATTCAGGAATTCAAGTTCTTACAGTTTAAATTATTCCATGCGACAATTGTCACTCTGATGCAGTCGAGGAATTGATTTGGGGCAATCGGCAAAAGCGGCAATTGACGTCAGGTGAAGCATAGAGTCCTCGTTGTTTGCTTTCAATTATGGGTCTCCTCAATGTTTTGCTGGAGGTGTCTTAACCCTGGGCCTGTCTTGTTGTCGTATGGAAGAGGAGAACGCTCACAGGACACCACGAAACAGTCCCAGTCCTCAGGGTGCCTGTAGAGTAACAACGCACAAATAAACAAACCTGTAAATGGTATTGCCACTTATTGAGGAAGAATGGCTTAAGCTGGTGGAAGTGAGTTCTCTTTGGAAGTCAGTAAAAGATATAAAGAATAAGAAAAAATAACCAACAGTATCCACTCTCTTACTCGGAAATAGATAGGCTGGGAGAGAAAACAGTCCCTTTGGAGCGAGTTGTTTTGTGTGTGATCGAAAATTATCGTCAAGCTGTGAAATCACAGTCTATCAAAATTCAGATTCACGCCTGGGTATTGACCTCTTCGGTTCCCTTGTCCACGTATGTGGATAACCGGTAATACTTCCCTCAGAGGGTAGCTTTTTCTAGTAGAATATTGCGCTGATGTACCCATCTGAGACGTACCTGATTTGGAATTTTCCACCTTGACAGAGCCAATTTCATACACTAAAATTCATCTATTTTAGTTTTAGTATTTCAGACATCAATATGGTGGCCGCAAATGAAGTGAACTATAATTTATTTATTCGCCCTCTTTAGTGCGGCCCTCCTTTCCAACCCATCCCATTCCTCTCTCGCTTTTTCTCGTCTCTTTTCCTTTCTCATTCACTCCCTCGATAAAGGTGATTACACCGTCCGAAATATCTAAGGTATAAATGTGTTTTTTTCTGTTTCTCTGTATCCGTTACACTCATGGCTTAATATTTATGAATGTGTAAATGTGTAAATGCAATGATTCATAAACCTAGTTTCCTATTATCACCTTATTCATTATTTCCACTTTCAACATCCCTTTTTACAGTTGATAAAAAGCCGATAGTAGTGGATAAGGTACCAGAATAATTTTTTACCAAATTCTGAAACTGCATGCATATTGGACGTTAGAGTACCTACATTGATTGTTAGTTATATAGGCTAAAAGATAAACCTTTTAGAGAAAAGTGTAAGGAAATAAAAACGTTCCCATAGAGATGAAAATGAACAACGACGAAGGAAGGATTTTAATGCCGGCAAGATACATGTATTTTACTTTAAATATTGCAATTAAGTTGCTGATAATAGGTCTTCTCAATTTTTAATACATTCAAATTAATATAATGTCTTTGCTATCGGTCATTTTACGAGGATGGGTGGAGAATGCAGAATTTGGGAAAGTTCCGCAGACGTTTACTTATATCTATACATTCACACATTTCATGGACGTGATTGTCGTATGGGAGGAGAAAATTGGATGAAGTCGGACGGTCACGAAATCGTTCCCTTACTGTCGAATTTTGTTTCCTGAAAAAAAGCGCGAGCCCAGAGCAGGACATTCCGCCGGCAACGCTCCGCTTTTACTGCGCTGCGTTTTTTCAGGAAACAAAAAATTCGGTATAAAATAATATGCTAGCTTCAGGTAAGTGATAATATCCGATTCGCCCTGGAAATTTAAAGAGGAAGGTGACAGTTTTCGTTTCGTGGCGCCATGATGCATAGTTGCCGAGAAAAAGTGCGGTTATGAATGGAATAGCATACCAATAAGTACTGAAGTTAAAACTTTGAAACTTCGCAGACGTAATAATAAAGATATAATTCACCTTATATAGAAAATTTGTTTTAGCCAAACGCTTTGCTTGGACGTTTTCAGACGTCAAAATGACGCATGGCGCTGTAGCGCTAAAAAATGGGCCCTTAGTTTACCCTAACGTAAGAAACAGTCCAAAATTTGTTTTTTTTTAATTATTCCAACAATGTACTGAGTCAACAACAAAATTATCTAAATTACTATGTACATAACGTGAAAATATGATGAACTGTTTCGGAGTTATTTAGGTTTAAACTCGAGTCTACAAGATTTTGGCGAGGACAGTAGTTTCCGGCACCTCAACCTCTTCTCCCGATTTCACATGGGACTTCTTCCCTCCCCGTCCTTTAATGCTATCTGTGTAATATCCTTTACGCTTCAGAGTCCTTTAAGCTCCCATAGTACCTCCCTTTCAAATAACATATTCCAAAGGGCACACCATTCCAGCACTTCACTCCTACCACGCGCCTCGCACACTCGTCAATCCCCCCTTCACCAAACTCACTCTCAGGCCGCCCCTAGCGACCGTAGCACTCTCATATCCTCTGGCAAACAACTGTTCACTTCCTTCTGCACCCCAAGGGACGGAGCGGAAATGGCTGCAGATGACCTCGCCACCCTTACTCATATCATTCATTCATTTCAACTTTCCAGTACATTATGTTCGTTCCTTGCGCTACTTTTGAATTAACCCTCCTGAAACGAAATTGATAATATTATTTTAAGGATGAAAGCATTCGAGTAGTAGTAGATTTGGATTTATAGGGTGCGTCGACAGCTATGGTCATTTTGCACCACGCACAGTCCAATTTATAACAATAAATATGTTTAAATTTAAATATAAAGTAAAAATCAAAAAGCAGTATAAAAGGTCGAGATTTATGACACTATATTATATTTTATTAATGAGGTTCGTTTCTTTTAAAAAATTAAATACATGGCGTAGGCGATCAGCATCGTTGCCTAGAGCGTGTTCTAGGTCGCCGCTGATGCCTAGCCTGTTACGTGTGTCCCGGTATTTGTCACACTCCTGAAAGCATTCGATATGTGGTGCTACAGAATAATAATGAAGATTAAATGGATCGACCGAGTAAGTAACGAGGAAGCCCAAAGAAGAGTGGGAGCAAAGAGAAGTCTTCTGAATACCCTAAGAAGAAGACGGGACAACTTGATCGGCCTCATAATGAGACATGATGGCCTGATGATAACATTCGTTGAAGGAGAAGTGGCCGGGAAGAACGGCAAAGGAAGGCCTAGTATGAGATACATGGAACAAGTGATGAAGGATTCAAAAGAGAAGAAATACGTAAATATGAAGATATTAGCCGATAGCCGCAACTCAGTGGAGAGTTGCGTCAAACCAATCTGAGGATTGCTGACTAATGATGATGATTTTTAAACATGTATTACCTGCATTTTTATTAGTAGATATAATTTTGAATATCTATTTTATGTCCTGAAATGCATTGTGCAGGATTACGGTACTATTTATTTTCCACTACTTTATTCTTTTAGGGTATTTATTATCTACTACATAATTTTAGGGTATTTATTTTCTACTACATAATTCTGTACATATTTTAGAATAGCAGAAACACAATTCGTATGAATAATACAATCATTGCACAGGTTCTCCAAGATTCACATTTTAAATTTCAAAAATTAACTCGCAATATGACATGCTGGCAGTATTTAAGAAGTCTTCGCGGGTCTTCCACCAGGATAATCTTTCAATAGAAGCCGACGTTTAGAAGTCCGTTTCGGAATCCATCCTCAAGTAAAAAAAGAATATTGCCTTGGGGATGGAGTCCGAGACGGACTTCGAAACGTCGGCTTCTACTGAAAGCTTATCCCGGTGGAAAACCCTCGAAGACTTCTTAAATATTGTTCGCCTGGAAAAAATCGAATCGTAGTACTGTGAGTAGGGAAATAGTCACAAACCTTGGTATAAATTATTTAAATGGTGTTTGCCCGTTAAGTTCCGCGATGTTAGGATGATGCTCTGTACATATTTTTTGATTTGCAGCTCTGAAAATAATTACTGCAATAGTTGAAAATGCCGTCCACAGGAAGCCTACCAGCACTCACAGGGAACTCTATTCAATATCACATCCCATTACTAAATAGAAAGCACCTCTAGTGGTAACACTAATCAACTATGACTTTAGAATTTATTAATGGAGAATGCCTTTTGGCTGAGATTAAATATTTTGCGGCTGGAATGAAAATGATTAGCAACCGATGGTAGGAAAAAATATGCCAGTCTCCTACGGACAAGGTAGCAAAATGGAACGACACGAAAATTATGCGTCACTATCCCGTTTGTGCAGTTGAAATGTGGTGCTGCCGGGGAATGATGAATTTAAAATGGATTGACCGAATGCCAAAAGAAGAAGTCTTAAGAAATGTAGGGGTTAAAAGAATCCTGCTGAAAACTCTAAAAATAAAACGGGTCAGCTTAATCGGCCATATCTTAAGACACGATGGTCTGATGATAACAATCGTCGAGGGAAAATTGAACGGGAAAAACTACAAATGAGCGCCTCGTATGAGATACATGGAACAAGTTGTGAAGGATATAAAAGAGAAGAATTACGTTAATGAGAAGTGGTTAGTCAATGTATGAACCAAGTGGATTTTATTCGGGTTTCCAGCCGAGTAAGATTTTGTGTTGCTGGCGTTTCGACGGAAAACGGAGCAATTTAGTGCGAGTCAAGGACGAATTGGGATTCAAAACACCTGGAGTTTACCGTATCCCATGTCAGTATGGAAAAATATACCTTAGAGAGACAGGGCGCACGATAGAGACCCGAATAAAAGAGCACAGTAGGTGTATTAGGCTGTTCCACCCCGAAAAAACTGCCTTGGCTGAACATAGCTTATCAGAAGATCACATCATCTCCTTCGATGAGGCTCGCTTGGTGTCCAAAACAAATGGGTATTGGAATAGTCTCCTTAAAGAGGCCGTAGAAATCAGGCTGGAAGATAACACATTAAATCGAGATTCTGGGTACATAATCAGCAGAGAATGGAAACCGTTAATTCGAAAAATAACGAAAAAAAGGAGACAACAATGCCCCCCGGATGAGACGGCTATTCTGAATATACCTACGGCTATATAAGCGTAGGCGGAATGCCCTGCAAGCTTCATTGCTCTGAGGACGATGGAGGAGTATTCCGTCGAAACGTCAGCAACGCAAAATCTTACTCGGCCGGAAACCCGATAGTTATTTATAAATATCATTCGACGAGAAAGGACAAAATCATATACAACCTTAGGATTGTTGACCGATGACGATGGAGATTTTCAGTGGGAGCCTAAGTAAAAATCGCCAGAGTTTTGAAGAAGCACGACTTGGTAACCCGATTCAACTGAGAGGCTAAAGGTAAGCACACCCTTTCAGGGTACAAGGACAGGATCCTAACGGAGTTACATGCAGGAGTCCCTTGATCCTACGGGAGGTCCTGCGAGGGTGAAACGAGAGCCTCAAGCAACACCAGGGGGCAAGCGAAAATAAACAATTTCTCTTCTCCGCCATCTCCAAGCGCGCGTCACCGAAGTCTGGACACGCGATTGATTGTGTAGATGCCAGGCTGGTGGAAAAGGGGAGCCAATACTTCCCCAGTCTAATTAAGGAAGCGATCGAAACAGCGTTGAATTTCAAGAGAGGGGACGGCTCTCCGCTCCAAAGAGCATAGAAAAGAGCTTTCCAACTTACGACCATCACAGCGCAGATCCAAGATGTGCATCACTATATGTAGATACAACGTCAGGAGCCTTGTAATTCTTTGGAAATATGTCATACAAAGGCAAAAAATGTTGAAAAATCAGAATAAATAAGAATGGCACTCTACCATCCAAAAATATAATACGATTGTATTCTATTCGTAGCTTTATGTCCAGGCTAGCGTTTGGGTCCTTGTATAAGACGATTTTACTCATATTCTGGCATGAATTGGTACATGTCAGTAAGAGTTTGCGTGTCTTCTTGTACGTTTTCTGGGCTTTTCATCCAGTTTTTCCAAAAAAAAAGATTGCCTATTGCGGGAGATAGTGGAAAAACCCTTGGCTGCTCCTTTCTCTCGTCACTAAAACGTTACCCTCCCACACAAATCAGGAGTTATTTAGACAGGATTTCACCATTTACCGAGATGTCTTCCAGCATTCCTTCTGTGGAAGAGCCTTGGTGATCCCTACGGCCTCCCCCAGGGGAATGCTGCTGAAAAAGGATTCTCCGATAAGTAGGCCGGTGTTGTAGACGTTCAATTCTTTAACCAACTCGATGAAATGGATAAGGTTTCTTATGTAGGTGCGCGTGAAACAGATTGTTTCAGGATTTTCTTTGTGTAACTTCTTCATCTTAAAAAGAAATAACATACTCTAGTGCGGGAGAGAAGTTAAATTTTCTAGAAATGTTCGAAATTGTCAATTATAGGGAGAAAGTGTTTGTTAAGTGACCATTTGTACGATTGGCATTCTCTTTTGTTGTCCTTCCTCAAAAAGACATCATGAGTTGGTCGAAGTGAGAATCCCTCCTTGTGCACTTTAATCAGTCCGTGCAAATGTGGTAATAACTACCCACATGAATAGGAACAGCAATAAATATCAACAACCAAATGTCGATTCCATGTGAAAACGTCCCCAGAATGATGCACGAAACTGATCTAATAAGAATATCTGACGGAGATACCCGAGAGGCCATCAATCAATCGTCGCAGAAGCCTCTAGAGAAAAATTTGCATGCATTCCTTATGGAAGTATCTTCATCCATCTGAACTCAAACCAAGGACAATTTTCGTTAAATGATAGCTAAAACTTTTACTCCATAGGTTGATAAACGATTCCTTAAAATTTAATGGTCCTATCTTATCGGAAATGGGGTAGTTTACCATATTTTTTATCGCCAAATCTGATAGTTTGTAAAATAAAAAGACCCGTATTTTTCCGTTTTTTGATCCGTCAATTATTTCTCGAGTTACAAGCGACGAAAAACTGATGTTTTTAACCCTTTCGAAAAAATGGGCGTGGTGCCACCTCTGACGTATATCGACTTCGTCCAATCACAACTGAGCCCGCGAAGCTAATTTGCCTTATCGCAAAGGGGGGGACACAGCTGACTCTGCCAATCGGAGCAGTTACGACAGCATCTGTGCGAGCAGACCTTCCGAGAGCCCCCCTCCACTCCCTTCCCTTCCTCGAAAAGCAGTCGAGGATAGGAGGAAAATGACGTCATTGTTATCACAGCAGCTTTTTCGGTGGGCGTCACCTATTGCTTATTTTAATTTTTGATTTATGAGTGAATGGTTGTGGTAAGAAGATTATTTTTTTTAATAAAATTATTTTTTCGTTTCCATATAACGATTTCGTGTACAAAATTGCGATATCGGTTCCGAGTAAACGCCCCCATTGTGTCAAAATTAGTGTAGAAATTTCACTTTATGCATTTATTATGGAGACTTACTGAAATAGGATAAATAAATATGCAAATATATAAATGTACACATAAATCTACATCTACGCAGTACTCCGCAAGCCTCCCCGAGGGTGTGTGGCAGGGGACGAAGGTCACCAAAACTGTATTATTGGCATGCTAATAAGCTACTTGTTTGCAAGTAGGTTGCAACTAGACTACTACCATACTGTTCTGTTGGCGAACCGCTGCCTAAATATTCCTCGTACTTGGCCCCACTCTTAAGCCTATTGAAGTCCACAATGCCGCAGAAAGAAAAAAAAAAAGTTTTATAAACATGAGGCATTTTCCATTTTTGCGGCTGGCATAAAATTAGGCATTATTATCATGATTTCCATAAATGTTGACCTCAGCTGAGCCATCATCATCATCATTAGTCAGCTATCCTGAGATTAGTTTAACGTGGCTCTCCACTGAATCCTCCTATCAGCTATTCTTCATATTTCTTCTCCTTCACATCCTTCATCTCTTGTTCTATGTATCTCACACGAGGCCTTTCTTAGCCATTATTCCCGTTCACTTGTCTTTCAACGATTTTCTTCATCAGGCCGTCATGTCTCAAATTGTGGACTATTTAGTTGTCCCGTATCCTTCTTGGGGTATTCAGAAGCCTTCTCTTTTCTCCTACTTTCCTTAGGACTTCCTCCTTACTTATTTGGTCAATTCATTTCATCTTCATCATTCTTCTGTAGCAATAGTTTCGATTGCTTCCACCCATTTCCTCTCCACTGCTGTCATCAGCTGAGCCAACTGTCAGGAATAGCCATAAAATATAAAAACAAAAGGTTTCGATTCTCATTGCAGCTTGCCGAAGGCAGGACTATTTTCTTACAAAGTTGGCAAAGGTAAATGCTACTTTTCCCAATCTTAATTGGATTCAACTCCGGTCTTCAAAAAATACTCCTCTATTTGATAAGTACCACACAGCACCGGCCTCCAATGGGGTTATTTGGTAATCCCACCTTTCTAATTACTCTTTGCGGGAAGGCGGGGGATCCGTTTCGCTCTCTTTAATGATCGGCTCACGAACGGGTCGTGAACTGCCGAAGCTTCTGTCGGCAGCGCTATCTGTTGCCGATCTCGGTGTGCTGAAGTTCTTCACGTTGTGCAAATTCAAAAAATACAATTTAAAATCGTTTGTATATTTCTCGCTCTTGCTTTTTTCCCAACTCAAGCTTCAAGTGGAAACGATGGTGGCTCCATTTCACGTTCTTTATGAAGATGAGATGGGAACTAATGGCAGGCGGAGATAATGAAACGGATCAACAGTCGAAAGATACGGATCAGAGCGGATGAATCGTCTAAAAGACCAGCACATAACCGGCAGTTCACCGCTTGAGATCCGAAGATGGTCACGCCGCCTGGGTGGCGGAGTTTAACTACAAAAAAGTGACATTTTATGACGTATTCTCACTAAAGTGAGATTACAAAATAACCCCCCAGGTTTAACATGAATTTGCAGTGTCTCTCAACTGAATAGGAAACCGAAAAAATAACACCAATTAGTCAAATTCACCATGTGCACCAATTTTATTTCATTTCGTCATGGTTCTATTCGCTCCAAAGACTTCCACCTGCCCTCCTCCCCCTCTTATAGTAGTAGAACGTGCGACATTTACATTCACCGATAACTCACCACACGCATTAGCTCCAAGTTTCCTCTTCGTGCTGTGACGAATATCTTTGTTTGCCGATCTGTTGGATCTATTTTCGTATCATCCATCCCCTTCTCTCTTTGATTGACGACTGGAACATCTCCCCGCAATTTTTCAGCGGACGTCGTAAATGCCCCAACATCGAACTCGATTGGCTCGCAAGCCAACTCCCGCATTTTCCGCTTGGCGGTCGCATCTTGTCCACGCGGCAGTGCGTTACCGTCACCAAATATGAGATATTTGAAGAGTTCAAATCATAAATGACACCGTACAGTTAAAAGTTATTCTCAATTGTTTATTGCAATAAGGTAAACACAGCAATAAGGAGACTGTGATTTAGCAGTCAAAATATGGGAGAGTGTTCAAGCGAAAGAATAAAAGAAAAATGATTTTATTTGTAAGACCTCACGTGGAGTACCAGAAATCAAGCGTTTGGGATCCAAACAGTTGGAACTATTTTCGCTGGGGGGGGGGGCAACCCAGAACTAACTGTAAGCTTGCTAACGACATTCTAGTCTCCAGGTTTACCAACCAGCTCTTCCAATATACGAGTGGCGCTCGGCTCCTTAAAAAAAGGCTTCGAAGATAAGGACCCGGTTCCTGAGAAAAGGACCCGCATTTTTTTGCGAATAGGAGGGGGTAGAGACTAAAATTTCGCTAAAAGAGCGTGAGAGGGAGTGAGAATATGAGTCAGAAGGGAAAAAGTTAGCTAGAAACAAGTGAAATTTAATAATTATTAATGAAGACTACTCATTTCTCAAGGGCCCGGGGAAAATTCTGAGGGGGAGGGGGCGTTCGGCCCCTCCTGCCCCCCATTTACGACGCCGCTGAATCCAAAGGATAAAGATTTTAATTTCTGAAACTGAAAAAAATACAAAGGGAAGAGTGGATGGTTACAAATTACTATGAGTGAAATGAAAGCGCCACTCGTATATTGGAAGAGCTGGTTGGTAAACCTGAAGACTAGAATGTCGTTCGCAAGCTTACAGTTAGTTCTCGAAACGTTCAAATATTAAGAATTCGAGTATGATACTGCAGACATATTTCTACCAGTCCACACTACATAAAGAGGATAGATAGACAAGCGACGAATAAAGAGAGAACCGTCAGAACGAATTTTACAAAAATTCTTTTTTCTTACGAATAATACACGACTAAAATTCAGCATTATTACACATCATACTTCAATATTGATAGATTTTATTGTATAAAGAAGAGATCACAGACAAGAAAAAAAATTGGGAGTGTTCACAGGGGAATATTTGTTTCCTAGCTGAAGATGAAGTTTTGTTGACTCATTGCACGAACACCATTCCTTCTCCGGGAAGCGGAATAACCAACGATGGACGACGCAATAAAGAAATAGTCATTAGAATAGCCCAGGCAAAGAGGGCATTCTACCAAGCAAAGAAAATACTTACAGTAGGAAATTCAAACGTAGAAGTAAGGAAACAGTTCATTAGAATGTACATCTTAAGAAGGTTTCTTGTTGGCAGTGAGGTATGGGCGATGACAGAAGGAGAGAAAAAATGGGTGGAAGCATTCAAAATGTGGTGCTACAGAAGAATGATGAAGATTAAATGGATCGATCGAGTAAGTAACGAGGAAGTCCCAAGAAGAGTGGGAGAAAAGAGAAGTCTTCTGAATACCGTATGAAGAAGAGAGGACAATTTAATCCGCTGTATCATGATAAATGTTGGCCTGAGTAAAACAATCGTAGAAGGGCAAGTGAATGGGAAAATAGTGAGGAAGTCCTTTTACAATATGTATAGAGCAAGTGATGAAGGGTGTCTAAGAGAGGAAATACGTAAATATGAACAGATTATCTGATAGAGGAGTTCAGTGGAGAGCTGCATAAAACCAATCTCAGGATTGCTGACTAATGATGATGATTACCTGAAGATGAATCTGTGTGTTCAAACCCATGATGCATTAAAAACTCTGTGGAAAAAAATCAAGTGCCAATTGATTGCATGTGATTTCCTTCCTCATATCAAGTCTGGAATTGTTCAAGTGATTACATGCGTCAAGTTCAGATATTTTATGTGAGAATTGAGAATATGTAATAGCTTGAGAAACTTGAGAAAATAAACCTCTGTTTAAACTTCGCACTTCTCATCTAAGACAAAATGTGTGCCAAAACGGAAACGGTTTAACTGCAAGGTTTCAGGCGTAACATTATGTAACTGCAGAATAACGATAAATAACTTTACTTCTTGAATAATCCACGCTTGAAATTACTTTTGCCGCAATTTTCCATTCAAATAGAATGACTTTAATTTGGAACTCGAGTCGGTAAATATACATACAAGTTAGGATTACACTAAGTTCATTATCCTTACGGAAACGGCATTCTCACTACGCATGAAAGAGGTACCCAACTATGAAAGGGACACCCTTCTTAATGAAGATACCGTAATTACATTCCATTCATCAAATGAGATTGCTTTAGTAAGGGGGCTCGATTGCTCAAAACCGTGTCTCTACAATGGCGTACGCCGTTTTATTATTACCGGAGGCTACTACGTGTCCTGAGGGCACCAAGGCTGCAAGCTACGCGCTCTTTTACTAGCACCCGAGGTGGTGACAACACCAGTCCACCCCTCTCTCTCCCATAGGGAGGCAACAGGTGTGAGGAGGGCCTTGAGTTAGTGCGAGAATAAGAGCATCGACGGAGCTTAAAGAGATATTTCCTCCTTCCTCCCCTTTTCCCTCGTTCCACCACTCGGCCTGGAAAATCTATTCTCCCTCCAGAGGCGCGCGTCGTAAGTGTTTTGACGAGTTCATCATTTTGATGGCGCGGAAGCCCTCCATCCTCTCCGCGGGAAGAATGTAATGTGTTTCGGATGCTGGGAAGAGAGAGAGAGAGGGTGGGAGATGGCGGCTAAAGGGTAGCGCCGCGAGGCCCTTCAAAAAGGGTTTCCATAGCTCCCCGTTGATCGATCTCCATGGAGAGGAGAACGTGGGGGCAGGCACTTAATCTCTCTTAAGGAGCGTTGAGAGAAGACTGAAAGAACTATTCCCGAGAATGTGCACCGCGAAGAAGAAGATTCCCTCGCTCAGCCTCTCGCGTTCATGACCATTCACGTCTGTGCCGAGAGGAATGTGACTGCTGTACCACTGATGCAAGGTGGACATTTGATGCGTGTTACCCACTCGTCAGGAGGAAGTTAACACTAATGCCAATGTTAAAAAGCCATCATTTGAGGGTCATCGCGCGATGAAAAAATGTGCTATATATATGTAGACAATAAAGCAAAGGTTTGGGCTGTAACCTACTAACAGACGTATATTATATCTATATATACTGACTACCCATGCGTCTAAAATAAAGTTCGTCTGCTGAATGCTTTAAAACAAAAACGTACAGATTTTTATTTGACTTCAGTACAATTAAAGTTAGAAAACTTAACCCGAGTACCTAAGTATTAGTCCTCAGTGTAAAAAATATGTAATAATACATATGTATGTGTAAATGTATATATGTATCTATGTAATATGTATGTATTTATATGTATGTTACATAGAAGTAGGAAATATTTTACTATATGCTACATTTTCTTATATCGATGTAATTTTTTTTTCTGTTATTATACTTGTATTGGCATATGTTAGTAAATTTAATTTCAAACAATTGCTAAATTATACTTAATAGGATAAGCATGTTGCTAATTTGAGTTGTGTACCTGATGATGACTGAACCACGAGGAAAGATCTCCAGAAGCGGTCCGTTAAGTTCGTGGAAACGCCAAGCATACGGTCATGCCATGCTGCTTTTCCTGCGTCAAGTGGCACCATCTGCTTGAAGACTCACTCTTCTTCTACAGACGGTGCCAAGATCCGGCTTAATTGCGTATCACTGCCGTTACTCTTTAAAGAAACTTGATGAAATTCTCATTTATTGGGCATAACATTTATTCCGAAATTGCATCACTTAGCAATTGCCTTTTAAATATTTCCGTTCTGCGACTGCTGCTCTGAGGTATTGGCCAAAACGAACTCTGCCTAGGACATCTTTTGCCTGGACCACATGTTTTATTGTGAAAATTTTGGTAGTTCTTTAATAGAAAATTGACTTGAGAAATCCAACTCCCACTGCTTATAGGTTCAAATGACTTTCGATGTACACTTATATATCTACTTGGCTGAATTCAAAATATGTACCTTTAGTGTGAACCCAAACATTTCTTCGTGTCTAAATATAAACTGAATATAAGTGTGGCAACAGTTAGTATTTTCTTAACCCCTGCAATCACAGTGAAGGTTGCAGAAGTAACAACTGCCAAATCTACGAGGAAGATATCCCGTAGGAGGTGTTGTAACCGTTACTGTGTAGCACCCGTTGCACAGCATTATTTCCTTTCAATATTTTTTCTCAATACTTTTTTTACTCAGGTATAGACCCGTCTCCACCCCAATCTCCCCTCCTCCCCTACCCTCGGAAGGCTGCAGCGCCGAGAAAACAGATCCACCGCTGGGCCGCTCGGTACTCTGCACGCGATTCTATCGGTATCTTTTACTCAGTAATTTATGAATTGCGCATTGATGTAATTTCACTAACCTGTAGCGGACTCATAGCCCTTTGATCCATAAAAAACTAGAGCAATCGAATGGATACGCATTTTTTCAATTTGGGTTCAAATATTAAAATATTTTGAAAATTTTCAAAAGCTTTTTATAAATTTTAAACTGTCCCTATAATACCATTTGTCAACTTTCAACAAATAAAACAAGATTTTTTGTATATTTATAGTTCAATTAGGTACATCAAGAGATATAGGCATAAAACTAAGGGCTTAAAATTAAAAAATCTAAAAATATCAAATAGCTGTAACTCTCGATAAACTCAATATTTGGGAAAACGGTTTTTCACACATACTACTACACAAACAGGAAACATATGTACCAATTTTTGTGAAAATTGCAGATGTTCGGGGCAAAACTTTCCGCTTTCCCGTTTTTTGACGGGAGATGACCCTATATTGAATATGCGTAATAATGATGTATAATTCCGAGACTTTCCCTGCTTAATGTACTTGTTCTTATAAGGCGTGCCCTAGAAAAATAATGAATATCTCTATCTATCTATCTACCTTGCGAGCCTCCTCGAGGGTGTGTGGCATGGGGTGAACTGTCACCAAATATGCACTACTTGTCTGCACCGAAGTTTACTTATGCTACCTACCTAGGGAGATATTTATACAAGTATCTTGCAGGACAAATCTACAAATTTTACTTCATATTTACAGCGGTAAAGCGCTTTAAAATCTGACGGAAGAATCTTTCACGGACTGCCACACACCCTCGTTGTGGCTTACACGGTATTAGGTAGATGTAAATGAATGGAATATAATTGGACTTGAATTATTCTTCTCATGGCCTCCAAGTTAGGGACGTTATTCCACCGAAAAATTTTGGCTACTTTTTAGACCCGAATCTCGGTAATCCAGCGACCGCATCCACTACTCTATGGCTTTGGGTAATGAAACCAACCTCTGAATGGGATCAGCAGCTAAAGAAGTGATCGACGTGTGCAATACAATTGCTAGCGCAGAACGAAGTCGCCGCCCTAAAAAGGGTTTCCTATTGAAAACGGGACTTAGTTAATTGTGAAAACAATGAAAAAAGCCATTCCACCCACCCAATTCCTGCCACGGAAAATTACCGGATGGTATTTGAAAAACAGAATAGCCAAATTTTTTCAAAAAGCCAGGGTAATTTTATAAACTGTGCGAGAAAATTCATGGAAATTTAGGAAGAAAACGAGTAGGAACCACATAATTAAAATTCCAGGGATAAAAATAATCGGATCAACATAATTCTCGTTGCAAGCCAAAGTCAGAGGCTATTACTTGTTAGTAATTGCATTTCTGGTTTTACTATTCATTCAACTAACTTACCAAGGGACACAAAGTCTTCTCATGCAATTTAACTTCCTAAAGCAAACCGCCATTCGATGTCAGGGGAAGAAAAATTAACACTGCAATTCCACATGGTATAAGATGTATTTAAAGTTAGTTCACACGACCGGTTTCATTGCAGAGGAGCATCTAGAATTGCAGGGTTAATTCTTCTTTTCCTGATATTAAGGAATTCCACCAAGTAACGTGTGAAACCATCATCAAAACGATTCGATGTACATGCGATTCGATTCGATGTACGAGGGCCCGGGTCGCGGCGGGGTAAATCCCTTGCTTTTCAATCCCAGGGTCGCGGGTTCGAATCCCGCACGGGGAGGTTTTTCACTCCCCGGGGCATGGATGTCTGTTTTTGTGTCATTGTTATTAGTTGAAGTACCCGAAGTAAAGACCACAAGTGTTATTTTCGGTTCAATGATATATAAATAAAATACAACATACGAGCCGTATGCGTCACATCTGTTTATTTGGCCAAAAAAAGGCATCTTAAGCATTGTAGGTTGTGCCCTGCACATGTAGAATTTTCTGTTTAAATGCTAGATGGTACTGAATCCAATATTGGGTATTAGTTTCTTAGCTAAAAAGTAAGAGCTCTTAAGAAGAGAAGGCATCTTAAGCATTGTAGGTTGTGCCCTGCACATGTAGAATTTTCTGTTTAAATGCTAGATGGTACTGAATCCAATATTGGGTATTAGTTTCTTAGCTAAAGAGATCTTGGGAAACTGTTTGCCGCCACAAATGCGGAAATGGTAGCCTATTCTCCAACCGAAGCGCTATAACATACGCGTTGCCAAAGTGACACAATTCATAATTCTCCCAGATGATATTTGCACGAGCAGAATGACCTATTTAAATTATCTTCCTAATGAGTGCCAATAAAATAATACATATAATTCTGCAAATACAACGATTTACCTGAATAATGATGAATAGCAATTACTCTGACTAGTACTGCATTTCTTTCAAATGAATAATTTTTTTTAGATCAGCGCACTAAAATATTAATTTCCTTTTTAAAGAGATATTTTCTTATTTTACCATTTACTCCTGATATATTTTGCATCGTGTACCTCTCTTTATTCATCCTATATTAATGGACGAAATACCACGACTTTATCTGAAACTGAGAGAAAATTCTGTCTGAACTGAATGAACTGATTGATACGAAAATAGTGGTTTAGTAGTGCATACAAAATACTTGTCATTGCACTTTTTAAAATAATAGTTCACCATCATCATTATTATCAGTCAGTGACCCTGAGATTTGTTTGACGTAGCTCTCCACCTAATTCTTCTATTAGCCATCTAGATGCATGTTACCCTATTATCTAACAAGCTTCCATGCAGTAGCTATTTGCGTGTCATTAGTGCATATTTGGTGATATTCTTCCCCTGCCACACCTTGCTGTGGCTTGCAGGTTATTGCGTTGATTTAGATGAGATTAATAATGGAGTTAAAAAAGAATGATGAATTCCAAATGGATAAACCTAATGACCCCCGAAGGAGCTCTAATAAGAATAGCAGAATAAAAAGTTTACTGAAACTTTTAAAAAAATACAGGGCAACTTAACTGGCCAAATCTTGAGACATGGTTGCCTAATGAAGACTATTGTGGATAAAATTTGAATGGCAAAGGAAGGCCTCGCATGAGATATGTGGAGCAAGTAGTGAAGTATTACAAAGAGAAGAATTAAGAAGATGTTAGCCGATTGGAGCTTGGAGAGCAGCTGCGTAGGGTCACAATAGTAGCATTGTTGACCCCTGATAAGTCACCTCATGCTATCATTATCCATTCATCATTTCCCCCACCCTTTCTTTCTTCTTTTTCCTACCAGCATTTTTTTTCTTTCTTTCCTCTTTCATTATTTCAGTTATCAGATTTATCTTTTTATTTTTCTGTGTATTTTAAATTAAAAAAAATTGTCTTTTGCTTAGTTGTCGTAAATTTTTATTCATGTGAAATAGCATATTTTGCTGGAGTTATGTATACATATTTGTAATATTCTATCTATCTATACCTCTTACAGCGGTGTCAGAAGTGGAGGGCAGAGGGGACATTCCCCCCCCCCCCCCCAAGAATTTGCCCCGGGCCCTTGAGAAATGAGTTTTCATTAATAAGAATTAAATTTCACTTGTTTCCTGCTTTCCTTTTCCCTTCTGACGTATATACTACCACCTTCATATACACTTTTAGCGGAATTCTAGTCTCTACCCCCTCCTCTCCACAAAAAAATGCGGGCCCTCTTCAAGGTTGGCCCCTCCCAGCGAAAATAGTTCCCACGCCCCTGACCTCTTACGATGTACATTAATGAGCCCTGGGCTTAGGGGTAGAGGGGACATCGGGCTTTATCTAGCCCAAGTCAAATAAAACAAGAGCAAAAGTCAAAGCCCTGATGATAGCACAACTTGCCAATAGCGATAAGGCCTGAATTTTGTCTTTTGCTTAGTAGTCGTAAATTTTTATGAATGTAAAAATTGCATATTTGGCTGCAATTGTGTATACATATATTTGTAAACTTGTATCTAGTCTAAACCTCTAACGATGCACTTTAATGAGCCCTGGGATAGGGGTACATCTACATCTACATAATACCCCGCAAGTCTCCACAAAGGTGTGTGGCAGGGGGTGATTTCTCACCAAACATGCACTACATATCATGCATAAAAAAAGGAATAGTATTAATATACTAGTCAGAACTTCACTATTTAAAAAAGATAGAAATTGCAAAGCAAACATGCAAAAACATTCTGTTAGTAGGGCTATAAGTACTCATACCAACAAGCAGCTACCAATGCTATCCATTGCTACTCTCCGATTGGACATATTTACTGTTATTCCTATCTCTAATTGTACGAGGGAAGAATCCCTCGCACAATACAATTAGAAATACTAGGGGGCCATCTAGCCCAGGCACCTGGGCCTCATCTAGCCCAGGTTAAATAAAACAAAAGTCAAAAGTCAAAGCCTTGATGATAGCACAACTGGCCAATAGCGATATGGCTAGCAATCGGAATCGGCATGCGTCTCAGGATGTCGCTGGTTCCAAGTCGAAAGCGATGCCCCCGAGAGGGATATTAACGAGGGAGAATTGGGATTAGCACGTCGTTAGCGTAATGGTCCTGTTGGAGGCGAGGGCGGGGAGACCCTCTCTTCAAGCCCACTGGCGCCAACTAGGGCTGGCGCCCCGCACTAATGCCCCCCCCCCCCTTCTCCACTCTTCCCATCGCGAAATATGAGCGCCCCCATACATTATCACCAAGTCTTATTTTCCCATTGTCACTGGGATTCCATTGTTCGCCGATATATTCATTTTTTTCCTCCGCTTTCTTCCTCGCGCGCTGCGAGTGTATATATGTATGTATGTGCTCGTTCTGTTCCATTTTCCACCCCAGCCAACACGGCAATGCGATGTCCCCTCCTCTTCACAAAAGACTCTTCCTCATTTGGGCCTCTCCCTTGGGGCTCTCTCTGAGGAGACCAGAGCGCGGCAGTCGGCGGGGAAGTGAATGTCTCTCGCGATAAACAAGTGAGCGTGATTTGATGGCTCAGGGCGAAATGGCCGAGAGGGGGCCAGCATTTTCATGATGGTGATTAGGGAGAGAAGGAACGTTGAATGATTCGTCTGGAAATCGCGCTGGGATTCAACTCAAACAGTCTAAGAGGTAGAACACCTCCTCTTGTCTGCTGAAAACTCATTCGCTTTCCCGAGTTGGTGAATCGAATAATTCCACGGAAGGAGGTGGAACCGATGCTCGACTCAAACTCGAGTGACTTTCACTGTCAGACTTTGGGTTGAAATCGAGAGTGATATGTTTCTTAATTAATATACGCCTCCCACATGGTGCCAATAGTATGGAAAGACAGGAACGTAGATCAGAGGCTACCCATAATAAATAAAGACGCATATCCACGGAGTAACTCGGATCACATACCCATTTGAGAAAAATCATTGCAGAGCAACACACATACATCTACATACAATTGACACCATAATGGTGTATGGCAGAGATAAGTTCACGCCAAACATGCATTAAATACCATGAATATAAATGATTAATAACAATATAAAAGTCTAAACCTAACACTTTAAAAAAAATAAAAATATCAAAGCAAGCATACTAAAACATGATATTATTTGGGTTAGCTGGAAGCCCTTATACCAACATGCAACCACCTCTGCTATCCAATCATACAATTTGTGTATACGATTGGTTACATTTTCAACTATTCATATCACTAATTTTACGAGGAAAGAAGGACATTTTGAATATATAAGTGCATAAGTGCAAGCAATGGTGTTCTCTTCGTGCATAGACATGGAGGCGTACTTTGATGTATCCATCTTCATTATTTCAAACATTTCGATGTTTTTTTCATTTTACTTTATTTTTGGAAAATGCATAATTTGTTGAAAGTATCGGGTCCCAGGAATTTTTAGGCCAGATTTAAACATATGTATTTTGAAGTTCTGTTTTAAATTTTTTGCTACCTCGCCACTGTAAATGTATAAGGATTGAATGCTGCAGATGCAGTCTTTCTACGTCTTTTTGAAACAAATGGTTCGTCGGAAGGGAGAGAAGAAAGCGAAATCCAGTGAGGAGGGAGGGAACCATATAAAGAGGGTGATGTGGGTTAGAAATACAAGATCTTTATGGCGGAGGTCAATTGTTGGGAGTACGAGCACGAATTACTTTTTCCCGTGAGGCCATTATTGAAGGGAAAGTTACGGATGTTGGCTTGCTCGACCACCGGCAGTCGCGGTTTCTGTATGCAAAACGTTCCTGTTGGGATTTTTTTTGTATTTCTTGAGTAAAGTGCCGGTGAGCCCTATAAAGAAGACCTGAAATTGGCAGCAGATGTGTAGATGTAGATAAATCGTAACGGGAGAAAAAGAGTATTAAATTAACAGCAGGAGTTCTACTGTCCACTTATATTTAATTTAACATCTAACACCTGCAATTTGGGTTGTGTTTGAAACCGTCGGGATTTTCTCAAATAGGTAACCAAGGATTCACGTGGTATAAACTCGAATGGTTCGCAAATTTTCTGTTTTAAAATCGCTGATTACAGCCTCAGTCATTATTTACACTTTTGTTTTATCTCATCTCGGGGCTTTAGGGTCGACACAGGTGGTAAAAGTGAAATCAATTAATGCAATTGTAATGAATAATTCACACGCATAAATATGCAAACCAATCGTGTTCCTACCATGTGACTCCTTGGTTACCTATTCGAAATGATGCCAACGGTTCCAAACACAACCCCCAGAGAGAGTGTGTTTCAAACCACCGGAATTATCTCCAATAGGTAGCTAAAATACAAACACGAATGGTTTGTGAATTTGGTTTTTTGTGTCACCCATTACAATATTTTTCATCGCTTTTACACGAGTTTTATCGTATCACGGGACTACATTTATGAGGAAGAGGAAAATTCAAGTGAAAATAATTGATGATATTGCAACGAGCGATTCAGACACACCAAGTTGCGAACCATTCGTGTTTGTACCACGTGACTCCGTGGTTACCTATTCGAGATAATCCCGACGGCTCCAAACACACCTCCCTCCGCAATAACAAGGCCGAGTGATCCCCTCCTTTGCAACCTAGCTGTGGCTCGCCGGGTATTATGCAAATGTAGATACAATACGCAACTTGTGTTTCAACGCCTGAAGCGTCATCATCAAGACTACTAAAAGTTATATAATGTAATAAGAACTTATAAAAAAAAGTTTAAAAAAAATTACAATGGTGCCGTTTACCATATTTTTAATGGCCGAATCTGATAGAGTTTGTAAAATAAAGAGACCCGTATTTTTCCATATTTTGATCCGTCAATTATTTCTCGAGTTATAAGCGGCGAAAAACTGATGTTTTTAACCCTTTCGGCATAGTGGGCGTGGTGTAACTTCTGACGTCATCGACTTCGTCCAATCACTACTGAGCACGCAAAGCTACCTCGCCTTATCGCAATGGGGGGACACAGGGGACAGGGGTTATATATGTGAATAGTTGTGGTTAAAAGATTAATTTTTTCACTAAAATTCTTTTTTCGTTTCCATCTAACAATTTCGTGTACAATATTGCGATTTCGGTTCCGAGTAAACGCCCCAATTAGATGCTATAGTTCACAGTAGACCTGAGGATGACGCTATAAGGGGACGGTACAACTCGTGCGATTTAATTTAATCCCAAAAATTCTGTTTCACTTCAATACGATACGGTCAAGTTTATGGAGGAAAAAGTTCTTCAATTTTGTTGTGCGTGTGCTGCCTTGGCTGCCACGCTGATGAGAGCGAGGAGTAGAACGGATAAACGAGACAACGGCTTATGTACGTGAAATACGGGACAACGGATATATATATACTGGGCAATGAACGACTGAACCGGGAACGATTGGGCAATGTGTTTGATTTAATTAATGGCCCGCAGGTAGAGTGTTGGAATTCACGGATTCGTGGCTATGGCGGAGATTTCTAGATGGCTGAAGAAAGTTCTGGAAAGGGAGATATCGAGGAGGTGGATTTGAAGGGTAGTATTGAGACTATAGTTTGGAAACTCTTCGCAAAATTATCGCTGAGGTTTCACTTAAATTAGTTTTAACGTAAGAGGGCTTTCTATTTCGAGGCAGCACATCCTTTATTTAAGAATACTTTTCCAAGGTTAGATAATTATTGAAACTGATAGTTGTAAACAAATTCAAATTCCAACAAGTGCTGACAATTTAAAAAGAGGGAGTGTATGCTATGATCTGGACTGAAATTACCGTAAGGCAAATAATGTTGTTGAACCTTAAGGTGGGTGGAAATTTTGATAAAATTATGACAAAAATGATTGCCAAAATTAGCGAAATTAATTTAATTAGAGAAAAGGTGTGTTATCCAGGGAGAGTTTGGATTTTTTACATTGTGTGAACAAAAAACTTCCATTGGTTGATTGTAACAAAACTTGGGCCTAATGGTAGCTGGGGACAAAAGGTTCCCTTAAAAATGCAGAAGAAAGCGTAACATCTTCTAGAGAACCGCCTCGATGGTTTTTGGGACAAAAAGAACGCACCAAATCAAGCATGAACAAATAGTTTAAATTTACAAGAAAATCATGTTATTTATGCATCCATGAGCTGCATAACTAAAACTCTTCTCCTTTAATGCATTACAATTGGTGACATATCACATTCCGTGAATATTTAGTCACGTTCCATTCAAACCCATTGTTACGTTTTAAATGATGACTACCTACAAATGCATTCTATATAGGATTTATTAAAATATGGACCAGACTAGTATTTTCCTGTACAATACAGTTTTTTTTCTTTATCACTTATTGCCTAAGTGCTCAAAACAAATGATTTGCCTCTCAATCCGACATGCGCTCTTATAGAACCGTCTCAAACAAAAATTATGGTAGAATTGGAAAAAAGAAAAGTAGAATTACAAAAAATAAAGAATAATCATTTGAAATATGCTAAATACAGCAATTTCCCTAAAAGAATACTGATTTGTGCGGCATCGACTTTCGCTCATTTTCTTGGCCTTGTCGAGGAAATCCCCATATCCAATTTCGCAGAATACGACTCTAATATTTTTTTAATGTTACCACTCTATTTCCATGTTCTGGAGGAATATTTTTCCTTGTTCCTTTTTGATAAGTCACGCCTAAACAAAACTCGCAGTGTAAAATCTTCACAAGCAAGACCTTCACACTCCCGGAATTTTCCCTCAGGTGCGTGAAACATGCGATAGGGACTAAAATAGTTCTGGTTTTCGGTACACATTAGTGCCGATTTTAAGCAGCGGGAAGAACCGTCTGCAAAAAGAAGCCATTTAACTGGTTCATTATTTATTTATTTATAGAGTTTAACGTTAGCCCAACAAAATAATTACAGGGCAAAGAAAACAAAACAAAAAATACAAAACACATTATAGTCAATTAAATTTTACAGAAACCTCGAAACATATCAATAAACTATATCATTTATCAATTTACAAAAGAGACTTCTGTGTTGACATAATTCAATTTTTTCACAGTGCATGTTAAAAGATCGGCACATTCTATTCAGTGGTGAGTTTTTACAGTAATTTGACTTTACCATGCTCAACTTAAATTTCCTTTTTAACCTTACGTTATCCATTCCTTATTCTTAGAACAACCCTTTAAAGTCACCAAATAAACATAGGACTCTTTCAGTGCAGAAGCTCACAAACGTTTACTGTCTCTTCCACTTCTCAGACATGTGAACGGTTTCGGGCACCAAACTCTTCCCTTTTCGTCTACAAATCAAAATTTTTTATTTTGACTTGGGTCTCGGAGGTTCTCGGCATTCACTTGTCGCGCAGCCTGCGGTGGAATAAGCACATATAAATTACTGAAGTGGCGTAAACACTCGGGCGCGTATCCCGCCTGCCTGCAAGGGTTCACTCCGAGGGTCAATTGGATGGCTTACCTTACCCTCGTGAAGCGGATTCTGTTTTATGCAACCTCCACCTGGTGCCCCGGTACCCAGGAAAATATTAAAAAAAGATAGAGCGCACACAACACTAGAGGGCTTCATTGCATTTTTGTCAAATGGGCACCTCCTCTACATCAGCACAAAATAGTGTCTTTTCCCATGCAGCTGTGTTACGCGAACTTGCACTTTTTGAAAAAGTGCACTTCTGGTGCAACCGATTACGACGCCCGAGCACGAATCATCCAAGAGGGGGCGTTCTCCAAGGGGACGACAAGGCCCACCCCCGCCTGCAGCAGCCCCCGACTCGCTCCGAGTCTTCTCATACAGGGTGGTAAAAGGTGGCCTTCTCATATAGGGGGGTTATTTTGTAATCTCACTTCAGTGAGAATACGTCATAAAATGTCACTTTTTCGTAGTTAAACTCCACCACCCAGGCGGCGTGACCATCTTCAGATCTCAAGCGGTGAACTGCCGGTCATGTGCTGGTCTTTTAGACGATTCATCCGCTCTGATCCGTATCTTTCGACTCTTGATGCGTTTCATTATCTCCGCCTGCCATTAGTTCCCATCTCATCTTCATGAAGAACGTGAAATGGAGCCACCATCGTTTCCACTTGAGGCTTGAGTTGGGAAAAAAGCAAGAGCGAGAAAGATACAAACGATTTTAAATTGTATTTTAGGAATTTGCACAACGTGAAGAACTTCAGCACACCGAGATCGGCGTTCGACAATTCACGAAACGTTCGTGAGCCGATCATTAAGAGAGCTAAACGGATCTCCCGCCTTCCCGTAAAAAGGTGAGATTACAAAATAACCCCCCAGGGTAGTAAAACCGTGGAACGACAAGCCCTCAAAGCTCTCAAAAGCTTTCCACCCAGACTTTTTTCCTCCCTATGCATAAATCATCAGTGGCAAAGTTTTAATTATTGACTTATTTGATATTTAATGTGACTGGCTCCCTATGGCCTCAATATTAAAATTGAGAGTTATAGCTAGCTGTTTGCTAATGGTGGTGCCTTTTCTCCATCAATCTTTACGACATCTTAAATGTATGAATTCTTAAAATTTTAAATCGTCAAGTATTGAATTTTCATAATTTTATTTTAATGACAGTGTGGTGAAGAATAAATAAGTAAATATATAGGTAAAACAGGGCGTTGAACCAATTTATCTACATCCTGTCCATTGAGGAAACACGGCATATTTTTACAGCCATTGGCTGAAAAACATCAAGGAAGTTCACTTGTGTTAATTTTTGCTAGCCCATGAAAGGATCGCTTGTGCATTGAAACGGGCAGAACGTCGGAATGGGGTGCAGCCGTAAACGAAGACTGCCTATGTGCATGATGTAATCCGACTTCATATTTGGCTTGGATCATATTCAAGTTCTTAGTTGTAATAACCGGGAAGCGAAGCGCATTTGTGTGGTAGACAGCTTTAACATTTTCCAAAACAAAAGGCATTTTACCAATGTATTTGCATTTTGAGACTGCTAAAAATCCGTGTTTCACGGAAAAAGTTTGAAAAATTACAAAGGCACTATTTTTTTTATAAATGTGATAGCAATTTCTATTCTGTTCTATGAAATTTCTATTATGTACTGTCTAGTATAAGGGGACTTAGTTGGTGCTTTTTGTTGGTTGGTTGGTTGGTTGGAGCAAGGAGTCGAAACTTAGTATTAATCGGATTTCATGTTGTACGTGCAGTGTGTGGACGATCGTACGAGAATATGTCGAAATACATTGAAGCGCTCCACCATGGCAACGACGATGGGTCCCTTAAGCTAGAAAGAAGTTTTTGATGTTCCAGAGCAAACGTGAAGAAGAAAATCTACAAAAAAACATGAAAGCATTAAACATCCAATCCCTCACCGCAAAAGTTAATCAGGACCCATGCTTTTTTGCCCTTTGCTTTTCCTTCATTTTAGTGCAAAAGGACCCATTAAAATGTATGAAAAATCGAGTCACATATAAAATAAAATTTAGTTGACCAATGTTATTATAAAATGTGTAAATTTTGCTCAATATTCAACGAAAATATCTCCTCATGATTTCCATATTCTCCATATTACCGTTGTATATCTACAGGCACGTTTAGCAAGCCAAAGGAATAAAAGTAGTATACGACGTATAAATAAGCGTGCTCGTCCTAACGGAAGACACATCCATAACCAAGATAAAGTACAGGCCTCCTTGGATATAATACGGAGTACTTCAAGAATACACCAAGAGGGCCTGAGGAAAGATGCAGTCTGGCTTGCGAAGGATTGAAATTGATGACAAGCATCTTCCAACAAAGAGAGGAATTAGAAAAAGTGGTAAGGTTCCCTTTTCTTGGGATCAATGACCCCTGGAACGTTAAAAGCACGGAGGATATAGGGATACAAATATCCGGCTAAGAGAGCATCCACGATAGAGAAACCAATTCTGCTTTTAAGATGAAATAGACGGATGAAAAGAAGAAGGAGGAAGTAAGCTGGGGAGATGAGTAGGAGATGCCTTTATGGCTAAAGTCATGAAAGAGATGAACCAAGGACCCAAGGGTCTCGCTCGCCATATCGTAATTTTTCATTACGCTTAGAATTGCGAAAATTTTGTGTGGGGATTCAAATCAGGGCGAGACAGGAACTGTTACTATATGACGTTCGCTGTAAATTTGTTTGCCTTTAAAAGACACGATGGGAGGATCCCTCACGAATGCCCTGGTCTTACCCTTAGGGGATAAATTTTATATTACGCAAGAGATTGAATTTTTTTACAATATGACGACTTAATCTTTTCCTCTTTTTTTCTCATCATTATTTTTTTTAGAGAAGCTGTTCTAGTTTATTTTCACTTCTTTCGCTAACCACTTGTTTTGTGTTAGGAGAAACTTTACAATTCTCATGTAACATGTCGTTTACAAATATGCATGACATTCAAGGGGTCCGCCATCTTTGATTTTGATCATTGCTTTTTTACAGAGAGATAGGAAAATATGGCGTCTGCCTCTACAATGGGCGATGATGATAGTTCGCGCGATGTTCGAGAAAGTAGCGAGAACCTAACTCAATTATGGATTGTAACAAATTTTGATTGTTAGTCGTCGCAGTTAGAAACGCAAGTTAATTAATTTTGGCCGAACTTGGCTCTCCACTGAATCCTCCAATAAGCTAATCTCTTCACATTATCTTCTTCCATTTCACATCCTCCATCACTTGCTCTATATATCTCATACGAGGTTTTCCTTTGCCGTTCTTCTCAAATGGGCGGAGTTCTCTATATATTAGGGACAGTAGAGGGACAGTAGAGCGACTGGAGGAGTCGAATTTTAACAATTGGTCCATGCGGAGGTAAATCCACTTCGCGGAGTTGTCTGAAATAAGGGAAATCTGCAAAAGACAGGATTCCGGTATAGCAGCCAAATAGGACACAAGGAGCTGGTCTTCAACCATCTGGGCTGAGAAATCTCGGGGTTGCAGACGGAGGCAGCTATTTGGACTTCAAGGAGACAGACGAGGAATCATTAGAGAGCCTGCGCGTAATTAAGTGACCCACTCTTCACTAAAAACCTGTATGTATTAATTTTAAGAGGGTAATTTATTTGCATTTGAGTGTCAGTGATCAGTGAAGCGGCTCTGAAAGTGATAAAGTGGTATATGGCCTGCCTGTCCTATTTACACAAGAGCCTGAAGAAGGAAGAGAATTATTGTGTCTTTGTATTCTAAGAAGGGTATTATTTTGTTTTGATTTGTTTTGTGTGAGAGATATCAGAAAGGAGGTGACGTATTTGAAAAATGCAGTATCTAAAGTGTATTTATTTGAGCTAGTCTAGGATTCAAATATTTTGTTAAATTGAAAGATTTCTAGTTTCCATAACAGCAACCTGCATTGTCGAAAACCATTAGATATTACACTCAATACTATCTTTCGCAAGAGATGCATTCTATGAAATCATATTTCTTCAGGCTATGATTTCCTCTCAGACATTGCAGCATTCTACCTGGATGACTTGAGCATGGCCAAAGTCCTCGGGTAATTTTTGGGCTTGGGAACACAGCAATGGAGGCTTTCACGGATTGAGGTTGAAAACGGGAATGTAGCGGGAGGTATATAGAAGGAGGCGGGCAGAGTTGCGAAGGTGGATTTGGGGTGGACTGATGTTGGATTGGATTGTTGGCCAACTGATTTATAGCGGCACCCCCTCTGCACCCCATTACTTCTCATCCCAAGCCGCCAGGGTCACACACCGGTATCTGCAACGTTTGTAGCCTTTCCGCTCCACGGATGCAGCGGTGAATTCGGCGTCACTAAGCAATTTACCGATCAGCACCACGCAACGATTAGAAATCGCTTACTCGGCAGGTGCACGGCCACGTTAATGTGTGAGAACCGGCGTGATTAAGAAGGGTTGCAGTGCCTTCAAAAAAAATAGATTATTTCATGAATGAAATGCATTCGTATTTGACAGCAGACCAATTAAGTATGAGCATCATATTTATTCAGCAATCCTGAGATTGGCTTGGATAAAAAAATTTGCAAATATATAAATATGCACATATATGGTATGGATATATACTGGCGGTATTTATCTTTTGTTGCACATTCTTATCATATTCCATCCAACTCAATATTTTACGAAGTCTGCACTTAATTGTATGATCTGTTGGTTAACAACTGCCTAAATATTCCTCATACTTGACCCTACTATTAAGCCTATCAAAGTCCGCTTTACTGGAGGAAGAAAAACAAGAGTTTCAGAAACATTAGGCATTTTCCAGTTTTTTGAATGACGTAAAATTTGCTATGCAATATGACGCTATGCAATTGATCATGATTATCTTGATGGTCTCAGAATGTTGACCTCAACTGAGCCATCATCATTGGTCAGCAATCCTGAGATTGATTTGACTCAGCTCTCCACTGAATCCTCCAATCAGCTAATCTCTTCACATTTACGCATCTTCTTCCATTTCACATCCTCTATCACTTGCTCTACATATCTCATACGAGGTTTTCCTTTGCCGTTCTTCTCATCCACTTGACCTTCAACGATTTTCTTTATCAGTCCATCATGTCTCATGATGACGCCGATTAAGTTGTCCCGTCTACTTCTTAGGATATTCAGAAGACTTCTCTTTTCTACCACTCTTCTTAAGACTTCCTCTTTACTCACTCGATCCATCCATTTAGCCTTCATCATTCTTCTGTAGATTGTATGAACAATTGTAAAAGTATGAACGATAAATGATAACTACGGGAGTAAGAGTAGGTCATTCAGAAATAATCATGATATCAGATAAAGTGGAATATCAAACGAAGCATCTGTCAAATATTTAGGTGTCACCATAACAGAAGACTTGTCGTAGAATAACCCATCATACAAATCACTATTTTCGGAGGGGGTAAGGAAAATTTTGCGCGAGAAGAGTAGTAACATTCAAAGGTAAACATACAATTCTTGCTTGAATATCTATTTCAATCAATCTACTATAATAATCCACTATCATATATGGCATTACTATTAAAAAGGTTTGATCGTGGAGTGAATTGAGAACGTTTACCAGGAAGAAGGCTAGATTTGTAAAGTGTCAGCATGCACATTATAGCCTGTAAGTCATTGCATGAGTGTGTGGCATGGTAGCGTCTAGGTATGTTTATGTTTTACCCAGGTATGTTTGCACGTTTAAGGTAGAATTTTAGAATGTGAGCATTCTAACAATTTTAACAATTACAGTTAACACGTCCCGGGTCATTTTTATGAATTTGTCCCTTTAATGTGATTTATTATGTTACCTTATACCACTTACTTTCCATTAACTCATCTTACCTTATTATTTATGTCCCCACACAAGAACCTCCTCTTGGGCCTGCCGCATACGCTAAACCCAAGTGTATCCTCTAGTACAGTGTCGGCATTTTGTTTATTAATTCACGCAATTACTTCGTGAGTACATTTTTCACTGTTTCTTTTGCCGTTTTAAGGAGTTTGCAAGGCAATATTTCGAAACTACCGTTGTCCGCAGCGCTTTGGTATCTGGATAAGATATCTTGGCCACGCGATCTTTTGTTTGACTACAAAAATATTTCTTCTCATAACGACAAAAAGGTAGCATTTGAATTCTGCCTAAAATTACAAGTAATATTACCCATATTTAGCATGTAGGTACATGCCATTTCTTGTAATAATTTGGTCAATGGGGGTTTGCAAAGGGCGTCTATTGACATCTGCAATGGACGACGCATGAAAAACGTTTTGAAGTGGATGTCCATTCGAGGAGTGTAACTACTGTAGGTTGTGCCTTTCTCTGGCCAGGTAACACTTCCGAATTGGATTACATTGTGCTCCCACTCCTAATGTGAGCAATGACTCGCAATTTCCACTTTCCGCATTGGAAGTATTTGCTCCCGTCGAATGAGAGGGTCTTTTATTTCGCATAGCTCTGGATAGAGATACCTTCTGGGCGTTAAATCCGATGTGAAATGCGTACATTTTTTTGTATCTGCTTTGCCTATTTTAATCATTTTTAGGAAAATGTCTGCGCAATTTCCCACCCAAAATATGTTGGAGCACTTTAAATATCAAAGAGTGGAGCAGAATGCCTTGGGCAATGAATTGACTGGACGCATATGACCTTAATCTTTTTTTTAACTTCGGGCAGAGCACAATACGAGCCTCTCTAGTTTGGAGGTCGTTTTACGTTTGACTGGAGCCGAAAGAGGATTGCTTGAAGGGGCAAAAGGATTTAACCCTTGAAGCCGCAGCTACATTATACGCGTCACTACTCTCCTGATGACCAAAATTTTAGTATCTTTTCTCTCATCATCATAGGTCAACAATCCTAAGGTTGGTTTGACGAAGCTCTCCACTCGATTGATGCATCGTATTTCATATGAGGCCTGCCTTTTCCATTCTTCACGTTTACTTATCCGTCAACAACTATCTTCATTAGGCCATCGTGTCTTAAGATATGGTGGATTAAGTTGTCCCGTCTTCTTTTTAAGGTTTTCAGTAGACTTCTCTTCTATCTTCATCATTCTTCTGCAACCCCACATTTCGAATGCTTCCAGCCTGGAATTCTCTGCTGCTGTTATTGCCCATGCTTTGCTGTCATATAATAGAATGCTCTAGATGTATGTTCTGATGAAATTTCCTCACTTCCACGCTTGTGTTTGCAGCTATAAGCAGAATCTTCTTCTGGTAGAATGCTCTTTTTGCTTGGGCAATTCTACTGGAAATTTTCCTTTTACTTCGTCCACCGCTGGTTACTCGGCTTTTCAGCTTAAAGGACACTTCGACCTCCTCAATTTTTCAGTTTACCTAGTATAACATTGGTATTGGTCTCTTTCTCCAACTGCATACCACTACCATATTTTTCTTTTTATTGATATTCTGATATAATCAGAGATTCAGGTCTGATCAGATATTAAATTTTTTCCCTATGCTAAAGGTAATAAATGTCTCATGGTGCTGTATCGGTATGTACCAATTTCTATTGGTTCATAAGGACATATCATATCACAATCTATGTAAATTAGTTATGTAAATCAATATTTTTACATATGATTCTGCAGTTTGTGGATAACTATGTTAGTGAAAATGTTATAGTTTTAGTGTATTGTCTTATTTGTAACAGCATCAAAATCTACCAAGTCACATTGTGTACTGATTTACTGGACACAAACCTAGAAGAATAAATTTCTGGTATTATTCTTATTATATTACTATTGTAACCATATTACTTCTGTGTTCTATTTAATGTATGTTATATGAGTTAGTCACATTGTATATATTATAGTTGCGGCAACGTAACGGTAAATAGTATTAAAACCTTTCACTGAAAGGCCGTACCACTCCTTTCCCACAACAAGTTGCAAGTTTGAGATGATCTCAGGAGACTAAGAGGGGAAAAAATAATAGCAGCCCTCGCTCTTTTCCTCAGCAGGTGCATCACAAAACATTCCTAAATGCTTTAGCGTGGAAAATTGGAATTTCGGCGCACGATCCGAGTAAAACTGAGGTTGTGTCCGCGATGAAAGGGTTCTTGACCCAAGGGGATATATTTTAGGGTTAGCGGTGGCAAGAGGCCCCCAGGGTACCGCACGACTCTCTCTCTCTCCCATCCCGCTCCTTAGTGTAGAGTGGATGAGGGATGGCCAGGGGCGTTTGGCTACGTGCGCAGAATAATGTTCACGCTCCCGGAATCCGTGCAACGACACCAAATGCTACGCAAAGGTTGCGCCTATCCTTAAAAAGAGAGCACTATTTGATTTTTGAAACCATTGGTATTTATTTTTTTTTAACACGGAACCTTAGATCAGTTACATTGAATGCAGATGAAACCATGACCTTAGTAGACTTCAGAACTGGCCGTGCGCGTCACAAAACCGTCCCGATGACCGTTGATCACCCTCAACGGTAGCATAAGATATTGGTGTGTAGAAAGAAAAAAAGAGGCCAAAACCAACGTTATACTTTATCATTATCAAGGGTCAACAATCCTAGGATTGGTTTGACGCAGCTCTCCACTCGATTATTCTATCGGCCAACCTCTTCATATTGACGTAGTTCTCTCTCTTTCATGTCCTTTACGACCTGTTCTATGTAACTCATACGAGGCCTGCCTTTTCCATTCTTCCCGTTCACTTTTCCCTCAACGATTGTCTTCATATGTTATACTTGTATAACAGAAACCGGAAGATGTGAAAGTGTTCTGCTACCTGGGAAGCAGAGAAACCAGCGATGGTCGAAGCAAGAAAGAAATAGTCAGTAGAATAGCCCAGGCAAAGAGGGCATTCTATCAAAAGAAGAATCTACTCACAGCTGTAAATACAAGCTCAGAAGTAAGGAAGTAATTCATTAGAACGTATTGTAACGTCAGACGTTTATTTTCGTTTCAAAACCGTTTATTCGTTCCAATACAATGTTTCTTGTTGCATCCAGCATCCTTCCCCCAAATCCTCTTTTCTCAACAATCCCCCTTTCTCCCATCAACAACTCCCCAGCAACCCAGCATCCACAACACAATTCATAGTATATATGGAGCATGTTTCTTTACGGCAGTGAGGCATGGACGATGACAGCAGTGGAGAAGAAAAGGATGGAAGCATTCGAAATATGGTGCTACCGAAGAATTAAGAAGATGAAATGGATTGGCCGAGTGACAAATGAAGATGTTCTAAGAAGAGTGGGGGAAAAGAGAAGTCTGATGTAACTATAAAAAGAAGACGGGACAACGTAATCGGCCATATCTTAAGACACGATGGCCTGGTGAAGACAATTGTCGAAGGTAGAGTGAACGAGAAGAATGGAAAAGGCAGGCCTCGTATGAGTTACATAGAACAGGTCGTAAAGGACGTGAAAGAGAGGAACTACGTTAATATGAAGAGGTCGATCCATAGAAGAATCGAGTGGAGGGCTGCGTCAAACCAATCCTAGGACTGTTGACCCATGATGATGATGAACATAAATTGTGAGCAACGACTGATGAATGTTTGCATTGTCTTAAGGCCTGGTTACACGATACATTAACCCGTACGAGTTAATGTGTAAATGAATGAACGCGAGAATGAACGCGAAAATGCACCGTGTAACCACACCAAAATGTACAAATGAATGAATGCGTGAACAGAAAATAGAACCTGTTCTATTTGGTTCATGCATTGCACAAGTTGAGCAGAAACCATTCACGCAAATGTACATGAACCCGTACGTGTTAATGTATCGTGTAACCAGGCCTTTATGCAATGTATGCTCGTGAGAAATAGAAACTTACCATTTAAGTCTTACAGTGACTGACATTTTCCTTCACGGAACGAAGAGTGCATGTCCAGAATGGAATCTAAAACTATGAATGTATGTAAAATATATAGAAAAAACGTGACGAGGCACAACAATAATTCATACCTTGTGTAATTTTCCCAACTGGTTTTTATATTTTTCAAAAACTTATTGTTTTATGTAAGTAACTTCATAAATATCCAAAATAATTACTTATATTTATTAACTTGGAATGAAACTGACACATGACCTTTAAACAAACGTGAAATAATGGGTCAAGCTAATCGTAAACTGGGATTCATCAAAAGAGTACTGGGCAAATGTGACGATCGTGTACGACAAATTAGCTACTTTTCCCGTGTTACACCTCATTTGGAATACGCTGCCAGCATATGGGATACTTACGAAATAGGCTCAAGTAACGAGCTTGAACGTGTGCATCAAAGTTAAGCAAGATTTGTAAAGACGCGGTATGATGACTACATTAGCGTAATCGGTCTATTCCATGAACTAAATTGGAAATTATTGTCAGATCGTAGGTTGAAATTCAGACTTAATCTCTTAAATAAATTTCGAAATTATATTTTCACGGATGACGTTTAAAATATTTTGCGAACTCCAACTTACTCTGGTAGACCGGACCATGCTCACAATAAGGGAGAAATTATTTGCCGAACTGACAAATTTAAAATGTCCTTTTCTCGTACAATTAGGGATATGAATAGCTGTAAATACATCCAATAGTATAAATACAAGTGTATTAATCGATATTTAGGCAGTTACGTGTTGGTGTACTGACATTAAGCTAACTCAGCAGCATATTTTTGCATGCTCGCTTTGTTATTTTTATCTTTTTTTAGAGTGTGAATTTTATACTAGAATATAATTACTATTTTTTTATGCATGATATGTAATGTATGCGTGGCGTAAATTAACCACCTTCCGCACACCTCAATGGTGACTTTCAAAATATTATGTAGATGTAACCTCTTTTATGATACATATTATTAAATCGCGCGTGGCATGAGCCGGCGCGAAGTGGGACGCCACAGTAGGCGCCATCTTGGATTTAGAGATCTTTTTCCCTCCCACAAAACGACGGGAGACCCGGAATTTCACCGAAAAACCTTTCGATAAAAATCGATTCATGCAAGTAATACGCCGTTTTTTAATAACATTTGTCTGTAATAACAATTACAACTTTGAAGCATGTTCGCTTTTGCCCAATCAGAGCATTCTAGGTTGGTCTACATTGTTTTAATAATATATTTGAATCCATGACTTTACATTTTTGTCCGGTATATATATATCCTAGACACCCGCTAAGGAGTCAACTGATTGGTCGAGGATCGTCGTCCTTTCCCGCCGTTTTCTCCCGCCTCCTGGTTGGTTTAGACCTGTATTGCCATTTTAGTTTGTTTGGACTTGGATTGCCGGGATTTTTCGTTCTGTTAGATGGCATGTTTCCAAGATTTCCTTAGCACAGCACATATCCCTATTGAAAGTTATCTTTTCCTGGCTGGTTTCTGTAGCCTCTTTCGTCAGACGATCACAATAGCTGTTGCAGCTGAAGAGGCTGCAGAGAGATTTCGCCTTGTCGAAGTCAATAACGTGGTCCGATGCTTTGCTATTTTTATCTTTTTTTTAAATGGCGAAGTTTATATTAAATATAATTACAAATCCCTTTCATGCATAATATGTGATACGCGATCGGTGTGAATTCACCCCCAGCCACAAAGTTTACGGTGGCTTGCAGGGTCTTATGTACGAGTAAATGTCCCGTATGGGGCTATGTTCGGTCACCGCTGATTTACCAAGTTGGTGAAGGCTGATGTGTCTTCAGTGCTGCTTTCGTAACCCATAGCATACGCAGAAGAAACACCAGATCAATTTTTACTAACTGAACGATTTAATGTAATGGAGATATTAATATTTTTATTTGTCTCAGTTGCAGGACGTTACTGTTTATTCCTTAGGCTAGAAGGTTGGACATGATCAAGGTCTAAGTGGAACTGCATCGGCCAGTTCCTAATTTGGAGCAATAATACACGTTGGGCTTCGATCAACTTTAAATTAAAAGGTCTTGCGCCGGTGGGTTCTTTTCAAATTTTATTTCTATGGTGCTTACAATTATTTTAAGCACCGAAAGAAAAGTAATCAGTAGAGATATGCGCGAGTAAAATCGATTCATGTAAGTAATACGCCGTTTTTCAATAACATTTGTCTGTAACAAAAATTACAACTTTGAAGCATGTTCACTTTTGCCCAGTCAGAGCAATGTCATCATTAACTTGTTATTAAATTGATCTGAAATAAGAATTCGGGATGAAATTGATTAATTTTCCTGTACTACGAGGCTGAGCTACGTTTTTAAGTCACTTACTGAATGGAATTCGGACCTTACCTCTCCTACCATTATTGGGCAAGTTTAGTATAAGCTTTACTATAAAATACTTACAAGCTTTACTATAAAATACGTGATGATTTTAGAACACATTAAAATAAAGAATTTAAATTAATAAAAATTCAGTTCAGTAGTAGTTAACTTGGCATTTATTGCAACACCAGTACTGGTAAAACTAGCCACTAAAAGGAGTTCGTAGTATTACATTCATAAATAACACAATGTTGTCTTTCAGAGTATTTTCAGATACTTTCAGATAATCTGCATAAATCAAAGAAATCGTTTTTTTTTCGATTCCCTCTACCGATTATTTTATTTTGGGACTTAAAATATACGTGAGTCGTAGTAGATACAGTATTTAAAAAGATCCCATGGGCACTTTTGATTTCAAGGTGATCAACACCCGTGAATAATGTTGCATTCGTGAGTGGCTAGCAGAAATGCCTCCTCCTCTTTATCGCATCCCATGTTGGCATCGCAACGGCTTCAAGTGCTTCGAATTCGCCCTCATTTGATCCTGCGACCCCCCGTATGCAGCCGAGGGATCTCTTTTGCTTAGGAACCATTCTATTCATCAACAGGGAACAACCTCTCAGCCCATAGAAAGACCCCTGGTTAAATGTGCAGGCACGGAGGGCCTGTGAAAGGACCTAGACGGTGGCCTTAGTCGTCGAGGTCCGCATCTTTTCGTCAATGGAGACACACAGAAAGAGTTGATGCATACTTGATAATGTTTACGGACCCAGCATTCTGCCGGGAATTTTTAGCGGGTGGCAGCTGAATGATGGGGTGTGCTTTCATCTTCTTTCTGAAGGATAAGAAGAAGCTTTTGAGAAGGCTCACTCACGCGCATGGAAGAAAGAAACCGGTGATGTGGTCTGTCTTTTCTGGGGCAGTCAATATAATTGCCAAACTACAGCTTTCTTGAGCAGTGAAAGCCAACGAAAAATTCATGCACCGCGTGTCCTCCAAAGAAGAAGATCTTATGTTAGTACCACTCAATACCGTGAAGCAGAAGCAAGTGAATGGTTTCTAATGGTACATGCAAAATTTCAACGTAGTGGTACACCACGAAGTGCTGTAATAAATAAATATGTTCGCTAGTGGATTAAACTCCGGTGGAAAAAGATTGTCAAGTGGATTAATACATGATATTAAATCTCACTCCGCAAGAACACACTAGACAATGAAATCAGCGCAAGTAAATACGGAAATAAATAGCAGTACATCTACACGATATCCCTGCAAGCCACCGCAATGGTGTGTGGCAGGGGGTGAAGACCCACCAAGCATGCACTACTAACATGCAAACAAGCAACTATAGTGTCTCATGCAACTAGATTGTTAGTATCAATAGTATTAAAGGGATTAATACATGCTTCATGCACTACAGACTAATCTAAAATATTTCCCCTAACTATCCCTTTGCTATGCTGCCTATTCTGTTCTCTTGTAGTACATGAACACTGGATGGTATATAATGGACTATTATCATTAAGAACAAGTCATACACAATCAATTTAGTTACTCGATTTTGACCGCAATGTATTTACTTTTTTTACTGAATGGAGAATTCATGAAAGAAGGTTGAAAGAAAGGCTGAAAGAAAGAAACGAAGAAGGCTGCCAGTTCATTCCATTCCTCAATAACAAGAGGCAAATTGGAGAACTTTCCTTTATCAGTGCTAAGGTTTAAGGGCCTCACTTTATACTTATGATCGTGACGACCGTAGTATGGGGGTTCACGAAGTTTGACTTTCAATGAGGAGTAGGTATCAAAGCCATAGTACAAATTGTAAAAGTGTTTTAACCTTGCGTCCGAGCGTCTCTCGGAGAGCAACTCCCAACCTAGTCATCAATCATGTTAGAAATACTAGCAAAAGGCCCATGGTTGTCTTCTAACACATATAGCCGCTTTTCTTCGTAGGTATGCATGTTCTAATTGTTCAATCAAATAATCTTGGCAAGGATCCCAAATTGAGTGAATATGTGTATATTTTACTGTACGTACAAATGCTGTGTTCTTTCTCAATACCCCAAGACCTTTTCATTGACTGAAGTGGAACCCTTCGCTAGGGCTTGCCATCAGTAGCAACAATTCACAAATAGATGTTTTGACTTTACCTTTGCACCCATATTACTCTTCATGTCCCATATAACCTCCTTGTATCAGTAGGCCTGAAAGTTTCGAAATATTACTCTCATTTATGTAAAGGCCCAGGTTTCGTTACTGGCATTAATCACTGGATACAATGGTTTACGTCATATTCATAGCTCCGATACAGACTTGGAACCAATACACAGGCTAAATACCACGCATTTGCGAGAAATTTTATATCTGTTAATTTTGTGTTCGATTTATATCCCTCGCATTGCATTTAAACGGAAAACTTCAGCTTTCCTTGATATAAAATGATTTCTACACAAGCAGGATTTAAATTCCAGGCTAAATGACCAATTTGAGAGTTATCGTTAGAACTTTTGAGATAATAATTTTCACTCTAACAACTCTTTACATGGCAGAGCTCAAGAACAGCCAGCAACAAATGTAAACTAGCAGAGAAATTATTCTATAGGGTCTGATGATCAACAGAAATTTTAACATTGGGGAGCAATGAATATTGCAATTGATGGTATTTATTTTGGCTCTGCCGGTATTGAACCTGAAATACTAATACATGATTGTCATTGTTGCGTGCGTCATCGATTTTTGGGGGCTCTATTAATGGCAGTTCTTTATGGACAAGAAGCGCAAGGTACGCAATGACATATGAGACTAAACACCTAATTATTTTTGCTCCTTTCAGTTTGTTTTCTTGCACTTTCATGCGCTTTAATGTCGTAATTCTTCACTTATTGCGGTCTTTCTTTAGCATAATTTTACCTTTTTATTTCTGAGAATACACCTAAATCGCTAATGTCCATTCATACATGAAACTTGTCAAAGTAAACACACATGAATGAAAGATAAAAAAATTGATAATCAGAGCCAATTCCCTGAGAAATAATGCTTTCCTTGTAATATTCTTTAACGTAACTGATGAATTGTTTATTTATTTCTTCCAGCTTGAAATTAAAGCTGTTCGTGGATTCCTCTTTTGATAGAAAGGCCTCTTTGCCTGGGCTATTCTACTGACTATTTCTTTCTTGAGGATTCATTAAGATGCCAAACTTTTTCTATTTCTTTGCACAAACTTTTGTGAAATATTTCTCAGGGATAGATGTAGTGCATGGATCATATTTGAGCCTGGGAAATTGCTTCAACGGTATCTGGCGAGATGTAGTGGTACAACATCTTGTGAATGAATAAATAAAAATGAGAATATTGTGAATCAAGACAGAAACAGTAAACGAAAACATTTAATATAAAAACCAAGTAGCTGTGACAAAAATATGAACCCTGCTGTGATGAAGCAAGGATAAGGAAAGGAGTGAGACAAGGCTGTGCACTGTCTCCCGTAATTTTTAATGTTTTCATCGAGAGAGCCATCTATGAAATCAAAGAGAAGAGTTCTGGAGTGAATATCAATGGTGGAAAACAATAGCATCTGCGAATCGCCGATGACATAGGTGTCATAGCAGATACATTGAGATCCGAAGAAGAATCTAGTTACCATGGAAAAGACGGTGGTCAGATATCAGCTTAAGATCAATAATAAGAAGACTAAGATAAGTATGGAGCAATATTATAGGGACCAAAACCAACTTTAAACTAGGAAAACAAAAACTTGAAGTAATCTGTTACCTTAGAAGCCGAGTAACCAACGATTAACGAAGCAAAAAGGAAGTACTCAGTAAAATAGCCCAGGTGAAGAGGGCATTCTATCAAAAGAAGAATTTACTTACAGCTGGAAATACAATTCATTTATTCATTCACTGGGGAATGACACCGAGAGAAAAGAAGGCACTGCAAGACAGAGTTACCATCCACATGGGATCGGCCATTAGGCGGTCCAGGAGTGTCATTAGCGCCCTCTCCCCAAGGGCTATGAAGTGAGAGGGAAAACTCTCTCTCCGTCCCAACGGAGAGAACGCGATGGAGTTGAAATGAAGCGCCCTCTCAACATTAAATTGCAACTCATTTAGAGGGGATGGATTAGAACTGTGCTTGCGACCAAGGGGCGAACCCATGGAAATCTCGTCCCCTTTGCTTCCCATTCATTCATGTGTTGCCTTCAACTTCCCAAACTACTTATAAATCTCCCCAGTGCAGACGGCCGCGGCATTCTTACCTGTGCCTTGCGATTTCATTTGTTGCGTGTTGAAAATAGGAGATGAGGAATGTGACTTGCATCGTTTTAGGGTTTTAATTATCGCCATACTTGATTAAAAGTGTCCCTCAATCTACCTCCAAGTGAGCAGCGAAGTCTCTTTCACAGGTTAAGGTCACCAAAGTCCTCGGAGGGTGAGATGAGGGGACTTTCGACGTCAATGTTTTGAGCAATAATGACGAGGCTGCAAATAGTAAGATCTGTTCAATTCTTCACACACGGTGATATTCATGTTGGATATTCCTATAGAGAACGTGGTTAAGCAAATATACGATACAAGAGAAGCTGTCTAATTTTCAATCAATTAATTATTAATTCAAATGATTTGAACTGAAAAATATCCAATACGACACAAGTTGGTGTAAGCAAAGAAACATTGAGGAAATGATTAATTATTTATCATTCACTAAGAATTCATTATGCAAACTTAAGGATCCAGTAAACTCAAAGTGTTGCAGAAACGTTACGAATATATTGCACGAGTTTGAAAAGGTTGCAGCATATTGCAGGTCCCTTCGCTACGTTTTTGTAACGTCTCAATCATTCTCTTAAGGCATCAATAAGGAATATTTATGATTTAAAGAATGCATTTTGATTGCAAAATTTAAAGTAGATGATATAAACCACGTTCTTTAACTTAAAAAGCGATTGCACAATTGCCTATAGAGGATTTTTTCAAGTCCTTGGAGTTGGTTTCGGACTAAGAAAAAATACTGGCTCGCCCGTTGGAAAAATCTGAGACCAAAGACTGAGATGAGCGTTGAGAAAGAAAATGCCTCTGAAAAGTAGTTTTTGAATGCGATTCATCTTTGAAATAGATTTATCATAGATCCATGGAGGACTGGAACATTAGTACACCGATGTGGAGGTAGTAAGTTTTTGCATATTGTAGTTTTATTATTTAGTTAGTAAAATTATCTTCGTTGTTGGAACTGGTCGTAGCTAGACAATATGTTCGCTGTTTGGCCCACTTACCAGCTACCAGAAACAATATTCCCAATCTGCTTGAGAAAGATAATCGAGCAGGTAAGGACTGGTTGTACCTACGCCTTTCTTGAGAAATGTAAAGGTTTTATTAACAATCAGTAAGACAACAGACACATCTTTTGCGAATACTCTGGGCTTAAATTAAAAGGAAGTACCTACATAGTTTCTGTCACCTTCTGGAGGTTTTTTTTTCTAAGCATCATTTCAAGACAAATGGTGTGTATAATGTGGATGATACCGGTTTGCCTGTTGTTCAAAGTAAAATACCCCATTTGTTGAGCATGAGAGAAAAGCGTTAGATTGAAGCAGTGATATCAGCTGAGAAGCGGTCTTATAATGTGCATGAGAACTGGCCGGAAGATTTGTGCCACATCTGATTACATTTCCGAAGAAAAATATGAGTGAAATACTAATGGCAGGGGCTCCACCTTTTGGGGGACCCTTTTCCACGCATCTGGCTGCGTAGAAATATATACATATATTTCCGAAATGGATATAGCCTTATATAAGTGTTGTCAAACCTACTGAGTCATCTCCCGTTTTGTTCATTTCATATGGTCATACAAGCCACAAAAGGAACGTTGACATGATCATCACTGCCAGGGAAAACCATGTGAGAATAATTTGCCTACCTCCTCACACCTCACATAAATCATAGGACAAAACACTTATGGGGCCACTGAAGACATTATGATGAAGAATTTGGGTCAGACACAGCTTAAGAACAATAAGTCAGTACAATATTGTTGAACGTTTTGGTCAAGCTTACGTGAAAACTCAGACATGGTAAATAGCGGTCAATGTTATTAAAGTTACTGGTATTTTATGTACCATTGGAAACGTTTTTACAGAAGCTGTTTCCATTGCTAGATCAATTGCATATGATCTTGATCTTACGATGAGATTAATGCAAAAGAGTCAATAACATATGAGTAAACAGACGCACTTGTTCTACAACAAAAAAAACAATACCACAAGTTCCTGCAACCAAGCAGGCACAAAAATAAATCCTCTTCATCCAAAACTCCTGACTATGCCATGCGACACCACATTTCGTATCCTCCCCTGAAGGCAAATATGTCAAACCGAAGACGACGACCCGGGACCGCAGCCATAATAACAGCCTCCCCATGTAAAGCAGAGCTTCAAATTTTACTTACCTAAGGCCGACTGATTTGCACAAAAAATATACAGATTTTTCCTAAGCTTACAAGGTATGGAGACAAAATACAAGATGCTCGCCAATCCAGAAGAGATCCAAGCTGCCTTCATGGAGAGCCGTGAAGAAGCTCTTCTTTCAAGAATGTTTCAGTGAGAATTTGAATTCAGTGAGAGTACTATCAATTTTCCCTCAGACTGATCTTCAGATTCGGATATGTTAGTAGGCAGCGCACCCAGCAATGCAGATTTAGTGTGCATTTTTAGGTGAAGGCAAATATTCAGACGGTACTAGAGGTCAAGAGTGGATTCATTGCCTAATTTGCAATATGTGGGCACACGATGGGAAAGCTGGGGCAGAAAATCATGATTACGTTTGTGATTTTTCCAAGAAAATATTGGTAATAAAAGATGTTTTTTGTTGTAAAAGGGAAGAAAATTTTATTACGTATTTTATTTTCTTTATCAGTATGTATTATTTTAATTAAAATATTATTTTTATATGAATTCAGGCATTATAAATTTCATTATTAAGGAAAAAACTAGGTATTCTAAATTGACCTCCTATTTTACCCGCCAAAATAACTCTTTTTTTATTTTTCATTTAATGTAAAATGTAAGTGAATTATTTATCCAACTATGTATTAGAATTTTTTTGACAATTAATTAAACTTACAATACTTAGCAAATTCAGAGAACTTTAATCAATAATGACTTCACAATGAAGCGAAGTAAATGTGGAATTCCATGATACCCAAACTTCCTATAGTGAAGGGACGGTTTTCTTTAAGTCCATTATGATTATTTTTCCAGGTGAGCCCGTGGCATTGGCACCATTCAGAGTGGATATAGCTGCCAAAGCAGAAAAGGCTCCGGTTTCAGTCTCATGCAGTAATTGTAAGTGTCTAGCAGTCCTTTAATTTTGGATTTTATTTTCGGTTTTCGGGAAATTAGCATACGCAAATAATCTAGTTTTAATTCAAATGTTTCAATGAAAAGGACATATAATATTAGAGCACCCAGTTGGTGATTAAACTGACGTTCTTGCATTATTATAGATGCTTGTTTAATCCCCTAAGAATGTTCCCCTTTCGGCCTACTAAGGATCACATTCAATATAGTGAGAATATTCCCTTTACAGTAAGAAAATGACCTGATATTAAGGTAGAAAAGAGATCTGAACCTCAGAGACATTATTTTTTAGGCTTTACCTGTTGATTTTCTGTGCTATTTATTTTTCTAAGAATAAGGTAGTTACAGAACTGAATGCCAAACAAAGTAGCATTTGTGGATCGGTGAGATACTCCTGGGATATAATTTAACCTTTGGGACGGTGGTTCATTAGTGACTCTCTTAAAGTATACTGCCAGGATCCTACTGTTCCTTATATCAGTGTATGATATATTTCTTACCTTATTCTTAAAATTGAGGGCTGGGGGGGGGGGGGGGGGGGGGGGGGGTCACACACTTAAGTTTATCTTCAACGTTCTACAAAAATCACGAGTTTTTTCTCCAAAAGTCGTCTTCAATCTCAGCCCTTTCATCCTTCTCATATACTGACATTATATTTATAATATTTTTAGCAATTTTTCTATTCCTCGCAAAATCTTAAGATTCTCGGTTGTTTACTGGGATCCGCCCACGTCTCCTGACGTCATTCTGCTGCTTGTTGCTTTCTCGCCGCGCGGCCATATCTTCTCCTAGAAATCTTTAGCTCTTCCATCAACAACTGCTCCTTTTTATGCAGACTTTCCTCAAATATAATAACGTTTTCTCTACAGAAGTAGTGTGATTCCATGCACAACTTCAGTATTTAGGGGTGAGATGTATGTAAAATTGTTTAAAAGTTGCATGAGTGATTTGACATGGATGGACAATTGTTAAATATGAAATGTAATTATATAAATATGCAAATAGTACCATAGCAGATTTCCATGGACATAAATATCATTCGCCTTGATCGAGACTAGAACCTGGACCCCCTGATTTCTTGCCAGGTGCCCTACCACTTAAGGGACCAAGATGGGTGCTGGCTAAGAAATTATAGATGCTTTAAAGGAACAAGATGTTGCTGAACTGCTGCTTGTTAGCTCAAGAGCACCTGGCCGGAAATAAGGGGGGGGGACCTTAAGGGAGTATAAAAAAAGGAAATTAGCAGTTTGAGTCCCGGTCAAGGCAAATGGTTTTTTTTTCTCTGTGAAATTTCTATTAATGTGCAATTTCGGCGGGTAACACCGTTGAAGTTTTCACGGCTACTTCGCGAGCTTTGGATATGTGAATAGTAGCTGCCAAGGAACTACTTCTCCTGCATACTGCACCGCGAGCAGTATGTCGGGTAATACAAGGACAATCGCAAACAAACTCGTAGTCATCAAAGGAAGAAATACTCTCCACGTCACTTCGCTGAGTTACAAATAGGGAAATGATTATATCACGAAAACGACTTTATTGGCTTGCCTTGATTCCTCAACGTTGTCTCTCCATGAAAATTGTTCTGCGACAATGAGAAAAGAACGGAATATACAGGAAGAATGGTAGATTTAAAAAAACATTTTTCTCCGTTCTACAAGAGAACAGAATAGGCAGCATAGCAAAGGGATAGGTAGGGGAAATATTTTAGAGTAGTCTGTAGTGCACGGTGCATGTATTAATCCCTTAAATACTATTGATACTAACAATCTATTTGCTTGAGACCCTATAGTTGCTTGTTTGCATATCGGTAGTGCATGCTTGGTGATCTTCACCCCTTGCCACACACCCTCGCGGTGGCTTGCAGGTTATCGTGTAGATGTACATCTATATCTACATAATACCCTGCAAGCCAGCATATAGGTGTGTGGCTGGGGGTGAATTCTCACCAAACATGAACTACATATCATGCATAAAAAAGTATTAGTGTTTATATACTGTTCTAAACTACACTATTTAAAAAAATATAAAAAATGTAGATGTAGATGAACATCAAAATGCTGAGAAGATGTAGTAGAATATATATGAACATCAAAACAAAAAAGTCACCCAAAGAGCAAGGATGCCCTATGGAACAAAGTACTTATGTTATCCATTAAACTTGCTCACTGGAATCATTGGCGATGAACAGCTGTTGGAAAATTGAAACCATTCGTTAGCCTCGCCTCTGATTTGCCAGAAGGCATGCGGAAATTGGATTGTACCTCATGACGCATCCGTTACTCCTCCAGAGAAAAAGATAAGACATGGGCGTGTATTAAAAGAGTTCCGGGGAACATCTCCTACAGATTAAGTCCACCTCCTTTTCTCCTCGACCCGCCGTGGATTATCGCCGGCTGGCCTCGTATTTCACTCCGCTCCCTTCATCATGGCGCCTGTATTGCAATCCTCCCGCCTCTTATTACGCACGCTCAGAGGCCAGCCCTCTTCCCGCTCCTAGAAATCCCTCCTCGCATCTTGAGAGTTCGCGGTGAGGAATTTGGGGCGAAACTCCTTCTTTCGGCGCGGATCCTCAGCGGATAAATGAGCACCGTACACACTCCAGCAGCTGAAACCAACATCTGGGTACCGCCAGAGCGGCATAGTATGAGCCCGAACCTTCTCTGCTTTCCAGTGGATATTAATGCCGAAGTGCCTTTAACTTTCCTTAAGTATTGGGGTTGCACACGAAATATTCGCGGCAATGGGTTTTTGGGAAAAAGTTACTTAAACTTATAGCAATATCGATATTTTGTTATATGCTCAGAAGGGAATGAAAACAATGAAGAGTGTAAATACTCTGCGAGAAAAAAAGAGAGGACTTCGCTGCTTTCTAGAGGATATTAATGCCGAGTGCCTTTAAGTTTCCTTAAGTATTGGGATTGCACACGAAATATTCGTGGCGATGGGTTATTGGGAAAAAGTTACTTCAACATATGGAATGAATGAAGAATGGAATGAAAGCAATGAAGAGTATAAATACTTTGCGAAAACAAAAAGAGACGACATATCTCATTGAATTTCGCTCGGATGTTGGGGGGAGTTCTCAGTATGTTTCTTTTTATGTTTTCGTGTTCAATTCTTAGATATATTTGTGAAACGAAAGTAGGGGGCATATATAAGATGTCTTCTGCTTTTTATAATACAAATTAAAAATAAAACAAAAGCAGCGCCATGTCCTCAGCCAAAAAACATACGAATAGTACGCTCAAAAAACCCAAAATAAATTTTTCTCTTTAGTTCTTATTTCGCTATAATAATTTGTATGCATGTTTGCTCTATGATTTAACATTAGTTCCCGTTCTCTTTTCCCTTTTCCTATCAATGGGGTAGTTTCCTATTATTTTTTTATTGCCTTGACCGAAAGTTCCTCTGGGGTATGTATTTTAAGCCTTTCGATTTTGAAATGACGCTAAGTATGTTTCCTCATTAATTAAAAACAGAAAATTCAACGGCGCGAACACGCGACGGACGGACGGAGAAAATGAACTAAGTATCGAAGGTTTTTTTTATTCAGTTAATGTAATATGATTAACTTTAATTTGATTATTTGAAATTATTTACCCGGTTGATCAATTTAAAAGCAGTTACCATTCCTTTTACCAAGCATACCGAAACGTTGGCCCAGAGTTGCAAGAACTTCACGCCATGCTTCGCAGAAGCAGAGGACTACAAGCAGAATGCCCTGGAGCTTTTAAAACGACTGTCAATAACATGTTTAACGGAGGAGACATTTCAAACTTTGATAGCGTTCCTAGGTTATTATCAACATATATTCACTAGTGCTTAGGGGATCTGAAATACGATGGTAAGTTCAGGAGATGAATATTTCCTATGCCTCGCAACTATAAACCTGTTACGCCAGCAAGAAGGTGGCGCAGTCCCGCCATCCTGAACCTTTTCAAATGAAGTTAAAATTTACATTTAACTCTCTCGTAAACTGGGACTTCTCAATCCAAACTTTTAGCGCAAAATGAATGTATTTGTGGCGGGGCACGATTCGCAATTATTGATATCTGCTTTCTTTGATGAAGAAAACTACCCTTTTCTGTCTAATTACCCACCCTGTAGGCTTAGTGCAGTTGTTCCCAGCTTTAAGTTCTTCACGCAAACGACACTCACATGCCTCAACATTTCCCTATATCTATGCGCTATTAATTTGCCAATGAACCGGTTGTGGTGAGTTCTTCTCGACGGTAAGGTAATCGATTCTTTGCGCTTTCGGTGCGGTTATGAGCAGACAAAAGAAACGAGTTAAGTTTCATTTGCTAAGCACCACCTTGATTGTACATACATTGAGTAGAATGAAATATGAGGAAATTAATTGGGTCTGATTGTAGCGAAAAACAGATAGGAACTGATATTCGGCAGTGTTCCGACATTGTTATTAGATTATTGTATTATTGTAGATATTCTGCAATCTCATTGTACTTTGTGTTGATTATCCTTATGCATACTTCGGTTGCCTTATACAACAGAAACTAATCAAAATCGTCAGTAGAATCAAGATGGGAACCATTATCGAATCACACATTAAAATACCGATTATATCTCCTGCATAATTTAACTTGGACAACTTTTATTGCATGTTACTTATTGTAAAATTGATTTCTGCAGCATGTTTCCCAAAATATATGAATATTTTTTTACAGAGGATGTCCTGCTTAGAGCGTGATGTCTTTCACTACAGTATGCTACGAGAAAAGTCCTTAATTATTAAGGAGGTTCCACCGTGACTCCGCGATTCAAAAGCCCGTAAAAGAGCTATGTTATTTAATAAATAAATAGCGATCCAGAAAAACACCTACATATAAAATCATCTATAGGGTGATAACGCGTGCACAATAATTGTATGGGTGTGCTATTATATAGCGCGTTGTAGTCGCATTCCATATTTTACGAGGTCTTTTAACTAATTTTGACTTCGGAACATGACTGACATGTTGTTGCCACGTTTAATTTATAAAGTGAGAATACTTGCTCAATCCCGCCAATAGGTATTCTAAAATTGATTAAATATTTTCTTACTTAGTTTTTAACTATTCCCTTGCAAATACAACTCTTTGTTTTGAATTTTATTAATACTGATATTTTTTAAACTGTTTGGCAACAATGACGCTGCAACCATTTGGAAGGATTGGTGTTAATTACAACATGTCAATAACCAGTGAAATATTTAAATTGCATAAAAAATATAAGAAGGACCTTGGTAAGGTATATTCCTTAATTAGGTTAGTAAATAAGCTTGTAAGCTTCTTCCGTCACAAGTACCGTTGCCAATGATAACAACATACTGTAGCGCCACTTTCATGTAACTAAGGCTTTTCAGATTTTTTTCGAGCAAACATTTATTAATATAATTAATATATATTAATAATTAGGAAATTTTTAGGCTTGCATCGCGTGTCCACTGCATGTATTCCAAGGGGGGGAGCCGACGGGCCGCGCGAGAGAATATTGTAAATGTTTAAATATTTATAAAAAACGCATTTATGAATTGCCACTAAATTTTATTTTTGGAATAGTTAGCTGAGTATGTTTAGATTACGGAAAATAGGTTTCGGCCGATTCTGAGATGGATTATTTGAGAAAAGTTTATTAACAATTTTTTGATCATTAGTAATAACAACAATAGGGTTTAGAAGAAAATAATTTTTTCTTGATATATTAGCATGTAATAAAGATTTAGCTTTAAAATGAGCTATTAATCATTGCTGTATGACAATTACAAGCGGAGATATAAGTGATAATATGATTTAAGGCTCGGATATTTGCTAAAAATGCGAAAAAATTAAAACATGCATAATTCGCTCAAAAATTTTTTTCACGAAACTGTTTGAAGGTATTCAGTTTGAGTTGATTTTGTTCCCATACACCAATTATTATCAAAATCTGAGACCCTAAGGGACAAACGTTTGTTGAATTGAGGTGGAATGACCCATATGTGTTTACGTTTTTGGTAGAGCAAAAATTGGATTGAAGCAGTTGAAAAAAGTGGAATTAGTTTCATCAATGAATTTTGTAAGTATGAAATATTAATTGACGTTTTCGATGTGCAGATAGTGAAATAAAAGAACTTTTGCCTACCGACCCCGATATTGTGTACGAATTGTGAATTTCAAAGCTAGGCGTTTTGAAGTACTTTTCTAATAGTTGAAAGAAGGCTATAAAACGTTTATTATGCATTAATGTTTGTTGCTAAATCAGCAGGTTAATTCGAATATAAATTAATTTTTTAGCGTGTCACTCAGTCAGTCATTCTGTATCCGTTTTGTTTTGTTCTCTCCCAAGTTTTGAGCTAAAAGAGTGAGGTTTGGTGCGTTGAGTGTGGATTCTTTATCTGTATGATTTGGTAGTAGTTTTGGATTGTTAGCAGTTTGTGGTGCAGAGAAAAAAGCAAAAAACGTGGTTTTTGAGAGTGGGAGACAACATATAATGAAAATATGGTGTAGAAAAAAGTACAAAAACATAGAGGGTAATTCGAGTGGGACACAATTCTCTATTTATAAAATAGCCATTTCCTTCTCTCTGCATACGAAATGCTTATGAAAATTTCCTGCAAAGCAGGCAGCAGGCTTGCTAGTTCATTATAAATATTATAAGGCTTTCAAAATAGTTTGCAATCACCAATCTTTTTCCATCCTGAATCTCCACGAGCTCACTCTGCTGGCATGTTCGCTTATGACCTCACAACACTTTTCTCTGCTCGATACGGTATTGCTGTTCATCTTCCATACACTGAATTCGAAGGTGTTCTTTCATTCCTTCCCTGGAAATGCTTTGCTGGAGAACAAGAAGGCACACCGCTCAGATTTTTCCCTCATCTCCTTTGCGTCATTGAATTACTCCTCTGCCATTTGATGCCCTTTCTCGGTCACCCCTTTTCCTCCCCTGTTAAGCCACTTAATATTCTTCTCCCCCCCCCCCCTATTTTCATCCCTCTCCGTTATAAATGATCCACTTAAACCAACCGCCTTCCTCTTTTGCCCCCTCCCCATGAAGACATTGCCCGTGATCTGATTCTTTATTATGCCCCCTTCAAACTCTTACCCGCTCTTTTCGATTGTCAACTTTTGGATGTGATGTCACGTAGTGCGGTTCCAATCCGTCGGAAAGCGCATCGAGAAGAGTGCCAGTAAAGGCACTGTATTGTAATAATCGTGAAAATCGGCTCCAGTTTACTTTTCATCGTTAGGAATACCTTAAAATGCCAATCTCTTAAGCCCCTTCCAGAGCTCGTAGTGAATACGCACGGTCACCCATGAATGCGATGAAATCTCACTAATTATTCATGACCTCGTAGATCAACCTTTATTTTTCATTTCCCTCGGGCTGATTAAAGCCTCGGTAGAAGTTTAAGTGAATACTTCTTTCGATCTCCGCATTCCACATCCTACCACGGAAGCCTTCTCAGAAAAGAGTTTCTCCGTAAACAACTTCAGACGTGTTCACTAATAGTTTTGCAACGAAAACACTTTTAAGAGATCCCAGTAATGGCTCGTCAATTTTTAGTCAAGTGTTCGACTGTTTAGGGGTAGAATTCAACAGTGACGTGTCACCACTAGCAATCCCTCGAATTTTATCCGAAAACAGCTGAGGTTTTAAAAGCAATTTTAGCCAAGGAATTTACGCAGTTGAACAAATCCCCACCAGATGACATACCTTGTAGTTTCATGAATACTTTTTCTGTATGCTATTATTCTTTTATAACTTAAGTAATATTCATTCTATTTATGTTTCAGTAATTTAAGTTTGGCTGAGTTCAGTTTTCAACAATAGTAAGGCGATCCTAAATGGAAAATTCATGCCAAATTTGTTCAATTAGAAAACAATTAAAACATCGTTGGCTGTTTTCGCATAAATAATACTTATTTCTAAATGGCTTACTACACAAGGCACTTGGAGAGAGAGCTCATCCCCATCCCTTCCATACCTATCCTTATACCTTTCCTCCCGGTCTGAAGCGCCTATTAGTGCGGAAACAGACTTGAAAACAACCATGATGACAAGGCACTTGCATGCTGCGAAGCGCCGATGACATAGCACTCGTCGCAGAGACAGAGAAGGACCTGAATAAGATTCTGATAACTATGAAAAGGACAATGGCCAGATATCAGCTGAAGATCAATAATAACAAGATTAAGATATTGGTGCGCAATAAGAGAGATGAAAGAAAAATACTGGCAATTTTCCACAAGAATAAAGATTTTTACTTCACCGGTTTCGGTGAAGTAAACACCATCTTCAGGTGAAGTAAACGCCATCTTCAGGTGATCTTTAATCTTCATTCACCTCAAGATGGTGTTGTAAACCGAAACCGGTCAAGTAAAAATCCTTATTCTTGTGGAAAATTTCCAGTTTTTTTCTTTCGCTATGATATTCCACCAAATCAAGCCTGAAACAACTACCTTTAAGAGAGATGAAGTCAAAACCAACATTAATGTAGGAAAACAAAAACAGGGAGAGGTGAAAGAGTTCTGTTACCTAGGAAGACGAGTAGCCAACGATGGAAGAAGCAAGAAATAAATAGTAGAATAGCCCAGGCTAAAAGGGCATTCTATCATAAGAAGAATCTACGTAACGCTGGAAATAGAAAGGAGTAGAAGTTATGAAACAATTCATCAGAACTTCAACAGAACAGAAGAAGAAGAGATATATAAAAATAGCGATCTGGTATTATTTTTTAAGGCAGTGAGGCATGGGCGATGACATCAGAATGTCAGAATGTAAAGAAAAGGGTGGGAGCATTCGAAATGTGGTGCTACAGAAGAATGATGAAGATTAAATTCATTGACCGAGTACGTAAAGAGGAAGTCCTAAGAGAGTGGGTGAAGCGAGAAGACTTCTGAATACCCTAAGAAGAAGACGGGATAACTTAATCAGCTGCAACAATGCCTCATGATGTGGCTGATGAAGACAATCGTTGAAGGACAAGTGGACGGGAAGAATGGCAAAGGAAATAAATGAGATATATAAAACTAGCGATAAAGGATTTGAAAGAGAATAAATGCGTAAAGTTGACGAGATTAGCTGATAGACGAATTTATTGGAGGGCTGCGTCAAACCAATCTCAGGATTGCTTGCTGTGTTTTTTTATCCCGCGCCACTTCATCTCCGGTTGCTAAGTTGCTAGCTTCTTGTTTAATGTGTATCTTGATGCTTTAAATCATTGTATTGTTGTTTTCTTCTTCTAAAGGCGCGTTTACACGTAGCAGTTGACTGCTATGATAGTCAACTGCTAACAACTGTTAATCCCTACTCGCATGTGTAAATAGCAACCATAGCAACTGCGATGCAAGTTCAGGTCGATACGGGACACATGTCGAACACTATCGATCCTAGTTCGAGCTATTAGCAAAGTTGAAGTCCGTCTACTTTCCAGCGGAAATGTATCCAACACAATCGCAACAATCGCCAAAGTAAAGAAAAAACACGACGGAATTTGGTTATAATAACAAAGACATCCCTCCCCAAAAGGGGATTCTACTCTTTAAAGAATGGGAACAAAAGATAATCGTCAATGGACTTTATTTCTTGATGAATTTAATGAAAATTTAAGGGAAATTCAGTATTGAAATAAAACTCTTTTTATTTGTTGTGGCAACGCCTAAATAGCGGCTTTAAGCTGCATAGAAGTTGGTGCAGACGCATCATAGCAGTAGCGATATAGATACATCGCGCATCTCGCGACTGTCATAGCAGTCAACTGCTACGTGTAAACGCTGCTTAAGAAAGTAAAAAAGAGCACCTTCGTTCTTTCAAAAGAAGTTTTGTCATTATTGTCCTGAACATTTCCACGTAGTCCATCCACAAAATTGCTGGCTATTGATGATGACGATGAATGAATCAGCAACGTCAGTTTAGAACATATCCTCCGCTCTCATCTGCAGTTCTCAGCGTTCATTCATTTGTATGAGGGAGAAATAGCTGTTTTCGCTCTTAATATGATCGCCAAGCTTTTTCACGGAGGACTGACTTTTCACCTATTTTTTCATCCTTTTCGCTGAGGTCGGAAATCACATCTACTACACACTTTGATGAAATTGCAATAATATGCCCTGGCGCCATTCTCAAGTGGCGCCAGCCTCTGATGCGTCCATTTCTATTCGTTCTATCCGGGCCCCTGTCGCGGGAATTGCGCCGGCCCTTTGGCTTGTGGAATTGAGGGTCGAAAAGGGAGGCTATTTGTCACGGACGTTAGAGTTGAGGAACAAGAAAGACAGCGATGCGGAATGGCGTCATTGGAATAAATTAGAGTGGAAAGGAAAGCTATTGGAAGAACCTTGGGGCGAAGATGAGGGAGGCAATATCCATTTTCCCTTAATATCCCACCTTTTCAGCAACACCTAACCCCTGCCGTGGCACGAATGCCATCGACCCTGAGCGAATACTGATTCCACGATCCATAACCTGAGCGAAGAAACGATGTTACGACATTCTGAAACTGCTCCGTTTTTTTTAACGGCTGCAAATTACGATGTTGGTAACAACGTGCTTCCTATGATTTCAAATATTTGAGACTACATCTACATAATACCCTACAAGCCACCATAAAAATGTGTGGTAGGGGGTTAATTCTCACCAATAATGCACTACATATCATGCATAAAAAAGGATCAGTATTTATATACCTACTGTTCTAAACTCCACTGTTTAAAAAAAGATAAAAAATAGCAAAGCAAACATGCAAAAACATGCTGTTAGTTGGGTTAGCTTCAAGTCCTTATACCAACATGCAGCTACCAATGTTATCCATTGCTACACTCGTACTGGATATATTTACCGTTATTCAAGTCCCTGATAGTACGAGGAAAAAAGGACATTTTCAATCTGTCAGTTCGGCTATCAATTTCTCTTATTTTGTGATTATGGTCCAGTCTACCATAATAAGTTGGGATCCACAAAATATTTTTAACATCATCACTGAAAATATGGTTTTGGAATTTGTTTTAATGTGTAAGTCTAAATTTCAACCTGCGATCTGTCAATGATTCCCAATATAAAGCATTTAATAGACTGGTTACGCTAATAAAGTTATCGTACCGTCACTTTACAAATCTGGCCGATTTTCGCTACACACGTTAAACTAAATTACTACTGGCATGTCATTTTAGAACTCTTGTTCGGAAGAAGTGAGAAACAAACGGGAGCTGGGGAAGTGTGCTTGAATCGTTCGAGATCAAGTCCGTTGCGGAATAATACCGAATGCAATGTAAAAACATGCGAGTGAGTCCTTAATTATGCACCGGAATTAAACTCGAACGATTCAAGCATACCCCCCTGGACGGAGAGGATGGCTGCATGCAATCTAAAGCATAATTGATTACCCTATTTATAGAGACTAGGCATGGAAATCACTGAAAAACAAAGGTAACGAGAGGTGTGCAGTTGTATTCGCCAGGTTTCGTTGCCAAAGCGGGTCTTCCCAGCTCTTGTTATAACCTAGACCAAGAAACCAACCACACCGGTGAGCGTTGCTCATACTTACGGGTAACTTAGCAATGAAACTTGTGTGTTCATCACCATCTACATAATAGCTTGAAAGCCACCATAAAGCAGGGGGCGAATTCACACCAACCGATTACATCTCATGGATAAAAAGGATTAGTAATGATATTATACGCTACACTTCGCAATTTAAACAAAGATAAAAATATCAAAGAAAGCATGCAATAACATGCTGTTAGATGGGTTAGCTAAAAGTCCTTATACCAACATGCAACTACCTATGCTATCCATTGATACACTTGTATTTACTATTGGATATATTTACAGCTATTCATATCCCTAATAGTAACAGTAAAGAAAAATATTTTGAATCTATTCGTTCGCTATTTCCCTAACTTTGTTATCATGGTCCAGTCTAACGTAGTTAGTTGGAGTTCACGTTGGAGTTGGAATTTTGATCGCCATTAGTGAGAATATTATTTTGGATTTTATTTAAGAAATTAAGGCTAAATTTCAACATGCGGACAGTATTTCCCATTTTACTTCATCTAATTGACTAGTTACGCTAATATAGTAATCATACCGTTCCAATGTCATTTACTGATGAGAACAGTAGTCTGAAAACGTTTACGGGATCACGTGATGTAACCAAACCAGTCGGGTTGTGGGATGAAGCTGCTATACTATTGCTTTAAACGCAGCAATTGATTTGTTTTACATGCTATTTATTTTTCAGAACCTCATGATATATTGCAATGGCTTGGACATATTGTATGCGGCCATACTAAAATGACTATGGCAAAAATTCGCAAATATTTTTCCACAAGTTGCTCTAGAAAAAAAGGAATATTTTTTGCATTGGTTGCAATATGGTTTGCATTATATTTTTTCTGTTACCGAAGGATAGAAGGTAAAAATTTTTACAAGCCTGCTTATGAGCTCTCGACACTTTTCAGCGACTGACTTCCAAACCACCAGGTCCTATAGATGTTTGTTAAAAGTTGGACAGTTGCCTTAGACTTTAAAGATGTTCGTCAAAGAGCACGGTTGCCATTTTTCACAGTGGGAAAATATAAGTCTTCTAGTAAATTTTGTTGCCCGAGAATGGCGAAGATTCCCTTAACTACCCACTAAAATTCACATTTCCAAATAGCGCACTCTACTTTCCGAAAGGTTTTATTTTTTTATTTATAGGCTTTGTATCCGGAGCCACGACCTACAACCGTCTTCGTCTTCAGCCATCCTCTTCATCTCAGTATACGAGCTGCACCGTATTTCCATCACCATAACATTTAAATCTGAAGTTCTTTGTCACCCTCTGAGTTTTTTTCCCAAGAATTTTGCCTTCCAAAATATTGTGTGTGAAGGCGTTGTAACATAACAATTGAGCCGCCAAATGAACACCGCATTAAGTAACAATTGAGGAAAACATCCGTTTCTAGGTGACGTCGGGGCCAATCGTGAGAAGCGTGGGTAATGAATGAAACAATGAGAGTGGAGAGAGAAGGGGGAGTTGTGTGAAAGACGAGGTGGTGTGTGGAAGCAAAGTGACGCCAATGTAAAAGGCCATCGTATGAGGGTGTTTGGTGTGTGTTTGTGTATCAGCATTAGTGTGGGAAGTGATATTGTTGTTGTGTTGCGTTTTAAAAATTATTAAGTGGCTCGAAAAGTGAAAATGTGCGTGGCCTGTTTTGTGCGAGCCTGAAGAGTGGTGACTAATTGTTTGTAAGGTGTTCGGGTAGTATTCGCTTTTAAATACGTGAGGGATTTATATATAGTGTGAATACTGTTTTGAATTGACAAATTTAATATACAGGAATTATTACAGCGTCATGCCGGAGTAAGTTTCCAATGTGTTTGTTTAACTTTCCTTGTTTTAATAGTTGTCAATAGCTCTGTTTCAATATGCACTTGATTTAGTAGTTGCGCATTTGTTTTTCTATAATTTCAACTGGTTCTTGATACTCTCCTCCAAAATAATGTCAACAAAACCAAATCAAGGCCCCCCCCCGCCTGCTTCTTGCGCATGACCCGAATGAAGAGTAGCCACCTATCCGACGAATGTCGGACCCGTACCTACCCGTAGGCGCAACTCCACTCGAGTCTACGGCCATTTTGACGGCAATGAAACCCGATGCTAGCAGTAGACTCGAGTGTAGAAGTTGCTTCAAAGCGATCAATAATAATGAAGAAAGGCATTGATCACGAGTGGCTCCAATTTTATTCGCGTCAGCACGTGAAACTTTTATCACGTTCCCTACGTTGTTATTCCGACTCGGATGGGATTCATATTTTTTTCTCCTTTTTCTTCGAAAATTGATTGGTCAACTCGCTCGTTAACGACTCACTCAGCGCATGATCTCAAGAGAGTCAAATTATGTCATTCAACAAAGCTCACGAAGCACACAGATCCAGTCCCCGGGAAAGGACCGTTCCCTCGCTCCGAATCACTTTGCTCGGGGCCGCATAACGCTTAGTTTTCCGGAAACGCTTCAAGAAGGAGGAAATGGCGGGGGCCTAGTGGGAAGGTGGCCCTGCCCACAGGGGTGGCGCCCGCCTCATTGAATGCGGCAATCGGCCCTCGATAGAACCGTGCCGCTGCATTTCATACATCTTAATGGGCGACTCTTTTTGTGAGTGTTTCCGAGTCCGCACTGCGGTGTGGAGGAGGTGCAACGAATGTAACGCAATTCGCCCGTCAGGTATTCTAGTGTTTATTCAGGTTTCTAGTGTTGGAAATACGTCGATGCGTACATGGCAAAGCGTCGGGAGAAGTAATCTCCATAAAAACGGGGAAATATAAAGACGAATACGACGAATCTCTTTTCATTGGTTAGATGCCGTATACCAGGATTAGCCTATCATCATCACCATTGGTCAACAATCCTAGGATTGGTTTGACGCAGCTTTCCACTCGATTCTCCTATCGGCCAATCTTTTAATTGAGACGTAATTCTTCTATTTTGCATCCTTCACAACCTGATCCATGTATCTAAAACGAGGCCTGTCTTTTCCAATCATCCCGTTCACCTATCCCTCGACGGTGGTCTTCATGAGGACACCGTGTCTCAAGATATGGCCGATTAAGTTGTCCCTTCTTCTTTTTAGAGTTGTCAGCAGACTTCTCATTTCTCCTACTCTCTTTAGTACTTCCTCCTTACTTATGTGGCCGATCCATTTCATCTTCATCATTTTTCTGCTGCACCACATTTCGGATGCTTCTACCCTTTTCTTCTCCGCTACTGTCATCGTCCATGATTCACTGCCGTAAAGAAACATGCTCCAGATGTATGTTCTGATAAACTGTTTCCTTACTTCTATGCTTTTATTTCCTGCTGTTATTAGATTCTTCTTTTGAAAGAATGCCATCTTTGCCAGGGCTATTCTAATAACTATTTCTTTTTTTGCTTCGTCCATCGTTGGTTACTCGGCTTCCTAGATAACAGAACTCTTTAACCTCTTCAAGTTTTTGTTTCCCTAGTTTGACATTGGTTTTCGTCTCTTCTTTCTTGCTGCACACCAATATCTTAGTCTTCTTCTCATTTATCTTGAACTTCATAGGAAATCGCAGGTGGCCCAGGGAAAGCAACTGGCCAACTTACTCTGAATGAGCAAATTCCATTTGCTGTGTGGCTTAGTATGGGGTGAGCTCTGCTCTCACCTATCAAAAACTAACCTTCGGGTGGAGCATACATTTTAATGCCATTAAAATACTCAGCTCAAAATCATTCTTCACTTATTTTTCGCCAGTAATCCTCCCTCCATCCATAAAGGCTGGCTCCAATGGCTTCCAGCGCAACAATGCCCAAATTCACACACCCAATAGTATGCCTTTTTCCCTTAAGACAGCGTCCTCTGAGATCTTAATTGGCATTTATTATTTTCATTTTCTTTCTCTGACAATGAGTTCAATCCGAACAGTGAAACATTCTGTTAAAAAAGTTACCTCCCTCTCCTTCATGCCCTCAGGACCCTAGAGTCATCCATTCTTACCATAACCTCTTGAGTCCTGAAAAATACCTGACATGTGAAAAATAAATATATCACCCAGGCACAAATGGGAATGCTGAAATTATATGTAGAAACAAAATTTTATTATTAATTTTTTGTTTAAATATTAATAGCCAAGATATGTGTATAGTTACAATTTGAGATATAGAAAGAAGTCGATGATTGCTTGAATAATATTGAATTAAATTGTTATTAATTTTTATATTACATTTATTAATTTAAAATAACATTCATCTATCTATCTATTTAATTTGCGAAGTGTCCGTCTGTCCGTCCGTCCCCCCCTCTATCTCGCAAACGGTTCTTCCTAGAGAGATGCTGTAAACTGCATTGTGTTTTCAAGCCCTCTGAAAGGCCCGGGAAAACTATTTTCGTTTTTGTTAAGTCCGTGACGCGATTCCTCGAGCCAATAATGTGTTTACATTGGTTTAGATTTTTTTCAATTTATAAAAGATTAAGGGTTTTTTCTTTCGCTCAGTAAAATTACTAAATGCAAATCGATTTCTTTCATTTTTTCTGTATTTAATGGGGAAATATATTATTTTATTTACTTTCAACTGATTTACTCAGTTCTTTCGAAGTTTCTCTAAATTGTGTAATTTACGTTCAAATTTACTGTTTTTTATCGGTCCTTTTCCAAGCTTTGCTAAGGCCTTTGCAGTTGTCGTCTCCGAAATGAAAACATTGTTGATGCTTATACAGTCCGTCGTATGCCGTGAACTGTGTTGTGCTTCTCACGAGGATAATGGAAGATGTTAAAGGTGTTTTTGCCGCTGATTTCTGAGGCAATGTCGGCCTATTATTTCTGCACAAATAAGCGTGCTGACTGCTAGCGCTATTCATAGATTTATTAGGTTTGCTGCGGCAAAATTAGGAGTTTGTTAAGTTTTTTTTTCAATATTTACGGGTCTGTGCATTTGCACTGAGCTGGGACATGAAGAGAAGAGATTGAACTCTTTCCAAAACGTCCTCGATATGTGTAGTTTGAGATGTGAGATAGTTTAACAAAAACGTGTAGTTTGAGATTTGAGATAGTTTAACAAAAAATTGAGCATTAACGTAAAACATAATTTGTATTATAGGTACGCGTAAATATGGAATTTAAATATAGGTGAAGGTACGACATGTATGTATATTTATAAAAGGTTTAAATAGGGCCCAATATAAAACCTGGTCGTAATCATAAGTTTACAATGGTTTAAATCATATTTATGGTTCCGATACTGACTTGGAGCCATACCCAACTTCGTAAAACAAGTTTTTTCCGCCCCTTCATATTAAAATTTAAAATGTCTAAATACAATGGGCAATTATTATATTTCTCCCTGAATATCAATGGGCACCTTCAGCTAGAAAATGGGAATAGTATTCCCATTTTTAAAAGGCGATGGTTTGAATACTGTGAGTATTTATGTATTTCCGTTGGTGTATTTCGTTTTAGAGTGAAAAATAGCTCCATATTCCAAGTTGGGATTCGTCCTTTGCAAATGAATGTTACAATCTTAATATCATACGTGCATTTGACTTTTCTCACTTCCGTTGAATTTTAACGGGAACTTCAGCTAGTAATATATAAATATCCCTCACGTAATCACGTATTACGATTCCACATCGTAATACGTAATCAAAATCACGTATTACGATGTGGAATAAACACAAACACCCTTCAAACAAGTAGACGCCACTCTTCGAGCTCGCACAAAACAGGCCATACGCATTTTCATTTTCGAGCCACTTATTAATTTAAAAACATAACACAACAACAATATCTCTTTCCCCACTGATGATGATACACACACACAACCCAAACACCCTTCAAATGATGTACTTTTACATTCACTTTCACTTCCGCACATTACATTCACTTCCGCACACCACCACGTCTTACATACAACTCCCCTTTTCTCTCCACTCTCATAGTTTAATTGATTACCCTCGCCTCTCACGATTGGTCTTGACGTCACCTAGAAACGGATGTTTTCCTAAATTCTTACTTATTGCATTGTTGATTTTTGTTACTTTCCCGCGTCCGTGACCACGATGGGAAAACAATGGATTAAAATGGCGGCTCGAATGTGATGTTACAACCTCCTTAAGTATAAATATTCTGTACACATACAGAAAACAATGCAACATGGGCAAGAGATAAATAAATGAAAGTTCACTTTAATTGAGGTCGCCATGTAGATTTCTAAAAAATGGAAGCCAAAAGAGAGATTATAGTGCATCAAATTCGCGCTGTCAAAGCAGGAAATTCAAAATTATGTACGTCTACAAATGGATCCATCAGTACATTTTAATCGTGGAAAAAGCTACCCTCTCAGGGATGTAAAACCGGTTGTCCACGCATGTGCATTATAACACCGAAGAGGGTAATATAATTCTATTCTTACCAGTCCTACTGTACTGACTCAACACCCTTTGTGCAGCAACTAATTGAACTTAAACTACCACCTTCATGCGGGTCAAGTTATTTTATACCAAGTCCAGTTTTATTGTTATCTATTATCACAGCATTTTATTTCTTGGAAATTCTCTGAACTTTAATGTTCTTGAGTACTTTCATCATGCGTAATCTTGTAACTACAGTAAAATTATTGACAATCGCACAGTAAAAGAAAATATTTACGTATCACTTTCAATTTAAAGCTGAACAGAAATGACTCGTCGAAATAAATTACAGTATTTTCAGTCAACTAAAATAATCTTGAAAGATGCCCAACGCACTGTGTATGATCTTCTCCTTTCCTGATGGTTCTATACTCTCAATCATGCTCTAATCATTAAATATACTCAATATCAAGATTTCGGAACGTCAGGGACCGTTCGGAGACGGAATCGTTCTGATGCTATACGTCATCGTCGGTCGGCCGAATTCTACCATCGTCAGCAACCCTCCATCGAGCAAATGGGGTCTTTGTCGCGGGGACTCTTTCATTCTATAACCAGAAGGAAAGAATTGGAATCCTGGCAAAAAGATCGGAAAAAATACCAGGTTAAATTTAGGGCTATGAGAAAAGAGGGGAGGAAGAGTTAAGGAGAATCGATAATCCAGATAACGGTAAACAATTATTCGTGCTGAAAAATTTCCGTCTTCCTTGCAACCCAACTCTGCTGGAATACTTCTCGATGGTATTTTTATGCTAATCGTCTCCATCTTTCAGAGAAGATGTTCCTTCTGAGGTTGATGCCTCTCCAGGTGGGTGAATTCAGAAAAATGTATTTTTGTTTTTCACATGTTCCAGGTGTGTTTCCAGTAAAAACAATCATTTTATAATCCAATATTGATGGCAATCAGGACTTGCTGGGGTATTCATAAACCCCCAATTCTACAACAATTCAGTTATTTAGGACATCGAAAAGTACCTCATGCTTATATATGTGCAAGTACTTCCTCTATTTCGTAAATGTAGAAAAAGTTCACTTTGTACGGCCCATTAGAGAAACTTATAGTTAATCCTGAAACCATTGGTCATGTTTCCTCTGTGGATGATTCATTAGTTGAAAACCAATATGTACATTGTTTAAGAGATAATTACTCTAAAAGCCTTCAAATCACTGGTTATACCAAAAGCATGTTTGCGTGCACAAAATGATCAGAGAGTACCTACAAAAGAAGAAAACTACCCAGTTTTCTTCTGGATAATCAATTTCATCACATTTCGGAAGCCTTCCCAAGAATAGTGCATAAAAACTCAAGTACATGTACGCAGAGGTTGTTTGTTAACAATTCACCCCCTGCCTCACACGCTCGTGGCGGCTTGCAGTGCAGTCAGTAGATATAGATGGCATTTTCTTCTTTAGTGTTTAAATACGTATTCTTGGGTGGTTTTTTGCATTTTCGATACTCTTAAGTTTAGCTGAATTCCTCCGTTTTTCTAAGTAAGCTAACTAAGAGATAATCTAACTTCTCGTTGAGTTCTTTTTCCTTGATTTTGAGTGTTCTTCCAAAGAATCAGGCTGTTTTTTTTAATTTTTAATTCTAATTACGTATTCATAACTCTTTCACCTTCTGAGCTTGCGTTTAAATCATTCATCGTCTTCGCAGCTAATATTATTCAGTTCCTACTCTATCATGGTTTCTAAGTTTTAAATGTCTCTGGTGGCGGCGGGGTAAATCCCTCGCCATTCAATCCCAGGGTCGCGGGTTCGAATCCCCGGGGAGGATTTTCATTCTCCGGGGCATGGATGTTTGTGACGTTTACCCTGTTCATTGGAAGAGAGGACTGCCTTGTGAGTTCAACCTTCGCAGTTTAAATAAAGACAAATGAAGTTTCAAATCGTTCCTTATGTTTCTCCTAGGCGTATTCTAACGAAGGCTTTTCTGCAACTTTGTAGGAATTCATGAAACCGGAAAATCATTCTGAAGGAAAATATTTCTCTATCGCCAATCAGAATCTGTCTCCATTAAAAGATGGGGTGGGTGACCATCCCTCTTCATACTCCTCTGGGTTGCCAATTAATAACTATCAAGGGGAAAAACCACCTAGTGAGAGAATAGTGTTGAGAATTCTTCCCTTCCTTTCTAGGGATGCATGCATTAAGGAATAGAAATTCCCTCGATTATAGATTTGAAAAGCTGAAAATATATCCAATAGTATAAATACAAATGCATCAATGGATAGCATAGGTAGTTGCATGCAGCTTTAAGGACTTCAAACTAATCCAACTATCAGTATGTTTTTGCATTCTTGCTTTTCTATTTTTTATCTTTTTTTTAAATTGCGAAGTTTACACTGGAATACAAATAATAACATTTTTATTGCATGATATATAATGCATTTATGGTGTAAATTCACCCCCCGCCACACACTTTATGGTGGCTTGCAGGGAATAATGTAGCCGAGCGAAATAAAAGGTAGGATTTATAAAAAGAGTACTTGGGAAATGTGATGAGAAGGCAAATGAGCGATGTTACTTTTCACTAGTTAGGCCCCACCTTGAGTATGCAGCCAGTGTATGGGGTCCGAATGAATTAGGTTTGATCAGACAACTAGACAGTGTGCAGTGCAGAGCAGTTAGGCTCGTTAAAAGGTGTTACGAAAGGTTGAGTAGTGTTTCAGAATTAATAAAAGAATTAGGGTGGGAATCATTATCAGAGTGTTGGTTAAAGTACAGATTAAATCTATTAGACAAATTTCAATCGGATACCTTTGCTGAAGATGTTAGGCACATATAGAATACAACAGCGTATTATGCTAGATTCGACCGTCCAAATAAGATTAGAGAGATAGATTGTCGTACCGATAGATTCAAAATGGCATTTTTCCCCCGTACTATAAGAGAGCAGAATAGGCATCATAGCAAAGGGATAGGTAGGGGAAATATTTGAGAGTAGTCTGTAGTGCATGATGCATGTATTAACTCCTTAATAATTTTAAATAAAATTAATATTAAACACTATAGATACTAACAATCTAGTTGCATGAGATCCTATAGCTGCTTGTTTGCATGTCAGTAGTTCATGCTTGGTGATCTTCACCCCCTGCCACACTCCCTCCGGTGGCTTGCAGGGTATCGTGTAGATGTAGATGTAGATTTACTAATTCTTTGAACATTTCTCCAAAACTTCCCAACTCCATGTTTTTTTTTTTTTTAAGCACTTTCCATTAATGCAATTGAAACGGTGCGAGATATCTGATGAACAGAGACTCAGCAAAAAAATCCTCAAATCTGCAAGAAACTGGTTGTGGCCTCCTTCAATTATCTCCAGCGCCATTTGCGCAATCGAAGTCCCCCCCTTTTTTAAATCCTCCCTCATCCTCACCCCTGAATGAATTGATCGCCTCCCCCGAGAGTGTTCCTCACGCTTCGCTCGTTTCATTGGCGGAGGCGCCTCCCCCCTCCCCCCTCCCCCTTACTTCCTCCCTCCCGCAGGACGACCCTCACCTTTTTTCTTGCCACCGCCGCCCCCTGCTCTGCTTAATCTCCGTCCCCCGCCTTGCTTACTCGTGGCCCGAAAAACCTTTTACTCGGAAAAGTTAGAAAAAGGAAACTTTTATCTCGGGGGCGAAAATAGAAATTCGGAAACAACCGACAAACACTAAGTCTCCGCCCATCCCTCCTGACTGCGAGTCCCTCTGTAGTTGGGAGTTGGAAATATTTTCCCGAACACGCTCTCACGCCAGCGACGGCTGAGGGAAAACTCATCGCCCTCTTTAATCGGACCCTGGACCGTTTCTTCTTTTAATCTCGCACGACGTCGTATTCCCTTCCTTCGCCCACTGACTTGACTCCCTCTCTCTGCTATTTGCACGCGCAACACGTCGGGACTCAACTCCCTCTGCATCTACCTCCAGCATTCTCCCCTTTCCATCTCTCTCCCCTTTGTGTCGAGAAAACTTCTACCCTCCTAAATTCCTCTCCTTTGATCGATTCACGAATTCATGGCGGGTCAGCGTGATTTATTATAATCGCATAGGAAATGATAAAATGCATAAAATACTTGATCTTTCCTGGGGTAAACACATACATGAAATAATGGGTCAAGACAATCGTAAACTGGGATTCATCAAAAGAGTATTGGGTAAATGTGACGATCATGTACGAGAAATCAGCTACTTTACCCTTATTAGACCTTATTTGGAATATGGTGCCCGTGTATGGGATCCCTTCGAAATCGGTCTAAATAATGAACTTGAACGTGTGCAGCGAAGATTGGCAAAATAATTAAAGGGACGATACGATAATTATATTAGCGTAACCAGTCTATTAAATGAATTAAAATGGGAATAATTGTCTGATCACAGGTTGAAATTTAGACTTAATCTCTTAAATAAATTCCAAGACAATATTTTCAATTTTGATGTTAAAAATATTTTGCGAACCCCAACTTGCTATAGCAGACTGGACCATAATCATAAAATTAGAGAAATTCATTGCCGTACTGATTGATTCAAAATGTCCTTTTTCCCTCGTACAATTAGAGATACGGATAATGGTAAATATGTCCAATCGGAGAGTAGCAATGGATAGCATTGGTAGCTGCATGTCAATATGAGTACTTAAAGCTAAACCTACTAACGGAATGTTTTTGCATGTTTGCTTTGTATTCAAAATATTCAAAACTAAAATCTGAAAACCCTGATCAATTAAAAAGTAATATCGTTTATTCAATACCATGCAACAATTGTAATAGTAACTATATAGGCCAAACATCACAATATTTAAAAAACAGGCTATCACAACACAAAACATCCATAAAAAATAAAATACAATTCTGTGCATTAACTAATCATGCAATCGAAAACAGCCATACTTTTAATTTCGACCAAACTAAAATTTTAGACACAGAAGAAAATTTATCAAAAAGGTTATTCAAAGAAATGTTTCATATTAGTAAAGATAAAAATTCATGTAATAAAAGAACTGACATTTGTAATTTAAGCAAAATTTATAATAATTTAATACATCGAAATTAAAAATTATACCATATAAATATATAACATTAACAACCAATTTTGTAAACAAATTTCGATTGTTAAACTTAAGGTATGTAAAATTTTATTCCATGTAATATTTTGAAGTTAAAATTTGTTAAAAATTATATTGTTAAGCATTTTTGGCACTGTAAATATCCTTTTGGATCATGTTACCTATATTATTATTGTTATGTTTTTGGTGGTTCATCCCATTTATAGCCCTGAAGAAGGAAAAATATATTTTCCGAAACGTCGGCAAAAGTTGAATAATTTTCATTTTTAACGAAAGACCTAAACTCCTGAAAAACCATCAATATTATTTATAAGAAAGAGGTCTAGAATAAAACTTACCAAAAGTATTATCTATCGCACAAGCATGTGAGAATACCTGATTACGATTGTAACATATCAGAAAGATTAGCTGGGAAGAGCAGTTTTCCAGTAATTCCAATTTTGTTCGCCCAAATGCACGAAAAATTATTTTATGCCCAAAATTTACAGTTCCACTAAAAGATAAAGTTCTCTTAAGACGAGAAACTTTTTTATGCTCAATTGGTCTCTTTTGGATCCTTTTGGTCTGAAGTTTCTCAAAAATGTGAGTATTTCTTTGCTATAACTCAGTTCATTAGATATATATCTCCCTCCTTTTCAACGGTATTAATAAAATGTGCTTAAAAACAAAAAAAATCAATAAAAACTAATGCGCAACTGCCTTATGAAAACTTCGAATAAGAAGTTTTCTAGAAAATTTTTCATTTGCTCGTCATTTTAACAAGCAACAGAGGTAGAACTATGTGTTGTATAATTTTTACGGCACTGAATGGTTAATGGGAACCTCCAGAGTGCCTCAAGGAAGTGTTTCGGGTCCCTTGTTATTCCTAGTTCACATCAACGATATCATTGAAATATTTTTCATTAGATTAAGGTCATTTCCTGATGATGTGGTCATCTCTCCCAACTGATCTTAATTCTATCACTTCGTGATACCAAGAATGGAGTTTAGAATTAAATATTAAAAACTTTTCTGACAGAAAAAGTTAAAACAAGCTCAGATTAATTTTTTGGTGGAGTTGACGTAAGTGTAGTAAGAAAATGTCACCATTAGGGAATCGCTCTTGCTTCATAACTATCATTAAAGGGGAATCATATTCAAATAATTGGTGGCCCAGCACTGAAGAGACTGAGAAATATCACATGAACTGTGGGAAAATATTCAAATGGAAAAATCAAAAAAGATTTTGTTTCGCCCTTGCAAAGCCTCATCTGGAGTATGCTTAAAGCACTTTGGGATTAATAAGTATAGATTGATATTGGAAACTAAACATTGTAAAGAGGAATGCAGCGCGATTGTTTACAAATAGAGATAAGAATATTATTTGCAAGGTTGAAGTACTTAAAAAATTCAAATTATACGCACTCTCTTGAATATTGGCTAGGAACTTAACTTGAGTTTCTCAAAGACAGTATTGACATTGTCCAAATCTTAAGTCAAATGAATGATTATAAGTAAATGACCGTAATTCAGCAATGCCAGAATATATTTTCCCATTAAAAACCCGCAAAATATAGATTTAAACGACAAACAGCTATCATATTTTATACCCTTTTCATAGACGTTAATGCGATTTGTCTCATATTCACTGGTTGGTTTAACCCGGTTCCCCTCTCACTGCGAGCATTTAAGGCGGAGAGGGGAAAACCAATTTAAGGTCATAATTGTTCCACATCGAATGCTATTGGGTATTGGAGTCTGAGGCTTCGGGAAAGGACGCCGTTTATGCTTTTCAGGGAGCTTAGGCCTTCGCGGTTTGGGACCCTAGCATCCTTCTTACCTGCGTGGCATTACTTTTATATCTATGCCAACAGCAAGTTGGTTATTTAGTGTGAACATGTTTTAGGGTGTCGATCCCATATACCTTGTAACCATAATGTCTTCAAGACTTTTAACACCGCGATACCATCATAAAATAAATTTAACTCAACATGACAATGAAATTACTCACATTAGAGTAATACTGATCAATGAAACATACGGTGATGAAGTTCAGATGTGGTACTTTTTTTAATTTTAGAACTCGAGCATGCCTGAATCATATAATAATATATGTAAAGCATGTTTGTAGTACTTAAATGTTGGAAGAAATGTAGAATTTGAAATGTGCGTCCCTCATGATACTAATTGAACCCTCTCATTAGGTAGGTAGCAGATGTTAGCGCATGTACCTACGTAGCGGATGTTTGGTGAGAACTCACCCCCTACAACAAACCCTTGCTTGGGTAGTCAGTACATATCTGTGGAGAACCATTTCACAAGATTTCGTCTCAGTTTGAATCACGATACATTCCCAGATTAAGATTATTCCCCAATGCTATTGCAGGGGAAGCAAATGATATGGTTGTGTATTGTATAAAAAGTGCAATATAATTTTTTAGCTTTCATCGTTGATTTCTCAAATTCTTTAAAAAAATGTAAGCTTATTCTTTATCCTAGTGCTCTTATTCTCTATCGATGCTAAAGATGAAATTTATTCTTTACCATTTTGCTCTTATTTTTTGCATATTCTTCATTCTTTTGTTTCTTAAATATTTTTTCTCATGTCTAAAAAAAGCTATTTCAATATTTTTTGACTGATGCTTTTCGAATGCATACTGGTAAACCAGTGAAGCTACGTAAAGCCTCACTAAAAATGTATGAAGACAGGAATATCCGAATGCCAATTGAAGTAGGGAAATTATATCTCCGAAACCGGTTTTTCGGTTGACTTATGCAACCATCCACGGGGAGGAGAATAGGTCCCTTCTCGTAGATGGTTCCCTAAGTCAACCGAGAAACCTGTTTCGGTGATATGATTTCCCTATTTTAATTGGCATTCGGATTTACCACTCTTTGGACACTTTCACTTAAGCCAATTGGAAGATCACCTTAATTCACGTAAAGCCCCATCATTAAGTTTTTAAACTTTTACTGTGTTTGTTTTCAAGAGGAACAGTAAATTTATCTTTATTTTTATATGAATTTGAGAAGAATTTGTCAATAGTAAGGCTCATTTGTCATTACTGCAAAACTTGAATGAGATTCGTTTACTGCCTTTTCAAAATATGGTTTATCCTCACAGAAATGATGACTCGAGCGAATGACGTTGTGCCAATAGAAGTGATTGAATCCCGTGCTTTGGCTGCACAAGATGCCACGCCAGTCACTTTCACCTTCAATGTCGGACATCTATGGTCACTCCATAAGCATGTACTTTTCACTGTTTTGTAGGAGGGAATGTCAAGGACATCGATTCAACCAATCGTTCCCGACATTATTCCACATTTATTTTAGTCACCCGAAAAAGATGGACCGATCAATCTCTCGTCAACATCAGAACGCGGGTCGATTAATTTATTCTTTCCCCGCGCCTGACTTGCTAAACATCTCGACACCACTGTTAATAAATTACTGAAAGCGCCTTCACTTGACATATTAATCAATTTCTTCGCTCATAAACACAGTATAGGTTTCCGATGTCTTGTTGCGGGAAACAGATCCTACTTGCGTCGTAATGTGTGAGGTCATCAAAATTTTGCAGTTAAAATTGTAGACTGAAAGTTTTCATTAATAAATTGGAAGGAATTTTATTATTGTAGCTTTTTAAAAACTTGATTTATGAACAGGCACTAACAGCTCAATCAGCCAACGGCTTGCAAAATACATCATCTGCGTTTAAAACCGTTCAAAAATATATGGGATATGAATTAACCTTCAGGAAACGATTTTCCACAGCAAAAAGGGTGAGAATTAATTTAAAGTGTTGTTGCCTAAAATATGCTGAGGAAAAAAAGGGTTAATCAGCTGCAAAGCTCTTAAGTGAATCGTATTAAGACAGGTTATGAGAACGGGAATGATATTGAGGCATTGAAACTTTCGGAGTTCATAAACAGTGTGGAAAATACAGAAAACCTGTTCCTTTAAAAAAAAATGTATGATGAACGTTCCATTTTATGGCGGCTAAACATGATAGAAACATGAAAAAAGATATCGATGTTTAGACTACCTTATATATGTATCTATAGTTATATACTTTACACATCAGCTAGATTTGTTAAAGACCGTTATGATAACCGTACGTATGAGTTAAATAGAGGAACTAGCATGAGAATTACTATCAGAACTCAGGTTAAATTTAGGATGAAACTACTAATTAAATTTGAAGCTGATTTGTTGACAGTTGTCTTTTGGTACATACATTAAGAATCCCTGCATTTTATGCTAGGTTTCATCAGATTAACAAGATTAGAGAGATGGATTTTCGTACCGATAGATTTAAAATGTCATTTTTCCGCGTAGAATTAGAGTACACAATAGGCAGAATAGTAGGGGGTTAGGTAGGAAAAAATGTCTGAAGTAGTCTGAAGGCATGATGCATGTTTAAACAATAATAACATATGCATGATAGAGAAATTCTGATACTTATATATATTTAGGATAATGTTTTTATTAGCAGTAATCTATTCATTAATGTGTAGTTACCAACCATCTAGTCACACTTGACACTAATATCTTACATCTCTCCATGAAATATTTTTGAGTAGCCTGTAGTGTATGATGTATGCATTAGCCCCTTAAACACTATAGATACTAACAATCTAGTTACATGAGACCCTATAGTTGCTTGTTTGCGTGTTAGTGGTGCATGCTTGGTGATCTTCACCCCCTGCCACACACCCACGTGGTGGCTTGCAGGGTATCACGCACATGTAATTGGAAGGGGACGCCTAAGACGATCGGCCCAGACGGAAGCCTTGTTGCCCCTTCCTTCGGCGGGGCGCCCACCCTCTGAGAAAGTGAAATCCTTCCAATTCGGCCCATTCCAACTTTGGCCATTTTAAGGAATGTCTTCGCCGAGCCAGAGAGCGCGCTGCTGCCTTTTAGTCCGCCGGCAAACTGCCCTTTGTTCCTGAGAGGAAGTTTCTCTGTCACGAGTGCGTGTTTGTAATTGAGTTTCTCGGAGTTGGTAATTAGAAATACGCCCAATCTCAAGGACCTTAACGTAAGACTGTCCGAGAAATCTATCGTGCAGGGGGCCAACAGAAACCAATCCCTCCCCTCCCATCGGAAGGGCTCACGTCACAGGAATCTAATTCGTAAAAAAAATATTCTTGGAGAGCAATGTAATGAAAATGATATTTCATAACTTTTGTGAAAGCTGGCTATTTAATTGATTAATTTTAATGAAATTGGTAGGAGTGGAGTTTACTTCATAAAGTGTGCAACACCTAATTCAGACTCGTCGCGCATTGGCTAAACTGGCCGAATATTATGCGTAACATTGATGGAACATTTTAAAGCACGGATACACGTGGTCCGTTATGCACCAAGAATGATTTGCAGATGTGCAGTTCTTGAATTCTAAGGCTTCAATTAACAATATTGTGACAAGTGTGGCAAATTAGGTTTCATTGTTTGAAAGGAAGACATTTAACGAATTGTGTGAAATTTTATTGTAAAATGAGGTGATTCCAAGAAGCAACTCAATTTTTCTTCTCGTGTCTATCCCTGCCCCTATCCTTTCTTGATATCCACGCAATAACCTTTCGTCACTTCCTATTCTTCACATGTAAGAGACTGTACGCTCAACTTTGAATTTTACTTGATGTGACTTCTAAACTAATATAAGTGTGATAAATGAGCGTGGAAAACAAAGAATATTTTAGTTAATTTGTTCTTAAATTGTTACACGAAGTTAATTTACTAATGATAGTTTTATTACATTCTCAGAGCTTGGATTAAATTTCCGGCAGTGCCAGAGATTTAAGTAGTAATTTTATTCATCCCAAGATCACATTGAATGTTATAAGACACGTAAAGTTAGTGATTATACATGCAGTAGATATACGTTGCACATGGAAGAAAAAAAATATAGAAGTTCACTGGAAATATTTACTTGAAAAGTCCAAGAACTCGACAACTGAATAAAATTATGTCTTGTAATAATTTATTTCATTGTCTTATTAATTCTGTACCTTTTCTGGCAACCTATAAGTATTTTCACAGCTAATTTGAAGTATCACGCTCATAGCTCAAATGACTAAGGGCAGTTGAGTTAGTTTTAATGAAGACACAGTGAATTAAGTGACGGATTGGTTTAATTGTAAGTAACATACGGATTACAATCGTAGTAATCCCCCAAATGCTTCTAGCGAGTGATGCAGTAACCTAGATACAGGTTGAACTTACGAAACATGCCACATTGGATCAATTGGAAAGGGAAAATGGGCTGTGAAGCAAGTAACCCCCTTTTGCGCACGGAATAATCAGGCATCCACGCATGGAAAAGGATCCCAGTGAAAAATGTTTTGTTCAAAAGTTTCTTCACTTACGCTGTTGTTATGAAAAATTATGAGATAGTGCCTTACTAGTTTTTCAGATGGATTAATTTCTAATGGTTTATGTCATCATTATTCTCATAAATTGCCTGCATTTTATTCCTTGCAGTTCCATCTACAACCTTCATTTTTGGCGTTGTACCCGATTATTAATGTACACTTCATACCTTCCCCTACAAACCTTCCCCTAGTGGTGACTCTCAGGGTCGAATGTAATGCAGACATGAATGTATAGAATTGAAGAGATGCCTTCAGGCGTAACTTTGTGGAATTGATTCTCATCATGGACGTATAGAGTAAATATATCGTTCAGTTTTGTCATAACTGATCGGCGTGTTATATCTTTACTATCCATGCAGCTTTAAATTGTCAAATTATTCTATAATGATTTGTGCTAAATGGAGTAGTAAATATTGAATCTGAATTTTTTTATTTCTTTCGCAGGTGCTCATACACAGACAGCGTCCAAACGAGAAACGTGACCTAGGTGAGTTGAACTTGTATTTTTTTGCCTATATTATCTTTTGGCAAAGTAATTTAATGTTTTTTTGACTGTGGCAATGCTGAAGTAAAATATAAGTTCAATAAAATGCAAGCTGCGACGCCAGTGAATATAAGAATCTTAATTTCCATAGGGAATTTTACTGGCGAATATGCATTGCGTTAGCCAGAGCCTTAGTCTTGCCGTAGTTTTGAAGGAACGAGGGTGAGGAGTATTCTTTTTATATTGCGCAGTAATAATAGCCAATGAATAAGTTCGCCCTCGGTATCTACGACCAGATTTTTATGAGCCAACATATAAAGTATTAAACTGCTATATTATAGAAATTAAAGCAGTAGGTACTACAGAAATTTTACCCGGAAGGACATTTTTGGAAAAATTAAGGTAATTATAATGAAAATCAGAATTATATTTTAAAGACAAAAATGATGCTTTTGATGAATTTATTTTATTTATAACTATACCATGCAAGAAAAAATTTTTTGTAAAGATAGCGCCAACCTTCGTGAGCCAAAATCCATTTCTGATTTTGAGCAAAAAAGATCCTGTAATATAGACAGACATGCATTAGGTGGACGCTTGAAAAACGTCTTTTTACACTCTTTTTCTACAAACTGCAGCACACTGGTTTTACCAGATAAACACATGTAAATGGTGTCATTATGAAGCTTTTAAAGCGTACGCGATGCTTAAGTACTTTAAATTGGACATTTTTGCTAGAATAAGTGCTTTTTGTCGCGGTAAATGTAGATTGAAATTTTCATTTTTCTCAAGTTTAGCGTAAAATTACACCAAGAAAGAATGTAATAAACGGTTCGATTTTTCTCATCGTAATACTTATAGTGTATTAATATATAAGGAGAAATGGAATGAGTACATTCCTCACTGGGAAAAAATCACTTGATATGAGAAATGTTGAAAAAAATTTTTCGGAGCTGAAAAATTCCATGTGAAACAGGGTGTAAAAAGTACAAAATCATAGATTTAGGAAGTATTAATTCGGTTCTTATAGGTGCAAAAAGGACTTTTTTGTGATTACTAGGGGCTTGGGATACATCGTCGTGTAAAAGCAGTGCTCAATCCTCTCTGGCAATGGGCCTGGCTACACCAACACACATTACAAGCATGCTATTTTTAATCTTCGTTAAACCATTTGAGACCAAAAAAATTAGAAAGTCATTGTTTTAGAATGGTTTTATGTTGCTCGTTAAGATGCAAAAGAATTGTTTTGTGGTTATTAGGGGTTTGGGAGATATGGTCGGTAAACAAACGTTGCCCAATTCCCACACGCAATGGGCCGAAACGGACACATGCATTCACATGCATAATATTTTATGTGCGATACTTGAATAATTATTAATATTAGTATTTTCTAGCTCCAATTGATTTTAATGATGAATTTTTGCCAACTGCTTATTTTCGAAGTTGCTCCTTCCTGGCGCTATTTCTATCTTCAGAAAGTTACGTGTCCTACCTTCTTTGCTTCATGTTAAGCAATTCCCCTTATGATTTTATCCTTCCGGTTTATCCATAACATTCTATCTTCAAAAGCTGCCTTTACAATGTCATTTATCCTAACTGTTCAATCCACTTATTTTAATACTAATTTAAACTAATTTCCTCAAAAAGGTTTCTTTCAACCCTTACCACTACGAACATTTTAGCAAATGTACCCTTTCATACCCTTTTTCCACTCTTCAAAGCCAAAGAAAATCAGCAAAATAAAATTTTAAATGCATAGCTATACTGCAAATATTTATAATGCAAATATGTATTGGGTTCAGTTCTGTGCATCAGAAAATGTATATTTTTTCTAATAACCTGCGTCTTATATAATTTTTGATACTTGAATTATACAATTCCCTTGGGAGATACGGTCGTTAAACAAACGGTGCTCAATTTCCACACGCAATAGGCCGAAACGGACCCATGGTGCTGTGTAAATAGCACCATGTGTCCGTAGGTAACAGAAGCTAGGTCCGTAGGTAACAGAAGCTAGGTCCGTAGGTAACAGAAGCTAGGTAAACAACGTGGTTATTGCTTTCAATTATTTGGCCTAGAGTCTAAGGTTTTTCAAATACAAGAAATCAAGCTATGGAAGAGCAAAGGTTTTCAACAAAACAATTAAAATACATCCAATATTTTTATTTGTTTTCGGAAGTACTGAGGCAAACATTTAATGTATACAGGAGTAATAATGGGAACAAGAATATTCAAACTATTGATAGAACTCCATGGGTAAGTAAACAACAACATAAGTAAACTGAATCGTGGCTGAGCTTAAAGTGATCGAGTGCGACCACCAGGTTGTGGATGGTGAATCGACCTAGAGTCGATATAGAGGTTAGCAGTGAGATAAGAGTTTTACTAGAGAGGTTTACTCATCAAATAATCAGTCGTGGACAAACTTCGACGGAACTCCGGAGTGGTATTGATCTATTCATGGGTCAGGTGCACAGGCTCTTCTAATGATACTTAAACCCGTGAAGAATGATATAGGAGCCTCAATATTAAGATCGAAATCTGATTCAGCAGTTAGGGGCCTGTGGATGAATAAGGTCTCTGTAGTTGACGATATTTCTGCAAAGCTATTAAACAACGCAAGATGGAAGGCATTAACACTTCTTTGTAGAACCATTTGTGTCACGTGCTCAACTGGAGAGACTTCATCGTCATCCCAATTCTGAAAAAGAAGAGAGGGGAAAATGGTGAATATTTTAGGGCCATAATCCTGCTGACACATATATCGACGATATTGACTAGGAGATTAGAAAAATGCAGAGGAATACCTGAACCACAGTTTCAAGAATCATATAGAATATTGCAATGTAGATTTACCGGAAAGAGTATTTATCGCCGTCCGCTACTCGCTCTTTCATATCTTATAGCTTATTCGACCCCGATATTTTTTCCACTCATATTATTCAACCCCGACATTTTTGCAAGCAGTCACCATTAAAAGGGGGGACGAGGGAATTGCTATATGTAATTAATTCACCGGCATACGATGGGTGCCTTGAAAAAAATTGAGAGCGCTCTAAGGGCTCAGTATGTATCCCTCAGAAGGTAAACATGTCCTTCCACACACTTGAATGATAACGCGAAATCCCGAGGTTTGACCAGGGTTAATGCGGAAGAAATATCAGCTTCTGGAATGGTAAAAACAAAGTGTTTGACGAGTCAAGTTTAATATTTAGTTTAGGAGTTCTCTTAATGAGTATTACGAAATAAAAGACGAAAGTAACGGGCTCAACCTGGGCAAACATGAGTCCCGCGGTGTCAAAACGTCCCTTTTGCGAGTCCTCTCATTGGGTGGAGAGAGGGAAAGGGGGGGGGGACGCAGTAATGATTGTATGTACGATACCAGTATATTGCGGGTGTCATGCTGTATCTGCATGCTCTGCATGTTCCCACACAGAAGCTAAGCATATCCTTCCACGGAATTAAAATGACAACACGAAATCCCAGTCCTTGAATGCATCCGAAGGCAGTCTATCTGAGCGACAAAGAGAATGGATTCTCTTAGTTAGTAATTCAGGGGAGATGAACATCGACTGAGGTCATTTGCGCCATTTAGGATAGGTGGATAGCTTAGTGTTGGAAGGAGTTTTTAGGGAATGGAGGAAGGGTGGAGAGAATCCCGGCGTCAATATTAACTTACTCTTAACGACAGACGCCAAGGGGACCACGGCAGGGGACCAATGTCCCATCCGACGGACAGAGTACTGAACTTGAAATGCCCTCCACTAGGCACTCAATCAGGGACCGGTTTTCCACTGAAAAATCCATGCCGGGATATGTGCCGGGAAATCATTGCCGGGAATCTAACCCGGGCACTCGGGATGGGATGCCAGTACTATAGCCACCACAACTACCAGATCCCCTATGGATTCTCTTTTTAAAACCACTCTCATGAAACCTATTGTGGTCCTTTATAAGACGTGCAGTTATAAAATCTCCAGGATGGAGATTTTATAACTGCACGTCCATTTCATGGGTCCACAGCGTATGATGATACCCACCGCGTAACTGCATTTGCATTAATTGGCGCGCAACGCTGGCCTCCACTACTCGAAAGAAAAATCGAGTTTATTTCCAAAGTTGCAGAGAATCGCAGATTTTACAACGGATTCACACTCCTGAACTTCAGTAAGTCTCGTTACATTTACTACTTACGAAACTTCCGTGATGATATTAACTCTTTATCTAACCAAATGCAAATATTTGGTTCGCCAGGGTTAAATGCAAAATAGGGTTCGCCAGTTTGTCTTATTAACGGAGCAATTATACCTGAAAATTAAATGCAATTACATCATGTAAAAGACTAAGATTTTTTCTTATAAAAACTATTACCTCTGTCCGGTAAATATAGTACATACAACAAGTTCCGCATCCTCTTCTTTCCGGAGATTTTCAGTCAAAACTGAATTCTGACGTTTTTTTTGCATATTTTCCTCAAACATAACCCCATTTATATCGTTAATGCAGTAAAATTATGAAAAATTACATTGAACATTTCATGCACCAATAATGGGAGAGTCATGATGTTAAATATCAATTTCCAGGGTGAAAAAACAATTTTTAGAATATTAGTCAGCTTTTTTCGATTCCATCTCACTGTAAACCGGTGAGAAATCTGCCATTCTCGGGATATGAACCCAGGCCCTCAAGATGGTAGGCCAGTACTTTCACCATTACATCAATCATACACCCTCTATGCGGTGGGGGATGAAACAAAACATTTCATGAATAGTTCAACGGAATGAAGCTTGAGGCATTTTTCACTGTAATAATTGCTTAATTCGTGTCGCAGTGTGCTCGAATGCCTTGAAAAAAATCTTATTTTGCTCATTTACCTCATAATAATATTGAAAATTCTTTTAACGCCGATTATAAATCTAAACTGAGATCTAAAAAATATCAGAATGGGAGGAAAAGTTGTATCTCATAAATAGGAAAGTAATTCTTGGAATAGTTTAATTGCATGTTTAAGCTCAGAACGGTATTCACAGAAGAGACTTCGAGATTAAAAATAAGAATCAACTTTGTAATTTTCCACACGTTTTTAATAACCAACCGGTTTCAACACTCAAGTGTCATCATCAGGGACATCATCACGTGTCATCATCATGAGTCCCTGATGATGACACTTGAGTGTTGAAACCGGTTGGTTATTAAAAACGTGTGGAAAATTACAAAGTTGATTCTTATTTTCAATCATGGAAAAATTTCACAATGTGACGGCCGAAGTTGTTTCATCGACATCGAGATTACTTTTCCCAAATAGCTATTTTTTCCACATCTCAAAGTAGACGATTCGCAATAGCTTCTTCAGGAAACGGATCCATTCTCCCTCAGCCACTGTTCTCATAAGATTTTTGTCAACGCTTAAGTTTGGTTAAGGTGAGCAATCACCCCCTGCCACACACCCTTGTGGTGGCTTGCAGGGTATTATGTAGACGTAGATGTAAGTTTCGAAGGTCGCAGTCCAATTGCACTCAACACGTGCCATAAAATATGCATGTCCCTTCCGTCAACTCACTGTTCTATCCTGCAGTATTTTTTTCCTTTTTCTATCTAATGGGTTCCGAACGGTGGGAGGAGAAGTTTTGCTCATCCACTTTTGTGTGTGGTTATACTTTGTAGGGTAGACCTCGCCCGGAGATCCGGATGTGGGACTGATTAACTTCCGGAGGACTATTTCATACGAGAGATTTCCATTACGTCTTGGTAAAAAAAAAGAGTGGAGTCCCTTGCCTTCCACATCGTAGTGCTAAAGCCGTGAAAGAGATTGCTACCACGCCTGCAGTGAAATTAGTGTCATTAAACCAACCATTATTATCTTAACGTTCACTCTCATGAAGAGGAGCTGCTGCCCTCTGCTCCAGGTGATAAGATGCATGATTATTTACGGCTCCTGTCACCATGTCACGGAACACTCACAGGTTTTTGTGTTATTTTTAAAGGCCCATCGTACCCAAAAATAGATCAATACTACCTCGAAGGGCCGTCGCTTTTTGTCCGCGACTGCTTATTGGACGAGTCACCTCGCTTATCTCGCAGCTAATCTCTATTTCTAGATTTCGACCCACTGATAGAAACCCCGGTGGACAAACTCGGTAACTTTAAGCTCGGACCCGATACATATCCATTCTATAATGTGAAAAGATAAGCCGAAAAACGCCACGCGATAGTGCAACTCTCGATTTCTTGGGAGAAGCATAAGTTGGAGGAATATGAACCTTGGTAAAATCATTAAATGTCGTCATCATGCAGTCTACGCTACTTTTATTTAACCTGATTTCCCGGGTTCGACTTCACTAGAGTGTGTAGAACATGAACATTTATTATGCTCTTCTTGAAACCGATTTTATGAACTCTGTTTTTAAAACCTTTGTTTATTTTTGAATAAGAAAGAAATGCAATGTTGTCATTAAAATGAAGATAATCTGACGGAACAATTAATCGGCTTAAAGCAAGATTAGTAAAAATGGGATTTTCCCCAATCCGAGGAGTTTATTTAAAAAAATCTTTAGTCCTGTAGTGAAATTTAATGCTGCTAGTACTCTCGTCACTGGCAGCAGAGAAGGTTTGGTGACCGTGAGTACCTTGATATGAATTTATAGTACTTAATTGGTGTTCTATCAGAAGAAAAAAACACCTGTGCATTTTGATGGGAAGAATAAGGATAGAAATCATTGGGCTGTGTTGTGTAAAGCAAGCAGGATGTGAACGGTATTCCTGTAGTAGATGGCATTCTGAAGAATTGAGAAGAGACTGTTGACCTTGCATTAATACAGGCTATATACAAACTTCTGCCTTTGCAAGATCATCTTTCTCACCTTTTTTTATGTATATGGCCAGTTTTAGAGTATTCATGGCCATGCATCTATTGAGATATTTAAGGGAAATGCATTTTTTTTAATTTTGCACCTTATCATAACCTTGTGTTTTGAGCAAATCGAGCAACGCTCAATTATATGGAGAAGGGAATTCGACAATATATGTCATTATCAAGGTACCATGATCAAGGTATCAATACCTTGATACCTTGATAATGACATATATTGTCGAAACCATGATCAAAACCAATAAAACCTTTGTGTGGAATGTACAAAGTGGATTTTCATTCCCAATCGAGTGGTTCCAAAAAGTAAAGCCACAAACTTGAACTGCGTTATATGGAGAAGCATAAGTTGGAGGAACACGTATCTTGGTAAAGCATTTAATGTCATCAGCATGCAGAGTGTAGGCCGCTACTTTTAATTCACCTGATATTCCCGGGTTAGATCTTACCCACTTTTCCATTGTCCCAAAGAATAAACTGTAAAATCGGTTTTTCTCGGTGAAATCGGAGTGTTTAGGGAAAATCCACTTGGCATTCTCCTCAGGCTAAGGACACCCTCCAGATTCCAGGGTGCCTCGCAACGCCCAGGTGAACTCCAAGGAGACGCATCGACTCAACGCCGGCGCGGACTCGAGTCTTCTTTATTGCCTCTTTCAGCGGAGGGATAAAAGTTATGTCCTCGAAGCACTTGATTAAACTTCTTTGGCGGAGGCGTCTTCCAGGCGCTCAGGAGAGAGAGTGCCTGCGCCCCTCAAACAACTGACACACCCCCTCATCTCCAACTTATTCTTATTCATTGCTTTCTTTAATGATAAGCTGCTGTTTGAATCACTTAATAGTTTTTGACCATAAATATATCCTATTGGACGTCAATATCAAAGTAATTAATTTACTGCAATTCAGTTTTTGAAACAAAACAATGGGGGCGTTTAACCCTAGCCGAAATCGTTAATTTTGTACACGAAATCGTTATTTGGTAATGGGAAAAAATTTAGTGAATAAATTAATCTTCTAAATAGAGCCACTGCCTCATAAATCAAAAATTAAAATAAGCAAAAGGAGACGCCCACCGATCGAGCTGCGTTAAGGATATCTACGTCATCGACCTCCCCTCCTTGACTGTTTTGAGGAAGACGGAAATGGGAGTTGAAGGAAAAGGGAGTGGAAAAGGATAGTAAAAGAGATGGAGACGGTAGGTTTCCCTGAACAGATTCTGTCGCATCCTGTAAATATCCCAAAACAACTGAACGGCGAAGTATTTTCGTATACATTTCGGTGTGGCTAAAAAAGTGCCGAAGTTTTTTTGGCTCATTCACAAATTACGATGTGTTTGAGTACGCAATGCCTTTCGGAATAACCCGAATCGAGTCAAACAACCACTTCTATTGGCGGAATCAGAGGTGTGTCCTCCATTGTGATAGGGCGACGGAGATAGGGAGACTTAGTGGTCTATGTACATACTAGTCCTTTGCACGCTCACTTTTCCGAAAGGGCTAGAAACATGAGTTTTTCACCGCTAATTAATCGAAAATATCTGGACGGATCAAAGAACGGAAAAATACGGGTCGTATTTTACAAACTTTACCAGATTTGGCAATAAAAAATATGGCAAACGACCCCATCGCCACTATCTCTCGAAGCATGGAAAATGTATGTAGCTCCTTTGATTCTCACATCATAGATCTTTTAGCAGTCGTCGTTCTTACAATGTTATTCTTTTCTTTCTTTTGATTCCGACCGAGGATGAGCCATGAATATGTCTTAAGCCGGAGAGTGAATTATCCAGGGCATTTAATATCTATCTAATGAATGGACTCAGCAATACATTGCACTAAAATGTGCTGCTAAAAATATTTTATAGATCAGTGTTAACTTGAAATGAATAAGGCGATACTTTGTGAAAAATTGACATAGTGTAAGAGAAACTTAACTTTGTATTTTTTCATACTATTATTTGAGACACCCTAACGGTTTCAACACTCCCGTGTCATTGTCAAGGGAGAACCCTTGACAAAGCACGAGAGCTACGTGCCTTAGGGCGTAGTTGTAGGGACAATGACACGGGAGTGTCGAAACCGGTAGGGTGTCTCAAATAAAAATGTGAAAAAAGTACAAAGTTAAGTTTCTCTTACACTATATCAAGGTTAACTCTTGGTGAATACCATAAAATTGCTTTCGATTGACATTAATCTATAATACACTTCCGCATTGTGGTAGCGCAGTGAGTAGATCGCAGGACTGCTAACCTGAGATAGTGTGTTCCATTCTAGAAGAGAGACTTTGACATATCCAGCTAAAAACGTGATTTTATGGGTTTCTCTCTAAGACTGCTGGTTCGACAGAGGGACTGTTACTCCCTATATCCAGAGGTTCCGAGAGCTACGTGCCTTAGGGCTTAGTTGTAGATAGATTTTTTTCAGCTGCACATTCGCCAAACTGATCCACCTTCGAGTAAAGAACACTGGAATTTTACTGAGTACTTTATATTTTTGCTTTGTTCCATTTTGAAGAGTGTGATACCTGTACTATTGCAGACCGTAACTCAACGAAGACATCACATAGTACAGTAAGATGAATATTTTAACAATGGTTCTTTGGAAACACTCAGGGTAGGAGGACTTTTAAGTGAAATAGTTGATACCACTCCAGTGTGATTGGATGTGTGTGTGGTAATCCATGCATTCATTCAGGCGAGGAAGGCGAAGTGAAAGACACGATGGGATGGAAAGTGATGAAGCGGGAAGGGAAGAAGTGGGGGTCCCAATCAAACGGGGGGAAATGGATACAGCCAGCCTCCCTCCCTCCCCCCAACGGAGCAACGCCTTCATCTCCACACCCATCTCTTCCCACCCTTTAACTGCTTCTTGCCTTGCGATTTCTCGGCTCTCTACGGAGCCATCCCTGCACTCCAATATGACAGCTTTGCTCCTCTTAATGCAAACTACAGTTTAATTTCTGTCTCAAGCGATGCATTAAACTTCCTTCTTCCATTCATATGGCATTGATTTTTTGTCCTTGCTTATCCTGGCCGTTCCATAGCGTTTAGGACTAGTTACTCACCTCCTGGCATCTTCCTGCTTCCAAGGGCCATGTTCAGAATCTCAAGTACAGTCTCCATCCTACTGCTTATATCCTGAAAATCCCTACAACGCGTCAAATTGATGCACGGTTTCTACCTGCAGAGGAGGTATCATTTATCGGCGTGATGTTAGGCACAGAGTTGAGATTTTGATTATGGCCCAGAATCTAAACTGCAGTCCCACTTCTACTGATTACGTCATAAGATCTCTATTACTAGTTCAATAGAGCATACAAATTCTCCTCATTTTGAATTAAAATGGTGTACGACGTGGTAATACCAACTTTGCAGGGTGAATCTGACTACAATTTGACTCAAATTAGATATTTTAGGACGAAGCAGTGGAAGCAAGACTGAAAATGAGATTCTGAATATAGCCACGAGTGTCTTCTCGCTACGTTTTATGCTCGTCGCTCCAATTTTGTCCTTGGAATGCTTGCATAAATGACTCTAGTTCTTGGTAGAAGTGCAATGTTGCCATTATACGTTTACCGGTCATCCTCTGTTGAACGCGACCGAACCGCGAAATTTCCTTCCTTCATAATTCTTCCTGCCTTTCCTTCAATTTTGTATCTCATCGTGGTTGTGCCACTTCTCCACCTAAAGTTGGCACCTTTAAGTGCATAGTGCTCGCATCCCGCCGTTCCACAGTGGTCCAGAATTCAAATCTGACTGGACAAAACCTCAAAAGTCGACTTTTTCGGAATGTCTTCAGCCATTGGGTGATCAAAGTAGAATAACCGTGGAACCATAAGATATCAATTAAATTACGTTTTGTCAAGGGAATGCCAATCATGAGAGTGTTAAACCTTGGGCTTTCGTTTGACAGTTGCGCCATATCTTGGCGGCCGAGATTTTAGCGCTCTGCAATAATGATGATATTATGATTATTATGTGTGATTTTTTCATTTTTTTGGCTTCATTGTCCACTTTGAAAGTATTACTTTTATATTGATACGAAAAAGAAGCATTTCCTCTCATGTAAGCATGATTAAAACATCCAGAAATGATGAGTTCAACTATAAGTCAAAGGGGAATAAAAACAAGTATTTTCGCAAGCCTTAAATAAAAAACGCCGCGACATTCTGCGATAATTTTTCGCCCAGTGAACAATATTACATCCGAGAGTCTTTACAAATAATAATTAGCTGCAACCTCGCGCAACCTCTGTAGTTATTCTTATTTTTATCTGTGACGTCACAGGTTACAAAAGTGGACCAAATAGTGTGACGCAATATGCTGATCACATGTTAAAGTTCCTTAGAGCATATTTCATTTATATTTCAATAATATGTACAGATACATATTCGGATGGCTTATACGTTGACTCTGGTCTTGAATGGGTAATGGTTATTAGGGCTAGAAGCTGAGTGAAGAGGATAAAAATGTGGGAGAAAACTAGCGGTCAGTTTACGGATGGGGGAAGCAGCAGAGGATGGGCGAGGAAAGAGAGAGGGAGACCTTTCTTATATCCGTCTTCACTTCTTATCTACCCTTCTGCTCCCTCTGACCCAATGTGCATACTCCCACATATGGTCCCCTAGTTCTTCGTACCCAGGAAAAATCTCACCAGTTGTGCGTCTCTTGTGCGTCACCTTTGGACGTGTTCGAGTGTGTCTAATGTTCCGTTGCTGAAATATTGTGCATTGCAATTTTTCCCTCATTCATTACACATTGTAACTGCTCTCAATCGTGGTTTTGTCTGCGCTTCCTTGATAGTCAACGCTCAACTGAAATGTGCATTATTTTTGGCATGGAGATCGCAGATGCAGGTATGATATACTTATATTGATTTCCTCAGTATGAAATGATTGTCTCATGACATGATGTTAGTTTCGCAAGAACTCAACGCGGCTTCAAGGGGTATTGAAATTTTCAGATATTGTGAATAATGCAATCGCTGGTGGTCGACAATCATCTCGAAGTTCCCCAAGCTTGTCTGATTCACCCTGTAATCCTTCTGGTCGCCCGAAAAATGTTTTTGAGGAAAGCAGTGCTAGAACTAAAAAAAGGAGGGTTGAGTCTTTAATATCAAATACAACATGCAAATAACTGGTTTTTGCCACTGAGGTTAGCTTACGATCAAAGGGAAGAAGATGTGCAGCTGAAATTGTGAATCAGGTGTCGAATCTCTCCCTGTAAGGGGCCACAAGAATTAAGAAAGCCTTCACTTCGTCTAGTGTTAAACTTCCAATTAAACTTACACCTCAACAAGCTCTGGCGACGTATGTTGATAATAGGCTTACGAAAAAGCAATACCTCTCAAGACGCCATGAAGCTTAAAGGCAGAATGCAGACATATATCCCACGTACAATTCAATTATTGAAGCAAAAAACAATGCTACCCGGAAAACATACATATCACCGAAGTGTCCGCCGAAATAGAGCTGCAATCCCTTCTAGATCACACTGTAAAACGGCTGATTTGGGTGCAATATGAAGTTCTCAAGCAGCTGAATTTGGGTACAGATACTCTCCCACAATTAACGGCAGTTTTGACAGATTTGATTTCTGAGATGTAGGTAAAGAAATACTTTCTGGGACTATAGTTTGTAAATGTTTTAGCTAATGCCTTTGAATTTCTCATCCCCTTGTGCCTAAGGCTAGAACACTTTCACATTTTACAATTTGATTGTTCACATAATTAAACAATATATTTTGTTGTAATATTATTCATGATTTCTAAATTTTAAAGCGTAATCTTCATGTGTAAGTGATATAAATTTTTTAAGCGAAAAGAATACCGTGTAAATTAGGATCAATCGTTGGATTACGAACCCAAATGTTGTATTATTTTATTTTTTTGTATTTACTTTTATTGTGTATTGTTTTCAATTTTATAACTCATACCTAATTCAGTTGCATAATAACTTTAAGATATTTTGTGAAATAGTCAATGAATTGGATTCTATGGTTGCATTTTATGTTCATATTCTGGTTATTTTCATCATTGCTATTGTGGATATTTAGCAGGTATTGTTTTTAATTTTAAATTATGCATTTCATCCCTCAGTAGATTAACATTCTGATTTTTTAGGATAATGAAAATTTTATAAACATTGAAATCCAAACTTTTTATGGTTCCAAAATTTCTCTCGCCAGAGAGACTTAATGATATTGTAATAAAAAATTAATATTTGTATAAAATTTGTAAACTTACGCCGAATGGCATTAGTAAACGTTTTAACATCATACAAGACGAGAAAAATCACTTTCCACACGCAAGGCCCTTCACAGACAATTTTGTCCAGTCAGATTTGGAATCTGGACCACTGTGCGTTCACCGGATACTCGAACGTGAGTGTCCTTTACCTTCCTTATAATATATTCCGGTGTGGCCACACTTCCTCATCCCGCGAGTTCCCAACATACCCCCCTCAATAGCAAGGTATTGCACAGAGAAAAAAAAACATTCGCTTTGACCGGGTGTCGAACCCGGACAACCTGATTCGAGTCCCAGTCAAGGTGAATTATTTTTGTGAAATTTCAGTGGGTTATGCCGCTAAACTTTTCGGGTCTAGATCACTGCTTAAAATTACCTCCTCCCCATTATATTGGGAGATTGTCATTCTCTGCCGGCCGAAGTCAGCTCTGTAGCGGCTCGGCGCCGGCAACCAAAGGTCACGGGTTCGAGTCTCACTTCGGGTAAGGATATTATGTTTGCCGTGGAGCGAAGATGAGGCGGGGCACTATATCCAGCAGAGTTCCTAAACCCCTAGTCGACCACTGCCATTCCTCTCATCATATCCTCCCCTCAATTCAAGCATTCTTCATCACTTCCCACGCGGTTTTATCGTCCTCCGTGGCCCGCACCTTTTCTCCTCCGCAGCCCACGCATGCCGCGCTTCTGCTGCACCCGCCCGCCATGCCTCCCTCAGGAAAGCCTGGGATCGCCCGGGGCGCAAAAAGTCGAGCGTGCTTCACCCCACCACTCTTTAATCACTGGAAGCGGGACGGAGATTTCCCCAGGGATGCCTGTGGAGAGGATGATCTTTTGAGGGGCTCAAGTGTGAAGAGAACGTAAAAAGAGCTCTTCGTCGCCCGAGACACTCTCTCAAGTTCTACGCTTTATTCGCCTGCTCTCAGGGTGAGGTATTCACCTGCCACAGTGATTCTATCTTTCACCAACGGTGGCAATACAGTTGCAAACGGAACTTCGATGCGTACCATAGAAAGCGAGAATTCCTTCACGGTGACCAGCACCTTAATCACTTACTGAGTTAAAGATGAGCTGGTACGGTGGTCTGGTGTATTCAAGTAGGAGTTAGAAATCATGTGGGAGAAGAATTTTCACGTACGCTAAGTGGCTAACTATTTGAAGGTTTACAAGACTGCTGTTGAATTTCATCCCTCCCGCTGAGAGGTACTCGATGGAATAGACTGAGAACGAATAAGGAGTGTAAGAAGTTCTAAATCACTGATTGCACGCATGCCCACTACCTCTGGCGCCTAACGTGTTCTTCAAGCATCATCCATCCTTATAAATTGAACTTTAAAAGATATTCTCTAATAACTGATATTATAATAATCGATTATAATCGAGCTACGCAAAACCAACCTTAGGATTGCCCCAAGATAATTAAGATTTTATTTATTTTGAGGCATTCCTCACCCAAGGAAGGGCAACAGCTGCTCTCGTAACCTTGTAGACAGCATTAACGAAGCATTTTTAAATATGGCATGGAATTTTTTAATGATGAAAAACGATGCTGACTTGACCTCAGCTAATATAAAAAGTATCCTCCGAAAGATAGGGGTCGGAAATAAAGCCAGGATTTCCGCCAATCAGGAGACGCTTGAAGTCTTGACAGAATATATATATAAACCCACCAAATTTGACACGGCACAGCCCTGGGGATGGAAAACGAGTCGTTTTCCGAAACGTCGCCAGAGATGGAGCCTTTGACCCGGTGGAAGACCCGAGTAGCTTTCACTCACTAGAATACAGCCCCAATTTCAACTCTTCGTGTTCTTTCAATTAAAAGTTTTGACATGATAAACTTTTAACGCTATTATTAGTACTTTAATAGTTATCTTTTACATGGAGTCAGTAATGGCTTAACTACAGTGTCAAAATACGCACTAATCCTTAAGGACACCGATAAAATTTTAAACGTTTCCAGCAAACTCATCTTCCCCTTACCGATAATCTATGGCCTCTTGATATATACCGAGCAAAGAAGGCAGGAATTCCGTTTCGAATGATTCAATGGAAATTCCATTGTTGGAATGCAACCCTTCTGTTTTTTTTACGCGATGGTCACAACAAAACTCTCCCATTTTTCGTTTTATTATCAACGTTGTTTCCACCATTATTTCCTCCATGGTCTCTTAGTTTTTACTTACTGGCTGCCTGGCCGTGTTGATCAATACGCTGCTTGCCTTCTGCATACCAATTACCGCCTATTGGTAAATTTTCCGGAAAAATTTCTCCGAGGGAAATTTGTAGTTGCACAAACTGCGCGTTGGGGTTTTTCTATTCTGTTTTACGCTGACGCTAGCAAAAATGTTTGCTATTTACCTGTTTTGAGGAATCATACAACCCAAAACTATCGGTTAATCAAAAAGATAATGAAAATTTACATTCCAGTTAAGTGGGGTAGAAAAAATTGATCACTCCGAGAATGTTCGTTTCCACAGAAAATCAACCAAATTGGGTCCAGGTCATTACCAAGTTTTATATAAAAATTAATTTAGTAAACATTTGACAGAGAAGATTGCTGTTATTAAAATTACTTAGTTTAAAACAAAAACAATGCAAACCTAAATCAAATAGGGCAAATAATAATGTTTTAAGTACTTTGAAATCAATTTTGAATTAAATCCGCTTCAAAACAAGGATTCACCATAATATAACGATCATTTTTGACTAAATTTTTTTATAAAGCATTAATATCTTGGATAATTTTTTTAAAGGATTGATCGTTGGGCGCTTTTGGAGGATCAGTAAACTCAAGACTCGATGCTAGGATATTAAGGGCGGCTGAAAGGGTTGAAAAAGGGGATGGGGGGAGATTTGATGCAAGCAATACCTTAAAAGGAGTATCTCTTCCTGCTAGGAGGGGCTTCTTTGCATAACTCATGGAAGATGCGTCTGATCCCAAGATAAGAGATACCTCTTCACTCTGTCTGCCTTCATACACAGTAATGCCTCAGATACTCCGATTACTCTCAATGTTTCGTCCACTCCTACCTTTTCTGAGATCCTGTGTCCCTAGCGATGCGTTTCCAAAGTAAAATACTTTTAACGAAACCGATTCCTCTGTTGAAGCTTCTGTGAATTTTTCCGGCAAGGAATATTCAGAAGGCATTTTATCATTTTTATTCCCTAAGAGGGCACACGAATTTAATAAAAGAGTCATTGCATGGATATTGAAGATTAAAATACAAATACCAATATTCGCAGCGAAGACGATAATCAGATATTGAATTCCATCGGCAGTGGATTATATGAGAAATTATCCAACTTTGGGCATTAATGAGTCACAATGTTAAACTTCGGTATATAATGTCTATATGAAAGAGTCATTTATGTAGGAACAAAGACTGAGCTACATTTATTTCACGCATGACAATACATAAATTTTCTCTTCTCAAATTCCTTGTACCAATCCTCACAATTGTAAGAAATATTTAACGTGATTTGGTCTAATATGTGAAAGTGAAAATTCCATACAATTAAGAATGGATGAAAAACATTAATATTTGGCAAAATATTAATATTGGCAATATAATAGCCAATGGCAACGATATAATATTTGGCAATCTTACTTGAAAACGGATTGGAATGTTTTTGTTCTATCACCTTGATTTGAAATTTAAATAACCATATGAAATATGAGAAAAAATATTTCCTTCAATTCTTTAAAGTTATGACCATTAATGTCCTAGGTACTGTTAGTAAAAACGCGGAGCTTCGACATTTTTCATAAACTATTAGATTACTTTCATAGCACATATATTAACAATACCTTACTATCAATAGCCAAGGGCTACGGAATAATATTTGGCAATCTTACTTCAAAACAGTGGAAATGTTTTTGTTTTTTCTCCTTGAATTGAAAGTAGGTGAAAAAACACTTTGAAATTTTACTGTTTAAAAAAAATAATTTATTAACGACTTTTTTCACTGTACTGTAGCATCCTCAGGTATAAATACAGTATTTATACCTGACAATACTACAGTGCAGCGACACTAGTCGTTAAATCCTTTTTAAAAAGTGGAATTGCAAAGTCTTTTTTTACCTACTAGCAATGGAGTTCCACCAAGTGTTGGCCGCTTCCATCAACTAGAAAGTTAAATAACCATGTAAAATATCGGAAAACAAATATTGACCTCAATTCATTAAAGTATTGACAATGAACTTCTGAGATATTTCTAGTAAAAACACGGAGTCTCGACGTTTTTCATAAAAAAATGTAAAGCACTCCACTGCTTCTCTCCGGCAATTTAAAATCAACGTGTGTATGGTCCAAAAGAAATATTTCACGAATACTACTGGCAAGGGTGAGAGATCACGTTTTCACCCTCGACCCTCTAGGATTAATCGAAGAGCGCATTCGATGGATCGGAGGATCGAACCACTTTTTCCTCCAAATCCTACGGAATGCCCCTTGCTTTATTTTCTCAATAAATCTTGGTTGTTTTTTTCAATACCTGTCCTCCTTCCCAGCACACAAGAGCAAGACGAAGAGCGTCAACTTGAACTAACGCGAGATATCGCAGCCACCCCTTGGCAAGGCCGAGAAGAAAAGGAAGAGGTCGTAGATTGTATGTCCCGGGAATTTTTAGCGTCCAGAGAAAAAGGGGAATGTTGGAACCGGAGAAGCCATTGCTCAAAAATCCTCCCGGCATTCTCTGCGCACCCGGCGCGCCCCTCCGAAAGAGAGGGGGTAGTTAAACCGAAGCGATCCCTTACACGCAGCGGGAAGAAATCTTCAGTTGTTTTCCTCCCCCCTCCAGAACATAAATAAAAATTCCTCCCCGCGGTGAATTTTCTCCGGATCCCGGGCAGCGCGGTGTGCGTGGGTGTGCTTGCATCGGTGCTGCCAGCGCCGGCGCCAACCGCAGAGGCTCTTGGGTCCTGACCAACGCCCCTAGCAGGGAAGAAATCCTCACCACTTTTCCCTTGTAAAGAGCTTGTGATTCGTTTATGCGTTTCCGAGGTTCCAACGCTTCACCCTTTTAGAAAGAGCCCAGTCTGCTACCATATCTGCCACACTGAATCACTGTGTTAAAATTAATTGAAAATGAAATCATTAACCAAATCTTTTCATTGCTGAACCTGATAGTGTTTGTAAAATAAAAAGATCCGTATTTTTTCGTTCTTCTATCCTTCGAGTCGTTCTCGAGTTATAAGCTGCGAAAATCTGATGTGTTTAACCCTTTCGGAAAAGTGAGCGTTCTAAAGACTCGTACGTCATCCACTTCGTCCAATCAAAACTGAGACTGAACATCTCCATCGCCCTATCAAAATGGAGGACACACGGCTGACTCTGCCAATGGAAGTTGTTGTTAGACTCCATTCGGATTATTTCGAAAGGCATTGCATATCCGACTGCATCTTAATCTGTGAATAAGCAAATAAACTACTTTTTTTTACTAAGCACAATTTTAGTGTCACCAAAATTCATACGAAAATACTTTGTTTTTAAGTTGTTTTGGGTTATTTGCAGGCCTCCCTTCCCCACCTCCCCATCCCCTCCCGTTCTTCCTCAAAACAGTCTTCGACGGGAGGTGGGTGACGTAGATATCCTTAACGCAGCTCGTTCGGTGGGCGTCACCTTCTGTTCATTTTAAATTTTTATTTATGAGCGAATGGCTCCGGTTATAAGATTGATTTTTTTCACTAAAATTCATTTTTCTTTCCACCTAACGATTTCATGTACAAAAGAGTGATTTTGGTTCCAAGTAAACTCCCCCATTGTTTGTGGCAGGAACGTATACTCCGACCGTGCCAACTCATAGGTTCTTCCTTCTTTTATGCATATTCGTGGAACGTCATTTTCACTTAAGACAATGAAATCAAATTTCGGCGAAATTATGTGTGGAAGTACATGGAGGTACTTACGTCCATGAGGATAAATAAATAATTTGCATGGTCCATACCATTTACTAAACCCTTCGCCGGTTTCAGCGTATCTGCTTCATCTCTAAGAGTTCTTCACCAAGGAGCAGTCTGTCTGTCTGCTAATAAATTGTTGGCTGAGAGAAGCTCTTGAAAATTCCGCTGATGCGTCGAAATTGGAGTTGGTTGTTGTGAATAGTGTGGATAATCATGAATATTTTTTATCTACGATTCAATGATATCGTTCCTTATAAAAAGACAACAGTAACAGTTGTTCTGTTAGCTTTGTTTGAAATTTTGTTAAACTCGTGCTTTTCACAATTAATACGTTTATATAATACCTTGCGAGCCACCACGTGGGTGTGTGGCAGGGGTCGAAGATCACCAAACATGCATTACTTACATGTAACTATATGATGCAGTGTTACTACTTCATGGACACATGTTAGATATAAGGACCACGTGTAACTAGGTGGTTAGTTACTACACATTAATTAATTTTATTACTGGATAGAAAAACATATTGCTAAATACATTAATGGGTATTCCCTATCATACATGTGTTATTAATGCTTACCTAAACATGTATATCTTGCACTACAGACTACTCTAGCATATTTTTACCCACCTATCCCGTTATTATTCTGCCTTTGGTTCTCTCTTATGGCACGCGGGAAAAATGACATTTTTAATCTATCGGTACGACAATCTATCTCTCTAATCTTGTTTATCTGATCGAACCCTGCATAGAACGCAGGGGTTCTTGAAATATATCTAACGTCATCTGTAAACAAATAAGCTTCAAATTTACTTATAAGGCTTAGCCTAAACTTTAATCTGCGTTCCGATAGTAATTCCCATTCTAGTTCTTCTATTAAACTCGTAGCACTGATACAATTATCATTTGAGCCTTTAAAAAATCTAGTTGATGCCCTAATTCGTTCTTTTGTGCACTTAAATAGGTGAAAACTAAGTTTTTTTGTTCGATGAATAATTGGACAAAACATTTTTTTTTTACTTTTTCCGTCTTTTAAAGTACTTTAACCAAGGGATTTATTCAGAGACCATAACCCAAACTTACTATGCATGCTATGTTGGACGAATTGAATTTGAGTGGGCCTGCTTTCGAAAGAAGAAAGTACCTCTATTTTCAAAGCCTTGCTTTGCCTCGTCGATTTCCTTTCAATATAGAGTGTTCCATCTTCTATCTTCCATCAGAATGACTCCATTCCATTACTAAACGCATATTTTTGGATTACTGACCGGCTTGTAGGTGTGGCATCAGGAGATCTTCTCTACTGTTCGTTTTATTTTCATTGCATCTGGTCAAGACTGCTCCAATACGTTCCCTCCGCCCATTTATCGCACTACGTAAAATATTTTTGAAAAAAACTTCAGTTTTTAATTCTGAAATTATCATTTACAGCACAATATATTTGTCCTTTTTTCGTGATTTCGGGCAATTTGTACGAGTACATGATATTTTCTAATTACTTGAGCTCCTTGGTAATGGCACAAATGTGTTGAAATTGGTAGGAGCACTAAAAATTGTGTGGAAATCAAAAGGTACTTCGCCGAGTGTATTGTCGATCCTAGACATTCATGAATTATTTTTTCTCACGCTCAATACACGAATAGAACGCAAAAAAATTATACATCTACATGATACCACGCAAGCCACCATAAAAGTGTGTGACAGGGGGTGAGTTCATAAAAAATCATCATGAAAAAGGAATAGTAATAATATACTAGTCTAAATCTCACAATTGAAAAAGATAAAAATAGAAATGCAAGCATGCTAAAACATGCTGTTAGTTGTTATTCTCTCAGGCACACTACAAACCGCACCTCAATTTTCACTCACAACATTTTCTTTCAGGTTATTGCCATCTTTAAGTCTGGTGATCTCAAGTCCTTGCGAAGCTTCGCAAAGATGTAAATATTACGGGAGTACGGCAAGTGCCTATCTCCTTGAACCTGCTCTCGCATTCGAGGGGAAGCCATTCTTCCAGTGTTTGGCGACCACCAGTGTTTTTGGTGCCAAAACGATTGTTATTCAAATTCTGATCGAATGGTTTAAGCTAACGTAATTTTATACGGATTCAAGGTCTGTCAGTCAATTTACAGCGTCAGGACATCAACCCGATATTTTCAAGGCGACTGACAAAAGGGGAATCTATAGAGCTGGGCCCAATCACGAGTAGGTTGAAGGCCTTCCATTGCAGGAATATGCGGGCTCTTCTGTCCCAGTGCTCGCGTATGTGGATAACCGGTTATACGTCTCTCATACGGTAGCTTTTTCTATTCGAATATTGTACTGATGTACCCATCTGTGAAATACCCTGATTTGGAATTTTCCGCCTTGACAGCACCATTTCCATACACTATACACTATCTCTTTTTAGCTTACGTTTTTTCAGAAATCAGTATTCAAAATGGCGGCCACAAATAAAATGAACTATGTTTCATCTATTTATCTCTTGCACATGTTGCTTTTTTCTGTTTTTGCACAAATATTTATACTTAAGGTGGTTCTTCATTATTGATCATGCGATCTTAAAATTTTTTATAACTGAAATTGCAACTATTCACATGTGTGGACTATAAATATTTATTTAAAAAAAATAATTTTTACATACATAATTTCAGGAGTCCCATATGTGATCAAAAGAGTGGAGAATCCTTTTTTTTCGTAGGTCAGGTATTTTTCAGGACCAAAGAGGATATCATGTCCTGGTAGCCCATATGATGGCCGAGAGATGTCTCGCCTAGGCTTTAATTCACCCATCAGGTTAGACAGGCATAATATTTGGGGAGTGGAGGAAATAAGGCGGATTTCAACTGAAAAAATATGTATTATATTATATATACATATATGCACATACAATTCATATCCATTATTCAATTCGGAAAAACGCCCGAGATATGTATGCGTAGGATGAAAAATGCACTTCCACACTAACGCGAAAAATTCTTCCCTCGCCATCTATGGAAATCTTTCAGTACTACATCCAAAACTTATAACAGTATTACCCTATGTGGTGAGCCCTCTATATTATAATTACATTATGATATTTCTTCGATTTTCTCCTATCACATGCCTGAATGGCTTTTACGAAGACTGGCTAGCATTCCACTGCATAGGAATACAGCGAAAGCAGTCGTCAGTGATCGCTGGGTGAGGCGCTGCCGTTCCATTGGCCCCATGGGAGGCGCGTAGAATTCCCCCCCTTCCCACTGTTACTCCTTTTTCTTTTTTTTTCTCTCCGGGCTCGAGTTCTCCATTCTTCCATATTTACACTCCCCTCTAAGTTAAAAGGATAAGTTGTGGGGAGGGAGAGAGGAAAGGAAAGAGGAACGGGAAATAATAAGTATAAAAAACAATGGAGGACGTAAATTCACCGGAACATCCTCGCTTTCCTTTGTTTTCCGGACGGTGGCGTCAGTTTGGGGGCGATGTCGCTCCTGCCTCCTCATTTTTTTGTCCCTCTCTCTCCACTCCAGTGCGGCGAATTACCGCTCATCGCGTCGAATATCGCGGAACGTGAAATGCGTGAGAGCTTTTGATCACCCGAAAAATCTCTTTCTTTTTCGGCCGAAGAAATGGGAAACGTCCTGACTCCCTTTTAATGAGCGCAATGTAAAGATTCAAACAATTAGAGAGGCTACAATACCCGATTCTCACCTCTATTCTACCGTAAGAAGAAATACCCTGTCCCTGGCAAAAACACGCTCGTGGAGATGCGTAGGTAATCCTTGCGTTGGCCGTGTAACTGCCAATTAGAATGCCTGTACAGCTTGGACCATAACAACATTCATGCCATCGTCATTCCAATGTCATGTAGGCCAGACCTCAATTCCTTCCTCGTATTTTGCCATATATCCACTTCATCAACTCAACTACCAGTGAACGGAAGGAAACTATCGGATGTTACATGAATAATAATATTCAATCGTACATTTCGCATAAAAAGTAATCTCTTGCACATATGCAAGTTTTCGATAACGGAATCTAAAATATCCACTGTAGACATAAGGCTCAGAAAACTATTAAGTTGTGACACTCACTCGTTGTTTATTTAAAACGTCTCCATGGGGATGTTCTAGTTTTGCTGCACTTTTCTCCGATATTTTTACGACTAAACATGCAATATTTGTAGCGCAATGCTTGGCATGCGTCACTATCACATCCACTGTTACCTTATTCATAGCTAGAGCCCTTGTCTTATACCGGAACAAGGTGTGTAAACCACAGAAATAATATATAAATATATACACTATGATTATCATTATAATAAACATATACACGATGGATGGACGATGCAATACCAGACCGATTTCTGCAGAAAATGCCTTCGATCGATATCCCATGTAGCATAGTTACATTCCCATTAAATAAGGTTAGCGATAGCTCTTCTATTGAAATTGTGACTCACGCAGGGCTCTCGTTATCACTTGGGTGTTATGAAGTGGAAGTGGAAATATAGGAGATATAGTATCAATAAACTAAAAAGGGCGTGAGGTTCTGTTCAGCCATTATAATGTCACATAATTTACTCATTCGCCATAAATTTGAGGTAAATATATTTATTTATTTACTCTATGTTATTGGTTATATTACAGTACATCCCTTCACATCCAATAGGCATATATACTTACTTATATACACCTCAACAGTCATGCATGACAATACGTACATACATTTATTATTTTTTTGTATCCCCTTCACACAAAATTACTCTATATCAACATTTTTAGCATAGAAAATAAAAGTGAACAATATTTATCAATTTCCCATGGATTTCTCTTTTATATATAAACAGAGGGAATGAATGTTTTCAAGTAATAATTAATTTATGAATTATTTGCCTTATGTATTATCATCTCGAATGATTTGTTATTAAGTCTCCGAAAATTCGTTGCTAAACATCTTAACAGAAGTAAGTAACTCTTGAGACAGTTACAGAATAAGTTAATGATCAATTTTATGATTCTAAATTAAACTATGTGAGGCCTATGGTGAACATAAATGGAGAGAATCATTCCACAGTCTTTCACCACGTATATTATGTTCAGTATCCACAGCCATTCATTTGCGTTTGACATCATAGCTCGAAAATGAAATCAGCCATGATCTTTTATTACCTTAATAGAGATTTAGGATTTGAAAGTCCTAAATCACACTTGCAAGTCAATATATAACCTATATATTGACTTGCAAGTGTTTTTTATTCAAAATACAAAATAATTATCAATCCGGATGAGGTTATAAGCAGCTATAGAGCATTATCAAGCCCTTTGGATGTGAGAAGACCCCTGGTTTGGTCCCAAAGAGTCCCTAAAAAACAAGTTCCCATTTTCAATACTTTTTGAGCAAATGCACGACCATTTTCAGAAGCAAAAGGCAGCAAGGAAAAAAAAAATAATTTCTTTTACTGGATTTCTCCTGCTCCACCAGGATGCTGTACCCAAATAAAATAGGAACACCTTCATTTTTATATAAAATCAGTTAAATAAACAGTTCTCATATACGCAAGTAATTTTCTTCAAAATTTCAGGATACAAAAACATTTCGCTCTCCCTCCTCTGATGTTTTCATCTTCTCCATTTCACTCCGCATAAACACCAACCACTTTCCTACCTGATATGCTTCTCCCTTCGACCATCCTATTTAATACCCATCATTCTTTAAACAATTTTTTCCACAATAAATAAGTGTTGGGGAACCATATCAGTGTGATAGGACAACAAAAAGAAGTTATAACATTCACCTTCACCTCGGATAGTGGCTGCCACCATCCGAGGTGATAATTGACATGTTCGAAAGATTGGGTTAAGCAAATTAACATATTTTGACTACACTGATGTGTATATGTATTTTTATGTGTATATTTCATATTTATCAAAATTTAGATGCATTATCCACCATTTTCTTCAGTTAAAAAGCATACACTTATGTACAAAAACAATTTTCACAGGCGCGTAAAATTCGAATTTAGCAAAAGTCACAACACAGTGGACAGTATTTCTCCAAGACTATTATAGATCAGATGCAAAAAGAGCTTTATTAAAGGCAAAGAATGTGAAAAATGTAAAAAATTATTATATAAAGAAACTATTTGAAAAATCATTAATTTTTTAACAACTTTAAATTTAATAATCGATTTTTCACGATAGTATTATTCCTTCGCTTTTTCTGACTTTTTTATATGCTTTAGATACAACTCTCCTCTACAAATAAAAACATTTTGGCAGATGTATTATTTCATTTGAGAACAGAACATTTCAACAGAAAAAACATATTTGAGTTTAGGCGTAGCGCTGACCGGTCGCTGCGTCCGGCTCGAGAGTGGAATATACGGTACTCTGGTGTGTTAAGATATCAGCACACTATCCCCTTCATCTTCTTCTCACCAATTTGAATGTTATACTAACTCTTAAATCCCATTTTCCCGTTCCGCTCGCTATTTGTTTCACTCAGATGTCACATCTGAGTGAATCACCCTTGAATTCACGATAAGCACCAGGTCTTACAGCCTCCGGTCTTAAATCTAGTATATATACAGCCCTTTGCGTCACTGACTGACTCATCTATACAAATTCTAACCCACTTCTAGAAATGCTGGAGACTTGAAATTTGGTGTGTAGGTAGCTTTCCAAAACAGACCGGAGGGAAAAATCTGAAAAATGCAAATTTTTAATTTTAACCATGGTTAAATAATTAAAAACCGTTATTTTCCGTGTTTTTTCGCCTTTTCTCGAACCTGGCTCATTTGTTTATCAACGTATTCACATTGTTTTCTCAATTTAAGCTTTGGGATAGATTGTGCTTTACTTCGTATTATTTGTTTTACGATAATCGAAATGATACATTAAATACGATGCCTCAAATTCGAAATTTCATCGACATTTTTGACCTTTATGTGGTTTTTTAGTTGTACCGTCTGAACTATTGATCTTATCACAATTCTGACATTCTATTTTCTTTAGGCATTGAAACGGTCTTTCCAACGGTGTAAAGTATTCGTTTTTTTGACGGTAAGTGACGGAGCTACATGACGTCAAAGTCGAATTACTTTTAGAAATTAGTGACCTTTTTGAAGTAGAGTTAAGCATAAACTAACCAGAGATTCTCATTGGAGAAAAAATCTCATAGTGAATGATATTTTATAAAATATTTGTCTTTTTTTCGTTCTCATCTGGTAAAAAAAGGAATAGGGCTCGAAGTTTTGGGTTCCTGCTAATAATTCGTAAATTCATTTTTTGAGGGCCGATAGCCTTATGTTTCGATAGCTCAAAACAAGTTTTATTTTTTTTCTATTTTCCATGGCAACCGAATGGCGGCCATTTTTCCATCTCCGTGCAGAGCTTTTTTAGCATTTTCAAGGCTTGAAATTAACTTCTGTTACTCTTATACCGTCGCTTATAGGAAAATGAAATACATTTTTATGCATTATGCATACTTGGAACTACAACTTTGTGTATGTCATAACGTGGAATTATTATTTCTTCGTGACTAATTTTACAGCCAAACTTTGAAGTAAAAAACTCTAGTTTTAGTATATTTCGGATTTTTTTTGGGGAAGAAGAAATTTTCTGCTATCCTTAAAAATTACTCATAATATACAGTGACATTAGATCTCTGTACTAAAATAATTTGAAGTCGGAAGCTCGCATATTTTTATTTTTACAGAGCCGGCAAATTGTAACTTTTTCAAATATTGCAATATTTCAAGTCTAATATCTCTGATGGGCAGTTGTTTAAAATTTTGAAAATTATAGAAAATAAAGATCTGTACAAAATATAACTATGGTATTAAACTGGACTTGCAGACTTTTCTAGTTACGCAGATACAGGTGTGTGAAAAATGCAAAAATTCAGCATTTGCGAAATGATGTAAATGCATTTATCATGCCCATTATTACACATCTTAAGGCTTGAAATAATATGTTTTTTAATTTAGATGATTGAAAAAAATAAATTTATCATAATAATTGTTGTATAGAAAAATAGTCCATTGTAAACCTCTCCACAAAATTGTTGACACTTGGCTACCTATTGTATGGCACTTAAAAATCATTCACTAAATATGTCGAAGAAAATTGAAAGATATATTACATCAGTAATTGATACTATAATACTAATCATGACCTCTCTTGTTATACAGCGTTGTAATTTATCGCTACATTGAAATGAATATGAAAATATAACACTTAGTTTCCTTTGATATTTCTGTGGGTCTCGGTTTTCTCAGCACGTTCGTTATCGGGATCTGTGACCTGCAGTCCTGTGACTGTGATCTGTGACCTGTGGTCACTTTATATTCTGAATTATATTCTCATTCTGGGCAGGTGGATGTATTTAAATAGGAATAGGAACTGTTTAAGTCTCAATGTCAAGAGCAATTATCATATCCACTAAAAATAATCTTACTAGTGCTTGGTGTCTACGAAGCAGTTTTGCTGACTGGAAGGTCCTCATACTCTTCCGATTTGGATCCCAAGAAACATCTAATTCTCCTTTTCGAAATGGGAACAAATCGATGAAATCCCTGAGTCCCGGTAACTCTTACGCAGTTTTTAACCTTTTTTCAAGTTTCTCTTTGCGTTTAATTATTTCCTCTTTATTAACATGAATGTATTTTATCCCTTTTCTTTTTTTTCACAAAATAAAAACATATCGTAAGAGGTAAGGATATGATCCTTGATAGTTCTTTGTATGCTTGCTTTTGCGACATCGCGTTTTTTGGTCCCTCCAACACCATCACAAGTATTTTTGCCATGAGATGAAAAGATGGAAGAAAAGATGAGAGGAAAATTCCATTCTGCTTCCAAACTAAAGTCCTTTGCGTGATGGCAGATGTTGATAAAATTTTACTTGTTTTTCTATTGGCTCGATTCACCATCTGAGAAATAAAATATTTTTTTGACCTCGGGAACAGTTTCTTTTAGGTGCTTCAGTAGGTGAGTTTTAAATGTGTGAACTGCTACTGTGCTATGCTCTAAATTATACTTATTATGCAGACACACCGGCATAGAAGCTCCATCTTTTCTGTATTAGTACACAAACGGGTGAAGAGATGCCTGATTGCTAGCCCAGTGATAGCTCTGGATTTCATCTTGCATAACAAAAGAAATTTTCCTGCCAAATCTGCAAGAACGACACATTCTCCTCCGCAAAGGTTTTCTTTCTTTTCTCTAAGGAACTTCATTTGTATTTTGGATATGTAATGATGAGTCTTGAGGGATTCCACTTTTTCAAAAAGCAAAATATTCTTCTTTGGGTAGAATGTCATTAATCATTTGGGCTCGGTCTACATTGGTCCATTGTTAAAAAATTGTATTTTCTATCAGTGAATCACCCTCTTCAAATTATTGATTATATGCTGAATCTCTTTCTTTCTAGGACATTTCTTACATTTATTCATCATACAGTCATAGGCAGTCATGTCACAAACAAGCATGGAGAGTCGATCTTTATAATTCGTATTAAGTTTTGCTCCATCAACCATAAGCTTAACATTTTCGTGGTACATGAAGGCCCAAACAATGTGGCTGCCTGAGGATCCAGCAATGACAAAGATTTTTTAATATTTTCACATTTTAATTTATATACTAGATAAACATATGCTTGATTAAAAAACACTAGTAGCATTTAAATTAAAAAAAAATATTATTTAAAGCTTTAGATATGTAATAATGGGCATGATAAATGCATTTACATCATTTCGCAAATGCTGAATTATTGCGTTTTTCACACACCTGTATCTGCGTAACTAGAAAAGTCTGCAAGTCCAGTTTAATACCATAGTTATATTTTGTACAGATCTTTATTTTCTATAATTTTCAAAATTTTAAACAACTGCCCATCAGAGATATTAGACTTGAAATATTGCAATATTTGAAAAAGTTACAATTTGCCGGCTCTGTAAAAATAAAAATATGCGAGCTTCCGACTTCAAATTATTTTAGTACAGAGATCTAATGTCACTGTATATTATGAGTAATTTTTAAGGATAGCAGAAAATTTCTTCTTCCCCAAAAAAAATCCGAAATATACTAAAACTAGAGTTTTTTACTTCAAAGTTTGGCTGTAAAATTAGTCACGAAGAAATAATAATTCCACGTTATGACATACACAAAGTTGTAGTTCCAAGTATGCATAATGCATAAAAATGTATTTCATTTTCCTATAAGCGACGGTATAAGAGTAACAGAAGTTAATTTCAAGCCTTGAAAATGCTAAAAAAGCTCTGCACGGAGATGGAAAAATGGCCGCCATTCGGTTGCCATGGAAAATAGAAAAAAAATAAAACTTGTTTTGAGCTATCGAAACATAAGGCTATCGGCCCTCAAAAAATGAATTTTTTCTAAAATGGTCGAGCTACCAACTTGGACCACTTGGTATGGATTGACCCTACTATATATTTCACACCCTTGACCATCCAGAAATTCAAGATGGCGGTCGCCCGATGCGTCACTGACTCACATAACCCACCTGCCCTAATTCTAACCCACTGCCATAAGAGCTAGAGACTTGAAATTTGGTACATAGGTTGCTTGCCGAAGATGATTGGAGGGACTAATCCGAAAACAGCAAATTTTTAATTTTAACAACAATTAAAAAATTAAAAATGGCCGATATCTGTGTTTTTTCGCCGTTTCTCGAATCTGGCTCCCTTGTTTATCGACGGATTCATATTTCTCTGTATATCGGAAATAGTCTTTTTGATACGACCCCTCAAATTGGACATTTCATCGACAGTTTGTTCCTTGGAGCGGTATTTTAGATCAAACGTCAAAACCGTAATTTTAAAATGAAATCAGACAATTTTTTTCTTTAGCTATTAACGGTGCGAAATATTTGTTCCTACGTTGCGTATTTCCCCCGTCAGAAAGTCATTTATAGGGTATTTCCACACTTGGCCGGTAGATGGAGTTAATGCACTCAAGCTCCGAAAGGAGTTGAATCATCGTTGTTTCTCTTTTTTTACATAAATATAACTATAGTAATCATTTCAATTTAAAGATCGAAAGGTATTATCTGTATTCTATAGTCCCTGTCTCGGTTCGTGCGTAGTTTTTTAAATAGAAGAACGACAATGAGTAACACCAAAAGTTGCTTTATGCGGCAAATCGTATAAAAAGCGATGAATTTCCCAACCGGTAGTATGATGGGCCAGCGAAGGCTACAGAGATTATTGGTCGCTAATTGCCTGGCTGTCCCATTTCGGAACCACCAACTGTCCGAGTGTTTCGGCAAGTGCGAGCGCGCTTTCTGGTGCTGTGATAGGCGTGCATCGGCGACGTGTGGGCTTTCGCGTTTATAATAAATTCATCCCACAAATGACTGAGACCACCTTTATAGAAGGGACCACTGACGAAAGTCTGAACTTCAGCAGCCACATTAACGAAATCGTTTCCTCCGTCCACAATACCAAAATGGCCCTTCACCCACTTATACACTACAATTGCCAAACATTCCTTAAAACAGTCTCACTAATCGATGTTCTATCATCCTTCCTACATCTTATATGCTTTTCTAATATGGTGTACTGCCATACTAGCTCTCCATAAACGGATCCAAGTATGGTTGAACAAGACGATCAGGCAACTGGTCGGGGCCCCTTGGTTCGTAACAAAAGTGTCAATCCTCAGTGAACTTCACATTCCCTCTATCCTAGACCTCATCCAGAAATACCTCCATTGTTCAATTATCATAACGGCCTATAACAAATCTAGCTGATCTCATTTGCACACGCTCTAATTCCTTTATTATACCTTCCTCGCACGGATCCCATATACTAGCGGCATATTCTAAGTGAGGCCTGACAAGTGTAAAATAGCTTCTTTCTCGTACTCTCTCATCGCATTTATCTAGAACCCTTTTTACGAATCCTAATCTACGGTTTGCTACACTAGTTATTTCTCTGAGGTGCTTACCCCATGAAACGTCTTTATTGATGGTGATGCCTAAGTATTTAATAAATTCTACGTTAGATATTTTCGCTTACCTGTTCGCTTTAAAAAAATTCAGTACCTAAGCAGGCGACATGGTATAAAAGTATGTGCATTTTCATGAAGAATACCTACATTCTTCTATAAAGTGCTTCCAGGCTGAAATGTCATTAGCGCGAGACATGTTCTGCAGCGGGATGCATTAGAGCGGTAGGAGAACCTTGACTGCGTCGGAAGCGGCAATTGGAACCCAACCACCCAACCAGCGTCTTAAACCACTCCCTCGCTGCCTGATTCTTCTTTATTTCGACCACGAGTGCTGAGACGAGAAAGAGGACGCAGGTGCCCGGAATGGAGGTTTGCGGACGTTTTCTCAAAGAAGAGTGTCGGAGGGGAAGTTGTCGTGGAAACATGTTTGACTTGGGGGTTGCAGCCGCCGGCTGGCAGGAAAGGGGGGAGGCCTAGTGCCCTGGCATCTGTGCAAATAGTTTCTTTTCCCGAAAGAAATTCTCCTCGAGAACAACGAATAATTTACGAATTATTAGCAGGAACCCAAAACTTCGAGCCCTATTCCTTTTTTTACCAGATGAGAACGAAAAAAAGACAAATATTTTATAAAATATCATTCACTATGAGATTTTTTCTCCAATGAGAATCTCTGGTTAGTTTATGCTTAACTCTACTTCAATTGCTGAACACCCATTGGCACAAATTAAATGTTAAAAATGTGAATATGGTCTTTAGCCCACATATAAGATGAAATAGAATATTTCAGTTCAGTAGCTAAACATTTTTTGAAAAGGGCGTCATAAGTAATCTGATTAATTTCATTTTCTCGAGTACTAATACTGAGAGTAAGGGGTAGTTATAACCATTTTATCAGTGTTCCGTGAATTAAGAGAAGAACTAGGATGTAGGATGGGAATCACTGTCAGGGAAGAGGTTCAAATTTATACATAAACTTTTATAAAAATGTGAACTGATATATTTGCCAATGAAGTGAGGTATATTTAGATTGCCCGCGTATTATCTACGCCAATAACTAAGAAATGCCTGGCGAGCCAATTTGATGGTTAGTGGAGATGATAGGTTACCATACGTGCACTTCTTGCATGCAACAAATGATTATTATTCTGGGTTTCAACGGAGAAACGAATAAGATACATAGACTCTCGTACCCATAACTGTAAGAGTTCATTTTTTCTGTGAACCATAAGAAAGCATAGAGGTTAACATAGTTAAGGAAAAGGTAAATGAACTATTGCTATAGTAGGGTGTCATAATATTAGAGTACGTTATCATTAGAGTACTTCATAATATGTTGTAACATTACTAAATCATGCACTCGGGGAATATACATGTATATGTTTTGATTAATGACTGGCTATTAAATAATTCTTTTATACAGTGTTTATAATTATCAAACTACTATATAAGTGCTGAAAATTTAGATGCACGTCTCTCGCGAACGCAGATCCAAAGTGTGTCCATGTTTGCATGTAAGTAGTACATACACGACGATCTTTAACCCTTTGCCACACACCCACGTGGTGCCTCGTAGTGTATTATGTAGATGTGAATGAAGAGATACCAACCGAGGAAATAAATCACAGAAAAGGGGAAAGTGTCGCTCAGAGAGCAATTTGCGTGGATTCTAAAATTATTCCGCTCCTCCGACTGCTGCGAGTTATGCGAAGATTTGCTTTCAGCGTGCAGGTCTTTTTTTTATATTTCATTAGTCCTCGAATTTCCCAAGCAAGAGGACAAAATATTTTTTTGATTCCCATCCTGAAGCTTGCCGAGTACGTATTGACATTAAAATACAAGAGTATATCTTCGCGGTTACATGAAATATTATGCTATTACTAATCATGATTTTCAAAAGTTGAAGACCCATTTCTCATTTAACTGCAATCAGTGAGAGTTACAAGCAGTTTCTGTCCCCCGTATTGCGTCATCCAAGTTCAACGTTTTCACTATTACATTAACTAGGGATTATTTGATAATTTTTGAGCACGTAATTTCAATTTAAGGTGGGATTTTTTTTTCATTTTATACTGAATTTTTTCGATGTCTTTAAATAAAATCTGCAAAATATGGCTTATTGTCTCAGCATCAAATTTTCCCTACATGAGTAGAAATTGTAATAGAAGAGCTAGGACATATATTATTTAATACAAATGAATAATCAACATTAGATATCGATCGAAGGCATTTGCTGCAAAAATCGGTCTGTTATTGCTTCCTCCGAGATCGTCGTGTATGTATTTCAAACAGTAACCACCATAGTGTACATCTTTTATATTACTTCTGTATTTTACACCCATTTTATCATATAATACAAAGGTTCTAGCGATGAATTTGGTACTTGGTTAGTTTTGTTTTTGCGACCAATTCAGAGCATGCTCCTTTTACATTAAAGCACATTGTATGTTTATATTCGTAAAAGTCATAGACAGTCCCATATCACATAAAAACAACCCCATGGAGACGTTTTACATAAACAGTGAAGAAGTAAGGCTTATGGTCGACAGGAGACATGTCGTATGTTGCTTTTTATAATGAAAATAATTAACCATGAAGAGATGTCGCAAACAGTAAATACTAAGCTAGGGAAAATATAAATTTATATATAGGGTTAAAATATATACATTAAATTAGGGTTAAAATATATATATATATAAATTTATATATTTTAAATCGATAAATGGGATTAACTTCACCATCACAAATTTCAACGGAAATTGGTATAGGTATAGATATTGCCAACTTTCCTGAGGATAACTCCATTCCCAGTTTTAGTAGAAAAAGAGATATTCCTGGTATATAGGCAGTCATGCATTACTTGAAGGCCTAAACTATTTTCTACAAGCATCAGTAGGCTGGCTTTACGTGATGTACGCATGTAAAAGGAGCCATTATAAATCTTTCAAACGTTTCTAGATAATAAAGTACTTTTAAATGTGCCCTCTGCTGAGATAAGTAATTTTTGCCACTGTAAATAAAGATTCAAAAATCTTTTTTTTCTCAAGGTTAGTCTTAAACCTCAACAAGAGAGAATTTAAAAAGCGGGACATTATTAATGTCCCTCTTTCAGGTGACAAAAATAATTTTGTGTTTTTTTAAGGATTTGGGATGCATGGGTTGCCTTAAAACTGTACTAAATTGCCACAGGCAATGGGTATGAAAATACACATTAGGAGACACATTATTAATCACTCATAAACAGACAACAGGAGTATAATTGGTAGTAGACCAGGGCCCTAAAAGGCCCCAAAGTGGCCCGTTTGACGTGCAGAAAATTTATTTTTACCAGATTTCTTCATGTTCTTAGAAAGATATGTATGTACTATGAAAACGCAAGACTTTTTCTCTCGCTCAGTAAAATAACTATATGTTGATTGATTTCTTTTATTTTTTCTGTATTTAATGGGCAAACGTTTAAAATGTCTTATTCTTCAAACCGACTTACTCTTTGCTCTCAAGGATTTTGTAAATTGTATGATTTACGTTACAGTTAACTTCTTTCTTCTGTTCCTATCCAAGCGTTGCTAAGGCCTTTGCGACACCCGTCTCTAAAATAGTATAAATATATTTGATGCTAAAACTTTGTCTCTTTCCTTTCTTTGTCTTTATCCTATTCATAATTGCATGTTGGAGAAAAGAAATTTTCTCCAACATGCAAGATGAAATTCGACCTGAAATGAGCACTAATCTAAGAAGTTATTGAAAAGAGACAAAACATGACTGTATAATGACGGTTTTTCTTGTTGTTTTTCCCCAACGCCATTATTTCCCAGTTTCGGGTGCCCGTCAGAATTCTCGAATTGCGCATAATTTACGTTTTTTACGTTCTTTGATCCCCTTAATTTCTATTTTTGTGGGTGCTAATTAGTTTAAAATGGTACTATTCAATTCTATAAGCATCTGCTTTTACGTCGTCATTGATTATTGGAGGTATAGAGCAATGGTACCGTGTTTCGACTCAAACCACTCAACCGTTATTACAACGGAAACCTGGTAGTCTTGTAGCAAACCTGATGTTAGAGATCTTAGATGAAATGGTACACATAAAACACGAAAACCAGGATCATTATTTAGCTCCTTTCTCGACGTGGCCGAGCTCAAAAAGGAAAACAGATTCATAAAATCGGCACTCTGGCACATTCTCTTCGCTTAGTTCACCTGTTTAAACATTGACGCATGTATAAAACACTCAGCCAAATGTGACTGAAATACAAACTCCAACTACACACCTCTCTAGCTTCCGATAAGCATATTAATTTCAACTGCTATTTATTGAAAACGTTATTCTGTGTGAGGTCATTTCATTGACTAATATAGATAGGGAATACATTTTTCTATAAGCACTGAAAATGTAAAAACGCGATACATCTTTTTTTTTACGATCCAGTCTCCATAAAGAGCACTATTTTTTCGCCCCGCAGGGAAAACTACGCTGTTCCATTATGATACTGCTAATAGAAATATTTTTAGGTGCCATTGAATTTTAAGGGGAAATAAGCAAGCATGCTATTCACCCTGCCTGTGTGATTGCGAAAACAATCAGTAACATTTGGACCGAAGTAAGGATTCAAAATATTTCAGAATTACACCCTATCCAGCGGATGGTGTGATTTTGAAACAGATACCTCACTAACTTAACTACCTGAAACAATTTGAAATCTCTTTATGTTAATCGGAAAAAGTTTTTTTTAGTTCGGTTGCTTCGGTTTCCTATATTCTAAATAATAAATAATAGTCAATTGGCTCTTCAAGCATTCAAACATCGAATTTAGAAGAAAAAATTAAAAAAGTATTCAAGCGTTGAATTTTGATGTTTTGTAATACAGCCACACCACTTACGTTGCGTTTACTGCTCTGGATTATCATCTCAAACAGCCTTAAAAAAATGTCACACATTACTGATGATTTCTTGTATATCTGCTTACTTTCATTAAAAAAACAAAACGCAATGCCTTTTGAAATATTTCTGCCCTTTTTGGATGCAAGGTGAATATTTAACTATAAAATAAATGTGACAGCCATCCACTAGTTTATTTGGCTGCACGACGCGTTTTATCACACTATAGGATAATTATAAAAAAAAAGAAAACTAGTGAATGACCACGTCACTTATAACCCTGGACGTTTGAATGTATGTAGGAGACATTGCGATTGGTTTGCGAAGCTAGCGGCCATCTTCGTTAGGTACGACTTTCGGGCCTATTACTCGCGATACACGTACGAATGTATTTGTTTGTACACGATATATAGCTAATAATAATAAGATAAATTATGCAAGTCATTTTTGGGATTCATCAATAAAAAGAGGATAGGTCGTAAACACGGAAAATGTAGCCAAAATGTAGCATAGTTATGTTAACTTTGAACCACATTTAGTCATAAAATCAGTAATCAAATTATCTTCCTTAAATGGTCTTATAAGCTGATCCCACTACAAAAAATTTGGGCAGGACTTCATTTTATTTATGCTTTGATACACATGAAGAAATAATGTTCAGAAAGTGCGCCGGAATGTATGTGAATAGCTTCTTGTAGTAGCATGAAAGGATAATGATGGTGAATATCGAGACCAAACCGCCGTTACCGTTGTGATGCAGGTTTACATGCCTGCGTCTAGCTACAAAGATGAAGAAGGGGAAGCTTTCTATGAAGATATGACGGAAGTAATAAAAAAGGAAGAAAATAAGAAAACCTACCCATTTTAGAAGATTGGAACGCTGTCCTCGGCAAAGATCAAGATGGAAGAATATCTGGAAATTATGGATTAAATACCAAAATTAAATCGGAGAAAGACTCCTGAAATTCTGCAAACAACACAAGTTTATGGTTGCCAATACATTGTTTGCAAATCAAATCCGTTGAAGTTACATTTGGCCACAAATACCAGGAAACAAAAGAAGTTCAGTTTTTCAAATATTTTACGTTTCAGTGAAGCAGAGATTTAGAAACCAGATAAAGGACTGCAATATCTGCTCCGGGGTAGATGTTAACAGTGACCATAATTTGGTGATAATAAAATTCCATCTTAAATTCAAGGAGCTGAAGAAAGCAGGGAAGAACATATGGTAAATGGAAAAATTGAAAGAGGCTCAACATCAGCTGGCATTTCAAAAATCAGCGGAAAATAGCATGGCAGATGAACTTTGTGTGAAATCGAAGAAAGGGAGTTGGAAAAATATTAAAAGTGGACCATACGGAGCAGCAAAAGAAGTGTGGTGAAATCTATTCGGGTCTTCCACCGGGTAAGCTGTTCCATTACTGCTGACGTTTCGGAGACCGAGTGGTTCTCCATCTTCAGGGCTGATGTCACGTGTTGAAAACTGCCTGGTTGAAAGGTTTCTTTGTTTCCCTAGCCAATCGGATTCTTCTCACTGCGGGTTTCCAGGCGTTACTGAGAGAGTAGCCTGTGTCTCGGTTGAAGATGTTATTTGCTAGCCGGATCTCGATGGATTCCTTTGTTAATCTCTCCCAGTACCTCTTCTCTCGACTTTGTATGGGCCATACCAACCATACCATATGGGCCAAGGATATAAATATCTGGCAGTTTTCAAAATGCGACATCAGCCCTGAAGATGGAGGACGACTCTGTCTCCGAAACGTCGGCAGTAATGGAATAGCTTACCCGGTGGAAGACCCGAATAGACTTCTTCACAGCTATTCGCCGGGAGAACCTCAAATCTTTTTTTTTAGCAAAAGAAGTGCTTTCAAGGAGAAAAGTTGTAATATAATTTCTGGAGTGAAATCTTGTCAAGCAGCTGTGAGAGAATGGAGACCGGGTCATTCATTCCTGGGCTATTGCATACAGACATGAAGAATTGCAGTTGGACGTTTTGGTGGGTCTGGGAATGATCGCTCATTCTGGAGATGGATATTACTCTTGATCATCTTTCGCTTTCATCGCCCTTCTTCACCTATACGACACCACCCTCACATACTACTTCCTTCTTCCCCTTTAAGTATAATTCCGGTCAGGGTTTATAGTGAAGAATTGATTGGGGACCTCTCATTTGGAGCCGATTGGAAGGCACAAACAAGTGGCTCCATCAACTCCAAAGGCTATTAGAGCGTTGACCTTTGGCCGAAACTCCGCTCGCTTAGGAGCCCTCTTAATCGCTCTGGATTTCATTACACGGCCAAAGTGGACAGGTGTGTAGAGGACTCGAGCACTGTGAGCCTTTTTTGAAATTAAGAGTAGGGTAATGACTAACTCAAAAAGTGGGCCATTATAAAAATCATTGGATAGAAAAGTAATTGCAATACACCAAATACTTTATCACCTAAATATTTTAGATAACTCGGTCGTAGAATAAGAAACAAGATCATCATCATTGGTCAACAATCCTAAGATTGGTTTGACGAAGCCATCAACTTGATTCTTCTATCGGCCAACCTCTTCATATTGACATAATTCTTCTTTTTGACATCCTTCACTACTTGTTCCATACATCTCTTACGAGGCTTGCCTGTTCCATTCTTCCCCTTCACTTTTTCTTCGACGATAGTCTTCATCAGGCCATCATGTCTTAAGATACGGTCGATTAAGTTCTTTTTATAATTTTCAGTAGGCTTATCTTTTATCCCACTCTACCTCGCGACAAACTCGGTCGATCCTTTTATACCTTCATTATTATTCGGTAGCACCAAATTTCAAATGCTCCCAGGCTTGACTCCTCTGCTGCTGTTATCGGCCATGCTTCGCTGCCATTATGCTCCAGATCTATGTGCTAATGAAATATTTCCTCACATCCACGCTAGTATTTGCAGCTGTATGCAGAAATTTCTGTTGGTAAAATGCCTTTTTCGACTGGCCTATTCTACTGGCAATTAATTTCTCTTTTACTTCGTTCATCGCTGGTTACTCGGCTTTCCAAGGTAACAGAGCCCTTTTACCTCCTAGGGTTTCTGTTTTCCTAGTGAAACATTGGTCCTGATTTATTTCCTCCGAATGCATACCAATACTTTAGTTTCAATTTAATTGATCTCCATGTGATATCTGGCCATTGCTCTTACCAAATTTCCTAGTGTCTTCTTTAAATCTCCTTCTGTTTCTGCCAAATCTGCTATGACGTTGGTAAATCGCAGCATGCTGATTTTCTCCCCGTGGATGTTAACTTCCGAAGACTTTTCTTTGACTTCTTGGATGGCTTTCTAAATGTAGGCATTGAATAATACGAGTGAAAGTGCAGTCTTGTCTCACTTTTTTTTATGCTTGTTTCTCCACTACTGGGTCCTGATTTTATTACAGCCTCCTGGGTTTTACACAAACTCTGGATAACTCTCCGGTCATTGTAAAAAAATAATGTAATGTACATTGAAGTCATCTTTAATAGGGCATATGCTGACATAGAAATCAGAACCAAAAGTCGACTCACTGATAAAATAGTGGACAGTGAAAAAAGCCTTTAGCATATACAGGCGCCATAGACTATACACAAAAGTCGGCGGTAGATTCATTTCTTTTAATTCCAAATTAAGTAGCCCTCTTCATGTATTTAGTAATAATAAAATTAGAGTGGTTGGTGCAAAATTAGAGATTATTACCACAGACTATAAGACACAATTATCCAATGTAGATATTCTGCATTTGCTCTATGGGCAAATATGAACATGCAGCTCGAAAAATAACAACAGCATCATTATAAACGCTGGGGACTTCCACCAATTAATTGAATCACGTAGAGCACACGCGATACAGCAAGAAACATGGGTGCTATTAAAAAATTACTAAGTCCTTTTACCATACACTCACTAAAACAAGTTGTTCACACCGACCCGGGCCAGAAGCACTCTAGTATTATTTGCAGAAAACACGCCAGAAATGGTAACAAACAAGGATGACTGATAATAAAGTTATTATTGTCGAAATTTAAAAAATTTAGTGCAAGTCAGAAAGGGAAAGCATGCTGCATAGCCAATTTTAAAATACAAATTGTTAGGATCTTTGGCAGAAATTACAAAGTGAACATTCACAATTCAAAATTATACTTGATAACAGTATGGAACAGCGATATAGTTATTTACATTTCCTGCAAACTTAATTTGGATGATAAGGAATTAAGATGGTACATTAAAGAAATTATAAGAGCAGTGTATTACATTGCAGTACATTATTAATGCACCGCCTTGGTTTTCATATACATCTTTCGTTACGTATATTTAAGGAAAGTGATTATGCCTTTTATACCGTTAGGAATTAATTCTGTTCCTGAAAGTTTATACACATTTAACTTATTTGAATACCAGTATTCTGTTCGTTTACTTATTTGAACTTTTTCTCTGCTGATTTAACGCAATTTTGAAGTACTATTCATTTTTCATCTTAATATTACTTTGCTGAATGTTTTTTATGCTTCTTTTAATGCTCGTGTTTTTGGAACATTTAATATTTACCAAGTGAAAAACACCTTGATCACTGTGTATCGCGAATAGTAAGCCGAATTATATAATATAAGAAGGCCGTATTTTTGCCAAATAATACGGCCGAACACATTCCACGAAACAGCTGCAATACCATCTTTCGTATTTTTCATCATTAGTTCTAAAAAAATCAATGGAAAAACACTACTCAACAATCACGAAAGTACAGGGATATAATTAACGCTTTCAGAAAACTAAAAAAGGAAAATCTCATCAAATGTAGAGTAAGAACAAAGAGGATTATGGGTAATATATTACACATATTATCAAAACCAACCTTAGGGTTGAATCACTGAGTGAGTAATTGCACAAGCGAACCTGAAAGTATTTTTGGCTTATTTTAAGAATTACATGGGAATCGATCAACAGTAGAATGCTTAAAATTCACAGAGTAACGTTGTTCCAAGCAGCCCGAATAAGTTCAAAGTATCAAATCAATTTTTCCATGGCCTTTTTGTTAATGATAACAGTGAACCGATTGTAACAGCACAAACATCAACAAAAATAATAAGCGACATCATCATTTCAGAGAAACGAATCACCAAATACCTCGAAAACATAAAGAGCCTTGCTCCGAAAGGCACTTGTGACAGTATTTAAAGAGCTAGCGGAAGACAGTTCTGTACCTGCATACAGTGTATCTTAATTTCCAAGCTCGCAAACTTTGTGCCTTAACGGCGTTGCTGAAATTGCACAATAGCAGAAATTCCAAAGAGAAAAAAATCACCCTACACGGAGAGCAAATTCATTCGAATGGTCGCCGGTCAAGGTGAACAATTTTTTCTCTCTGGAATTTCTGCTACACATTGTGAAACTTCAGCGGGTAACGCCGTTAAGGTTCTCGCAGCAAGTTCACGAGCTTTGAATTTATTATAAAGTAAGAACCTTAGTATTTAAAAATCGGCTTTAACCTCTTGGACGGTGGCGCCATGCGCATGACTACGGTTGCTGTGTGACATAATAATAAATGTAGCAGTTTGGCTACATGTTGTTCCTTTAAATCTGCTGTTTTAAATTCCCATTTTAATTCGTTAAGCACTCGAACGAAAATCACTGGATCTGGGTTAGAGTTTTTGGTATGACGTTTTCGAGTGTTTCGAGGATTTCACCGAGGGTATGATATTTTTCTCTCTGTAGAATTTCTGATCCAGTTTATCTTAAGTGCATAACAGGTAGGGGATGTTGTGTTGTGGTGACTAGAGTACTGGCCTCCCTTCCCGAGGGCCCGGGATTGATTCCCGGCAGTGACAAATTTTTCAGTGGCAACCGATCCCTACTTGAGTGCCTAGTGGAGGGCTTTTCAGGTTCAGTACTACGTCCGTCGGATGGGACGTTAAGCCGTGGTCCCCTTGGCGCCTGTCGTTAAGGTAATGCCGACGCCGGGTTTCTCTTCATCCTTCCCCCGTTCCCTCAAAACTCCTGCCATTACCCAATTATCCATCTATCCTAAATGACTTCAGCTGTCGGTCGCCTCTCCTGAATAACCAACGAACCATAATAGCTATAGTACCTTACGACTGGAAATCAGCCCGCATCCCACGCAACAAAAAATCCAGAAAATGACCGTAGGCCATAGTTTTGGACCTCACTTGGTGAAATTCCTTGATATCAGGAGAGGTAGAAGAAATAACTGCAATTTTGATTGGTTTTAAGTTTTATTGTCCTGACCGGTTCCATTCCAGACAGTATCTTCTGGTGAAATTGATATCCTTTACAATTTCATTACATTTCCATTGAAATTGTAAAGGATGTCAATTTCACAAGAAGAAGTTCACAAGAACTGCTCTGCAGCGAAATCGGTGGTTACAATAAAACCATGTTGATTTATAGAGTTATTTTTTATACCTTTACTCAGAAACTTACAGATAAATTTCAATACCCTTTATCTCTAGTAAAATCTCTGAGTACATCATAGCCGGTAACGTTATATCCTTCCTAGATGAATCAAATCTTTTAAAATGGAAGAAGTTGAGATGAAATGATGAATTAGATGAAAATTTTATTATTTTTGTAATGAATTTTGGCAAAGTTCTCCATATGATACAGCAAATACAGCATACATAGGCCTGATACAGCAAATTGGACACTATAATTACGCACAGACATTGTCGTGTTTCTTTTCTATTTACGGTCTCATCGCAGATGGTTTAATTCCGTGGTCCTATCATGGTAGAGAAGAACAGAAAACCAAAGTTGAGGTTTTATTGCACTAGTTTCATTAACGTTGATTGCTTTTGAATAATTTGGGTCGAAAATTGCTCAGCTACAGCATTTAGGACACATTTATGACGAAACTATGAAAGCGTATTAATATCAAGTGGACATTTCCATACCGCATTCAATTGAAGTGACTGGCAGGGTAACCAGCGTATGCGATGTACATGATGTGAAGGATGCGTGAGGACCAAAATATAATTGAAACTATATTGATGGGGTAAGTTCTATTCTAAAATAAAATGTAGGTCATCGAGACAGTTTTTAGCTCTATTATTTTGGAAGGATATTAATGATTCTAATACTTCGGCAATAGAATATCATAAACTGCATTTAAATCTGATGTGGATAAGAGCTGCTTAACAGGCCTCGTAGTCATTGCTGATTTTCATATAATTCAGGCAGGAATATATATTCAAGTATTGAACGTAGATTTCCGCAGCTTGTATAATTTCAGGTACTGTCTTTGGGAAGCCGCTGTGTGTGAAGTTTTTTTGCATCCTAGCTTTCGCGTCCATTACAGGTAGCATGATCAAGAACAAAATACTGTAGAAATCGTTGATGCTTTGGCTATTTATTTGGGAGACATGCCTCCCTCCACTTCTGTTCATTGCCTAATTGGGTCATTTTTCACTCCGGAAATGGAGATATGCATGAAATTTGTTTCTCGAAGATTAATAGTTTACTTGATGCAAAATTTTCTCAACAATTTAAATATATAAGCCAAATTTTTCTACGCCCACCACAAAGATTATTAAATGATATTAAAATATTCCCGGAAATTGACGAAAGTTACGTGACCTGAAACGCCTTCTGACGTCACTGCACGGTATAGGTTCTATATTGCTACGGAGATCGACATTTATTTTTAAAAGAAAACGAAGTGAATATATTGTTTGAAGTTTATAGCCGTTTCTCGAACGAAACGATGACTGAAAAAATAGTTAAAAAAGCACATTTCATTCAGTTGACTCCCTTATGACGCCGTTCTTAAAAAAAACAGCGATTGCATAGACGCAGTAGAAATTCTTGGGAACTAAACAGGCATTATATAATTAATGGACGATTTGCTCGTTACCATCCATACTAAGTTAGTAAAAAATCGAAATACAATCGTTCATTGCATTAAACAAATGGGATAAATACATACGTTATCGCCAAGTATTCATTTAACATCTTACTTTTTAAGCTTAAGCAGATTAACAACGCCCATACTGATTTCGTGCCGTGACGTCATGAGATGACGTCGTGTTTTTAACCTGCCGAAAAGATACAATTTTCAAAGAGTAATATCTTTGTAACGCAAATTAATTCTTCAGCAAAATTTTCGCCAGACACATTTTAGCTAATAAAAATCACATTTAAATGGTTGTAAAAAATAGTGCATGTTCCCCATTCCCCCGCTGACCTCAGGTAGTGATGGCTCGGCTTCTTTTTGAGAGCCTTCCCTCAGGTGGCGGTCGAAAGAGTTTCTTCCATGTAGTGCTGAGTCTAATGCCGCCTTCACGGTTGAAGTTCGATGGTTGTCCTTCTACTTCGACCGCCTCCCGTATCAGACCCATCTACGTCTACGCAATACCCTGCAAGCCACTACGAGGGTGTGTGGCAGGGGGTGAATACCACCAAACATGCACCATTGACATGCAACTAGGCTACTTCATGGAAACATGTTAGATAATAGAGTCACATGCATCTCCATTGTTAGTATCTACTAGTTACTACAGACTACGCTAACAATATTTCACCTACCTATCCCTTTGCTATGCTGGCTATTATGTCCTCTTAATAGTAAGAGGTAGGAATGGCATTTTAAATGTCAGATTATTGCTATAATGGTATTTTTCTACATATATTTATCTGTATTTACCTATCATGTGTGGATTAGTGATGTTAATGTAGGCATCATGCTCTATAGGCTGCTATAAAAATATTTCACCTACCTATCCCTTTGCTATGCTGACTATTTTGTCCACTTATAGTGCACGAGAAACATGATATTTAAATCTATCGGTGAAAAATCTATCTCTCTAATTTTTTTGGTCAAGTCTAGTAACTTACGTAGGTGATCTTAACATATATCTAACATCTTCAATAAAGCTATCCGTTTTAAATTTCTACAGGAGATTTAAAGCTTTTGGTAGTAGCAAGGTTCTTTTGATATTCCCCGTGCGATTTATGTTGAAATATTTTGTTCTCCGGCTGGACCATCGTGGATTCCATAGCTCTGCAATCGCGGATTCCATTGCAGTTTCTTAAATGATAGATTTCCGGTGTACTACCATCCTGCATGCCAAAGAGCGAGTTGTGTTCCTGGTGCTTATTTTTCCGCACGTAATTTGTACCCTCTTCTTTGTTAATTTCGTCTTTAGCCTGTATTCATTAGTGATTTTGGTATTTCTTTTATACTTCAATTTTTCCTCCTTACTTTTTTCATTTATTCTATAATTTACTTCAATATTTCTTGTCGTCAATATTCAATATTTCTTGTACTTCAATATACTCGTCCAACTTTTCCTCAGCTCCAATATTCTCCATAATTTCCCTCATGGCTTTGAATATTTTTTTTATTTTCCAAGAGATATTATTCCCTGTTATTTATCAAAGAGTTGGATATTATCTGACACATAGCGGTCAGTATTTTTCAGGCATTGTAACTAATGGAAATTAATATATTTCCATTATTTTTCTAAGTTTTTCAAATTTTTATGTAGAGTTGCAATGAACAATAAACGATCACTTCATATCCTTGTAACATTATGAGATGATAGTTGTATATTTGGAAAATGAATATATCATCAGTATAATATATTTGAGAAAGCTAAGCATTTTAGAATACAATTAGTTTGCAGCCTAACTAAAACGAAAGTTTTGTTCATAAATTTCGCGACCAAATGGTTAATCCTCGGAGTGATTAAATAGAGTTGGGTTTCAACGAAAGATTTTTATTTTTATGTACAGTCTTGATAATCGTTAAATTTTAGTTATGGCCAAGCATAACTAATGACTGTTTTCCGGGTGCAATAAAGCCGTGCACTCTTTTTCATACTTTGACCCATTCCGGAACGAATAATTACTAAGTTGGTCACGAACCATGTGCGTTGCACATGGATTGGTGAGGCAGAGAAGCAAAATAAACTCTTGTTCTCCTTCAAGAGATGCGACGTAAGTGAAATTTCTTGGACTGGGCAGGGTGGAGAGTACGGGGACTAGAAATCGTCTTACAAATGAGAGCTTGGAATGAAGACCTGTGTTCAGTTCTTTTGCGCGGATGGAGAGGAAGTGAAAGTAAGGAAGAGGTCGCTGAGGAAGTGCAAAAGGAGGAGTTGGGCAGTAGAAAGACTCCAAGCGGTCGAAGGGGGGCCTCTCCGGGGGCGAGAACGACCCCCGGGGCATGTGATAGGTTTTTATGGGGGGCGGGGAAGAAGGCGAGCGGGGCCTGCAGGGTTTACGGGCCTCTTTGAGGGGCCGTGGGAGAGATGAGGTGGGATGGACCCACTTCTTAAGGGGTGAATGAGAACACTGAGGAAAGCAGAGTCGTAAAGACAAAGGGGAATAAGAAGAAGCTTCCAAATGACGCATGCAGGGTTGAAGAAACGTGCTGGGTACTGAAACCACGTGACGTGCTGTCTGTGACCAATGAGAAGACTTCCTCATCCCTCCCACCAACTCGAAATATGCACCGCTTTACTGTTCGCAGTCCAACTTCGCGACAATCTCCATTTGAGGGCTGTCCGCGCTAAGGGATGTACAGTAGAGAGGCAAGTTATTGCCTCAAAGGAAAATCCGACGCTGAGTAGATCGTACGCATATGCTTATGTAAGAGTACTATCATTAGGAACTTGAGAAAATATTTTACTTTACAGCTAGTTAAGTTGGCATTAGAAGTATCGGTTAACCGAAGTTACGAGTTAAATAGAAGAACTAGGATGGGAATCACTATAAGAACGCAGGATAAAATTTAGGCCAAACCTTTTAAGAAAATTTGAAGCTGATTAGTTCACAGATGATGCTAGATATATACATATATTATAAAACCCCTACGTATTATGCTCCGTTTGATCAGATTAACAATATTAGATCGATAAGTTGTCGTACCGATAGATTTAAAATGTCATTTTTTCCGCTTACCATAAGAGGCAAAATAGCAAATGATTAAGTAGGTAAAACATTTTTAGAGTAGTCTGTAGCGCGTGATGTATGATAAAGTATTACTAACACATGCATGATAGGGAAATATCGATAAATGTATACAGGGAAATCTTTTCTAACCATTAATTATATCTTACATGTTTCATGAAGTAGTAGCAATGCATCTCATCGGTGCATGTAAGTAGTGAATGCTTCGTGATCTTCACCCTTTGACACACGTCCTTGTGGTGGCTTGCAAGGTCTCACTAAGGCGTAGACATATTAACCTATCTTTTCCCAAATTCAGTGATATCCTTTGAGCCTATAACAACTATGTGTTCAATTTTAAAAAACATAGTTTGATAGTTAAACTTTGACAAACATATGAAAGAAAATGCCATGGCCAAAATTGTTAACTGCAATGAGTGTACCTTTAACTTCATCAAACCAAACTTCCTTTTCTCCCTAGTGAAAGCTACACAAACGTATCCCAGCATGCGTATCACAACTACATTTACATGATCATGTACGTAATTCCCTGAAATACACCTTAAGGGTGTGTAGCCGAGGGTTAATCATCACCAGAGAAGTACTATCAATCAATTAACTATCATCTGATTACATGTTGCGCAAAAAGCGCTATCGTTTCCCTATAATCCCAAACACAGCATTTATAAGACAAACAAAACTGGTACACCTGAAGTACACACGAAATATCACACTCATGGCCGATGTGGAATTCATACAAGCGGCCTCTGGGTTCACGGAGCATTGCAGAGTCAGCGATGGCTCATAAACAGCCAGTATGCCTTTAGAAAACGTATATCTTACGGAACACAATCAGCCTTATTCTTACACGGTACTTTAGTCGTCGGTGAAAACAGAACTGAAGTTAACGCGATATTCAATTTTTTTAATTTGATAAAGTTCCTCGAATTAAATTAATCATTAGTTTAGAAACTTCGAAATAAATATAGACCTTATATGATGCAAATTTGAACCATGGCTTAGAGGCAATGAAAGGTTACGGAGAAATTCATGAGATAAAATGCACAAGTAAGTAAACCACAAGTAAAGGTAGGTTATAGGGAATACAGAGTTGGGGAAATATGAAAGCAGGAATGAAAAAGCATTAGCGAAATTAGTTAGAAAAGTAGGAGGATCTAGGTCTAGTAGCTAGGAGGATCACGAAACAATGGGCAACTGCTGAAATGATGGATAAAATTGGGAAGAGAAGGAATAAAAAAGAGGTAAAAAATGAAAGCAATAGAGAAACAAAGAGAGTGAAAAATATGTGGTGTGGGGGAAAATGTGAGGATATGGAGAGGCTCCAGAGAGAAGACGCTGTTGTCTCAAGGTATCGAGAAATGGAAAACGGATCCTTGAATTTAGGGCAGAAAGGAAAATTTATTGATTGAACCAGATGACATACCACATAGATAAAAGGAATACGAGGAAGAACTTAGTGATATTGAAACTAGATCCAGGAGCTTGGTCATGGAAGGGGAAGTTCATCAGAGTGAGAATAGACGAGGAGTACTAGATGATAGAAGTAGCGAGGAAAGACATCAGATTGACCGATATAGTAATAAATTGACAAAGTAATCATGCCACAAAAGTCTCAAGTGGAGTAGCTAATGGAGAATGGGACAAAGTCATCATAGGGAAAGGGATTACACTAAGCTGTCCGTTATCATCGGTACTTTATGCATGTGTATATACATACATATTTGGAGGAATTGATGAGAGAAGCTAGATGAGCTTTAGTCAGCAAAGGTAAAAAACTGATAAACTCGATAAGATTTGCGGCTGATAAAGTTAGTCGAGCAGTCAGTAAAGAACTACAAAAATTATTAAATTATTTCTAATTTCGGGGTTACCCCGCGTCTGGATTTAAAATGTCGGTGTTTTTCCCTTTACTGGTGATTTCCTCAGAATAAATGATCTCCGCCTCACTGCGCATAAGTGTTTATGTTCTGGGTGGGTAAGGGTTTTTATAAAGGCTTTTTTTTGGCCTGAAATGAGATATTATTCAAGTTTCAGACTTTACTTTGTGGAACTATTTTAAATAAATAACCATAAAGTTGTGTATTACTTCCTAGATTATAAAGTGTAGAATGTACAAATTTATAATAATTTTCCAAAATCTATTTGTTTGACCCAAGCGTGTGCTATGCGTAACAATAAAATATAGATTTCAACTGAAAAACTCAAAACGGGCGATGAATTATAATTGGAAGTGTATTGGAATATGCTCAATACTTAAACTCTGGCGTAAATTTAAAGTTAGACTTCAGCCAGGCAAATTGTTTCTTTCTTCTGAAAATGTAGAAACTTTCCTCTGGGTAGTAAAGCACGGAACTCACGTTTACTACTCAAGGTACTGGTGCGAAAGCTAAAATATACGACAGGGGTCGTGCGTAGCTAGTGGCCCGTTCCGTTTTATTTCAAAGAATGTAACGCACCTGAGGGAGACCTCTACTCCGGTGGTGCAATTCATCCTATCCTCTCCGAAGACCACGTTGCTGGTTATTCTTTCGAAGGGCAAATACATATGCAGACCAATGCTACCCTTTTCCGACGATATATCTTTTGCGGGCAGCGCAGGGATGTGCATATGTATTGTGAAATATTTAATGCCCTCAGAAAGGCCATTTCCCGTTTCCAGAAGCAAGTGGTGGATAAACTGATCTGAATACAATGGGACATTAAAATAATACTAGACAACAATTATTGCCAGGTAAAAACGTTTTAGAAATCGTTCGGGTTACAGTTCGTTAGAATGGTTTAGGGATATGTACTTTTGCACGCTCGTGAAGCTTATTGGAATCAGTATTGGGCCTCATCGATGAGCTCTGAATTTATGGGAGAATATTAATAGAAAGATATTGCAATTTTTGTTTTTTGAGAAAGATATTACATTTTTCGAAAACTATTGCAAATGGTACGTATCCACCACATCACACCTTAACATTGCATTGTATTGCATTGTATAACCTCATTATGTTCTTAATGGGCCAGTCCAAGAACAATAAATAAATAATAACAATAATAACATGGTTTGTTGATAGGAGAATATTCATTACACGAGAAAACAATATAATTTATTACATAAAAGAATAAATTATGCATAACGATGCAAAATATTTGGTAAAACGCTAGATTTCCATCCAAAAAACTCCTAGGGTCCAATGGCAAAAGCCCGGCCGCCGGAAATCCGCTGTGGAGCGAGTCACCACTCAAATTAAAACCCATGGGAGTCAAATAGGTGACAATAGGTACTTTCCCCTACATGCTCACTACGTGTGTTTTTTATTCTACGTAAAAATGTCAGAGGAGCACTGAGGATCTCTTAACGATTTCGATATTATTACTAAAACAATCACTTGATTAAGGATAACAATATAAACAATTTTAAATTGTAAAAATTATCATATGGAACATAACCACCCAGGTATTATTTTTCATGAGACTAAAATTCTTTGAAAAATTGGCAAATCACACATATTCTCTTAAATCACACTGCTGTCACGGTGACTTTCCCTGCATCAGATTCAACGTGACGGGTAATTAATTTTTGTCTAGCATACAATGCCTCCCCCTGGGATCTCATCCTTGACTACATGTGTCCCGCAATGCAAAAAATTATTGTGTGTTGCCTGTAATGTAGGATAAATTGGTGATTGCTTGCAGGCTCGAAAGATACTCCATCATAGCCACCATTTAATTAATTGCTCTCAGTATTAATGACCCGTAACATCCACCACTTTAAAATGACCTTAGTTACCTCCCTTTTAATGTCCTTTTCTTTCGGTGTTGCTTCCTATAAAACAGCACTCTTCCACTTTCTTGGTTACTGTTAAGACATTACTGGAGTATCGGTTTCGACCTGTTCGTGCCATGGTAAGATGGGGCGATTTTTCTCTGGCGACCAGTGCCCTCTTGACCAATACTTTGGTGTCTGATGGCTCTCCTTTCTGACAGCAGAAATTACCTGAGACAGTCTTTTTTAAACCTGGGAGGCCGGACGATTCACTGCTGTGAGTCTTGAATCTTTCGTTACCCTAAAAAGAATGACATTTGTCGCTATTGTGACGTCATTCGTGCCAAGTTATTTGTTTGCCAATATACAAGCGCTAGTCTCAAAATGTTCGTTGCTAACGAATTTTTCCTTTCCTTTGCTCAACGAACAACAAAGATCATTCGTCAACGGCTCGACGAAGGAATCGTTTTGGCTGGTTTTGATTCACAAATATGGCAACCTTAAGACGCTTACGGTAGCTACATGGGGCTTTTGATGAGGGTAGGTAACTGTGTGGGAGGGTGAGATTTTTTATTTTAAAAATCTGTACGAGCTTTGTATGCGTATTTAAGTTTTCGTTGGTAGCGAAAATGTCAATATTTATTCGATGCGTAACGAAAGATTCAATACTGGTGCCACTGGTGTCTTTCAGTAGCTCTCGTCGCTTCCTGTCGTCTCCGGCATGTATCTGGATTTTACATGGATAATTTTCGCCTTGAGGTCGCAGTTCACAGCGGATAGACAGCTACTTTTAGCATTCAGGGGTTGACAGATTTATCGGTTGCAAGTTTCTATATGCAGTCGTTTTATATCAGGAAATTATTGACGGCGATGATTGAGAGGTTCATTTTCAGTAGGATAAACCAGACATGTACCATACATTCGGGAGGATCAGCATATTAGCCCTCCTCAAACAACATCGATTTCTAGTTTTCCACATTTCCATTGATTCCCATTCCATTTAATTTTTCTATAGATCCTCCTGGGCGGGTTAAGAACCAGACGTAGCTCAAAAATAGTATAATCTGATCGTTTCCCGCCCTGATGTTTCACCCCGTGCCGCATATCCTTGCCGTGGCTTGGATAGTATTAAGAAGATGTAGATATTTAGTGTTATTTTACTTCAAATACTATCAATATACCTAGCAAATTATTTGACATTTTCAAAGTGTCCCTTTTCCACAAAGGGTCATATTTGGTCACTAAAATGGGACAGAGTATGATGCTCCACTCAGCTTTCAAAAAAATTACCCCCAATCAGGAAAAATAAAGCCAATGCAATATTTTAGTTCAGATGAGTTCATATTGCTTATTCCTTTCTTCACTTTACAAAGAATAAATGCCTAGATCTTGCAAAGGAAACCATACATCCTGGGTGAACATTATGAGTGTCCCATTCTCAATGAGATTCTTTTTAGGTAGAATGATTTCATTTTAATGTATAAAATTATATTCCAATTAAATTAAATTATATAAATATACGGAAACCGGTGATGGAAGTCACCGGCAATTTGCTGTAGGTGGCACTAGTGTTGACAAGATTAAAAGGAATCCCCAAGTGTCCTTTAATTTCTAGCACCATGCTCGCAGCCAACCTCTATATATATAGCGGTTGACCTATCAGCAAACAGGTGGACATACTCAGTGGCTTTAAGCTCAGCCCCGTGAATTGTACAGATCTTATTCTATTAAACTAGCACTGTCTGAAAATTTAAAAATGAGAAAATTCATACAAATAGACTTTAGGTTGCCAGAAAAATGATTGCGTTGGATCCTAAAAATTCGGATTTTGGCTACAAAGTAACGGATTAAACTCCAGATGGCGTCCACAAAAATGCATAAAGAGTTTTTATCCCTCGTTTATATATTTAATTACTTTTTGTACTATATTTCCCTGCGTGGAAAATTCAAGTATTCAATCAGATTATTGTACGTTTCAAACATGGTTAACTTAAGTATATCTTCAGCTTACATTTATGTATGAAACTGATAACTGTCAACGCAAGGTTTATCCTAGGTCTGTGCATGCATGAATTTTATTTCAAACAATGTAGGTCAAATTAGGATATAGAGACTTTTTCATAGCCATTTTACTTAAAAATACAATTCAGAAATTACAGCTTTTATTGAATGATGCGTTCAGTATTGATACACATGTGGCTTTTATAAATGGGTTAATCAATACGAATTTGCTATCGATAAATGGTAATGCACAGATCCGGGGTAAGGAACCACATTTATTTTATTCAACTGATCGTCACAAATCTTGAAGCAATGGAACTTATTTCTATTATTTTTCATTGTCAGAGACATCAAATGGTAGTTGAATGACCATAAATATTACGTGGAGGGCTTTCACTGTGGAGAGATATTTGCATTTTTTTAGCAGTATGTACAGAGTTGATAGGAGGTTGGGGGGTTGGGCAATATTTGGCCGTGTCCTGATGTTACTTTATTTTAAGATGAAACTTGTTATTTGAGCTCATGAAGTCGTTAAGATTTCCTCACGATGAATTCTTAACAGCGAGCTTTCACGGAGTTCCAGCCCTTTTCGTTTCATTTTCCTGGTAAGTATTTCGCGCGGAGCATTAAAAGCACGGCTGCGAAGAAGGTGTTATGGAGGACGGGAGCGGGACCAGGTTTTCTCTTATTTAAATAAGAAGACAATTTGAAGTTCGACACTGCCGCGAGCGCTCGACAATTAACTTCCTTGTATAACGAGGCCACAACCGCGGGCGCTGCGCCCTAATGAAAAGAAGGACGGAATAAGGTGGATACGAGGCGACAAATGACTTTCTCGCGGCGCGTTGCTCTATTTATTCAGCTCTCATTCATGGTTTCGCTCTGTGGTGGGAGGTTGAGATGAAAAGCAGATAGAAATGGCAATGAAAGGCTGTTACCTTTATTGCTGTTACCTATCGTAACAACACTCATTTTTCAGGAATAATTGTCGAGACTTTAATTCATCCATCGTTCGCGATACGAATGCCCAATTGCTCATCCTCCTCTCCCCTCACTCAATTTATTTCTTCAGGAAATACCACGCAATGCTAATAACATTCTATTATTCAACTACTCCTTGAGTAATCCTCCATTTCACACCTTTATTATTCCATATCAATATAGTATCTTTCCAGTATTATTGGTTAATTTTCTTACAATCAAAATTCTTATTTCATGTTCTCCCAGTATCTGAAATTAAGTGCATCCTATTCATCCTTATTTTCCTCTAAGTAGGTATAACAGTGTGAAGTGCCTATACTTTACCTTTTACCTCCAAACTATACAAGTCTATAACTGAAGCTGTTCCTTTCGGGAAATGCTTCGTGCGATTCATTTTTTGACTCAAAGTTTCACTCCTCCTACTGGAAGGAATGGAGCAGCAATGGGTACCCCCTCTCTTCCGCCATAGCCAATTAATACATGCAGTTTTTTGAGAAGAAGACACTGGACACCTGCAAGGATAAACCATCATGCTGGCTAAGATACGTAGATGACACTTTTGTGATCTGGCCTCATGAAAAAGCGAAACTTGAGGCTTTCCATGATCATCTCAACAACATCTATCCAGTCTTCAAATTTACAAAATAACATGAAGAAGGAGGTTGTCAGTCTTTCCTAGATGTCCTGGTTAAAAGGAAAAAGGATGGAAGCTTGTTCCGTTCAGTGTACTGAAAGAATACCCACACTGACAGATATTTGAATGCAGTGTCCCATCACTATCCACGACAAAAGTCCTGCGTAATTAAAACGTTAACCCACCGTGCCAAAATCGTGAGTGATGCACCTCAACAGCGAAATGAAACATCTAATGTGGGCTCTGAAAGGAAATGGTTACAGTGACTCCTTCATAAAAACAGCAATGAAAGAGAGGAAGCTGCATCCAAATTACGAAGATCATAAGAAGAAGCCTTTGTCCTTCGTGAAATTCCCGTACATCTCCGAAGTCACCGACAGGATCGCAAAAATCCTTCAGAGAAGTACCATCACCACTCGCTTCTGTACGGTGAAAAAATCAAAAACATCCTGCCATCGCCGAAGGATAGACATCCTCCCCTCCAATCCATGGGTGCATTTGAGGTCCCCTGCCGCGGCGGCAGAAGCTACTTGGGACAGACCAAGCGAGCCATCTCCCAGAGGCTTAAGGAGCATAACAGAGCGATGGAGCTTCATAAATGGAACGAGTCAGCTGTCGTCGAACACTATGCCTCGATCCCTCGGCATAAAATAATGTTCGAAGAAACACGAGTTTTGGCTAAGACGGAGGATTATTATCCGCGCCTAATACGAGAAGGAATAGAAATAGCAAAAAGGCCTGATAATTTCAATAGAGAGAATGGTTACACCAGAGCAGTGTTTGGAAAGGTTTTCTGGCCCCTTCAAATGCATAACGGCTAACGTCTTCCGCCCGAAGTGCAAATCGGCCCAACAATGGGACAACAGACACGGATGCTCCTACATAAGATTGAGACGAAGCCGATTTACACTCAGTCTCTAATGGCGCTCCCAGAAAGAGGAGTGAAACGCTGAGTCAAAAAATAAATTGCACGCATCATTTCTCAAAAAAAACAGCTGCAGTTATAGATAAAAGAAGCTGCGAAAGCCTTCAAGCAAAGATACAAGTCTAACTTACAATTATTCGATTTTCAATACAATTTGTTGGCAATGCTCTTCTTATTCTGATCTTGCAAAATCTCTTCTCCTGCTTCTGTTCTTAACCCTATCTATTCCCTAATTTAGTTTCTTCAAACCTCTTCCTTTCGTTTAGAGCAGAGATACAAATTACTTGACTTCCTATTCACGCAAGCATTTCGGGAAATGAGGAAGCCAGCGCTCTTGCTGCTTAGAGCGATCTTAAGGGAACCTAGAGCACTGAGGCTGAAACGAAATATGCGCCAAAATTGTTTATCGTCAAGAATAACCGAGACTGTGGGATGCCGTTATTCGCAATCCGCTAAGCATTGCTAAAGAATATACCAAGTGTAGAATAATCTGTTTGAATTTAGAATAGAGAAAAATTATATCTACATCTACATGTACACAATATCCTGCAAGCCACTAAAAATGTTTGTGGCAGGGGGTGAGTTCATACCAAGATTACGTTAAATATCATGCATTAAACGCATTAGTAATTATATTCTAGTCTGAATTTCACAATTTAAGAAATGATAAAAATAGTAAAGCTTGCATGCAAAAACATGCTGTTAGTTGGGTTAGCTTATAGTCCTCATACGAGCATGCAACTACCTATGTTCTCCATAGTAGGTGTGATTTGAGAAAACTGTGACAAGGTCATCCTTGAAATTAATACCCCTTGTCACAGTTTCCTCAAATCACACCTACTATCCATTGATACACTTTTATTTATACTATGGGATATATTTTAACAATTAATATCCCTAACTGTGTGAGGAAAGGAGGATATTTTGAGTATATCAGTTCGGTATTCAATTTCTCTAATTTTATGATTATAGCTAAGGCTTTCATTGCAAGTTGGAATTGGCAAAATATTCTGAGCTTCAGCAGTGAAAATATTATCTTGAAATTTATTTGAGATCATTCTAAATTTCACCCTACGTTGTAAGAATGATTCCCATTTTAGTTCATTTAATAGACTGATTAAGCTAATATAATTATAATGCCGTCCCTTTACAAATCTTGCCGATAAAGTAGTCCCAACCCGATTGAGAATTGGCCACAGTGCTTAAACTGTGAATTTTTTTTCCCCCGCCTCCTATGAAATACCTCTTCAATATATGAGCCAATGTATTCCTACTCTGCGCAAAGATTGAAACTATGTTCTAACATTTGAACTCCAAATATTCGCTGCGCAAATACTTGAGCTTCCTAAAAAATGCTTTCAATGTGCAACATTTTGTAGCAAATATTGTATCAATGGAGAGACACCATTTTCAATAATATAAGTCCAAAAAGTTTCAATTACGCTCTTGATAAAAGGGTGCGAACTCATCCAAGCGTATGATTTTATATTTGAATGATTATAACTTTGGTACCTATAAATCACCTTTCAATTAAATTTCCGTAATACATACCCAGAATGCTTCCTGAACTGTGAATTTATTCCATCTTCTGGGGAATTAAATCCACTTTTTAATCAGCTAGTTAACATTGTTTCGAGGAATTAAATTTTTTTCCATAGTTTCATTTCCTCTGAATATTTAATCCTTTTATTAACGGTAATTGTCACTATCCATTATTGTGATTAAATTTTATTTAATCCTTTTGAGTGATAGGATTTTGTTAGTCTGAATTTCACACCCTCCTCTTTTCTTACCATCGTGAAAACACTTGTCGATTCCATTGATGACTCGTCATGATGGGTCAGCGCCTTTATTGAGACATTTTTTCCATTATTTCTTTCTCTTCTCTCCTCCTTGCCACGAGTAAATGTTGATTTCTTGGGCATCATCTATTTAAGCCCTATGAATGCTCACTTTGTCTCTGTAGTACCAAGCTAATGGGCCATGTTCTTCGCTCTGCATCTCTCTCGGGAAATAATGGCTTGCGATGAGTCTTAAAACAGTCAACAGAATCTAGGACACCTCTAAATTGCATGGATGTGGAAAAGGAAGGCAACAAGTATAAGATGGATACTGTGTACTTTGGAAAGCCTTATAAGCCTTAACTACCATTAATTACTGCTAGAAGTGGAAGGAAAATGATGGAATTTATGAAAACGCCACTTTAACTATTAATCTCAGTGCATTGATGACTTAGTAAAACTCACCGGTTCGTCTGGTTAGAAAAAAATTGCAAATATCGGGTTTGTCAGGCGTTTTATTCAACAGTGTGTTCTGTTTATTACAAATTTTTATTATAGAGTTCCATAATGTGCCGTCGAAATTTATCCCTATTTAATATTTACTCCATATTTGATCCATCTTATGTTTATCAACAAGCATTCACTCATAAGGGTATACGACTGCACTCGCCAATTCATGAAACTTTAAATGAATAAATGCGTTCATTTCTGTTATTTGAAAGATTTCCCGGGGCCGCGAGTTTCTTCTGATAACTGCATTCATCATGGGTTAATTCTGGTTTTAGAGACGTTTTATATCGCGATATTTTCCGCAGTTACGCAATCGGCATGGCATCGAATCACTTCGATTTCCAGGTAATGACTCTTGGATCGGCGCCCGATGGAACATTGAAAATTGACACAGAACTTGGATGTGGGACCTCGGGGCATATTAAGGCCGTAGAACAGAAGCCGTTGCAAAGTACGGTTGGTCTAGAGTATTCCAATCACAATGACCGGTAATCTAACCGGCCGGTTGTGAAATCGCAGCCAATAGGAGCTCACTCAACAGTCACGTACTGTGTTAGTTTACAATTTGTTCCTATGCTGCCTCAAATACAGAATGTCTGCCTCAAATACAAGATACAAGTGAATAAAGTACATTTAATCTCTCCTCAGTAAAATATATGATATAACACATCGTTCACAAAAATATAGGTGATGCAATAGAGTTAAATGCTGTTCTGATTGTATTCTTAATACTTTAGGAGTATAGGCAGCAGTTGAAATTGCAACAATCACAGTATCGCAAAATGTAAACACAAACAGCACGTGACCGCGAGGCGAGCTCCTATTGGCCATGGTTGTATATACAACCGACCGTTTGGAAATAGACATGCTCCTGAAATAAGTCGTTTCTAATTGTACAGGCTTTAAAGGAGCTAGATGCTGCCGGACTGCTGTACATATTATGTCACAAGGCAGCCGAAGTCGTGCGCATGGCGCCACCATCCACGAGGTTAAAGCCGTCTTTTGAACTGTAAGGTGCTTACTTTTTAACAAATTCAAGAATTCAAATTCAAATCAAACAAATTCAATAATTTTAACAATTCAACAACAACAATGTCCAGCATTCCGGCAACATCTAGCTCCTTTAAAGCAGAGAAAGAAGACGACTTGGTAGCGCAACTGGTAGGGCACCGGGGCGGAAATCACGAGGTCCGGGTTCAAGTCCCGGTCAAGGCGAATGATTTTTTCTCTGTGGAATACCTTGCTATCGTGCGGGTAACTCCGCTTAAGTTTTTGCGGCTAGCTCGCGAGCTTTGTATTTGGTTCTAATTTGGCTTAATTGAAAATGTCCAAGGGCCAGAATATCCATGTTTAAAGATATTGTTTTCCATAATTTGATTTGGTATTTGGAAGTTCTGGTCTTGGGACATTTTCAGAGATGCTCCTGTCATCCAATCGTTGGTTGGTTGAGCTGTACTTTTTGGGCGCTGATTGGTTAATTGCACAACCGTAACCGGCAATGGCTAGTGTGGTACGGTCTTTAGCCACATTGACGCGGCAGTTGTGCTAGCAAAACAGCCGAACAGCTCATTTTGCAAAATGCCTCAATACGAGTGCAGGAGCGGGAATAGCATCCCGCGCAGTTTTCGTCAATTTCCTCTGTGAGTCACATCACAAGTTCAATAATGTGTAATCATGCGAATGTCGTTTCTTCGTTTTCAGAGGCCTGAGCACCAAGTGAGCCACGTGAGTCCGGCGAGCCCATTTCTTGATCGAGGAGACTTACCCTCCGGCAGTCGCAGTACAAAGCGTTTGGCGGTCCATCAGAAATCGGCAGCGCCCCAAAGGAGGGAGGTGAAACTTAAGTCGGAATAAAGGAATCGTCCGGAGAGGAAGAGTCGGTTAGCATGGGGAGGCTGCCCGGCGCCTCGTTGGCGCCTCACCTCGTCCTTCTGCTTGCCCTGCTGATAGGTGAGTAGATACTTACCCTCAAAAAGGTACCACGAACCTTTATAGGAGACCGCACCCTGGTTCTACATTCTCAGTTCCAGGGGGGGTTGTGTTTGAAACCGTCGGGATTATTTCAAAATGATAACCTAATCGCAAGGCACCATAAAGGTGTGTGGCATGGGGTGAATTCTCAACAAACATGCAATTCATATCATGCATAAAAAAGGATTAGCATTAATATACTAGTCTAAACTTCACTATTTGAAAGAGGTAAAAATAGCAAAGTAAGCATGCAAAAACATTCTGTTAGTTGGTTTACCTTCAAGTCCTTATATCAACATGCAACTACCTATACTATACATTGATTCACTCGTATTGGACATATTTACCGCTATTCATATCCCTAATTGCCCAAGGAAAAAAGGACCTTTTTAATCTGACAGTTTGGCATTCGATTTCTCTAATTTTGTGATAATGGTCCAGTCTATCATAGTCAGTTGGGGTTCGCAAAATACTTTTAATGTCATCACTGAAAATATTATCGTGGAATTTATTTAGGAGATTAAGTCTACATTTCAACCTGCGATCTAACAACGATTCCCAATGTAATTCATTTAATAGACTGGTTACGCTAATATTGTTATCGTACCATCCCTTTACAAATCTTGCCGATCTTCGCTGCACACGCTCAAGTTCATTATTTAGACCTATTTCGTAGGGATGAAAATTTCCGTCTGGGGAATTCGAACCCGAAGCCATATCATGGCAAACCCAATGCACTGACCATTTGCCATGCGAGGCATGGCAGGAACACTTCAGGTAATGGAAGACGGGTGGAGAGAATTCTCGGTGTAGACATTAGCCTATTCTTAACGACAGGCACCAGGAGGAACACGGCTTAACGTTCCATTCGACTGAAGAAGTACCTACTAAACCTGAAATGCCCTCCACTAGGCAGTCAAGTAGGGAGTGGTTTACACTGAAAAATCTGCCACTGCCGGGAATCGAACCCGGGCCCTTGGGATTGGTAGTCAGATAGATTTTTGTTCTTTTAGGGCATGCCCTATAAGAACAAGAACAGCTTAGCAAGAAATAACTCCGACTTTTGCTTTATTATTAACATAAATTCAAAATAATTTTGACTGCGGCAGGCTAGATGTAGTGGAAAGTATACAGGGTTGTAATAAAACAAGATAGCCCTTTTTTCACAATTTTTATGTCGGCACGACGCGTTTCAACCGTTAGGTCATCATCATCATCTGCGAAAGGTCTGTGATCCGTATATATACCACTCAGAGGGAGAAGTGGGAGGTGGGGAGAGGAATAATTAGGATGAGGGAGGGGTGAATTGGTTATTGAAAGGACGGACTCTTGTGAAATGGAATGGAGAGGAGTGGGGAGTGACACGGTAACGTTTGCTCATTCAACAGGGTGCTGCTTCCTCCCTGCACAATGCCCAATCTTTCTAACATGTCCAGTCTTTGGCCTTTCCTCTCCACGTGAAGTATCTCCGGGTCAAATGCACAAGTGTGGCGTTCTTCGAGGAGGTGTTTCGCTACGAGAGAGGTGGAGTTTCCTTTCTCCCAACATTTCTTGTGCTCCGACATGCGGGTGGCAAAGCTTCGGCCCGTCTGCCCAAAATATATTTTGTCGCAATCACAGCACTTGATTTTGTACACTCCTGACTGGAGGGAGGGAAGTAGTTTGTCTTTAGTTCGGTACAACAACCTTTCTAAAGTGATTGGGTCGTAAAAAGAAGTTCTTAATTTGTCTTTCGGGATAAATTTAAAAAATATTATACGAAAGGTCACCAATTTACTGCAATTTGCACTAATTAATGGGTTTACTTGGGGAAACTAAGAGCAAAGTACTAAGTGTACTCAAATTTCTTAAAGCTACGTTCTGTTGTTTCTTATTCAGAATACTGTCGATAATATTGTCTTTATAACCGTTGGATAAAGCGATGTGTTTTATTATTCTGAGTTCCTTGTGGACTTAACGGTTGAAATGCGTCGTACCGGCATAAAAATTGTGGAAAAAGTGTTCTTGTTTCTAGTATCTTTTCTAGTCTTGTCTAGTAAAAAGAATCTTGTTTTATTGCAAACATAATTTCAAAACATAAATTATGAACACAAAACTTATCGATTTTCAGTTCAACACCAGGCACAACAACAAATATCTCAAACTTCCAAAATGCCTTTTCAATTTGGTATAAGCTATCAAGAATTTAAAATTATCTAATATTATTTTTTAGATGTCATCTTCCACATTAGAGGTTTTTACTCAAGACGCTCATGACTATACACATGCGTGCATATCTCCAACAAAAGACTTGTTTTTCACATGTAATAGTTGTATTTTGGACTTCCACCGCAGTAAAATAAATCCCTTTTCAGTATTGAGCTGAATAAGAGCAGTATGTCCGCATACCGAGTTGGTACATTGTAATAGCAACAGCTGGCGAGCTCGACTCTTTGGACCCTGACATCCCTGGGGTGTGGTGCAGGTTGCAGATGGAATCCCTGGGGAGAGAGCGCTCCTCTCCCTTATCTCTTTTAATTTATCTCAACCCGTCCCATCCATCCTCCCCCCCACCCCTTCCCCCTGACCCCACCTCGATTTCCAAAAATTATTTTTCCATCGCCGTGAGCCGCACACACCAAGGCACCCACTGACTGCAGGTGCTCTCTCGTAGCCAACCTCCCCACCTCCCCGCGGGCCACCATGAATTGAGCATCGGGTTGCGTCGTTGCTATGGCGCCCATCTGCACCCGCGATATACACACTGGGAATGAGTTGTAGCGCGTAACTTCACATCAAAAGGCGATAGTAGAAAAACTACTCATATACCAGGGGTTTTAGAGCTAGCTAAGTTTTATTACCTTCTCGGAGGGAATATATTACGCATATGAAACTCTTTGGCATGCATTGTATTTGAAAATGAGCATGATGACTTCTTTATAAAAATATGTGCCGGTATAGGTCAATCATAGAAGAATATATATCGTGAATTTCATAAGGTCATGTGATGAAATTTTAAAATCCTGAATGTAAACCAGCTAAATATTTAGTTATTCAGGGGAGGCGACCAACAGCTGAGGTTATTTGCGCCATATAAGGTAGGTGGGTACTTGGGTAATGGTAGAAGTTTTAGGAGTTTTCAGGGAACGGAGTAAGGGTGGAGGGAAACCCGGCATCGCCATTAGCCTACGAAAGTTAGACGGTCTTTGTTGAAAACTAGACCTGATGATGACGGATTAAGCATTGAAACACGTGTAGTCTTGTTTCAAATAAATTTGTGGATAGTACTATATCAGAAAACGTTTAACATTATTTATTTTCGATCATGCTGTTCCACCAAATCTCAACTGACATGGTTGAATTCGTAGGTTAAGGCCGTGTTCCAATTCGTCATTATGCACCCTTCAAACTTACCCGCTCATTTCGATTGTCAACTTTCAGATGTGATGTCACGTAGTGCGGTTCCAATCCGTTTCAGAGCGCATCAAGAAGAGCGCCAGGGCCTAGTGCGCGTAAGGGTACATCCATGCTCCGTTTTGCGCCCTACGATAATAACAGAGGAGATTCAGGAGACGAAATTGTTAAGAATGGATGATGAAAAAGATTTATATTATGCAAACTAATATTATTTGACGTTTGTATGTCATGAGAACTTCATATATTTCGGGAACATGAGTAAAATTTTAACAAAATAGAATAGTTCTAATGAAAGTAAACAACATGGTTGCAGATAAACTTTCTTAAGACGAAGGAAGTTGTGAACAGTAATTTGTAATGTATTAAGAAGTATTTTAGTGTAAAATGACGTTAACGTACGGCAGAAATGGTGTTCACGAATATTTATTCACGAGTATTTATTACTTTCTATGGTGTGAGAACTACGGCAGCGAAGTAGAACTTACGTGTTTTACATGCTGAAATAATTATTAGGTTGTTCTTACTCATTGGAAAATGAATGCCGGACCATCTCAATTATTGAAAGTTAACTTTCCATACAATTGTATGTCCATGGATAAGTAATTGGCAATACGAAAGAAGAGAAAACAGAGTATTTGATGTAAAAAGTCCATATCCAGGCATCAAATTCAATATTACTTACAGGTAGGTACGTATTGTTTACACTAATGCTCTGTACTTTATCAAGTATAGGGTACACTTATCATGCTCGTAATTTTTAATGAATGTAAATCTTTATTTACTTAGTTATTATTCAAATTTCATGCATACAATCATTTATGTAAATTTCTCCGGATTTCATAACTGGACAGTATTCATATATTTGCAATGGATCGTACATTGATCAAGTTTGTTTAACGAGAAATAGACAGCATGTTAAGCTGTTCTTGGATATTTCAATTAATGCCTTGTTAAGTAATAATATGCGTTGTTAATTGCGCCTGTTTATTATTTTGCGCACCAGCATTTGTTGACATAATCTTAACACCGTTGCGACTTCGTATTAAAGGATACGAAGAATACCAAAAGATTACCAAACACCATGAACAACGCCTCAAAAATAGGGTTTATTATTACATGCAGAAACAGCACATAAAAGTCGTTTACTTTCACATCCCGATTGTGCTTACAGAGAAATCTCTTCCGAAACCACACGATACATGCTCGTCAACTTTTAAAGTCAAGTAAACACCACCGCCACAAAGTGTCCATGGCGCTAATATCGGAATAGACCAAGTAAGTGCCGAAAAGGGTGAAAGTGCAAGAAAGAGCGTAAGGGTACAAGAGCGTAGTGCACGCCCTTGTGGATTGGAACACGGCCTGAGTCTAAATTTCAATCTACAGTCTGGCAATGATTCCGAAATTATAGAATATAATATATTATGTGAACCTGTTATAGACAGGTTACCCTAATATAGTTATCATACCGTCCCTTTACAAATCTTTCCGATCTTTGCTGTACAAGCTCCAGTTCATTATTCAAGCCTATTTCTAAGAGATCTCATATACTGGCAGTGTATTCCGAATGAGGTGTAACAAGGGAAAAGTAGCTAATTTCTCGTATATGATCGTCACATTTGCCCAGTACCCTTTTGATGAATCCCAGTTTACGATTAGCTCCAACCATTATTTCACGTGTTTGTGCTATTTCTTAGATAAAATGTTTTATGAATAAAGTAAGTCATTCGCATACGCACATTATTTATCTCTCACTGCTGACGCAGCTGCTCGAGTTGAGTACCGAGAGCATACTTTGACATTGCTTTTGAATAAGGATTTTGAAAGTAAGGTCTTTCTTTCACTGTCACCCCTTCACCTTACCCCTTCGTCTCTTTTATGCGGTTCGATCTTTCTTTCAACCCCTTGCCGATTTCATTGAACCTCATTTATGTAAGAAAAAAAATTATTGCACTGCAAACTGCATCGTAATTTTAACTCTCGCAAAAATTTGTGCTTTGGAAAATGTTTCATTCTTATTGGCATGCTTTCTATGCTAGTATATTCTCACAGAAAGTCCTAGAGTAAAATTTTTCGCTTTAATTGGGTCACATAATCACATTCACATAGTCCGTGATTGCTCGCCAACTTTAAGCGGCAAGCGTCATTCGCCATTGTTGGACCTTGGCAAACTTTGCTTTGGCGACTGTAGATGGCCTTTGAAGCATCTCGTTGGCGCTGCCACTATCGTGGACGTTCGTATTTAAATGCATGCGTTGAACTGCCGTTGAAGTTGGCGATTGACGCTTAAAGTAATCATGCACCGGGCTTAATTTCACTTTATCGATTTCTTTAACCTGCACATGATACTACCTATGCTCTGCCTTAGCATATTTCAATTTCCTAGGCAGTATAAATATATTGCTTAATTAGCTTCTGACCTCAAGAAACACTCCACGTATTTTAATTTTTTTAGGCTCTGTCCCTTGCAGGTATCCATAGAAAAACGTCATCCACCTTGACCAGTATTCGAAGCCGTATCCCCCAAATTCTACTTCTGCGAGTTAAGCTACCAAGGTGTCTTTCGTACATGTGCGATTCTAAGAGCACTTAAGGAGCCAGATATTGCGATGAAATGCCGTCATAACATTATCACGAAGAAACCGTGACCTTTGCATGGAATCGCCACCCAATGGTCTACTTTAAGCACCATACGTGCTTACGTTGCACCCAAACGAAGTTCTGCGAACTTACGGAGGAAGAAAGCTTTAAAGAAAGCCGAACAAATAAATAAATAAATATATATATATATATATTGTGACGGATTGGCCGTCTTATCTTTGTTTTTCCCTGGTCGCGCCTCCCGCGCCGGTCATTTGCGTCCCAAGCCGGGTCCCCGTTGCGTAAGCGAGATGAACGCCTGCCTTTTTCTGCGTGGATATCTGGTAAAATGTTCCTTTGTCTTGTGCATTGGATTCCTTAAGAGTGAGAATCACGCCACTTATGTGTCTACCCAGGTCATTGGGCAGTGTAAGCCGTGAACCTATTGGTGATTTTTGAATTGAAGTCACGTGACAGGGAGGACGCCGACTGTTGAGTGGGGAGATAGATGAGAGTGCAGTTGGTGATTGGGAGTCGAGCACAGAAGCTCAGGGTGTGCTGGTGAAGCCAGGCGAGAGTGTGGACGGAGAGAGAGAGAGAGAGAGGCGATAATTGGAGACGGAGATCACCACGATTTCCGCGAGGAATTGATAAAGTCGTTCCCTAGCGGTTTTTCCTGCGTTCTGCCCCAGAAGAGGAACGAGACGCAGCGGACCTCGATCCCGGCACCCCAAAGAGGAGGTGCGGTTTCGGGTAGATAAGGGCGACAAACCGCAAAAGCTAGCGGGTCGCCGCATCCCCGGAACCAAACGTTGGACGAGTTCCTTTCAGTCGGAAGGTGCATTATCTCAACAGGAGATGTTGAATTCCGTTCTCCACGCCCCCATACCGAAAACTCAACGGTGCAGTCTCTCCGCGCTGGATTTCGCCGTCAAGCTCCACACCAGCTCACACATAAGTATCGCCACACCCGTATTTCCCCAATCCTAAGTGGTTTCAACCCTCTTATTCACGCTTCCCCACTGTGAAACCCGTGTGCGCCAGAATAAGTGGTGTACGAGATATCCAAACAGAGTTAAAGTCCCTTCAGGTCAAGAGAAGAGTCAAACTGATCCCAAGAGTGGACAATCATAGTCCTCCGGGACCATATTTCTGTATCACTTACTCCCGTCCTCATCATTAGTATTCATAAAAGGACGAGGAGCGTGTAATTCTCTCCATTTAGTAGTTTATTTTATTTTATTTTTTCATGTTTGGTCATTTATTTGGTCAAAGTGTTACAGGGTGATTATTTCATTGTGGTTAATTTCGTTCCATTTATGTCTCGCCATTCATTCACCTCTTCATCCCTCATTAGTCATTAAGACCTGTGTTATTTAGCTGTAGAGTGCCTTCGTGTTCATTTTCATGCTCATTTCATTGAATAAATGTTGCTTGTGTTAATTGTAAAAAAAAGGCAGAGGTTCATTCTTACGCTTCGCGTAATTTCTCCCGCGCTCACGTCATACGGCCCTCCCTGTTTTACCGTCCGCCCTGGCTTAAAGTCCCCCCAACCCTCGAACAATTTGGATCGTCCTTGCTTTGCCGACTGAGCTGGTCCGATGCCGCGGTTTTGAGGTGGCGCCCTTCTCAAACACGCGACAAAGGTCGCGATATCCCTTTTTCTCAAAACCATTTCCCACCTGGGAAAGTCCGAAGGAGACGAGGTGTCGAGGCAAAGGTAAGGGTTCCATTACTCGAAGGCGTAAGGACTGCGGCGAGTCAACGGGCAAAGGAGAATCAAGCCCGTTCCGTCACAATATATATATATTTGTTGGGGAATATTTAACATGCACCATTCTATGACTGAGTTATCGGAGTATTTTATTTAGAAGAAGCTTGCGTAAAAAGCTTTCAACTAACTGCAGAATATTATTTTCTCTGTGCAGTAAATTATCAAATTAATTTTCTTCACTGTTATTATGATTTGACATTTGTTGTACGGCATTCATGTTTGTTCATCTTTAATATGTAGCTCCTAATGAATTACCGTTCTATCGTTGTCCCTTTTACGTATGTACCTGTTTCTTTTTTTCCCCGCGTTCGTCGATGCAGTGATTTTTCAGTCTTTTGTAGTCAGGATCTCAACGCAATAGAGAAGTCATGCCAGAGAGGTTTGCCTTGGTTGAACCTTCCATAATCTAATCATCAGCACAGCGTTCATGTTAATAAAAATCCATGAACTGCGGTCCTAATGAAAGTTACTATTTTTAATCAGAAAAACACTTGGTTATAATTCCACACTTTATTTTTTTGACGTTTTTCTGATTAAATATGAAGCAGTTCCACCGAGTAACGCCTGAGACAGTGTCTTGTATTAAAAGTTACTATTCTCCTGTGAATTCCCCTCGTTACCTCATTGTTTCATCATCATCGGTCAACAATCTTAGGATTGCTTTGACGCAGCCCTCCACTCGAGTCTTCTACCGGCTAACCTCTTCATATTAACGATTTTCTTCATCAGGCCATTGTGTCTTGAGAATTGGTCTATTAATTTGTCCTGTCTTCTTTTTAAGGTTTTCAGTAGGCATCTCTTCAACTCTTCTTAAGACTTCTTCGTTTGTCACTCGATCGATCCATTTTATTTTCATTCTTCGGCAGCACCACATTTCAAATGCTCCCAGCCTGGATTTCTTTGCTGCTGTTATTGTCCATGATTCACTGCCATATAGTGGAATGCTCCAGATGTATGTTTTAATGGAATTTTTCCTCAATGCCACGCTTGTATTTAATACCCTTTTCGCCTGGACAATTCTACTGACATTTCTCTTTTACTCCGTCCATCGCTGGTTACTCGGTATCCCAGGTAACATAACTCTTCCACCTCTTTAGTTTTTTGTTTTCCTAGTACAACATTTGTCCTGGCTTATTTTCTCCTACAGCATACCAATACATTAGTTTTCTTTTATTGATCTTCAGATGATCTCTGGTCAATATCCTTTACATATTTCCTAGTGTCTTCTTTAAATCTCCTTCCATTTCTGGCATTACTGGTATGTCGTCGGCGAATGACAGCATGCTGATTTTCTCCCCGCGGAGATTCACTCCCAAAGACTTTTCTTTGACGTCTTGAATGGCTTTCGTGGTGTAGACATTGAAGTAGCTCTCGTATTTCTCTCTCTGGTTCCTCGTGGCGGAAAAGTTGTCCGTTTATTACTCAGAGGTAGAATGACGCACATAAAAGAACACTATAAATTATTTTATAAACAGAAAGTTGATGAATTATGTTTCATGGTGCTCCAATGTCTCTGACTACATCTCACTGTAAGTTTATATTCATATTATGAGCCCAAGGGAACGGTAGTATGTATAATCGAGGTGAGATTCATTCCCGCGACCTTTGGAACGTATAATCTAAGTTACCTACCTAGCTAAGTCTGCCACCTTAGAAATATAACCTTATCCCTCGAAGGCTGAATGCATGTGAAAATCAATGGGCAAGACGAATCTGGGAGATATGGCCAGGATAAGATTTCTACACGTCGCCATAAAATTCTTTTCTATGAAACATTAATCTTCGAGAATGGACGCATCACAATAAACTGTCGTAACCGGAGGAATATGTGGCACCGCCCATAGTTTCTGTATTAATCAAATAATCTTTCGTTTTACTTTAATTAAAGGGGCCTAAAGACAAGTTAATGCATAAATATAGCACCGAGCGCAGAAAAAAGAGCGAACACCCTTTTGTTAAAACTGAACGAGGAGGGATGGAAAGGAATGTTGTTAGATTGTGTTTGGCAATAGACTGCAGGGCTACATTAAAACAAGTATAACTGAGCAAATCTCAAATAGATAACTAGGTAGTTGTTCACAAAATCAATACAACCTACAGTCAGTCCAATTGTATCTAGAACTGTGGACACTAGCTGCTCATAACCTCTAATATGTTTTCGCTGTTTTTTATACGAGATAAATACTTACTTCTGATTAAATCCAGAAAATGTAGGAAGAAAATAAAATACATATACATGAAAAATGAAACGAGATATTATTTGCGTGGTTCCAGCATAACCTGCTGGAAGTAGTAGTACCTCAAGTAGTTCATTTTATCAGCAAACCTCAGCAGCTCTCTGCAAGGTGCCGTGGAAGTGAAAGGCCTATGTGCCCCTCTCGCATCCGGTTTTCTGTCTCCAAGGATACGGGGAACAGCGACAAAAGGGCTCAGCGGAGAACAAAGGAGGCCGCGGAAGGAAAAGGTTGATGGTTCCACACAACGATGCATTAATTCCGTTTACCCTCGCCACGCACTTAAAAAGGAGCGCAATGGAATGAACCTTCACTGCCTCCTTATCCTGAGTGGAGTATGACTCTGAGAACAATCGCCACTTTTCCCTTCCTCAAAGCTATCTTCTATCTCGCTCTGTTATCACCCGAACGGAGAAGACGTTATTTTCCGTTAGCCTCTGGGCGCAGTGCGGTGACGGTCACGGGTGCGATACTTGGGCATCGAGGCGGCCAACGGCGCTGATTTGATTGTGTATGGGGTTGTTCACCCCCTTCTATACAACACATTTTAATTTGCCTAACTGACGGCACTCTAAAGAAATCGACCGTTGCATAAAGACGATGCACAAATGACTAATGGTTTGGGATTATCTACTATTATAGGATATAAATATTTATCATTTGGTTGCCAACAAATTGAACATGTGCCCCTTCCCTCAAGTAATAAGGGAAGAGTAATCTAGAATAGTCTATTTTCATTGAGGACGTCAAAAATATGTTGTGATCTCCAACTTACTTCGGTAGACTATATTATAATTTAAAATAAGAGATATTGATTGCCGACCTGACAGATTCAAATTGTACTTCTTTCCTCAAGGTAGATTATTATTTAGGTTATCGATAAAGGAATTAGATACAAATTAGGGATATGAATAGCGGTAAATACATCCAATAGTATAAATACAAGTGTATCAAGTGATAGCAGAGGTAGTTGCACGTTGGTATAAGGACTTTAAGCTAACCCAACTAAGAGCATGATTTTGCGCGAGTGCTTAAATATTTTTATCTTTTTCTAAATTGTGAAGTTTAGATTAGGATATAAATACTAATAACATGATAAAAACGTCATTACATATTTTTGTTAGCTGTTGTTCGTATTAGTTGCGTACAATGCGTTTCGGCTGTTATGCCATCCTCAGATACAATGCATTGTACCTAAGTATGAAATAACAGCCGAAACGCCTGATACGCAATAAATAAAATCTGTGGATAAGTGCAATCACGTTTTTATCAGGTCAATTTCTGCCTTCTACTACATCTCGTCTAACAGTTTGTTTTACAATTAGTAATCCTTTTAACACATGATATGTAATGTATTTTTGGTACGAATTCACCCCTCTGCCACAAACATTTATGGTGGCTTGCTGGGTATTATGTAGATGTATATCTATGTAATGACTTTACATTACTTTGTATACACTTTCAATAAATAATCATTTATCGATAACATTTTACATTCTCTTGAATTCATTAATAAAATTTCCATTATGCAGCTCTAACTAACTAACTCTACCTATCAGTTGCATGTAAGTAGTGTATGCTCGGACAAGTATCTGCTGTAAATGGATGACTGGTGATGGTTCAGCCCCTGCCACGCATCCTTTCCATGGCTAGTTGATTTAATCTATGTAGATGAAATAATTGCTAGGAGAAGGCTACAAGAATCTCGGCGTTTAGGGCGTTCTGAAGAGACTGGCTGAGTTGGCACAAGAAGCACCAAACCGAGTTCCTTTGGTTGTCTGCCTGTAGTCATGCATCTCCTTAGAACCGCTCCCTTTCCCGGAGACCACAGTCACTCCACCCTCGCTTCAATTCCGGCCCTCACGCAAAGGAAGCCTTATTTTTCTTTAAAACCCCGGATCTTCCGTGGCACAATGTCACCCATCGTGGGTCGCCACGGCAATCGAAACCAGGGCTGTTTCAATGGGAATAACAACCGCCTCCTCTTTTTCTCCGCTCCACCTCCCCGCTCCATGTAACAGCGACTACCACCGGTCTTCAAAAAGGTGCCACTAAATATTATGAATTAAATTAGACATAAAGTGAGAACTCCTTCTAATATAGTGGTATTAAAACAATTTACGACAGCAAGACATTTTGTAGCAATGACTTTGAAAATAAATTAACCATTTTCTGACAGAATATAATAGCATATTAGAGTTCTATGTATCTCAAGTTCCCAATATTAAGAAATAGTTATCTTACTATCTACTTAACTAATGAAATTTAAACACCAAATGAAAATTCGGAAACGGGAGCAAAAGTGAGATTGCTTTGAGTGTGATATAAAGGCCGTTTTACTTTGCGAGTAATCGAATGATTCGAATTGTCATGCGCATGACGTTCATGCGTCGTGTTGAACGGAAAATTCCTCGCATGAAAATTCATACGCATTCGCATGATTGACGCACAACTTCCGTTTTTTTTTTTTTGAGCAGTTATAGTCTGTGCGGCCTTAGATGGCAGTGACGTCATCAAAATTTATGACGACATTACGATTTTCCCCCAATGAGAGAAGCGAAAAATCACGCACGTTGCCTAGTTTTTTTTGCCAACTTACAAGTTAAAGAACAACTTACTGTCGCTATAGCGAATTACCCTGCGGGAGCTTCAAGTCGTTTGAAAGGGAATTCTTTGCCATGGCATTGCAATGCCATGTTAATGGTTTACTGCACAAGATTTCAATGTCAACTGTAGACAATAATGCAGTTATCCCACGTCTTGAAGGAATTCTTACCAAATACTCAACTAGGTACTCTAATTACAACAACCTCAACCCTCTCCCTCATTATTCACTCATGGTATATTAATAAAGCCGCTGTCTCTCCTTATAAATGGTTATGCACGTGCAGAAGCGACAGCAAGCTTACTTAGGAAAGCAATTAGCAGATCGAAGTTCGTATCCTATGAGACTCCCTGTGAAAAGTTTATTTGAATTGAAAAACTGGCTGGAAGTTAACACTGAAAAAACAGCACTGATACTGGTTCAAACTTTGATCCCTATGAATTTGATGACTTGCCAAAGACATTAAAAATCGTCAAATATACTGAAATAAATGTGTTAAACCATAACGATAAATCTTGGTGCACCTACATCATTCTCTTTAGTTTGCATTAGTCTATGCATCTTGTAATGATTCCTTCACTCACCAAGCTGATTCTACATTTTAAATAAATTTGCTCAGAAACTCTACTCTGAAAAATAATCATCGCATCTGCTTTGTATTAGCACAGTTATTCCCCAGAAAATTACGTTGATACTCAAAGCATTCTATTCATCATGGGCATAAACCTCATAGGAACTAATCATTTCTTATCACATGGCTTGAAAATTTACTATTGACACTTACTATCACTTTTTTCGAATAATTATTCCAATTCCACAAAATAACCTAAACATTTACATGATAAATACAATGAGGATTTGGTTGACATGGTAAATGTTTTCCAAACAGTACGAACAGTACTTATCTCACGGAAAACACCATGGTTTATGCTTTTTCACTTATAATGCAGTGCACGACGAATTATCACAATATCTATGTAACTTTGGCTGCATACTACACTTTAATATCAGAGATATACCTGTCGTCATGCCGAGCATGAATTCGTACGTCACCGACAGAATTTTACAGTTCTTCATGCGAAATCCTACCAAATCCACTTCCTATCATTGATATCACATTAAATCAATACAGAAAACCTTGATTACACATTATTTGTCATTTAAGAGGCCTTTGTCAGAGTAAAATAGCAAAATATGAAAGCACGTCACGAGCCCATGCGTCTGCTTTACACATGGAAATCGAAAAATTTTAATTTTATCATCACAAACGGCATAAGCTGGTCAGCGGGGGAAGTAATAATGACTGAAACACTCGAATTTCTGCTCGTAAATGCTTAACTCCACAGAAAACTTCGTGAAAAGGAAATAACACACCACACGAGAGCAGAGCTCACATTTAGCAATTTGTGTACGAATGTTGCCATCAATGACACTGCCGAGGTTACAAAGTTCCTTGATATAACTCACTCAACCCTAACAACTTTAATGCATGAAACTTATTTGTTTGATTCACTAAAATTGAACTTTTTAGTGAGGTATGCTGACTCCGATGTCCCATGAGAGATCACTTGCACAACTCGTGGCGAATACGCTTTAATAAATGAGAGATTGAGGACGAATTGAATGCCTGACAAAGATTTTACGGGAAAGTAACGGAAAATAGCTTCACTTCCAAAAAAAATATTCTGGTAGAATATTTAATTAAAGAAAAACTTTGATTATACACCGGTAAACGTTTGTCAATTGTTCACAAAACTGTGCGAGAGAAAACGAAGTGGAGAGCATCCAAAACAATCTGGCAACTCAGCGGCGTGACTTCACTGCCAATATATAAAATACAGATAATAGAAGAATATTCTAAGTAAACAAGTGAAGAACGAAATCCAATTAGCTGTACTTTTCGTACTTATTTAATTTATTGGCGCCCTTATGGAGTATATATAGTCTTATATAATTGTTATAATAATATACTTGTGCCCCGGGTAATGTTCTTCACGTATTGGGTGAAGCCGGAGTTTATAATACTATATTATGCTCGTATTCGATTCCTATGAATGAGAAGAAGTATGTAAATATGAAGAGATTAGCCAATGGAAGAACTCAGTAGAGAGCTGCGTCAAACCAATCTGAGGATTGATGACTGATGATGATGATTATTCGATTCCTTCGATTACTCTTTTGACAAGTATAAAGCAGCGATTTGTTAGAGCATATAATGAAGACTAAAACTGACAATAATGCATTACCTAAAATATTTCTGACGACACTTTTTCGTTGGCTCTCATACCATTAATGAGGATTTCACTTCAATGTTTTTTGTTATCGTTACTACCACGAACTGGGAAAAATAAATACAAATATCTCCTATCTACTCTTTAAATATTTCCTTTTATTATTCCAATAGATACCCCTGCACACATTAGTCATAATTAAACTTGAACACACCCTCATAAATTCTTATTGAGTAATCGGAGAACAATAAGATCATGGATTAAGATTGACTCGTTTTAAAACTCTTAGCGTGACAGCCGGAAGCGAACTGTAAGGTTGTAGGAATCGAGCTTGGCCGGAGCACGATCCTTCCAACATAATTGTGGGTTCTTGCTCTTGGTGTCGGCAACAAGTAATAAAGCAAAAGGTTCGTGAAAAACACAGAATTTACTCGGAATCAAGAGTTAAACCAATCGCGTCTTGAATAGCCAAAAGAGAGTTGTACAAGTTATCTCTAGCTCGGGAGGATAGAAGAGAATGAGCGTGTTCAGTACGGGTGGATGGCAGGCTTAGAGCACGGACCCAACGGTCCGCGCATCGGTCTCCAATGATGGACTACATTCTGACGGCAACCGATTCTCCAATCCCCAAAAGCCACCGTGCACGCCATTATACATAAGACAAAAGGAGAATGTTTTTCGGTCAAGGGGCAGGAGAGAAGAGGAAGTGCGAAGCCGAAAGTGAAATCTTACTCTTGAGGCATTGACTGTTGGCTATTCTGCGAGACGCGCATTAACAGTACACAAATACCTTTTGGTAAAGAGAAATTATAATAACAAAATTCCATCAAGATCCATCCGGGAAATTACAAGGTATCAATATAATGATCAGCATGTAAACGAAAGAGTGAACCAGTTATGTACCTCTTGTCATAGAGATTGCTCCTCAATTCGTCGTGTCTGATCTTGCACAATCATTTCTGGTGAGATGTAATATAATACGGAATTACGCCAGGGACTTCATTTTAAAAGATACGAGAAATCTGACAGGCCTTGGAGAGCAGTTCATTTTGGATCTGGCTTGGCATACCTCGAACTCTATTTCTGCTCTCTTATCTTTCTCCTTCTAGCTTGCGCAACGAAACATTCACCCCTTTCAAAAATAAATTTTATTTACATATATCAGTCAGGATTTTGAAATAGGTACAGCACTCAGGTGGCACCCATTAAAATTACTAATGACATTACGTCATGACTGACGATAAAAAAGTAAATCTTAAGATATATTTTTTATCCCTTTATCGATTCGGTAAATTACGGCACCCTGATCTCTAGATCAGGCAATACGAGACTCTCACAGTCAAGTTTGTTTCAGTTCATATCATATCTCTCATCATGTAAATCATATCTCTCTCAAATTTAGCTAAGAGATGAATCAAGCGTGAAGGGTGCATACCTAACATAAGACTCAGCTGGAAAACTGTCAGACGTCTATGCCAAAGATGTGGAACCCAATACCTTGAGATCGTGTGGCCGACGCGTCACCATCCTGATTTTTAAGTTTGCAGCAAGCGCGATGAGAAGAAATATTTTGATAGGACTCCTTCAAGGGCTTGCGCATTAGAATAAGATAGAGAATGATGATCCTTTTCGGAGGCAGAAGTTTAACTCTTGGGTACCATGTTAATATTATCCTAAATTGATCTACTTCTCCCGTAAAGCGAGTTATTTTGAGTGCTACAAAATAATTCCACGGCTCGTCAAAATCTTCATCTCGGCATAAAAGGAGTTGGCCGGGGAAGAGTAGCGAAGGACACAATGGCCTTTGTCTCGCTGTCCGCAAACTTCGCCTGGGGGTCGGCGGAAGTGTCGGCCCTAAGGGGTGTGTGCATGGGGTTGAGGCTAGGGAGGGAGGGGGATGTTTGCGGAGGTGTGCGGGCGGGACTTGTTGCTCGTTTGTTTCGCCCGTCTTCCTCCAGAAGGAACTACCAATCGACGTGTGTTGTGGCGGATGCAGTGGTCCCTTCGGAGGACAGTGAAGCGGGATTCCACGAGAGAGCAGCACACGCGAAATGCACGAGAAACAACTGCCGGATGGTGTTGCGCTCCGGGGCCGTTAATCCAATAATCTATTTACGCAGCTTTCTAATGGATTCTTTCATTGATTAATATTAATGTGCTTGAAAGATACTATTCTTCTCTAATTGATTATTTATTTCTCACGAAGTGCATCGTCGGGTTCTCCAAGGTGTCGAAGAGAGAACCACTACGGAGAGGGCCTTCGCCGCCTTTTAGTTGGAGCCCTTGCCCATTTATTTCTCCGAGTACACCCGCTGCACCATTATCAAGCTTATTGGGGGGGTTGCAGCCTAATCTAGCAGTAGCCTTACGAAGGGAAAAACAGAAGGAGGCATGATTTGCCAGTCACATTTCACCTTCCTTCCATGAATCATGGATTCCGCTGCTTATAAAGTTGTTTAATGAGGTGTCGTAGTTTGTGTTCGAGACTATGGGTCAACTTCACCCTTATTGTTTTCCAATCCACTGAATCCAATCGACTGAATAAATAATTTTAGATACATAAATAATGCATTGCTGTATAAATATCCCTCAGATACTAGTTAATAAGATTTCACGCTTTCCCCGGCGAATTGCAGTGATGAACTCTTCTCGGGCTCCTCACCGGGTGAGTGAGTTTAATGCTGCCGACGTTTCGGGTAGCGACTCGTTACCCATCCTCAAAGCAAATGTCACGAAACTAAACCGACCGTTGGTTTTTTTTTCATGGGTGTTTTCAAGTCTGTTTCCGCACTAATAGGCGCTTCAGACCGGGAGGAAAGGTATAAGGATAGGAATGGAAGGGATGGGGGATCTCCGTTGGTTTTCATGGGTCTTTTCAAGTCTGTTTCCGCACTAATAGGCGCTTCAGACATACGGACGCTGGCGGTGGGGGATTGGTCGAGCCCCAATATTGTTGAGCTGGAGGACCGTTGAACTTTGGCCGTTGACCGTTGACCTCGCTCTGTCAACCTGTATTCTTTTCAGGATTCTATTCCAAGCATTGCACTCACTCACCCGGATTAGAGTCCGAGAAGAGTTCATCACTAGTTAATAAGCTTAAACAGAGTGCAACGTCTGCTTGGAAGCGCCTTCAGCACCCCCTAGTGGCTGGTAGAGGAAAGATAATCACACGTATAATTTGAGGGCATGCAATAGTTTGCCGTCGCATTTTCGTATTGCTGAATTGCTTCACTTTTTGCTGCATGTGGAAAATTATTTAACGTCATTAGAGAATCGAACGGCTTAAAATATGCACTGCATAGGTAATAAACATTAGATCAAGGCCAAAATACCATATTGAAAGTTGTGAAAAATAATCACTATGCAAATTGGAACGGATTTGCTAATAGAAGTATTGAGTCAAACGACTCTTCGGAATGATCACTGACGATAAAGATGATGATATAGTATTGGTTGTCGAATTAGAAAGAATTCCCAATTACGTCTTTCCTTTAAGTAAACCAGTTCCTTGTGGAAGAGGACTAGTGGTGGGGGTGTGCTAGAGTTGTTCGAGACTATTTTCAGTGCGTATATAAGAACTCAGTAGTATGTTGATACAATGCGCTCTGGATTATTCCGTACCGGAATTAATCTCGAACGATTCAAGCGCGTTCCTTTTAGGCCTTGATCACGGAACAAAACTGCATTGCGAAAATCGCATGATCACCTTATAAACGCCTCACGTCTGATTATCTAGTAGAACGTTGCCTTATATCTATTATCTCACTGTGAAATAGTATCATTGTAGCTCCTAGTTGCACGCAAGTAGTGCGTTTGAAGATATTCACCCCCTGCCACACACCCCCGCGGTGACTCTCAGGGTTATGCGTGGGCGTAGATCGGCGCTGAGCGCGAAGGCAACCGATTGTTTTGCCTCCTCTCTCACTTGGCGAACCCCGTCACGCGCTCCGGGCAACGAATGAAGATAGGATCGCATTTGGGAACACTCAAAGAGGGAGAGGACGAGAAAGGAGCTCTCGAGCAGGGTAATAGATACGGCAATAGAAAAAGAAGTGAGGGGTGTTGAAAGGGAAACTACCCTCAGAAACCCTAAATCCCACTCAGCCACCCTCCTCAATCCTCTCCTCCGGCGGTCCCGTACTTTTTTTTTTACACAAAAGAGGCTCCTGCTTACGTTCGGAGCTACTGCATTGGCGCTAAGGCTGGCGTTCTTTTAGAGACGAGGCGGCGGTGGTACTGCCATTTTCTTCTTCTATCTAGGTGCTACGAAATACTCTTCCGATCATTAAGCAGCGTTTACACGTAGCAGTTGACTGCTATTACAGTCGCGAGATGCGCGATATATCTATATCGCTACTGCTATGATCCGTCTGCACCAACTTCTATGCAGCTTAAAGCCGCTATTTAGGCGTTGCCACAACAAATAAAAAGTTTTAATTCTATAGTGATTGATGCTTAAATTTTCATGAAATTCATCAAGCAATAAATTCCATCGACGATTATCTTTTGTTCCCATTCTTTAAAGATCAGAATCTCTCCTTTTGGGGAGAGATATCCTTGTTATTATATCCAAATTCCGTCATGTTTATCTCTACGTTGGCGATTGTTGCGATTGTGTTGGATACATTTCCGCTGGAAAGTAGACGGGCTTCAACTTTGCTAATAGCTCGAAATAGGATCGATACTGTTCAACATGTGTCCCGTATCGACCTGAACTTGCATCGCAGTTGCTATTTACACATGCGAGTAGGGATTAACAGTTGTTAGCAGTTGACCAGCATAGCAGTCAACTGCTACGTGTAAAGCGCCTTTACATGTGCTGCTATTTACTCGCGATTAATAGCAGTACATCGACGAAAAGCACGCTTCACGTTACCGTAATATCTACCTCTGCAAATAGAATTGTTGCAGTAAAAACACGTATTTCCGAGCTAAGATTGGCCCCGTTGCTAATATTGCAATGCATCTTCAGCGTCTTAGATCGAAGGTTTCCATGGCGTTGGTTTGATGCCACCTCCCTGCTTCCGGTTTCCCTTCCGCGTAGGTTGGCAAAATGATAACAGTCTCTTTGATATCATCATATGACTATTGTTTCTATTCAATTGACTATCCTCTCAGCGTCTTCGGGTCGGAGGTGTTGGCATGTGGTTCTGCCTCGTATATACTATACCGTAGGCTGTCTGGGTGCTGCACACTGATTGGCTGTCTCTTTGATGACTCTTTCCCAGGCACTGTGAAGGGGAGAACCGTCCTCTCTGCTGAAATTCAACGGTGATTTTTTTTAATTTCTATGGCTTCCCTGATCTGCCGAGGGAAGTATTGGCACTCCTTTGCCAACAGTTTGGTCTCCTCAAATTTAATATCGTGGCCAGGTTCTGGCCACAATTGTTCGGGGATGGAGGAAATGTGAATTGCTTATTTTACGTCACCATCTGGTGTTCTTTTATCCACACATTCATTGAGCGGCATGTTTCGTCGATGTAAGAATTTCCAACACTACGCGGTAGGAAACCCGAAACCATGAAGTATCTTTAACGTGATACTGAGGATGCCTGCTTTCTTTTTTCTCCCCAAATAGTCAGCTAAAAATGACATTCAACAACCCCATAAGCGTGCGGCTTTGCTGCAGATGGAGTATTGCCTGTTGCAGTGTTCCAATTTGATAGCGTTCACCACGAAGACCACCTCCCCTTCGTGTAACGGAAGCAGACCCATTTCCGGCGTAGCATTTTTCAGTCACGCAACCATTGCTCGCTTTGAACATTCTTTGGACACATTTTTGTTTCAGCAGCTACCGTGAAATGAAATACCAAATGTTTCCTCAGGGAATCCGTTGACAGGTTGTAGATGAAAGAAATTCGAAACGACTTGCAAGCATCAGTGTTAATCTTGTGACGGTCTTCAGTTGATGGTATCATTGCGTAAGGTTTTATAGGAAGCAAAAAATGGCAAAAAGTCATAAGGAACAGAAAAAACTGTGTCGTCTGAGGTAGTTTTCCGGTCGCACCCCTTCTCTGCGTACCAAGTGATGCTTGAAAACTAGTAATTACTGGGCGCATTAAAATGTGACATGACTATGTATCTTAGCTAATGCACTCAGAATCGATATGTTAATCACTTTAGTTATCTACGAAAGCCTGGAAAAACCTGAATGGTAGATGAATTCAAAGCTTTATGAGTTCTTCCGGCACGCTAACATTATGTGTAACAATAGCGTTATCTAAATACATTCATTACCGCGAGTTCCTACAAATATATCAAGCCACCAAAAAACATATCGTCGTTTTTTTCTCTTGGTCCTTATCTGACAATTGCCTATTATTGCCTCAACAAAGCTTTCTATGCATTTCACCGTCATTGACAAGATGATGAAACTTACTATTAACCATTTATGCAAAAAAAGGTATAAAAGGAAAAGGAGAGGTGGATCACTCTTCCGGGAAGGGTGCTCGATATTACGTACCTTAATAGAGGTTAAATTCAACTTAAAGTAACATTGGTACGCGGTCGTTTAAAATGTCTTCAAACCTGCTATTTATATCACTAACGTGCCAAGAGTATGTCAATTACGAGATACCTTTACATCTAATTGGATTCTTAGTTGAAATCTTGAAACGCTGCTATTGCACGCTATTCTCACCCATTCCTGCAATATTTTGAAGAAAGAGACCAATTTATTTGCCAGGAGGAGGTGAGGGAACGACTACAACAGCTATCGATGAGCCTACCTCAAGGATTTGGTGCACGAATTGTGGTTTTACTCTCCAGCTCATTGCAAAAACTAGAAACACCAGGTTTCCGTCTTGAGCACAGTATTTGTAGACCCTTGGAGTCACGATAGAGACCCCTATAATGCGAACCCTACGAGAGAAGTGCCTTTGTACCCATGCATTCTTAGGTGAGAACCGCTTGGGGATCAACAAAGGTAAATTACGGCACTTTTACTGTCGTCAACAATGTGATCTGCTCTTCTCAAGAAGCGTTTTGACAAAAGGAGCCGGAATACTAAAGACGACTCTTATGAGTGGTAAAATTGATCCAATAAGATTTGAATAATTCCTCCAGTAATTGTTTTAAATTGTTATTTTCATCGTAAGCATGCATTGGAACAAAAGCCGTATTCTTCATTTCAAAAAATATCAACAGTAAAAATTCAGCCCCCATCGATGTTTGCAACGGAGCTACACTGCAGTGATAAAGGGCTGCGAAGAGAAAAAAAAACCGTCTTTGGTTATTTCTGCTCTGAGTGGTCATGCAAACGAAGGAGGCACGACACTCTGGGAGTATGGGACACCGGTGGAATACAGAATTGCGGGGATGAAGAGGAGGATGGATTGCTGCTGTGGGGTAACATGCAAGCCGCCGCCGCTACAAAGAGACGAATAGGAATAGCTTTAGCACACTGAAGAGCGCCACGGATTCAACATCCTTTCTCCATGCGTCCCGAAGTCGCCCTACATATCTAATGTCAAAAACAAAACTACATCTACATCTACATCCCTTAAAAACCACCATAAAGGTGTGTGGCAGGGGTCTAATTCACACTAAAGATGAATAAAAAACTTGGTAAATAAAGGATTAGTAATTACATTCTCGTCTAAACTTCACAATTAAAAAAAAAGATAAAAACAGCTCATCAAGAGTCCAAAGACATTGTTGGGTTAGCTTAAAATCCTTACGCCAACATGCAACTACTTCTGCTATCCACTGACACACTTGCATATTTACCTTTGGATATATTTACAGCTATTCATACCCCTGATTGCACGAGGAAAGAACATTTTGAATCATCAGATTCCCTCTATATTTATGATTATGGTCCAGTCTACCTTAGTAAGTTGGAGTAGGCGAAATATGTTTAACACCATCAGTGAAAAAATTGTCGGAATTACAGGGTACGGCAACATACCTTCCTTTTTATATGGATATATCCATATAAAAAGGACGTTATGTTGCCGCATTTAAGAGATTTAGTCTAAATGTCAACCAACGGTCTGACAAAGATAACCATTTTAGACCATGTAATAGACTGGTTGCGCTAATATGGTTATCATACCGTCCATTTACAAGTCTTGCCAATCTTTGCTGCAGGCCTTTAAGTTCATTATTTACGCGTATTTCGTAAGGATCCAATATGCTGGCAGCGTGTTCCAAATGATGTCTAAGAATCTAGCAATTACATATTTTATGATCCATAGAGCATTTTAAGTTTCTATAATCTGGTTAGTCAGTCTAATTCTCTAATCTTATTTTTCATATTATAGATGAAGTAAAACGCAGATATGCTAATAATTTATTTCTACCGCCTTTGAAAGACATAATCTTCAAATTAACTTACAAGATGTAGTCTCTATTTTAACCTGTTTTCTTGTAGAGATTCCCTTCCTAGCTCGTTTGCTGGGCTCGTAACACTAATCTACTCCTACACAATACCCTGCAAGCCTTCTCGGGGGTGTGAGGCAGGGGGTGAAGATCACTAAACATGCACAATTGACATGCAAATAGACTACTACATGGAAAGATGATAGATAATAGGCCCACATGCAATCTGCATGGTTAGTATCTCCATAGTAATAAAGGGATTGCTTTTTAATGCATGCATAATGCACTACGGACAACTCTTATAATATTTCACCTACCTAACCTGTGCCATTGTGTTCTCTTATAGTACGGGGGACATATGACATTTTGAATCCATAGGTACGACAATCTATCTCTCTAATCGTATTTATCTGGTAGAATCCACCAAAACACGCAGGGTTTTTTAAAAATATATATCTAACATCTTCAGTAAAGCTACTGGTTTTAAATTTCTGTAATGGATTTCATCTCTACTTTAACCTACTATCTGATAATGATTCCCAACCTAATTCTTCTATTAATGTTTATGCATATTGAACCTATCGTGACAAATTTTTAACAAATCTAGCTGGTTGATGGGGCCGGCGTTACTTTATGAAATCTGATGGTATTTATTATGAATTATAGTATAAACTTTGTAATTCCATAATAATTTAATTTCACACTAAGACCATAGTTTCGACGTTTAACGCCATCTTCGGTGGAATTACAAAGTTTTTCCTATCCTTCATAACGAAACCTAGCTCTCAACGCTGCACACTGCCTACCTTTCTGATCATAATCTTATAAGGTTTAATCTACATTTTAACCTGCGTACTGTTAGTTGTTCCCACCCTAGTTCCTTAGATTGGGTCATCACACCAATGATTTATCGCCAGGAGGCTTCATAATTCAATTCCATGGATTCCATACACCAGCGGCGTGTTCTACATTAGGCCTACCAAAGCCTCGTAGCTAAGGAAATAAATCGGGCAACTCAAGTTTCCCTGAGGAACATCCGATGTAACATTTACTTCACTGGAGCTAACAACAGCCTTCGAACACACTCACTTTACAAGTCTCCTTACCAGCCTATCATGTAAGTATCCCATGTTATTGGAATTCTATCCCATAGGTTTCTATCCTCTAGGATGCTAAGTTTACGGATAGTTCTTGGCGACTTCCCTCATCGAACGATTTTCTAAAATCAAGAAACACTGATCTACCTGAACGTTAACTTAACCCCCTCCCTGCCACACACCTTTGAGGTGGCTTGCAGGATATTATGTACATTATTATGTAGAAAAGTAAAATACGATAGAGTCATGATTGGAAATTGATAAAAAGGTATGATAATTCTGTTGGTTATTAGGTTTTATGCTCTCTGTATCTAACCTATGCAGAGGAAACTTTAGATCTGATATTAGGTTATATACTTATAATATACATTATATAATATGCATTACTGGTGTGCGTACCCTTCCATTCGGACATTTCTTACTGCTAGTTTCGTTATCTCTTTGTATATCCTCTAACTTTTCTGTTTGAATATAAAACCTCCCCATAGTAAGAAAAATATCAACTTCGTCCCTTCTAAGCTATTTAGCCACAGAACTGTTATTTCCCAAGAGAATCTACAATTTATAATTTAGCCTATTTCAATCTGTAATTGTGTGCATATTGACAAAGATAACAGAATGGAGAACATTAACAGTCAGTGGTGTCCCTTCATTTTTCATCCCTTATGTAACCACCATTCCAAAGACGATTGTCGGGAAGAAATAAAGCAGCCTCTCTCATACTCTCCCAAAAATGCTCACTGCCTCTTCCTTCTAGCTATACATCCCACATAAAACACCAATTTAAAGACTGCGAATTAATTCTCTCTTGTTATTTTATGGTAAATTTACCTTGAAAAGAAAATATTGAATGCTCTTTGATTGACATTGTCAATGACACCCTCCACATTTGATTAAATAATTTCTTATAATGCATATTTTCTTCTGGTGGAGACTGGAGGTAAGAAATAAGCAAAAAAAACAGTAGTTTCTCTGCAGCTTTACCAAGATATTAGTATTAGTATCGTTGAACCCAAGTCTTATTTATGCACAGACAGATAGTGTATCATCATAATTAGTCAGCAATCCTGGGATTGGTTTGACGCAGTTCTACACTGATTTCTTCTATCCGTTAATCTCTCCATATTTACGTATTTCTTCTCTTTCACATCCTGCATCATTTTCTGCATATATCTCATACGAGGCCTTCCTTTGCCGTTCTTCCCGTTCACTACTCCTTCAACGGCCTAATGGTCTTCAGGCCATCATGTCTTATGATATGGTCGATTAAGTTGTTAAGATTCTAGGTCTAAATTTTAGTCAGGTTTAGTCACTCTAAGAAGAAGGTGGGACATTTTCATCTTAGTGTGTTCAAAGGACTTCTTTCTCCCACTCTTCTTAGGACTTCCTCGTTATTTAAACGGTTGATTCATTTTATCTTCATCATTCTTCTGTAGCACCGCATTTCGAATGCTTCCACTCTTTTTTTTCTACGCTGCTATCATCATCCATCCTTATGGCCACAAAGAAAAAAATATATATTACAATATGATATTGAACATAAATTTATTTGTTTCTTACTAACCATTTTATAGAAGGGAATGAAAAATCAAACGCTCCACTATTGGGTCAAATAACTTGAAAGACTTTCCCCATACACGCCTCCTCATTGTTGAACCCAATGATCAGTTGAAACCTTTTACACTGATGATATAGATGCTATTTCTATTTGTCATCTCTCACTATTCTGCCCTAGAAATATATTGTGCTGGGTCCTCGTTTGTAAACTTCCCTAGAACGTGTTCCTACTGCGATGCTCTTTATCATACCACCATGTTTCAAGAGATGGCCTTGGTATACCTCCCACTTCGCTTCCCACTCGTGCACCGCGAGTGGAAAATCGATTGAGCACGTGTTTCCTATTTTTTACATCCGGCAGGGGTCGTTAAGATGACTGTTCCTTTTCCACCTTTTTCTTTTTTTTTTTGCACCACCACATCCATAAGAGTTTTACGCTCCATAAAAACGCCCCCGGCCCTCGTATTTGAAGATAACTATTTACGAGGGCTTCTTGACTCCACCCCCCGATAAGCAAGGCCCCCCCACCTGGGGGTCTCCTGCCCTCCCTTCCAACACACCCCCTGTCGGCTCTTCCCTAACTACGAACGCCTTGGTCAGTGACGCACAAGGAAGTAAAGGTTGGCATCTTTCGCCCGCTATCGAGTTTATAAGAGAAATGAAGATTATTGAATAAGAATATGGGTCAATTATTTCTGCACTTATTTTGGTCGTTGTAAATGATGAAGTGTACTAGTTTCGATCCCCAGCTCCGCTGATTTTATGCGATTATCAGCGCAATTGGGCCAAATTCGCTTATGGGTGTGGTGACGCGCAAGGCATATGATGCCACGAGATTGAATCATCTCCTGCAGATAATAGAGAAACATCGTCCACGGTGGGCTTCGATCGACTTCAAATGCGATCCGTTCTTGCATTGATGGGATATTTACATATTTAATTCCTACAACGATTTACGAATATTTTAAGCCCCGAAAAAAAATAATCTGTCGAAGGATTGGCGAAAAAAATCAATTTCTGTAAGTAATACGGCATTTTTTATTAATTTTTTTTGTAATAACAATTCCAATTTCGAAAGGTGTTCTCATATATTCAATTAGAGCAATTTGAATATATATTTGTTATTAAAATTATCTGAAATAGGTATTTGAAATCTAATTGATTAATTTTTCTTGAAATACTAGACTGAGCTACGTTTTTAAGTCATTCCCTGCGTGGAATTGGAATCTTACCTATTGTTAGGCAAGCTGTTTAAGCTTTACTGTGTAATATATGGTTGTTTTAGAACAATTAAAATAACGAATTTATACGAATAAAAATTCAAATCAGCAATACTTAACTTACCACTTATTCTAAGTAGAAATCGTAGAAATACTCAAGCTAGTACTGGTAAAAATATTCATTAAAGCGTGTGAATACTATTACTTTCATAAATAATGCAATGAGGTATATCAGGGTATTTTCAAATAATCTGTAAAAAAAACACTGAAATCTATTTTTTTGGCGAATCCCTCTACCGTTTTATTTTCTTTTGGAAATTAAAATATTTGCAATGCATCGTAGAAATAAAACACTTCGGTGCAAGCACTTTTGGTTTAAAGTTGTTCGAAACCCAGTGCGCGTCTGCGTAATTAATTCTCCCTGCTCCACGCTTTGAGTCGTCTTAGCTTTACATCTTCAGGCTGTGAAAGCCATTGAGGCTTCAGTGGAACGACGGCGGTGGGTGTGGTTGGGGAATACTATCACCGCATCCCAGCTAGTCGTAAGAGGTGACTATCAGTGCAGGGAGTCAATCCTGAAAACGATCCTCATTCCAGCTTGAATCATCTTTGTGTCTTTGTGTTATATGCAGGTTGTCACCTCCAGGTGACTTTTGCTCATCTCTTTGTCTGAATCATCTGCTTCGTGTCATCCATTATTAAAAAACTTCTTTGTACAGGAGCATCCGCTCTAAGTCGTTTAATACAACAGCATTAAATTTGTAACTTTAAAAATTTAAAACATTACCAGGAGTTTTGTAGTGGTTCCTGATTACGTCTTCGTATAAAAGCGATTGTTTTAGAAGCTGGTTGTCGCTGCCATCTAACTGCTCAAAATAATTTATTGCGAGAGCCTTTGTATTTTCCATTATTGGATTAATACCTGTTATTTGGTATATTTTGCGGTTTCCCTCTCTTTTCCTGATCTTAAAAACTGATATTATTCTTCTCTCTCGAGTTTCCAATCTTTTTATTTGTGCTTTGCTTAGGATACCCGCCCAAGCAGGTGCTGCATATATAATTATAGGTTGAATATAGCTCTCGTATAGTTGTTTTTTTAATGATTGGGGGAGTTACTTTCGATCTGAGAATAGGGCTTAACTTGGCCCTCATGCCCGCACTTTTACCTATCACCTTGTCTAGGTGGCTGCTCATTCAGCTTGGATTAATCCGCAGTTATTCTATATATACTTATCAACTGTTACAAGAGTAACCAACGTGTCGGCCTGGGGTGCAGACCTGTTAAGGAGAGAAAGAGATCCTGAAGGCCGTTTCGTGTTTTACAGAGCTCATCTTATGATTAAAATCTTTCATTCCCGGTATGGACCTCAGGGAAATTCTCCTAATTGGCTCTGGATAGCTCTTTCCAAGAAAATTGACGTCTGCAGCGAACAACGTTTCAGCAAAGAGTGCGAGTGAGGTGCATGAGGTGGTCGGAGAACCACGATTTTGGTGCGTCCAAGCAGCGAAGATCGAAAGCATTCTCATACGACCGCTTGTATGTGCACTACAACTGCCAGGACGTGTGGCAGGAGATGACACCCCGTTAGGCTATCATTAATATCGACGATCAATAGCTGAGGACTGCACAAGGGATCACAAGGTTTATAACAAAGTCCCAGCACTGAAGGAGCACGATGGTGCATTGCATCAAACATGGCGCTGCCTCAAAGAAACTGTTTATCCAAGGACCTCCCATTCCCTGGTGGAATGAGGGATGAGCGAAGGATTTTGGTAATGTTTTGGCAGGCCCCACGCATACTTAATATGCTTTATTTGGAATAGGCTGCCAGTATATGGGATCTTTACGAATTAGGCTTAAATAATGAACGCCTGCAGCGAAGATCGGCAAGATTTGTAACGGGACAGTATGATAACTATATTAGCGTAGCCAACAGATAAACTAAAATGGGAATTGATGTCAGACGTTAAGTTGCAATGTAGGATTAACTCGCTAAATGAATTCCAAGACAATATTTTTACTCATGAGGTTAAAAATATTTTTCATACTCCAACTTACTATGGTAGACTGGGCAATAATGATACCTAATATTAGAGAAATTCATCACCAAACTGACATTCAAAATGTCCTTCTTTCTTGGTGCAATTGGGAATATGAATAGCTGTAAATATATCGAATATTAAAAATACAAGAGTATTCATGGATCGCATGGATAAGGATTGCTGGTGTAAGGACTTAAGCGAACCCAACTATCAGCATGATATTGCATGCTTGCAATGCTGCTTTTGTATTTTTGTAAATTGTGAAGTTTAGACTAGAGTCAAATTCCTTTTTATGCATAATATGTAAAGCATATTTGGTGTGAATACACTCCCTGCCTTTATGGTTGCTGGCAAGTATTATGTAGATGTAGATGAATATTCAACCAGCAACCTTGTCCTCTTCCCTTTCCTTCCTCTATCCAACAGTCTCAGGAAAAGGTTCCGTAAATCATGAAAGATAAGATTTACGGGTGGCATTTTGTATCCAACATGAGGTAGATAACACCCACTTTGAAAAAGTAGCAATAAGTGAAGTGTTAATTTCAATGGCGGCTTGCAGACAATTATGTAGATGTAGATCAAGCTTGCCTACTAAGGTTGGTATCGCAAATGGACAGCCAAGTATTGATATGGTCGCGGGTTTCAGTAGTATTCATCTACATCTATATTTTACACTACAAGCCACCATTACGGCGCTTGGCCAAGATCAACCGATTCTGGCAAACGTGGCAGAATGTGGCGATATATACTTTAATTCTGAGAATATTACCGGGCCGTATTTTTAGCGGAGATTTAAGAGTTGTTATTCGAAATTCGATGACTAATCATTTTTTAAATTGGGAATAAATAATTCCTGGATTTCGCTTCTTGAACTCAAAGGCCAAACATTCTCTTTCACCAGCTTCGGGATGTTCACCCAGCACGAACATTAAACCGGGGTAACATTAATTGACGTTAGCAGCCTCTACTGAATCTGTGTGATATCTAAAGATGACACCTCATTGCCGTTTACGAGGCCACATAAGCATTTTTTTAAATATTCTATATTTTTGAATAATTGGCATTTTTCAAATGATTCAGCACGGAGTGCAGGTTACTAAGTGTTACTTCTATTTCAAGTTTTACTTAGCCGGTTAAAGTTTGAGTACAAAGTATTTGCTCACTCTTCCGAGAAAGACCATCTCACCAAGACCAAAACACCATCTCAGTCCATTTTAAACCATCCACAATGCATACTGGTGTGCGGCTAGCCCCATATATCGTGAGGTTGAAAATTCAGATGGAGCAAAAGGAGGTGAAGCATGCAGGAAATTTCTGAGAATGTGTCAGTATATGTGGAAAAGGAAAAAGTATATCAGGTTTATAAAACTGAAAATTATATCTCTTTGTAAAATAAAATTTTGTAAAGAAAAACTGGCAAACAAGAACTGTATAAGCAACTGTAATATGCTATAGACACCATATCGCCAGATGGATTTAAAATATTAATGGGGGTTTTAATAATTTAATGATAATGTATATTTTCAGGATTAATGCGAATGTTTAAAAAAGGTATTCTGATTTTTAATTGTGAAATTGCTATCGATTTCTGTCATCACCACGATCTCAAAATAAATAATACATTTTTTTGCATTTCTAAAGATCAGACACCAAAAAACAGAATTATATTATATAATTACCAACACAAATGTACATTCAAATGTAGTTCAAAATCATAACCTCAGCTAGTTTAAGAATCGATCAAATGTAATTTATTCGAGAAAGTTCAGGATAAAAATGTAAGGAAACCACAAGGTTCTGCACCAAAATCAAGTGAAGAAAAATTCATTATCGAATCATTCAGAATGAATCAAATAAAAACTCTACCAGGCACGGTTGGCAGAGAACCCAAATGAAATATTTTTAGCGTAGTTCAGAACTGGGGAAAAGGTCAAAGGAAAAAGAGGAAACTGTATTTCAACTTCGAGGAATACGGACAAGGAAATTGGGTAAAAAAACAATAAAACACCATTGCTTTATTAAGAGGTGAAGAAACACCATAAGGAAAGAAGGAACGCTTATTCAACACTAAACTCATTTATTCCTTGAAAATTACGAAGAAATCTAAAATGAAACTGTAACTTTAGTTAAAAATTGAAATCCGGGAAAATTTGTAGTTACGAAGGTTTTCCTGGTGAATCTTAATAGAGATTACGGAATAATACACCAATATTATAGTATTAACCAGTTTTTGTCGTGTTCACATTACATGATTCAATTGAAATATCAGTCTTAAACATAACATTATGGTGAAACCTATTTTTGGTCAATTTTTGTCTTTATTTCCACTACTTGTCTTTTAGGTAAAGAGGTGAAATGTATATCAAGTTACAAAGAGTTAATCATAACGCAAGTGTCCTCTACAATGCGATGAGTGCTTTGGAGACCGTTTGCGAGCTGAGGCCTTCTCTACTGTTCTCTTTAATTTTTTTGTGGAAAGCTTCGAAAATAAATATTTCTCTGGACGTCCCGCACAACCTTTTAGTTGAATTTGTGACTGTCTTTAAGAATATTCATCTGATTATCATAGAATGGCATGATATTACAATTGTAAATGGATATTACCTATATCCTAATTCTTACAAGAAAACATGGAAATACACAGTGTGTCTTTGAGCAAACTTTTATGGAAATCAACATAGGTCTGGAGCCATTTGCTGTTATTTTGAAAAATATCTTTCTTGAATCTTTGAAATATTTTATTGCATTTTGGTTATGCTACAATTCAATTTTTCTATAAGATACTTCACTAAATGCATCATTTTCTCATATTCAGAGTCTGTCCTGTTCCCAGTAATTTCTTGCGGCCGTCTACGTGATTCCATAGCACCCCATTATTCAAATTCAAACTAAAATAAAATTGAAATGAACTTATCGAACAAACAAAAAAATACACAGGGAAGTATGAATCCTTGACCACATTTTTTTCACAGAATACGCCACAGATTTTAATATAAAAACTAATGAGGAAACTGGCTGTTATAATAGAATATTCCCATGAATTTGTTATTACAAAGCAACGCATTCTCCAAGAGATCGGAAAAAATCATGCACTGGGAGGAATTAATACATCATTTGAGCACATATACCGGTAAATATTGCGTGAATCAGGAAAAATACTGTTAATATTGACCACACATTCCTGAAGATGCATACGGATGCTATGGAGTGTGACGGCTGAGAAGTAACAAGTGTACTACTTGGAGAGCCGTGCGACGTTGCCGCAACAAATATCCCGTCTCATTGCTACCCAAACATATATATATAACAAATACAAAAAAGTTTATTACATTAAGCACTTAGCAACAACGTATTAGTGCATGCGGATTTCTAAGGATTACAACAACACAATTAAGATTTCTTTGACCACCCAGAGCCGAGAAAAACGCTTCTGATAAAAATGATTACAGTATAATTTTTTGCTCAGATAAATTTACGAAAGTTATCGATTCATTCTGTGCATATTTTGATATAATTTGGATTGAATTAGCTGAAGATTTGTTGAGAAATATTTTTTTTAAGTCGGCGTAATTGTTGAGGCGTCACTTGTTAATTCAAACTTTAAGAAAAAATACAACATTAAAATCCAAAACTTTTATGCGTACAATAATCATCGAAGAATCAAACGGGAAGATATATAATATGATTAGAATTTCTGTAAGTCTTTTAGGTACTTTATAAACACCCTTCAATCTCGAGTGCACATAATATTTTAGTTGATAGTAGGTGTTTATTTAATATGATTAGTATTTCTGTAAGTCTTTTTGGTACTTAATAAACACCCTTCAATCTCGAGTGCAATTAATATTTTAGTTGATGTAGGCTCGTGTCCTTAAGAGTATTCACCAGTCTTATTTTTGGTGCAGAATATGGCAATATTCGTGTATTAGCGTTCGATCTAGAGACACTATAAAAAAATCTTTCTTCGAGTCACATACACTGGCATCGATATTCATTGAATGAGCCATGCAGTTCCTTATCAAACAATCATCATCATCATGGGTCAACAATCCTACGATTGGCTTGACGCAGCCCTCAACTCGATTCTTCTATCGGCCAACCTCTTCACATTAACGTAATTCCTCTCTTTCACGTCTTCTACGACCTGTTCTATGTAACTCATACGAGGCCTGCCTTTTCCATCCTTCCCGTTCACATTTCCCTCGACAATTGTCTTCATCAGGCCATCGTGTCTTAAGGTATGGCCAATTGGGTTGTTCCGCCTTCTTTTCATAGTTTTCAGCAGACTTCTCTTTTCTCCCACTCTCCTTAGGACTTCTTCATTTGTCACTCGGCCGATCCATTTCACCTTCATCATTCTTCGATAGCACCATATTTCGAATGCTTTCACCCTTTTCTTCTCCGCTGCTGTCATCATCCATGCCTCACTGCCGTAAAGAAACATGCTCCAGATATACGTTTTGATGAATTGCCTCCTTACTTCCAAGCTTGCATTTCCAGCTGTAAGTACATTCTTCTTTTGATAGAATGCCTTCTTTGCCTGTGCTATTCTACTCACTATTTCTTTCTTGCTTCGTCCATAGTTGGTTACTCTGCTCCCCAGGTAACAGAACTCTTTCACCTCCTCTAGTTTCTGTTTTCCTAGAATAACGTTGGTTTTGGCCTCCTCTCTCTTCTGCACACCAATATCTTAGTTTTCTTCTTATTGATTTTCAGCTGATGTATGGCCATTGTCCTTTCCATGGTTGTTAGCATCTTACGCAGATCCTTCTCTGTCTCTGCTGCGAGTGCTATGTCCTCAGCGAATCGCAGCATGCTTATTTTTTCTCCGTGGATAGTCACTCCAGAAGACTTCTCTTTGATTTCATTGATGACCCTCTCGATGTAAACAATAAAAATTGTGGGAGACAGTGCACAGCCTTGTCTCACTCCTTTCCTTATTCTTACGTCTTCACAGCTGGGTCCTGATTTTATCACTGCTACTTGGTTTTTATACAAACTGTATAATTCTTCGGTCATTGTACGACACTCCATTTTCGTTCAGAATTCCAAGAATTAAATACCAATCCACGTTGTCAAAAGCCTTCTCTAAATCCATAAATGCAACGAAGGTCGGTTTGTTCTTTTCCTTTCTCTTCTCTATAAGCAATCTAAGGGCCAATATTGCTTCTCTTATACCCTTACTTATCCTGGATTGGAATTGATCTTCATCCAGGAACTCCTCTGCTTTTTATCAAACAATAGGCTTTGAAAATAATTGCCGAAAACTTTATTCCACCATAGAGTCTCAACGTACTAGCCTCAGCGGTGTATTTCCAGTTGCAAGCGGGCAGATTCTGACTACGTCACGCGTTTGAATAATCGATTTTATTTTCGGCGCTGCAGACTGAAAAACAGTTCTCATCGGATTCTAATTTGGATTTATTCATAGTCTCCTTTAATTTAATAGACTTTATGTTGTTCAATGTAGATTTCAACTATTCTTTGCATAAATTAATGAGCTGACAAAAAATAGGGTTCTCATTTTTTTTGTATTTTTACAGCAAATATTACATTGGACCACATAATGAACTCAATGTTGAAGGCATACACTATTTAGACTACGCAATTGTTTTCGTATAAAAATGTTTCTTCAAAGGTTCATCATTTACTTGGTGGATTTTTAAAGAAAAGGACTCCGTTCTTTTGCAAATATTGACCCCATTGATCAACTTTGACCCCATATAAATTTTTAATGTGTGAGAATTGGAATGCAGGGCATGCTAAGCGAAAGTTTTCAATCAATGAAGAATGAAAAAAACACTCTTTATATTAGAGCCAGTTTATTTTTCTATTTCAGCGCAAGGGGAAAGATTGATTGTCTGGCGTAAATTCTGGCTGAACATTCGTTTGCAACAGAATTGACGACTATACCTTTTACGAGGCACTTTTGCTACTTAAGTGTTTCAGGTTACATTTCAAATTATTTAATTCTCACTTAACGGGTGGAAAATCGTTTGCCAGCCTGATGAATTCAGAATATAGACCTTACGTATGCATGGTTAAGAAGTCATTGCCCCCCCCCCCCCCTTACTTTACATATTCCCTCACTAAAATTGGACAATTCGTAAAATTGGACTCACAATTCGTAATGCTTCCTCGGCGTATTTTAATGTAGTTTTCCAACCTCAGGGCCAGGGGGGCTGCAGCAGGCAGGGTTCTCGGTTTCTCTCTATTAAACATCGTGCTGAAAATAATTCCGTTTGCCTGATTGGCTGATATAGCCACCCTGCAGTCCTCTCAGGTCTCCTGAACTCGAAAACTGTTCATGTTCCTTGAAGCGTTTGACGTCGTGTCACTGGAGTTTCTCACCACGTTCATTGGATGAAGCAATAATTAAAGACCACCTCCTAGAAGAGGTGCACTTCACCTGATCTCCAATGATAGTCATTTCGCTATCTTATTTAATTAGATGACAAATGCGTATAGTGTGATTTTATCTATCCCCTTAACTCAGTTTTATCATCTGAAAATTCAATTCCATTCGTAATTATTTGTTAAACGTGAAATAGGGGTCAAATAGGTAGTCCTATAAGCCAATTCATACGAAGGATGTCTATTTTCTCTAGCATTCGATGCATTTCCTCGCTGCTGAGGGAGCGAATACTGCAGTAAAAAGGATTTTGATCTGGCCATGTTGCGCGCTCAAGCCTTCTTCTGCCCGTTTTCGACACGAATGCCAATTCGGAGCGAAAATGATGCCCTCCATGTCGGACATAAATTTCCCTCGCAATGGCTTTGCCTGCCCACCGGAGGGTGGTGTTCAAACCATCGGCGGTACGGGCGCAATCAGTCAGCCTGTGGTTTCCAACGGGGCGCGGGGAGGGGAGATTAATGCGGGTGGTGCACGCCAGGTGGCAGGGTATTTCGCTTGGATGGATGGAATCCACGCGAGTTGCAAAGCAAGATTCCGCTCCCGCTCCTAAGCAGACAGAGATTCAGAGCTGTGGCTCAGGGAAGGCTGTTGCTTGAATTTAAACTCCTGTAATTTACCTGAACTTCACTTCCTAGGTCTAGATTTTGACGGCAAACATCGGAAAACCCGGCTTTTAAGAACGAATTTGTGTTTCTATCCGCTCTTTCTCCTCCATATCCTTCAATTACCATCCTTGTGCCTTTCTTTCGGGTCTGTATTGTATATTAGTGCGGGAACAGACTTGAATACCACGGATATCTTAACCTTATTCTTCCATTTCCTACGTATCTGAAATGCCTCGAAGTGCAACTATAGACTTGAAAACTACTTTTATAAATGAACAAGGAATTAATTGGTGTGTGTGTGATTGTGAGGAGTGTCACAGTTAACCTGAATATAACTGATTTTATCTATTTATCGATTTTTATAGTGCCAAGAAATTTAAATACCCGCAGTTAATTTTACACAAAAACTCATGAATTGATTGAATCTCACGTTGGGAACATGCGCATAAAATTATTTTTTCCTGATACCATCTTTCAGCGTACTGGTTTGGGTCAGCCTTTAATAATCCTCCAGCTGCAGTACGAACCTTCTGGTTGCCATCGTACTCTCTGCAAAGAAACCAAAAGCTGGAACCAGTTATAAGGACACGCTATAAAAGCTCTCGCTCTAGCATAGTAATAGTTATGAACAGTCCATTGGTTTAGTGGCACATAGTATATATACTTCGGGTTGAGGTGTTTCTTCATCATCATCATCATTAATCAGCAATCCTGGGATTGGTTTGACATAGCTCCCCACTGAATTCTTCTATCGGCTAATCTCCTCAGAGCGCAGAAGTAAGAATACAAGCAGGTAGAGCACCTGGCCGGGAATCAGAGTGTCCGAGTTTGAGTCCCGGTCAAGGCGAATGATTTTTTTCTCTGTGGAATACCTGCTAATCTCGTTATATTTACTTTACTTTCTTTCACATCCTTCATCACTTGTTTCACGTATCACATACGAGGCAGGAATGCAGGACCTGACCCGGTGGAAGACCCGAATAGACTTAATAGCAAAAAAATCTCTTTTGAAGCAATAAGTATTCGAGTATAAAATGATTTGACCAATGGTCTTTACGTCATGAAAGACATTGGTATTAGTAAATAATATCTGTGATAGAGGTTTTCTCCATTTTTCTTAAACTTATAGATGAGATGAAAGGGAAGAATAAATTTGATCGTCCTAATTTTCTCTGGAATAATAATCACACATAGAATAATGATTTTTTCTAGCATGTCATATCCATTTCAGTGAATGGAAGATAACAGATGTAATCGATTATTTTCTCTTTAACTTTCGATTTGACGAAATCGAAAAACGCGCTCTCGGTGCCAAGTTTATGTAAATCGCCTCAATCGATCTGCGGGAATGAAGCATAGACGAGAAGATACAAAAGAGTTGGATGATTAGATCTTCACAAAACAATATTGCTCTGAATCGTGTGGTTTTCTCAAAGGTAGGCTGTAACGCATGGAACGATACTGGTGATAAAGTTCTGTTTACATCATCCCCAGCTGTTTAGGATATATGAATTGAACTCAACTCAGCAGAGCACACAGTAATTGCCATGAGAAAAAATTCACCTGGAACGGGAATCACAGACCACTATGCTACCCAGGATCCTTAATTCCCATGGCAATTACTGTGAATTTCACCGCCGTTCACGCGGCAGGCTTGAAATATCCTACATTTACCGCTAAGCGCGGCTTTAGGGCAGGATGGGGTTCACCATTGGTCGTGGCTTCTTTGAAGCCCTTTCTCCCTTGCGTTGCCATCCTTGATGGACCGCGAGGGCACAAAATCTAGTGCCTTGAACCTCGGTAAAATTGCCATGGGGATTAAGGATCCTGGGTAGCGAAGTGGTCTGCGCAGTGGCCCGGAAAGCCATAGCTCCGTGGTTCGATTCCCGGTTCAGGTGATTTTTTTCTCATGGCAATTACTGGAATTTCACCACCGTTCACGCGGTAGGCTTGAAATATCCTACATCAGCAGAGCATAGTCTTCAAGGTCGCTTGTGAGACTGTCGACCGTTGTAAGGGCCGTGTAGGCCAGGGGCTGGCATATGAGAGGTTTTTGGCAGCGCACAAGGGAAATACGTTCGAAGGGAGGCACGAAACGGGAACACTTACTAAGCCGGTTGACACACTCCGAGAAAAGGGGAGAGTGATCCCGTTGCGTAGCAAAGGGAAATAGTGACCTGGGGGAACGGATGACTTGACTATCTCTTCGCCACCCCCGGGACAGAGTCAGTTGCCGCGAACGGTCAGGACAGAGGCTTCAACTGGCTGCCCACTAAATCCAGGATTATTGGACACCGTTCCACTGGTGGGGGAAACATTCACCCACGGACTAAAGATGAGCGCGAGTCAAGCAAGTCAAGCAAGCGAGGTATTTGACGCGAGATTCTCCTTGATGTCTCTCTATGGTGGAAGTGCTGCTGGGAGAATCGTTGAATATAAGACGAGTAGTGGAATAGATGGGCTTTGTGAGGTCCCTGTTATTTCAGGTCCTTGCAGCGATGCTGGATGCGTTCCTCCTCGGTTGCAACCAACAGATGATCAGTCGGATGAATGGCATCTAATCTACATAATACCCTGCAAGCCACCATAAAGGTGTGTGGTAGTGGGTGATTTACACCAAACATGCTGTTCCGGTTATGCATAAAAGGATTAGTAGTTATACACTCGTCGAAACATGGCAATTTATTAAACATGTTGAGAAGAAATCAAGCATGCACAAACAGGCTTTTAGTGGGGTTAGCTTAAAGTCCTTATGCATAACTGTACTTATTTATTTACAACTTTTCAAAACCTGGAGAATCGGGTTGGTGTGATGGCTAGAGTACTGGCCTCCCAATTTTCAGATGCAAACCGGTCCTTACTTTAATGCCTAGTAGAGGGCATTTCTAGTTCAGTACTCCGTCAGACGGATGGGTCGTTAAGCCGTGGTCCCCTTGGACCTGTCGTTTAGATTAGGATAATACCGACGTCGGGTTTCACTACACACTACCTCCATTACCTGAAATATTCCTACCATTACCCAATTTCCCACCTATCCTAAACGGCGCAAATGACCTTAGCTATCCGAATATAGCCATGAATAACTAACTATTCATGTGCGGAAATCAATCTCTCTAATTTTATGATAACAGCACCACCCTACTCTAAAAATTATGCGAACAATTGAAGGAACAGATCCTTGAAATACATATGCTCATTAACCTGCTATTATCCACCTCTTAACACGAAGCCCACACTGGAAAGAACTCTTCTGCTGGTATTATGCTTTTCTGTGACATCCAGTTTGGTGATAAAAGTCACCTGAAAGAGATACTTAGATATAAAAATTGTGGAACTTAATAGCTGAGATGGTGTCTCATATATGTCATTTACAACACATATTCCGAGCGAATCGAATCAAATGCGTTAAATAAAATTCATATGCTCTTCTGAGCTTCACTTTCACTGTTTAGGTCGAGAAATAAGTGCACGAAGCATGGAGAGCATTATTTTCAATGCAATAACCGGAGAGAGCATGTCCAATAGCTTCGGAAAGTGAACATCAATCGTGACAGACTCTCGCAGAATTAGAGGCCGTGCGTCAATGGTCACGATGTGAGGCGGTGTTTGCATACGTTGCTACGGAGCAGCGAGTGAGTGTGGGTGGAGTATCTGGACCGATAAATCCATAGCCAAGACGGAGGGGGGTTCGGATATCGAAGGGCCCTTTAAAGTGCTCCCGAGGGAGTCAAAGAAGAACGCCCCGGCAAAACCATCTTGCGTGCCGGCAAAGCAAGGACTGACGTCCGGGGAACCACACCAACTTGGGCATCTCCGAGTGTGCCCCGAGACTTAAAATGGGATGCGTGACCTCCTGCTGAATACCAATGTCTCTCCATAGCAGAGAAGGTACTATAAGCGTAGAGGTCAATTCAAGAGGGTGCAATTACTGTAGACGTCACCGATACAAGTAATTTTTCATTTATCTAAAATTTGAGGTTTCTTGAAAAATATTTGCGGGCTAGGTACGGATGAATAAATTAATAACACCGCGTGAATTATCCAGAATCCCTTTTTCTTTTTTCTGCGCGTCTTTATTTTGCAGAGTATTTATAATTACAGTATAATATATTTATAAGTACAGACGTGGGGCAACTCACGGTTTCTCGAGGTTTTGAGAAGGTAGAAGAGAAGAAGGCATGAGTGTGCCGACATCAAGTCATGAATTGTGAAGACATAAAGAATGTGAAGACATGAGTCAAATTCACCGTGTCTTCACGCTTCTTGGGCACTCCTTCAAGGCAAAATTGCCTCATATTCATTACTGCTCGTCAATATGCACTTCTAAAATAATGAAAGAGATGAAATTATAAATAAATCTCATTGATTTCAAGAATGAACATTGTAAACGAAATGTATGGCTGAATTTTGATCTCACTATTTCCTAATCTTTTTCTGTGGCAAGTATAATGACAGATCTGGAGGAATTTTCATTGAAATTCATTGACAGATTTACAACAATTTACAAGAGAACATGATGTCAGCACGAAGTGGAACGTAGTTAAAAGGAAATTTTTTTATAACAGCAGAAGAGGTATTTGGCAGAAAAAGGTCAGAAGAAAGAAATTGTATAAGGGAATTCATAACTTATGAAGTGATAGAGAAAGTAAATAGTAAAAAGCTGTTGGAATCATAAAATGAAGTTGAAAACAAGCGAGAGTATAAAGAACTGAGTTATAAAATACATAGTGTGTGCAAGAAAACCAAAGAAATATTTTTGAAAGAGCGATGTGAGGAAATGGAAAAATGATGGCTGGTGGGGAGATGGAAGTTGCTTACTCGTACAAAAAATCTTTCTTCGGTAAAAGGAAACTGAGGGGGAGTGGGTTAGAGGACGAAAGAGGAGAGTTTCTTATGACGAGGAGGCCATTGGAAAAGAGGGGATGGAATACATTGAGGCACTATGCAATGGGAAAGAACTGTGGGGGTATGAGATTGAATTGGATGAATAAGTTAGAGATGAGGATAGAGGTCATACCATCCTAAAAGATGAGTTTTAAAAGGTGATGCAAAAATTCAAGGAAAATTAGCCAACAAGGGATGATAATCCAGGAGAGCTAATAGAAGTAGCTGCCGAAAGTCTCCGAACAATTTTGGTTTAAAATAGTGGTGGTACACAACCTTCTCAACACCCTTACGGTGGCTTCAACTGGGTATTATATATGTAGATGTAGACAATCGTCAAGTGCATGATACAAAGCTCTCGTCCCTAAGTACACTCGCCATAAATCTCAAAACATTTCCCGTGATCAAAACATTCACTCCGATTGACATGGTGCCGACGGCCATTTATAATGTCACTCTCCCGCTAAATGATTTTGAGTGGCATTTGCTTAAATGCTTGAAAGAAACCTGAGTACAGCTGAGGAAAATGAAAAAATTGTCAAAAGGAAAGCCCACAGCCGTCGATTGGCGCATTTTATTGGGGGGTCTGGTCAAAGTGAGCCGTTTTGCTGAGCTAAACTCTCCCGGCGCTCCGAGAGCGTTCAGTGTAATGTGTATCTCTACAGTGTAACAGACGGGGAGGGGAATAATTCATTAGATTGAGGGAAGTTCACGACAAAACAAGAGCGGGAATCAAGTTCCGCCAAGAATGTAATGGACTCGGAAAATATAGTTTTTCGAACCTGTGATTTTTCAAGTGTGTATCAAAACTACTTAGATAATCTATAATATGATGCATTTTTCATTTTAATTGATATACACTGAACTCCATTTAAGTCAAACCCACTCCTCTCTCTAATTCATCCATATCTATAATGCATTTAAGGAGGCTTCACCGAATTATGAAGTAGATGTCATTTTTGTGAAAATTTCAGGACACACAATCTTTCGGCCCTCCTATCGATTGGCAATAAAATAATGAGGCCTTTCCATCATATATTTGAAGAAAAAAGACGTTGCATGTCAGCTATTCTATGCGTGGTTAGACGGCATATGCTATTGCAGTGAAATTTGCAGATTAATGATGTAAAGCAAAATGTCGTTTTGACGGAAAACTAACATAAGATGCGCAATTTTATACATTATTTAGCATTGTAAAAAAGTGCTCACCTTACCACACTTTTTTAATTGATATTAATAAATGCTTGCTCGAAAAAAGCAGGAAAGCCTTAGTTACATGAAAGTGACGCTACAGTATGTTATAAACATTGGCAACGGTACTTGTGACGGAACGTGCTTACAAGCCTATTTACTAACTTAATTTAGGAATATACCTTACTAAGGTCCTTCTCATATTTTTATGTAATTTAAAAATTCCATTGGTTAATTAATACAAATGCTTCCAAAAAAGGAATCAGCGTCATTGTTGCCAAAGAGTTATCAAAAATATCAATATTAATAAAATTCAAAACAAAGAGTTTTATTTGCATGGGAATAGTTTAAAACTAAGTAAGAAAATATTTAACCTATTTAAGAATACGTATTAGCGGGATTGAGCATGTATTCTCTCTTTATAAATTAAACGTGGCAACAACATGTCAGTCATGTTTCGAAGTCAATATCAGTTAAAAGAGCTTGTAAAAAAAAGAATGCAACTACAACGCACTATATAATAGCATACTCATACAATTATGTGTATACGTTATCAGCCTATAAATGATTTTCCATATTGGTGTTTTACTGGATCGGTATTTATTCATTAAATAAAATAGCTCTTTTACGGGAGTTTGAATCGCGGAGTCAAGGTGGAACCTCCTTAAAGACGACTTCAGTTGCTCAGAGAGCCATTGAGAAAGACGCGCAAACGCTGAAACTTATTCAGGTTTATTGAAAGCTTACAATTGTAAAAGCATTGAAAGCTTTCATTTTCATCCCAACTTTACGACATCATCTGGAGATTTAATATAGCTGCAAAGCGATCGTATTTAACAAAAAGTGTGGAATAGCAAATTTAGTGTTTATCGTAGCTTTGAGCCAGGGATAGTATCTTACAGAAAAGATTGAATCTCTTGCGACTGGGGTTTATGAAACAAATTGATGGAATATTTTCGAGTTAAAATAAAAGAAAAAAAGTTATTTCGCACTTGTAAGAATCCAACTGGAGTATTTATCAAGTATTTGTTTTTCAATGGCTGATAATTTAAATCTGAAATTGAATAAGTCAAAAATTAAAATAATCAACATGTCTACATGGTGTATGGTGAGTTTAGGACTATGATGACCTCTCATACAATTATCTGTAGTGATATTCACAAACATCCACGACCCAGAAAGCGTAAATCCTCCCAGGGTTGGACTCGAACCTGAGACATCAAGTTTGACAAGTGATCCCGCCACCACTGGAAGCAAAGTTTCGTAAAATTTAACAAATTCCCAATATCGTACAGAAAGTGTCACTTTATTATTGGTAGAGCTAGTTGGGAAATCCTATTCAGACTATGAGAAGGTTTTTAATTCAATAGTATCAGGCGAGATGCAGTGGTACAGCATCTTTCAAAAAAGAAGAAAAAGTCAACTTCGTACTGCCCACAGTTTCCATTTTATTTTCGACGCGTTTCAACACCTGGGAGTCATCCTCGGGGCGTTAAAATGCATCGAAAATTAAATCGAAATACTGGGCAGTACAAAGTTGAGTTTTATCTTCTTTATTTATAAGAATGTTGTTCGCGATATTATAGTTGGTACTCGAAGAGATCAAATGTCACGAATTTGGGTTTGACACCTCAGGTTAATTTCTACCCCCAGACTACATTAGTAGTAGCACAGACAGGTGCGACAAATTGACAGAAATCAAGAATCGTGCCGACTGATTCAGGAATGGACTCTTTTCCAAGCATAATGCACGACTGCAACCCAAACAAATCGTGATTATTTTTAAGACATTGCACACCAGATTTCTTTATTAATTATAATTCTTTCTTTTCAACTAAAACTCAACCTCGTGACTTCACTTATCGTCTCACGACCTTACGGTGGCATGCAGCGTGAAATGTAGATTTAGATGACCCTATGGTCAGCTCTATGGTTTTAGTCTCAACTTGGTGCAAGTTCATCTTCAATGAAATTAAAAACTTTGTATATTCCACACTTAAGTTAAAAAAACACAAAACACGACTGGTTTCACCCAAAGGAAGTCGTCATCAGATCCTTGGTAGCGTCCTGATGATGTCCTCTTATGGATGAAATTGGTCGTGTATTGTCCTTTTTGATTAAAGTGTAGAATACACAATTTTTTAACGTACTTGACCCTATATTCACTGCACTACGGTTGAATCACATAGTAATGAGTGAACTAGAGTAGTCTGTAATTTTTGATGCATGATTAGCATTACTAACGTATGCGTGGTAGGTAAATACAGATAAAAATATTTAGATAAATGCCATTTTAACCAATAATTCATTTATTACAAAGTAGATACTAGCCATGTAACTGTATGGGACCCTATTATCTAATATGTTTCCAAGTAGTAGCCTAGTTGCATTTCAATAGTGCATGCTTGGTGATCTTCACCCCCTACCAAACACCCTCGCGGTAGCTTGCAGGGTATTGCGTAGATTTAGATGTAGAACTATTTTAAATTTTTCTCTCTAACCATCCCAGAGATCACTAAAGTGAGAAACCAACACAGTGATCAGTTATTACTTGGTACTGCTTGATAAAAGAACTTTTCCTATGCATGGTTGATGTCAACATAATTCCATCATGAGCGTTACATTGACGGATATTTGCAGCATCCTCAAAATTGTAGCAAGAGCACGTTTTTGAAGGCCACACTCACTCATCTATATCAATGTCATACCCTACGAGTTACCGCGAGGGTGTGTGGCAGGGGGTGAATATCACCAAACATATTTGTACTATGATTATCATTTCTCCTCTCTTTCTCCCGCAGCGGCGCTGTCGTCGGCCAACGGCCAAGTCTACGTGAACCCGGATGCGCCGAGACCGGCGTCCACGGCGACGCAGGCGTCCAATGACAACGAGAATCTCCTCACCCAAACGGTTTACGGCTTCCTGGACTTCACCACCACCATCGGCAACACCATCATGGTCTTCTCGCCCCAGAGCGCCCCTGCCGCAGGTCTGCTCTCTGTTTTCATATATACCTATAGTGAGGAGTGCCTGTAAGCCCTCTCTTCTCGGTTTTCTGTCTTTAAAAGCCGTTTCCCTGCATCCCTCTTTAAGACCGCTTTACCCGATACAATTTTTTGAAAAATTTCTTGTACAAACGCTTGTATAAACTGAACGAAATTGTATGTTTGTCTGAATGTAATTAGAACAGGTTCTATTTTCCGTGCAGTCATTCAGACAATCGTACAAACGTTCGTACAATCTGCCGCTTTACACGGTACAATTTCCAAGTTTGTACAAGAAATTGTACAAAAAATTGTATTGTGTAAAGCAGCATTTAGAGTCAGATCAAATCTCTTCATATTCCAGACCTCAAGGTCATTGATACTCTATTTGGAAATAGTGTTTCGTCGTTAGGGATCGGGTTGGTGTGGTGGATAGAGTACTGGTCTCCCATCTAGAGGGCCCGGGCTCTATTTCCGGCAGTGGCGGATTTTTCAGTGGCAAACCGAATCTTACTTCAGTGTGTGTGGAGGGCATTTCAGGTTCAGTACTACGTCCGTTGGATGAGACGTTAAACCGTGGTCCCCTTGGCGCCAGTCCTTAAGAGGTGGTAGGCTAATGCCGACGCTTGGGGGGGTGTGTTTTGAACCCGTCGTGATTATCTCGATAAGGTAAAGAAGAAGTCACGTGGTACAAACACCCAAATTTTATGTGTCTGAATCGCCCGTTACAACAGCACTAATTATTTTCACTTGAGTTTTTCTCATCCGTCTCGACTTTAGAGCCCACAAATGAGATCAAATAAAAGTCTAAACAATGAATTAGGTTGTAATCAGCGGTTTTAACTGACCAAAACGGCGAAATATTCGTGTTTATACCACGTGACTACTTGGTTACGTATTCGTGATAATCCCAACGGTTTCAAACACAACGCCCCTGGTTTCTCTTCACCCTTCCCCCGCTCCCTGAAATCTACTACCTTTATGCATTTACCCACCTATCCTAAAAATGGCGTAAATTACCTCAGGTGTCGGCCGCCTCCCCTGAATAACCAAGAATGTTGTCACTGAAGTTGATAGTCCACATGAAAATTCGTAGAAACAACCTCGGCCTTTATATTGTGAAATTTCACAGTGAGAATAAGAACAAGACGTTTTAATTTTCCACAAAACTTGTTAACAAAGTTTTGTTCTAATTCTCATCTACATGAAAATTATTTAATAATCAATTATTAATATGTCTCTCACACTCCTACAATAGTAGTCTTATCCTGAGGCTATACCAGACTTTTGAATCTAAATGAGGCAAATTCGAGAGTAATTTGCTGTTGTTCAAAATACTGTGATATTTCATTAGGGTACATCCAACCGAGGATTTTTTTCCGGTGGGGATGAGTCTCTGTTGCTCATACTAAAGGCCGTTTTACACGGTCATTGATACTGTGCAGGCTGTTGCGAGAAGATTTGCGCAAGAAATATTGCACCGTGTATTGTACCACTGCGCGAACGCTTGCGAAAAAATTAGAACATGTTCTAATCTGATACATGGTTTCGCGCAAGTTTGAAGTTTATTTCTCTCACTATATGAAGCAGATGTAGTGGCAAAGAACTACCTGGGGAATTCTAGCAATGAAATAGGCTGTTGACGATTGAGTTGGGTGTTTTTGTTTGCACTCAACTCCTTAGGTAGTGAATAAAGTGCAATAATGATGAGCTGGGCGATTAATCACGTGGAAGCTTAAATTTCATTCGTAAAGGAAGAACTCGTTACCTTGGCCCACAGCCGTTCGTTCGTGGTACAAATTTTGGGTTAAGTATACGGGACTAGGGTCTCCACTATTATGTTTAGACTATGGCTTAAAGCATATTTTAAAGAGGTGGTGAAATATCGTCCCTTTCACGTCCAATTAATTGCTACTTCACTGATATTAACGTTATGTGATATATTAACGGTATTACCGCTACTGAATGGTATATTGGCACTGATATAATGCACCGACGATTGCACCGTGTAAAGCTGTCAAGCAAGCGTCCTCGCAATTTTCAACGTCACGGTCTTTCGCGGACGACTACTCAAACGGAATCAACATAAACTTGCGTAGTTTCAATGACCGTGTAAAACGGCCTTAAAAGATAATAATTCCCAAGTCCCTATTAATCTGTTGAATGAGGAAGATGCCATACACAGCCAGTCCGTAGTCAGTTCTGTATCTCGAGATACCAGAGAGGAAACCTCTCGTGGATCAAGGTGAAGGCTGAATTCCTGAAAACCTGACGCGCCAAAATTTGACCTGGGTGGATAAACCTGAGAGACTCATCCTCGCCAACTAACTTCCCAACGCCCCTTAAATCAAAGTAGCAGCATTATGACCACCTATACTCATAAGGCTCGTTTACACGGAGCGAGTTTACAAGCTACACGCCAGCGAGTAAGAAGCTGGCGAGTCGGCGAGTGCGCTTCTTTTCGTATACACGAAGCTTTTCCACTCGCTCAGTAGCAGCTGGAGTCTAGACCATTTGGTGACATTTACCTGTTTGTATTGTGGAATCTTTCTGGTTGTGTTGGTTTTGTGTTAGTGTTGTGGTGTTGGTGTTTCCCTGCAGTAAAAATGAAGTGGACTGTGGCAAATATTTCCTTGTTTCTACAAGTATACCAAAAGTTCCCTGCATTGTGGAACATCAAGGAGAAAAACTATTCCAACAAACCGTTGAGGGACACGTTGTTTAAACAACTGATGGCTGAACTGGATGAAAATCATTTGTTAGGGGAAATGGATGAGAACAAGCAACTTTGTCCATGCACAAGAACAAGCAACTGTGTGTACACTGGGCTACTTTACACGCTAGCTCGCTCAAAAGCCGGCGAGTCGCGTGTAAAGTCGCCGGCTGAGTCAACTTTTTCCAGAGCTTTTTTAAAAGCAGCTTTTGAGCGAGTGCGTCGTGTACACTGAGCTAGTTTACGAGCTGCGTGTAAAAAAGCTGGCGTGTAGCTTGTAAACTCGCTCCGTGTAAACGAGCCTATAGCAATGCCAGAGAATATGAATCAAAGAAGGTATGACTCAATGGCTTGGCATCATGGCTCTTAAATATTTCCCAAACTATGCCATCCGAATCAATGGTGGAAATTTCAGAGGGAAGGCACTATTTTGGTCACTATTTTGGTGTCAACCGCTTCCACCCGAAATCCCGTTTATCAGCGATGAGGCCGTTTCCCAAAGGGCAACTTGCAATTGTGGCCAGTTTTTTTCCTCCTTCAGACTAACAATAAGCCTTGAGTGTTCCGATTCCCCACGTACACAAACCGAATCTCTATGTTGTTTGTTTCAATGATTCCAGGAGGTGTGTCCATGCGTGAAGCATGACGTTCCAACGACCCCAAGCGTAAGGAACAGTCCGAGAAATAATGCTTCTTGGGGATTTGGGGAAGATTTAGTATTCATTTATATATGCACAATGGATTTACACATGGTGGAGCGAAAATACATGGGTGCCTTGCTTCTCCCGCAGAATGCTCCCAAAAATGTTTTGCGGGTTGAAGTTAACAAAATCTTTTAAAAAAACAATATCTTCACAAAATGGTACTGTTTTACATATTTTAAAACATAAAATGAAATCTGTGCCTGAAGGGATATGAAGTTTCACATCGTCAACAAGAGGGAGTTTAGGCGAATGGGCATCAGAGGGCAGCACTCATCACATGCTCATGAAAGACCGCAAAACTAATTTCTGGAAATGATAATTGTCAGCCTAGTCTTATCTTCCCACCGCATAGAGGGCGTTGTTAAGCTTCAATCATAGAATTCCTCAATGCAATGCTCGCTATTTCTGCTGTTGTCATGAGTAATTTAATCTGTTACCAAGTTACTTGCTATCAATATTCGTAACAGCTTGAGTAAATATGCTACCTGAATGCAAACTGACAAACAATTAATTCAATATTGCAGATTGGGTCATCATGCAATACGTTAAAATAATAAACTTCAGCGTACGCAGCGAAGGTCGTTTGTAAAGGAACGTTATAATAACTGTATTAGCGTAATCAGTCTATCAGACGAATGAAAATGGGAACCAAGTCAGGCCACAGGTCAAACTCAGATTTAATCTCTTGAGTAAACGCCAAGATAATATTTTCACTGATGACGTTACAAGATATTTTGCGAACCCCAACTTACTATGGAAGACTGGACGATAACCATAGTGATTGCCGAACTGACATTCAAAATTTCCTTCTTTCCTTGTACTATTAGGGATTTGAAAAGCTGAAAATATATCCAATTCACCGGCGGCATAGCAGTCATGACAGATACAGAAGGAGATTTAAAGAAGAAACTAGGAAATATAAAAGAACAATGGCCAGATATCCATTAAAGATAAATAAAAAAAACTAGGTAATGGTATGCAGAAGGAAAAAAAGAAGCCAGGATGAAATCAATGGTTGGCGAGTTCACTTTGTGAAAGGAATTCATGATGAAAATAATGAACTTGGTTATATTCAACAAAAATTTATTGACCGACCGGTTTCAACCTTCTCAGGGGTTGAACAAGTAGAAGACGGGTACAAGTTAAGCGAGTGTATTAGATGAAGTGAAAAAGAAATTGCAAGTGAAGTATGCCGCCTTGTCCGTCTTTTACCCTGATGATGTCCCGAGAAGGTTGGAATCGGTCGGTCAATAAATTTTTGTGGAATATAACCAAGTTAATTATTTTCATCAAGAAGCCCGAACGAATTTGAAACTAGGACAACAAAACATTGAGGAGGTGGAAAAAGTGAAATATTGAAGTGAATATAGTGAACTCCTACCTGGGAATCCGAGTAACCAGTATTAGATGAAGTGTAAGAGAAATTGCAAGTGAAGCCCATTCAAAAAGGGTATTTTACCGAAACAAGATTATGCTTACATCTGCATATACCAGCGTCGAATTAAGGAAACATTTCATTAGAACATACATCTGCTACTATATGACAGAAATGCAGCAGAGAAGCATTTGAAATGTAGTGCTACCGATGAATGGTGAAGATAAAATGGATCGACCGAATGACAAACGAAGAAGTCTTGAGATGAGTGGGAGAAAAGAGAAGTATTTTAAATACCCTAAGAAGAAGGTGGGACAACTTAATCAGCCATATCTTTAGACACGATGGCCTGATGAAGGCAATTGTCGAGGGAAAAGTGAATGGGAAGAATGGAAAAGGCAGGAATCGTATGAGATATGTGGAACAAGTTGTGAAGGATGTAGGTGAGAAGAAGCCAATATTAAGGTTGTTGACCGATGATGATGGACAGTAGTTGGGAAAGGGAGAGAACCTTATACCTATAACTGACGACTTCCGACTTATCTGGCTATATTATGAATTAAATAATCAAGCATGGAAAACATATGAAGAGGACACTCGCATGTAGAAATTATTTGGTTTTATATAACAAATTGCAAGGCTTGATTTCGTGGAAACACATATTGATAACGTAAATGAATTCTCTCAGTAAAATTCCAAAGACTTTTATTAAAACCGACCTAGGTTTCAACTTAAACAGTCGTTACCAAGGTGACAATGGTATATACCGAGACACAAATTTAAGGTGTCATTTTACACCCCTAACTGCTAGAGTAACTTACTATTTAATTCTAGATATAAATACGATGTGCTAGATAAAAGTGGTGTATACTTACTTAGTTGTAAAGTTACGAACAGTAAAGCCATTTATGTTGGGCAAACAGGACGTGCTATTCGTACTCGGGTAAAAGAAAATCGGCGCCATTTAATGAATGTTAATGTAAGTTCCCAGTTCACCAAGCCGTTAATAGAAGAAGACCACCGAAGTGACTTCATCCCAAAAGTCCTTCACTCGCAGTGTAAGGGCCACAAGCTGGACTATTTGGAAAACCTTGAGATTTTTTTGTATACCCCCTTCCCAATCTCCTCTCCTAACCTTTACCTTTCTCCCCCTCCCCCTCTCGTAATACAACTCCTGGCATTGCTTGCTCAAATGCCCCGACTTCCCCACTCCCACCTTAGACCAATCATACACTTCCCGCACGTTAACTCCCTCCCTATCCCCTGCCCCCCCCCCCCTCCCCCCTCTCACTCTATTTTGTATATAAGGGGCTCGTAATGTACCATTGTCACCTTGATAATGACTGTATAAGTCGAAACCTAGGTCGGTTTTAATAAAAGTCTGTGGAATTTTACTAAGTGAATTCATTCACGTTATTCATTGGTTTTTCGTGAGTCTCTGTCATCAGTACTGTGGGAAGGGATAAGGAATGTTTTCCACGAACGAAGTAGAAGCCTTGGAGGCAAGTATGCGATTTAAATGTCGGTCCCTTCACCCATAATCCCCCAGACCCTCTCGTGACCCCTAATCAGAGCCGTTTCTCAATATCTCACATACTCATCGTGCTTACTTCCTGAGTACTGGGTGAGCACTCGAGGGCGAATGTCGTGACTGCAGTCCCTTTGTTTTTCGACGGAAACCAGTGAAAGAACGGCGCCAGGCAAAAGTTGGCGCCGCCACTCAGCGGAATCAATCACCTCCATTGGATTCCGATATTCTGGCTGCGAAGAGATATAGGGTGTGAGCTGAGTTGAGAACGTTGCTGCTGTCGCTGCCTCTAAGGCCTCCTGCGGGGAAGGAGTCAGCGAGTGAAGGTCTTGGGAAAAAATGCTTCTTGCTGAATAGCATTGGGGGAGGAGGCATATTACATGTACGCAATACACTGTAAGCCACCGCGAGGGTGTGTGGCAGGGGCTGAAGATCACCGAACATGCACCACTGACATGCAACTAGGCTACTACATGAAAACATGTTAGATGATAAGGACACATGCCACTAGATGGCCAGTATCTACATATCAAAAGGAATTACTGATAAAAATGGCATTTATCTACAAATATACATCTGTATTAACCTATAATCATAGATTTAATGCATGAGTTAGTAATTTTAATACGTGCATCATGTATTAAATAATATTCATGCAGACGATTCTAGCGATATTTCATCTATCTATCCCTAAGCTACGTGGTGTGTTAAAAATAACAGGAATAACTTCTGTTTTCTTCGATTTTAATGGCGTATTGCATCATGAGTTCCTGCCGTAGTACGGTCGTACGCTCAATAGTGATTACTATACTTGGAAGTTATACGCCATTTGCGTGAAGCAATCCGACGAAAATGCTCAGAATTGTTGCAAAACAACTCGCAACACAGTAATGTTTCCGTTCACACCTCACTGCTTGTTCATGATATTTTGATGAAATGATTTTTTCTCTGTGGAAAATTTTCTATTTGGTAAAAAACCGTTTTTTTTCCTTTGCCACCGTATTCGCCTTTATATGGCCCCCTGTGACTTCTTTCTATTCCCGAGGCCGATGAGAACCATGAAAGGATGACGTTTTGCCACCACTGATGAGATGAAAACAGAAACGCTGAAGGAGCAATTCTGTTTTTATCTCATCTTTACCGAACTCCTCACCGAAAAGTGGGTTCCAGAAATGCTTCCAAGATTGAAAAAAAAGCTGGCACATGTGTATTATATCTTAGGGGGAATACTTTGAAGGAGACACAATTGATGCTGATAAATAAATAAATATTCTGAAATGAAATTGTCCGTTATTTTTTTATCAAAACATGAATTATCGTATGACGTTATTTGTTATGCTATTTCCAATGCTGCCTGTGCTGAGTATTAGGCGGCCGTATGGATATAATGTTGTGGCTGGTTGATTTGCGCCTCGACAAATAAAATATATTCTCTCTAAAATAAGGATCTAATAAGCTCGCTCAAGAAGGGTGGAAGCATTTATTAGACACTTAGATACCTCAGCGCATACTTTCTTCTATTCTCAATGCAGAGTCATACTGCTTTCCAAACATTAGCAGCGGTATTTGGCTATACCCTTACGTGGATATTTTGGTCAATTTTCTTTAAGCAACTTCGTGGTTTAATGTATACACTGAGAGAAGATCTGGGAAAACATCGCTAAATGTCTTTCAAATCTTTGTTTAGATCATGTCACATGTTAGAACTAGTTTTTTTCCATTTATGACGTCTTTACTTAGTTATTCTTAGGTATTGAATCCTTTGCGTTATGACCATCACTAATTGGAACAGATTTGTGAAAGCAAAAGCCGCGAGATAAAATAATTTATTTAACCATTAATTATTTATAGGTAAATGTAGTTTTATCTATTTCGTGTTAGCCATGTGTTTAAATTCACTTTACTGTTTATTACAGAAGGAAGGGGAAAATGTAATTAGCATGCATGACCAGTGTTAAGAGGTTTTTCATGTATACACATGGCGTAGTACTTTAGTTTCCTTCATACGTATACAGGGGTCGTTCTAAAAGCAATCAGACTGACTTTTTACGGCCAGACGGAGGGATAAAGGGTGATCTTTATGGGATGGCGTGGTTATGGGCTGTTCAGGAAGCCCGGCGACTAGTGGCAGTCGGCTTCTACTCTTTGCAGAGCGTTGGTCTCACGGCAAGTGAGCAGCTATCAAGTTACATTTTCATGCTTAGACATGAACGGTTCACTCGAACAGAGCCACGCCATTATGTTTTGCGTAAAACGTGATAAACCTACAAGTTAACTCTTGGTATGATCCGGATAGCTTACGGGGATAGCCACGGGGAAATCCAGTTTTTTTGAGTGGCACAAGTTATTCCGGGAAGGAAGAGAGCTAGTTGAAGACTATTGATGTTCAGGACGTCCTTCAACGAGCAAAACTGAAGGCAATGTGACGGAAGTGAAAACTCTTTTAACCCTTTCCAGCCAGATGTAGCCATATGGCAACATGAGTTTACAATGTCTCCATACCTCCCACAGTTACTCAAATTTCATCGCTTTAAGGCCTATTCCCTCTGTTTCCACTCTTGGGAGTGAATATCGTTTACAAAATTACTTTGTTGCCAATCTGATGTATATCCTGGTCACTTCACTTATTCAGTCTCCCAGAATTTCTCAGGTGGTTAGGTTCGCAGTTTTTGAGTTCAAACAGGTCTCACAAGGCTGCATTTACAACCCTAAAAAATATTTACCACTTGGTAGAAGCTTTCACTTGTGATTTTCATCCAGTTTAAAGAGATTTTGGAAATATTTTTCATCTAAGGTGAGTTTATATTGTTGTTGCCATTCGGCAACATTGGTCATTATAGGCACCAGATCCTGGAAAGCCATAGCGAATATGGATTCTCCTCATTTTGATTTTTGCTGGAAAATGCTAATATATTTTCAGTATAAGTATAGTACAGTACGTTTTATAAACTTTTGTGACTAGTTATCCCAAATATTTAGATGAATAGAAGACGTACGCATTGTACTACTGAGAATATCGTGTTGTTGCTGGATGCAAACCTATCGGAAATTGAAGTTGAATCGTCGGAGGATGAAGTTGATAACATCAATAGTAAAAGGAGAGGCACCTGAAAGTGTGCCACCTATGGAAGACCAATTACAAATCAAAGTCCAGGTAGTTCATAGTGAAAATGCTGTGAATGAGGAGTGTAAAGAAACATCTCCGAAGCCTGGAGAGGATCGGCCTTTTCTTCAGGGATCACTTTTTGAGAGAGGCGGTAGAGTTATGTGGGAAAAGAGATAAATTTTGTGGTGCCTGATAGTGATGAGACATTTAGTGAATATCCACAGGAGTAAATGACTCCCATAAACTATTTCAAACTTTTTTCTGATGACAGCATGATTTTGGATATGTCCGAACAGTTTAATTTGTATTCTATGCAAAAGACCGGTTCAAGTCTTAACCCTGATCGGCGACTGAGTGTTGGAATGAGTGCCGAAGACTTCAATTTATCGAAAAGTGTTGTCCATCGAATTGTAATGGAAATGTTGGTCATGAGAAAAATGTGAGCAAATTGGTGCCGGGGGTTTTGACGGACGATATAGTAGGCAAACCGACTGACTGTTTATCAAGAACTTCTCGATCGTGGAGACGAATGAGGCAGGAAGGATCAGGCGATAGGGGGCAATAGGGAGTGCATTAATTAAGTTGGCCATCACCCGATACATCGATTGGTCGCCTCCTTCAACCTGAGAACGCAGTGCTGTCTTGAGTCTAACCCGGCCTGTCTCCACCAAGCCATCCTTCTTTTTTTAGACTTTTCTCAGACGACGTGGTAGTGTACATGGGTATATCAAATGAAGAAGATAGGGAATCAATAAGCAAGGATTTTCATGTAATTTAAGAGTGGTGAAAAAAATGGCAGTTGGAACTAAACTTTAAAAAGTGTGTAGGTATTAATTTTTGGAAGAAGAATAATTCGATAAAGCGATCCTATAGGATTAGTAACACGACAATTGAAAGTGTTGAAACCATAAGGTACTTAGGTGTAACAATCACTTAAGATTTATCGTGGGGAATACACATCCGGTACATATGCGGCCGAGGAAAGCTAGGTCATGAAAAGAGTATTAGAGAAATGTGACGAGAAGACAAAAGAGCGCGTCTTCTAGTTACTTCTCACTAGTAAGGACTCACCTGTAAACAGTATTGTGACGGTCGCGGTCCGTCCCAATAGGGAATATGCACTATTTTTATGCATTTTTTATATATTTTACGCATGTATTTATGTCATTTGTTTAATGCAACGAATAATGTAATTCGATTTTTATTTAAGTAGCTTGGATCGTAACGAGAAAATCGTTCACAAAATATGCAATACATGTGCCCTGCTTGTTTCACTCGAAAAATCCGAACTACGACGAAGCATTCGCTGTTCATTAAGAAGAATAAGCTCAAGACGAATTGCCGGATTTTCCTTTTTTAATCACCTTTCCAGTCGTTATTTCGATCAAGGAGCTGTTAAAGAAAACAATATATTCGCTTCGTTTTCTTCAAAACATAAAATGTCTATTTCCGTAGCAGTACGGAACCTACATCGTGCAGTGACGTCACAAGGCTTTTCAGGTCACGTGACTTGCGTTAAAACTCGGGAAAATTTTTGTAGCATTTAATATCTAATCTTTGTGGTTGGTATAGAAAAAGTTGGCTTATATATTTGAATTTGTGTGGACGTTTCGTATCAAGTACCTACATCATCAATGCATGAGAAACAAATTTCATGCATATTCCCCATTTCCTGTCACCCGCCACCCCCTAACTCTACGTCCCCTACCCCGGATGGGACAAATGGGTCATCCGGGCTTCCATGAGTGTGTGCAAAGGATGAACGAGTGTTCAAATGCGGAAGTGAGTTTGTATTTTTGGGGACATGTGAGTGCGCCAGAGTGCATATAACCACAACTATTGAGTGTTTGACCGAACGTCAAAGTGTGGGCATGTGCACCAAACCCCTTACCGTTGTTCCCTCCCCCTGTTCTCCGCCGAACGTGTATAAAAGGAGGCGGGCTTGCGGGGAAATGAAAAACAGGAATTAGTGGAGAGGGGACTGCTAACCGAAATTCCAGGAAAAAAGATCGAGAGAATCGCGGACGTTAGGTGAGACACGGATAGACAGTCGGCGAGCAGAAGGGAAAGAATGCTGAGGCGACTGGAGGTCACATTTAGAATCTCGACTACAGTCTACACTCCAACTACGTGCAGGCTAAAATCCCTACTTCGGGTCAAATTAGTGTGCAGGTCCACCCTACAAAGTTGGTATTACCACGCTGTATAGCGCATTGGACCATATTGAGGAGAATCTGTATACCCTTTTGAACTATAATTAGAGATTTTATGACATAAGGAGTAAAATGGAGACGATTATGAATACGGCCCAGCCATATTCATAATCTGAACTCAGTTCTCAACGTCACGTAGAGAAGCAATACCACCTTTGTAGGTAGAATACGGTCACAAATTTAATTTCACGTGGCGATGGCCCAAGAGGTCGTAGCGAGACTGCAGTTAGGATCCTCAAGATGGCCCTAGGAGTTCGATAAGTAGTGGTACATTGAAGATAAAACGAACGCCAAGTTCCGATATCCCACGGCTGTGCACCAGAGTGGCGTCAGGGCATCACAGGCCAGCCTTCCTCACCCAAGACACATCTACGGGACGAACCTACACCCACCCCAGCCAGCAGCACCACAGACGGAACCCGCGGCGTGTTCAGAGGTCACGTACGGTCGTTATCGACAAGATAAGGACCGATCAGGGGGACTATTCTGTACAGTCGAAAGAATTTCGGCTCATATGGAGAGTCGTGGGTCACCGGGACGAACGATTCGCGAACATCGTTCACCGCCGTAATGACGCATAACAATTGACTATTTATCCAGCGTTATGCCTATCGCGACATTATTACAATGGAGGGAACAAGCAGAGGTAATTAACAATAATTAATCACCATGATTTACTGCTGATATCTGTAATTAATCTATTCTCTTTAATATGCAACAATATGTGCTGGTATGGAAAAAAGGCGGACTTATTAAGATGGTGAAACTTTTGAAAATTGATAGTGATTGCACCTTTGGAATTAAATCACGAAAGGTTTGGGTTTTTATCAATTGATTGTGTCGGCAGCTTCTGTAATGATATTGTTTTCTCGAGTGAGTCATTACATCTTCGTGCATTTATTTTTTCGTCCGCCTATGTTTCTATTTAAATAGTTAATTGATTTGGAATGGATGGAACAATAGCAGATTACAAATATGCAACAACCGTTCAATATCCTGCGATAATGTACTCGTCCGAAGGCCAAAGGACGTCTACATCATTATATACCCTGCAAGCCACCACAAAGGTGGAGGTGCCTAACAGGGGGGACGTCGATACAATATCAGTTTTAGTCAGTAGAACACAACCACACAAAGAAAGGTACTCATTCAAAGCAAGGCAGCACAATGAGATTCGCTGAAAAACAATGTGATTTCCAACATGATAACACCTCTCTCCATAATATAGATTGCCCCTCCAGCAGCATTAAAATCTAACGTAGAAGTTTTACACGAATGAAAAACCTATATGTCTAGTCTACTTTGCAATTTTTAATCAAGATTAAACAAAAACATTGCATAGCGACATTTGAAAACAAGACAAATAGTTTTATATACTCCTAACTGTATAAGCGGCAACGAAACGGAGACAAAAGATTTAATCATTAGCTAGAATTAGCTAGAATTTCTCACCTTGTATCCCGCGCGATAAATATCAACAAGTCGTCTGCTACAATCGCAGCGATAGCAGCGCCTGCTCGCCAGGAAATATTTGGCGACGGATTATGAACGAAATGAACCTTAAAATGATCCGACTCCGTCGCCTTTAGCCGGGGCGACCGTCGCGCTATCAAGGCAGCACGGTTTGTACTACCAACTTAGACGTTTTTTCCATATATAGGTATAGTTGTCACGTCGGAATCTCAAAATGGACTTTACAGAATTGGGCCCCAGGACCGCCTTTCCTTATTGTTCATTCCCCGTGAGTTACATTACTTATCCGCCTAGGTGGTTCGACCACCGCGCTTGAACCACAGTCATTTTCTCTTCCACCTCCACTTTCAGTCTTGTGAGGGATCATCTACAACTACGCAATTCCCAGAAAGCCACCGCAAGGATGTGTGGCAGGGGGTGAAGATCACCAAACATGCACTATTGACATGCAACTAGGCTATTAAATTAATAAATGTAGTAGCCTAGGTATATTTATGTGTATTTACCTATCATAGCAATGTTAATATATGCATCATGTTCTATGGACTACTCAAACAATATTTCTTTATATCAATATAACAGTATCTCTTTGCAATGCTGCCCATAATGTTCTCTTATCGTAGGCGGGAAAATTTACAATTTAAATCTATTGGTATGACAATATATCACACTAAACCTATTAATCTGGTCAAATCTAGCATAATAAGATGTTGTTCTTAATATGTATATAACATGTTCAGTAAAGCTATTCGTTTTAAATTCATACTGGATCAAGAGCAGTCATCACGCGGCGGACTTCAAATTATTACCCGCATCAGTAAAAGGGTTAGGATCCCTTGTTTCATAGTTAAAATATCCACAGAATGATATATAATTAACGTAAATTGGCTGAGAAGGTCCTTATTTTTCTATTCGATGGGGTTTAAGGCCACCCAAACCAATAGTTGTGCATTTCACTTTATGATTTGTGTTTTCACGGTATGTTCATCGTCATCTTCATCTATAACCCTAATTTCATGTCCTTTCGTTTCACTAGTGTCAATGCATTAGTGTTGTGAAGGTTTTCATTGTGCAATAGCAAATATTCCACAGAGAAAAAATCATTCGCCTTTACCTGGACTTGAACCCGGACCCCCTGATTCCGGCCAGGTGATCTACCAGTTGAGCTACCAAAGCGTCCTTTTTCCCTGTGGAAATTATAGAGCTTTAAAGAAACATGATGTTCACGGACTGCTAGGCATATCATGTCACAAAACAGCCGAAGCCGTGCGCATGGCGCCACCGTCCACGAGGTTAAAGCCGACGTTGAAACACTAAGGTGTTAAAACACTGCACTAAGTTGACGTTGAAGCCTACATTGAAACCGACGTTGAAACACTAAACACTTCTTTGAATTTCGTTTTCATTGTGATTTGTCGTATGATAATGTGTATAGAATACGGAGGGAGCCCCTCAAATGGGGTAGTTTACCATATTTTTTAATAGCCAAATATGATAGAGTTTGTAAAATAAAAAGACCCGTATTTTTCCGTTTTTTGATCCGCCAATTATTTCTCGAGTTACAAGGGGCGAAAAACTGTTGTTTTTAACCCTTTTGGAAAAGTGGGTGTGGTGCAACCTCTGACGTATATCGACTTCGTTCAATCACAACTGAGCCCGCGAAGCTACTTCGCCTTATCGCAAAGGGGGGAGACACAGCTAGCTCTCTCAATGGGAGCGATTGCGACAGCATATGTGCGAGCAGACCTTCCGAGAACCCCCCTCCACTCCCTTCGCTTCCACGAAAAGCAGTCAAGGACGGGAGGAAAATGACGTCAATTTTATCACGGCAGCTTTTTCGGTGGGCGTCACCTTTTGCTTATTATGATTTTTGATTTATGAGTGAATGGTTGAGGTTAGAAGATTAATTTTTTCACTAAAATTCTTTTTTCGTATCCATCTAACAATTGCGCGCACAAAATTGCGATTTCGGTTCTGAGTAAACGCCCCCATTGACACAGTAAGGCAGGTGATATCGGAGGAGGGTAGTCTACGGAAGACAGACTTCCTTCGAAGGCCCAGTGCATACAAAACCTTTCCTTGTTTGTCTTGCAGAGCCGCCTAAAGTGGAGACCTCCTCAGAGCCAGTGATCGAGACTCGCCCGCCAGCCGACACGATCCCACCTACCGCCGCCATCCAGCCCAGCAAGACGTCCATCGTCGAGGTCACCTCGTCCTCGGGGAAGGAGTCCTCGCCCCCAGCACCTGCGGCCCCGAAAACGACCCCTGAACCCAAGGTGACCACACCCAAGGCGACCACACCCAAGACTGTTCCCACCACGCCCAAGACTGTGCCCACCACACCCAAGACTGTACCCACTACCCCGAAGACTGTACCCACCACCCCCAAGACTGTCCCGACCACCCCCAAGACTGTCCCGACCACCCCCAAGACTGTCCCGACCACCCCCAAGACTGTCCCGACCACCCCCAAGGCTGCCCCGACGCCGTCGGCCGTGAAGAAGAATGAAGCGGAAGGCCTGCCACCCGTGATCCTGTCGAGCATCGTGGAGGTGAGGACTGCCGAAGGCCCGACGCCGGTGGAGGACAGCGACAGCGGCGCCGCCAACCAGGTGGGCGCCGAGTTCTACAACTTCCTGTCGCGACAGCCGTCGGAGGTGGTCGAGGAGACGTTCAAGGCAAGTGGTCAGCGCAGGAAACTGCCGGCGGGAGGGTCAAGCGAAAAACGGTACATGCATAGTCAATGGTTCATCATATATATCAATGACTATCACAGCGTCGGGCGTCGGAACTATTTTCGCTGGGAGGGGCCAATCTTGAAAAGGGCCCGGCTCTTAAGAAAAGGGCCCGGCTCCTATGCAAAGGGCCCGAATTTTTTTGCGGATAGGAGGGGGTAGAGACTAGAATTCCGCTAAAAGTGCATATGAAGGTGGTAGAATATGGGTCAGAAGGGAAAAGGCAAGCTGGAAACATGTGAAATTTAATTAATTTATTAATGAAGACTCATTACTCAAGGGCCCGGGGTAAATTCTGGGGGGGGGCGGAATGACCCCCTGCCCCCCACTTCCGACGCCACTGGACTATTATATAGATGCAAACATTTGATAGCCAACCAGAAAATTGTTTCGATCCAGTTGCAATTATTCAGTTTTTCATATAGAAATACGCTTTATACTGGTGGAAATAGAAGTTTAGATAACGGTTCTTGTGCTCATTTATGAATGACAGAATGCATGTTAGTTCCAATTTTCACCCCGTATTTAAGGTAAATAAAATTATTACTTGGTAAGATTTCACAAATTTATTTTTCACCGACCTAGGTTTCGATTGTTTGACAATCATTGTCCTATACAATAATTATGTTTGATCTTGATAATGATTGTCAAACAATCGAAACCTAGGTTGGTGAAAAATTAATTTGTGGAATCTTACGAAGTAATCATTTTGTTTCTCTTTATCTCTTTATCCATATTTAAGGCTTTATCTTAGTTTTGAATTGATATAAGTCTTTACAATTTGATTGCAAATAGGTATTTACTTTTTTCACTGGCCCAACGAACGACACATGTGGTATTTACATTGGGCACTTAAACTTTTAACAATTACACAAGCACATAAATCGATTCCCTAGGTAGTTCAAATCCTCTCCGGGTGGGATTCGAACCCGCAACCCTCGGATTGACAGGCGAGGGATAGCCGCCAACCCTGACCGGCGTAAATGATGTACCTATGTTTTGCATATACAAATAATTATATTTGTAATTAATTGTATGTAATATGAAAGCAGTTATTAATTGTGCACAAGGTTTTCACTATGTAGACGCCGTTGACCAAAAATGTCGTGGTTAACGCTAATATGAAGGAGCCAATTTTAATAAGGCTGTTGCGGACAGTTCTGGTCAAAAGTAACACCTAAATTTAGCCCCATCGAGCAAAAACTCTACTCGTAATATAAATGAGTGATGCCTACAAGATTATTAATTCAAACAATCCCTCGATGAATCCGATCAATAAATCAGGGAAACCACGAAATGTGTATGTGGTAAGGTGTCTTCATGCGCAGCAACATGGAGATGAAAGCAAACGATGACTCGAGGGCGAAAGAATTCACCAACTGCTAATCCCACTCAAAACTCATCCGGACGAGGATTAAGCTGTTAAGCAATCCAAAGTAAGTGCAGCGCGTCAATTAGGCCGATTGATAGGATCACATTCCTGACACGAGGAACTGATTCCCCAACGGGCAGACGTTGAGTGTGACCAGCCCCGAGAATGGATACCACTTTATTACTCTCAAATCGTGATACGTGGCAATTATAAATGTGGAAAAATCCTTTCCCTGCGATAAATTCCACACTTTCCACCTTGATCGATGAGGAAATTCGGAGTTGAGAAACGGTGGGATACGGAATGGGAATGGTGGCCTCTGTATCCAAGCGTGTAGTTGAATGCAAACATAATTTCTCCATTCCCTGGCATTGTTCCCCTGGATTTAGCTCTCACATCTCCTCTCCTTCTTTATTGCTCCCTCATCACAACCAATTTTCTTGACTGAACAACTCTTCCATATTCATAATTTTAATGCCTATTGCTTCATGATGAATAACAATTAAACAAAACTTTTGTAATTCCTCATGTAAAAGAGGCTTTAAAGCGACCTAAGTTTCACTGAAGGGGCGGGTTGGGGTAGTGATGGAAAAATGTCGGTCAAAATCGATTATTCGAGCAATCGATTTTTAATCGAAATGAAAAGCTCGACTTTTCAGCAAAAATCGAAATGTGAACCAAAAGATCGATTAATCGAAAAAATCTACGGTTCATTTTTGAAAAAAAAATGCAGTTGGTACAAGAAACATTTATAATTCATTTGAAAAACGCTCATTATTTTTTATTTGAAAAATATAAAAAATCCCTAAAATTGTACTTAGAAAATATTCTTGAATTATTGGTCGTAAAAATTTACAATTTTCTTGAATGTGTATCACCGCTTGGAACCATTCGGCTTCACTAAAATTTTTGAGGACGATCAACTGATTGAGATGCTTTCTTGATGATTTGGGGCAGATTCTCTCCACTCCCGTATAAGGCGCTTTCCAAAGTTTTAGTCCCAAACACCGTTCGAAGGGTGCGCCACCGTCGCCATAACCGCGCTGGGGCGCGCAGTTCAAATACTAATATTTTTAAATTTTCTTTTATTTATTATTTTTTCTTAGAATTTATTACTTATTACGTGCACACGATGGTTAAAATCCTCGGATGCGCTTCCATGTTGTCCATCCTCTTCATTTGATGATCGTTCCCTTACCCATATCAGGAAATTCCTTGAAGTCACAGTGACAGTACACAATCATCATCTGATGCATTCCCATAAAACTGCATGAAACCAACACGACGAAATAAGATCACATACGCGAAGACACAAAAAATAGGCACTTCAACATGATCATTGGAACCAAGGGTAGCAAATAAAAAAAACTGATTTCAAAAACTCATTTAATTACTTATTCTGTTACACACTTCAGCTTAATAACAAAATCAATGAATGGATTATGAAGTCAACCAACAGTTTCCATACTTCAACAATTTACATTTAAGAAATTGATACAGGCATTTGAATGTCAACACTCCTCATCAGCTCTTCAAAAAGCATTCCTGCAAAACAATCAATAGAAAGAAAAATGTCAGTATCACTTCATAGTATTTTACGTTCAAGTACCAATTTTATGTGAGGTAGACCATAACAACTAATGCTAAAGCAACAGTATAGATAACAAGGAAAGTAACTATGCTTAGAGCTGTCCATTTCATGCCTCTGTCTACAAAGGAATACCTAGTTGGTAAAACGTGAGGAGTTATACATCAATGTGCTGATTATTCCACTACCACCCAGGAGGTTATCACCTTGGTAGCGCCTCTTTTTCATGGTCAAGACCCATGTGGCAAAGAGATCCCCAGTCCAAGAAGTAAGTGTAAAGTTTATATGTATAAACAGCCCTTTAACGACTGATTTTTCTGGCACAAATTATAGAGAACAATTTGTGCCAGCACCTAGAAAGCTTGTGCAAGCAAGCAACACTGGTAGAGACACCTCCAGCTTGTATAGGCATATGAGAAACCAAGATGCTAGTAGCTCTGAACCATACGGTCCACCAGAATATCAGGGCAGGCTCATTGCCAGGGGAGCTTCTGGTGCTTCAGCCCCCCCTGAAAGTTTTCCCAATAACTTTGTTGTTCTGATTTTAGTAATGAATTTTACGAATGAGAAGAGATAAGCATGGGCACAGTAAAAGTAAATATCAAGAACTGAAAATTAAGGCAAGAGATTTGTAACATGTCGACACCGAATGGGCAAGGCTGATTTGTTTTAAGTTAAGCAAGACTTAGCCCCACCCGAAGCAAATTTCTGGCTACGTGCCTGTATCAGGGTGGAGGATAATCACTGTACACCATTTAACTGATCTTCCAAATAATCACTTGACAATATGTACAACATAATTTGAGCCATATTTGGAGTGAAAGGAAGCAAATCAATAGCACAACATATTAACAAAAAATTACCATATTAAATTAATCATAAACTAGGGAAAAACTAAGGCTTGATCATAACAGTTACACATCTCTGGCAAAAGATAATACATGGATATAAAATCACAACAGCATAATTTGTGGAAATTAAAAGATTTTTTTCAGTTTCATCTTCCTCGTATCGATACATTATTTTTAATGGGCACATTGGTGACAACTGAAATGAAAAAAATTCTTAAATCAGTTAGATGACTGTTGCACCTGAAAAAAATCAAAATGCACACCCACAAGGCATTATTAATGTGGAGAGGTTTCTTTCATGATCTGTAGCTCTCTTCTGGCAGCCGTGATACCTCCTTCAATTATAGAAAGAAATTCTCCTGAAGGGAAAGATCTGTTATGAGCTTCATTTTCAAAAAATAAAGAGAAGATATCCTGAAATAAACTAGGGTCTATTGTGAGGAATGGATCACAAAGGTCACAAGGAGGATCTTCAAGGAACATCATTGCCTCACGAATTTTTATGGGCACAACTGAAAACTAATTTTCTTACAACTCAATATTAGTTCTCTTCCTTTATAGCTTCTGTTGATCTCATGCTGTCTATATTCAGCATCTTACTGAAGGAAAAAAGAAGACAACTATTAATAGGCTGCACCCATCCTCAATTTTATATATTTGTCCCTGGATATAAATTAAATAGTTAAATACAGCAGTATTCAATGCTCCTATAACTGTTAAATGAAAGGGTTATGATTTGCATCACAATTCTGCCTAATAATACTGAAAAAAAGTTTCAACCGGGTCTTGAATAAGGTTGTGGGTTCACAAATGCCAGCATTGTTCTTTTTACTAGGTCAGACAACAACATTCCTGATTTAATATAAGCTAACTACCCATTCTGATAAGGAGGGTGGATTACTGACTTTTGCCCAGGGACTGTCACAAAATAATTTTCAGATAGGCAGATTCCAAGAATTTCACATGAGGACTCACCTAACTTACAGCTGACTTCAAAGGTTCCTTCGGCAGGTGCATGGGCGTGTGGTCCATGGTTCCATTTAAGCTGTCAAAAGCAGAGTCCACCTCCATAAAAAACTATGTAGTGGCAAGTCCATCTTTGCCTAAAACACCTGAAACCATACATCAACATTAATAAATGAGAATGTATTTGAAGGTAGAAGGCACTAGCCTCATACATTTTCTTTGGGATATTTTGATGACGATTGCATGATAGCGAACACCTTGTCACCAGGCTGCGAGCTACACACGACAGTTCACACGAGATACAGCAAAGGAACAGCAAGTGAAGATTACGAGTTATGAAACATAATAACAAACAAATTGTTTTGAGTAACGGGCTCTTAGCACAAAGATTCACGGACAAAACAGCTTCCGACTGTGATTACTCAGATGCCGGGCATAACGGTTCGCCAGTTGGTGAGTTATCATTTTCATAACATAACAAGAACTTGACGAAAACGAATACTTTCACATTATTTTTGCAAATACCACTATTCAACACACAAAACAATATAATACTTAGTTCAATACAATTAAGATGAATGTTTCAATGCAATCGAGAAGAATGTTTCAATGCAATCAACATCGAAGAAAATAGTATACTTCATTGCAAGGATGAAATTCGTAACAAAAACACAACATGGCAACTACTTTCGCTTCTCGAATACTAACATACAACAAAATAGTTACGTCCAAAGGCACTCATAAGGTTCATTAACGGACACATAGTGGGGCAAGGACAGATTACAGCATACTGTATCTTAAAATTGCACCTACCTCTCAAGTACTTCTCTCCGGGAGCAGATCAACCTTCAATACAGCACTTTCGGCATTCCACATCCAAATTCAGGCGTCAATTACAACAAAAACACAGATTTCAACCGCCTCAGTAATTCTCCGATAGCCGTTGACACTGCGTGTGCTTCCCTTATTTCAAATCAACAGGGATGCATGGAGGGGGAAATTTCCCCCTCCCTTGACCTCGAAAGTGGTGGGGGGTAATCGTGTAGTTCCAAACACCGTTCGCAGAGCGTATGGAACTTAGGGGAACGGCCGCGGCGCCAGTGAAATCCCCATGATCTGGGGCGTGCCTTTCCAATTTTACCGGCCTTAGAGAAAAGTCTTTCACATGGGACGGATGACGTTATCATACTCGGCACTCTGATCGCGAAACGGTACGTGTTGGGGTATTCACCCTTTATCTCCTCCTAGACTTTCAAAGGATCAGGGTTGACTTTCCTATCGACGAGTGGCCTGTTGAGGTATTGTGTAACTTCTACTGGCATCTGCTTCTAACAAGAAGTGACCTCGAGGATGGTTAATTGAGCCTCGAATAACCATCGAGGACCTCTACTGACTACTACGCGCTGCTGAGATCAAACGAAATGGTCAAGATCGAAGTTGAAAAATCGAGTTTTTATCAAAACTCGAATATCATGGCTCGATCTCGATTTCCTCGATCTTTGAATATTAAACCTCGATTTTCGATTTTAATCGAAATCAATTTTTCCATCACTAGGTTGGGGGAGTGGTCAGAGTACTGGCCTCTCACCGATAGGGTCCGGGTTCAAATCCCGGCAGTGTAAGATATTTTAAATTGGTAAACTGGCACCTACGTGAATGTTTCGGAGAGAAAAAAACAGTACCCAGTCCGTCAGATGAGACGTTAAGCCGTAGTCCCCTTGGCCCCATTTCGTAAAGAGCATTAGGCTAATGCCGTCGCCAACTTTCTCTCTACCTTTCCTCCTTTCCTTTCCCTTCCTCGTGTAATATCCACCGGTTTGAAGCACCTATTGCATCTACATAATACCCTGCAAGCCACCATAAAGGTGTGTGGCAGGGGGTGGCTTCACACCAAACATGCGTTATATATCATGCATGAAAAGAATTAGCAATTATATTCTAGTCTAAACTTCACAATTTCAGAAAAGGAAAAAATATGAAAGCAAGCATGAAAAGCATATACTGCTGGTTGGGTTAGATTAAAATCCTTATACCAGCATGCCTACCTATGCCATCCATTAATACATTCGTATTTATACTATTGGAAATATTTACAGTTAAACATATTCCTAAGTGTGCGAGGAAAGAAGGACATTTTGAATCTGTCAGTTTGGCAATCAATTTCTATGATTCTATGATCACAGTTATTATTATCTTGATATTTATTTAAGGATTAAGTCTGAATTTCACCCAACAGTCCGAAAATGATTCCCGTTTTAATGCATCTAACAGAGTGGTTACGCAAATATAGTTAAAATCCCGTCCCTTTACAAATCTTGCCGATCTTTGCTGCACACGCACGAGTTATTATTTAAACTTATTTTGTAAGGATCCCATATACTGGCATATATTAGCGCGAATGCAGACTTGAAAACACAGATGAGGTTCCACTGCGGTGCCTGATGATGCTGCACCGCAAAGAAACCTAAGTCCTGTTAATGCCTCCTTTAACATAACCATTATAATAATATTAAAAGGCTTTTTTTATTGGAGCGAGATTGAGACAAAATTCTCCCTTCTGCCATCTAACGCCTCCTAAAAATAAATACGTAAAACATCTACATCTACATAATACCCTGCAAGCCACCATCAAGGTGTGTAGCAGGGGGTGAATATTCACCAAACATGCACTACATATAATGCATAAAAAAGTATTAGTATTTATATGCTGTTCTGAACTACACTATTTAAAAAAAGATAAAAATAGTAAGCAAACATGCAAAATCATGCTGCTAGTTGCGTTAGCTTCAAGTCCTTATACCAACATGCAGCTACCAATGTTATCCATTGCTACACTTGTACTGGATATATTTTCCGTTATTCATATCCCTAATTGTACGAGGAAAAAAGGACATTTTGAATCTGTCAGTTAGGCAATAAATTTCTCTAATTTTGTGATTATGGTCCAGTCTACCATAGTAAGTTGGGGTTCGCAAAATATTTTTAATATCATCACTGAAAATACTGTCTTGGAATTTGTTTAAGCGATTAAGTCTACATTTCAACCTGCGATCTGACAATGATTCCCAATTTAATTCATTTAATAGACTGGTTACGCTAATAAGATTATCACACCGTCCCTTTAAAAATCTTGCCGATCTTCGCTGCACACGTTCAAGTTCATTTTTTAGACCGATTTCCTAGGGATCCCATATACTGGCAGCATATGATTGCCATGACTTTAAACAATTATAATCTGAGGTTAAAAATAAATAATCAAAACTTTAAAGGATAACTCAATAATTAAAACATTAAAGGATACAAAGGAATTAATGCATGTGGAATTACAAAGTTTTGTTTTGTTGTTATTCATCATTAAACAAAATCACCAAGTTACGCCTCTATCTATGAATTGTATCCATCGTTTTCTGTTTAAGTCCATTTTCTATCTTAACTCTTCCTTAAAGATTGTTCCTTCTTTTCATTAATGATATCAGTAAGGTGGTAAAAAGTAAGCTTCGTCTATTTGCCGATGACGCAGTTGTGTACAGGGAAATTCTAAGCCCAAACGATAAGCAATATTTAAATGATGACCTACAAGCAATCGAAAATTGATGTGATACATGGCAGTTAGAATTAAATTTTTTTAAATGTGTTGTAATGAATTTTTGGAAAAAGAATAGTTCTCCTCCTAGCACATACAAAATAAGTAATAATGAAATAACAAACGTGGAATCCATTAAATATCTTGGAATAAGACTGATACATGATCTTTCCTGGGGTAAACATATACGTGAAATAATGGGTCAAGCTAATCGTAAACTGGGCTTCATCAAAAGAGTATTGGGTAAATGTGACGATCATGTACGAGAAATCAGCTACTTTTCCCTTGTTAGACCTCATTTGGAATATGCTGCCAGTGTATGGGATCCCTACGAAATCGGTCTAAGTAATGAACTTGAACGTGTGCAGCGAAGATCGGCAAGATTTGTAAAGGGACGATACGATAATTATATTAGCGTAACCAGTCTATTAAATGAATTAAATTGGGAATCATTGTCAGATCGCAGGTTGAAATTTAGACTTAATCTCTTAAACAAATTCCAAGGCAATATTTTCAGTGATGATGTTAAAAATATTTTACGAACCCCAACTTACTATGGCAGACTGGACCATAATCATAAAATTAGAGAAATTGATTGCCGAACCGACCGATCCAAAATGTCCTTTTTCCCTCGAACAATTAGAGATACGAATAACGGTAAATATGTCCTATCGGAGAGTAGCAATGAATAGCATTGGTAGCTGCATTTTGGTATGAGTGCTTAAAGCTAACCCTACCGACAGAATGTTTTTGCATGTTTGCTTTACAATTTCTATCTTTTTCAAATAGTGAAGTTCTGACTAGTATATTAATACTATTCCTTTTTTATGCATGATATGTAGTGCATGTTTGGTGAGAAATCACCCCCTGCCACACACCCTTGTGGTGGCTTGCAGGGTATTATGTAGATGTAGATGAAGATGATTCCTAAGATCCTTATTTCGAGTATGAACACTCTTGTGCGATGACCCTCGCGCTGAATTTCCCCGCAGGTCATCGGCCTCAAGCCCAGCTCCAAGGTCAACGTCCGCTCCAAGACGAGGCAATCGGTGGAGGTGCGCAGCCGTGTCAACGTGGTCACGCAGACGGACGTGAAGACGCGCCTGTCCTCCGCCGTGCACAGCTCCAAGAGCCGGCCCGGCAAGGCCCACAGCAAGGCCAGGGCCCACCACCACCACCACGACGACGACCCTTACCCCACGGGGCTGGTGACCCGCATGGGCGGCACCATGGTGGCCGACGGCATCACCACGGTGCACGAGACGAGCGTGGTGGGCACCATCATCTCGGGCAAGTACGCGCAGATCCTTCAGAGCACGTCCCACATCTTCTCTCGCAAGGCGCCCGCCGTCGCCCCCTCCCCTTCTCAGCAGCGCATCCTCAAGACGGCCGCCCCTGAGATCAACGCCACCCCTGTGGACGCCCCCGACGCCAGGACGCAGATCACGTTCTCGCCGACGCAGCGCCGGCCCCACCGTACCGACTTCCTGTCCAAGCTGAACCGGGGCCGGCCCTCAGCGGCGGCGGTAGCCAGGGATCCCCCGGAGGAGAGAAAGAAGCCGGCGGCCAAGCCGGCGGGCCGCAGCAGCTCGAGGCCTAGCGTGCGGGCCGCCAAGACGTGAGTTTGAACCTCTTGCCGCTCGGACAGCGAGTTGATGGAGGTATCACGGATATACATGCGGATACGTGGCTCCATGACCGACGTTTCGAAAGATTAAGGAGGAGGTTCCACCGTGACTGCGCGATTCAAAATCCCGTAAAAGAGCTATGTTATTTAATGAATAAATACCGATCCAGAAAAACACCTATATGGAAAATCATCTATAGGGTGATAACGCATACACAATAATTCTATGAGTATGCCACTATATAGCGTGCTGTATTCGCATTCTGTTTTTTACACGCTCTTTTAACTCATTTTGAATTCGGAACATGACTGACGTGTTGTTGCCACGATTAATTTACAAAATGAGAATACATGCTCCATCCCACTAATACGTATGCTAAAATAGGTAAAATATTTTATTGCTTCGTTTTAAACTATTTCCTTCGAAATACAACTCTTTGTTTTGAATTTATTGATATTCATATTTTTGAAAATTGTTTGGCTACAATGGCGCTGCTACCATTTGAAGACATTGGTATTAATTACACCATGTCAATAACCAATAAAATATTTAAGTTGCATAAAAAAAATAAGGACCTTGGTAAGGTATATTCCTAAATTAAGTTACTAAATATGCTTGTAAGCATGTTCCGTCAGAAGTACAGTGGCCAATGATAACAGCATACTGCAGCACCACTTTCATGTAATTAAGGCTTTTCTGATTTTTTTCGAGCAAACATTGATTAATATCAATTAAATAAGTGTGGTAACGTGAGCACTTTGGGACATTGATAAATTCTACATAAAATTGCGCATCTTATATTAGTTTTCGTCTAAACGACATTTCCCGTTACATTATTAATCTGCAAATTTTACTGCAACAGCCATGCTCTGCCGTAAAACCACGTATAAAATAGCTGATTTTAAACGTCTTTTTTCTTCAAATATATTTATATTTATATATATATATTATTTCCAATCGATAGAAGGGCGAAAAAATAATGTGTCCTGACATTTTAACGGAAATGATATCTACTTCATAATTCGGTGGAGCCTCCTTAAGCCCCGTTTACAATTGGCGTCAACTTCAAACGTTAGCAGGAATGGGTTTCATATTTCACCGCGACGGTTTACGATTGAAGTTAACTAGAATGTGCATCCGTAGACTTCGGTCACTGTAGCGACACTTCGGCTTGATTTCTATTCGTGGATGAGCTCCACATACTAATTAACTACGGTAGAAAACGATAAAAATTAATAGTTACGAGTGCTACAAGATTATAATTGCTCTTAATCAAGTATGCTGCTTATTATTTGTACAGGAAAAGTGCTTCAAATATTTTGGGAAAAATTTTAATTTTACTGTTTACTGTGAGTAAATAGTTTACCAAACTGTTTACTCACAGCCCAACGTGGTCCAACGAGTTAAGAACAATGAACGTAGCCCAAATCCCAGTCATCGCCACAAACAAATGAGAAACGACATCCGATATTGGGTGCACATACTGCGCATGCGCGGGCGTGAATTAAGTGGCCGACGCTTTCACACAATCGTAAACACGTCCATAAGAACCCGTGAGTTCAATTTGACTTTGAAGTTGAAGTCCACGTTGACGCCAATCGTAAACCGCCCTTTACGCCACCGTCGTCCTCAAGGGTGTTGAGCCCAGAGAAAGAAAGCGGAGTAAGCTGCCGAAACGTCGGTAATGGAGCCACTTACTCGGATGGATACTTCCATCAACTCAATTTGCCGGGAAAACCTAAGTCATTCAAGAGGTAACAAGTTGCCCTCACAAAGCCGGCATGGAAACATATGAGTAATAGCGTTGCTCCTCTAATCGGTGGCACTGATGCGTGAATTTTACTCGCCTTACTGTAAAAGATAAAACCCTAGGGTTGACAAAATTTTCCTTAGGTCTAAACATTGGGATTAACAAAGTTTCGCTGTTGTATGAGCAAGGATTGGTTTATGAAACATTGCCATAAAGAAACGCAATGCCCTCTCATTGACTACAATTCCTTTAGAAAAATTAGTGTTCCAACCCGAAAGTTAGATTTTGATAGGTGAGGGTAGAGCTCACCCCGTATACTTGACCATTGGAGTGTGAAATTCACACATTCAGGGTATGGGGACCAGAACCTTACCCAGGGCAGCCTGTGATTTCGTATTGAGTTCTGTCTCACAGAAAAATGAATCGCGAGGATTTACCGACGCTTGAATTACGCTGAATTTGTCGGTTATCAAGATGTTTTAATCCATCTGCCATTATCAAGTTGCATACAGGATTTTTTCGCTGAGAAATCTTCTCAATGGTGCGGACACAAATGCAATGAAACCCAAGTCTGCAATATCCAGCGGCTATCTCAAGGCCACTTCCAAAGCTGTTTCTCCGTAATGCATACAAATCTCGGCCAGCGGACAGTTGTCCGGCAATCACACATTTGAGATAAACCAGCGGCAGACTTCACACGAATGTTTCTCCAAAGGAATATGGGAAGTTGATGGAGCGAAGTTTGTCCATTAACAGATTTGTATGAAATGCGTGTTCTTATTACTGATATCTATGGATAACATTGAAAAAAATTGTATTATCGATATCATTTTTCGAAAATTTAACTTTACTCTGATTTAAGAATTAGCCGAATGGGACATTAGGTGCGTTACGCAATAATTCGATTTCACATGCACTGTTTTTCTTCTATAATACGCAACATAATATGATACTGGGTACGATCAAATATCAAGGTCTCTCACTGAGTTAAAAATTGGTAAATTTTTTTAGTTTAATTTTTGCCTAAATTTTGAATACGAAGCCGAAAAATGGGTATAACATGGGTGACATTGTAATTGGAGATTGAATTGGCGATTACCAATTTAAAACATTTAAAATATTTTGGCAAAAAGCAGAAATAATGAATGACATCCAATATTTTATTATTGATATTTCAACACCATTGGCCGTAGTGTTATATTCAATCATAACAACTTAATAGGTGTTAAATTTAAAATTTTCATTATATGCGTTTTTAAGCATTTAACTACTTATTAACTACGATATTAGAGTATTAAAGCAACTGATATTAATCAAATTACACCTTTGGCTATACAAATACAATTACATGGCTTCGTCAGGACAGATTTCTGCATGAAAACTTTGTATGATATATTTTAAAAATCCTATGGCCAACAGGTGGAATTGATCTCGTCATAAAAATTTAAATATATATATAATGCCATAGATGTTGAAGAGCTAAACCGTGAAAAACATAAAAGTGCATCCTGTTATTTGAATTTTTCTGGGTGCAGGATCGGACAAATTACGCTAATAAAATTCCTTCATACGATAAAATTGGTTTGACCCTAACCACCCCTTAATACCACTTTTGAAATCAGTCCTATTTTTCATTCAGTTTTTGGTTCACGAGGTCATTTGTTGAATGCATTCATTGCAACTACGTTCAAATTTTGTTGAGTTTTGGTATTTTCCTCTCGATATTGCCAGGAATACACTGCCACAATGCTGGCAAGATAAAATCTCACGTTCAACACTAATATTTGAAGAACGTTTTACAGTTATTTGATCTGAAAAGCTAATCCTTTATTACATGGTAAGTGGTAAGTAAAGTAATGATTGTAAGCCAAAAAAAATATTACATATTCGAAATACCTCCATGTGGCATAACTATTTCATAGGAGAAATCTACTGTAAAAACGATATTCTTGGTCTGGCCACTGCTTTGAACAAAGCACATAAAAAAACAATTCTTTTAATATTTCCACTTCTGCATGTATGGTGAGTTCCACCGAACAAATAGATGTACTTAAAATGTGGTCATAGTTCTTTACTACATGCTTGTAATATTTTTAAAATATACACTCAACGACCTACGATTGCCGCTCCAGCCACCTTAATCATGGAAAATTACTTTTTAAATACAGAAACTCTAACATTCTCTTTCTAAATTTAACTTAAATTTCTATAAAAATGTAATTAAATGAATTCCCTTACCACTGCATGCATGCATTTAGTAATAGCATGTAAATACTTTTAAAAAGAGACTTGAATTTTTATTATGATATACTGGTCTCCTATACTTTCATTCTCAATCTGTTATGCACGTCATTATTTTCTAAATATAAAATATTGTTTTAATCTAATAATTTTAACGTTACTTTCAATCACATTCTGTTACGCATGTCATTGTTGTCTCAGCATAAAGTGATGTTTTAATCTAAAACTTTTAACATTTCAATTCCACACTTATCACAGTACAAACCTGTATCTACGTCAACTTATATTTATTAATTTACACCTAACATTATTTTATCATTTAATATTTTGACTAAAAGCCAAAATAAAAAGTGATTAACAGTGTCCTTAAATGCATGCGATATTTAAAATGTGTGTTTCTTATGATCCTATTAATATTTTTCAAGTTTTAATCTTGGTTTTTTTACTTTCCAATTAACAATCACCCTAAACGTTTTTAAATAACAATATCCCAAATAATATTGGGCTTTGAGGTGACTCAATGAACGGGTCTGCTCATGTCCCGGAACATCATCCCATTATAACTATATCCGCCATCATATATTGATGAATTCTAATTAAACTCTAAGCATGAAACTAATTACCCCTCTCTTTGGATCAATCAATTTCCTTAAATGACTGTAAATGTCCATTCCTCAGTCATGTGGCCAAAAAGGCATTTCCTCCGTGAGGTCGGTACCAGATGGATCGACACTTGTCTTTTTCGCAAAAAATTAACAGAAAAGTTGGTTCGAGCTTTGATCACAGAAGTTTACGGTCCAGGGTATTCTTTCACTTGTTGGATTTAAAACCAGCGGGTACTAATTCTTTGATACTTCCAAGAGATAGTTTTCATAACCCAACGCTTAGCCACATATTTCATTTAAAAAATAATGTGAACATCATACCGGAGAAAAAACAACTAATGAAGACTATTTGATTTCTAATGAATCAAAAATCAGCTGAAATTTCATCGCTAATACTTAAAATGTATGAAGCGTTGAGAGGTGAGTTCAGTAAAGCCGTTCCGTCAATCACATGGCTTTAAACTCTTAATCACTCTGGACCCTAAGTTTACAGAACTGACAAAGTAAATGCACTCATTCTTCCTTCACAGAAAGTTATATCAAGTTCCAAAGTTTAATGGTGCCTGTGGATGAAATGCATTTATCACCACCTCTTTGAAGATACTTTTCCGAAACTAGCTGATCTTGACAAATTGAAGGACCGCGAGCTGCCCGCGAGAACCTTAACGGCGTTACGAGCTGAAATCGCATAATAGCAGATATTCCACAGAGAAAAAAATCCTTCGCCTTGACCGGTACTCGATCACGGGTCCCATGATTTCCGGTCAGGTGCTTTAGCCAATCAAACTACCGAGGCGTCATCTTTCTCTTGGTTAAAACACCAACCAGAACCCGGGGATCCGGGTTCGAGATCCGGTCAAGGCGCATGATTTTTTTCTCTTTGGAATTCTGCTATTGTACCTGATCCTGAGTAAATAAAATCTATTGCGTAGATATGGAGTATATAAACTCAGATAGTAGATGCCGAAATATTTCAACAGTGGTTCCGACTTCGATATTCACAGAATCTTTTCAAATCAACAACTTGGAGACATGATATACTCAAACCTGGGAGAGGAATGATTGCACTTTAAGTCGCTCAGACCCATATTCAATTATGCTAACCTCAATGATTGTCGTTTAGACAGTGCGATGAGGTTTTTCCTAACTGATACGAATAACTCTTAATAACTGGAAAGATTGGGATCTAATCCCGGTGGCTAAACGACAGCGTAACAAAGGAGCGGAAATTAACTAGGATTTTAAGGGAGGACCTAGCTTCAACCCCTCCCTCCTATGTATGTTCCGGGACAGGTACAGCAATCCCCGCTTCGGACGAACCTCCACTTCCTCCGAACTTGCAACCGTCTCCATCTTCAGTGACCCTCCCCAACGCTCCCCCTCCACTTCCGGGGGGCGCAGATTCAGCCGCAGCCGCTCCGGAGGCTTCCGGCCGACTGCCGCTGCCACCGCCGCACCCGTCAGCACCTCGTCCTACAGGAACGAGCCGGAGGCACCCAGCTACGGCAGCGGGCGCCGGGGCGGCTTCAAGCCCAGGAACCACTACTCGCAGGCACCGCAGTCCTCGCACCACGACCACCACGGCATCCACGCCAGCGGCGCGGCGGCCTCCGCACCCACCACCAGCCTCTACAAGTTCAAGCTGGCGCGGCCCACCGGTCGGTGGCAGTACAAGACGTCCCCGAAGCCGCGCATCAGCATCCGACGCCAGTCGGAAGAGGAGGAGGCGGCAGCCAGCGCCTACGAGGAGGAGGTGGAGGAGGACGAGGTGGAGGGCGTGCCGGGCGCCGTGAAGAAGGTGGTGACCGTGGTCACTTCGGGGGAGGCCGTGGTGGACGACGACGTCCACGCGACACTAGCCCCCTCCTCCTCCTCCACTGCGGCGACGCCGACGCTCACGGAGGAGACGATCAACGTCGAGATATCGACGCCCGCTGACTTCAAGAACACCTACTACGAAATAGCCACCATCAAGTCGCCTTACACATTCCAGGTCGGTTGAAAGATATGAAATGTCCCTTTGAGATTCGCCTTCTAGCAGTAAAGAGATTTGTACAGGAAGCAGTGGTAAATGGTCCAGGGTACATATTTCTACGTATTACGCAGAATATATGCCAGCTGTCTAGATATAGCCATTTCAGGATATATCTGGATCTGGATATATCTGGATCTGGCCTATCTGGATTTGGATATATCCGGATCTGCATATATCTGGAATTGGATATATCTGGATCTGGATATATCTGGAATTGGATGTATCTGGATCTGGATATATCTGGATCTGGATGTATCTGGATTCTGGCTACGTCTAGACATTCACTTAAATTTCCACCAGAGAGAGGCCAGGCCAGAGAATATTCCACCCCTCCCTCACCCCCCGCTTATCAAATCCTGTTGTAACACATATTTGCCAGTCAATAATAGTAGTAAATTTTAAGTAAAAAAAATAGTATATTAGCTTGTTGGAAATGAAGTAAGCGATCAATCCCCGATTCGAAAAAGATGTTTCCATTCCTACTGCACCCTGGGCAGGTTCCCGGGTCACCCGGGCCTTAAGTCGGGTCTGCGTCCAGAGTCTAAAATTGTTATCATCCTCTTCAAAAAGGCAACACTCGTATTCCTTCCGGTCATAATGACCCAGAATGCTAAGCCGCTGAATATTGTGACAGGAAAACAAAAGTACAACTCTAACTTTAACAACTTTAATCTCTAAAAGTCAAATTTTACATTGTCCAAGGATAAACACGAGTTTACTTTTAGTCTTTTTACATGGCCGATGAAGTAGATGCTGATGTAGTGTGGGTCAAGAAGAAATCTGAAACTGCGTGCAGTTTCAGATTCGAATTCGTTAGATTTGAAATTTTCAAGTAACTTGACCTTTCCAACAACATTCTAGATTCTTGGGTTTCCAAAACAAGCTCTTCTAAGAGCCGGGGGCACTCTCTGACCGTTTATACCCGTTTTTTTTACAAAGCGCGCAACTTTTCTCTCTATCTTGCTTAGTTCCTGAAAGTTAAATCTTCATTCCTGAAACCCCAACTGCATCATGCATACTCCAGAGGAGGCCTTACAAATAACATATTTCTGTTTCTTTTTCACTTGAATACTTTCCCCAATATTACTTTTAAATTACAGTCCCATTCTGATCTGAGCCAGAAACATTTCAAATGTGATTCCCCCTTCATGGCAAATATTATCTAAGAGCGACAATCAGATATTTAACTTCACTGCCACACTTGTGCCCACTTCACCAACATTAAAATTTTGGGGTTGCTTAATTTTGGCACCCAGAAGTGTACTGCGGTATATATTTTTTGATTTTGTTCAACTCCCCTAATCTTCACACCATTAATTAACAGAATTAAGATTTTGAATCATAGGCTGTCACAAATTATTTCTAGATAGGCAGAGGAATTACATTCGTATTACATTGATTTGACAAGTTCGAAGGATTCAGTCTTAACTATGTGGAATTCCATAGTGACAGAAAAATAGCAATATAGATATATTTCCACTTGTGAATTTATTGACGGTACAACTAGTTTCAGCGCTTCTGGACCATCATCAGGTACATGATGACGGCGCAGAAGTGCTGAAACTGTATAAATTGTAATTTTTCTCTGTCACTCATTAATTTATTGATAACTTGTGGAAACCTCACCTTCCACAAAATGAAAAATATTGGTCTCTAATCGTTACTGTGCAATTTCAAGTAAGTATTATTAAAGTTCTTTGCACTAATAAAGCAATATTGAAAGATGAGTCAGTAAATCTATTAACTTTCCTTCCTGCAGCTCGTAAAGAAGCTTTTCATAATAATATTTCAATTGACAAATAATCAAATTAGTCAATAGCAATAATCTACTGGGTAAATTATCCGTCGCAAAGGTGAACATCGGAATAGGATAAGATATAATCCAAAATAAAATGCGAATTGTCTTTCTCTCAATATTCCATACTTTTCTGGACATCACCGTTGCATTCAAAGCTTTTATTGTTTCTCCTTTACATTCTCATGAGTCTTATTGATCGAGCATGACTGATTAATCGACGAAATTTGGGCTCTTCCTCACGGGCGCAGGTCGGGACCGTCAAGAACACGAGGTTCATCACAGTCACGTCCACTCACTCTCGAAACCTGGACTCCACATCCACGGCCTCTCCATCCCTGAGCACCGAACCGCTAACCGAGAACATCCTCGGGGCAACCGCCACTCAGCCCCTGCGCTACGAGAACCTGCTGCCGGACGCCAGCATCGCGACCCTGCCAGCAGTGACCCTAACCGACCCCAGCATGGCCACGCCACCCCTGGAGACCATGACGGAAACATTCAACACCACCCAGCTGCTGCTCAAGACTCACGTCCTGCCCGTCGTGCGGATGTACGATGGCGAAACGAACATCCTGGAGACCGCCACCACGTCCCACATGACCCTCGTGCAGTCCTACCACGTGACGCGGCTCGTCACGGCCATCAAGACGCTGCCGCCGAGCGAGCTGTTCCACTTCGTGGCGAGCAAGCGACTCAAGGAGTTCAACGCCAAGCTGGAGGAGGCGGGATCGGAGTTGCTCGAGTCCGAGCTGGAGGTTGGCGAGAACGACAGCGAGGACGACGACCCTGCCTTGCTGGTCCTGCCCCCTGACCTCGACCTGGCCAACGTCGGCTCCGAGTTCGACGTGACGGCCGCCGAGAGGGCGCGCAAACCCACCCCCACTCCCTCGTCGACTGCAGTGGCAGTGACGTCTTCAACAGCCGTCGGTACTCCGCAGCTCAGCCCCGAACAGCTCCAGCAGCTAGCTCTGCTGCGCCTCCTGAACCCCGCCGCTGCACCGCAGGTACTCACGACGTCTAGGCCCGTGCTCAAGCTGGAGACGCTGTACGAGTCGCACGTGATCCCCGTGTGGAACGGCGCCACGACGCTCTTCAGCACCATCTCGAGACCGATAGCGACCGTGAGCAAGACGGAATACGAGTACGGCACGACGGCGGCCCTGCCCAGCGCCGTGCTCCCCCCTCCGCCTCAGCCCCTGATCCCTAACAACCCCTTCTTGCCGCAGCCGCAGTTCACCATCACGAGCCAGCCGGTGGTGCAGCAGACGATGGTGACGAGCACGGACTCCAAGATCCTGAAGCTCACCTTCGGAGCCAAGACGGTGTACTCGACGCTCTACTCGACCAAGGTGGTGCCCACGGTGGTCACCACGTACGTCACCACGTCCGCGCCGGTGGCGCCCGTGGTGGCACCGGCCTTCCCGGGATACTTCCCGGGTGGATACGCCGGCTTCCCTGCCTTCGTGGGATGAATGGCTCGTGGAAGAGCACCTCGGGTGAACAGGCAGGCTCGAGATATCTGATAGACTCAGAATATGAAGTGTCCATCATCATTCACAGCAGTGTACAGAGACGGGTCCTATTTTGCTATAATCAGCCTAGATTCCATCTCCAATAAGTGATCACGATTTGTAGTGTTTCCTGCTCGGTTATACTGAAATTCCAACAAAACACCAACAACCAAAAATGTGACAAGTGCAATTGTTAAGGGTAGTGTGTTTCTTGAACATTCCTCTGTAATTAGATCATATATCTCATCTGGGTGGTGATTAGGTTTTCCTCGTCCAGCTTACACTCTTTTTTTATACTTTTCTCCACTATAACCAAATGACGTGTTGTAATTGTGAATTTATCTATTTTTGTAGCATAGTATTTTTAGGGAATTTTGGCTGAAGCATATTTTCTTAAAACATGAACTTTGAATTGGATATAGCTGAACACCATGAAAAAAACATTGGTACAAATAACTGTTTTTTGATAATATCATGAATTATTGATTGAAAATTAGTAAATTTTCTTTGTGATGAATAATTTTCACGAATACTCAGATAAGAGGAGTATGTGTATTTCCGAGAATTGCAATAATAATTTTCATATCTTGGTATGGAAAAATGTAGAATCAAGCACAATTGCTTCCATGAAATTGCCAATGGAAAATTTAATTTTTCAGGCCATGTAAAAATAATTTAAAAACTAAAATAAATCAAGATTACTTTTGGGATTATGGTGAGATTTAATTCCACTTCTCAAATCCTTTCTTTAAAATATTTACAATTTCCTTTCAAGTCGTAGCCAGCAAATGTAGTTTTATATTATATTAATGGAATTAACATTCATATTCGAGGTCCTATTCAAAATAATATCGACACAATACTTTTCTCTCAATATGTGTAATGCACCTAATTGCGTAGTGAATGATTAGAAACTAAAATAGAATACAGTGCAAGTATAAGCTTCAGCGTAGGTAGAGGAACGTTCACCATTGTGATTGCAGGTATTTTTTAATACGCAAGGAAAGGAATTAATGAGCAGGCAAACATTTTCTTTGTTAAATACCCTTCTATAAAAATAGCAGTCACTTTTATAAAACATTCTACGAACTTTTAAGTATGAAATTATTGAACTTAATGTTCCAGTGGATCATTTCCATTTGAGGCATCTGAGCCCTTTTTACCTCTGTTGTTTCCACTGCTAAAATTATTGTATCTATTTGGTATACGTTTGCCAACATCCTATTCAATCATTTCTATAAACGGTTAAATGTATAAAGATACCTAGTATAATTATAGTTGGTGTATTAAACAAGGATGAAATCCGGCCTCTCCGACCAAAGCGCTGAGCGGAAGAACACAGAGCGACGGGGATTCGCGCTTCAATTCAGATGTGTGGAGGCCTGTACATTCAGATAGGTGGGGCTTTCACCGTCGCCTACTTTAGAGGCTATGTTCCTCCGGCGTCAACGAGCGCCGACTCAGCTCAACTAGCCTCCCAAAGATCACTGGAAAACCATATGCATGAGTTAGTGAAATCAGAGGAATAGAGATGGAAAAACATCGAAGACTGCGACAAGAATGCGCCAAGGAAGATCTGGAGAGGAGAAAAGTATTCAAAAGGAAACCCCGGATTGCAGAAGAGGTCTTAGACGCTTTTGGGGAGAGAACAGGAGATAAGAATTTGATAACTGAAGAAGGGTGACTTCACTACAAAAGGGTAAGAAATTAAATGTGACAAAAAGCGAGGAAATATTCCTTTTTTTGCATGGAATATGTATATTTTTGACCACATGAGCGCCCGGTTTCAAGGAAGCATTGCACGCATGTACTTACTTTTTGCGTCTCTGTTTTCGATACATTTTTTAAAATGTTTTTTTTCAAATGGGTAGTCAGTGTTGGTTCTGAGCAGTGGCGCTTGCTATCCAATGTTGAAATGGAATGAGAGCATGCCATCAGTACATATTCTCACTGGCGAATCAGCTGTTGTGCACGCGGGATTCTTTGAGAGCGACTCACTCCCCTTCCTTGACTTCTCGATGAAGTTTCTTTCAATTAGTTGTACGAGTAAACTTTTTGTCCTACCAGTTGAACAAAATTGTGTTCTATCCATTAGATATGTTGACTAAACGGATAATCGGGTCTTCTTTTGGAGATTTCACTGCAATTCAAGACTGAATGCAGATTAAGGAGCGACGGGAACTGGACCTCTGAATTGAGATTGCACGCAAGGGCAGAATTTTGTCGGCCTTATTTAGTGCAAAAAGTTGCTCTCATGTTTTCATTACCTTGCGGTGCATTGGAAAAAAATGCTGAAATTAAACATATGCTCATTTGCTGCATGTGTCTGCTTCTGCCACTCATTCGCTGTGATTGCATGGATACACCTCCATCTCCCCTCGTTCTACTTCTCGGTTGGGCCGTTTCTTTATCCTCTGACTACATCACAAGCGCAAAATATTAAGGATAGACTCATTCTCCGCTCATCAGGCTTTATTTATGCGAATGCAGTTTCTAGTCAAATTATTCAAGCCATCATACTGGTGATTCAATAATTCCTTTCTTCAAGACAACACTTTGTAATGCTCTATGGGAGTATCTTTTGAAAGGTTATCATCCTATGGACAAACATTATAATGAAATGGGAGACAATAAATAGAGGCCAAGGAGTTCTGAATCCGTTACATGCAATGGATAAGACAAGTGGGCAATAAACCAGTAACCCAAGAGCGCTGCCAGCAACAAGCGGACAAAATTAGAGCATCACTAGGCAGGGATTCTTTATTAGTCTGAGAAAGTAATATCATCAACCATCTCAGTAGATGAGCAATGAGACGTCGCCCTAAATCTCTGAGGAAACTCAAAGTGGACCGTAGATTACATTCCGATCCCTCAGATCTAAGAGTATATGTGTAGATCAATTTTAAAGAAACTCAGAATCATCAACCGTTGAGGAGTAAACGCAGATAGCTTAAACAAGTTAGAGAAGGTCTCCCTCAAACTTCACTTCGTGCAAAGAGGATACTCTACGTCAAGTTAGGATGTCGAATGGCATTTGAAAGATGAATTTCCATCATCATTAAAACAAGAGGTCTTAATACATTATAAGTAATAAGGATAGCAAATAAGAATGTTAAATAGTAGTAGTTAGTGGAAAATAATTGTACTCTAGGAAGATTAATAAACACATTCGCATCGCCTGTTTCTCCCGGCTGAGATATCATACACCATATTTGATGACGAGTAAAATAGAAAATTGTTTAAAAATTCTTTAAACTCTGATAGCTGAGTCAAATACGTCGATTCTGTTCGGTTCTAAAAGTCGGCCATCAAATAATTATCATTATTTTTATTATTATAACTTCCGTTCAAATGTTCTAAAACTTCTGTTCAAATCATAGTGTTCAATCAAATTATACTTGCCATTGAGTTTTTCCAACATCTGTGGTGATTTACAGCCAAACCTTTCGTCATCTTTGCTTGTCCCTCTTCATTTAAGTTCTTAAAGGTGTTTGATTTTTCTTGTTCCTTTTTGAAATATGTACTTCATTTCTATGAGCGTGAGACCACAAAGTGAGGGAATATTTTCTCGGCATTTTTAGCGAGTTGTGGGAAGATTTTGAGAAATAAGGAACGTGAGAGTCAAAGAGCAATTAGTAACCACGTTTGTTGAATGGCACGGACAGAGGTTTCGATGCGAAATGGCTCATAATGAGGCATCAGACGAGCGTCATACTGTCAAGTGACTCGAAGAAGAAATACGGCTTTTATTTCCCTATCAACCGAGCGCGTGCAAACCTTGGGCGCCGTTCTTTCTTTCCAGTCTTGTCTTTTGTGGCGTGCGAGGCGGTATTGAAGTTGCCTCCCTCCTAGCAGGAAGATGGGTACACCTGTGGATGTTACAGGCAGAAGATGTACCAGGCAGTCGTGCAGTGTTGATGTTGCCTGAATTACCACCTCGGCGTTGTGAGTGCTGAGTCTTTAAAGGTAAGTTCTACTGCTTGTGAATGCCCCTGGGGGATGTGTTTGAAATCGTCGGGATTATCTCGAACAGGTAACCAAGGAATCACGTGGTACAAACACAAATGGTTTGCAGATTTGGTGCGTCCGAGTTGCTCCTTACAGTATCATTAATTGTTTTCACTTGAGTCTTTCTCTTCTGTCTTGACTATGGAGCCTCCATTTGAGATAAAACATGAGTGTAAACTATGAATGAAATTGTAATCAGCGGTTTTAATATACCAAATGTGTGCACCATTCGTGTTTATACCATGTGACTCCTGGGTACCTATTCGAGATAATCCAGACAATTTCAAATACAACCCTCCTGGGACACTATTTTTTGTGTGGAAACGTTGTTGGCTGATTGGCTCTTTACACCGATGGCTGTACTTGTTTGTGTCATGTGCAGAGGAATTATTCGAGATTCTTGTAGATCGGGCACTGGGACAGTTGCAGTATTAAGCTCTTAAGATTAAGATCAAATATGACATACATTTTCCATTTCGCGGTGAAAGCCATGAACTGTACTAATATTCTGAAACCAAATGCCGATTTTACATTTAGGGAAGCAACTTATAATGAGGACATAATGTATTTGTAGATGTAATCATTCTAGCCATAAGCCTTTTCATACGTGCTGTCAGCGTTTCCGAGACGTGTTGCAAGAGCCAGAATGTCGCATAAGGTCACTTATGTCACTGGTGAACGTTTTCACGATAACTATTTGCTTTTTTGCAGTCCTGATGGAGGTTTTTTCTAATAATTTTATGAGTGAAACAGTTCTTTCTGGTAGGTCTTTGGGTAAATTCGTTTCTATGATTATTCTACGTCAATCACTGAGGCGGTAAGTTGACGTGTTTTTTTCTCTTTCCATCTGTCGAGTCGTCCCTCGCAACTTTCTTTTTCTGACCTCTTCCTGCCTGAAGTTCTTCACCTATTAGAGTTATTTTATTGTGCGCGGAGAAGAGTGGCTGTAGTAGAGATCATCGAAAAATGTATCGATCATCATCGGTGGTGACGTGAGTTACGCTTGATGTCATATCGGTGGAAAGATTACTTATATTTTCGTTTGGCGTGTCAGTAATCATAAGCGGGGAAAGGGGGAAGAGTTAAGGAAAATGAGGTTTTAATAGGGGGTGAGGTTGATTGAGTATAAATGTAGATTGTAATTACACTAATAAAAGGCAAATTATACATACTGGCTAAATTTAGCTAAATTTTTCTAATTATGTTCACTCTTCAGAGTGTTAATTAGTGAGCGCAAGCGTAGATGCATTTCTGCCATAAAATGGCAAGGAGTTCCATTGGTATGTAGAGCTGATATAGAACGAGTGTCTCATTGAAAAAGTGGGGTATCACCAGCGGCCACAGCTCACCTCTAACAGGTGTGGTGCTAATGAAGACAGAGAAATATCTAGCTAGGTTAGGTAGCCTAGTTTTAAGTATTTTCCATAGGAGACCAAAACATACTTGATACCTGTGTTTGCCAATCGCTTTAGCTTAAAGTTCATTTCCCCTGAAGCATCACAAATAATCAGAGTGCAGTGGTCAATCAAGGTGAACAGGAGCGTTTCAACAAGATGCTTCCTCAGCAATTTGTTGGCAATTTTCCTGAAGTAGTTAAGGCGGTACATTGAAATTGACAGGAGAAGGATAGAGGAGGGTTGAGCCGGCAGAAGAAGTGCTTTATTGGTGAGTAAAAATTTTGAATCCGACGAATGCTCATGCGTATCGAATTGATCATGGTCGATATTAGGGCTTGAGTTTTCCTCAAGCCCTAATCTCGACGTAAAAAAGATCATATCTTCATTCATCTCTTGGAATAAGCGTCACACGTGGTCTTTCTTGTTGTAAACGCGGACGAGAAATAATGGGACGTGAAATATTCAGCTAATCGTAAACTGAGATTCCTCAAAACAATATTGGACAATAGTGACGATCATATGCCAGAAATTAGGCTACTTTTGCCTTTTTAGTACGCTGCCAGTATATGGGATCCTTACGAAAGAGGCTTAATAAACTAACTGTGGCGTGTGCTGCGAATATCGGAAAGATTTGTGAGGGGACGGTATGGTACCTATATGAGCATAATTAGTCATTTGAATGAATTGAAATGTAATCATTATCACATCGTAGGTTGAGATTAAGACTTAATCTCTTAACTAACGTCCAGGACGATATTTTCACTGATTATGCTAAAAATATTTTGCGAACTTACTATGGTAAAAACGAACTAACCATAAAATTACAGATATTGATTGCGCAACTGCCAGATTCAAAATGTCCTTCTTTCCTCGTGCAATTAGGAATATGAATAGCTGTAAATATATCCAGTAGCATAAATACTAGTGTTTCAATAGATGGCATAGATAGTCGTTCGTTGACATAGAAACTTTAGGCTAACTCCACTAACGGCATGTTTTGCATGCTTGCTTTGCTATTTTTATCTTTTTTTAAATTGTGAAGTGGAGACTACAATATAAAAACTAATCCTTTTTATGTATTATATATTACGCATGTTTGGTGTGAATTCACCCCCTGCCACACACCTTTGCGCTGGCTTGCAGGGTAATATGTAGATGTAGATAAAAGGGGAGGGATTGAACAGAAGCTGTGGGCGAAACCATATTAGAAAGTCAGCGGGCCCTCTATGCTGGGCTGTATTTGAATCGGATCATTGATGTCTTCCAGCCTGGTAACCGTAGAGGAGTTGCGTGGTGAGAGAGGTACCCCAACTGACCCTGTGGCGATTCATTTATTACGGAGGTGTCCAGGCTAAAGTGTGGCAGGTTCTAAGGTTCGCGGAGCTAGGTCAGATGTTACGGTGATTGCTGTTCTCTCCAGTAATATGGATTTGCAATACCTTTCTGCACCACCGTTTGCGTTGAACTTGCAGTAGCGCTGCTTGCTTGCTTGCTTACTTGCTAGCGCTGCAGTAACGACAGATAAATATTTTTCAGGAAGTTGTCAATGTCTAGGAGAATGAAGCCAGGCATGCCCTCATAACGGGTACTCCGCGTCGAATAGAGAGAATATGACCATATCCTTCCCTTTTTGCTCCAAAAGTTAAGTGCATGATTGGGCTACAATATGTGACGGCCTATTGAATTAAGAGTATTAAGTCCGTTTCGGGAACTTCCTATGGAGCACTGGTGATAGTGAGTCTCTCAACCTGTGCAGCCATCGTTCGATCCTCTATCGACGGATCTTGGTGTGTGATACCTTTAAATTCGTGCTTAAAGAGGTTAAACAGTTCTTCATTTCAAAAATATATGACTACTCGATTATTCAATATGTTGGGGACGTGCGTAGTGTTCACACCGCCTCCGATAGCATCGCCAATTGCGTATACGTACTCATTTAGGGAGCTGTTTTCAATTCAAAAGAATATAATTATGTTAGGAGCCGTTTGGCAAAGGCAATATCTTTTAGGGCGGCATTCTATAATCGGGTTGTGGAACACTAGGGAGCTTTATTGTAAGGTCAACGGAGAAGTTGGAGGAAATCGTTTTGGCAGGGGCCTTGCCCTTGATCACTGAAGCATGTATAACTGGGGGGTCCTGGCAAAGGGGACGGGTAACAGTGCTGGGTGTATGAAGGAGTCGGTGAATGCAGGGTGTCAAGGTCATAGCTCTTCGCAGAATAGTTGGGAAAGAGGACGAAGAGAGCGGCATATTGCTATTGTGGCCGGACGTATCTAAAGTAGCGATGAATGAGGCAAGGTTCTTGGGGGGTTAATAACTCCCTTCCCGGCGACAGAGGGCGGGCAGGGGCAGGGCAGAAGCGGGTCTCCCCCGTCCGCGAAGGATTAAAGGGGGATCGCTGGGCAAGTGGAGAGCTACCTCGATTCACACAGGCCAGTTAAATATAGCAACCGACGAAGGGGAATATTTTATTTACATGTAAATATATATAATCATTAAATAGTTATTATAGTAGAGAGAGGGATTTATTACAGAAGTAGAAAATAAGGAACGATCTCACCAGGAAATTTGGCCTTCACATAGCATTGAACAGGTCAAGAAAGTGAGCAAGGAAAAATTGAAAGGATAACCCCATGACGAAGACCATATTGGGAAAGAAAGTGTACCAGAGTGTCACTAAATGAACGAGGAAGAGTGGAGGGCCCCCTAGTTATCCTATATAAGGAGTGAAAAAAATAGGTATGATTATTATGAAATTATATTAGACCTTTTGCATACTAAGAAAGTTAGATTCATCAAAGACGATGGAAGACAGAATTCGTTAAGTTAAATTCTTAATTGTACGGAATTAGTTTGTGTGTTAAATATTTAAACCATGAATTTTTCGACATTAATTACGGAAAGGAATAATCCCAAACGAAATGTATAAACGTAGGAGTGAGTCCTTATTTACGTACCGGAATTAATCTAGAATGATTCAAGCACACCCCCTTGAGATTTCAAAATTCTTAAGGAAATGGGCCATTTTAGCTGCGAAAGATTATCTTTGGCCAAACTTTAAAAATAAGCAATGTTTAGCATAAACAGTATGCTTCATAAAAAAATTATATAAAATGCATTATTTTAAAAAGTAAAGGCATTGAAATGTATCACGGCAAGTAAAGAAAAGATCACATTACACAATCACGTACATTTTGTTGCAAGACATGCAATTCATTTGTTGTAATTTTGCTCTCTAAGCCACATATGGGATATGACCATATGGGATGCAGGTTGGACAGCCTTGGTTTAGGTATTAGAATCGCGCAGAATAGTGTGCAGGAAAAAGTGAATGTGTAGAAAACGAATGACATGTATAAAGAGCAGGAAAAGATCTCACAGTTCAATATATCTGTTAGTTTAGGACGGCAACTCTTTAATAGAAATTTTTAAAGCTGCTTTATGGAGAAATCTGCTCAAGAGAATGTAAAATCCACTCAAAATGCACTACTGAAGAAGGAAAGCCTTCAATTACAGCAATCATTGTCCTGTAATACCTATTTTACAGTGAATGATAATGCCGATCGGAGGAGCGAGAAGGTAGGTGACGCTGAGAAGTAGTTTTTGAGACGAGTAGGAACTAAGTAAAAAAAAGATTGAGTTTAACGGTGAAGAAAAATTGGGGTGACGATAAAAAGAAGGGGGGAGCGTTGAGAGCCTAAAACAGTGTTTACGATGAAAAAGGTGGGCGTGAGGCCATGCGGAGCGAGGAAGGCGGCACATCTTGTAGGAATATCTTCAACCCATTCGAGAGGTTATGAGGGAAATGGCCGTGACTGATGTAAGTGTCGGAAGCGGACGACCTCCCATTTCTCCTCGAGCGATTGAGTGAGAGTCCGCGAGGGGGCGGACGGTAGGGTCAGCAAGAGGGGCTGGAGGGGACACTGGTCACTAGTGATGGGCAAAGTCGGTCTTTTGAGAGATCTCGGTCACGCCTATCACTCCCACTTGTGATTCGGTCGTGAGCTTAAGGTCAAGAGTGAACGATGTTCCAGCTAAGTGATCTGCTCAAGTTGCCTACGATCAATGATCTATCAGGAAAGTCGTGAGCGATAAAAAATGTGGTCGTTCGTGATTTTTATTCTGTAAGCATGACCGATGTGTACAGATACCTTGTTTATTGCCGGTTTCCGTGGAGTTTTGAGCAATTCTTCGAAGTCAATTGAAGGCACAATTGTGCAATACGTTCGAAGGTTTGTTCTGTTTTTACACATTAATGTTCTTGATTTGTGATTTTAAGTATAGTTACGAAGAATATTAGAAATATCCCACTTCATTACAAAACTATTGAAGTGACTTATTTTATAGACCAAAATCAGTGAAAGGATAGTGATTGATTTGTGTACCTACGCAATGTAGGTATTATAGATAGATATAGCGTATATAGTTTTTTATTATACTTCTTTCAATAAACGTTGCCACCTCAGAGTCATCTCTTTATATTATCTCATTATTGTATTGGAAATGAGATTGTGTTGACTTAATTAATCACGACCAGGAAGTTGGCCCACGGTTACTCCCGTAGTTTGCCCATAGTGATTTCACCATTAAAAATCGTAGAATTATGAATTTGCTACTTTTGGAGGAATTGTAATTCAAAGTTACGAAACTCTAAAGTACTTTTTCCATAGTCTCTTTGCCGACAGTGTAACAGATTCAGTCTTCATTTTTAATTATGTTATTATTCTAAACTAAAAAGTGAGCCAGCAAAACTGGCAAAACTTTCTCAATGCAAGATATTTGTGACGAGATGTAAATTGTTGACTGTTAGTAACGCTGCGTCTTTGTTTGCGCAACTGAGCGGAGAATCGATGAGAAATCACGAATATAAAAATAACTCATGATTGGTTTCACACGACTTAACTGCCTACATCTCACGAACGATCAAGTAACTTATGCTTCTCACGTTAGACAAATCACTCAAGATTTATTTGGACGGTCTCAGATCTCGTGATCGATACTTGATGCCATATAATCATTCCTATCGTGATCCGTAAAGATGAGCTCCTCGGTCATTGGAGAGATCCAGTTCATCGATCAATCTTTTAAAAGAGCTTGATCTCGGGATTCGATCACTCACGACCGACCCATCACTACTGGTCACAGCGGAGGAGAGGGGCAGGAGCGACGAGTGCCGGTTGACGCAAGTGCAAAATTAGGCCGGCCGCACACCGGATACGGCACGGCGCGGCGAGACGTTTTCACCTCGCCTCGCCTCGCCGTGCCTTGCCCGATGGTTAAGAGCAGCATACGGCACGGCAAGGCGACTTGAGCACCGTCGCTTTCAGTGGCGTTTAGTATACTGACAAGTGAAGTAGTGTGTGTAGTTTGTATTATATTTAGTGTAGTCTGTTTGTAGTCTGTTACATATTTCGTGAAAATGAACGCAGAAGAAGAAGCGACTGTTATAGCGTTGTGGTACCTCGTCAAGTTAATGGATGATGTTCCCAACAGAGAAATGTGGGTGCATCCTATAAACGAAAAACGGAACCTAAAACCGTTTATTTCAGAATTAAGAGCAGACCCGGAAAAATTTTATAACTATTGTCGTATGAAACCAACAACAGAGACCCCATCATCCTCCTGGCTTGCCATTTTCACTTGTCACACAAACAACAACTAGACACACACCTTTTCCACAGCAGTGGCCCCTGCCACACACCTTTATGGTGTCTCGCAGGGTATTATGTAGATGTAGGCAATACTAGAACCCACTACTTTCGCCTGTCGCTATCACTGCACGACTGCACTTCACGTGGCGGCGATCCCCGCGCATGCGCAGAACGATTTGTCTGAAGCCTTTTGCCCGACGGACGAAAATTGACAAGGCGGTACAAAGCGCCGTGCGGCGCTGCTTCGTCTTGCCTTGCCGTGCCCGATGCAGTGTGCGGCACCTCCATTCAAACCAATACAAACCACGTCGCATAAGGTGCCTTAAGGCAAAACGTCGCGCCGTGCCGTGCCGTATCCGGTGTGCGGCCGGCCTAAGCTACGCTTTCATGTGGCCGTTCTTGCGTTGACGCACACTGCGCCACCAATCAAGCTACGTTTTCATGTGGCCGTTTTTGCGTTGACGCACACTGTGCCACCAATCAGAAGGGAGCACGCCAACGCAGCCTGCGTTGCCGTCGGAGTTGGTCAACTTTCATCTTTCTGCGTTGACGCAGCTGCGTCACAGCGAGGAACAACGCATTCTACCTGTCATTAGTTCGTCACGTCATTCTTTCGCTACTGATTGTCACCTATACCACAGTTTACCACCGTCATATGTTTTGGTGCGTTGCTGCTGGCGCTGCCGGTGACATGAAAACAGGGTGTTTTCCTGCCACGCAACGCAGCGTCAACGCAACGCAAAAACGGCCACATGAAAACGTAGCTTTACTCTCAGTTGCCGCTCGACCAAACAATAGGGTAGTTTTCCATTACTTTTTTATTGTCTTGATCGAAAGTTTATAATCTCTGGTGTACGTGTTTTCAGCCGTTCGATTTTAAAACGACGTTAAGTATTTTTCCTCGTTAATTTAAAAGTGAAAAAAATCAATGGCGCGAAAACGTGACGGCAAACTATTGCATGCCGGTAAATAATACCTGTTACGTCAAACTCTTTCCTCTACGTGTCACTAGGTAGCACTACGGACGCTTCCAAGTAGACGCTGCACTCCGATACAGTTTATTAACTAGTATCGGAGGTATATTTATTCAGTTAATTTATTATAATTAACTTTTATTTATTCATTTAATACTATTTATGCAGTCGGTTTATTCAAAAACAGTTAGTATTCCTTTTACAAGCATACGAAGTAATTCGCTCATCGCCGCACGACCTTCAAGCCATGCTTCGCCGTAGCAGAAGACTCCACGAGCAGGATGTCCTTGAGCCTATAAAACTACTATTGATACCATTTTTAACAGAGAAGACTTTTCGAACTTAGATAGTTTTCACAGGCTATTACTAATACATATTAAATAAAGCTGAGGGGCCCTGAAAAACAATGGTAAGTTCAGGAGACGAATTTTCCTATGCCTCGCAACGTAAACTATCTACCTGTTACGTCAGCAAGAAGGCAGCGCACCCCGCCATTTCAGAGCCTTTTGGCCTTAAAATTAACATTAAATTCTATAGTAAACTGGGATTTCTCAATGCAAACTTTTTGCGGAAAATGAACACATTTATAGCAGGGCACGAATTGCAAGTGATGAAATCTGTTTTCTTTGATGAAGGAAACTACCCTATTCTAGTTCCCACGGTATTAGTTATAGAGGAAATCTTTATTTTCTCACAGAAATGAGAAATCTGCTATTTGTATACACAATAAAAGGAGGTAATTATGTGTGGGGAACGGATTGGTGTAGTGGTTAGAGTACTGGCCTCTAAACGGGAGGGACCGGGTTCAAATCCCGGGCCTTCCCGGGGGAAAGATATTTTTCATTGGTAAAGAACCCCTACTTGCTTGTCTTGTGTACAACATTCGAGTGCAGTACTCTGTCCGTCGGGTGGGACGTTAGGCCGCGGTCCGCTTGGCGCTCTTTTCGTTAAGATCTTCAGGCTAATGCCAACGCCGGTTTTCTCTCCAGCCTTCCCTCCTTCCATTCCATTCGTTGTGCCTTTCCTCCCGGTCTGAAGCGCCTATTAGTCCGAAAATAGACTAAAATGACGTCAATTCGGTAGCAAGGACAGATGTGTACAAAAACTCCATTTAACGCAGATGGCCATTTTATGTAAATTCGCGCGGAGAAGAGATGCACTCGGTGGTTAGATTCAGCCATCTTCTTGATCTCACCCAAGGGACAAGCCCCTGGCCAACATCGAACGGGGTGGCTGCACTGAGAAATAATTACCACCGGCGTATCATCGTATCTATTACCTCGTGAAATATTTTTTTCATAGACACCTAATCATATACGATAAATGAGATACTTTTACCTTGTTAGACCTCATTTGGAATACGCTGAGAGAATATGGGATACTTACAAAATAGGTTTAAATAGTGAACTTGAACGTGTGCAGCGAATATCGGCAACATTTGCAAAGAGGCGATATGTTAACTATATCAGCGTAACCAGTCTATTAAATGAACTGTAATGGGAATCATTGTCAGACCATAGGTTGAAATTTAGACCTAATGTCACAAATAAATTCCAAGAAAATATTTTCACTGATGACGTTAAAAATATTTTGCGAATTCCAACTTACTATGGTACAAAGGACCTAAGTAATCTTTAAATTACATAAATTGATGTAAACTTACAGATTCAAAATTTCCCTCTTTCCTCGTGCAATTAGGGATATGAATAACTATAAATATATCCAATAGTATAAATACTAGTGTTTCAAAGGATGGTATAGATAGTCGTTCGTTGATATAGAGGGAATTTAAGCTAACTTCACTCGGTATGTTTTTGCATGCTAGCTTTGCTATTTTTATCTTTTTCTTAAATTTTGAAGTTTAGAAAAGAATATAATTACTAATTATTTTTTTGTATGATATGTAATACATGTTTTGTGTGAATTCACCCCCTGCCACACACCTTTCTGTTGGCAGGAAGGGTATTATGAATATGTAGATGCAGAAATTGTATTTAGATTTTGGAATAGCTACATATGTGTACATCTGTATAATACCCTGCAATCCACCTCAAAGGTGTGTGGTAGGGGGTGAATTCTCACCAAACATGCACTACATATAATGCATTTAAAAGGATTAGTATTAATATATTAGTCCAAACTGCAATATTTAAAAAGATGAAAATAGCAAACTACGCATGCAAAATATGCTGTTAGTTGGGTTACCTTCAAGTCCTATTTACCAACATGCAACTACCTATGCTATGGATTCAATCACTCGTATCGGACATATTTACCGCTATTCCTATCCCTAATTGTAAAGGAAAAACAGAGCATTTTGAATCTGTCAGTTCGGCAATCAATTTCTCTAATTTTGTAATGTGTTGAGCTAAAAGGCATATTCTAGCCCGACGTGGCGCAAACTTGGCTGCATCATAATAAGGAGAGTATCTCTACGCTACTTCTAAATGAGGCAGGGGCACTCACAACACCCTCCTCGTCTTCCATCGTTCGCAGACACTGAATGAGGAAAGTGGCAACTTCTACAGGCCCTCATATCCAGCGATGCGGCCACAGACAACCTTCCATCTAGGTATCCGTCAGACGAACATTTCGCTTTGAAGGCTCCCCTGAAGCTTTCAATCGACGCCTCCGAATGGCCTGCCACTCATTACCCATGATGCCGTGATAATGCCTGGGGTCACCCCTCAATGAACCCTCTCATCCCTGCCTCGTCCTATTGGCTCAGTCAACTCGACACCTTTAGTTCCCCTCCCCCCTTTTCACGTCCTCGCCCCTTTCAATTTCCTTCCCCCTCATCCGTCATCAAGGAAAGACCTGACATCGTACATGAAAGGGGTTCAGACAGGGGTTTCAAACATGTTACCGGAACAAGGAAGTATGTGGCCACATGATCGCCACGAATATGTTAATAAAAATGAAATGTAATGCCTTTTGTCCAACTTTATCCGAATTTTAAACGTTTTAAAGCTTAAGCTGTATTCAACCGGTAGTGACAAAAACAAGCATAGTTTAGATGGACAGGATATGGACAAAGAGATTAAAATAGCAATAAGGAAACAAAAATTACTACTGGTCAAGTACAAGAATAGTTTATAGAAAAATAACGAAGGGCCAAAGAAAACTGCAACAGCAAAATTCATTGAGTGTAGGCCAAAAAACAAAGAAGGTTATGCAGATTATAAATGCGCACATTTAAAAGAAAATGCTATGTGATTACCTAGAGAAGAATAAAAAGTCATCCTGATCCTATGTTAAAGAATTACAAGAGAAGTGACCTACAAAAAGTATCAATACAGTACGGAGAAGTTGAGACTTGTGCAAAGAGCGCGGATAAAGCAACATATTAACCCTTCAGTATTTCCTTTGTGTTTAAACTGACAATAACAGCAAGCTAGACGAGACTAAAATAACACCCAACAAAATAATGAGTGACGTAATTATTTCAGGAAAATCATCAGAAATACTTAACTCGGCAAAATTATTAAAAGTCACAAGTCACCTGGCCCTGAGGAAGTACCTGAGAGAATACTTAAATAGATAGCTGGAGGTATTGCACCTCACCTACGCACGGTTTTTCTTAAGTCCATTCCAGATGGTTTAGTATCTCACGACCAGAAATTAGCCCACATAAAGTGGCCAGAAGGGTATGCCAGAACATAGCAGTCATATTTCATTGACCTTCATCTCCTGCAAATTCCATGAGTACCTCACAACCAGTAACGTAATGTCCTTCTTAGATCAAAAAAAGAACAATTGGGTCTTCTTGTTCATGGCTTGTTGAAAGAGAATTAAGGAAATACAAAGTAACCCAAGCAAAGGGTGACTCACACACTCATTCACTGCGGTTTGTATGCAAGATACAGTCACCCTCGTGAATCAAATCACACACACACGAGCGGGGTTTATGAGGATTTCTCCTTCGTCAGTGACACACCGTTGACCTACACACATACACACTCAATGAAGAAGAGTGTTATAATAACGATAAGTAAATTAAAAAATAGGGAAATTATATATCTATGTTACTTTTCACTAGTTAGGCCCCACCTTGAATATGCAGTCAGTGTATGGGACCAGGATTAATTAGTTTTTATCAGAAAACTAGATAACCTGCGATCGCTAAAATGTTACAAAAGGTTAGGTAGTAGTACATCAGACTTAAGTCTGGTAAAATCAGGTTGGAATCATTGTCAGATCGTAGGTTAAAAAACAGATTAAATCTCCTGCAGAAATTTAAAATGGATAGCTTTGCTGAAGATGTTAGGTATATTTTTAAAAACCCTGCGTATAAAGCTAGATATTGTAGGTTAAAAAAGATTAGCAATATAGATTGTCGTACCGATAGATTTAAATTTTATGTATCCCGCGTGCTATAAGGGGACAAAATAGGGAGCATAGCAAAGGGATATGTAGGTAGAAAAATTGTTAGAGCATCTCTAGAGCGTTATACATGTATTAGCATTACTATCCCATGCATGATGGATAAATATCGATAAATATTATCAGACAAATGCCATTATAACCAATAATCCCATTATTACTATGTATATACTAACCATCAAGCTACATCATCCCATCTAATAGCCTAATTGCATGCCAATAGTACATGTTTGGTGATGTTAAACCCCTGCCACTCACCCTCGCAGTGACTTGCAGAGTATTGCGTACTTGCAGTTGTATTAACTAGCAGTTATTCATTCGGGCTTGCACACAGTATAAGTATTTACAATCACCCTCGTGAATCTCATTCACACCACCAGCATTGTTCGCGAGGAATCTCCTTCGCCAGTGACCCGTCACGTACACAGAGAAAGGGAGCAAGAACGGGGAATGGGGGGAATGATGCCCAACGTCAAAAACTGACACGGGTTGTTTCGCCCGCCAAGCAGGCCTCTTCATCAGAGGAGAATGTCAATCTGGGAAAGGAGTACATGGAATTGGGGGAGGAGGGAGTGTTAGGTTATGATTGGTTGGGCGATCAGAGGGGAGTGGTCACGGAGACCAGTGGTGGTAAAGGTGTGGGGAAGTCAGGTGAGAAAGAGAGAAGAGCCAAGTAAAGGCAGTGTTACTTTGTGCACAAAGGGATATTGAACAAGACGAAATGGATCGATATTCATGGTGTTGTCGTAACTCACCTGTGTATGAATACTTCCGTATACGTCGAATAAGTGATTCGCGACAAGTTATGAAGGTTTCACATCAAAAATGGGGATGCGATGTGCTTGCAGCTGCATATGTTGGGAAATTGATGAGTTCTGAGAGTGGCCTGGTCTGAAGGAGGCTGCGTGATCTTTAAATCTTAGTAATAATGTTCTCTCTAGTGTGCCAAAGTATGTAAAGAAAGTTGTCTGGGATCTGTTGTATTTAGTATTCCCTAATTTTGTGTGTATGTGACGAGAAATTGACAAACTCAATAATACTGTATTCAACCCCAATCCTCTTCCTCTTTCCATTCCTTTTTAAGCATGTATTTTCCCCTCATCCCCTATTTCCTTTGTCCCTAAATATTGCGACTTGGGTGAAATTCTTCCTTCATAACCCACACCACATAAGATTCAAATACTTGTTTGTTCATTGAATATTTCGTGAAGGTAACAGAATTAAGACTTCTCATACCACGATACCTCCATCATTCCTTCCTTATCAGCTTTAGTCACCAATCCTGAGACTGATTTGACGCAGCTCTCCACTGAATTCTTTTATCATCTAATCTCTGCATATTTACGTATTTCTTCTCCTTCATCACTTGTTCTATACATCGCTCTAATGAGGCCTTTCTTTGCCGTTCTTCCAGTCAACTTGTTCTCCAACGATTCTCTTAATCAGGCCATCGTGTCTCAATGTATGGCGGATTAAGTGGTTCCGTCTTCTTCTTAGGTTATTCACAAGATTTCTCTCTTATTCCACTATTTCACCCTTCATGATGCATCCATAAAAATAAATTTTCATTGCTGCATTTCCATAAACTTCCATAGCTGTGGTTATTTGTTTATTATTACTTTTCCGTAAATGCTGTACCATTTACATCTACATAATACACTGCAAGCCACCGTAAGGGTGTGTGGCCGGGGGTGAATCATCACCAGGCATCTTTTTGAAAACAGAACTAAATTTATATTTGCTTTCATAAAGGCATGCAAATATCCGGAATAAGATATGAAGTGCATTTGTTCAAACAATATATGTTTAATAATTGCTTTTCAAACTACTTTTTAAAATCTATATTAATATTTAAAAATGTACAGCAATTTCATTGTTTGTTGTTTTTCTCTACTTTTTTCGTAGATGCAAACTGTGCTGTTGATAATATATTTTTTTTAAATAAGATCGATTTTGAAAAATATTACCAATTAAAATTTGTAGCAATTAATCCAGTTAGTTTTTTATCACCGCTTTTATCGTATTTGCTATATCCTCCGGAAAAATACCAGCAAATTAATTTGTTTGCACAATGTATTAGTGACATGTTAATAATTGCACATTTACAACTATCGCGGCGGTTAGTTGTCTGCCAGTACTTTTTTCCCGTGGATGCCATTTCAGCTGGCAGAACACCGATACCAACCCAGATCAACTTTCTATTTCATTAATCTGTCGGCTCCATTCCTAAGCCAATTCTCCGTTCAAGTTGGCATATTTGTCAGATTGTCAGATCTCAGGTTGAAATTTAGACTTAATCTCTTAAATAAATTCCAAGACCATATTTTCAGTGATGATGTTGAAAATATTTTGCGGATCCCAACTTACTATGGTAGACTGGACCATAATCACAAAATTAGAGAAATTGATTGCCGAACTGGCAGATTCAAAATGTCCTTTTTTCCTCGTACTATTAGGGATATGAATAACGGTAAATGTATTTAGTAGGAGTGTAGCAATGGATAACATTGGTAGCTACATGTTGGTATAAGGACTTAAAGCTAACCCAACTAACAGCATGTTTTTGCATGTATGCTTGATATTTTAATTTTTAATTACAAATTTTATGCATGATATGTAGTGCATGTTTGGTGAGAGTTCGCCCCCTGCCACACACCTTTATGGTGGCTTGCAGGGTATTATGTAGATGTAGATTTCTTGCATCTCTTCAAACAATCCTTAACACATTTCCCATCTACCTCCTTCAATAGTTTTACCTTTGACTACTCCCATTGCCCTCAAGTTCCATCCGCTTTCTGTAACTTCCCCTAATTCGTGATGATAATCTTTTCTCCTCCTCAGCCACGCTTATCACCATCTACCTCATTCATCCGTCCTTCACACCTTACAACCTCATTACACACATTTCTAAGAATTCCGATTTTTCCTCGTTTTTACTAACTCCTGTCCACGTCTCAGACCCTTACAATGTCACTGCCCATGTCAACGTCTTATATCTCTGTTCCAGGCTCTCGTTATGAGTTTTCCCCTTCCGTTAAGCATCCTCCGCTATCAAACAAATAACGTTTGTCAATTTTTTCTATTTACAGAATGTTAGTACTTTTATAAATTCCTTCCTTGCAGTTCTATCTTATCCTTGCCTTCTTAATGGAGTCAGCTCTAACAATAATAATAATAAAAGGTCATTATTGGGGCGAGATTGAGACAAAACTGTCCCTTCTGCCATCTAACCCCTCGTCAATGTAAATATATAAATTAAATAGTGGTCAATACCTAAAACAATTACAATCTGAGGTTAAAAAAAACAGTAAAGAATACACTTATAGGAATTAAAGAATGATAAATTAATACAAAAGAAAATATATACACAATATATCAATATTACATATCGAATAGTGTGTAAAAGAATTTACAATGTGGGAAAAACGTGAGGATTATTATATTTACATCCTTCACGCAAAAACCCAATGCAGAAAAACACCCACACAAGAAGGGGGTGTGAAAAACCTGCGAAATCCTACTGACAGTAAAGCTAGTGTTTAAGAATAACTCAAGTATAATAGCATGTACATAGGAAAATAACTCAAATATAATAGCAATGGTGAGGATTTTTCAAAATCACAATATTTTACTCAATATCGGTAGATATATTTTATCTAACTTTCCATGATCAGGGGGGTTATTCTGTAATCTCACCCATTTAATGACTCTTTGCGGGAAGGCGGGAGATCCGTTTCGCTCTCTTAATGATCGGCTCACGAACGGTTCGTGAATTGCCGAAGCTTCTGTCGTTGAATAAATAAACGAATGCCTGGCAACGGCGACCGCTTTCTTCAAAAATGGAGGAATACGGTGAAGGTGAATGAAAAATTGTTTGTCCCTATCATTTTGATTATTCGGATGGCCTGTCAAGATAATTCATGTCCGATAATTTCCTTTATACCAATATTGGAATTTGCATTTGTTTCTCGCTACATTTTACGTTAATAGTGTTTTATAAATCATTTGTTGATAATATACAATTCGTGATTTAAGAAAGTAAAATTCCCTTTGAATCCATAAAATCGTTTGTATCTCTCTCGCTCTTGCTTTTTTTCCAAATCAAGCCTCAAGTGGAAACGATGGTGGCTCCATTTCACGTTCTTTATGAAGATGAGATGGGAACTAATGGCAGGCGGAGATAATGAAACGGACCAAGAGTCAAAAGATACGGATCAGAGCGGATGAATCGTCTAAAAGACCAGCACATGACCGGCAGTTCACCGCTTGAGATCCGAAGATCGTCACGCCGCCTGGGTGGCGGAGTTTAACTACGAAAAAGTGACATTTAATGACGTATTCTCACTAAAGTGAGATTACAAAATAACCACCCTGGTGTGAAAAATAATATTTGGTGATAATAATTAGGCATCTTATAATATTCCTTTCCTTAGGGTCCATTTCCTCTGTGTTCTTAGGTAAATAGATGTGAGGTTCAAAAACTTATTTTTTCCACACTAAATTACAAATAACAGTACCTAATATATACCAAAATGAAGCTACCATAAGGAAATTAGGACATGGGTTTTAGATTTTTTACTGCTAGTTTTGTAAGACTGTGTGACATTGTAAGATTTTATGTTTCTAGGGTAAACATCAAGCGAGCGTGGCTTTTACTACAGTGTTGCATGTGAAAAACTGCATTTCTTAAGGTGGCTCACTAGCTCTCAGTTTCGCCTCGTCGGTTCTCCCCCTACTCAGTCCCGGGTGGAATGGGAAGGCTCGTAGCGTGTAAGGGGAAATCGACGAGGGATTGGAGGGGAGGGGGTCTGCGCGCGTCGCTGGGTGGTAGACGAGCCTAGAGTGTCCTTGCGCTGGATGGCAGGGAAGAGAGGGGAGTCAGCTGACAAATAATTACGCGTGATCGTATTCGTTCGCAGCTCAACTTCGCTGTTCGTAACTTTGATGTCGCAATTATCTCGCATATACTATTCCATTGTGCATTTACAGCACAATGCGATACTATGCCTGGTGGATCACAATATTGCACTAATATCATAGTAGTTGAAAACTTCGTGAATACCACATGTCCACGTTCGATATTTTCAGTATCGCACAGTGAAAATAAGTGATTTTACGTGGGGAAATGCAGTATAACCAGTCTCACGATTTACCAGAATGTCTCCTTGCCTTCCGCTGTTTCTTCATTCTTACCACCAATGTTTTCGTTATTCGTCATGGTTTGCTCTCAAAACATCACAATTACATTACCAGCACCCAGTGAGAAAAAAGTTACCCATTGCAAAGAGTTTACAGCTTGGGTCTGGACTAAGATTAAAACCATTGATTCGTACGAACTTATGAAGAGCGACCTGTAAGGTAAATAGTGTGGGGTAAAGCGTAAGGATGATTACTTCAAGAAAAACAGAAGGTTAGGGTTACGTAATGGCTAAGCATTAAATAATTCGTTTTAATGGATATTTAGGCGAAGTATTTTCGGCAGAAGTACCTCCATATAAAATTTTTCTAATTGTTGTTCCATTTGGTGTTTCCAAAAGAGATCATTTCTATTAATACGCTCAATGTAAATGCCTAATGGGCTCCAAACGATAAAGTCGCAGTACGTTTTGTCACAAAGGTGCAACTGCCCCTGTATTTGGTAATGATACTGATGCTTTTGCTTTAGCGTGACATTCTCCCCACTCTTTTGAAGAAAGTTTAGTTTCTTCTGCCCTGCCGCCTCCGATGGAGACAAATCCCTGCAGGTAATTGCACATTTCACTTCGATTATGCCGAAAAACTTATTTGTGTATTTTTCCATAACGTTAGCCAGAAAAAAAATTGTTTGAAACTCGTAAAATGTCATAAGGATAAGTGAAAATAGATTCTATCCTCTCTGTCTCATAATCAGCCTTTTCTGGCTTTTTTTGTGGAAAATGAAGATTGAATTCTCTTGCGCAGGAATCCAATTCCATAATCTCTCTGCGATAAATATGATGTTGTGAACATTCCACATCGCTCTTATAGTAATGGCAATTGCGATAAATATTATAATCTAGTCATTTAATTGAGAATTGGTCAAACTATCTATTATTTCTAAATCACAACAATGACTTCTCATAAAACAACATTCCTTATACGAATACGATTTCCCCTCACCGCCTCGTCCGTTCTCCCCTCGCCAGTTACTTTGTCTGATGGCGGGTGATACTCGCTCTAAAGTGGTCGTGTGAGTGCCCCTTCCGCGCTGCGGCGGGGAGAGAGTAGTTGGAGGTGGGGGTATAAGCGGCGGTGGTGGGGGCAGCCCGACATTGGCCGTGGACACGCGAGTGAAAAGACAGGAAACATGCGTTCGTATTTTCAAAACTATAGCTATATTTTTGTATATTAAGTACTGAAAATACTTCTGCTTCAAAGACGGAGAATGAACCTTAACCATCACTGCGTAATATTTTTGGTTTACGCAACAGAAACTGAACTAAAGCGTGCTGAAAAACGATGGAAAGCGTCGGTGGGCACACTATTTCTCCTCTAAATCAATGCAACAACGTAATTTACAATGATAATGTCGCGCAATGACTGCGAAGATCCATCCTTTTCTAAGATAAGAGAGAAAACTAGAAAGGCCTCCGAGCTATAGTTTAGCTACGAAAATGTATTAAGAAATGGCCTGCAGGAACACTTTCAGCCAAGCTAGTGAGCCACCTTAAGAGATTTTCATTTAAATATTGTTATTTTAGGCTGTTGAAAAATCATACATGGTAGGAATTGATTTAGGAACCGATTCCATAATTTTAATTTATTCTTGTTGATGGTCCATCACATGCCAAAGGTCCTTGCGATGGCTTATGTGAATGTATATAAGAGCAAAATTATCCATGCATATAATATTGAATGAATAAGTGTGCGCCTTGACGAAGAAAAAAACTAAATAAATTCCACGATGATGCACAGGATCCCCTTTCATTTCCAAATGCCTAATGCCCTGCGGGCCATCGTTAGGGTGTGAGGCAGGGGGCGAAAATCACGAAACATTCACTACTGACAAGCAACTAGGAGCTACAATGATATTACTACATGGAAACAAGATAGGTATAGGAGTCACGTGCAGCTACATGGTTAGTAACACCACATTAATGAAATGATTGCAGGTTGGAAAAACATTTGACTAAACACATTTATCATTCATGTGCTAGAAATACTTAAGCATGCACCATGCACTACAGAATACTCTAACAATTTTTTAACTCCCTATCCCTTTGCTATTCTGCCTATTGTGCTTCTCTATTGGTGCATGGAAAAAATGACATTTTGAATATATCGGCACGACAATCTATCTCCCTAATCTTGTTTATCTTATCAAACTTAGCATAATACACGTGGGTTCTTAATATGTATACATCTAGCGTCATCTGTAAACAAGTCAGCTTTAAATTTACTTCATAGGTTTATCCTAAATTTTAACCTGCGCTCTGATAGAAATTTTTATCTTTGTTCTTTTATTAAACTCGTAGCTCTAATAGAGTTATCACAACGGCCTTGAACAAATCTTTCTGATCTCCTTTGCACATGCTTTGATTCCACACCCTTTGATTTAATCTCTACCGCACAAATGTTGATCGCGCAAAAAGGATTAATAGGACAGTGAGTGGGTCTGCTGTATTGGAATACAGCGATAACTCTCGGAGTATCGTGTTAGAATGGCGCAACAATAGTTTCACTGTATGTTTTCATTTTCTGACGTTTTTTTTACATTACGAGAAACCCCCATGGGAATCGATTAGTAATCATCAATTATAATCAATCGGGAGCAAGCATTAGCCATGCATAAGAGAGCTCCTTCTGTCTGCGTGAGACTGTCGGGCACACCTGTCACCTTGCTTCCTGCTTCGTTCGAGCCTGATTTAAGACCCCGCAACGGTGTTTGGCTTCGCTCAACATGGGATTTACGATCGAATGTTTTTCCCCTAATGTTTCATTTAGATGGCCACGGCTAGTTACGCTGTCAGCTGGGGCCTTCATAAGGGAATGCATATGCGAAGCAGGTGCTCCTGTTAGTGCTCCACCGCTTTCCTTATTTGCTCTCGGCTCCTTCCTGACGTCTAATACGCAATTCAAGCACAACCCCCGAACTCCTGGAAACATCGCACACTAACACATACCCTAGCGGTGGATTAAAGTTTATTATGTATACGCAAACGTTAAAGCATCTGCGGAATATAACGTCGTGTCATACCCTAAATTAATAAAAAGGGTTATGGCATTTGTTTTGCTCTATGTTCGAGCCTTTGTTTTCTTGGCTGTTCTTAGCTAAGTTGATACTTTTTTCGTTTCTTTTAGATGTGAATTATGGTTGTTTTCAAGGAATTTTTTTTGTTAATTGTTGAATGTTTGTTTTTTTTTAAACGGTTCTTGAGAAGTTGTTGGTAGAGGAGAGAAGGGGGGATTGCTGTGTGACAGGCTGGAGGAAGAGGATCGGAGGCGTGCTATCTCTAAGAAAGAGGGTCTGGAACCTTAGAAAGTAAATAAATTATTGGAAATAAAAGGTCACGACGTCACAGGAAAAAGTAGCAATAAACAAATAACCATCCAGAACGTGAGTTTGTTTATCGCTCATCCAATGGAGAGGAGACCCCTCCCGAAGTTCGTTGCCTTGGGCGTCGCATGAGTAACCGCTTGAGACCTGCGCGTCAATTCTGGTTCTTTCGTCGCTAAGAGCTAGCGAACGCTAACTTTAGCGGTTGCTACGAATGAGCGCGATTCTGGATTATGGTTGAATTAGCTACTGCTAAGGCTCGGGAAATTTCGGAAGCTTAGCGATGAATTCAAAAATTGTTTCACGTCATCCAGCATCAACCAATGAGAAGAGAAAAAAGACACTAACGAAATTCTACGCCCCTAATACCGCGGGAATTTTGAAATAAACAACCGTATGAGATTAGCAGCTCTAAAAATAGCTGCTGTGAGTAATTAAAAAAAAATGTTTCTAATCATATTACTAACTCACATGAGCGTTTGAAGTTAAGTGTTTTTAAATTGTGACTATTTCAATATACAATGCAGGAAATGTTATTCGGTTTTTTTTCTTTTTTAAAGGGAAATATTATTTCAGTACTTTTTCTTAAATCACATTATAATTAATGGTTGACCAGTCGATCATGTGTAAGCAGAAAAAGGGTATGCGTTTCACTCTCTGTTCGCGAATATCGAAATTTTTCCGTTTCTTTCGCTACTAAAGTTTGAAAGTGATTATTTTACATATTTTTGCTAAATGGAGTATAAAGGGCATCGCTGTGATCATATTGCAAATCATCTTGTAGTAAAGTTCTGTCTAAATTTGTTAAAATGATTATATTTTTCAGAGTTTTTGTGTTGGAAATGAAGAATAAGTGTATAATTACATTAAACAGTATTGGAAATGTAATTTAGTTACATTTACCACCAGTAAAACAATAAGTCCAAAAAACCCTAAATTTTTCAGGGGAGCAGTGTTTAATTGAAAAAACTCTGCTAGAAACAGATGAGTGAAAGGAGCAACAGATAAAAAATAAATATTTGGAGGTTCGATGCTAGATATTCATTCCCCTTCGCTGCTTGAAACTAAAATAAGTGCTTTCCATGAGGGAAGTAAAAAAAAAGCATTTTAAGTTGGAATGTTCTATTTACCAGGGGATAGACAATTCCTTGAAAGAAATGGCCACCGTCTTGAAGAAATTCATGGAAATAATGCAAATGAAGGGATTTTTCTGGCTAGTATCGTCTTTTCGATGACAACCAAGATAATATTTAGATAGATTCAAATAGCTGCCATATATTTTACTAGAAATTATGAAACAATGTCGATGTTTAATTTCATTTATTACTAAACACAATTTTTACTAATAGGTATTATTATCATATCATAATTATTATAAATATTACAGGATGTAATTCAGTATCCTAATTCCCTCCTTATACCTATCTCCAACCACAATAGTATTTCCTTCGTCGGCCATAACCTCTTCTAAGGGATCTGCATGCTCAGCATCTCTATTTTCCAGATCCCTTTGCTCAAAGTTGCAGCGTACTCTCATGCTATGAAGAGTAATACAGGCATTAATCACATATCACAGGCTATAGGAGGTGCATAATGAAGTGTCTGTGCTGAAGGAAGCAACGGAATGTAACCGCATACTGGAATATTTACTATACACACTTATGAGTGAATCTAGAATTATGCAATGAAGTCATACTTTAGTATTGGTGGTAATAACGTCAGTCACAACGTATGAGGAAAAAGGGGAGGGGACTCTTTAGTCGAATTTGTATTACAGGTTATATACACTGATTTTTGGCTGTCAAACGACTCTTGACAGTTCCTGTCACTTAGAAACACTACCATTCCTCTGGCACAGGACTTAGAGAGAAGAACACGTTTGCTCTGATGGATATAAACCCAAAAGATAATAACAAAGTCGAAATGCTGAAACCTTTTATAGGACTACATGGGAACGTTCATGACGTACACGTTTCTAGAAGTATTTAGGGAAAAACTATGTTTTGTTAACCTCCTAACAGTTATGAAGTAGGTATTTGATGTGCGCTATCCATCAGTAGGTAATACAAATAATGTATCCTGTTAGGACCATCGTCTTTAGTCCTTTGATGTTGAATTCGATATTTTATAAGATAATATTGTAAACTTCTACTTACGACTCATTTAACAAACTTTTGCTGCATAGCACCACCATCTCAATGCATTGTGTGTCCGTAGATTGGTCCGTCAACATCAAAATAGTATTACCGCTAATTAGTACTCGAACTATCATAATAACCTCACTAGGGTCTTCCGGCAATGTTTCAAAATTGCTGCGCTCAAGATAAGGTTATGAGATACTTTTGAAGGTACTAGTGAGTGATGATTCCCTTACATATGTCTATGCACTCAACAGTTAAACAAATTTTCATTACGCAGTTCAAGATTTGCGAGTGATGAAAAAAGTTCGGTGAAAATATCAACAAATAAGAAACACTTGATTCTATGCAAAAGACAACAAATGGAAGGAAAGTTAAAATGAACTCACCTTATACGTTCTTTTGGGGTGTTAAATGTCCTAAGTTAGATGTAGCAGCTACTTATTAACTTCACTGGTATGTTAGAGTGGATTTACAATCAGCGATACGTAAATTAGCGTCTGCTATGAGTTAGCTACGAATTAGCTACTGCTAATACGAACGGGAATATAAATTTGTTGTTTATCAGTTGCTACCGGGCCTTAGCGACCGCTAGCCTAGCGTGGAGTTAGCGAAAATGGAACCGGAATCCGATTTTTAGCGACATTCGCTAATACCGTCGCTATGTGTACTTAGCAATCGCTAAAAAGAACCAGAATTGGCGCGCTGGAGGCCTCGAGGCCCCCATGACTGAGGGACCGTCGCCCAGCAACCCATCAATCATCGTCGCGCCTCGAGCAGGGGTACCAGTTTTTTTCCATCCGGCCCTTTTTTTTTACCGCTGCCAGGTTGGAAAGAGCCCTCCCCAGCCTTCACCTCAAGAGCGAGACCTCTGAACCCGAGTGCCCACGTAAGCCGCTGCCAGGTTTTTGCTGAGGCAAGCGAGGAGGCCGGAACTCTTTCCAGCCGGAGGCGAAATTTGGAACAGGAGCGAGTCCTCCAATGCACCCCTCCCCGCGCTTATCCTTTTCGCGAACATTGGGTTGCAGGGTGCAAACTATACCAGCCACGCCGACGTGACGGAGGGATTAGTGATGGCCTTTGCGGCGATGGCGTGAAACTATCGTCCGGCCACGAGGTCGCCGTAGCCGACAGTTGCTTTTATGCGTCGGGATTACGAATTCGACGCCCAAAGTCAAAACGTTCATTGATATAAATATGTGTAATGTTTACCCAACCAGGGGGGTTACTTTGTAATTCTCGCTTTAGTGAGAATACGTCACAACATGCCATTTTTTCGTAGTTGAACTCCGCCACCCAGACGGCGTGACCATCTTCGGATCCCAACCGGTGAACTGCCGGTCATGTGCTGGTCTTTTAGACGATTAATCCGCTCTGATCCGTATCTTTCGACTCTTGATCCGTTTCATTATCTCCGCCTGGGGGCCGATTGTGTAACTCGGCTAACGTTCGATCGTTAATGACCCGTTCACTCTCGATCGAGCTCACTGTCTTCGAACGAGGATGAAAAGTGCGATTGTATAAGCTCGATCGTCAGCAGGCAATCGAAAGTTACGGTGTTGTCAGATTTACAGCATATTTCGCACTTGTTTCTCTTGTACGCATGCGCAAAGAGCTTATTTTGAAGTGGTTGCATTTGTTTTGAAAATCAAGAATTAATAATAAACATTACAATGCCTGAAAATTTAAGATAACTTCCTCACGAGTATTATACAGTGGCCTCAATGCGTTCCCAATAGATAAATTAATTCATAATTACTTGTCATACCCTGACTTTCACAGATAATTATCAAAAACGTCTGCTTAATTCGCAACTCATAATATTTCATTATCACTCAAATTGTGTTCTCTATTGCTGATAATGCATAAAAAATGGTACGTCATGTTGAAATTCTATATTATCACTCCGGATATTCTCGTCATCTAACTTAACTAATGTTCTACGGTTCACTGTAAGTATCATTTAGCAAAACTACGCTCAACGTATTGGCACATATATATGCATCTTCAGACAGAAATTGATTAGGTTATTTATAGATACACAATTAAATACTATCCTCAATCTAGTCCCCAGCATTAAAGCAATAGTCAACCTTTATTACTATTGAAACACTTTCACAGCGTTCTCCATCACATCAAAGATAAATACCTATGAAACTCACTTTTAAAATTCCGTGCCGCCTGTCTCTCTTGTAGCATACCTATTTTCCCATAACCATATTTCTTGTACGTAGGTACACGATAACCTACCGTGAGATATATAAGGCAGCATTAAATAATTTCCACAATTTCTCCAGGCACACTCAGCGGCACACAAATAAAGGCACAATCCTATGGCTAATGACATCAAGGCGAGTGAATGAAAAGATTATCTTCTGAGTAGGCAAAATTTAATGAATAAAGCATAACGAGACAGCATGTGTTGCATAAGTCGACAAAAATCATCACCCTTTCACTTGGACGTAAACAACAACAGTCATAATTTAAAACACTCTCAAACAACACAGTAATCCCTTACGAGGGCAATACGTAATGCTTATTGATAATTAGACATTACCTGCCTTAAACGTAGACGGAATAATTATTTCAACACAATCACATTGGACACCACTATGCAATGATATAAAAAGATGTCACTTGGGGTGGGAAATTTTACTGAATGAAGAATAACAAAGCACTACACTGTTTATCCTTTCACCACTTTCACTGGGACGTAAACAATCACACTTACAAGACAAGAGAAATCCCCCTCACTTCAATTCACATAGATTGCAAATCTTAATTTAAGGCAATAGGTGAAACGACGAAATAATTGCCAACAATTTTCTCTGACATCTTTATAGATACCATAATACATGCAATCCATCACAGTTCACTAAAAACATTGTCAATCGCTGAATTGCCACAATGTGTAGTCACAACACACGCTATATCTTCACTATGTATTATTCTCACCGTAAGTGACATTGCTCAAGTGAAACTGTTGATGCCAATGCTGAAATTAAAAGTTGAAATTATATGTAACAGTCCGATTGCTTGTTTTAAATTGCTATTCATTACATTCACCCACCCGACGTTGCTATAATTATTCTAATTAATTCACTCTGTCACATCATACACAGCTTTTTAAGCAATTTGATACTTCAAATTACATTCTTATTCCGTAATAGTTCAAACAACGTTCCTCACAACGATAATTTATCACTTATACATGAAAATGCAAACAAAAACAAACCTTCCAACGATTGAAAATGGCCGTAACGTCAAGTATATAGCAGTCGACGGGTTTCCTTCGATCGCGAGCCGAAAAACCTTCGAACGTAAAGTTACACAATCGCGCCTTCAATTGTTTTCGAAGAATTACCCACAACACCACGGAATACGGCTCTTTACGTTCGAACGTAAAGTTATACAATCGGCCCCCTGGCATTATTTCCCATCTCATCTTCATAAAGAACGTGAAATGGAGCCACCATCGTTTCTACTTGAAGCTTGAGTTGGAAAAAAAGCAAGAGCGAGAAAAATACAAACGATTTTAAATTGTATTTTTGGAATTTGCACAACGTGAAGAACTTCAGCACACCGAGATCGGCAACATATAGCGCTACCGACAGAAGCTTCGACAATTCACGAACCGTTCGTGAGCCGATCATTAAGAGAGCGAAACGGATCTCCGCCTTCCCGCAAAGAGTCATTAAAAAGGTGAGATTACAAAAAAAACCCAGGGAAAGAACTCTGAAAAGATTGCCATCCTAACATGCCAACGCTGCGTGACGCTCCGAGTTTTTCTGGATGATTTTTTGTTACCGTGCGTTTTTATGTAGACGGCACTCAGCAAATCAATTAAAATATAATGGTATCATTGAAAAAGAGAAATTGACAATAGAATTTTCTAGGCTAAAAAAGCATTTTACCAAGAGAAGATTCGTCTAACAGAGGCCATTAAAAGCATGGAAGTGAGGAGACATTTGATTAGGACATACATCTTGGGCAAGCAGCTTGCTATATGGCAGCAAAGGATGGACAATAACAGCAGCAGAGAAGTCAAGGCTGGAAGCATTTGAAATGTGGTGGTACCGAAGAATGGTGAAGATTAAATGAATCGACCGAGTGAGCAACGAGGAAGTGCTAAGAAGAGAGGGAGAAATTAGATGTCTGCTGAAAACTCTAAAAAGAAGACGGGATATAACTTAATCGGCCATATCTTGAGACACAATAGCCTAATGAAGACAATCGTCGAGGGAAAAGTGAACGGGTAGAATGGAATAGGCAGGCCTCACATGAGAGATACGGAACAAGTTTTGTAGGATATAAAGAGAATAATTACGTCAATGTGAAGAGGTTGGCGACAGAAGAATCGAGTGGGGGGCTGCGTCAAACCAATCTTAGGATTGTTGACCGTTGATAATGATTATGATTTAAAATGCTGGCATTTTATTTCACTATGGGTTCAAGTAGCCACTGAAAAATCAACTACCGATTCACTTTTTAAAAATGATGATAATCTTTCCCATCTGTAAATAAATTGCCTTGCGTGAAAATTATATTCATTTGCTGATAAATACATGACATATTGAAAGAATATTAATAACCAATTTCTAAAGTTCAATACTTCTATATGGTTGTGGTGGCTGTGCTATGTTTGTTCTTCAGTTTAGTTTTATGAACAAGTACATATCTCTATGTGACAGCTGTAACCATTTTAGTCCAATAATGCTTTTGCTTCCGTGTAATGTCACCCAATCTGTCCAGAATAATATTACAAGATCAACAGTTCACTAATTTAAGTAACAAAAGTATAAAAAACGTTTTTACAACACTATGGAATCATCAGGTACATTTGATAGCCTTAAGATATGTAGATTCAGTTTTTAAATGTTTGATGGCGTTATCCGATTCCTAACCCTCTTTGCTCTCTATTCATCCACAAATTCTTTTACAATTGTCTCTCTCTCTCTCGAATTATATTGTTAATTCCTTCTCTTAGCTCATTCCTCTTTTTCTTCCACGCTGTGGATTTCATGCAAATAGTTGTTCTCTTAGTCTTTCACTTGGCATAAGCTGTTAGGGACTGAACCACATCAGCGGCCTTTCTATCATAATATCAACTATTTTATATGTCGCTATTGTATTTCTTATTATCATTTGTAATTTTTTCTCCCCTCGACCTCAGAGCAGTTTTATTCCAGTAATACAGCTCTGCGAAAGCATTTTCTTCGCATTCCCTTTGTTCAGACATTTCTCACTACGAAATGTAATTGCACTTTTTGCAATGGACTAGTGTATAAAAGGTGAGACATTGTAATTTAACGGCTAGGCACCAGGTGTCTCTAGCGTCCATGCAATATTAGTTTGTCTGCATTTGGTGGGGAGGTAAAAAGTGGGTGGGCACATAGGACAAAAAAGGGGTTCAAGTAAGCGCCAGAGGGGCTCCAGAAGGCCCCCGCCCACCCTTCGAATTATTTTTTTATTCCTAGCAACGGCATTGATCCAGTTGTATTTTCCATTGAGAGGGGTTAATAGATATTCTGGTGAGCCATTGTAGGGAAGGAAGCATGCTTATAGGGATAATGGTGGATGGAGGGGTAGTTTGGTCGGAAAAACACGGTTTTTTATTTTAAAAAAAGAAGACAATAATACCACTGTAGTCGGAGATGGTGAGTTCGAGGATACTGGTGAGTCCAACGTTTTTTCCATCTTGGAAGTTGTGCTTGAATGTACGGAATTATCGTTCCGTACCATAAATAGAGTATATCGTCCACGTAACGGAAATAGTTGTAGCATGCTCCAAGAAGTGATTGTCCGAGTGAAATATGGAATTTTCTTTTTCGAGTTGAGGTAAATATCAGCAATGTGGGATAGAGACTCGCAAGGTAGCAAGATCATCCGCTCACTAACAATGCTACAAAATGAATTGGAAGTACTTGTGTGCAACAATAATTCTTAGGGTTTTTCCAGACATTCCCAAAGTCTGGTGGCGAGTGTGTGGGTCAATTTTTCCAACGTTGATGAAGACTGAACGGGAGTGGGTCTTGACTGAATATTGTAGATGTGAAGATCAGTCCACTCCTGGAGGCGAAAGATGCTTTCAATCAAAATATTTATTGGATAGTATTGAGCAATGCTCCTTAGATAATTATACATTCCGAGTGACCATTATACGTTGTTTAAAAGTCAACTGCTTTTTGCAAACATTTTAAAAGGATATCTTTACGGAAGATGTTAGATGTAGGTACATTAAAAACCCTTGCGTATTATTCTAGATTTGACCAAATGATTAAGATTAAAAAAATAAATTGTCGTACCGATAGATTCAAAATGTCATTTTTCCCATGTGCCATCAGAGAATATAATAGAAAGCTTAGCAAAGGGTAGATAAAATATTGTTGGAGTAGTCTGTAGAGCATGACGCATGTATAAACGTTACTAACCCATGCATGATAAGTAAATACAGATAAAAATATTTAGATAAATGCCTCTATAACCATAAATCCCTATATTTTATGTAGATACTAACCATCTATCTGCATGTGACCCTATTATGTAACATTCTTTCCTGTAGTAGCGTAGTTGCATGTCAATGGTGCATTTTTTGTGGTCTTCACCCCCTGCCGCACACCCTCGCGGTGGCTTGCAGGGTATTGCGGAAATGTAGATGAAAAATGAAAAAAAATTAGTGTGCAAGGATTTTATTTTACGTTGCATAGCAGACACTGTATATGTTACTATCTCAGCGGTAATGTGTGACAGTTAATAAGTTTATCCCTGCTTTAGTTTCAATTTAAGTAAAAACCAGTGATTTTTAACACGTTCAACCCGACGGACGCGAATGCGCGTCCGACGTGCGTTGCCAATACACCGAAGGACGCGCATTCGCGTCTGTTAATGACCTCTATGATGACCTCACTGAAGACCTCTCTGAAGACTTCTCTGAAGGACGCGAACTCATGTCTTTAATAAATTATCGAGTTTTGTTATAAAAAAAATTTTTAACTAATTTTATTTTTACATTTAATTGACTTGCAAAATTAATGTGGAGGAAAAACCTTTCCGTTTTTCACGATTGCACACTAGAAATATTCCGGGTTGAATGTGAATGTGAATATATAATGGTCACTCGGAATTTTTAATTTTATAAGGAGCGTTGCTTATTAATATTCAATAAATTTTTAGTACATAATAGTAATACTATCATATCTATATAATGATCTCTCCAGAATAATGGTCTTCCTGTTTATTTCCATGCCAGTAGAACAATGAAAACTTTCGATTCCAAAAATTCATATTTTAGGCTGTTTTTTGTAACTTTTTGAAGGATGATATACGTGCAACGAAGGCAGCTGAACTAAAATAAGCTGCTCTTTTTGGGTATCTGGGAGTTCTATAGTAATAATTCTGAAGCAATATAAAAACGTCGAAAATTGGGGTTTTGGAGAGTTCTTTCTGTTTCCGGCCACTTTGCATTGGGTGCGTCTCCGAGGTGTTCGCGACGAGAGGGCAATATTGGATGAGGGGTGATTGATGAAGAGGAAAGAGAATGGATGCCGGGCGCCATTCTTCACTCTTTTGAGCGCATTATATTGAAATGATGCGGCAGACATCTTCCTCTCCGATAGACTGCAAGATGCGATCCACAGCCACGAGGAACCACTTGCCAACAATGGGGAACATGCACTATTTTTATAACTCTTTGAATGTGAAGTTTATTAGCTGAAATGTGCTTGCCGTAAATTCAGCTGAAGAATTATGTTGTGTTACAAAGATATTACTCATTGAAATTTGTACCTTTTCGGCAGCTTAAAAACACGACGTCATCGCATGACGTCACGGCACTGTATCACTATGGGGGTTGTTTATCTGTTCATGTGTGGAGGTAAGTTGTTAAATAAATATTTGGTGATAACGTATGTATTTATCTCATTTGTTTAATGCAATAAACGATTGTATTTCGAATTTTTATTGCGTAGTATGGATTGTAACGGACAAATCGTTCATTAATAATATAATGCCTGCTTAGTGCCCATGAATTTTTACTACGCCTAAGCAATCGCTGTTTTTTTTAGAACAACGCCGCCATAAGGGAGACAACCAAAGGAAATTGTCGGAATTAGCTTTTTCAAGTATTTTTCAGTCATCGTTTCGTTCGAGAGACGGCTAAAAACCTCGAAACAATATATTCACTTTGCTTTCTGTTAAATATAAATGTTTATCTCCGTAGCAATATGGAACCTATACCGTGAAGTGACGGCAGAAGGCGTTTTAGGTCACGTGACTTTCGTCAATTTCCGGGAACATTTTAAATTCATTTAATAAATTTTGTGGTGGGCGTAGAAAAATTTAGCTTATATATTTAAATTGGTGAGAAAATTTCACATCAAGTACATCATTAATCTTCGAGAAACCAATTTCATGCATATTCCCCATTGTTCAGTAGGGATCCACGTCGCTACTGAATGTCGACTGCACTGTCGATTCACTATTTAAAATCATAATGATCTTTCCCATCCGTGAATAAGTGCATCATTTTCTTTCATTTTTCTACACAATTGTGGTGATCTTGCAATATTTTTTCTTCGTTCTAGTTTCATGAAGCAGTATATTCCCATGGTTTGATGAAGCAGTCTCCATATCAAAGTGTCCTTTCCCATTGTTTTCCAATAATGGTTTTGCTTTCGTGCAATCTCCCTCAATCTATCAAGAATAACATTACGTGATACCTACAGCCCACTAATTTAATTAATGAAAAAGTAAAACAATTTTGTTTACAAAACTACGACATCATTAGTTTGCGAGTTGCAACTTAGGACGCTCATTTGCTACCAATTGTGTTTATTACTTTTTCAGCGTGATTGCTCTTCGAAAACAGTGTTTAGAATTGGTAAATTGGCAGACATTAACTTAAATAATCCTCAGTGGTTGTTAGTGTTGTCACTACTGTTTAACGCAGTTCCTTACCTTAGACCTTTCGAATATTAAGCATTATTTCCCAAGCATTTTTCGTTGTACATCAGCAATACGTCATCACTTATGCGTCATCATTTATTAGCGTAACCAATCTATTAAATGAATTAAAATGGTAATCATTGTCAGATCGCAGGTTGAAATTTAGACTTAATCTCTTAAATAAATTCCACGATAATATGTTCACTGATGACTTTGAAAATATTTTGCCATCTCCAACTTACTATGATAGACTCGACCATAATCACAACATTAGAGAAATTGATTGCCTAACAGACAGATTCATAATGTCCTTTTTTCCTTGTAAAATTAGGGATACGAATAGTTGTAAAAATATCCAATGGCATAAATACGAGGGCATTAATGGATAGCATATATAGTTTCATGCTGGTACAAGGACTTTAAGCTAGCCCAACTAAAAGCATCATATTGCATGATTGCTTTGCTATTTCTATCTTTTTTAATGCGAAGTACTGACTAATATATTATTACTACACTTTTTATGCATGATATGTGGTGAATGTTTGGAGTGAATTCGCCCCCTACCACCTACCTTTATTGTGGCTACCAGAGTATTATGTAGATGTAGATCACCAAGAATACTTCGCGAAAGCATGCTTGATTTTCGGATACGGCTAATGACTACGTCGCTGTTTTTCCTGCTCCTGCTGTCACTCTTGTTCGCAAATCACTCGTTGCAAAATTAATGCACAAAGCTGAAGAAAATGAAGTAGAAACGAGTAAAAATCTGAAAAAATTTTGGGAAAATATGAGCAAAACTCGAGTTTGACTTTCCCAATATAAATAGTAGTATACATCTCTTCCTGTAATCTGCCCTTTTTGCCTTGGCAATTTTAGTGACAATTTTTTTTCTCGCCTCGTACATGCATCACTAGTTTTCCGGGTTCCCTGATGCGTTTCAATCATTTCTTTCCCAATTCACATTAGTCTAACTCTCTTCCCTTCTACTGCCATAACAATGCTACTGCTTTCATGAAGTAGTAGCATTTTAGCTCTTAGTTGAATGCAGGTAGTGCATGCTTGGTGATCTTCACCCCCTGACACACACCTTTGCGGTGGTTGTTGGGGTATTACGTACATGCAGATACCATTAACTTAGTTTTCTTTTTATTGACCTCAAAGTGATATATCTGGTTTATAACCTTTTCTAATTTAACCAAATTATTCCTAAAATATCTTCATTTCACAGCCTTTTTCATTGGAAATTATCAACATGCTGATTTTTACCCCGTGAGCACGCTAATTTTTACTCCTAAAGACTCCTACTCCTATTTGACCTGTTTGAGGGTTTTCTAAGTGAATATATTGAAAAATATGGTGGAGTATGCTCAACCTTTTCTCGATCATCTCTTTATTCTTGTCTCTTTACTTCTGGGCCCATATTTATTGATAGCTATCTCGTTGTGATAAAAATGCAGATGGTTTCTCGTAATTACCATGGCCTTCCTAGGAATTTCTATGTCTTCCACAAATCCGCAAAAGCTATGATTGTCGGTTTTGTTCCCCTTCAATCTATTCTCTTAAAGTAGCCTGAGCATATATAGCATTCCTATTTGTATGCGCTTACGTTAGCTGCATCGAATTACATTCTCCTACATGTATTGTCCTTGTCAATATCTTCGAGGCATGTGTCGTCATAAAAATGGGCACAGTTCTCGGCCCTTTTCTTTTTGGTAACGGGGATGATAATGTTCTTTTCGAAGTCCGCAGGTATCTCTTCTGTTGATTACACGTCGCAGATGGTATTACACAGCTCGGTAAATGTCCTTTCTTCTCCATTTTTCATTAGTTCAGCTGGAACATCGTCAATTCCAGAGGCCTTATTCATCCGCAGGTCCCTTACTCCTACGTTAAATTCCGATATGAAGATTGAGTCTCCCATATCATACTTTTCGACTTTATTTTCTTCTTCTATAGCCTTTGCCTGAGATTGCTTCCGTTTTGTAACTGCTCCAGATATCCCTTTCATCTCTTCAATTCACCTTCATGCTCAACTAAAAGTTCTCCTTTCTTGTCCCGGACATTATGACGGAAAAGGATCCTCTCTATTCTGTGGGAAACTTATACATGTGCGAGATCGCTCTGCACATTTTCTCTTAGATTCTTCATCCACATATCTATTGCCTTTCTCGCTTTACGGTTTATCTCGGTCATGCTATTCTGTAGCTAAGTTTCCCTTCTTTAGTTTCCATATTTTTTTTATTTAGAGAGATATATGGAGCAAGTTTTGTAGGGAAATACGTTATAACGAAGAAGAGAAGAATTACGTTAATAGCGAGGAGAATCGAGTGAAGGGCTGCGTCAAACTAATCTTAGGAGTGCTGACCGATAATGATGAAGATGATTTTCTTATTTTTTCCATCTCTTCAATCAGGCCCAGCATTCAAGCAGCTAAAACGCGTGAAGAAAGGATATGAAAGAAGAGTAATACGAAGGACAATCTCCCGGAAATTAAAATCATCAACGCAGCCATCGGAAGAAGAGAAAGCAGATGAACAAAAAAGAGCGTGCCAGCCTTATATCTTGCGAGCGACCGATAATATATCGAGAATACTACCGAGATACGACAACTGGACAGTATTCAAACCACGGGGAAAAATAATGGACATAATCCGGAACGTCAAGGATAAAGATAAAATGGAGACGGGGGCAGTTTACCAGTTAACATGCCGGACATGCGACCAAGCATGCGTGGGGGAGACGGACAGGACAATGGGTTCGTTTACCTTATTTTTTTATTGCCGAATGTGATAGAGTTTGTACAATACGTAGACACGTATTTTTCCGTTTTTTGATCCGTCAATTATTTCTCGAGTTATAGGCGGGGAAAAACTGATGTTTTTAACCCTTTCGGAAAAGTGGGCGTGGTGCAACCTCTGACGAATATCGACTTCGTCCAATCACAACTGAGCCCGCGAAGCTACTTTGCCTTATCGCAATGGGGGTGACACAGCTGGCTCTGCCAATAGGAGCAGTTACGACAGCATCTGTGTGAGCAGACCTTCCGAGAACCCCCCTCCACTTCCTTCCCTTCCCATAAGAGCAGTCAAGGACGGGAGGAAAATGACGTCAATGTTATCACAGCAGCTTTTTCGGTGGGCGTCATCTTTGCTTATTTTAATTTTTGATTCATGAGTGAATGGTTGTGCCTAGAAAATTAATTTTTTCACTAAATTTCTTTTTTCGTTTCCATCTAACAATTTCGTGTACAAAATTGCGATTTCGGTTCCGAGTAAACGCCCCCATTAGGACGAGAGTCGAAGGAGCATAGCGCAGCAATCCGAATCTATAGGGAGTCCTAGGGAATTAGGAAACACAATATTCACTTTAACAGGGACTACGGACAGAGAATAGGTGAGTCATGGCTACCAGTCATTTCCAGAAATGCTCGACACTCACCCCCATCTCCACCACCCCCTCCCCTCCACCTCCTCGAGGGTATATATTTGATGCATAATAAAGGCAAAAATCATTTTCCCTTACTAGATCTTCGGCAAAGGAGAGGAAACGTTGGATTTTTAAAAACCTGACGCCGGATCACCCAAAAGAACACTATTGCAGGCCTAGCATTATTTTTGCGGTCCATGGCATGTTTTTGGGAACATTTATACTCTCCTGAACTTTATTTATGGCTTTCTACAGACCGTTTTAATATTTTGCTATTATTTTCCACACATTTTACAGTCACGTAACCCCCAACTAGTTTTCCACTATCTTATGTAAGCCCAGCAGCTATTGAGAGTTGATACATGATGACCGGATGAAGACAATCATTGAAGGACAAGTGAACAGGAATAATAAGAAGGAAGGGCCTTGCATGCATATAGAGCAAGTAGTGAAGGATGTGAAAGGAGCCATACAAATTTGAAGAGGTTAACCGATAAGGGAATCAAGTGTAGAGCTGCGTTAAACCAATTCCAGAATTGTTGAATGCACGTCACACGTATAAAACAAACAAAGTGAAAAACTCACATTTAAGAGCATTGAAGACATATTTTTCTACTTAATATCATATAACTCATGCAGTCTAGGTCCCAATATTTAGCAAATTTCGTGTTTTAAAGAAAACTTCACCTTGGCGACCAAATTTATTTTTGAAGGTAACTCCGAAACTCGGATGTTTCCAACTGAATGGTTTCGGAGAATTTCTGGGAAATGTTCAGAATCTCAAATACAGACTCAATTCTACTACTTACGTCGTAAAATCTCTTCTTTGAGTCAAATTGGTGTGCAGATTCGTCATGAATCGTTGGTATTACTTCTTAGGGGTGCGTTGCATACCGCTTCAAACCATATCGAGGGGAATCTGTACGCACTTTCGATTCCGAAATAAGGGTTTTATGTTGTAAGCTGTAGAAGTGAGACTGTAGTTGAGAATCATGTTTTGGTCCAGCTGTATTCAGATTTTCAACTCATTTATCAGCCTCGCGCTGAGAAGTAATATCACCTTTGCAGGAAGAATCTATGCTCCAATCAGTTTAACTTGTCGTACAGATTTTATGGCGTAATGAGTGGAAGCGAGATTGTAGTTGTGACTATGAATATGGCTCTCTGTGGAGGGATGTGTTTGGGACAAAAAGAGGGGATCCCTTAGGCGGGTGTTTCTCGAGATGACGTGGTGGGGTGGGGCTGGCTCGTAATGAAACGAATGTACAGGGAAAGAGAGATGCTGCCAAAAAGCGGAATTTGTAAAGAGAAGACATTTGGTATCATGTTGGACACAATAAAAGTAACATCGGGAGTTCCACAGGGTAGCGTAGTAGGGCCGCATCTATTTCTTTTATACATATACGATTTGGGTACTGTAGTTAGTAGTAACCTTAGACTTTTTGCAGACGATGCGGTAGTGTGTAGATGTATATCAAAAGAAGAAGACAGGAAATCGCTTAGCAAGGATTTAGATGACATTCAAGAGTGGTGCGGCAAATGGCAGTTAGAACTTAACCTTAAAAAGTGTGTAGCTATCAAGTATTGGAGGAGGAATAATTTGGTAGAACGATGCTATAAAATTAATAACACGAAGATCCAAAGCGTTGAAACCGTAAGATATTTAGGTGTAACAATCACTAAAGATTTATCGTGGGGAAGACACATCCGGTAAATATGCGGCCGAGCGAAGAGAAAGCTAGGATTTATAAAAAGAGTACTTGGGAAATGTGATAAGAAGACAAAAGAGCGATGTCACTTTTCACAAGTTAGACCCCACCTTGAGTATGCAGCCAGTGTATGGGATCCGAATGAATAAGGCTTGATCAGAGAACTAGACTGTGTGTAGCGTAGAGCAGCTAGGTTCATTAAAAGGTGTTACGACAGGCTGAGTAGTGTTTCAGAATCAATACAAGAATTAGGGTGGGAATCATTATCAGAGCGTAGGTTAAAGTACAGATTAAATCTATTAGAGAGGTTCCAATCGGATAGCTTTACTGAAGAAGTTAGGCACATATTAAAAACACCAGCATATTATGCTAGATTCGACCATATAAATAAGATTAGAGAGATAGATTGTCTCGACAATTTTCTATATGGTCTCTAACGTTGGGACTCTCTTTTTGATAAAAAGTATTTAATTATGTTATTTACACGATAAGTATAATAAGAGACGGCTAGTGTGTAAATTGAGAAGAAAAGAGTTGAGTACGTCTACATTTACGCAATTCCCTGCGAGCCAACACGAGGGTGTGTGGCAGGGGATGAATATCACCAAGCATGCGCTACTTACATGTAACTATGTGATGCAGTGCTACTACTTCATGGAAAAATGTTAGATATAATGGTCACTTGCAACTAGATGGTTAGTAACTACACATTAATGAATTGATTTCTGGTTATAAAAACATTTTCCTAAATACATTAATCGGTATTTCCCTATCATACATGTGTTAGTAATGCTTAAACATGCACCATACACCAAAGACTACCCTAGCAATTTTTTACCTACGTAGAACTTTGCGATTCTGTCTATTGTGCTCTCAAATGGTACGCAGGAAATATGGTATTTAAAATCTATCGTTACGACCATCTGTCTCTCGAATCTTGTATATCTGATCAATCCACATAATACGCAGTGGTTCTTAATACATATCTAATGCCATCTGTAAATAAATCAGCATTACTTGTTACTTAAATTAAAATTTGAAAGTTAAAAATGAAGTAAATTTTAATTTACTTCTAAAATTTAATTAATTTAACTTAAATTTAATTTTTTTGCTTAGATTTAGCTTAAATTTTAACCTGCGTTCTGATAGTAATTCCCATCCTAGTTCTTCTATTAAACTTGTAACACTAACACAATTATCATAACAATTTTTAACAAATCTAGCTGATCTCCTTTGTGCATGCTCTAATTCCTTTATCATATCTTCCTCGTGCCAATTCCATGCACTCGCGGCATATTCTAAATGAGAAGTGACAAGTGTCAAATAGCTTTTTCCTCGTACTTGTGTTTACTTAGAACACTTTTTGTGAATCCTAATCTATGGTTTGCTACACTAGTTATTTCCCTAATCTTCATTGATGTTAACGCCAAATTATTTAATGATTCCGCGAAAGATATTTTCTTTTCTTCCATGCAATAATTATTTCAGGGAAACCTATTCTTTTTTAAAAGTTCGCTTTGACGCATTTCTTAGAATTTAATGATTAATGAGTAATGTGTTTCGAAGTCGGGAATCTAGAATTGTCAAACACTGTCGAGAACTCTTGTGAATATTTGGTTGTGTTCTTAATCCATTTAAATATGATGCGGCAGTTAAGACCGTAGTAACGCAACCATTGCTTATGGGGGAGATCACAGGATAAAATCTTGATGTATGTACTTGACATGTATGCGTTTTATAGCCAATCAAGGGATAATCGAGGCAACCTTTAACCCTTTCTTGAAGACTGGGACTTTAAATCCCAATCACTTGAAGACTCTATTTTGTCTAAATTAGTTACTTTACAAAAAATAAAACTTTTAAGAGATGGGGACTTAAAAGTCCCAGTGGTCAAAAAAGAGTTTAAGGCCTGAATAAAATAGTAGCGAACTGAATAATTACTTCCAGGTGGAAGACTATTATATTTGTACAGCTAGGTTCTAATTAGGAATAATTTTCTCGACATCACGAAGGACATCATCATATAACTATGCTTGAAATAGCCAAATCTCCGAATTCGGGCGTGGTTAATATACTTAGAATAATATAGAAATAAATTGCCATTAATGCTGCCAGAAAGGGTCCTACCTTCGCATCAATAACCTCAGAATCTGCGGCAGCTTACAACAATGCTAGAACTAAAAGTTCTGGCAGAAAAAACATCACCTCACAATACGGCTGTTCCGTGATTATCTGTCCAAAGTGAATACCTACTGAAAAATCCAGCCCACAATGAGACAAAGGCCATAATTATAGAAAAGATAATCAAAAAAATCGTGAAAATCAGAATCTAATACCTACCTTTTTTGTTACAGAAGAATAATAGTACCACCTTGGGATTATTTTCATCGTAGAAAAAAATATCGTTTATGAATAAATCTAACTATATCCTGCAAGATATACATGGTAATCAGAGTGCAATACACTAGAACTCATCTAGAACTCATGTAAAGCGTGTAGAGTAATATAAGCAAAGTATGTAGGATATTGATATAGGAATTAGAATACAATTAGGGATGTGAATAGCTATCAATATATCAAATGGTATAAATGCATGTGTATCAATAGAAAACATAGTAGTTGCATGTTGGTATAAGGACTTTTAGCTAACCCAACTATCAGCATATTTTTGCCTGCTTGCTTTGCTATTTTTATTTTTATTTAATTGTGAAATTTAGACTAGAATATAATAATTAAATCTTTGGTGCATGATATGTAGTGTATGTTTATTGAGGCTCACCCCCTGCCACACACCTTTATGGTGGCTTGCAGGGTATTATGTAGATGTAGATGTTTGGTTCAGTGGTTAAATTCCATCAGGCGTTTTATCAATGACGTACATATCTTACATTGACGGCCCATAATTTTCTTATATACGCTGAATAATATTCCTATTCTAGTAGACTTAGCAACCGTGAGGGCAATTTAGTCGGAGAAGCACCTTCGAATAAGATTTCAAATTTAGTCACGTTCAAAAGTGACGGGGACCAAAATTTATCGATTTATAATCAGTCTCGCCGAGGTTTTTATGTGACCAAAGATATATAACTCACGTTAAAAATCGGTTCAAGGTTCCTTGACGGTGGCATCATTAATCAAAGGGATGATCGGCTTGAAAATCGAATTTGAGTGTAACATGCCGGTGCTGCTGGGGTGTGGAGGAAAGAGATAGGGTTTCAAGGAGCGGATATAAAATAGATTTGAGTGGGAAGTGGGAGGTAGTTTTCCTATTGCGCAGGTGCCGAGGTGACCTCCTCTCGTGACACGAGGTCACTCGTGCAAGTGCCGCCTCAAGGCAGCACAGCTCACGTGACTCACGTGCTGTTTCAAGACATTTAATGACCTTATTTTTTAAAATGACGCCACAGGATGAATAACAATCATAGTATGTTCCACCTCCACATCAGTCATCACCACCGAATATATTCCGTCAACGGATGTTCAATTTTAAATTTCATGCCGCGGAATAGAGCACTGATGAAATTGCATCAGCAGCCACAAATTCTTAAGTCCCAATAAAGTTCATTTCAGACTGCATATAGCATAATTTCACCAAAATTGTGGGAACTTTTAAATATTTTTAGTGGAATAAGAAAAGGATTACACATAGAATATTCGTGGAAAGCACTTCTGGGGGTGACGCGCAAAGTAGTTAACAAGTACATACAGATTAAAAAGATTATGGTGGTATAACATGGAGGTTAGGAAATCAGCAAAGTGACAAAGAGCATAACACGCTAGGATAAAGGTGCAGGACAGGGCTTATTGTTATAATAAAGAAATGATATAGTTCAAAGCTACAAAAAATTTAGGGCATTAAAAAGTAAATCATATCGGCCAGTTTTATCAAATTTCAAGAGCGAGATGTTGGGAGAATATTAAGATAGCAAGTCCCAAGCGTTTTGGTGAATTATGAGAGAGGTTCAAGGAAATATGTCCATAGTACACACACTTAAAAGGTAAAAGGAGTAAGGGTACCCTGCAGTTTAGAAAAAGCCAATTCTTTAAGTGCCTTCTTCCAAAGCGTTTTCAACTCATCCTCACGCAACACACACGAACTGTCGTGGCACACTTGCAGCGAAGAAATTCCCGCAATTACAATTTCATATCGCGGCATAGAGCACCTAGAGTTTAAATAGAGCAATAGAGTTAAAATGCCATTAATCCAAACAAATCACCGATTTTGAATCATAATTGTGTTCTGGTCTGATCCCTGTGATATTTACTTACTGATACTTTTTACTATGCTTAAAACATCGCCGCTAGGGCAAAAATATACCTTTACGTTAATATTATTTCGTGATTATACACGTTTAATAATTGCAATTTCATTTAGGTGAAGCTACAGCAAAGGAGGTAATCCCACAGTGGAAGTTGATGATAAAGTATAAATCGCTTATCAACGGGATGCGGGCACTCAAACGATTGGGGGATATTGATATTGGCAAAGGCTTTCGTACGTTAGGGAAGTTTAAAGTAGCAAAACTAAAGAATCTTTCTGTTTTATCGTTAGCTGAGGCCTGTACGTGGTACGTACATAGAACACACGGAACGCATAACTGAGGATAAAATCATCGATTCGATCGATATGATTAAATGAAAGCTACAGCATTTTCTCACAGTTTTACCCCGTAACCGTGGGGATATTTTCCATAAGTAATAGACTGGCTAGGAAATTACTGTATAGCAGTGATTTGTTCTGTGTACTGAACTTATTACCAATGATTTTTTCCAGATATGAAACATTATGATTGTAATTACTTTTTCTCTCTCGTTTTCATTAATCTAAGGGCCTATTTTATTTGTAATGTGATGCATGAATATGCATGATTTTTTGGGAAATTTAAAATGAAAAGGTTTTCTTATTTAATACTGTAATCTATATGGAGGCCTTTGCGACGCTGGTAGCTTGAAGATGCTTGTCTTACGGGCGTCCCGGTGCGTTTGTCTATTTCTTTAGACAACAGTTTCGCCTTATGCAACGCGAGCGTCTGAAGACGGACGGTGGAGACGGTTTCTCCAGGTCAGTGAAGCGTCGATGTCTCGTTTCCGTGCAGCTTATGTGAGCAAAGGATTAAGTACAGAATGTTTGTGAAAAGCAAAGCAGTCAACAAATACACACCGAATCAATAGATAAGAGATAATACAGAGCCTCGGTGGTATAATGCGGATCTCAGAAAATCATCAAAACGACAAAGGGAATGCAACAATAAGGTTGAGAATATACGACATTGTTGTCTGAAGATGGACGGTGGAGACAGTTTCTTCAGGTCATTGAAGCCGTGATGCTCCAATTCAAGTCAAAAATGTTCATTTTCCCAAAAAAAATAACAATGAATAGAATTTGTACAAACTTGACAACATAACAACCAATCTTTGGAGTGCTGGGATTCTAGGAATTGATTCCTCTACAGGACTAGATTCTCTTATAAATAGATAACATCTTTAAATTTTATTCGTAGGTGTTCTAACAATATATGCTTGATAGCAGTTATTCAACAGAAAAAAAATGATTGGCCTTGACCGGGACTCGAACCCAGGCCCCCTGTTTTCAGGCCAGGAGTTCTACCTGTTGAGCAACCAAGAGCTACCTGTGGAACTGTGGAGAGGTATAAAGCCTGCGACCATAAAGGTGTGTGGTAGGGGTTGAATTCACACCAAACATGCGTCGTGCAAAAAAAATTATTGTTATTTTTCTAGTCTATACTTCACAATTCAAAAAATAAGAAAAAATAGCAAACCAAACATGCAAAAGCATGTTGTTAGTTGGGTTAGCTTGAAATTATTTTTCAACCCCCAAGTTGTTTTTTGACAGGTGAGGGTGGAGATCCCCCAGTACTAAGGTATAGGCATTCACACACTCAGGGTAGGGGGGCAAGTTCCTTTCCCTGGGCTACCTGCAATTTCATACGAAGTTCTGACCCGCAGAAAATCGCGATGACTTTAGGTGGAGGTGACTAGAAAGGCTTCTCCCCTAGATTTGAAGCTGGGACCCTTAAATCGGAATCTCAGCGCTCTACCCTCGAATGTCCTTGTATGCGGTATCGCACAACTCTAGAAGTCTGCCCCACATAGGAACTGCCCGAACTCCATGCGACTTTGTAGCCTCAACTTTGGATTTCTGGAGGAACCCGATTCTTTGCCTTACGGATGAGATTGGCGCTCTTGTGACACAAGTAAATTTCGTACCTAAATTTTGCTTTACAAGAGTCCTCGCGATCTTTTCAAAAGTTTCCGCCGCATAAGGTATAACGGCAAAGACAGAAAGCTTCTCTATATCTTCCGTAGCAATGCTCCCAGTCTTTTTCAGGGCCATTTTTCTTTCTTTCTCGCCAGCTGCCTTCTGAATCACCTTAGGGTGATAGTCATTATCTTGTAGTGCTTTATGGAGGCATTGTGTCTTCTGGTTGTTCAGCAGCTCAACGGAGGTGTTGTTCTTCAAATTGTTGTCCAAAGAAACGGGAAAACGTAACAGGTAAACGAATGGCAAGCATCTTCTAAATGCTGTAATGCTCTATAATTTTTTTTCACCTCCTCTTTTCTTATCATGAGTACAGATTCTCATGCTGTTATCATTTTCCTTTTCATTTTCATTACGTGATAGAATTATTAAAATACACATTTCACTAACAAAATTGTATTTTTTCAAATTTTAGAAATAAAATCACTAGTGCCCCCACGGTTGAGTGATAGTTTTCCTCAAAAATAGAGAGAAAAGGGGAGGAGTTGAGGAGATTTAACATGGCTCCTTCCAAATCTTCCAGCCCTCTTTTTTTTTCTTGCTGGATGAAAACAGTTGAACGTTCTGAAGACGGATGAATGATGAGCGGGGATGAGAAGTTTTCGCCTTCTCAGTAGCGGAGGGTGGCCGAAGTCTTTCCAGGAAAGGATATCCGTTTAACGAGCGAATCAGAGAGAGAGGGAGAATTGCCATCAAAGAACAGCCATTACCTGGATCGACGGATTTGACTTTTCCTGTTATCGCTTCAAAGAGCCGTCGCTAAGCTACCCGGAGATAAATCCGCGCCGTCTACGCAATCATCCCTCGTGATCGGACGCCATTACGTCGTAATCCACATTATTCGCACGCACCCTTTCGTCTTGGGATTAAGACCTTGGGTTTGTCGGCGCGCAATCTCAATAAAGAAGATGAAAAAGGAGCAGGAAAAAGATGCAATCTCTCACCAGCGCTTTACAATATTATAATTGGAAGGAACGATTAGGGAGGTGAATAAAAGAGCTTTCCACAGAATAAACACAAAGGGTAATATCCTCCGCTTGGCGGAGAACTTCACCATCTTTCCTGAAATACCTTCCCTAAGTGCCTAATTATGATGGTGCTCCAGTTGTTAAAGAAAGACGTGGCGGGATTTGTACAGAGGCTTTTAGAAAACATACTATTGTTTTAACTCCTCCAATGGTCTGCGTAATACCCTTTGAGCCACCAGGAGGGTGTGTGGCAGGGGCAAAGATCACCAAACATGCCCACTTACATGCAACTAGTATGTGATGCAGTACTACTGTTTCAGAAACACATGTTAGATATATGAGGGTGACGTGTAACTAGGTGGTTCGTAACTACACATTACTGAATTGATCACTGTTATTAAAAACAATTTTCCTGAATACATTTATTGGTATTTGCCTAACATGCATATGTTCGGAATGTTAAAACATGCATCATGCACTACAGAGTATTCTAGAAATATTTTATCTACCTAACCCTTTATTATGCTGCATATTGTGTTCTCTTCTGGTACGCGGAAAAATGACATTTAAAATTAATTGGTGCGACAATCTAATTCTCTAATCTTGTTTATCTGGTCAAACCTAGCGTAATACTCAGGGATTCTTAACATATATCTAGCGTCAAAAAATTATAAACTCTGGGAATCGAAGCAGGGATCCTCACCTCCGTACACTCATACTCTAACCACCCTTCCACCTAGCAATTTTGATTTATTAGAGAAATTAGAAATGGCGGAAAAACAAAGACGCCTCGACGCGCAAGGAATCGGTGAAATAAAGTGGCCAAAAAGAGGAGTTCCGTCATGAATGCTATTTTAGATTCAAAATAAAAGCGAAGCAGTTTTAGCCGTCAGGCTACTGATAGAGAAGAGAAATGAGATGAAGAATTCGACGTTCATTGCATTTGTAGAGAAAGCTTTCGACAGTGAGAGATAGAAATCTATGCTTGGCTTTCCAAAAGACTTTTAAGTGTTTTATAATGACCGTAAAATTACCCACAGTTTGTATGCAAGGACTAGGGGGCTGCGATTGCATCTGGACCCAGTAGGGAAGATGAAAGGATAAGGCAAGGAGTGGGATGAGTTAGTACACTGCCTCTCGCATTTTATACTGTGTACATCGTGAGTGACATGGAAAAATTAAGAAGGCCAGTGTGGAGGTGAGGAGGATTTGGTGCAACAGGGGATCGATGATTAAGATAAAGTTGACCAACCGAGTGTTAGACGATAAAGTGTGAGTGGGATAAAAGAGAAACCTGCTGAAAACTTGGGAAAGAAGACGCCACAATCAAATCAGCCACATCTTAAGACTTGATGGTCTGCTACAGGCACATCATTGCAAAGGCGAAGGAAAGCATCTGATGAGATGTGTGGATCAAGAAGTGAAGGATGTGAAAGAGAGGACTTATGCTGAGGTGAAGAGAATTTCGGTAGGGGAATCGAGTTGGAGGAATCTACCTGGTACCAATCTTAGGACTGTAGACTCATGAATATGTTGATAAGTATATTAGACCAATAATTCCAATATTGATATTGAATTTTTAATATTTTAGAATATTGGATTGAAAATTAATGCTTTGCCTTCTGCCCTGCCAAGGGACGGTTTCTCTTTGAAGGGCGGCTGGCGTCGCTTTAGCTGAGGTCTTGTGCTGCTAGTCGCTCGAGGTTCAGCTTTTGGTGAGGTGATTTGATTGGAGGGGGTATTTACACCCCCGCCGGCTCTTGGCACCTTAATGCCCCCATTTCCACAGGAGGGTGTTCACAATGGAGGAGCGGGGCGATGTAAATCTAACATTAAACTTCACGGTTATGAGTGCCAATACTAATGAAATACTGTCAACGTAAAGCCTTTCCGCAACGCTCTCCTGAGTCACAGCACGGTGGGTCCTACCATTCCAATTTACAAGACTCCAATGCAAGGAGGCTCCATTTAGATATAAGGATTCATTTTTATAAGATAATAATACTTGTATTGTTTAAGTTTTTCGCTATTTTTCACAGAGTCATTATATAATCGTTTCGGATACTCGTTATCTCTACTACAAGAAAAATTTGGAAGTTTTACTTGTGTGAGGACAAATATATCGCCATAAATTTTTAGATTATAAAATAATCGGAGTACGATGGAAAAAATGTATTTGTTGCAAAGCTAAGAAAAATCGCACAGTGTAATGACCAGCACTATGCAGCATGTTTCCCTGTGCCTCTGTTAGTATGGAAGCCGGCACGAATTCGAGGATTCCAATTAATAATTGTTCTACTAGTGTGTAACTATTTAACTCCTTCACTTCAACCCAAAATTAGCGTTGACGTTTAAAAAAATGTCCCAATATATTTATAATTCTTCTAGCACGGTATTTTAAATGCAAATAAAATATAATTCATTATGCTCTCTAGGGTTAAAATTAGCTCCAAATAAACTTTTGAAATACTTCTTTAAATATATTTTCTCATATTTCCTATTTTTTAATCCAGTCTTTGTACCCATATAAGTACGTACAAAATATTCATTCTTATTGTGACTAGTAATGCAAAAATAAAGACACTAATTCACTTAAATTTGGAAAATACTGCATCCATAACTTAATCCTGGGAGCAATTTACACAGACTCATCACCTCCAAACTGTTATCTTGTCGCTATAAACATATTGTTTCTCCTTCGCGTCCGAAAATGCAATTTTCCGAGTGAGAGGAAGAGTGGGATTAAACTGCAGAGTATAACCCTGAAAAGGGTAACTATGTCATTACCCCTTTCCGTTCCCGTCGCGTGAATGGTAGAGGAGGAAGGGCAGCGATTAGTGGCCCCAGGGGGGTTGTGTTTGAAACCGTTGGGATTATCTCGAATAGGTAGGCAAGGATTCACGTCGTTCAAACACGTATATTTTGCAAATTTAGTGTCTGAATCACTCGTTACAATATCATTAATTGTTTTCACATGAGTTTTTCTCGTCTGTTTCGACTACATAGCCCCCAGATGGGATAAAACACAAGTGGTAACAATGATTGAGGTTGTAATAAACGGTTTTAGCATTCTATATTTGCAAACTATTCGTGTTTATACCACGTGATTCCTTGGTTACCTATTCGAGATAATCCCGGCGGTTTCAAACGCAACCCCTCAGGCCTCAATTAAAATGCGCCCGGCCCGCTATAAACACTCGATATGACGCCACTACCCTATTAGCGTACCCACGAAGGATATTCATCACCTTCAGGACAATCCAACACGAAAATCTGTAATTTTTCTTGAATTAGAATTTAGAATGTGAACTTTTATGTGGTCACTGCAAGATGATGATGACGAGTATAAAAAAGGTTTCCCCCAAATATTGTGGCCGTGAGAGTATTTCTACTGTAATTAGTCGCAGCTGCAGAATATTTGGACAATCATGTATGCTGAATTAGTTACATCTCGTCATGAGGTAATATGTACATGATAATGGATTAGGTATGTACTAAGATCATGAGGCGAGCATCTAAGGATGAAAATAAATCAAGTAATTTTGAGAGCAAATTGAGACAAAGGTGAGGAAGTACCTGTTCAATTGCCTTTAAGAGAAGGTATTCGGACTAAAAAGAGGATAGTGCATGGAAACGTAATGAAAACATCCTACATTTAGTATTTCTTAATCAAACAAAGCACCCAAATATTAGACGGCAATAGGACCCACGATTTTTCGCTCGTAAACACGGCCATGTGCCGTTCTTGGCAACTCCTCAGCAGATAATGCTGCATATAAAATTGAAAATTATGAACCTAGGTGTGAAGGATGTAAAAGAGAGGAACTACATCAATATGAAGAGGTTGGCCGATATGAGAATTGAGTGGAGGGCTGCGTCAAACCAATCCTAGCATTGTTGACCGATGATGATGATGATGAACTTGAAAGGATATAAATCACGCAAGAGAAAATAGAAAAGTGAATAATGAGGATACAGATGTATAATAAAGATTTGAATGCACAACACAAACTTGAGGGAGGATTAAAATAAGAAGTAAAAGGAATTATGATTAAATAATTACTCGTAATTTAGAATATGAATTTAACAGGTTTAGTAGTGCATGGGAATTACTACAATAATTAGGTTGGGAATCATTTTTAGATCGCAAGTTAAAGTACACAGTAAGTTAAGCCACACGTCGAATCCAAAGAGGTGAAAAAATCTAAAGTATCAACTACAAAAATATATCTATGTACTGTATACCTAGCAATCTACCTCAAAGGTGTGTGGCAAGGGGTAAGATATCATCAAAACAATTACTATAGTATACTGCAACGGTCACGGTCAGTTCCCTGTTCTTTATTTTCCTTAGTTTGTTTGCTTTGGCCTTGACATACCACCCCCCCCCCCCCCCCTTCATTACTGAGAAGAGCAACTCTCCACGATACCTAGGGTATTACGAGGCCATGAGAGAGCCTCACCGCCCGTCAAATACGTGTGGTCAGAGGAATAGGAGTGTGTGCATCGGCCCATTATATTGGGCATGAGGAGGGGGAGGTTCCCGAATTCCCCTTTTGTGTTAGGAGGTGTGCGACGACGATCGGTCCGGTCGGTATGCAGGAACCGGCCCGCGTACGAGTAGAGAGAAGAAAGAATATCAGTCGGCATGCTAGCAGGAAGCGGAATGGGACACTTTTGCACGGCGCACAGTGGTGCCAAATCGCAATTTGTCGGACAAAAGTCCAAAACTGCTTTTTATGAGATAACGTCTTGAAACATGGCACATATACATACAAATGATTGGTGATTATGGAATGGTAAGTCATTTTTCATAGGTATTACCGTTACTTAGATACAGAGGCTCAAACACGACCAAATTTCGAAAAAAGCGCCCCCTCTCATTTTCTTCGAAAATCTTAAAAGTTGAGCAGATATAGGAGTAATTGAAGGATTTTTATGAAATAAAAAACATTACCAATTGTAAACAGGGTACTTTGCCTATACTATGCATAAGTTTCAGAGTGTTTGAGCCTCTGTATCTAAGTAACGGGTAATACCTATGAAAAATGACTGTCGGCCGAAACCAGTAGGTCACGCCTCATCACTTTGTCGTTGAACTCTTCGATGGTGTTCTCACGCATCGCCACAGCAACTGTCGCAGCGTATCCAGAGACGCCGAAGACGCAAGGATTCCTCTGGTGCTCTCAACGGAACCTAATGGACTGAACCCGCGTGTTCTGTGCCACTTGAAGACACAGGTGGACCTCTCATCAAACTCTTCTTGATCGCATCAATCACCTGTCTTCCTCATCCGTCACGTAAGTCACTGTCACATCGACCACGCCCCCTTTCCCTCCCTCCAACGATTTTGAACCCGTCCATAAGGTCACGGGTGAGCGATTAGACGTTGTGGAACTTTTGGGAGCAACGCTAAGTATTTTCGCCCTATCAAACCAACGGTGTTTATAGGCCTACAGGCCGCAAATCATTTAACCCACGTATGCTCTCACCAGTGGTGGACACGAGACGTGTCATGTTCACATGCGATCCGTATCCAGTCACTTTGGCTCGGGATCATGATGTACCAAAAAAATGTATTTCTTATTTTCTAATCATTTCGTCTTGTTTAGTCTCATCCCCATCCATGTCATCAATGTGTCATCTATCTCATTGAATTTCATTCGCATCAGAGTTGTTAAACTTTGGTCTTGTTTCATGTAATTTGGAAAAAGTTTATGTTTTGGTTTATGTTCTTTGAAACACCGATTCTGTATTTTGTACAGTTACGTATTTGTACAGTTACAGCCGGCGTCAATATCCGGCGTCAGGAAGCCTCAAAATAAAATTTCGGAAAAAATTAAGTTAATATCGCGTCAGTCTCCCTAGGATTCGGGTGGAGGACGCGGACCCCTACAATGCATGCATTAAAATATACCTAAATTAACTACGTTATGAGGGATAACTATGCATATCATCCCGACACACACAACAAATTCCAATTTTCAACTAACGTGGGAAGGGAACATTTGAGAAATATTACGAGCATGCATTATACACATTAGTATTTCATGCATACATAAGTAATTAGAACAGCAAATATCCACCATCTTAATCGTATCTCAGTTTATTTGCCTAATATTTATTAGTATATGGCTGATATGTATACTGTGTTGCAAGGTACTATACATTCTGTAATGGACATGTAGATACAAATAACGCTTCTATTGATAGTTATAAAAATGTCACTTCCCCCAAATTAAGAATGGAGTTCTATGTCACTCTCATGTTACCGCTCTCTTAAAGATTAAATGGATCAACCAAGTAAGTAACAAGGAAGTCTAGTTAACGTTAATTTAGGAAAACAAAATGTTGAAGAGGACGAAGCAAGACAGAAATAGTCTGCAGAATAGCCCAGACAAAGAGAGCCGTCGATGAAAAGAAGAATCTATTTATAGTTGGAAATTCAAGCGTAGAAGTGAGGAAACGATTCATCAGAACGTATATCTGGAGCGTGTTTCTTTATGGAATTGAGGCTTGGACGATGATAGAAGCGGATAAGAAAAGGTTGGAAGCATTCGAAATGTGGTGCTACAGGATAATGATGAAGATTAAATGGATCAACCGAGTAAGTAACGAGGAAGTCCTAGGACGAGTGGAAGAAAATAGAAGTCTTTTGAATATCCTAAGAAGAAGACGGGACAACTTAATTGGCCACATAGTGATACATGATAGCCTGATGAAGACAACAGTTGAAGGACAAGTGGAAGGGATGAATGGCAAAAGTAGGTCTCGTATGATATACATAGACCAAGTGAAGAAGGATGTGAAAGAGAATAAAAACGTAAATATGAAGATATTAGCTGATATAAGAATTCAGTGGAGAGCTGCGTCAAATCAAGCTCAAGATTGTTGACTAATGATGATGACGTTGAGAAAGGGAACGGACCTCTCATTTTCAGTACCCTTATTCCGTTCGACGAATGAGAAAACGTCCACATTCAGCTTAACTCCCTTGACAAATGCTGGGGCAGAATATGGGAATATTATCCCTTTCAACAGTCCTTTTCCCTATAATCTTGCCTCGACCTTTCACACCATTTGATCCTTTACGTCTGAAATCATATTTTCTCCGTAAAAAAAACGCCTATGCCGACAAATCACCTTTAATCACCTAAGTGGAGCTTGACAGCAGCTCTTAGAAAACGACTCCATGGAGCAGACTGAGTTGAAGCACAACTAGGGACGTGGCATTAAAACATTGGCTTATAAAAATTTCAACATCCAATAATGGATATTGAAAATTGATCCAATATATATAATACACTCATAACTAATCGATGGGGGTGATCAATATGTAAATCCATCAGTTTTGAAAGTTGAAAATCGATTAAGATAATTAAGTTTTTAGTGTAACTTTGTCGAAGCATTCTTCAAAATGAAATAGAAAGCTTAGCTCTCCGACACAGTTTTCAAGTACGAGCAGTTATTAATGATGATGGTGACCAGTGTGCAATAGAGAATCAATCTTTAGGTGGAGTGGGAATATTTTATAAAATTTAATATTCGTAAACCCCTCTCAAAAAACGCAGGAATTACAATTTTCTGTACTACCAGGGAGGTTTTTATTCCTGCCTCTGTGCAATGATCCAATTATCACCCTGTTTAATTTGTGTCTTTCGCCGATCTTGTCGTCATTCAGCATCAAAATGCAATTTAACAGCAACCATACTTGTATACTAGAGGTTCAAAAGGCCAATTGAATCATAGAGCTTTATTCAATAGATCATCATAAATAAAATTTCAACTCCGCAATAAAGCGTTGCGATAATATACAACGCAAGATTTCTATTCACTTAATTTATACGCGAAATGAAATATAGCACATGTACCAACATTTGTGTTGCATGTTAAGTAAAAAAGTAACGCAAAGAAATTGAAATTTTTAAGTTGAAGGTATGATCCGTTTGAACTAGAAACATGGAAAGTCTTAAAACTCTGAAAGACTCAATAAAACTGAAGCTGATTCTGAAATATCCCGAGTCTTGCTTACGTATACATCTGAGGTCGAGGCAAAGGGAACGCTCTTAATGCAGCCCCGACCGCCCAGTCGATAAACGGCGAAAGTATGTATAAGCGAGAGTGATGTAACCGATCGATTCCTGACACTTGTCGCGTCCATTGCGCCTTGGGCCAAAGTGCATGCTGGGAGGGCACAGCCCCAACAGGTAGGCGACGAAGGGACGCGCCCACCAAGGTAAACCGGGGCACCAACATTATTTGAGCGTCGAGCAGAGTGAAATGATCATCATCTGCGCCCGTTTAATTGACGAAATACCAAAATAGGTGCCATGCCTTCCGCTAACTCTTTAAATATTCTGCTACGGAAATCCTTAGGACCAGGAAATTTAAATAAATAATTAAAGGAAAATGAGCTCTACGGCCTCTATGGAATAAAAGTTCAAAAGGGTTCTCCAATGGCCGTAAAATTTGTTGGTTTTATGTGTTTTTGAGGAGTATGGTAACCTACGTTTCTGAAAAAATTATTCCGCCACTTTAATATTGTTGGGTATTCATGCTGTCTCATTTGACCCACCGTTATTACCAGTGTAGAGGCTATGGAAATGTTTATTTTTACTTATAGGCTTTATCCGCACCATTTGTGACCATCTCAACGTCTCCGTACTTTGCATTGAAGCGCTTTGGTGTATTGCAAGGATTCCACTTATTTATTGCTCATTATAAGAAAGCAATAACCCAAAGATTGGCTCCAAAAGGGGATGTAAAAATCTGACTGCGATGCTGATGTGAATGGATGTGAAATCTGGATGTGAAAAACAAACTTCTGGCCTATTTCTATTACGCAAAATCCATCATTAAACAATTTCTCTTTCACCTACGTTCAACTCATTCTCACCCCTATGGCATATATCCCAAGGTGAACGTGATCACAACCCCCCTTCCACATTCCTCCTGCCACTAGGTAATGAGTCCCAGATTAAAACAAAAACAACTCTTATAAACAATAAAAAATATCTCATTTGTTATTGGATGTTGAATGAGCAACATAAACACACTCTACTACCGATAACTTATTTAAGACAAAATCCATTTACACTTTCCCAAAATCTTTTCAAATAAGGTGACTACGATCTATTTCATGTTCTCGACATATAAACAAAAGCCGATGTCTTATTTATCATTGAACCTAGGGGGAGGATGGCCAGCTCATTTCGAATTTAAGAAAGAGCTGTATAAAAATGGACCGCAACACTTCAATATTCCTTCAAGTACGCATGTAACGACCCGTCTCGGAATGAAAATACGAAGCGAAGCTTATGTCTTCTTTAAATATGAATCTATAATAAAAAGGGAGTAAGCGCATTTCATTGCTTACAGAGAGACGTATAAAAAAACCAAGAAAAGCGGCAGTAAATTATATAGAAATAATTACCTTTTAATTACTTGCCTATCGTCACTAGCAATCTAATCAAAGGAGACGATCAACCTGAAAGAAAATCAATTCCAATGAGACCAAGCTTTATTCATGCACGCACGCACACTCACACACGAACATAGATAATCATTAACCAGCTGCTTATCACAAGGAATACAATTCAAATAGCAGAACACTTCGAATCGGCGAAAGTAATTTGAACACAACTCTTGTTCGCTTGCGTGAATAGTATGACCACTTTTCCAATTGTCCATATCTGCATAAAAAATCCAACACGCCTTTGCAATTTTGCACCATTTTAATGGGGCAAAGCCTGGAGTTGGAAGGAAGGAAGCTTCTTAACCGATGGATGCATATGTTGACTGGGTGAAATGTAGGTAGTAGCGGAGGTGGGGAGGCTGTCGTGCGAATGACGAGGAACGACATTTCCTTTTTGCACGCGTCCTTGTAACGTTTACTCCATTACTGTGCAAATCATGTTCTTCACCACCCCCTGTTACGTAGTTTAGACGAAGAGGAAAAGGTGAATAAAATGTTTGATGGTGAAAGAAGAGAAGTTTTTAAGCAATTTGATTTTAAACAACTTCAGTGAGAGAGGAGCAATACGAATACGAGCGGTAAGAGGTCCAATTAGGGAAGTTCCCTTCAACAAAGAAAAGAGAATTCATTAATTGTGATTCGTGTCTCACTGTAAATGTATTCATTTTACGCAAAAATTGTAGCTGAGAAATCACAGTTTACTAGAGAATTAAATTGTTAATTTTAAGTTCAAAATTTCAAAAGGCTTAGCTGGCCGGATGCGCTGCCTAATTGCTGACGTAACAGGTACATAGGTTACGTTGCGAGGCATATTCGTCTCCCGAACTTACCATTGTATTTCAGAGCCCCTCACTTGTAGTGAATACGTATTAATAATAACATATGGAAACTATCAAAGTTCAAAAGGACTTCTCTTTTAAACGTGGTATTAATAGTCATTTTATAGGCTCCAGGACATCCTGCTCGTGACTGTGAAGCATCCGTGAAGTGAGCGCGACTATGTGCCAACTTCACGGTATGCTTAGAAAAATGAATGCTGACTGTTTTTTTATGATTAACTGAAGATCATTATATATATAATATAAATATAGATAATTTAAATAATATAATTTTGAATAAATAAATGAAAACTAATTACAGTAAATTAACTGAATAAATATACCTCCGATACTTGTTAATAAGCTTCAACGGAGTGCAACGTTTTCTTGGAAGCGTCCCCAGCACTGCCTTGTGGCAGTTAGAGGAAATAGTCACGTCAAACAGCTATACTTAACCGGCGTACAATAGACTGCCGTCGCGTTTTCACGCCGTAGAATTTTTTCACTTTTTATTTTATCATCACCATGGGTCAACAATCATAAGATTGTTTTGACGCAGCCCTCCACTCGATTTTTCTATCGGCCAACGTCTTCATATTGGCGTATCTTCTCTCTTTTACATCCTTCACAACCTGTTCTATATGTCTAATACGAGACCTGCCTTTTCAATTCTTCCCGTTCACTTTTCCCTCGACGATTGTCTTCATCAGGCCATCGTGTCTCAAGTTATGGCCAATTAAGGAGTTCCGACTTCTTTTTAGAGTTTTCAGCATACTTCTCTATTCTCCCACTTTCTTAGGACTTCTACGTTTGTCATTCGGTCGATTCATTTAATCTTCATCATTCTTCTGTAACACCTCATTTCGAATGCTTCCACCCTTTTTCTACGCAGCTGTCATCGTCCATGCCTTACTATTAAGTAAAATAGTATAAATAAATATCTTTTACATCTTTTTGATCTTTTACATAAATATAATACTGTATTATATTTATGTAAGGAAACATACTCCAGATGTATGTTCTTATGAATTGTTTCCTTATTTCAACGCTTGTGTTTCCGAAGCTATAAGTAGATTCTTCTTTTGATAGATGCCCTCTTTGCCTGGGCTATTCCACTTATCATTTCTTTCTTGCTTCGTCCAACTTCTTCGTCCATCACTTTTTAATTAATGAGGAAATATACTTAATCTCATTTTAAAATCGGATAAAAAAATAAACGCCTTAAAATACGTTCTATATAGGATATAAACTTTCGATCAAGGAATTAAAAAAATAATAGGAAACTATATAGGAATAATATAAAAAAATAGCCTATGAATTACGTCGTTGCTCTTCCTATGAGAGTGAATAAAAAAATAAATAATGATTTCCATAAACATCTCGACTAACAACGTGGAGAGGGATAGAAATACAACGGGAAGAGAAATATAATTCCATTTAGAAACCTGCTCCAATCAGAACTGTTTCCTTTTTAATGACAGTTTTTATTATTAAACTGAAGGCTTGGCGATGGGTTCTCCCCTCTTCCCGTCGTTGGCCGAGATTTTTGTGGCAAATTTTGAATCTGACCTGTAAATTCAGGACATTAACTTCTAAATTATGTCACGTATTGGTGCAGGTATGTGGATGACATGATCTGCTGCTTTCCCGGTAGTGATCTTCTGCTATGATAACTGTTTTATTAAACCTTTTAAATAAGCAACACCGACGCAGAAATTTTAGGCTAGAAAAAGACACAGGAAAACGTCTGAACTTTTTAGACTTCAAAAACTCCATTAAAAGCTTGTGCATCCTCTAAGTACCCCCAAACTAAGTACGTCCAAACTAAGAAAGTGCTGTAAATTTCCGGCAATCTTACGTAAAGGCTTGGGAAAGCATTCCCAAAAAAAAACAAATATAAAACCTATTAACTATTATAAATCTAATTTATATTCATGGTCGGAAATTTTTTTCTAATATTTATTTGCAATTATCTTAAAATGCTTTCAATAAATACTCAGGCGAAGTAACCTGGTGTCCATTTTTGTTAAACCAATTATATTAACTACTTTATGAGAACTTTTGTCTGCTGAAAGTGTCCACTATTTTGTGAACTGATAGCGCACAGATATCAAACATAATCTCTGAAACGTATCCATAATATAGGGAATGTACAATGTTGACAGTTGGTAATGTTTTTATTTCAGAGAAATCATTCCGCAATTCCACCATCTGCATAACTTGTAAGATTTTTGAAGAAAAATGGATCGGGCATTTTTGGAAATTTGGTCGTGTTTGAGCCTCCGTTTCTAAGTAACGGGTAAAACACATGAAAAAAACTTACCTTTAAACAATCATTTATGTATACCTATACGTGAGAAGTTTCGAGTTTCAATCTTAAAAAAAAAGCAATTTTTTAATTCTCGTCCTACTTTTTTCGATTTCCGACCATTGTGGGGCGTCGCTCTTCCACGTCGGATATTCTCCGAGCTGCTCTTCTTGGGCGGTCTCTTTCACCTGAGACGGCAGATGGCATTAGCGAGGCTCTTTTCTTGCAGACCCCTCGGCGAGTCAGGAAAACCCTTTGCCGCAAGCCACGTGACTAAGCTGAGCACTGACAAATGAAAGTAGGTAGCCTTGAGTTCACAGGAACACGCGACGGCTGATTAATTGCTTCCGGGCATGTAAGAAAAATTTTGGCCCTGGGGGCTTGCTTCAATTAAAACGATAAAGTCGAGTTATAATCATTCCTTTTGGTCAGTGCCTTGCTGGAAACCGTTCTACCCTTTCCAAATATTGTACCTTGTGGGCATACCTCTGCTCATAACTGCTATGTTTTGTCTTTCATTTTGAATCAGAGATGTCTGTTGGCGTTTAGAGCATGGAAATTTTTCAGCTCTCTATTAGTAATTATTTTTCCAGCGATTCACATTTCTTAGTCTTCAGGACTTTTGAACCCGTGGGGATTGTCTCGAATAGGTAACTAAGGATTCACGTGGTATAAACACGAATGGTTCGTAATATTGTTGTGTGTGAAACGCTCATTACAGTCATATTCATCGTTAACAATTGTGTTTTATCTCATCTGGGGCCTCTATAGCCGAGACAGATGAGAAAAACTCAAGTGAAAAACAATTAATGTTATTGTAACGAGTGATTCAAACACACTAAATTTGCAAACCATTCGTGTTTTTACCACATGACTTCTTGGTTACCTATTCGAGTTAATTCCGACGGTTTCAAACACACCCTCCCCTGGAACAAGAAAATGAATTTTGGGCCTATGTCTCAATCTCGAAAGTGTGAGGTTGATGGTCCGCCACGTAAGACTTTGGAGAGAGGAAAAGAGCGATAACAGTATTAAAATTCGGGAAATCTTTAATTTAATTACTGTGTAAAGCTTACGAAGAATATAATTATAATCATGTAGAAACTATCCATCTAGCTAAATATGGCCCTATTATCTAGCATTTTTCCATGTAGTAGCCTAGTTGCATGTCAATAATGCATTTTTGTTATCATCACCTCCTGCCATACACCCTCGCAGTGGCTTACAGGGTATTGTGTGGATGTAGATGGATAGTTAGTTGTAGATTATTTGGAATTAAATTAAGTCTTACGAATTAAAGGCATGTTCATTCCATATTTTTGTTGAATTTTCAAAATTTTCCAATTTATTTTTATTCCGTGGATCTCTTCAAGACCCACGCGGCTGAACACCTGAACTTGGAAATGAGGAAGAGGCCACTTTTTGGCAGGGAGACAGGATTTTCTGGGGCACCTGGTGAACCGCTCGTCGTTTTACTTGCCAATTTTTCTCTCCCCCTGATAGTTTCTCCCAGCTTTTCTCTGCACCGTCTTTACCCTTGACCTTTCTTTATGACTTCCTAAGTAATTAACCCTATAAGCCTTAACTAGGTATTAGAATGAGAGAATATTACGTTAATGGATAGGCTTTCCTTCTTTTTAATCCCAAATAAGGATCCCATATTCCTTTTCAAAGCCTTCCATCTCCCCAATAATCTTTTGAATGTAACAGTGTTCATCATCACCTCTGAGTCGTGCTCGGATTTTGCATCAACAACCAGGGAAACGTGTAAGTTGAATGGTAACTTGAAAAATGGGCAACTTCCACAGAGAGAAACGTTTATTACGACCAGGTTTCGCTAATTACAGCATCTTCAGGTAACATATATCTAAGCTCGTGCACACAGATATTATGTTACCTGAAGATGCTGTAAAAAGAGAAACCTGGTCTTAATAAACGTTTCTCTCTGTGGAAGTTGCCCATTTTTCAAGTTACTATCATGTTACGTTTCCATTCAATAACGTCTGAAACTCATGATTTGTTTGTAAGTTGAATATTTCATTATTAAAGAAATCTGATCGGTATCTACATCTACATCTACGCAATATCCTGCAAGCCACCGCGAGGGTGTATGGCAGGGGAGAAGATCACCAAACATGCACCATTGGCATTCAACTATGCTACCTCACGGAAACATGTTTTATAATAGAGTCACAAGAATCTAGATAAAAGCTTGCATACAGCTAGATGTCTCACAAAGGAGGAGGAGAAGGGGTGTAACCTTAGACGAGGGTCGTCAGGGTGCAGCCATTTAACAGCAAATGTCAGTCCGTCTCCGTGACTCGGCCTGCGGACGGAAGGGGACTCTCGCGCGGCCATTAAATATTAGTGCTTTAATGAAAGGTCACGCTCCGCCCTCTCGTGACATTCCGCATCCGCACTAAGAGTTCTCATGTCGAGCACACTTCTCCAAAAAGTACCCCCGCCTCGCCGCATTCAACTGTTTCAAATGTCATCGCTGAACAAAGGAAGGGTGCGGCTAATGCATATTACCAGATAAACGTCATTTACTGGTGCTTGAAGATTTTCCGAGATATTTTCTCAAAGCAAGTGCCTATGACTGACTACTTCACTAATACGGAGTAAGTGCGGTCCATCTCTTGATCCACGGACCAGTGGCTTCATGTGCATATGCAATTACTGGTTTGTTGATATTGGTTAATTAAACCTTTTGGAGTTACTTTCTATCTCAGGAGAGTTAAAGAAAAGGCAATTCCGTTTATATCCGTTCTTGGACATGATCGTCGAATAAAAACTTGGTCTATTGTTTAAAGGTGCGTTTACACTGTTAATCCCTACTCGCATGTGTAAATAGCAACTGCGATGCGAGTTCAGGTCGATACTGGACACATGTCGAACACTATCGATCCACGTTCGAGCTATTAGCAAAGTTGAAGCCCTTCTACTTTCCAGCGGAAATGTATCCAACACAATCGCAACAATCGCCAACGGAAAGCCAATACACGACGTCTGGTATCGGGAATTTGGATATAACAACAATATCCCTCCCCAAAAGGGGAGATTCTACTCGTTACAGAATGGGAACAAAAGGTAATCGTCAATGGAATTTATTGCTTGAAGAATTTCATGATAATTTAATCATGAATCACTATTGAAATAAAACTTTTTGTTTGTTATGACAACGCCTAAATAGCGGCTTTAAGCTGCATAGAAGTTGGTGCAGACGCATCATAGCAGTAGCAATATAGATATATCGCGCATCTCGACCCTGTCATAGCAGTCAACTGCTACGTGTAAACGCTGCTTAACAGCTGAAATCGACTTCTTCATTAGAATCTATAACATCGATACAAAGTAATCGACACATACCAATGTTGATTAGAGGAACATTAAAAATTGCTTATCTCAACAGTTGGATTTTTCTCAAACATTACAATGCTGCGAACCACTATAATTTATCGGCTAATACACTGATCATAGGTGCGACATAAATTGAAAAGCAATTTGACAATACAGTCCTTGATTGGAAATATTCATCGACAGCAAACACCTTGAGGAACGTGAAATGTTAGCTATAGATGACACAAAATTGTTAGTAGACAAAGAAATTTAATCATTCTTGTTTTGTCATGCATTTCCAAAAAATGCATCAATTAATTAGTTTACATTTCCAAGAAAACGCATGAGTAAGTAAAGTTAAAACTTGAGCATGCTAAAAAAATCACTATATTCTAATTTCTACAGCCGAATTTCTGTGTCACACGCAGCCTAATCCGAAATATATGATTGAGGGTATTGTACATCGGTTTCTTCTTCTCCATTGTCTTAACTATGAGCAGTCTAAGTGAAAATTTTACTTCCCTTGTACACTTACTTTTACTGAAGCCGAATCAATCTTCATCCAAGAAATCCTTCGCTTTTCGGTCTATTCTTCTGTAAATGATCCTTGTCAATATCTTCAATGCATGTGTCGTCTGGCTTATAGTCCTAAAATGTTCGCAGTTCACCGCTCTCTTCTTTTTGGGAAAAGGGGGAATGATGATGTTTTTCTCAAAGTCCCTGGGTATTTCTCCTGTTGATTACATGTTGCAGATGGTTTCGTAAATATAGGTTAATGTCTTCTCTCCTACATTTTTAATTAGTTATGCAAGAACATCATCAATTTCAGAAGCCTTATTCATCCGAAGGTCACTTACCACTGCGTCAAATTCCAATCTTAATATTGATTTTTTCGATCAGGTTATAAATACTCGGTAATGAAACATAGCATAAAACCGTTTGTCTATTGTCCAAATCCTGCGCAGCTGCAGTTAGCTGCCTTATGAGCAAGTAGTACCAGTGCCTCCCGACAGAGTGCCGACCTTGTTTACATTTGATAGTGCATTTTTAAGATTATTTTTCGGTTAAGGCAAAAAACATCCGATACCTACTTAGATTAACCTGAACAGAAAATTAACAGTTTTTAAAGGTTAAACCGGTTATTTTTGCCCAATTAAGCAGAGAGGGAGCCCGAGAATGAGCAGAGTGAATGAGAGAGCAAGAACACAGGTTCTCGGAGGTGAGCCAGCCTCGCTCATCCCGTTGAAATCCACCTCTTCTTATCTGCACCTTAAGGCTGATAAGAGGCGGCCGCCGAGATATCTTGTCAGTCAAAGGACAGATAAGACCTGAGGGACGGATTCAGGGGTGTGTGCACCTGCCTCAGAAAACCGCGACTATACCGTGCAGCGATTTGAAGCTCCATACCAGCAACACAAGGCCTTACGAAACTGAAATTATCATTATCATATTTGAGAGGCACGCCTTGAATACCCGTAATTATTTTTAAACCGGAAATCTGTCACTGGTGGTCACCTAAGCGGCTCTCATTTTAATCTACTTAATTATGGTTATTTTAACAATGAAATCGCTTAAAATTGCTGTAAATCAATGATGTGACGATCAGGGAAATTGCAAAAACTTTGCACCTGAGTGAGGTAAGTGCAAGATGGAAAGAAATTTCGTTAGTTTACAAGTTTCATTCGCCTTTGGATGGAACGTTTTCCCGTACAATAATCATTAGAATTAAAAATTAAAGTTAGAACAAGTTTTACTTCTCTACAGCTGTTAGCATACAATTGAGTAATTGCGTACAAAATAATTTTATTTTTTTAAAGTCTCCGTTTCAAGCGCATAACCAGGAAAATCCAAACACGGTCTCCACTTTCTTCGTACGTTCCATCATTAGCGCTATCATCTACAAATGACTCGTTCTTTTTCATGGCTATAAATGAACCACCAAGATAAACCATTAACCATAGGAACCGTGTGCATCCGCGAATCCCGGATTCATACTCTTGACTACGGTCACCCGTGCTCATGACCATAGTCATGGTTCCTACAGTTCTAGGTTCTTGGTGGTTCATTTTGAACCATGCAAAAGAACGGGTCATTGTCACGAGCCGAGTTGAATGATTTGAACGATGGAAATGAATCGAAATAATCATCTCTTCTGGGCAGTGGGCAGCCACTGTCGCCGGAAGTACTGCATGATCATCCGTCGAGCTTGGCAGATTTGGTCAATATTTATATTCTACAGTAGCGGTTCTTGATGTTGAATGGTGACAACTTAAATTCACGCTTTCACAGAAGAAACGATGGTTGTAGAGCAATTTCTCGAATCCATCTTTAATTTCATGAATAGGATTCAGAAAGTTGCAATGAATAGGTACAAATTTCGAATTGACAGCTGTTATTTTGCGAGTAAATTTGCGTCCATTATGTTTGACAAAACACCTCACCATCAGTTGAAAATCCGGCTTCTACGGCACACAACGGCTCTAATTCAATGCACATTCATTCTTTTAGGCATGTATTATTTCTTATTTCCATCGCACCTACCGCGAAAAATCCCCAAAGGCATTATTTTAAGAGTATATAGCAACAATGGGTGCTACCCCGTAAGAATCTGTGCTATATCTGGGCTGAAAAATATGGCTAAAAGCGCAAATATGACACGCCCCCATGGTTTCACTCCCCGCCATTACGGAGACCACTACTTAGTTCCATCGCACCTGCCGCAAAAAATCCCCAAATGCATTACTTTAAGAGTAAATAGCAACAATTGGTCGTTAGGTACCCCGTAAGAATCAGTATTATATCTGGGCTGAACAATATGGCTAAATGCGCAAATATGACACTTTGGCTTCACTCCCCGCCATTACGGAGCATAGGGGCGCCCCCTCCAGTAAGCTCTATGCCTTCATCAGCCTTGCAAAAATTCAGTTATCGTTGCGCAGTGGTTGGCTCTCCTCTCTCTGCTTTCCCCCGCCCAGAGAATTCAAAATACAATCCATCTGAGATTGAAATCGCTTTTTCTCGCTATCTTTTTAAACCCTATCGGTTAATCACTTTAGTAACGGGTTGCTCCTGGGGCGAGGGCGTTAGGGTGGAAGCCGGGAAACTTTGTCTCCCTCGCCGGATGGGAGTTATTCTTGGGAAGTGCGCTCTCATTACTTTACGAGGGCCGCGAGGCGTGTAATGCTTGCGTGTGTATTTACGAGTCAAAGTAATCGGGGGTGGTCTCACTTAAGTGGAGGAGAGGCGACAGTGCTTGGAGCCCTTCTCGCCTCCGAAGTACTGTCGCCACTAACCACGGTGATATTGTCGCGAGACGAGACTGTCGAAATTATCGTGGAGGAGAGGTTTGAAGGGAGAATAAATAGGTGTCAGCATAAACCAATCCTCAGAATAACAACTTGCTATCAATTAAAAAGCCAAACTGCAAGTCGTGCAGTAGAAGAGCTGAGGTAGAGACCAACATTATACGAAAGGAAAGTCTTGAAGAAATGGAAGTCTTTCTTTTGGAAGCAAAACAACCAACAAAGGCCGACGAAAATATTAGAGGCGAAGAGAATATTACACCAAAGGAAGAATTTGCAATCAGCTGAAAATCTTCACAGTAGAAAGTAAGAAAACATTTCATTCGAGCAAACGCAGAGTTGAACGCAGAGTCTCCTTTTAGGTATTGAGATGAAGAAAATAACAGGCCTCAAAAAGGTAGAATTTAAAGCATTTGAAATATGGTAAAAATCGACCAGTAATGAGCATATTATGCGTAAAACGAATAGCCAACGAAGAGATTCTATGTAAATTGGAATTGATATCAATACTATTACGATTATGAAAATATACTTCCCATATAGCGGACGTATCTGGAGACTTGGAGGCATAATGATCACTGTAAGGGATGGAAAACTTATAGCCAATAACGTCAAAGGAAGACATTGGATTCATGTATCAGGGTATTGAAGGACGTAAAGAGTAAGATCTGCGATAAAACGAATATGTTTGTGGGTAAAAGAATCGGATGAATTAGAGTAACCCCATTCACCCACCCTCGTGCGTTGAAACAACGATAATCAACTATGGAATATCGATTAAAATATCTTCAACGTTAACATATAGGTAAAGTTGTATTACGAAGAATTACGAATCTTCTATTTAGTGACATGCCTTCAAAATTTTACGAATCTTAAAATTGTCTTGTATAATTGAGTGAGCTGTCTATTTCGGGTTCTTAAACGTGATGCATCGAATCTAAACAAATGTTATAGTTCGTGAGGAAGGTCAGCATTCATTGTCAATTACTTTTATGACAATTACTCTTGTCGCCTCAGCACTTCAGTCATTTCCTACCTCGTGTGTCCATCGTCTTTTAATTATTTTCTTAGATGTAATAGTGAGAAAACGTAGAGAGCCTAGACAATTTAATCATTTGTTATAATTCGCAGTAAATTTTAACTTAAAACAGAGGTGAACATGGATCTTGCAGAAAACTGATCGTAAGATATTCTATTAAGTCATGTAAAATAAGAGTTGATTAAAGGACCTAGATTAAATTCATCCTAGGCGTAGAAAAAGATTCGAAATCGAAAAGCAGGACTTTCTTATATTGTAAAGCTGATAAACATGAAATGAAAGATGAGTCCAGGGAACCATTTAATTCTATTTAGCGAAAATAGCAGGTCATTAGATATTATATATCAGGTTCGTGGAAAGTATTTTTTGAGGCCAAACGCAATGTAGTTGACAAATAAGTACCAATAAATTTGAAAAGTGATAATGCAGAACCAAGGTGGTATAACGCGGAGGTTAGGATATCACTAAAGCTACAAAGAGCACGTTAGGGTAGATAATGCAAGACAGGGCCTATCGGCTGAGAAAATAAATAATAATAATAATAAAAGGTCTTTATTGGGGCGAGATTGAGACAAAATTGTCCCTTCTGCCATCTAACCCCTCGTCAAAATAAATATATAAATCAAATAGTGGTCAATACCTAAAACAATTACAATCCGAGGTTTAAAAAATCAGTAAAGAATACACTTATAGGAATTAAAGAATGATAAATTAATACAAAAGAAATATATATACACGATATATCAATATTACATATCTAATAGTGTGTGAAAGAATTTACAATGTGGGAAAAACGTGAGGATTATTATGCTTACATCCTTTACGCAAAAACCCAATGCAGGAAAACACCCACACAAGAAGGGGGGTGTGAAAAACCTGCGAAATCCTACTGACAGTAAAGAGTAGTTGAGTAATGAGATAGTTCAAAAGCATTAGAAAGGAAAGCATGTCGAAAAGCGTTATATAATTTCAAGAGAAAGACACGAGGTGAATATTTAAATGGCAAGCCCTTAAAGTATTTTGGCCGGACAGAGAAAGCATTCTAACCTCAGAAGAATCTAATTAGAGCTGGAATTACAAGCTTGGAAGAAATGTATTATTTTAATAGGGCGCACTACTGGAGATTCCGTGTTAATGTCCTCGAGGATTGAGCGATAACCCTCGTGCGTAAAAGACGACCTCCTCTTACTCTCTTGCTATGTTCTGCCGAACTTAATAATGGCAACATCCGCGCATTAAAGCCCATCTAATCGCCAGAGAAAGAATAGGGAGATGCCAATGATAAATTATTTCAAATATAATTTCTCTTCTCGCAAGCACTATGGCCTTCAAATAGAAAGCATGGTAACTCATTGCGTAGGCATATTGCTGATTGCCAAAAGGCGGGTTTATAGAAAAAAACTAGCTCGAAGTTAACGTAAGACCTTAAAGTTATATTTACTTAACGCCGTCGTGGCGTTTATAGAAAAAATTTGCGTGGACTGGACCCCATCTATCCGTTGTCTTAAGAACACATCAAGAATGCTCAGCGTTTAGCATATAATTCAGTATTCACTCTTGGAAAGATTCTGGAAATCTCATATCATATATGCAGGAAAACTTCCGTACAGTATGGAGAAAAAGGAGCAGGCTTCTATTACATAATTTTCATCCCGTGATGTTTTCTTCCCATGATGCATGAAAAATAATAACAGAACTCTGAAGAAAGGCGCTGAAACAAAGGACTACAGCATTGCGCTCTTAATTATATTTCTCGCTAATTCAAATACGATCAATCCTTAAGCTAATTTTTCCGTAACTCAAGATGAGTTTGGCGCTAATTTTTTCTATGAAACCGCCTTAACTTGTACTACAGTAGAGTGGCAATAACTCGGCCGTCGAAAATCCGAACCATCGAATTAACGGGGTTCAATTCTGGCGAAAAACATCACATAAAAAGAATACTGGTACATCTGTAAATGCTATTTCAGTATCGATAAGATATTTTCCTGTAGTTAAAACCCTAAACATTTTACCAAATTAACGGTTTTGTTAATTGGCTCCACTTCTGCAACCATCAGAGTGAATTATTAGCGATTTTAGTAAGTTTCGTTTTTAAATTGAAGACGTCAAGCGGCCCTTTTATTGGTATATTTCGACAATTGGTTCATTTCGAAATCCGTAAAATTTGATAATCTTGAAGGGGTGGCCCCAGTTAATACGGATTATTGAAGTTCTACTGTATGCCTGGAAGAGTAGTTACTTGTATCCAACGAATATTATGGACACTGTGCATCCCTTGTGTGAAATCTAAATGGAATCCTTTTTCGTATCTAATCACTCAACAGCACTTACTATTGCATTCATGACAGCACCTGCGACATGCACGCACCCAGTGCATGTTTGTGGGCATCTTACCTCCAGCCACAGTCACCAGAGGCTTTTACTAATCTGCACGTTGGTGGAAAGTGTATGATAGAGGCTGCGGAAGTGATTGTTGTAAGATCGCAACATCTCCTGGAGATCATGCAACAAACCAACCCCTACAGTTAATAGCTAATAAAAGAGCGGGCCATTCAATGTTGAAGGAAAACATGCCCAAAAAACTAAACTTCTTGTCTGGTTATTAGGTCAATGGAGGCAGGTGATACTTGGTGGAACTTTGATACGCTGAACGTGTTAAGAATAATAACTTTGTTCAATTCCACAATTCAATTTTACTCTACCGATCGATTTCAACTTATTAGCGTCATTGTCAAGGTATCATGCATCTGACACAGTTCGATGTCTTTATATACAGCAGACAAGAATGTGGGATGAGGATTAAAGCTTATGTGGGTGTGGAGGGGGGGTTATAATGTGGTATTGGGATAGAGATCGGGCCGAGTTCGGGAGGGAAGGGGGGAAGGTGCTAAGATAAGGTGTTAAGTTAACTGGTGGTGACGAATGTGGAGTCCGGGTATTGAGGGTAGGTTTTAACAAGGTTTATAACGTTCAAAACAACTGGGAAAATTTTTAATTTCATTCGGTCTTTCTACAGGTCTTAGGTTAAAGTACAGATTAATTCTATTGTATATACATATTGAAAACGATGTCTTTACTGAATATATTAGATATATATGAAAAAAACCACTGAGTATTATGTTAGATTCGACCAGATAAATAAGATTAAAGAGATCGTCGTGCCGATAGATTCAAAATGTCATTTTTCCCCCTCACTGTAACAGAACACAATAGGCAGCGTAGCTAAGGGATAGGAAGGTTAAATATAATTAGAGTAGTTTGTAGTGCATGATGCATGTATTAGAAACCTTAATCCATTTATTACTGTGCAGATACTAACCATCAAGCAGTGAATTAGCGTGTGACCCTATTATCTCACATGTTTCCATGTAGTAGCCTAGCTGCATGTCAGTCGTTCATGGTTGGTGATCTTCACCCTCTGCCACACACATTCTTTGTGGCTTGCAGGGTACCTATTGCGTAGATGTACTCGTAGGTGCGTTGTGCATGGATACCCCAACCCCTGCCGCCATTGGGGCGACACGCAAAGTATTTCGTGGATGAAATCGCCGTTTCCGTGGATCTATCCACCCCAATCGTCATTCTCTCTCGCGTTGCTTGTCCTCCAGTTCCGAAAAGTTATCGGGACCCGTCGTGAGCCCTGAGGCCCGTCTCCCTCGCCAAGGAATAGAGGGAGGGTGAAACTGCCAATTTTAACTGTTTTGCCGATAGCATTCTGTCCCTTTGCTTCCGAGATAACAGAGCGGAGAACGCAGTTACCTTAACGGGTAGAACTTTTATTAAAAAGTGAATCCCCCATTTCAAGTAAGTTTATTTACGACTTCGTCCTCAAACAATCAAATTACTGCGAGATAGGAACATCCCTATGTTTCCGCGGCCTTATCATTCTCGGGAGGTCTGAACGTTTTCACCTCCAAACACGTTCCAGGCTATAGAAAAGCGTCTCCTATGTTGGAATCCTAAGTCATTTTTAGATTTCCTGATAAATTTATTGCCAATAGGGCTTAAATTTTGCTGCATATAAATTTTTTTATTTCTCGTTAACACTCGTAAAAATAATACTTAACGCCGAATGATTGAAACTGATTTTATCCATTTTTAGATAATTTAAAAATAGAATAGAACGCATTGATATCAATTCCCCCAACAGCATCTACATTGTTTTATGTAAGAATTCAAGGATAGTTGAGGGTTTAGGACCTCTAGTGCAAGCCGTTTAACTACGTTTAGGAGAGATAGTGTGAGGTGCTGAAAGTGACCGTTAAAAGTCTTTCCAGTTGAAAAAAGTATTTGCATAAGGGCCGCAGTGAAACCGTACCTCTGGAAAATACCATTATTAAAATTCTCCTGCACTCAAATTGACGTTATCCAAGAGAAAAAAAAATACTGACCCTTGTTTTCTTCGGGGTCGTTCATGGGTCGAGCACTGCCACATCATCCATTGCCTTTCGCTATTATATCCCTGTGTCCACTTCCTCATAAGCATATGCGACAAATGACTCATTTCCGCTACGCGGAACATGCTACTCATTCCACACAAACGCCTAAGTTATCGCCACCGTTTGATACTGAACTTTTATCAGGTGAGAATGTCGCCAAAAATAACTTTTCTACTCATGAAGTTTTCAAGTGAGGAGCATTTAAGGAAATGAAATGAAAAAGAGTGAGCTCTCCATTAAGTCAGCTCTTTGGATGAAACTCCATCGGATATTAAGAAGGTATTTCCAGTGTGAAAGTACACAGTGTTACTTCTCTTCTCTTACTCTTTTTTTCTCCTTTTCATTTCTTCTTCTCCGTGAGAAACGTGGTGTTGACCACCAAAATAGTTTAAATACGTTACGTATGAGTGCACTTTTATTTGTTTAGTTATAGGAATCACGGCTGTAGATATACTAAAGCTACATTCATGGTCACATTTGTCCCTGCTAAATGTGAAGATTTTATCGACATTTCTGGTGAAGGTAACGTGAGTAGAAGGTTTGGGTATTAAGAGACGATGATGTTTTGAAGGGCGTGATATAGATAAGAATCTATGTTTAGCGAGATACGGCGTTAAGTAGAAAAAGTGATTTGGATAGAGTGTTGTTTTTATTACCTATTTGTTTCTGATACATGGTGATAAATCTAAGCTTCATCCATTGGCATGGAAGAGCATATAAAAGTTGTTGGATACTTCTTAAATACTTCAGAACCGTCGATGGATGTCTTCATTCTGATCACATTTCGCTCTAGCGTGGCAGCCACTTCACAAAACATTTTCATTTGCAACTTATGGTGAAAAATGAAGTACATTCAAACTGTTAAAACTCTCGTTGTCTCTACCAACCCGTACACTTTCATTCGTCAATTTACTAAAACCATATCTCACACTTAATCGATAATGCCTGGTGTTACAGCTACTTTTGGACATCCATAACTTGACTTCAGTACTTTTTCCGCAGACCTCATTGACTCTAAGTTAAACGGCTTTCTTCAAAAGGAATTAGTCTTCAAACCTAAGGAGAACCATTAATGGATATCCGTAACTTTTTCACTTCCAAAAATAAGGACTGAATCTCACCTCCTGTTTCAATTCCGTCCATTATGATCCGGCAATTATCACGCATATACTGCCAAACAACTAAATTCCTCGAACTGACATACAGCAATAAAATATTCAATAATAAGGATGAGGCTTTGTTGTATAACACAAAGTTACCTTCAGCAGTAGTAGCATATGGATCAGGTTACCCCACCCAAAAGATTACCGGACAGCAAAATTGACACTTGCACACAACCCAACCTCAACAGAACCCTAATCCTTCCCTCACCACCAGCCGAATGGTGGAAGACAATATTTACATCCAAGCAATACCCTGAAAGCCACAGCGAGGGTGTGTGGCAAGGGGTGAAGAACACAAAACATGCACTATTGACATGCAACTGGGCTACTACATGGAAACATGTTATATAATAGGGTCACATGCAGCCAGATAGTTAGTATATACATATTAATAAAGGGATTGGTGTTAATACATGCATCACAGCGACGGTGTGTGGCAGGGGGTGAAGAACACAAAACATGCACTACTGACATGCAACTGGGCTACTACATGGAAACATGTTATATAATAGGGTCACATTCAGCCAGATAGTTAGTATATACATATTAATAAAGGGATTGGTGTTAATACATGCATCACGCACTACAGACTACTCTAATAATATTTCACCTTCCTATCCCTGAGCTATGTTGCCTATTTCGTTCTCCTATAGTGCGGGGGAAAAATGACAATTTGGATCAATTGGCACGACAATCTCTTTAATCTTATTTATCTGGTCGCATCTAGCATAATACGCAAGGGTTTTTAATATATATCTAAAATCTTTAGAAAAGCTATCCGTTTTAAATGTCTGCAATAGATTTAATCTGTACTTCAACCTAAGATCTGATAATAATTCCCTACCTAATTCTTATATTAATTCTGATGCACTGCTAAACCTATCGTAATTCATCATCCTCCTCCCGATTACCAGTTTCTACAGCCTCAACACTGAACTTATCGCATACTCCTTCGAAGCTTCCTGAACGTTCACAAATTTCTCATACCTTCTTCAATGCCATATAATAATACATCACCCCCTATCCATCTGCATAAACAACCTCAGAGCATTTTTCGAAACAAACTGAGGAGTCTCCAATTTTTACCGTTGCAACTCACGAATCGTTCGACGTTCACTGTTCAAATTTCGATGATTGCTTCACGGTCTCGGTAATGCACAGCCCTCGGCACCAAGTCCGTACAACACTCATTAATCTTAAAAATCATGTTTCCCACGCACCTTTCTTCTCTTACGCCTTCTCTCCCTCTCTCTTTCCTGCACTTCCCCGCAATGGTCTGCCACATTGGTGGCTACCTAGTGTTGCGTGCTTCGCACGCAAGCGGATACCGTGCTCAAGAGGAAAACTTGCGTGGGCGGGCGTCTTCCCCCTCCTCCCCCCCAACCATGAGTCACTGCCGTCGCACCTTCACGAAGGAGTTGTTCCCATAGCAACGCTATCTGCCTCGCACGCTAGCAGATAAGGCGTGGACAGTTGTGGAGCTACGTGAGTAATTGTTCCCTCAGTCTCTGAGGAAATCTCTTCGTGTGATAAGTAACTAGGAGAGTCCAGTCCAAGCGAGGCAAGTGATAACAGTCCGCCATATTGCCTGCACGGGACCAGTAATTACCGCAGGCGTGTAAGGAGGGAGGTGGCACTTGTTCTAAGGAAGCCGGGTTTCCCTCAAAGATGGGAAAGGGCATCGGTTACGGTTTGGCCGGGAAAGGCGAGGGCACGAGCTCCTTGAAGTTGGAGAAGCAGATCACGGCCATCAAGTGGACCATCATCGCGATCAGCATCATCTCATGGGTGAGTGCGTCTCGCCTGGTGAGCAGTGCTCTTTCACGCTTTGGCTCCGAGTGGATCATCGTTCTCTTTGCTCACTCTCGTAGTGCTCATGCCCTGTGGAAATGTAATCGTCCAGTTCAATTGCGGAGGATAGTGGCAAAGTGTGAGAAACGCATAGTCGCTGCTCTGCATTGCACGGTCCGTCAACCGACAGTCCTGGCGCACATTATATCCGTTCTCTTAGAAAGTGGTATTCAAGTTCTTGATATAGAAGACTAGTACTACAGACTGATAAGGAGTATCTTTAACGGCTTGAGGAAAAGCTGTCTCAACATATGTGTTTCAAGAAACAATTATTTAGACCGTTGCAATAGAGCCAGAGGCTCGCTGAGGAAATACCAGTCGACTCCGAAGAAAGTCAGCGGTAGATCTAAATTGCCTGAGCTGAAAGGGCTCTAATATTACGCCGCACAACTCATTCGTTGTTACTGGGTGTCTTAATCATCTTCTTGCGTTGTAAGGCTTGTTGATTCCACAAGCGAGTGCGTTGAAGATCGCCGAAGGAAAAATGGTTCCTCGACTGAGTGGTCCAGGAAACATTTCCTTTTGCCAATTTTCAACCTTGTTCAGTTGTCTTTAGCATCGATACATCGTCCGCGGGTACCTTGGTACCTGATTGTCTGTAGGTAGGCACCAGTTCGTAAAGTAAAGGAATATCTATCGGCCAATAAAAGAATGAACGAAATCATGCATTCGTAATCTGCTCTTGGGTTCAGTAACTGGCATTCCGGAGTAGTTATAGTGGTGTTAAGATCACGCACCGAAAGAGGTCAGCGAAAGCCGCTACAACCTTTCTCGTGACGTCATTTGTAGGCAGCATGTCGACATCGCGTGATTTCGCAACGTGCGAGATAAGGAGGAAGATGATTGCGCGTGGAAGAAATCTCTTTCACCTCTTCCCTCCCTACACTCGCTGAGGGAAAACAAACGCCTGGCGACGAAAAATTCAGTCAGTCACTTACTTCCGCTTCCTTCCCACGAAATGTCATCGACGCGGAAAAGCGCTTTTTCCCGCTTTGAATGGCAGATGGGGTGAATTCTCAATGGTGCCATTTTGAACCTCACTGACAATCGAGAGAGCAAGGAGTTTAAAGCAAAATAAAAAAAATATGAAAATGTTCCTTGATCTCTGCTGCTTACACATCATCATGATCAGCCAGAAATCTCCAGATTAGTTTAACGCAGCTCTCCACTGAGTTCTTCTATCAGCTAGTCCCTTCATATTTACGCCTTCTCTTTCACATCCTTCATCTCTTCATCAGTTCTATATATATCTCATACAAAGCCTTCATTTGCCGTTCTTCCCGTCAACTTGTCCTTCAATAACTGTCCTTATCAGGCCTTCACGTCTCATGATGCTGTTGTTTTTTTTCCATAGTGTTTTCAGAGGAATTCTCTTTTCTCGCACTCTTCTTAGGACTTCCTCGTTACTGATTGGGTCAATCCATTTAATTCAATCATTCTTTTGTAGCACCACATCTTGAGTGCTTCCACCCTTTTCTTTTCCGCTGCTGTCATCGTCCATGCCTCATTTCCATATAGAAAATAATCCGGATTTACGTTCTGACGAATTGTTTCCTTACTTCTAAGCTTGTATTTCCAGCTGAAAGTAGATATTCTTTTGACAGAATTCCCTCTTTACATGGGCTTTACTACTGGCTATTTCTTTCTTGCTTCGTCCATCGTTGGTTACTCTGCTTCCCAGGTAACAGAACTCTTTCACCTCTTCCAGTTTCTGTTTTCCTAGTATAACGTTGGTTTTGGCTTCCTCTCTCTTGCTGCACACAAATATCTTAGTTTTCTTCTTATTGATCTTCAGATGATAACTAACCATTGTGATTCCCATGGTTGCTAGCATCTTATTCAGCTCCATCTCTGGGCTTTTCTGCTGGCTATTTCTTTCTTCCTTGATCCATCGTTGGTTACTCGGCTCCCGAGGTAGCAAAGAACTTTCACCTCTTCAAATTTTGTTTTCCTAGCTTAACATTGGTTTTGGTCACCTCTCTCTTGCTGCACACTAATATCTTATCCTTCTTCTTATTGATCTTCCACTGATACCAGGCCATTGTCCTTTCCATGGTTATTAGAATCTTATTCTCTATCTCTGCAATGTGCGCTTTGTCATCGATTGCCTGCACATCGGATTGAATTGAAAAACAGGCATTTTATCTTCGCTTGCACAAGACTATTGTTGTAGTAAGAAGGGACTAAACGCGTTCGTCCCCACGACTAGCGTCGTGCTCGTCGGGTCGTGACCTGAATACCATGGGTTGACCGATGATCGAGGTAACTAGCGATTGGGGGCCCGGACGCGTTGATTCTGTGAGAGGCGATGTTCGTACATTCGAGATCTACATCTAAATCTACATAATACCCTGCTAGCCACCACAAAGGTGTGTGGCAGGGGTGATTTCTCACCAAACATACACTACATATCATGCACAAAAAAAGAATAGTATTAATATACTAGTCAGAACTTCACTATTTAAAAAAGATAGAAATTGCAAAGCCAACATGCAAAAACATTCTGTCAGTAGTGTTAGCTTTAAGTACTCATGCCAACATGCAGCTACCAATGCTATCCATTGCTACTCTCTGATTGGACATATTTACCGTTATTCGTATCTCTAATTGTACGAGGGAAAAAGGACATTTTCATTGACATCAGTTCGGCAATCAATTTCTCTAATTTTATGATTATGGTCCAGTCTGCCATAGTAAGTTGGGGTTCGCAAAATATTTTTAACATCATCACTGAAAATATTGTCTTGGAATTTATTTAAGACATTAAGTCTAAATTTCAACCTGCGATCTGACAATGATTCCCATTTTAATTCATTTAATAGGCTGGTTACGCTAATATAATTATCGTATCGCCCGTTTACAAATCTTGCCCATCTTCGCTGCACACGTTCAAGTTCATTATTTAGACCGATTTCGTAGGGATCCCATACACTGGCAGCATATTCCAAATGAGGTCTAACAAGGGAAAAGTAGCTGATTTCTCGTGCATGTTCGTCACATTTACCCAATACTATGAGGGAGGAGGTCCCCTCTTGTCTAATTGCAGTGATTGGACTCATTGACCACGAGCCAAAAAGCAGGACGTCTTCTGGCCGAAGGGAACCGAAGCTCCATATGACGTTGATATCGTGTAACTGGAAACATTAGAACTATTGGAAAAAATCAAAGATAACAACCTCTTTGGCGGGGCAAACGAACATATCTCAAATACTCAGGAGAATTTTTATAACTAAGGGGTACATTAAAGTCCATCATCGGTCAACAATTCTTAGATTGGTTTGATACAGCCTTCCACTTGATTCTTCTATATATTCTTCTCTTCATATTGACGTAGTTCCTCTCTTTCTAATCCTTCAAAACTTGTTCCCTATACCTCATACGGGGCCTGCCATTTCCGTTCTCCTCGTTCACTTTTCCCTCGACGATTGTCTTCATGAGGCCATCGCGTCTTAAGGTATGGCTGTTTACGTTGTCCCGTCTTCTTTTTAGAGCTTTCAGCATCCTTCTCTTTTCTCCCACTTTTCTTAATATCTGTACGTTTGTCAGTCGGTCGATCCATTTTATCTTCGATATTCTTTGATACCACCACATTTCGAATGCTTCCAGTCTTGACTTCGCTATTGTTGTTATCGTCCATGCTTCGCTGCCATATAGTATCATGCTCCAGATACATGTTCTAATAAAGTAAAGTGCTCAGAAAAAGTAAGTAAATTGGTGGGAAGGTCATCAGTGTTTGTAAATCGCATTATGGTGTATTAAAAAATTAAAACGTACGTCTGCAGATTGCCCATGTACATTTTCAAGATATTTTGGCATATATCACATGATAGTATGCCCCTTACGTTGAATTCTAATCGTCATCATTATTCAGAAATCTTAAGATTGGTTTGACTCTCGTATCTCTCAGCTCGATTCGTGTATCAACGAGATTCTTGGAATTGACATACTAACACACCTCAGCACTCCCTTCATGTATCTCGCAGGATTTTTCCATTCTCCTCCTTCACTTCCTCTTCAACGATTGCCTTCATCAGAGGTGACCTGTTTCATTCGCATGTCTTTTTGGTGAATTTTCATCAATTACATCCTTTCTCCAATTATAACTTCATCAAATATCACTCGGTCTAACCATTTGACTTTCATCGTGAAGCAACTCATTCCAGCCCCTAGGTACACATCACCTGAGTGAGTTCAAGTTCGAGGAATCAAAGATATTTCCCTCACCCCGATTTTTTCCTGGAGCTCTCCTAACACAACATTTCAGTCAACAGTATTGTCGATTTTATTGCTGGAAAAAATAATTAAAATGTGCAATGGTTTGAGGCGTAACTTGATGGAACTCCTTCATGATTAGGAAAGAAGAAAAACTTAGCTAGTTCCACAAATATTTAATCACATGCGACCGGTTTCGATACAGTGTATCGAAGAGTGTATCTGGCCGGTGTATCTAGCCAGTGTATCTAGCCAGTGTATCTGGCCAGAAGATGATACACTGTATCGAAACCGGTCGCATGTGATTAAATATTTGTGGAACTAGCTAAGTTTTTCTTCTTTCCTAATTAAAATGTGTACGTTCCACACTGTTTCATTATAATCAACCATGGTTTCCACGCCATTAGTATCATGATCAGGATGCAGACCAACTTCCTAAGCGTCCGTTTATAGTCTATCTGAGGGGAGGAAGGGATAGAGGAAGTGATTAGAGGTGGAGAGAGGAGGACCAATATATCTTGCAGGGTTCCATCGTTAGGGTTTTGTGACACCCTTCCAAGGTCTTGAAAGGCGAATGAGAGAAGAAGAGGGGAAGGGGGTATGGCTATGAGAGGAAAAAATCATTATTATTTTTTCCTCTCATAATGTTTTTATTATTTTTAATTAGACAGTATAGTTAAACAGAAAGCCATTCGCTCAATGATAAAGCTATCTTTCAATTTTTATGGACAAATCATTACGTTCGTGTAAGGTATCATTTTTAGGAAAATTGACGAACAGAGTCATCAAAGTCTTGCCTGTGATCGATTTTATTTTTTTTCCTTTTGAAATCCCGTATAGGAAAATTTTTATTTAATGCGAAATATTTTTTTAATGAGCCTGACAAAAGTGGAGTGTACGCTTTGAAATGTAACGCATGTGATCCTAGGCACGTCGGCGTAACAGGACGAAAATTTACCACCAGATAAGGAACATGAAAAATGCTTTGTAACTGGCGATTTTTCCTCTTTGTTTGCCGAACAATTATTGGAATGTATCCATTCCAGCGATTTGGAATCCGATGCACTACACATTACATGAAAACGTAAAAAACTAGATTTCTGGAACGATATGAAGTTGTAAATTCAGTTAATTATAAATTGGTAAATGATGTTGGCATTGACGGGCATTCTCCGTTAATGTCCTTAAAGGTCTAGAAAATTCCATTTTTAGAAACTCTTCTTGGGTTTTCCACCGGGTCAGGTTGTCCATGGCCGACGTTTCTATGCTCGACTCGGGAACCGTAACCAGAGCAGATGAGTGACTCATCGGCCCTGATGACGGTGTCCAAGTAGGGCATCGAAACGTCGGCCGTGGACGACCTGCCCCGGTGAAAAACCCGAGAAGAGTTTCTACAGCTAGTTCGCCGGGAAAACCGTCGATCGACTTTCCATTAGATTATTCGGTGAATCACCACAATGTATTCCCCGGTGTGTCTCATCTCCTTCCCCTACCCTCTCTCCCTCTCATTCACCTTTCAAGACCTAGGAAGGGTGTCGAAAAACCCTGACGTGGCGTTAGATGTGCTTCTCTTCCCAACCCCAAATTAATCACTTCCCCTATCCCCTCCCCCGATCCGGTAATGCTATACAAGGACACTTACGAAGTTATCCTTTGCCTTGATGATGATACTAATTGTGTCGAAACCATGGTCGATTATAATAAAGCTGTGTCAAACTTTTGATTCATTGTTTCCAGTAATAACCTCGGCTATGCTATTGACTAAAATGTTGTGTTAAGAGAGCTTTCGGTATAAATTGGAGTCAGGAAAATGTATTTAATGCCTCTAACTTGAACTCGCTCAATTGATGAGTACCATGGGATAGGAGCAAGTTGTTTTGCGATGAAAATCAAATGGTTATACCGAGTGACACATGATGAATCTAATCGAAGAAATGATATGATTGATGAACTCTCCTCAAAAAAGACAGGCAAATGAAACTGGTCGCCTCTGATGAAGACAATCGTTGAGGAATAAGTGAAGGAGGAGAATGCCTTGATAATGATTATAATTGTGACAAAACCATTTTCGATTATGATAAAATGTGTGGAACGAACTAAATTTTAATTCATTTCCTGTGAGTTATTTACATAAATTTTAGCCTCCGACTTTAAATCGCGCTGGAAAAGATGTTCAATTCATAGCAATGAAGCATTTATCACTCGAAGGTTAAACACGAATAGTTACTTAGGTAGCATGGGTGGATAAATACATTTTTCATCCTTGCACCCGAAACTAAAATGCCAACATCAATTGACTTGCGAGTAATTCCATAAATATGACACCCATGCATGCAGAATATTACTGGAATAAAAGATGCAAATTTTTTATTGTTTTGTACGTACTTCTGTCAGAATTAGGTGATAATTATGATTAAATCAGCGTATGTCATTTCCCGTCTCATCATACACTCGATGTCAACGGCTTTTCCAACAGCACAACCACATCAAATATGAAGAAAGTTCTTTTGCTTACCCGGCGCATGAACTGCTAAAATTCCAATGTTGCCCTGAAGACGATGAGCTAGTTGGTCATCGAAACGTCGGCGGAGATGAAGAGTCTAACCCGGGTGAAGGCCCGAGAATAATTTGCGCAGCAAAAATATTTATTGATTGCCCTGTGGCCCCCAAAGCCAACTTTTGCAGCCTTTTTTAAACCTCTTTATTCCTCTCCAATGAGTACTTCTTCAATACCTTTGCTATTCTTCCCGTTGACTTGCTCTTCGACGACTTTCTTCATCAGGCCACCATGTCTCATGATGTAGCCGATTAAGTTGTCCCGTCTTCTTCTTAGGGTATTCAGAAGACTTCTCTTTTCTCACAATTGTCTGAGGACTTTCTCGTTACCAATCGGTCGATCCATTTAATGTCCATCTGTAGCACCACAGCAGACTATTGATTATCTAGGCATTTCCATTCTGTCCTTATACTCTTTTTCCTCGTCCATTGCTTCACTGAGCACATTCTTTCCACTCATCATTTCCCTCGCACGGATTCATCCCTTAAACTTTAAGCTGTAGAACACATTGGTATTTGGCTCTTTAATGCCTTCAAACCTCCCCGCTTGAGTGCGACCCTCCCAATGGGTGGGTCCCACTCAATAACCCCCTCCATAACGGCCACCTCCTGCCACGAGAAATATATCCACCCTCTTTCTCAGTGGTCGAGCTCCTGGGAGGGGGGAGATTCGAGATTAATCTCGGCCCATAACTAAGGACTCACTCGTATGATTTCACGTTTTTTTCGGAATTATTCCGCACCGGCATCCACGCAGTCTCACTGAAGAATGCTGTTATGATCACCCATCACTTTTTAGTGCTACTTTTTACTGTTTCCTATGTTCAATTATTACGCTTTTGGCTCTTGTGCGCTCCAATGAATCCAGATCCATCAATATTCCACCAACAATAGTAATGAATTGTTGTTTCTCTTGTATGCCTCATTGTTTCCCGAAGCATTGTTGACCACCAGACAGAGTATTTATTGATTCATAAATGTTAGTTGTTGAGTCAATTTGGAGTGGTATTTATTTTATTTGTTTATGCTCTTCGTAGCGAACTCTTCTTCATTACTTCTTGCCTAAGTGTGCAAAGCATGTGTGTTATGATCCCAACTTGCATGTTGCGTAAAAAGTGAGCTTTATTGTACCGTTATCACAACTTGATGTGAATCAGCTATATTAGCGCGTGCTCAGAGATTACTCACCAATCCCGAAGTTTCTGGCACGCTACAGTTCCTTTCCAGATATCTCACAAATTGACTCAAGGCACGCTGATCCTCCGTTAGCGGCAAGACGAAGTGATTGGCTAAGACGTCCTCCTCCTTTTTACTGCTGCATTCAGCATAGAGTAACATCGTGAGTCCAATGTACAGCGTCAGCGAATCACTTAAAAGTATCCCGTCACATGTCAGATGTTATTAAATTGCAAAGGATGAGTATCTTTTACTTAGAAAAGCTGCCAAAAATAAGTACTACCTAAAATTTCATGAAATGTAAATAGCGCAGAATGATTTGAATATTCCAGTGCACTGCGTGCAGCATCTTAGAAGGCATATCGTGAAGTAACGCAACAAAATTCGAGAATATACTTGCGTTGGTGTCGTGAATTGAGAGAACCAAGATAACCAAGATAGAGTCTGGAGTAACGCAGGTTACAATTTATAGTAAACACGCACGAATACTAATATTGTTAACCTCGTAAGTAAACTTGGAATCAATTGTGTTAGATCGAAGGTTTCCGCGGCGTTGGTTCCATTATCTCTGCGTGGTTCCAGGTTTTCTTCCGCGTTAGTTGTCTTGATGACAACGGTTTCGCTGACTATCCTGTCACCGTCTTCAGGTCAAAGGCTCAGGAGTTCAGTACTCCGTCCATCAGACTGGACGTTGAGCCGTGGAACCCTTGGCAACTTCTGTTAATAAAATGCTGACGTAGACGCCGGGTTTCTCTCCTCAGTCTTCCTCCTGCTTGCCCTTCCAATCTTATCCTTGTACCTCTTCCCTAAAGCGCCTATAAGTACATATAAGTAAGTGAGAGACAAATGAGGTAAACATTAAAGGCGTCGTTAATAGGCTATTATCGGTGCTATGTGTCGGCACCCTAGCTTGGATAATGCATTTTAAAAAGTTTTTTTATGCGTAGAGACCCTTCAATAAATTGTGTTTCTTGTGTAGAGGTTGTCGTAGTGACGCAAACGAACGAAACCAATAAAATCAATGAAACCGCGAAATCCCTTCGTGGTTTCAAAGCAGGATGTGCCGAGCATAAGTCTTTCTTTTACGACGAACATGTAACATGGCATTTCAAACCCATTGCACCACGCATTGGTATATCCTGAACTTTCTGCGTGCGGCGAGTGATCTTCTCTTTTTTTTCCCTCCTTTCGCGCAGATCATCGGCGCAAGCGTATTCGCCCTCTGCATCTGGCTGAGGACCGAGCCAAACTTCTCTGAGTGGATGGAGAAGCTGGATGTGGAGGAGTTCTACATCGGGATCTACGTGCTGATGGTGGCCTCCATCATCGTCATGGGCGTCTCCTTCCTAGGATGCTGCAGTGCCCTCATGGAGAGACACTCGCTCTTATACGCGGCAAGTATACGGCGTGGAGTATGCAACGAAAACCACCTTCTTTCGCGCTCTTTGTCAATAAAGCGAACTCATCTGCATTTTATGCTCTGTCCTTGGGTGATCCGCCACAAGAGTTTGAAGCAGGAGTTAGTAGGTCGTAGGTAGTAACGTGAAGTTGACTTTCAACGAAAAAAATTTTGTTTATTGACAATGAATTATGGTTGGTAATGTGTTTGAAATAATCACACTATGTTCAAATTGGGTCGTTTACCATACTTTTATTGCCGAATGTGATAGATTTTGTAAAATAAAAACTCATTTTTCCGTTCTTCGATCCGTCAACTTGTTCTCGAGTTGCCAAATCTGGCTAACACCTCGGTCTAAAGGCGAACATTAAACACTCTTGAACTATGCGTTTCGTTGCATTCTTTAAATTGGCCCTGTTTTACTATGGCACCCAACTCAAAATTTTGATCTAAAACTCTTTAAATGCATGTCAAATAATAAGCATGGCCGTGAAATGCTGGAGAGTTGATACAGTCAAGGTTGTGATTTTGTTTCCAGAGTTTTCTCAGCAAAGAACGTCATCGGAAAGTAATTGGAATGCTCATTTATGAGGCTCATTTATGTTTCTCGCAAGCATAGCAAAACATTCGGCAAGTTAATAGCATGTATTGCAACATAAGCATTGACTGATCCAGATTGTATGTCGGCGCTATTGACGCCGCGAGAGGGGGTCCGTGTGGATAATGGATTCCGTGAGGGATTTATGCTCGATTTTATGGTCGAGTGCAGGCAGCTTGGAACCCAGGACGGATTGGGGTCGAACCCGAGTGGAAGGCGTAAACCAGAGACTCGTCGAAGTCTTCGGAGATTTTCGACCTCTTCAGACCGGTGCTGAATTCTTATCAGGTGCCTCTGAACTGCTCGCTTGTCCACCAAACGGAATATTACAATTGAGGCCTTGTTTAATAAAAATATGCGTTATTATTCACGCCTGGTTAATATTTTGCGCACCAGCGTCCATAGACATCACGCCAATACCGTTACGACTCTTTACCTTCCCATAAGCACCAGTTTTAACGTCTCGATAATGCTTTTTAAGGAAATTCCTTTTCATTCGTCACCGGTATTTGCCCACAGAGAACACGTTTCCCGACAGTACACCGGTATCTACTCGTCAACCTCTTATTGTAGTCACCACCACTGCCATGCATTGACCGTGGCAATAATGACAGAATAGAGCGGGAAAGAGCATAAAATTGCTGAAAAGAGCTTAGTACAAGGGCGCTGCAGTTGTACAAGCAGCATCTACGTAGATTGGAATAAGCACACAGGAGTAGTAGGTTGGGAATCATTATCAAATCATACAGAAAATCAAGGTCAAAATACAGAAAAAATCTCCTGAAAAACTTTGAAGAGGAGAGGCTCTCTGAAAATGCTACAAATATATTAAAAGCATTATAAAATTACTAAAAGCGAAGTATGGGAAGGTAGATCATGACAATGTCCCCTGACAAAACCTATAGTACAGCATAAGACACCAGGCAGGTTAGATCATGGAGTAAAACTAGAGGGATTAAAAATTAATCTTTTCCGCGCTCAATTAAGGTCGTAGCTTAATATCCGTTGCCGATTACAGTTGAGCAGTGAACCAATCAGCGCCAACCAACTCTCAACGGTTGGACGATATTTCCAACTGGCCGGTTGTGCAACCGCATGGCCAATAGGAGCTCGCCTTGAGGTCACGTGCTGTTTGTGTTTACACTTCGCGATATTTTTATTGCTGCCATTTCAACTGCTGTCTAAAAACTAAAATTTTTAAGAATGAAATTAAAATGGCATTTAACTCTCTTGCATTATCTATTTTTGTGAAGGATGTGTTATAATAGCACAAATTTTATTGAGGCAAGATTAATTGTACTTAATTAATTTGTGTTTTTAGTATTTGAGACGGAAATCCTGTATATGAGGCAGCATAGAAACAAAATTTAAACAAAAACATCACGTGATCATGAGGTGATACCCTATTGACTGCGATTGGACAACCGGCCGGTGAGATTTATGTATATTGTTTATTATTTATGTATTTATATATATAGAGATTTATACATATTTGTAAGTTGACTAGTAGTCCGCTAAGATTGATTTTACATATTCATATTTTATAGTTATAACGTATTTTGCTTTAAATTGTTTTCCTTGGCGCAGTACTTCACGGAAATTCACAATCACGTCAGTGAGACGGATTTCGAGTGTTAACCTAGCTATAACGCATCAACAAGGTCTCGTTCCATTTCACGCATAATGAAATTGGTACTCAACCGCTACGAATGGCGTTCAGATTCCTTTAGCGCATCGAAGCGGTTGGTGCGCATAAATGAAACGTGATACTTCTGGTGTGGTCGGGAACTTCAAAAAGCTACGGCGAGCATTTGCACCAAAGTCATTGGCGCGTGAAAAGAACGCATCCCGCACGGTGGGCTTCGGTCAGCTTAAATTAAAAGTTCTTGCGCCGATGGGACCTTCTCAAATTTTATTTCTACGATGCCCTACGAATACCATAAGCCCCGAAGGAAAATAATTGGCAGAGGGATTTGCGAGAAAATCGATTTATGTAGGTTATACGCCGTTTTCATTAACATTTGTCTGCAATGTTAATTCCAATTTTTGAAAATATTAACATATGTTCAACTCTAGCAATTTTATCATCTATTTGTTATTAAATTGATCTGAAATAGGAATTCGAATTGATTAATTTCTTGAACTTCTAGGCTGACTACGTTTTTAAGTCACTTACTCCATGGAATTCGGATCTTACCTAAACTACCATTGTTGTGCGAGATTAAACAGCTTTGCTATAAAATACATGATTGATTTAGAACACATTGAAATAATGAATTTTAATTAACATAAATTTACTTCAATAATAATTAACTTGCTACTTATTCTAACATCAGTACTTGGTAAAAATAACCATTAAAACGAGTTTATACTATTATATTCATAAATAACACAATGAAATCTTTCATTGTATTTTCAGATAATCTGTAAAAAAACACAGAAATCGATTTCTTTCTTGAATTCCTCTACCAATTAGTCTCATCTGGGACTTAAAATATTTGTTAGACATCGTTGATTTAATATTAGAAAAGATCACCCAGGTGCAAACACCTTTGATTTAAAGTTATATGGAACCCACTTTGCCCAATTAACATGAGGTCAAATGCGATCATTTTTTACTCTAACTAATTACGAACATTTGGAGTTGCATACATCTGTAGGGTAGTGATACCATTATGTAGAACAGTGCTTGCCTTTAATAATGCACAAATTAAACGATTCTGTTTTAATGTATAATTCAGACAAAATGGTGAGCCCTATTTTTGTTCCGTAGTTGAAGGAACCTCTAGAAGTACAACTTGCTCCAAAATACAAAAAAGTGACGGATTTTTAAAGCATAGATTGGAATTTTCTTCCATGGTGCTTCCCGGCCACCCCCACCGCGAGATATCTCGTGTTATCTAAGAATAATATACACCCGGGAAAATCCAATCAAGCCTTTCCCCGAAAAAACCTTCATAATGAATTCTAAGGAATATATTGACTTGATTTCTTGCAGAATGCCTCTGATAACTCTATTCATTATTTTTTCCGGTATGCACATCAGGAAGGGTTAGTCGTTCTATTCGTAGATTCCTCCCATAGCTTTAGTTTCGGGAAAAGATAACATTCAAAATAACGCGATATTCCTTGACTTGACAAGGGCTTTTAATAAAGTGCCTGTAGACACGACACTTGAGATGTTGGAACCCTATGGGCTAAACAGCGTCAAAACTTGGATGATATTACATCTACATAATACCTTGCAAGCCACCAAAAAGGTGTTTGACCAGGGATGAATTCACACCAAACATGCACTACATATCATACATAAAGATAATTATATTCTGTTCAAAACTTCACTATTTAAAAAAAAGATTAAAATAGCAAAGCAAGCATGCAAAAGCATGCTTTTAATTGGAATAGCTTTGAGGCCTTATACCAGCATGCAACAGGCTAACCATTGATTCACTTTTGTGTATACTAATGGATCTATTTACAGCTATTCATATCCCTAATTGTGCGAGGGAGGAGGGAAATTTTGAATCTGTGAGTTTGGCAATCAATTTCTCTAATTTTTATGATTTTGGTCCAGTCTACCATAGTAAGTTGGAGTTCGTAAAATATATTTAACATCAACAGGGAAAATACTGTCTAGGAATTTAGTTAAGAGATTAAGTCAAAATGTCTAAACGATAAAGGCTAAATATCTGATAAAGTCTAAACGGTCTGATAATTATTCCTATTTTAGTTAATGCAATTTACTGGTTACGCTAATATAGTTGTCATACCATCCCTTTCCAAATCTTTCCGATCTTCGCTGTACACGTTCCAGTTCATTATTCATGCCTGTTTCGTATGGATCCCTATAATAGCAGCGTGTTCTAATGCGGTCAATAATTTATGCTCTGGATATTATATAATTTTCCGTTCACGGACCGTCATTCAATAAATCTGTTGAGAGTCACTCTAATGCGAACACAAGTAGAGTTGGGAATGGTGAGGTCAGCATCTGTTAGGTGATTCTCTTTTGGCCATGCCTTGGCCATACCACTGTACTAAGGCCATAAATTGCAGCCATAAGGCATTTCTCCTGTCCCACTTGGACCGAGAGGAAGCCAGATCTTCCTTCGTGGTCTTCCATCCAGAGAGGTCTCGGACCTTTGCTGCATCGCCACCCTCGGATATTGCAGCCTCGCCTTTCGAGAGCGCAATCGAATCGAAATGACTATTACTTCCAAGAGCATAGCGAAGTAAAGAAGCGTTCACCGAAGGAACATTTAACGACCGAGTCTGGTTCCTATGGCTGGGTGACTGGGAAGAGGTTGGATGTCGACTGATACAAAGATCTGCCAATAAGGTTAGCGTATCCTGTGCGGAGAGAGGAATCGTTTCAGTGGAGGGAGTAATCAACACTTTGGCAGAGGAATTTTGACTGCAGATCATGAGGTGAGGTTATCTTTGAGTGTAGCTTCCGGCAGGAAATGACAGGGAAGCAGACTTTGCCAATGAAATAGATTGACTCTGCTCCGTTGGCAAAGGATGATTGGCATTGGGTCTTTCATTAATAATATTAGGTCTTTATTGGGGCGAGATTGAGACAAAACTGTCCCTTCTTCCATCAAACCGTTCGTCAAATAATTACGTAAGACATATGATTGTCATGAGGAAAATAATTATAATCTGATGTTTAAAAAATAAAACATTATAAGATATAGTTCCAGAAATTAGAGAATGATAAATGAACAAAAAGAAATATGTACACACTATTTCAATATTAAACAACAAATAAGTTATTAATAAGGAGGGTTATTAATATTGGAGATTAAGGAGGGAGAGTTATTAATATTGGAGGAGGAAGTTGCGGAGCCTGGGTCCACGAAGTTAGTCGGGATCGCCGCAAAAATCTTTGGCAAGGGAAAGAGAAGTTTTGAATCGGTGTAACAAGTTAAGACTAAAATAATTTGGCATAATTATAACACAGTATAATTGTATTCACCTATCAATTATGACGAATGAGCGTCTTTGTCAAGGTAACAATAATAATAAACACGTATTGGAAATTCAATACTACTCAAAAATGTCGACACTAATGAAATCCCTAAGATATCAGTTGACGATGCGGAAATATTGTATTCATACAGTGTCAAAAATCTTATGGTTACCATGTTATGGAACGGGTATTGACGAACCAAAGTGCTAGCCATAAGCTATAAGGTTTATATGATCATCCATCAACTTAAAAGTTAGAAAAATCTTCTTCCCCCCCAAACCTGTAAGCAACTTATCTCCTCACTTATTTTACCTTATTTCGATTAATGCTGCCTTATATACCATAATCTTACTGAAGAGCTAATTGTTAAGTTAGAACGTTTATTAAATATGGGTTTAAGGTTTATTTTTTAATTAAAGGACGATACCACATTTCCCCTTACTTTACCAGGCTTATGTGGCTGAAGGCCAAAACCAGAATTAAATAGTACTTGCTTGATCCGTTGGTGTTTTACAAAATCAGCAACCTAGTTATTTCAAGCAATTTTTTCCTCCCAGGGAAATAAAGCCCAATGCTACGACCCGAATGGCTCCTGTTCATTTAATTTTTCCAGTACATAGCACTACTACTTATCAAAAATCTTTCTGAGTTGCTGAAGCCAGGTTCTGTAATAGCATTCCCGCCGATATGAAGGTAGCTAATTCAATATTTGTTTTATTTTTATTTTTTGGTGACTTTTTAACTGGAAGGGTTATAATTTAAAATGCATGTAGGTAGTGAGAAAACGAACGGATTCAGGGGTAACTTTGTGAAATTTTTCCATGGTGAAAATAACAAACTTTGCAAATTTCACTTTATAAATTTATTCACGACTCAGGTTTGAACACATTGTGTCATTTTCACATGAAGATGACTCAATGTGTTGAAACCCGGGTCGTGGATAAATTAATAAAGTGAAATTTGCAAAGGTTGTTATTTCCAGCACGTAGGTAATAATGTTTAGAAATTGCTATTTTATTTATTTTGATTAATATGTAATTGATATACAAATGAATGAATTAGTTTTGAACTCAGGCGTTTATATATTTTTTTATGTTCTTAGGGGACGAAGAAGTCCAGGAGCAATAAAATATTTCTATTTCTAAATAATATATACCATATTTTTGATATCACACTCATATTTTGGGTTTCATGTGAAGGAAGGTGTGGTATATATGGAATTCATAATCGTTTGATGAAATATTAGAATAAGTCGATATTTGAAATTTGCTAGCAGCTTTTCTTACCTCAAGAACGCTCTCTCCAGTGGAAATTAGGAAAGGATTGCGGTTTGAGACTTCTCATTATTCGGCCACTTCACTATGTCATGGACAATAACAGTTCGTTGCTCATCCTCCATTTAACTACTCTTTTGATACAGAGTGTAGGTCAGACAAATGGGGTCGTTTACCATATTTTTTATTGCCGAATATGATAGAGTTTGTAAAATAAAAAGACCCGTATTTTTCCGTTTTTTGATCCGTCAGTTACTTCTCAAGTTATAAGTGGCGATAAAAACTGATGTTTTTAACCCTTTCGGAAAAGTGGGCGTGGTGCAACCTCTGACGTATATCGACTTCTTCCAATCACAACTGACCTCGCGAAGCTACTTCGCCTTATCGCAAAGGGGGGGGCACAGCTGGCTTTCCCAATGGGAGCGATTGCGACAGGATCACTGCGAGCAGACCTTCCGAGAATCCCCCTCCACTCCCTTCCCTTCCCCTAAAAGCAGTCAAGGACGGGAGGAAAATATCGTCAATGTTATCACAGTAGTTTTTTCGGTGTGCGTCACCTTTTGCTTATTTTAATTTTTGATTTATGAGTGAATGGTTGTGGTTAGAAGATTAGTTTTTTCACTAAATTTCTTTTTTCGTTTCCATCTAACAATTTCGTGCAAAAATTTGCGATTTCGGTTCCGAGTAAACGCCCCCATTGAAATTGAGTGGGAAACGGTTCAATTTTCGGATCTTTGACATTAAAACCACACGCTCTAATGCCTAATGAAGAGATTTTAAGCGTTATTGAATAACGTCAGTTTGCGTTTTGACTCAGGTAGCTATGGCAAAGTGGCTTAAAAATCACCTGTACTTCTTCTATATTCTCTCACGTTCAATATACGGAAAGCCAACCTGATATAATTGACTCAACGCATAATCTTACGATATATATGCCCGAAATCTCTTGAAGGAAATAGCGCTCCAAGAAAGCAATCTCCTTCCGCGACAGAAGATCTCTATGCTCCCACAGAACGTTCCTTCAACGCAATCCGTTTGTGTAGACAATTTCTCTTGGCAGCCAAGTAAATGGGTCCCAAGGAAGTTATTTTCCTTGGCGCTTTATTTCATGTCTATCGTTTGATTTCTCTGGGAAGAAAAGCACAGCAATCTTGGCGAACTCTTATCTCCTTCACTAGGAAGAAAGGATGCGTCACAATGTTATCCCCATCGGAGAGCCGTGTGAGTTACTGCTCGCCTAAAAAATATGCCGAGAACGTCTGCAGGCCATAAAGCTTCTTATCAGTTTGCTTAAAGAAGGTTTCAGAAAATCTAGGTACTCAGCAATTTTATGAATCAATTGTAAGACTAATATGTGAAAAGAATTAGAAATAGTAAGCATATATGCATATTTTATTCGAACTACATTAGCGTTATAACGAGAATCAACAGAGTTATTTTCTTAGCGTTGCTGAAGGCAGAATGAAATCAGACAAATTTTGGTATAGCTCTATTTTATATAAAACGATGGGTAAACTTTTGATTTACGCTTAAAGTCGAGTATATATTTTTATTTTACTTGGCAGTAATTTCTTGTCTTAATATTTTGAATTATTATACTCAGTGAGGGCTGGCCAAACAATTTCCCTATTCTTGTTTTAATAGTAAGATATATTTTATCTGAGTAAAAATACTGAGATGACTTAAATAGATTGTAGATTTTACCTCAACTATTGCACATTTGCAACATATGAAATTCTTGAGAATAAGCCAGTAGCATAATAAGGTGTTAATCATAATAAGATGTTAATCATAATAAGGTGTCCCTAATTAAGCAGAAATCTACAACGTGGAGATTCGGTTATATATGTATTATTTGAAATGCTTAGTTGAAGAACGAAAAAGACTGTGCAGACTGTAGGATCAGTTGTTGACTCTCAGAAGAACCAGACGTGGTCGTAGCAACGCGTTGGAGCCAAAGGAGAGACAAATGAGAAGCAATCGTATTTAATTCATCCCACCAAATCTTGCGTCGAAAGAGATTCATATCAGTGGCACAACTCTTTCTGAAAATCACAAGAGTCACCCAAGATAAAAACGTCATTTTGCAATCAAAAGGCGTAACTGAAACGAAATTTCAAATCTGAGAAGTCACAAAATAAACTAGTTTTCCAGGCATGATGCGGTGGAATTTCTCCATGAAGTACAAATGCATTTTCCACTCAATATCTGCAGCATATGAAGGGGAAAATTTCTTCCTATCGCTATATATTTACGTTTTTCCCACGTCTCACAGCTGCGCTTGCTTGGGATGAATCCCAAGAGTCCAGGGGCGGTCGACTTGGCTTTATCTCGCAGGGGCGGCGCCGACCAAGTCTTTGGGTTGTCGTCTTATCGGGCGGTTGACAGCGTCGGCCGATAGCGTCGGATTGATGGCGGGCTTGTTATTCTGGCGAAGCTCCAGATAAGAAGGGGGCCCCTCTCTCCGGCCTAGGCATCTCGAGTGGGGAACGCTTGTGAGGAGAAACACATTCCAAGCCAAGCAAGAGTGGATGCCTGGGAACGTTGCCCTGAGGCGGGCCACCGGCACCTGAATGGCGTGTGGCAGGGGGTGAGAGGTCACCGTAAAGAGCTGATACCTCCGATTGGCTGAAAATTTTTCGATATAATTGAAAATAATTGTGGTTAACACACACTTTTAACACTAGAAGGAACGATATTCTGTTCATAAAGGATCAATTTAGCCAGTTAGGCTCATCTACATATAACTAATACCTTGCAAGTCATTGTATGGGTTTGTGGCAGGGGATGAACCTTAACCAGGCATACATTAACAATCAGAAAGAATAAGGTTACACTCACTACCGTGTACGAATGCAAAAAATACAACTCGGTGTGTACACTACTAACGTACATGCAATTTACAGGTACAATGCTACCACCTCGAGGAAAATGTTAAATATAAAGTCACGAGACACGTGAAATGTCGGTTATAAATGACACTAAATTCTTAGTTTATACAAAGTCATAAATTAAATTACTAACTCATATTTCCTAGAAAATACATGAGTTAGTAGTGTGAAAACGAACAATTAAGGATTAAATACTCATAGTGCTATAATTTAGTATACTTAATTGAATTTTGTATCTTTTTGCGATTCTCAGCTATTCATACGTTAATCTATGATGAATAATGGTTATTTTACATTAATGAACATACGATTTTCCACAGATTGACACTAAACACACACTCAAAAACTCCAAGGAAGAAGTTTAGGCCTTTATTAGGAATTTAAAAGTCGTCATCATTATTTATTTTTTTCGCCTTGATATTATATAGGTAATTTTGGTGAATATGTGATGTTTATAGATATATTGCGTGCATGTATATAGTTGCGTGTGGGGAACGAGAACGAATTCTTGTACCACTCGATACGATAGTTCAGTTCTCTCTATCTGTCGCTTCTGTCAGTGTAGCTGATGTAGTATGGACCGGAAGACATATGTCTCCTGGACGAGATTTAAATTCATGAGATTTCAATTTTTCGAGCGCTAACTGTAATCTTGCGAACAATTTTCTGGTCTCTGGAGTATCCTGACCAAGTTATTCCAACAACTATGTATAGGTTGTATTGGGCTCAGGAAACACCTATCGCTGAAGGTATATCTCCTAGGTCATATTATGAATTGTGCGCCACGACAACTCCCAATCACTCGGTTGGCTGTCATCATCTTTTTGGGGTCGAAGACTCAAGGCCATATACAGAATCTCAACCCAAGTCTCACCTCCACTGCTTATCTCCTAAAATATCTACTTCAAGTCAAATTAATGAGCAGATTCACACTGTAAATCCGGTATTACCACTCTTTATACTGCTTCAAACCAATGAAGAGATGTCGAGGAAAATCTGTATAACCTTTTGAACTCGTAATAGAGATTTTATGACATAAGCAGTGTAATTGAGGTTTAACTTGAGATTCTGAAGGTAGTCCAGCCATATTCAAAACCTCAACTAAGTCTTCAGTATCACGCTAAGAAGTAATACACCTTTGTAAGTAGATACTGCACACCAACTTGACTCAAAGTAGAGATTTTAGGACATGAGCAGTAGAAGCGAGACTGTAGTTAAGATTCTGAATGTGACCCACAGTCTCTGAGCGTGGATACGCATAGGTTTCTCACTTAAAGGCACTGAAAATTCCTTTTCCAGAGCTGCTACAATATTATTTGATGCAAAATTTAAATTTAGCAATAGAACCCGTATTGTAGCAATTAATACGTTTTAAATTTTATAAAATAATGAATGCATGGTGATTGTTTCCTCTCTGCCTCGTACCCATAATTTCTTGCAGGATATTGTTTAGCTTTAGATGTTTCCCAAAATTAGCACTAATCATTTGGCTTTTGGGCGTTCCTCCCCGTTATGGTGGTGCCTTTTAGCGACAACAGTTTCTCCAGCCATTCTGTTGGCGTCTTCAGGTCTGAAGTGACGATGCGCCGATGATTCTTGGCCATTTTGGTCTTTATTGACCAGACGACGATCTTGAACAATCAGGGCCAACCTAGGGCCAACCTAGGGCCCTCATTTATACACATAAGACGGCTAAAAATCGACGCATCGTCACTTCAGATCTGAATACGCCGGGGGGTTTAGAAAACCTTCGGGATTACCTTGCATAGGTAACCAAGGTGTCACGTGGAACAAACACGAATGGTTTGCAAATTTAGTGTGTCTGAATCGCCCGTTACGATATCATTAATTGTTTTCATTTGAGTTTTTCTCATCTTTCTCGTCTATAGAGCCCCCAGTTGAGATATTAAACAATTGTAAGCAATGAATATGACTGTAATGAGTGATTCACCCACACCAAATTTACGAATTATTCGTGTTTATACCACGTGACTCCTTAGTTACCTATTCCTAGGTATAATCCCGATAGTCTCAAACATAACCCCCCAACAGTTTGGCTAGAGAAACTGCTGTCACTAAAAGAGACTATAACGCGGAGAAACGCCTTAAATCCATTGATATTAATGATAATCGCAGCGGAAGCCTCAGATGTGATTCTTTACTAATCATGTTCAATGTATAAGGACTTTAGGTAAGTCACGATCGATGTTTCACATTTAAAATGACAATGAGGTCCACCAAAACAGGCAACGTAGTGTTGCGCCTTTCTGGAATGCATTGGAAGTCTAGAGAAAAGACAAGAGAGCATCCAATATCTTGATCCCACGTTTAGTTGCTTATATTGTTGGATGAGAAGGCGGCTGCATCTCACTTAGCCTGGGCGTGTTCAACCCCACCGACCTTCTTCATCCGGGAAGACGTCTTTAGCGCCTGAGAGAATCGATTCCTCGATCGCTTGAGGAGCCGGCTACTTATTTCATCAAAGGGTATTCGATATTTCTCAACTCTGATAAGACAGTTTGGACGCCGTTGTGATTGGTCACCAATTGGGAAATCGAGCCGACTGTTTATCTCTGTCTGACTGAGATGAATATTCTGTGGATAATCTGGAGCTTTTGGCGTTCGTGAAATTCTTTTAAAAAAACACGAAAAGTCACTGTTGTTAATAAATTCCTCTCTGGCTTCCGATCGGGTGAGGGGGACGATTCTGAAAAGTTGAATTCGAGATATCAACGTCACAACTATACCCATGTGTGGAAAAAACATCATAGGTTCGTAATACAATCCAATCCATGCCCCCTTGATGGCGTGACGGTCGACCCGGGTCACAGCGACGGATTCGGACCATTTTGCGGATCATTTCGTTCATAATCGGTCGCCAGGCATTTGCTGGCGAGCAGGCGCTGCGATAGCGGTGGACGGCTGCCGTAACTGCGATAGTAGCGGACGACGCGTCGCGACGACGTGTTGATCTTTTTCGCGCGGAATACGAGGTGAAAACGCAGGTAATTCTAGCTAATGACATGACTCTGGCGGTGAAAGACGGGTCGCGAATCGTTCTCCCCGGTGAGCCACAGTTCTCCATACGAGTCGAATTTCTTTCGATTTTACAGACGCCCCTCGAAATAGCTGGCCTTATCTCTCCTATTTAGTTGATAACAATAAATTGTTGCTCGAAGAGAAGCAGAAAACCCTTAGTTACATGAAAGTTGAGATATGGTATTCTGCTAATATTGGCAACGGTACTTGTGAAGGAATGTGCTCACGAGCCTATTGACTCATTTAATTCAGGACTACTTATACCTAACCTCTGTCCTTCTCAACTTTTTATATAATTTAATTATGCTCATTGATTATTGACATGGTTAATTAATACCAATGATTCCAAATGGTAGCAGCAGTAGCAGCGTCATTGTTGCCAAATATTTCTCCAAAATATCATTACTAAAAAATTCAAAACAAGGAGTCTTATTTACAAAGGAATTACCTATTTAAAACTAAATTAGAACATACTTAACCGATTTAAGAATATAAATTGGCGGGAGTGATAATGTATTCTCACTGAGGGAAATTAAACGTGGTAACAACAAGTCAGCCATATTCCGAAGTCAAAATGAGTTTAAATAACTTGTTTAAAAAAAAAGTTGTTATATAACGGCATACTCATGTAATTATCGTGTATGCATCATCAGACTACAGATGAATTTCCATATTGTTAATTTTCTGAATCGGCATTTATTCATTAAATAACAGCTGTTTTACGGGATTTTGACGCGAAGAGTCGTAGCGGAATCACCTTATGTTAATCTTGTTTATTTATTTGTTTATTGAATTGGAATTCATTGTTGGTTGTTGGAGACAACGACGAGATCATTAGTGAAGAAGTGAGCTGAGAAGCAAGTCACTAAGACTAATTATTTAAACTAAACACCAACCAACTTGTATTTATTGTCTATTGGCAGTCTTTGACCTGCAGTTGAAGCTTCGCGTGTTAACAGATGTGGTGTTTACGGCGGTCGAGTCTTGTTCAAAACATCTTCCGTGCACTTTCAAGATCGGGTTTATTGCAGGGCTGCCGCTGGTACGCATTTCCACACAATATTTCAGGCATTTCATATCTTTCCTTCAAGTGTGCTCAACCGAAAAAAATACTCCTGTTTATGCTCGGGGATAGGTTCAGGATTCTCAAGGTCGTCGATAACCCCTCTTCTTAACCTCCTCCCTGGCTAAGTAGAAACATTAAAAACATTCCTCTTCAGTCACTTGTTTTCTATCGATGTGCATACGTGCCAAATGTTAGTCATAGGTACTCAGTTGAAAAAAGTTGTCACGTTTTAAAGTGATCCCTTCAGTGAGTTGGGATTATAGAGTTGCCATGTTTTGGTAACTCTAATTTTGTTATTCAATGATTAATCAGTGCCTCGCCACCAGAGCGATAAGGGTACTTAAGAAAGTATGTCATTCTTCTTTTTCCTTTTCTTCAGTTAAGAATAGGTCTAATATGAGGCGTCTCTGTATACAATGCATAATTTTTACTTACTGTCTACTTAAGTTCTTACTCTATGTTCCAGTGATTCAAATTATGAACTTCTAGCTGCCGTTGATATTTACTTAAAGGAAAATTCACGAATAAATGCAGGAGAAAATAGCAGAATCAATTGAATTTGAATAAATCGCGTCGCATCCAATGTTCAAATTAATTCATCCCACCACCTTCCTTCATCCTTTTTGTATTTTAAAAGTTTTTATTGATTTTAACCTCTAAAAGTCACATGGCGCAAATAGATTGCATATAATAATAATATGCATATAATTATTATTATTATTGTTTTTTATAGTCTTCTCCTTATCGGGTACTGCAGAAATTTACTCTCTCCCGATATCTCTTAAAACAATGAATGTTTGTTTTTAAAAAAATGAAGAATGAAAAATTTATCGTCTCTGAAGATGTTACAAATATATTAAAAGTGCTAGCAAAATATGGCAGGTTAGATCATGGAGATAAAATTGGAGAGATTGTGAAAGTTATACTGCTAAAGCTCTTTGGAGAAATCAATCTGCTGGAAGAGTGAAAACACGGGCCCGTAATGGGAGCAAAAGCTAAAGTTTTTATACAACTGGCTCCCTCCAAGGTTGCTCCGACTGCGTCGATAATTTTTGCGCGCGTCCCAGCGGAGAAAGGAAGTGCAGCATACCGCGAAATGGGTGCCCTCGATCGGGATGACGTCACATTTGAGAGCCGACAGTGGCGATGCCACACGGTGGGCGGGGGAAGAACCGATCTCCATGGGAACGGCGGATGTCCGAATGGTTACCCTGACCATTGGTCCTCGGCGAATGACGGGCGCGTGGGGAAGGCGAAGAGGAAAAT